>OX422217.1:63646220-64896220 GCA_949130495.1 Sambucus nigra | reverse complement strand
ACAGGGTTGCCTACATCACAACGGGGCCACGATTCTATCTGGGTGATAGTAGACCGTTTGACTAAGGTGGCTCATTTTCTATCGGTGCGAACAGACTATACCACGGGTCAGTATGCTCAGTTGTTCATTGCTGAGGTTGTCAGATTACATGGGGTGCCCCTGAATATTGTGTCAGATAGCGACAAGATTTTTGTATCACATTTTTGGGAAAGCTTTCAGGAGGCTATGGGTACTGAGTTGAGGTTGAGTTCAACTTATCACCCACAGACAGATGGACAGACAGAGCGTACTAATCAGATGTTAGAGGATATGCTACGCATGTGTGTTCTTGATTTTGGAGGAGGTTGGGAGCCACATCTTCCACTGGTAGAGTTTGCTTATAATAACTCTTATCAGTTTACGATTGGTATGGCTCCATTTGAGGCTTTGTATGGCAGGCCTTGTCCTCCCCCAGCTTGTTGGCTCGAAGTGGGGGATAACAAGTTTCTAGGACCAGAGGTGATTCAGGAGACCTCAGCGAGTATTGAGATGATCAGGAGTCGCATTCGGATAGCCCAGGACAGGCAGAAGAGCTACGCCGATGCGAAACGGTTCTTCGGGGAGTTTAGTGTGGGGAACCAAGTGTTATTACGTGTATCTCCTATGAAGGGAGTGATGAGGTTCATGAAGAAGAGGAAGTTGGCTCCGAGGTACATGGGACCATTTCCCATCATCGAGAGGATTGGGCCGGTTGCATACAGGTTGGGACTGCCAGAACATTTACATCACATCCACGATGTATTCCACATCTCGTCATTGAGACGATATCTTCGGGATGATATGGCCCATACTCACATTGCGATAGATGCGATCGACTTACAGCCTAATAACTCTTACAAGGAGAGACCGGTGGCTATCCTAGACTATAGTGAGAGGAGATTGAGGTCGAAGATAGTTCCACTTGTGCGGGTCCAGTGGGAGCATCATAATGTGGAGGAATCCACTTGGGAGCGCGAGGCAGATATGCGCGAGAGATATCTAGAGTTGTTTTTACCAAGTATGCCTTATTTTTTGAATTTCGGGACGAAATTCCGTTATTAGGGGGGAAGTATGTAATACCCCGTATTTTTATGCTATATTAATTTGGGGATTTATTAAAGTTAATGTGAATGAATTATTTAATAAATATTCAAAAATTAATTATGTTATAATTATTAACGTAACGAGAGTTAGTAATTATGGGAAATTTGTTGAATATTACTAATGAGCAAAGTAATATATTATATTGGTTATATTGAATGTCATGAGTGAGTTAAATGACAATTTCGGAAATTTAAGTCGCGACGTGCTCGTGTCGCGTCGGGACTAAATTTTGATAAATAATAAAAAGTGAATATTTTATAAGTTGCCCATATGGTCGTTTTGAGTGCGCCAACGTGTCCGGAAGGGTCGAGATAGTCAGAAAAGTGTACCCGGGGGTGTATCTTGGGTCTCGGGGCGTTTTTAGGCCTAATTAGTAACCCGAGAGGGTAATTTGGTCATTTTACATTTTTGGGTAATTAAACCCACGAAAATTAGAGAGGCTATATCTGATATTGAGGTTGTCACCTAGGGTTAGAATACCCAAAAACTTATAACGGCCATTGGAGAAGAGAGGAGAGAGCTCTCAAGCAATTCCAAGGCTCAAAACTCAACGGTTTGCACCGCCGCCACCACCAATGTGTAGATCGCGAGAAGGGGAACGCAACCACACCAAAATCAGCAACAATCCAGACTTCGGAAAATCCCAGGCAAGTGTTTATCTTTCTTATTTCATTGGTGCAATTTTCATATTAGTTTAGGAATGATTAGGGATGAGATATATGGAAGAAAACTCAATTTGTGATAGGAAAATCCATGTAGTATTGGTTTATATGATGATTCTGGAAACCTTGCCATGTAGAGGACTTTAACCACGAAATTTTTATGATTACAAGAAGGAAATTCTGGAGAAAATTTGTTAGAAACCTGTTTAAGAAAATTTTAGGGTTCTTGATAATTAGATAAAATTTTGGGTTGATAATCCATGTTTAAATGATAGAAATACACATGCCTTACGTTAAAAATGTCTGGTATATTGATATAATGTTAGTAGTAGAATTTTTGGGACGTTTGGGTTTGGAAAATATGGATTTGGATGAAGAAAAGGGGTAGAACCCGTAACTGCAATTCTGCCGAAAATCGAAATACCTTATTGATCGATCGATCGAGCCAAGAGCTTCGATCGATCGAAGGTTCGATCAATCGAGCCCCAAACCAAGATCGATCGACCCCTCCTGGAAGACTCCTATTTCCCCTATTAAATGAGTTAAATTTAATTTATCATGAAATAATTCTTGGGCATCTTTAATTTAATGTTTTGGGAAATAGGGGAGACCAGTGGGTTATACGAATGAATTTTGGAGATACTTAATGTGGACTAAGAATTACATTTTGGGATAATTACTTAAAAATCAATTAATTTATGTATTGAAGGGTAAGGTGCGTAAGAGAGTTACGTTGGAACATAATAAGGACACCTATTTAATTTTATACATGTGAGGATAGAGTTCACGAGTGTCACGGAATGAGTTAGAGAAACCCTTCGAGTTAAGGTTAGTGACGAACCCTTACAATAATACTTAATGTGAAAATTAAGGATAAATATTATAATTATGGGTGATGAGAGAAACCTATATTGATATAATAATAAGTGGTATATTTATATGGTTGTGTATGCATATATTATATACGTGTGAAAAACGTACCCGCGCTACTTGCTATCCCGGAGGTTACCGCGCTGGGACAGTCTTATCTCGATGGGACCTTTATGGCGGATATTGACTTGTAACCTAGAAGATAGATATCCTTGGTACAGACTATCGGACCGATAGTTCAGACGGTCCTAAGAGACGTGAGGGTATGTACTGACCTCTTAGAGACTTGGAATCTATGCTTCGCCTCAATCTTGTTTGTGTATATATGTTGATACAGTTCGAAAGTGATTCTGAACTTGTATATGCCTTAGTGTGAGCGATGCGGGGATTGGATAGCAGAGTATGCCTGCACCATAGTTTGTATGTTGGTGCCGTTAGAATGTATATATTATACGAGTGCTTAATATATATATCTAAAATTCGGGAAATTTAAACTGTTGCTGTGATATGGTAAGTGAGAAATAATTCTGGACTATAAATCGAAAATACTTGTTTGAAAAGTATAATATGACATAGGGAAACTTTATAAATTAATGAAGCTAAAACAGGAGTTGTGCTACTAATTGGAAGTATCTTTTTAAACAATGATATTATTTGGTTTTGAAATCTTATGAGTAATTTGAGATAAACTAAATTGTTGGGAAGGTTAGTGTGATAAAATGATAGGATAAACCGTTGGGAATGTTAGTGCGATAGGTGTGCACATTAGAAGAGAGGTGAGAATTTCTCAAGAGAGTGTCGTACTAATATGTTGTTGCATTGGCCTGTATCAATTTAAATACTTGCTAAACGAATTTTAAATCATACACACTATCGGGATCTGACCCGTTTCTTTTTCTCTCTCTCTCTCTCTCTCTTGTATATATATGTATGTATTACAGGTGCCCAGCCACAGGGGCGTCTTGCTTAGGATCTCTTGGATGGAACGCGCTGCAGCTTAGGTGGGAGTTGCAGGTCTCTTGATTAGACGACTTCGTTCATTCGGATCCACTGTTAGTACTTTCATCTAGTTGGGCATGTGTATCTCTTTCCATTATTCCGTTGTTATTGGACATTTGTATTTCAGTTATTTCCAGTATTGTTACTACGAGATTTATTCAGTTTGGATGTGTGACTTTAGATTTCGTATGTTAACATTCGATTGACGAATGTATTAAATTAATTGGACTATGTTGCAGAATTTAAATGTGGTGTGATTCTTACCTATTGAATGTGGTTAAATAAAATAAATAAATAATTTTTCTTTAAATAAAATTTGGAAAGTTATGTATGAAAATGGTTTTGACACTTAGCTTAATTATTTAGGGTGTTAAATTGGAAAATTTATTTTTATCGACAGTGATCCTGAGAATGAACCAACTGTTTACCTTGATTTAATTTAATAAAGGAGTGATCACCCGGTATTTAATTAGGCGGGGTGTCACACACTGCTGTCATGGCCGCATTAACGGCTTGAGCCACTATATTCGCCACATCCGTGGTATTAAATGTCCCTTGTGGCGGCGGTGGAGGACCAACATCCTCGTCTAAGATCCTATTGCATCTCACCGGGCGACCTCTTTTAGGTGGCATCTGAGATAGCAAACAACAGAGTTAGAATTTCACTCAAAACAATCTATAGTTGCAGAAGATCGTAAGCATAAACAACAAGTAGTCCTAATATTAGGCTCTATTTCAAAGAACGCTACGGTAGAATGTGACAAGTCCACAAGATCCAAAAGACTCTAAAACCAGATGCTCTGATACCATCTATGATAACCCGCTCTCCGAAATAAGGGGTGGCCAACCCGATACCTCGACATAACGGAATCATGGATGGATATCATCCTCAGCATCATAACAATAATTAGGTATATGGGTAAGCCACTCCATAAATCAGAAAGCAGGTTGTCAAAATGTTGATTTAAAAAGATTTAAGAAATAAATTAAACAACCCAAATCTGACAAAAGTGGCATTTCCATGGAACATATTGATAGTTAACCAAAACAATATATAATAAAAGAACCGAATAATATGTCGGTCCACAGATACATCACAGAGTTTCACAATCTAATATAAGTTACATACACATCCATTAACAATTACAAAATATGGGCCACAAGCCCGAATGTAAGACCCGATCATAACTAGATTCCAAAAATGAGAGCGTCTAACAATACCCTGTAATCATCCGCAAGGTCATTAAGCTCGTCAAAATCATAAGAATGGAAATTCATAACGGGTGCCCTTGCGGAGGAGCACCTGAGCAGATACAACCACATGCACAACATAGAAAAATGAACGGGTCAGGGCCCGATTTGTATATAATTCCCAGAAGAGTAAGAAACATGATAGATATGGATAATGAATCAATAATAATGTGAATTAAAATCTAACAACCTAAACATAAAAATGTATTAATGCAATTATATAAGTTTCTAACAATTATAAAATTCGGCAAAAGAAATTAAATAAATTCTCATTTCTTCCCATACCTTATCATTTTCCATTCCTTAGCAGGAATATAATTACCATCATATATCTTATGGCAATTTACATACCTCAAGTCCCACTTGAGTTAGAAAGGTTATATTCATATACATATAACGTTTCTAAGACCGCCCCTCCGAGTTTCCCCACTGGGCGCGCCCCTAAATGACTATCATCTTCCAGGGCCTATCTATAGAAGATAACCTGGGCACCTAACGCACGTCGGAAAGTGGCCATATGCCTGCGAGTGAGTCATAACCACACCCGGAATTACCTCACTAGCGTAGAAAACATACACAAAACCCGCATATGGCCGAGGACTATAGTCAGCCTGAATTCAATAGTCAGGGGACATCACCTCATGCGCGAGCTTCCCTTATGATAGCATTTAGAGAGGTGTGTTTAAGTAATTTAACAATTACCAATTTATCCCATTTTTCATTATCATGAATCTCATGTGTTTCATTTACTTGAAACATTTATCTTTGAATATTTCTTATTCAATTTCATCATATCATTATGTCCCAAAGCATTTTCTAAACCATTTCTCGAATTCTCATAAGACCCAAGGTTTTATATTCTACCAAAGGGATTCTAACATCTCCCCATATGGTCTTAGAACTCTAACTATAACTAATTACCCAAAAGAGAAGTGATACCTAAGCATCACTTCCAGAACCCCTGAATTAACCCCAAGTGATCCCATTGAACTATAGGGTAATGACCAAACTCGACAAAAACTCTAAGTTTACTTCATGCAAGAAGGCCCATATTCCCTATGAAATGGAAAACTTAGGAAATAAAAGAAAACGAAGTTTAAGTGAAAAACAGGGGACCGGTCGACCGGTACTAAGGCCACGGTCGACCGCATCTCAAATCTTTTGCCTTCGTAGGAAAGCAGAAGGTCCAGGAAAAGGGGGCCGATCGACCGGTCACGGACCGCGGTCGACCGCACGCCAAAATTAGGCCTTAGTGAGAAAGCAGTGTGCCCTCCCCCAAAGGCCCGATCGATCGGTCCTGGACACGCGGTCGACCGGTCATAGCAGACCCAAAAACCCTTCTTCTTCAACAACAAGTCTCCACACCATATTTTGTTACCAAGAGATTTTAAATGCTTACAACACCCAAAATCTATACCAATAACAATTCAAATCAACCTCCAAGGAGTTAAAACCCCTAAATGCACTAAAAAAGCCCTAATATCCATAAACCATACATAACCATTACTATCAATACAAATTACTCTACTTAAACCGTACACTAGCAAGTAGAAAACTTTCCTCAAGGTTGTAACTTCAGATTTGGTGAGGATTGTAGGAAAGATCAACACCCAAACTTCAACCTCTTTTTCTCTCCTTAGGTTTCTTCTTCTTCTCTCTAGGTTTTCCAATTTAATTAAAGGAATAGTAACTTAGTGGAAGACATAAATCGTGTCTTAAGCTTAAAAATTCCAGCTTAAGTGATTTACATGCGGTAAAACAATACGCATCTACTCATATAAACTACAACTAGTCAAAAGTGCCCAGAAACTAGAAATACAATATAGCACAAAATTTGACTATGTCATACCTCCCGGAACTAATGGCACCCTCCAAATTATCATTTGGAGATTTTTATAATTCAGTTTAGGTTCCGGTTCCATTTTAAGCCCAATGTCATCTTAAATTCTTAGGACATAATAAAACATAACATAGCAAAATTCACCTCTACATACGTTAAATATTCAACCTCATAGTAGATATTAACTTATCTTTCTTAAATTAATACATACTCCACAAATCAACATCTTTATCTAATCACTATAATTAGCAGATTAAATATGAAATAGAATCTCAAAAGCGAGGGTTGTTACAGTAGTAGGATTTTTGGGTTTAAAATCCACCTTATCATGTACATATAAACTTGTAGTATTTTGACATAGAATGTATAAACAAGTTAAAGAAATTTTTTTCAGCTTAAACAAAAAATAATAAAAGTTGAAATTTTAGTCTTCAAAGTATGCATAATTGGGACTAAATGACATAATGTGTATGAAGTTAACATACTACATGTTAAATAAAAGAAATGAAAATTTTCTTATAAAAATAGTATTAAGTATGAATGTATTTTTAAATAAAGAAGTAAAGGAATGTGTACTTGAGAAATGGTAATAAGAAGTGTTTATTAAGTATTAATGCGTAAACATGGAATGGTTAGTGAGTGTAACTCACCAAAATTGTGAAATATTAATACTTATGGAATTAAGAAGGGTTTAAAGGTGTAAAAGTGTTTCCAATTAAGAAAGATATTAATCAAAGTGTAAAAAGGTGTTAAAGGGTTAAAAACACTTAAGAAGTTAGTGTGAATGACTTAATTGTGTTTTTGGAAAATTAACACTTGAGAAATGGAGTAAAAGGTGATTTGGAAACAAATGGGTAAAATGATAATTTTACTTAAAGTGGAACATTATTATGAAATAAAAATGTTGGAAATGGTGTTATACAAAGTGGTCCTAATCGAATATGATTTTTGGAATAAAAATCAAGGTTAAAGTATAAAGGACATGAAATGGTTACAAAGTGTAACACAAGTTGGGGCGATAAAGTCCCGAGTTTTGGCTTCAACCAGATAAAAATGATAAGTGAAATAATGTGGACATTTGTAAAAGGTTAACACGCATTAAAAGGAACTTCGATGACACTAGTATAAAGCAAGAAGAGCCCATAGCCCTTGGGTGAAAAATGATAAATCACTGGCCATAGCATATGGTGCGCATAGCCGGCGGTGTGGAGCCCGTGGAAGTATGTGGTATAGGAAGATTCCGAGAAAAGATAAAGGAAATATGGAACATATCAAGAAATGAGTTGTATGGTAAAATGTGTTAATACAAACTAACTTCGATGAATGTAATAAATGTTCCGGTAAGGGTGAAATGAACAAGTAAATGCGTAAATCTATTAATGTCCATGAGATAAGGTAAAAAGGATAAAGTAAGTGGGTAAAAAGGTAATTAAGCAACTAAGTTGTTAAACCCATAATCTCCATAAGTATGTATGGAAAAAGGTTTTCAAATAACAAATAAGTATTTTCTAACACGCTGAATGTGTGTGTTGAAATGGTGATTTTCAATGAAAATGCTAAAGTGTAATGAAATGAATGAAAGTGGTTAAACTCCGGTAAAGGAATGGCTTCGGATAAATCATGTGTAATGCTTTCAAGTGTTGAACATGGTTAAATAAAGTGAAAATTCTAAGTATTAATAAAGGAAGTCTTTATTAGATTTAGGTAAATTAATCTAGATAACTAAGATTTTTTTAAAGTAAAATGGTTGATACATTTACATGTGTATTTACCAAACGTATACGTATGTAGATATATACATATTTTTGCATGCATGTGGTTATAGCGTGCGAGTATTCCTTTTTTTCGTTCATTTCTATACTGTTTGTATAAATCCCATTGGGCATAGGATCATATCCCCACTTTGTTACGGCAGGTTGAGAGCGGTTTCATATTTTGAGGGCGTTATACATGCAAGTCTGTTTTATTTATGTTTACATTAGTAACTTCGTTTACTTGAACTTCGGGGTGCTCCCCACGGGTCCCTCACGTAGTCTGCCTTAAAATTAGAATCGTATGCTAAACAAGTTGAACATTAATTAAAATAAAATTGGATTAGAAACATTATATAGGCTGTTCCATTGCACTTCACTCCTAACACTCGGGTCGGACTGGGTTGACCCATGGGTAATCCATAAATCTGAGTCGGGGCATTACAAATGGTATCAGAGCTCTAGATTCAAGGTTTATTTCGGGTGTGACGTGATGAGGTCGATATTGAATCATTCGACATCGCTGTGATTTGGGACGATCATGCTAGTTTGATGATGATTTATTTCGTTCCCTTGACGATAGAGTCTAAGAGGTTAGCACAACAAGTTAGATTAGTGTCAAGTAGCACACGATTGAATTTATGGTTATTAGTCACTTCCGCGTCTCTGATTTGAATTGTAATAATTTACGGGTGTCCATGCAAGCCTATAATGGTGGTACTGTGGTTGTTAGTGCAAGGTGATTATGTTGAAATTTGGTGACATAGGATCAATTGGGATGTTGATAGAATGATATGATGCCCAATGGGAAAGTGGCACGAGTTGTACATAGTCAACAATAGAGGTTGGCAATTAGGGTGTCTCGATTTGGCACAAATGATTGGTAATAGAAGCGGTTGTCTAAACCTTAGGTGCAGTGCTTAGGGGTAGTTAATACCAATGATGAAATTAGGCAAGTTTGGTTCTTGGGGTGATATCGCAACTGATGGTAGTTAGGCGAACACATGCGGTCGTGTAGACTAATGGTGGCAGTGCCGTAATCTTTATGTGATAGTTATTGGTAGATGATGTTGGTAATGAGGATAGTCTTGTTAGTGGAAACAGTGTGCAATGTTCGCTACGACCTAGTTGTGAAGGTTGTGAACGACATGTATGGAGACTAGATAATTGAATAGCATTCACAAGTTTTTATTATTGTGGTGAAGTGTATTACTCCTTTGGTCGAGGACTTAGATTTGGTGTACTTTGGTTATGATATGATATTGAGGAATAGGATCTCGTGCGGCATCCGTGGTGAGGGCCTTGATGTTTATAAGCAATAACCAACACCCATATCCCACTAAGATTTATATAGTCATGTTAACTCGCAGGTTGGCACTTGGTATGATATTAGCATAGCAAGGAAATTTAGTTTTCACAGTTGAATATTCATTTGAGGATTGGGTCAGATAGAACTGGAGGTCTATAGACTACAAGCGACGTCCTGCATCCCGCTATGGCTCATAGTTGCTCAAATTATAGTTTAAACGTGACTTATAGTCACAACCATTTGAAAGAAAAGTGATATTACTATCTAAGTGTTGGGACTCGTTTTAGACGCTGAGGTAATGTCTAGGTACGAGGATATCCCAATGTGGGAATAGTTCATATTCACTTTGGGGTGACCATAGAAAATTTTGTGTGTGGAAACATTGAGGATGAATATCGAATATCGTGGTGTCTTGAGGTATTTGATTATTAATGTACATGATAAGACAGAAGCTCATAGACTTGTGTCCTTGCGAGCACTAAGTAATATCAATGTGGGTATCGATAGGTTTGAAGAGTGCACCTAAGATGATAAAAATGTAGATGATGAAATCTCGTCAAATTTAGGACTTTCATATGAGATATGTTTGTTGTTCTTGGGAGACCAATTAAGTCCAATAAGAAGAGGTAATAAGATTATAGTAATGGGTGAGTTAAATATCTGATGATCATCCCAAATTGATGGTTTTATGGAATGCGTACTGAGTATGACTCCCAATAGGCACAGATGTGTGGTGACCTCATGCTGTTAGTCATATGGTATACATGCCGGTATAGCTTCCCTCTCGGCATAAATGGGTGTTGTTATCTGTAATTAAAGAGGTAGATGTGTCCTTATGGAAATGTTCTAAAAAATGTGGGGCGTGACCAAGGCGTCGAGGCTAAGCCTTTAGCCTTAGAAGCCTAGGCCCGGGTCTTAGGCATGAAACGACGTTTACGCCTTTTTTTAATATATTTTAATATTTTTAACTATAAGAAGACTATTAAAAATACTAAAATGGTACATAACTTAAGATATGTCTGAATATATGCAAAATAAAATACTATTTTTTTAAATACTAAGAAAAAACAAAAAAAGAAAAAGAAAAAATGCGCGGCTTTTTGGACGAGAGGCGGAAAGTTTTGGGACCATTTTTATTTTGATTGTTTTGAATGAGATATTGGTTCGGTTTTGTTAGAAAAAGTTTTTAAAAGACTATATCATTTTACTAAAAAAATTTTATTTTTAAAAAAAGTGTGCCTCAAACCTTTTACCAAGAATAAGGCATAAAAGGCTTAAGGCGGGGCATTTCTCCCAAGCCTCAAGCCTAGGACCACTTAGACCCAGCCTAGGTGAGCTTTTTAGAACACTGATTTATGGAGGTGATGCCCGAATGTCATGACATGACTAGTATGGGTATGGTAATACTCAATTCTGTGATGTGTTATAAAATGTATCTGACGTTAAAGCAATGATGATACGTGGAATTTTTAAAATGGTCGTTGAGTCGGGGTAGCATTGTGACATAATTGTCACGTCGGGGTCTCAACAGTGCATGCTAGAGTAGCCTTAGTAATGCAATGACTAGTTATGGGCACAACTTGTCATGCTAGTACGGATTAGCGGATGTAGCCTAGTGTCATACTAATTACCCTTAGGGTACCAATGACGGCGGTGTGGTCGTCACGAGGATTCTGTGTGCATTTTGTGTGGGTGAAAACCTTCGGTGAGTTTGGTGGTGCTGAGTGTGGTCAAAGAATACGTTTAGGTGAGTGCTCCACTTAAGCCAAGTAATGTCTGCGAAATTTGGTATTCGATCACTATATGTTATAAGAAACAATGGCCTAGATGTAATAGGTGGGTGACATTATCGCATGTTCTTTGATAAGGTCTATATATAGAAGGTGTGAGGTACCCACCAATCAGAATGATTCGTTTACCCCAAGGGTGTGAAAGGTAGGGCCTTTCTCCAAAGTAGAGAAGTCGGGCATTGATTTCCTCAAGGACTAATGATTGAAATTATGGTCACACTCGTATTATGAGAATAATTAAGTGAGATTCGATCCTTCGCGGCTAGTGAGCCAAGCCATGATATATGGAAAAAATGGTACTTGGTGAGAATTTTATATGACTTCTAGTATACGGTATAGGTTCGTTTCCATAAGTTAAAAATGGTTGCCTATGGGAGAAACTCCTCGGGATGGTTTCTTGTCCCTCTGACTCAAGTGTGTTCTTTTTCATTTCAAAAATCGAGAATCATTATCCTCACATATTTTGTGACTCAGATTGGTGTCATATCATAGTAAGACGTGGTTGAGCCCGGGAGAGCGCGATGGGCATGATTTGGTCAATGCAACTAGGTTAATGGGTGCGCTTATCTGAGGTATACTTGATATTGCAAAAAGTTTTGCGTATAGATGGCTATGCTTACCATTACTAGGTTTATTCATAGTATTAGTTTTTACCTTTAGACTAGTAGACTCTTGACTGGTTGTCTTGGTGGTCAGTGTCTCAGGTTGTGATGAGGGGGTTAATGATTTGAGGATATAATATAGTGTTGGAAATCGAGGTAAAAACTTAGCACATGATGTTGCTTTGTCACGGTGAGTGGATTAGATTTAGACTCTAGTGAGTACTCAAGGATGAGATAACTGAGGTAGTATTAGGTTCATCATAATGACGCGGCAGAAGGTGTAAATCAGGCCTACAATAATGATTTTATGGATTTATTCCTCCATGGAGCGAGAGAATGACATGGTATGGTTATTGACAAATTCATGCGAGTTATAATGTTATGATAACTAGGGAATTTGTGGAAAAAATGATGTGTGGTTTAAGCTATAAATTGATTTTTGGTGGTATATACGACTGGTGGTTGTATCATGATTTACTTTGGGTGAACGTTGATTGATAAAAATGGTTTTCCCATAAACAGATTGGTTTTTTCTAATTACTAGCATGGGTAGTGCTAGGTATGACTTGGACTTGGTCGTATGGCGAGTGAAGAAATTATATTTGAGTATGTAGTGTCATGATTGGCACAATGATGATCATTAGATCATATTTCATGTTAAACATTTTGTAACCTTAGTGCTAAGGACTTAGATGAAGTGTCTTGGAGGATTTCAACAACTTAGGATGGAAGTTGGTGGACCACATGAGTTTGGGGATTGATGGATCGAGAATTTCGAGGACAAAATTCCCCATAGAGAGAGGTTTGTAATATCCCGTTCCGGTGATTTAATTAAATTATACTCAAATTATATATTAATGATAATTAAGGAGAGGTTAATTGTAAATATGGAGTAATTGTGGGTGAAAAGTTGGAGAAAAATAAAAATAAAATAAATAGGGTCGTTCAAATGACAACTGATGTCGTTCGAACGACAGTTCCCAGGTCGTTAGAAAGGTCATTAGACGCAAGGCTTCTAACGTCTTGGTACTGGTTTACAGTAGCAGGTCACGGGAAGGGTCGTTAGAAGCATATTTCGAAAGACGTTGCTTAAGTCATTCAAACGACCTAGGTTAAGTCGTTCGAACGACATTGGGAGTGTTTTTAGATCAAATTTCCCCTATGCCCTATCACATTTTGGAGCGTTGATTTGGTGTGTTGTCGAGCCTAGATCAGTTCAGTAAGAGAAAAATGGGATTTTAGGGATTAAGGGATGTTTTATAAGGGTTGTTTGGGGGTTATTGAGTATTGTTATTATTAAGAGAAGATGGAAGATGAGAGAGAGGGGTGGGTGGTCTTCCACCACCACCCACCTCCAAACCATCACTCCTCCACTATAGAGCACCAAAAAATCACCATTATCAAGAAGTCTTTCTCCACTTTTGAACCAAAAACACCAATTTCCACCATGAACTAGGAAAAGCTACGAAATTTGGGAGTTATATTTGGGGGTTTTCTTGGAGAAGATGAAGTGGGTCTTAGCTTGGAGCTTTGGAGGAAGCATTTGGTAACCCCATGAGGCCACCTTGGGAGGTGCGGATTGTTCCTCCTTCACCGACACCACCATTGTAGCCATTAGAGTGGGTAACCTTACTCTTAGTGTAAAAATATTATTTTTGCATTGACGTCTTGTGTTTAGGATATTTGAGTAAGGTGTAGTTAGTTAAATGGTATATTTATTGTGTAAAAGACAACAAACATTTTTATGGAATAAAAATGTTGGGAAAAATGTTATTTTATTAAAAATAAAGAATGGATAATTAATTTTGAAATAATGAAGTTTGATATTTTATGAAAATGGTGTATTTTCTGGTAATTTTGTTGAAAAATATTTTTGAAATAAAATATTGGCAAATAAGGTGATTTCCATTGGAAAATGATATTTTGTTGAAATTGAAGAAAAAGTCAATATTTCAAGGTTTTGGAATATTGAAAGATGGTATTTTATGAACTGGGCATTTCTAGCAATATTGGTGTTAAACATTTTATGAAATAAAATGTTTGTAAATGTTGATTTACTTGGTAAATATTTGGTGAAAATATGTGTAATACCCCGCCTCGTAAAAATTAAAAATTTAATTAAATTATGTACGGATTCTATATTAGGACGAATCAACTATAAGTATAGGAATTGGAGGGTATCAAATTAAATTAAATAAAGAGTATTAGTGGGTGTTGGACTATTAAGAAAATTATTAAATTATAGATTTTAGGAACAAATCACGTACGCCTTAGTAAAAATCTGAAACCATTGGGACAAATGTGCGTACAACTGGGATAAATGGCACATAGCAGGGACATATGTGAGGAACTAATGAAAAGGAAACATAATCTAAGAAGGTCTCTCAAACGACCACCACTATCGTTTAAGCGACACCTCACCCTATTTGAGCGAGGATCAAATCGTTCGAATGATCGTTTGACAAAATTAGATCTGCAGTTTAGGTTGTCTCATTGTAGACCACGGATCAAATCCAAACAACTGATATTTAGTCAAGCAAAGAGGTTAGAGGGTTTAGGGTTTGCCTTGGTTGGGTATTTATGAGAGGAAGAAGCGTGGGGTGGAATACCCACTCGCAAAAGCTCACGAAATCTCTTCCTCCTTCTTAAACCTGTTATTTCCTCTGCTTCTTCTAGTATAGCTCCTATATCCACACAGCTAAAAGTTTATTCTTCCCAAATGTTAAAATATAAGTTACGAAATATGTGTGTACGGGAGTATTGTTGGGGGTTTGTGTGAGGGTATTTTGGGAGCAAAAGTGCACTGGAAGGAGGGGTTATTTTAGAAGAAGAAGGGAACATTTTGGAGAGGGGTTCAATGGAGTTTGTTCGAGCTGTATGAGTGGAACATTTTCGTGACTCCCTTTAGGGCCATCTTTAGAGGTGGGGGAGTCACCCATCTTCATCACCACCACCATCTTTAGAGTCATTTTGATGGAAAAACTAACTTTGATCCAAGTTTAATGTTTAGTTTATTTTCAGTGTGATATTGACATATATTAGGTTAAATACACGTGTGTAGTTATTGGCTTGTATATAAGTGTTGATGATTGTCTATATTAACATTGCATGAAAAGATATCAAAAAGATGATTAAAGTGGGTCCTGAAAACAAAATAAATTTCAGAATATATGAATTGACATTTTATGGTAATAAAAATGTAGGAAAATAATGTTTGTGTATTTTTCAATAAAAACTGAAAATGGACATTTTATAGGGATAAAAATGTAGGAAATTATTATTCTAGTGTGTTTTCCAATAAATCTGTACATGGAAATATTTTATGTAAAAAAATGTAAGAAGATATTGTTTGTGAATATTTTATAATAAGACTGAAATTAGGCATTTTTATGGAATAAAAATGTAAGAAATGCCATTTTGGGATAATCCTAGTGAACAAGCACTAATATATATTTTATGGAATAAAAATGTAAGAAATGTCATTTTGGTATATTTCTAGAGAAAAAGAAATACTAAATATTTTTTTGGAATGACATTATTGTTGTTAAAATATTTATGAAATAAATATTTGCGAAGTTCGTGTGAAATGGAGACTTCACGAATAAAAGTAAAATATGGGGGTTATTTGTCTATTAAAAGTATTAAAGTGAAAAATATAAACGTTGGGCAAGAGTGTGATATTAAATAAGTGTTAAAATGGCGAAAGTGTTTTAAAGGTTGAGTTGAAACTTATCAACCATTTTGAGAAAACAACACTTGTTAAAGGACTAAATTACAAGTTTGACAAATAAAGGGTAAATTGGTAATTCACTTAAAGTGGAACATTTTTATGAAATAAAAATGTTAAGGAATGTCTTTACACTAATGTGTGTGTGAAAATGAATTAAGTCCTAAGCGTGAATGAATTTAGTATAAAGCACGCGTGTGGATAAGAGACTTAAAGGGGAAAAGGAAAAAAAATTCATGTATTAATGGAAAACGGACGATTAAGTTCGGGTTTTGGCTTCGTTCGGGTAAGAGTAAGAAAGTGGAACAATGTGGACATTGTAAAATATTAAAACACATGAAAGGAACTCAGATGACAACCGGATAAAGACAGAAGGGCCCGGAGCCCTCGGGTGAAAAGCCTTAAATCATTGGCCAGAGTATATGGTGCGTATAACCATCGGTGTGGAGCTCGTGTATGTATGCGGTTAATTGGAAAATTCAGAAGAAAAGATAAAGGTAATATGGAACGTATCAAGAAATGGGTTGTGTGGTAATGTGTCAATAGAACCTAACTTGAATGGATGAATAAATATTCCGGTAAAATGTAAATGGGCAAGTAAATGTGTAAATCTATTAATTTCCATAAGATAAGGTAAAATGTGATAAAATAAGTGGATAAATGGGTGAATAAGCAACCAAGTTGTTAAACCCATAATTGGCACGAGTATGTGTTGAAAGGTTTTCAAGTGACAAATAAGTATTTTCTAACACGGTGAATGCGTGAGTTGAAATGGTGATCTTCATTGAACGTACTAAAGTGTATATAAAAGAGTTTAAAGGAGTAGTTCCTGTAAAATGAATGTATTTGGGTAAGTTAAGTATAATGGTTGCAAGTGTTGAACCGGGTATGTCAACTAGCATGAAAAGCGCTAAGTATAATGAAAGAAAGTATTTTACAAGATTAAGGTAAATTAATTTGGGCAAATATGGATTTCGAAAGTAAAATGATTAATGCATTGAATATTTATTTTCAAAGGTATATACACACACACACACACACACACACACACACACACACACACACTTTCGCATGCATGTTATTGTAGCCTGAGAGTATTCCTTGTTATCCTTTGTTTCTATACAGCTTGTATATTTCCCAACTGGGCATAGGCTCACACCCTCGCTTTGTTACGACAGGTTGGGTGTGGGTTCGTATTTTGAGGGCGTTATACAGGTAAGTGTGCCTATTTATTTTTACGTTAGTAGCTCTGTTTACCTGGACTCGAGGTGATCCCCATGGGTAGAACACGTAGCTTATCTTGAAATTGGATTCACATGATAATCAAGTGAAACGTTAACTAAAATAAAACTGGATTAACAACATTTTTAGGTTTTTTCATTGCACTTCATACCTAACGCCTGATTCGGACCGGGTTGACTCATGGGTAACCCATAAATCCAGGCCGGGTCGTTACAAATGGTATCAGAGTTCTAGGTTCAAGGTTCCTTTCAGGTGTGATGTGGTGAGGTCGGTATTGGATCTTTCAATGTCTGTGTGGTTTGGACCGGTCATGCTAGTTTGATGACAGTGAAATTCGTGTCCTCGACGGTAAGGTCAAAGAGGTTTGAATGACTAGTGAGTTAGTGCCAAGTAGCATACAATTAAAGTTAATTGCTATAAATCACTTCTGCATTTTTGATTAAGTTTGTTAATGAATTATGGGTGTCCACGTAAGTTAGGAAGTGGGGACCCCACGATGCATCGTGTGAGATGTATGTTTCAACCTTTAATGACATAGAGACTTTGAGGTGTTAATAGAATGAAATATCGCACGTTGGCAAGTGGCACCAAATAATGAATAATCAACATTAGGGATTGATTGATAAAGTGTCATAATTGGATAAAGAAATATCGTGATTTCAAATTAAATGTACCCTTGAGGTCAACATCGATGTGGTAGTTAGGCGAATTCTATCCATGAGGTAATACCATGATTGATGATAGATTTAATGAGCATGTAAATTTCTGTGAATCAACGCTAGATGATAAGTCTGTCTTAGTTAATATGATGATATTCTTGTGGGTGAGTGCCTTAGTGGCCATTAGCCGATAAACGTATCTTATGAACCGTGATTAGAATTTCTAGCCTATTATGGCAATTGAGTCATGTGACTGCCAATGATGAGTTGTAGTGACAAGGCAGTGAACCTTAGACAACTCTTTAGAGTGGTGATTTAAATGGTAATATAACATTTGATCAATAGGATCTTTAGTGACACTGGTGGTGTATACCTGGGAACGTAAGAGTTATACATAGTGTCTTGTATCCTCTGAAAATCCTTCGTAGTAGTGGTAATGTCGTACATCGTTCGCCACAATTTAGTTGGAAAGATTAAAATCAGGTAACCGAGTAGTGTGACTACAAGCATTAGCTACATGGCGAGAATGTCTTAGGTCCCTTAGTGGAGGGATTAAATTTAGTATGTCCCGATTCGTGTGCCGTGATTATAATGCGAACTTAGATAATCGCTGTGGCTTAATACTAAATAAAGAGTGGTGACGTTTAGAATAGGACCGCTTGCGACGTATTTAAGGTGGGCCTCCTCTTGGGCAATACCCTATGTCCTATGTCCTACTTGAACCTAGACGATATAAATTTAGAGTTTATTGGTTAAAGTTTGGTGTTGAGAGATAGGATCCCTTGTGGCATCCGTAGGCATGGGCCTTAGTGTTCTTAGGTAATGCTCGACGTCCCGTTTCCTACCAGAAAACATCTAGTTGTGTTCACTAATAGGTAAACACATAGTATAATGTTTACACTGTGAGGAAATTTAATCATAGTTGTTGAACACTCATAGGGGTTCAAAGGACGTGGTCAAGTGAGATTGACTTTGGGTAAGTAGCATGGCTAAGCATGTGAATCGGTATCAAAAACTTCTTTGGAGATATATAATAGGGTTTATCTAGGGAGATGTTAATGGGAGTGGTAGTCATCCCTTAGTAATAGTGAAATTAAAGCTAGGTACTGTGTATTACATTTGGGATTCCTCGGTGCATTGACAGTTATGCAGTGGAGTAGATTCCATAGTGATAAAATATCAAGGTTGCATAGCATAGGTCATGATGTGACTTGAGGTTTATTGTGGTAGATGGGTATTCCGTTTGGAGAAATAATTGAATTTGAGGTCATCGCCTATGAGTCAGTGGGAACCATGGTGGTATTGAAGTTTACATACATGAGGATAGACCATTGATGCTTTTAATACAGTTAGATCATGTCAATTTGTGACAGTACCTTGGGGTTAGTGCTATAGCTTTCGTTTATAGGCATGCATCATGATATGACCTTCGATGATAACTTCGAAAATAGATTAATCAATGATAGGTGGTGCACATGGTAGAATTAAAAATACAATGATATCGATAATGGATTTTAGAGATAGCACTAGGTATAAAGTGTTAGGTTTAATCGCAGCACCTTCATGTGATACCTATATGGTTAGTAATGACTCCATTAAGAGAAATCGTTGGGCATGAATGATGACTGAGAGTTTATACAACATTATAATGATTATGATTCGGGATTATGTAGACGGTGTTAAGGGTCGGAGAAATGGTTCAGGAATGAATGTTGAAATTTTGGAAGCCTAGCTGTGATAGACCGGTGACTAAAGATGAGTGATAAGAAAGGTGATTTCATCTTAGATCAGGATCGTTATGCTTACCAAGAAACGGATAGGTAGCATTAGTCCTAAGGAAGGAAGCCTAGCATTTCAGCTTCCCGAAGGAAACTTGTTTGTGTTTCATTCGTCCGGCATGGACGGATGATCCTTGAGTAGAACTCGTCGAGGTTAGCAGGCCAAGTCAGGGTACGTGGAAAGGATATGGTATTTAGCAGGTGTCGGTAAGGAATTCAAGTGTAAATTGTGGTTTCACACTTCGTGTGGGTTGATTCATTATCGAAAATTGATTATTTCTTTTCGGTATGATAGTTGCCTGAGTTGTAACATTCTTATGTCTTCCTTGATCCCGATAATGGGAGGTTGTTGATAAGTTTTGATTCGGTTTTATCGCTATGCTAGCTCAGTATTGATATGGGATAGGCCAATTGTAGTCGATGCATCATGGTATATGAGTGCACTCCCTTCGAATGCACCTTTATTCTACAACAGTCGCATATGGACATGGTCTTGCGTTCTTACATAAAGTTTTGTGTGTTACTTGATTACTTTAGGTTGGCATGTTGTTAGACGATATAACTAGTTATGACCTGGTCGTGTGTCTCGAGGTTATGACTTGATAGTGTTATGAATATCAGGATTTGATAGAACATTAGGTGATAACATTGTACTATGTTAAGAACTATGCAGGCTAAGGGTGTGATCGCTCGTATATGATTGTGTGGTGATACCTAGGGTAATCTAGGTTAGCATAAGAGTCTCATGGGGAACATCGAGCGGATGGACGAATATGATATATTGTCTTGTAATCATTGATATAGTGATTAGAAATGTTGAGGTTGTGCCAGCCTAGGCTGGGCGTGATCCAAATTTTTTCTAGGAAATGTAGATTGTGAATCCTAACGTAGGAATGATCCATATTAATGAATTCGTTGTTAATTATGATATATTCAATGAGTATCGATTATCTCGAGGTTCGTTTAGGTAAACATGTTAGCTATGCTTGAGATTTTGAAATAATGCCTTGAGGTTGTCATGATTAGAATAGCAACGATGGTTGATGAAATGGAATCCTCGGGTTTAGACCATAGTGTTGAGGGTGCTTAGAATGGAAAAAATTGGCCATGAGTAATCGGAGTATAAACTGTGATGAACTAAGAATTTCGAGGACGAAATTACCTACGGAGGGAAGTTTGTAATACCCCGTCCAGTAAAAATTAAAAATTAAATTAAATTAATTACAGATTCTATATGAGGAATAATCACCAATAAGTATATGAATTGGCGGGTAACAAATTAAATTAAATAAAGAGTATTGGTGGGCGTTGGACTATTAAGAGAATTATTAAATTAAATATTTTTGGAACAAATCACGTACGCCTTAGTAAAAATCTAGAACCGTTGGGAGGTGTAGGTGTGTGCATGTATATATATATATATATATATATACCTATATAATAAGTTACAATGGTGTTTTCACTATTCACAAGATGGAGAGACACTTCACGGTTCAGATCGAAGCCAACAAGGCACAAAATGAAGGGTTGAGATCATTTTAATGCATTTTCCTCTTTTATCCTTTTATTTTTTATTTCCCCCTCTTTTTTAACACTTGATTTCCTTTCCCCCTGTTACTCAAAATTCAAAAACATGGGTAAAATAGGAAATTACACCTTTGGTCCCCACACAACAAAGAAACACACAAACACTACACCTCGTTTTCCTCTCTCGATCGTTTCTCAACTCTCTCTCCCCCCTCTCTCTCAAATCAGCAAGGTAACTCTCTTTTCCCTCCCTCTCTCTCTTGAACTCCATCGATCATATGGATTTTAGACTCCTCCTACATGTAATCCCCCTCACACATGAACATAGACACACACACGTGCACACACACACACACACACACTCATTTAATTTCTTCATCTCCTACAATGCATACACACATACACGTATTTAGGGCTTTGAAAACAGATTTGAGAACATGAGGATTACGATTTGATTGGGTTTATTGTTGGGCTTTATTCATTTTGATTTTAGTTAAGATCTATTTCTATTTCATTCATTTTTTTATATCTGTTCACATGTATGCTTATGTGTTGGTATCTAATAATTTTTTTTGTGTTTTATTGATTTTTTTTTCTTTTACAGGTTACTGATTATACGTGGAACAACCTTGATAGGTATACACATTTTCTTCTCTTTATTATGTGCCTATTTATAGATTTTATGTTTTTTTTAATTATCGTGAGAACTTCCTGACCGGTGCCACTTTGTGAACACTATATATCGACGTTGGTTCCAAAACCATTATACATTTTATATAAGGAAGCTATGTAGGTATTTACTTTTACCAAATTTCAAAAGGTCATTTTTTAATTTACTTCTAATTCCTTGACTACCTCCTCTTATTAGTGATACGTATTATATGTGGAACCTAAAATGATTTTTCGGAAAGAAAGGTATTTGAGGATCATTTGAGTCCTTTTCCATTCCACAATTGTTCATCTACTTGATTTACATCAGTTTATAAGTTATTTGTTATTGTGATAAATGTTATTTTCTCCATATGAGTATTTTTATTATCAAAGCCCATCTCCCTCTATGGTGTGCCATTTTAATCATATATTATGAAATGTGGACTAACAAGAACATAAATATGCTCTTTATACGAAATAGGAGTGATCGACATAGACTCTATCCCATAGTACAATAAATTGTGATAAATTAAAGAGACAAGGTATTTTATTGTGCTTTTGGCATTGGCATGACAATACTCATAATCTTCTTAAATCGGTCACATCGATGACATTGGAATCAAAGCCACCTGATCTACAATCATAGCTAGAATCTCCGATGGCATCGATAATTCTTTATCGCTTATGATGGTGTGAGAAATATACATCAAAAGTATCAACAATGGATACAAAGAGAAATGAACTAGCAAAGGCAGCAATGCAAAAAAGGGGGTATTATCCAAGTAGGTGAAAAAGCATCCAAGAGGTGCAGCCTTTAAGTAAGATGATAGAGGCAATCTTAAAACTGAATAGGCGAAGAAAACCAAGATAGAGGAATCTGGAAATATGTGAAGGCCTGCCCAAAAGGGCATGCATAAAAGGAACAATAACAAGCATAATTAGAGTGTTTGAGTAGGCCCTATCAATCATGTGCTGCATCATCATCTTAGCACATGAGGTGCTAATAATCATGTGCTTTGAAGTGTCATAGAACCATATTAGTTTTGTGTTGGAAACTATATACATGTGTGACTTTTCTACTTAAGTATCCTGCTTTGATTTTGTGTTGCAATCTTTATACATAAACTTTTATTTGTATTTTTAGATTTACTGAACACTAGAACCGAAAATAAGTGAATCGACGGCGGACGTGAGCTAATTGCCATTTTTATCCTGAATGTTAGAGATTGTATGGCTGTTATGATTTTTTTACTTAAGTATCTTGCTTTGATTTTGTATTCCAATCTCTATAGATAAACATTGATTTGTATTTTTAGATTTATTGAACATCGAAACAGTAAGTGCATTCGAGCTAGACGTGACTCCAATGTGGACTTTGATTTGTGTTTTTGAGGTATATTCCATTCACTCATACGATCAATGCTATGGTTTATGTTAGGTACATTACCAAGTTTGATCACATGAGTACGATCAATGCTATGGAGATGGTGATTTAGTTAATTACAAATTTTGGAAGAAAGCAACACTTTGAAGATCATACTCTTATTATATTTTGTTATTGGTGTAATTTCAATCAAATTTCTTGAATTCCATATTAAACTAGCTAAAGAAATATTCTTTAATACATTTAGTTTTCACGACTTCCTAAACATTTAGTTTTCATGACTCTCGAAATAGGTTTTACGAGTCTCATAATTATTATTGAGCGGCAAGAGGTTAAACAAATGGTAAATTAGAATGACATTTAAAAAAATCATCCTAATTATTAATGCTAAATTTAATCATTTGGAATATAAGGGGGTTGCAAAGAAATCTGCTTAAGAAAGAATTAAGAAGTTTTGCAGAATTTATAAAATTCCATTAATTGCATTGTTAAAGTCAAAGGAGAATTAAACGAAAATAGATAAGTTCAAGTTTAAGTTGGGGTTTGAAGGATGCAGTAGCAATTTTAATGGGAAGATATGGCTTCTATGGAGATATTATATAGCAATCCCAATTTTAGTCCATCCTTCTTTAAAAGTCTCAAATGGTTGATGTGTCAAATTCTCTGTCAAGTATGCCTCATATAGTAGTGAGGGATTTCAATGTAGTATCATCTCAAGAAGAGAAGGTAGGGGTAATGATATATATAATAGAGTAGTGGGGGATTTTACTCATGCTATTGAAGACAGTGGTTTAAGGGACTTAGGCTATCAAGGAGCCAAATTTACTTGGATCAATAATAGAGTGGAAGAAGATCTAATGGTGGCAAATCAGATAGATGATTATTCAATATCCAACGGGAGATGAATTATCCTGTTTTTATCCTTAAGAATTTGAAAAAACAGCATTTGATCATGCTCCAATGCTTATTTCTGTCAAGAATAGGGTGGATGCAGTGAATACCATGTTTAAATTTCTTAATATCAGGTTTTCCCATGCTAATTTTATGTAGATTGTTACGGAGTCTTGGAGGGATGATACTAATTCAATTGGTATGAGGAATTTCTCATTTAAACTTCAAAGACTAAAATGAGTTTTGAGAAGTTGAAGTAATGAGAATTTCAAAAATGTTAATCAAGCCGTGTTAGATCTGGAGGATGAGATTATGCAGCTGAAGATTCTCTATGATTAAGACAAGTTTGAATAAAAAAGGTATGAAGTTAATAAAGCTAAATCCAATCTGTTTTTCTCTCAGAGTCACTTTGATAGCTCTGATGTTCTCATAGCTGTAAGATACCTGGAAAATAATCTTGGGAATCCATATGTGACATATACTGAACATAGTTTGTTTCATTTAGTTGATGACATTTTATAAATTCTATGAGCTATTCTAACATTTGAGGCCTTTTTCTAATTTTAATTGTGTGTGTGGTTGGGATTGACTTGGTATGTTGTTGTTGATTATATGCTGATATTGTGCTTGAGATTGACAATATGTGCTGCTACGAAGGAAGTTAACTGTTTATATGATGCTACTGATGATTACTAATGTGGAATTATTTTTAGATCTGAAATATACCATGTTATTTTCTTACCAAGAAATCTCATGAACAAGTATTTTCATACCCAGATCTAAAAAATAACAAACAGGTATTTCCTTTCCAAGAAATTTGTTCACTAACATAAATGATAGTTATGTCATTCTCATTTTGATTTCACTTTTTGTCTCTCAAATGCATTGCAGTTATATTCATTTTTTTGTAGTAGCTTTGAAAGAATATATGGGAAGAAATCACGCATTACAAGAGAGAAAACAACCAAATTCTTCACTACATGTGCAGTTGGGTAGCTGTATTTATGACCAAGAAAATAACCAAATTTGTGAAGTCAAACGTTCATCACTACATCTGCAGTGTTTAATTTCACATAAAACGTATTCAGTTCTACAAACAATAAACCATATGTTTGAGAGGGTGATTTAAGAGGGGATATGTAGAACTGAATACGTTTTATGTGAAATTAAACACTGCATATGTAGTGATGAACGTTTGACTTCACAAATTTGGTTGTTTTCTCGATCATAAATACAGCTACCCAACTGCACATGTAGTGAAGAATTTGGTTGTTTTCTCTCTTGTAATGAGTGATTTCTTCCCATATATCACTACACCAAATCTGCCCATTTATCAAGGTCATTAACCTTGACAAATCCAACTTGTCAAGGTCAATGACCGTGACATTTCGAGGCGAGATAACTTTTTTTGTCACGGTCGTGTCACGGTCATTGACCTTGACACAAAACTCGCGTTTTGTGTCACGATCGTGTCAAGGTCAATGACCGTGACACGTTTCTCACAGTTATAAACCGTGACAAAGCCGTGACCCCTCTTGCCCAGAATTGTCACGGTCAATGACCGTGACAAAATTGTCACGGACGTGTCACGGTCAATGACCGTGACAATTCTAGGCAGAATTTAAAAAAAATCTGTTGGGCAGTATGGCCACTGCCACTTCCCAGTAGTATACTTGTACCTGTTATAGCAACGTTGTACCTGTTCCAAACATCATATATCCAACACAAACTAAAGATAATGCAAATATATATTCATGATGATATAATCCAAATATTCAAAGTAAAAATAATATACATGACGATATAATCCAAATATAATTAAAATGGACAAACTTAAAAATAATGTTACTACATGTCTTGGATAAAACTGAGGAGGTGAGTAGGCCACATGACATACGAATTGACGCACCCACTAATATACGTCGTGCCGCATTGTTCGCGCAACCACAATAGGGAGTTCTCCTTCCCGGGTATGACATGCGTGACGAGCACCCTGGACTCCATCTCTTGAAGCACACGTCCATGGACTATTCCATCCTCGACGATATTCGGGTCCCTCAACCCCCGCCCTATCCGCTGGCCATCAAATACGTCCAATATGAACACGCTCGGCCAATTAATTGTCGACAATGGTCTGTTGGAGGGCGTCAAATAGTGAAGTGGATCGTCGAAGTACGAACGTGTCGGTGATGAAGCAGCGAGGTCCACATCCTTGTCATCCTGCGCCTCGTCCTCCCGCACCTCCTCCTCCACCGCCTTCTCCTTCTCCTTCCCTTTCCCTTTCCCTTTACGGTCTCCACTCAACGTACGCTTCATGAACGCGTACATATCTTGGACCGTCGCCTCCAAACAAGACAGCTTCTCGTCGTGTGAATCCACCGTTCGAGCCAACCCGGTGTCGCTCGTCTCCAATCCGATGATCCTAGATTTGGCCACCCGCGAGATCACTCCCCTTGTCCTCCCCTTGCGATCAGAGCCAAGCACTTGGCTGAGTGCGTCTGTGGACAAAGATGCCTTGTCGGCATCAGACTGCAACTCATGCACTTCCTTAAGCTTTGCCTGAAATGACAAAAAGCACATGATTAGTAAAATAAGTAAACTGAAAAATTATAACATAATTAACAATAATTAAACTGTCGGATTACTTACAATCGTGGCCGCGACGCTCGGGGACACCTCCTTGTCCTTCCCCTTCTTCGTCCGAAGAGCCACATAAGTATCGAGCCTATGTGGCTTACCCCCTGGCCCACTCCCTACCCCCTGAAATAAAATAAAGTAAAGTAAAATTAGTATCGGCCCCGCAAAGTAAAATAATATCCAATAATATATTTCTGTAGTTATAGATAAATTAAATCTTACCTGCATCCTATGCTCCACCTCAGCGTAAGAGGTCCGACCGGAGTAGTGCACGTCCGTCTTTTTAGCCCGATTTTCCCTCCCCGATTGGCGAGATGCCAATTGTCGATCCTCGATCTCATTGTCAATGAAGTTTTGCCATTGTGCCAATGAGATCGGTTCCTTGGGCGGGATGGATCCGTGCCGTTGTAAAATGGACTCTCGTATTTTTCCAAAGTACCGTGTCCGCATATTTTTCTTCCACGTCTTGTGTTGCTCCCTCAACTGCTCCAAGACGGAATCGCGTAGCTTTGGATCCAAGTTGAATTGTTCCTGTCCAACAAATACAATGTTAGTTGCGAATAAATATAAATATAAATATAAATATAAATATAAATATGAAATTGAAATTGAAATTGAAATATTCATATAAATATTACTTGTAGTGCCGCCCAAACAGCTAACTTGAGCTCATATGGAACCTCCTTCCAACTCATAAACCCCGGGCCGATGACCGTCTTTAGCAACTCGAGGGATCTCGCTAATAGCTCCGACTTGTTTTCGACGGTAATCCCAAATTTTCCATATTTGGGGAGCCTAGGGGCGGAGGAGCCCTCGTCGCCTCCGCTACCACTGAACCCAGACGACATCATCATAAACAGCATCATCATCTTCGCCTTAACATCTGAGGGATACATTTTTGCTGTAAAAAAATGTTATTAGTACAGATAAAAAAAATGTTAATAGTACACATTTCGTTTTACCTAATTGAATTAATAGTATAGATAAAAAAATGTTTCATCTATATTATAACGTATGTGTAAGTTCCGTCAATACCATTTCGTTTCAATTTTGTAATATTATGTTTTTTTCAAATATTTTAAAAGTTATTAAATGGGTGCCCACCCCCACCCCCACCCCCTGCCCCCTCCCCCCGCCACACACACACGCACACCTACGCACCTACGCACACACACACACACACACACACACACCACCCCTACCCACCCCACCCCACCCCCTCCCCCCACCACGACCGTGACAACTACATATATTGTTTATCAATAAAATTATGACATGAGATAATTATAATTGTAGCATAAATTTCATTATCATAAAAGGGATAAATCCAACCAAGTACAAAGATTCTACAAATTAAAGTGAGAATTAAATTTAAGACTTTCTAACAACATGCATGTATATGGATTCTAACTAATGATATTCCTAAAAACATACAATTGGAAACATTTTGTGAATTTACTAAACTTTATATAATATTATCAAATTCTATTAAAAAATTATCTAGGGTTTTACCTAATTGAATTAATTTCATGAATAAAATTATTATCAATTTAAATGAAATATCAATTATTATCCAATATTTTTGAATGAAATATTTATTTTGAATGAAAATATCAATTATTATCCAATTATTATCCAACTATTATCAATTATTTATAAAATTGATGTCTACTTTTAGTGTTGTGTATATATGTTAGTTGATGCCATTATATTTTTAGCCTAATTAGATTCTAAGGTTATCTCAATTTATATTTTTCTTTTTCTATCTAATAATTTTCAACGTAAGAGCACAGTACATAACGTATGTGTAAGTTCCGTCAATACCATTTCGTTTCAATTTTGTAATATTATGTTTTTTCCAAATATTTAAAGAGTTATTAAATGGGTGCCCCACCCCCACCCCCACTCCCCCTCCCACCCCCTCCCCCCGCCACCCCATCCCCTCCCGATGTTTATTATCCAACTATTATCAATTATTTATAAAATTGATGTCTACTTTTAGTGTTGTGTATATATGTTAGTTGATGCCATTATATTTTTAGCCTAATTAGATTCTAAGGTTATCTCAATTTATATTTTTCTTCTTCTATCTAATAATTTTCAACGTAAGAGCACAGTACATAACGTATGTGTAAGTTCCGTCAATACCATTTCGTTTCAATTTTGTAATATTATGTTTTTTCCAAATATTTAAAGAGTTATTAAATGGGTGCCCCACGCCCACCCCCACCCCTGCCCCCTCCCCCCCGCCACCCCCACCCCCTCCCGATGTTTATTATCCAATTATTATCCAACTATTATCAATTATTTATAAAATTGATGTCTACTTTTAGTGTTGTGTATATATGTTAGTTGATGCCATTATATTTTTAGCCTAATAAGATTCTAAGGTTATCTCAATTTATATTTTTCTTTTTCTATCTAATAATTTTCAACGTAAGAGCACAGTACATAAAGTATGTGTAAGTTCCGTCAATACCATTTCGTTTCAATTTTGTAATATTATGTTTTTTCCAAATATTTAAAGAGTTATTAAATGGGTGCCCCACCCCCACCCCCACCCCCACCCCCTGCCCCCCTCCCCCCGCCACACGCGCACGCACACCTACGCGCACACACACACACACACACACACACACACACCCCACCCCACCCCCTGCCCCCCTCCACCACCCCCTCCCCCACCACACACCACCACACACACACACACACCCCACCCCACCCCCTGCCCCCCTCCACCACCCCCTCCCCCACCACACACCCAACCCCACCCCACCCCACCCCCTGCCCCCTGCCCCCTCCACCACCCCCTCCCCCACCACACACCACCACACACACACACACACACACCACCCCACCCCACCCCTCCCCCACCACACACCACCACACACACATATACACATACATACACATACATATACACACACACACACCCCGCCCTACTCCCACCCTGCCCCACCCCGCCCCACCCCTACCCCCACCCTGCCCCACCCCCCACACACGCACACACATACACACATATATATATACACATACACACATAAATATACACACATATATATATATATATAAATGGAAGAGAGAGAGAGAGAGAGAGGGAGGGAACGACAGTTGGGAAAAAAGAAGGGGGTAGGGTTTTAGCTGTAAATATTGTCACGGTCGTGTCAAGGTCTTTGACCGTGACAAGTATTTAAATTATTGTCACAGTCATTGACCTTGACACGACCGTGACAAGTAAATTTGTCACGGTCTTGTCACGGTCAATGACCGTGACAATTAGTTGTCACAGTCGTGTCAAGGTCAATGACCGTGACATAAAACGCGTATTTTTTATCATGGTCAATGACCTTGACAAGGCTGGCCGGTTGAAAGGTGACAATTTACCCATTTTGGTGTAGTGTATTCTTTCAAAGCTACTACAAAAAAATGAATATAACTATAATGCATTTGAGAGACAAAAAGTGAAATCAAAATGAGAATTCCATAACTATGATTTATGTTAGTGAACAAATTTCTTGGAAAGGAAATACCTGTTTGTGATTTTTTAGATCTCGGTGCGAAAATACTTTTTCATGAGATTTCTTGGTAAGAAAATAACTTGGTATATTTCATATCTAAAAATAATTCCACATTAGTAATCATCAGTAGCATCATATAATCAGTTAACTTCCTTCATAGCAACACATATTGTCAATCTCAAGCACAATATCAACATATAATCAACAACAACATACCAAGTCAATCCCAACCACACACACAATTAGAATTAGAAAAATAGATTATTTTCCAAGTATCTTACAACTATGAGAACATCAAAGCTATCAAAGTGAGTCTGAGAGAAAAACAGATTGGCTTTAGCTTTATTAACTTCAAACCTTTTTTATTCAAACTTGTCTTAATCATAGAGAATCTCCAGCTGCATAATCTCATCCTCCAGATCTAACACTGCTTGATTAACATTATTGAAATTCTCATTACTTCAACTTCTCAAAACTCATTTTGATCTTGGACGTTTAAATGAGAAATTCCTCATACCAATTGAATTAGTATCATCCCTCCAAGACTTAGTAACGATCTACATAAAATTAGCATGGGAAAACCAGATATTAAGAAATTTAATGATGTTATTCACTGCATCCACCCTATTCTTGACAGAAATAAGCATTGGAGCATGATCAAATGCTATTTTTTTTTTCAAATTCTTAAGGATAAAAATAGGATAATTCATCTCCCGTTGGATATTGAATAATCATCTATCATATTTGGCCATCATTTGTTCTTCTTCCACTCTATTATTGATCCAAGTAAATTTGGATCCTTGATAGCATAAGTCCCTTAAACCACTGTCTTCAATAGCCTTAGTAAAATCACCCACTACTCTATTATCTATATCATTACCCCTACCTTCTCTTATTGAGATGATGCTACATTGAAATCCCTCACTACTATATGAGGCATACTTGACAGAGAATTTGACACATCAACCATTTGAGACTTTTAAAGAAGGATGGACTAAAATTGGGATTGCTATATAATATCTCCATAGAAGCCATATCTTCCCATTAAAATTGCTACTGCATCCTTCAAACCCCAACTTAAACTTGAACTTATCTATTTTCGTTTAATTCTCCTTTGACTTTAACAATGCAATTAATGGAATTTTATAAATTCTGCAAAACTTCTTAATTCTTTCTTAAGCAGATTTCTTTGCAACCCCCTTATATTCCAAATGATTAAATTTAGCATTAATAATTAGGACGATTTTCTCAAATGTCATTCTAATTTACCATTTGTTTAACCTCTTGCCGCTCAATAATAATTATGAGACTCGTAAAACCTATTTCGAGAGTCATGAAAACTAAATGTTTTGGAAGTCGTGAAAACTAAATGTATCAAAGACTATTTATTTATCTAGTTTAATATGGAATTCAAGAAATTTGATTGAAATTAGGCCAATAACAAAATATAATAAGGGTATGATCTTCAAAGTGTTGCTTGCTTCCAAAATTTGTAATTAACTAAATCACCATCTCCATAGCATTGATCGTACTGATGTGATCAAACCTGGTAATGTACCTAACATAAACCATAGCATTGATCATATGAGTGAATGGAATATACCTCAAAAACACAAATCAAAGTACACATTGAAGTCACGTCTAGCTCGAATGCACTTACTGTTTTGATGTTCAATAAATCTAAAAATACAAATCAAAGTTTATCTATAGAGATTGGAATACAAAATCATACAAAATCAAAGCAAGATACTTAAGTAGAAAAATCATAACAGCCATACAATCTCTAACATTCGGGATAAAAATGACAATTAGCTCACGTCCGCCGCCGATTCACTTATTTTCGGTTCTAGTGTTCAGTAAATCCAAAAATACAAATAAAAGTTTATGTATAGATATTGCAACACAAAATCAAAGCAGGATACTTAAGTAGAAAAGTCACACATGTATATAGTTTCCAACACAAAACTAATATGGTTCTATGACACTTCAAAGCACATGATTATTAGCACCTCATGTGCTAAGATGGTGATGCAACACATGATTGATAGGGCCTACTCAAACACTCTAATTATGCTTGTTATTGTTCCTTTTATGCATGCCCTTTTGTGCAGGCCTGGACATATTTCCAGATTCCTACATCTTGGTTTTCTTCGCCTATTCAGTTTTAAGATTGCCTCTATCATCTTACTTAAAGGATGCACCTCTTGGATGCTTTTTCACCTGCTTGGATAATACCCCCTTTTTTGCATTGCTGCCTTTGCTTGTTCATTTCTCTTTGTATCCATTGCTGATACTTTTGATGTATATTTCTCACACCATCATAAGCGATAAAGAATTATCGATGCCATCGGAGATTCTAGCTATGATTGTAGATCAGGTGGCTTTGATTCCAATGTCATCGATGTGACTGATTTAGGGAGATTATGAGTATTGTCATGCCAATGCCAAAAGCACAATAAAATACCTTGTCTCTTTAATTTTATCACAATTTATTGTACTATGGGATAGAGTCTATGTCGATCACTCCTATTTCATATAAAGAGCATATATATGTTCTTGTTAGTCCACATTTCATAATATATGATTAAAATGGCACACCGTAGAGGGAGATGGACTTTGATAATAAAAATACTCACATGGAGAAAGTAACATTTATCACAAAGACAAATAACTTATAAACTTATGTAAATCAAGTTGATGAACAATTGTGGAACATAAAAGGACTCAAATGATCCTAAAATAGCTTTCTTTTTGAAAAATCATTTTAGGTTCCACATATAATACGTATGATTAATAAGATGAGGTAGTCAAGGAATTAGAAGTAAATTATAAAATGACCATTCCCTATATAAAATGTATAATGGTTTTGGAACCAACGTCGATATATAGTGTTCACAAAGTGGCACCGGTCGGGGATGTTCTCACGATAATAAAAAAAACATAAAATCTATAATAGTCACATAATAAAGAGAAGAAAATGCGTATATATGTCTAGGTTGTTCCATGTATAATTAGTAACCGGTAAAAGAAAAAAAATCAACAAAAGACAAAAAAAATTATTAGATCCCAACACATAAGCATACATGTGAACAGATATAAAACAAAATGAATGAAATAGAAACAGATCTTAACTAAAATCAAAATGAATAAAGCCCTACAATAAACGCAAATCAAATCGTTATCCTCAACTTCTCAAATCTGTTTTCAAAGCCCTAAATCCGTGTATGTGCGTATGCATTGTAGGAGATGAAGAAATTAAATGAGTGTGTGTGTGTGTGCACGTGTGTGTGTGTCTATGTTCATGTGTGAGGGGAATTACATGTAGGAGGAGTCTAAAATCCATATGATCGATGGAGTTCAAGAGAGAGAGGGAGGGAAAAGAGAGTTACCTTGCTTATTTGAGAGAGAGAGGGGTGAGAGAGTTGAGAAACGATCGAGAGAGGAAAATGGGGTGTAGTGTTTGTGTGTTTCTTTGTTGTGTGGGGACCAAAGGTGTAATTTACTATTTTACCCATGTTTTTGAATTTTGAGTAAGATGGAGAAAGGAAATCAAGTGTTAAAAAAGAGGGGGAAATAAAAAATAAAAGGGTAAAAGAGGAAAATGCATCAAAATGATCTCAACCCATCATTTTGTGCCTTGTTGGCTTCGATCTGATCCGTGAAGTGTCTCTCCATCTTATGAATAGTGAAAACACCATTGTAACTTATTTTATTTATATATATATATATATATATATATATATATATATATATATATATATATATATATATATATATATATATATATGCATCAAAATGATCTCAACCCTTCATTTTGTGCCTTGTTGGCTTCGATCTGATCCGTGAAGTGTCTCTCCATCTTATGAATAGTGAAAACACCCTTGTAACTTATTATATATATATATATATATATATATATATATATATATAAAGAGAGAGAGAGAGAGGCAAGCTCCCGTGCACACTACGTTTGCACACAATTTTTTTTAAAATATTAAAAAAAATTGACTTGATTTTTTTATGTGATAATTAAACATTTCAATGGACCCATATAAAAAAAATCATCAAAAAAAATGTTGGTTTGCAATTTAAAAAAAAACGATCAAACTTTTGCAACTTTCAAGTGCTTTAAAAACTGCGAAAGTTTGACCGATTTTTTTAAAATAGCAAAAAAAGGTTTTTTGAACTGATTTTTTTATATGGGTCCTTGAAATGTTTAAATATCAAGCAAAAAATGTGGCTGAAGAATAATTTTTTTACTATTTAAAAAAAATAATGTGCAAACTTAGTGTGCATAGGAACCTCTCTCTCTCCCTCTGTCTCTCTCTCTCTCTCTCTGTATATATATATATATATATATATATATATATATATATATATATATATATATATAATAAGGAGTAGGATGTTTTTACTATTCAATAAGTTGACAACTTAATTAGTGGCTAGGATTGATTTTTAAAAAGTTGAATCCAACGGTTGATGATTAAGGGTATTTTTGTAACCCCCCTCAATCAATTATCCACCCTAGCCCTAGCATACTTTCATTTTCTTCGTCACTCATCATTTTCCTCCATCTTCTCTCTAGCAGATAATACCTCCCTCCCCCCATATCACTTCCCCTTTCAAGAAAAAAACCCTACCTTGCTTCCATTTCCTTCCACGCTACCTAGCATCTCTAACGTCCCTCTCCGGTTCTCCACCGCCATAGAAGATGCTCAAAATCTACGTCGGATCTAAGGTAACCCCCTCTCAAGGTATTTTATAAATCACTACTCTGGTATTTTAGATGCTCTGGTGTTTTAGATTTTAACTTTAATATTATGTTTTGTTCTGACACAGATCTATAATCCTTGGATTCCATTTACGAAGGTATTTATCTATTTATCTCTGGGTATTTTTGGGGATATTATGGTCGAATTGGGGTTATTTTCCATGTATGTTTGTAGTGATTTAACTGGTAGTGCTTTTATTGGTTGTTACAATTTCGATCTAGGCAAATACTCAAACTAGAGTTCTTTGCCATGTGGTTTTTTATGTATTTAGTTCATCAGGAAGGATATACATTTGTTTCGTACCCTGATAGACAAAATGCCCATTTAAGATTGATGACTTTTTTGTGGGGTTGTTTTGAAAGTCGATTTCTTAATTCTTTTTAATATGAGTGGATTTGAACAAGGACATATTATTTTTCCATGTTACTCAATTTTGCATCAGGGGAGATTTATTCAGGTTTAGATGTGTGGATGATGATATGGTGGCTACTATTTATTTAGTAGTAGAAAAAAAGAAGGTATTTTTTATATTATTAAGTTTTCATTTTGTAGTTGAGTTTGTAGATATCAATTCCATTGCAAGCCTCGAATGATATTATGATCTTTTCATTTATGTTTAATATATGTATGTGGTTTAGGTTTATGTTTGATTTGTTACATATTATGTTTCATGTGGAGCTTTCGATTTGATTGGGTTTCAAATCGAGTTTCAAATTAGGGATTATCCCCCATTTTCAGTGGTTTCGAATTATTTGTGTTGTTTAATCACAAGACAATTAGAGGTGGAGATTAAGCAACCTCACTAAAAAAAAAGGGTTCAGATTATTTTCTCCCTTTATCTCCCTTACACCAGCCAAACCCTAGCCGTTCTCCTCACTCTCTACCTCTCACCCATTTCGGCCAAGCTAGAATCCATTCATCTACTCTTTTAATCCTCAAAATCTCTTTAAACTTCCCCACAGGGTTTTTGGGTTTTCATTTCATATTTAGAATCACATATGTTTTATCTAATATTATTTGCATCTAATTTTTCAGGTACTCTCTCTTCTCTCCCAATGCTCAAACCATTATCATGGTATAAACTATTCCTTTTCTAGGTTTATTTTTTTATTTGAACTTGATTTTTATGGTTAATGATGATGTAATATAATCATTTTTGTTTCGATTTTACAGGTACTCTGTCCTCTCATTCTCTCATTCCCTGAGTTTTAGGTTTTTGATTTTTTATTGGGTTTAATTTGTTGCTTTGTTTTGGGGATCTATTTTGTATGATTTTAGGGTCATTTGTTTTGGGAAAATGATAAGGATCAAGATTTTTTTTTGTTTTGGGAATTTAATTTGTATGTTTCTTAGAGTTCTTTTTCCTCAAGATCACTCTCTACCTCTCACCCATTTCGGCCAAGATATAATCCATTCTTCTACTCTTTCAATCCTCAAAATCTCTTTAAACTTCCCCATGGGGTTTTTGGGTTTGCATTTCATATTTAGATTCACACATGTTTTATCTAATATTATTTGCATCTAATTTTTTCAGGTACTCTCTCTTCTCTCCCAGTGCTCAAACCATCATCATGGTATAAACTCTTCCTTTTCTAGTTTTTTTTTTTGTGTTTGAACTTGAGTTTTAAGGTTAATGATGGTGTAATATAAACATTTTTGTTTCGATTTTACAGGTACTCTATCCTCTCATTCTCTCATTCCCTGACTTTTAGGTTTCTGATTTTTTTTCTTGGGTTTAATTTGTTGCTTTGTTTTGGGGATCTATTTTGTATGATTTTAGGGTTCTTTTGTTTTGGGAAAATGATCAGTATCAAGATTTTTTTTTTGTTTTGGGAATTTAATTTGTATGTTTCTTAGAGTTCTTTTTCCTCAAGATCACTCTCTACCTCTCACCCATTTCGGCCAATCTAGAATCCATTCTTCTACTCTTCCAATCCTCAAAATCTCTTTAAACTTCCCCACAGGGTTTTTGGGTTTGCATTTCATATTTAGATTCACATATGTTTTATCCAATATTATTTGCATCTAATTTTTTTAGGTACTCTCTCTTCTCTCCCAGTGCTCAAACCATCATCATGGTATAAACTCTTCCTTTTCTAGGTTTATTTTTGTATTTGAACTTGAGTTATAAGGTTAATGATGGTGTAATATAATCATTTTTGTTTCGATTTTACAGTTACTCTGTTCTCTCATTCCCTGAGTTTTAGGTTTTTGATTTTTTTCTTGGGTTTAATTTGTTGTTTTGTTTTGGGGATCTATTTTGTATGACTTTAGGGTTCTTTTGTTTTGGGAAAATCATCAAGATCAAGATTTTTTTTTGTTTTGGGAATTTAATTTGTATGTTTCTTAGAGTTCTTTTTCCTCAAGATTAGTTTTTTGGGATTATCTCTCTTATCTGATATATTTGTGATATATTTCCATTTTTTGTATATGTTGGTGTGTTTACTTGATATGGATAGTTAGCTACTCATTGGATTCAAATAATGTTTTTTTTATTGTTAGAGTGTCAAAATAGGTATTAAGTTTTTTGTAAGATCTCTCTCTGATGTTTATATTTAGTTGTGCATGTATATAATTTGTTGCTTTGTTTTGTTTTGAAGATATTTTCACAATCATGTATACTCAGCTTTCTCTTTCTATCTCTCTATCTACGTGTCTCTCTTCACCATGCCCTATTTTTTTATGGTTTTAGGTTAAAACTTTTGGAGTTGAATAAGTGTTTAGTAAATAGGGTTCTCTCATCAAACTATGAGATAATATACAAAGTCATAACCATAACATTTTCCAATTCGAGTTTTTTCCGTTTTGGGAGGTTTCATGGTCCATGGACTCCATTTTTGTTGTTTGGTTTCAATACCCAATTTTGGGTTCAAAGAAAGGTATCATATGCTACAAATATTTGTATTGATACCATTTTAGTTTTTATATGTTATTATTCTGTTTTTTCTGAATTTTTAGGTGGAATTTATGATTCAAAGGTATGATAAGTTATTTTTATAATGATGACATGTATATATTTTCTATATATGTGAGAAAACTTGATCCATCTTATAACTGTATGTGTAATGTGCTTTCTAATACATTTTCTAATATGGTACATTTTACCCAAAAAAGTCTAGAAACTTTAATGCATCGAATTCATTATGATTGGTTTAATTATTTGCGGTAACCTAAGCTATTAATCTTATTACATGGCAAAAATGCATATCAAGTATTACAATTATTCTTTATACTTATCATAAAAACATTACATTGAGCCATTGCTAAAGTTTTTTCTTTGATATCTTGATGTTGTTTTGATGCTTTTTTCCAGCCTTGCATTTTTTTTAACTTCTAAATGCATTTTAAATATGGCCTGCATTGTATAAGTTTGGTACCATGGCTCATATGCATCAATTTTCGTGCATTTTTATTAAGGAATAAAGTTCTTTGTGTCGGGTCCTGCAGAATTGTTGCACTTAGACACAGAGTGAGGCTTTCACATCTGAACAGAGTGAGGCTTGCACATTTGTGCATCTGTACATCAGTACACTTGCGCATCTATACATCTGTACATATGAACATAGTGAGGCTTGCACATCTACAGAATTGTTGCACTTAGACACAGATTGAGGCCTGCACATCTGTACATATTTTATTGCTCGATTTTGTGTAGTTGTTACTTCTGGAAAGTTCATCATACCACCAGTTGAGTTGAAATGTTCAATAATAACCTCTTAAACTAGAAATGATCACACAACTACACAATATTAACATACCCTGCTATTTTTTTTTGTAGCGTGGCTAGTGAATGAGAAGCAGGACTGCTATTTTTTTTCCTTCAATATACCGTGCTACTTTTTTTTTACTTCATGGTACAAATTATGCCCCAGAACCTACAATGTTACATCTGGAAAGTTTATTCTTGGAGCAAGCCCGAGAACTGAAGATGTGGCTGCCAGCTGATTGACGAACCTTTTCGGTCTTCCATCTGGAATGTTTGTCCTTGGTGCTAGCCTGATAATAGGTGCATTGTAATTGTATTCTCTCTTGGCAGAACTGAAACGTGTTTTAAGATTCAGGGTGCCGAGCTTTCTTAAGTGGCGAAGAATGACGTGTGTTGATGTAAAAAATTAGATTATTTCTAATTATTTAATCACAGATAAAATAAAGTGAGGCAAAGAAATTTTAAAGTAGTTTGGCCTTATAAGAATGGCCTACATCCACTGTTTCTGTTATTGATGACTGTTGGGAATTCTCGATTACAAGATTTATCAAGAAATTCCGGTCCCCCCATAATGAGGATGGTAAAATGTATTTATAGCCCTCAGGCTGTACATGTGAAAGGGTCGTACATAGTTGTTCATTAGGCGTATACATCTGTATGATAATAATAAGCATTTAATGCGCAGTTAATCTGTTGCTTATCCTGTAATTAATGCTCTGTTCGAGGTGTAGCTCGGACCGCCTAAGCTGCTCAGACCTCCTAAGTAGATCGATACTCATAAGTTGCTCGGTATATTAAAGTTCCTCGGAGAACTCTTGTTGGTCGGAGCGTCAGGGTTGATCGGGGAAGCAGAGTTTCTCATTGCAGTATGGTTCCTCGGAGAGCATCTATTTCTCGGAGTATCTGAGTGGGTCGAGGTGTTGTTCGAAAGTGTTTGTTATTGCCACGCAGATTGCCACGTGTCTTCACTCAATTGAGCCATGTCAGCAGACTAAATTTGGTATCAACAGAAGCCCCTAATGTTTCACAGTTCGAAATTTGAGGAGTGTGGAACATTCTTTCTCAAAATATGGCGGTTTTAAATGGTCATCCTGAAATTTAGGAGTATGTTATTTTGTATTTATTTCTCCTTCCAAATTCGTAGAATCGAACTTTTTTGAATTTTTATGACCACTTCGATTCCCGTGCCCTTTTTTGCCTTTTTAGCCGCCGGTAACATAACCGTATCTTTTTGCAATCATTATCTTTACCCATTCCCAAGGCAAAGTATTTAAACGTTGCAGAAAATCCCATTGTCTTCTACTTTTTCATTCTTATCTCTTTGAGTTTTCCATTGTTTCTCTCTGCCATGCGTTCATCTCTTTCATCATTTGTTGTCAATAGACTCATCCCTTTCCTGTAAGATTTTCTTCTTTCTCTTTGATTTTCCTTCTTTTATCATGGTTTATCCTGTAGAATCGATTGATAAGTTTCGCTCTGATTTCTCTATTCCCTCATGGGTTATTTTGGAAGAGCTTTCCGAGTCTTCAGACTACTTTCGTTTGGCTGAGGGACATTGGTTCCCCTGCCTCTTTGTCGCTGAATGTGGCTTTTCTTTTCCCCCAAACCCTTTATGTCTGGAATTCTATCAATACTTTGACGTGGTTCCTGCAAGAATAACCCCCAATACATGGAGAATAGTTAACGGAGTTTATAGATTAAATCAAATTCATGGAACTCGTATAGGAATTTCTAATAATATGTTTTGTTATAGATGGGCTGTGGGTGATAATACTTTTTATATAAAAACTAGGTTTTTAAATAGAGCTTTAGTGGTCAATCTTCCAGATGCTAATAGGGACTACTTTGAGCATGGGGTTGTTATGAAAAAATGGCAACACCCTCCATTAACTGGAGCTGATATTTACCATAGTCCCAGATGTCCTCCCTATGGCAATGGGATAGGTTGTTTTTATTTTATTTTCAAAATTATGCTTCTTTTGTGTTTGATAAAATGTGTCACTGATATTTTAATTTTGATTTATTTTCAGTTGACAGCAAAAGCAAATCTCCAAAAGAGACAGACGTTAACATAAGGTATTTAAAACTTATCTGGAGCTTGCATCAGACTGTTGCCGACGAGCATATTAGGCCAGCTTCATATTTGCTGCAGTACAAGAGTTACACCTCCTCTTTTACTGCTCGTCCGGTGATAAGCGACGCAGAACCAATACCAGCCTCTACAAGTTCTTCACCTGAGTCACATATTCCCTTGAGTGAAAGGATGAAGAAAATAAGACCTCCTACCCTTTTTGAGAAATCTGCCTCTGGTGCTGGAGAGGCAAAGAAAAGTAAGCTTGATGTCCCAGGAGAGGGGACAAAGAAAATTGATGTGCCTCCTTCGACTGCTCCTGTGAAGGTTGTCGAGAAGCCCCCAGTGGCCCCGAGTAAGGCTGCTGCTCCAGGCGAGGTGATTGTAATTTCTCTGACTAAGACTACATCGTTAGTCAAAAACGTTGATGCTCCTCTGAAGAGGCTGAAGAAAAGCTCCTCTATCAATTTGGCTGAATCCATCTCTCAGCCCCCGACTAGTGGTGTTCCCACTTTTGTTGCCCCGAGCTCTGTTATGAACTCGGTGAAGTCTTGGATCATTCTCGAGATCTAAGGTATTGAATAAAACCTTTCTCGGGACATGGTTACCACATTAGCAGCTTGTCATATTGCTTCTGTAAGTCCTATAGTCTTAAATTTTCATTCTTTCCATTTTATATCTGTGCACTGACTTGCTTTTATTTTCCCAATTGGTGACCTGTTTTAATACAATTCTGAAGAAAGATGAAGCTATTAAAGCTTCAAGCTCCTTATTAGGTGTAGAGGAAGACTTGGTAGGTCTGACGCAATCACTGAAGGATTCTCGTCAGAAGTATGCTGATGACAAGGCGATTTGGGAGAAGAGGCTCACTTCGACCGAGAAAGAGAAGGCTCAGGTTATTGAGGTTTCCAAGGGGTTGGAGAAAAAAATAAATGATTTGGAAGAGAAGAATAAAGAGCTCGAAAGGAAGCTCAAGAATGCTGGGGAGCTTGAAAATAAGCTCAAGACTACTGAGGAGGAGTTGGATCAACTTCGGGAAGTAAGTCGTCAGATGGAGGAAGTTGAGAATAAATTAAAGGCTGTTGATGATCTTCTTTCTGAGAAGCTGACCTCGGAGAAGACAAAAAGGAAATTTGCTGTCAAAAAATCCTTCAGCGCCGGCTGGGATAAAGGGTGGAATAAAGATTTGGCTGCCATGATGTCGCAAGTGGAATATGGCAGCCTCAAATACTTTAGAGATGGATGGGTCGCTGCTCTGCAAGAGATGAAAGTTGATGAAAATTCTGAACTATTTCAGCGACACATCCCGGGCCCCCCTCCAACTCCTGAAGAAGAAGAAGAGGACGAAGCTGCCTCTAAGGAATCTTCCATGGTGACGGGAGATCAAAATTCTCATCCCCCAGCTATCCAGCCCATTGGCGAGGAACTTCAACTACCCGTTACTTCATCCGAGCAACCTCCAGCACTTCCCGAGCAATCCTCTATTCCATCTGAGCAACCAACCTCCTCGTCCCAGCCTCCCGAGAAAGTTTTGGGAGACAAGGAAAAGGTGTAGAGTTGTTCGGATTTCTCTCTATTTTATTTTTCTTTGTCAAATGTAACTCTGAACTTTGTACTTCTCCTTTATGATGTAATAAAATTTGAACTTTTGCTTATGCATACTTTTGATTCTCTTTTTCATGCTCTGTTTGTACTCTTATTGATTATTGCTTTTTCTTCCTTTACTAGTTTCTGGCCAGGATGGAATTATTATCTGCTCACGATACAAAACTATTAAGGTAATGCAATGAGTATTTCAAAGCTGGTCATTCAGATATGAGTGCAACTCAAATTATTGACATCCTCGGCCAAGGTGCTTCAGAGCAAGCAATTAAAGCCTATCAGTATTTGAAGTGCCTGCTCGACCGTGCAGTGGCTAACAACGTATCATACTATGATATGATTGAAGATATCCAGGGCACTCTTGAAGAACTTCAACAATAATATAAGGAATCTACTTCTCTTTTGCACGAAGGATACGAGAAGAAGTATCAGCAACTCAATGCTGATAAGGGATACGATAAACTGTTCGCTCCTTACAAAGTGAGGGAGAGAACTTTGAAGGCTGAGGTCGAAGAGCACAGACAGATAGCTGAGTTGTTAGAGCAGAAAAATAATAACCTGCAAAGAGAGGTGTCTCAGTTGAAGTCTGCAGCTTCCACCCCAAACGCTTTGGTCCCTGTGAACGACGAGGGATTCTCTTTCTTGGAGGTCGAAAATGCCAACCTGAGCAATGAATTAGAAACCTTGAAGAGAGCTGTCCCTTCTACATCTACTCGGGGACGAGCAAGTGCTCCTCGGGGACGATCAAGAGCTCCTGGGATTACTGTCGAGGAACAGAGAACTCAATATGCTCTGGAGAACCAGGCCTTCCAACTGATGGCAAAGAACCAGACATTGGATGAAATGTCTAAGAAGATCAGAAATCTGGACGAGCAGCTTTCTGCGCAGAAGTCTGCCTTGGAGAATAAAAAACTCTTTATAAAAAATCTCCACGAGCAACTGGAAAAATTGACATATCAATTCCACAAGCAGCCCAGAGAATTCTGGATGGCTGGCTACAATGAGGCTCTCTACCATTTGGATGATCGTATCCAAAATGCAAATAATGAAGGTTACAAACAGGGATGGTTGAATGCCTTAGGTGTACTACAACTGGAACATGGTCATTACCTGTGGGATTACCATAACCCTAGGCTGCTCGACCTACCAGTGCCACCATTCAAGCTTGACATGAGTTAGATCCCTGCTCGGGCCATCCCTTGGTGTTTGATTTCTAAATACCTTGGCGATTAAAATCTCCATTCTAATGTTGAGATATCTCGTCCTGAGCACCTACTCGATCGACCATCTGTGATGAACATCAGGATGCTTAAAGATCTTAACTTCATAAATTCCCCTTATGCTTTGAATGATCCACCTTCTGGTGAGGAACCTGTTTCAAAAGAAGAGGGGAAGAAACCAATAGAATTGGAATCTTGATGTAATAAATTTGTATTTCATTCTTGATGTATTTTGTTCTACATTTAATGAAATAATTTTATTTGCAAATCTTGACTGCCATTGTCTTGTAATCATAAAACACTTTACATCTGTGCATGTATATCTGTTAAAAAGATAACAACATTGTGTTATTTGTCGATCAACTAGAGTTTGTTAAAACTTATTGTCGACTATCTTGAATTTGTGGTAATCATTTGACGACTAACCAAAATTGATGATACTTTGTTTCTCGACCAACTTGGTAGTAATTTAAAAAGCCACGAGTATAAAAAATTTTGCTCGATCACTTTCTCGTACTCATAAAATGTTTCCGACCAACCAAGGTCGGTAAATTTTTCTTCTCGACCAACTACAGTTAGTGTGTTTTTATTCCCAATCAACCATAGTTAGTGGATTTTTCTTACCAACCAATCTTTGGCACTTTTTGGAATAGTTTTTCTTCCTAACCAACCTTAGTTGGCTTTTTTAGGAATATATTTACTTCCTAACCAACCTTAGTTGGCATTTTTAGGAATAGATTTTCTTCCTAACCAACCTTAGTTGGCATTTTTAGGAATAGATTTACTTCCTAACCGACCTTAGTTGGCATTTTTAGGAATAGATTTACTTCCTAACCAACCAAGTTGGCATTTTTAGGAATAGATTTACTTCCTAACCAACCAAGTTGGCATTTTTAGGAATAGATTTACTTCTCGACCAACCTTAGTTGGCATTTTCGGGAATAGATTTACTTCCTAACCAACCTTAGTTGGCATTTTTATGAATAGATTTACTTCCCGACCAACCTTAGTTGGCGTTTTCGGGAATAGATTTACTTCCTAACCAACCTTAGTTGGCATTTTTAGGAATAGATTTACTTCCTAACCAACCAAGTTGGCATTTTTAGGAATATATTTACTTCCCGACCAACCTTAGTTGGCGTTTTCGGGAATAGATTTACTTCCTAACCAACCTTAGTTGGCATTTTTAGGTGGCATTTTTAGGAATAGATTTACTTCCCAACCAACCTTAGTTGGCATTTTCGGGAATAGATTTACTTCCTAACCAACCTTAGTTGGCATTTTTAGGAATAGATTTACTTCCTAACCAACCAAGTTGGCATTTTTAGGAATAAATTTACTTCCCGACCAACCTTAGTTGGCATTTTCGGGAATAGATTTACTTCCTAACCAACCTTAGTTGGTATTTTTAGGAATAGATTTCTGAGTAGTCTGAGTTTTACTGAGTAGTGTGTAGCACTAGTATTCCACAAAAAATTTCCATCAAAAGGAGAGAACTGGGCAGAACACTGTCACTTTATTCATACTGACGAAAATGTATTACATGAGAGCTTACATCACTGATAATACTTCCACAAGTGTTTTTCATTCCATCCATTCTTAAACTCCTGCCCTTCTAAAGTTGCTATTCTATAGGTTCCTGGTCGAATAACTTATGTAACTCGGTAAGATCCATGCCAGTTTGCTTCCAATTTGTTGTGCTTTTGAATCACTTTCTTTAGCACATAGTCTCCTTCTTTCAAGTCGCACTTCTTTACCCTCTTGTTGTAGAACAAAGTTGTTCGTTGTTGGTAAGCAGCATTCCTGATGGATGCTTCTTCTCTAACTTCCTCGAGCATGTCTAAATAAAATCTTCTCATTAAGTCGCTGACAGGGGAATTAAAATTCAGTACTTTGTGTGTCGGAAGACCCAACTCGGCAGGTATAACGGCTTCACTTCCAAATGCCAGCATATATGGAAATTCCCCTGTTACTGCTCGGGGAGTAGTTCGGTAAGCCCATAGTACTGATTGTAGCTCGTTGATCTAATTCGCTTTCGCGTCATTCAGTCTTTTCTTTAAGCCATTCAGTAGCGTTCTGTTTGTTACTTCAGTTTATCCATTGCTTTGGGGATGGCTTGGTGCTGAGTGGATCTTCAAGATATTTGACTGATGACAATAGGCAGCGAACTCCTCGTTGTCAAATTGTGTTCCATGGTCGGTAATGAATGCATGGGGAAGATCATATCTACATATGACATTTTCCAAATAAATTGATACACCTTCTCGTACGTCATGTCGACAAGAGGCTCAGCTTCTACCCACTTAGTAAAATAATCCACTGCGACGACGAGATATTTAAATCTTCCTCTGGTCGTTGGAAGTGGTCCGACCAAGTCAATTACCCACATAGCAAATGGCCAAGGGGAGGTAATGGGTGTCAACAACACTTGGGGAGTTCTTCGGATAGTGGAGAAGCGTTGACACTTGTCACATTTTTTGGCGTAGTCTATACAATCAGCCCTCATCGTTTGCCAGTAGTGTCCTTGCGTCATAACCCTTTGCAAAAGCGTCCGACCTGCTACATGGGCTCCATAGGACCTTTCATGGATCTTTTCAATCAAGTCTTTCACCTCGATGGGATGCACACATCTTTGCAAACCTGCTATAATTCCTCGTCTGTACAGAATACCATTATTCAGTACATAACGAGCAGCTTTAAACTTCAGTTTTTTGGCTGCAAGTTTGTCAGTTGGTAATTCCCCCTCCTCAATATATGCCCTGATGGAATCCATCCAAGATGGTCCTAAATTAAGGGTAATAAAATTCATTGTCAAATCTTTATCGATACTCCGACTAGCTAAAACTTCAATTGGGATTTTTCTTCGTAGCTCGGTACGAGTAGCTGATGCTAATCGAGCTAAGGCATCGGCCCTCGCATTCTCCATTCTTGGTATTCTAACCAGTTGAATAGCAGCAAATTCTGATACCAATTCCCTTGCCTTTGCATGGTACGTGATCATTAATTCTCCTTTGGCTGCATATACTCCCATCATTTGATTTATGATCAATTGCGAGTCACTGAAAATAATAACCTGCTCTGCCCCCATGGTTTTTGCCAAACTAAGACCTGCAATCATGGCTTCATATTCAGCTTCATTATTCGTAGCTTTGAATTGGAAGCGTAGGGAATATTCCATGTCGACCTCGTCTGGACTATTAAGAACAATCCCTGCGCCACAGCCTGTTGCGCAAGATGAGCCATCCACATATAAACTCCATATAGGTAACTCGTCTTCAAATTTCTGATCTGATAGAGTTCCTCGATGGAAAATTTGTTGCTTCCTTTCACCATCTCCTGATATTTATTGTTGTTCGTCGATCATCTTTTCTTGCCCTTTTACCAACCTAAGCTGGTATAGGCTTAAATTTGACGATTCTGTAACATCCACTTGCCCTTTTACCAAGCTAAGTTGGTCTGGGCTTGCATTTGATGATCCTGTAATATCCACAGGTTGATCAGTGAGCAACGTTTTCTCCTCGGGGGTATCAGGATAGGTGAACTCTACTATAAAATCTGCTACCGCTTGCCCTTTCAGCGATGATCTGGGTTCATAAACTTTATCATATTCACCAAGTTCTATTGCCCAGCACATCAGTCTTCCTAATTTTTCTGGTTTATAAAGGGCTTGCCTCAAGGGCATATCAGTATATACTACTATAGTATGAGCCTGGAAGTATGGCTTCATTCTTCTACTTGCCTCGATCAATGTTAGTGCCAATTTTTCCAGCTTTGGATATCTGATCTCTGCTCTTCGGAAGTCCTTACTTGTGTGGTAGATCGGTTTTTGTACTCCATTCTCCATTCTTATCAATGTCGAACTAACTGCATTCTCGGACACTGCCAGATACAAGTATAATTTTTCTCCCATCACTGGCCTGGATAAAAGTGGAGGTGCTCCCAAATATTTCTTCAAGTCTTGAAAAGCCTTCTCACATTCATCATTCCACTCAAAAGTCTTTTGGAGCGTCTTGAAGAATGGGAGACATCGATCAGTTGCTCGCGATACAAATTTGTTGAGTGCTGCTACTCATCCTGTAAGACTTTACACTTCTTTCTTCATCGTTGGGGATCGCAGCCCTAACAGAGCTTTGATCTTTCCAGGATTAGCTTCAATGCCTCACTGATTGGCAATGTACCCGAGAAACATGCCTTCTCGTACTCCAAATATGCACTTCATCGGGTTCAGCTTCATTTGATATTTATCTACTTGATCAAAGGTTTGGCATAAGTCAACTTGATGATCAGCAACTTTCTTGCTCTTTGTCAGCATATCGTCAACATAGACTTCCGTATTGAAACTAATTTGTTCTGCAAACACTTTGTTCATCATCCGCTGATATGTTGCACCTGCATTTTTCCAACCAAAAGGCATAACATTATAACAATAAGTTCCCCTAGGGGTAATGAAAGAAGTACTCTCCCTGTCTTCAGGTTTCATTTTAATCTGATTGTAACCAGAATAAGAATCCATGAAGCTCGGCTGCTCGTGTCCCGAGGTAGCATCCACTAGTTGATCAATTCGGGGAAGCGAAAAGTGATCCTTTGGGCATGCTTTGTTGAGATCGGTGAAGTATACACACATCCTCCATTTTTTGTTCTTCTTTTTCACCATTACCACATTTGCTAACCAGTCTGGATATTTAACATCTTCAATAAAGCGAGATTTATGGAGCTTCTCGACTTCCTCCTGTATAGCTTGATTCTTCTCAGAACTAAATACTCTTCTTCTCTGCTTCACATGCTTGATCTCCTTATTCACATTGAGCTCGTGACATAAGAAATTTGGGTCTATCCCGGGCATATCCTCATGACTCCACGCAAAAGTTTGCTTTCTGCTTCTTAGGAAAGTTATGAATTTCTGTTTTAGTGAGGCTTCCAATGACGAACCTACTTGAGTAGTTCGTTCAGGGTGCTCGTCATCCAGAATGATGTTTTCAGTAGCTTCCACCACTTGACCCTTCACGAGTTGTGACTCATCTCCGGGATCCAATGTTTCAATTTCTTCACCTTCATCCACTTGATAGGTAGTAGTCTTTTTCCTTGATTCCTCCAGTTCCTCTTGCTCGGCGGATGAATAATAGCATTCCCGAGCTACTTTCTGATCACCTTTCACAATTCCTACTCCAAAATTTATTGGAAATTTTAGGCATTGATGTACCGTAGATGGTACAGCCTGGAACTTCTTCAATCCTACTCTTCCCATGATGATATTGTATGCTGATTGAACATTCTTATCCATCACGAAGAAGCGTATTCTTTCTGTTCGACAAGCAGGCCATTTACCAATGAATATATCCAACTTGATCGTCCCAAGTGGAAAAACTTTCTCACCAGAAAAACCCAGGAGGGGTCTATGATAAGGCTCCAATTGAGATAGTTTTAGATTTAAACTATCGAAGCATGATTAGAACATGATGTCTGCCGAGCTACCATTATCTACCAGTACTCTTGAAATCATCACTTCCTTCATCCTCATTTTGATCACCAATGGGTCATCATGAGGATATAGAACACCTGCGAGGTCGTTCTTCGAGAAAGAAATGACCAATTTTTCTTTGTTTACCTTTCAAGGGGGATCCTCCTCAGTTAGATTTATTCGTTGAATGTATGAGTAAGCTTGAGCCTCACAGAGGTAAGCTTTTCTCTCTGTAGTAAGGTCTCCTCCTCCTGCATCTCCACCTGTAATAACATTACAATCAAATGACCCAAAGCGTATAGAAAATACCTCATGTTCTGGTTGCCTTGGTCTCTTGGGAAGACCAGGATCGTCTTCTGGATCAACCTCATGGTCTCTTTTCTTGTTCTCCTCTGCTCGACGAGGAGATCTAGACCTCTCTCTTGTTCTGTCTCTATTTTTTCTTTCATTTCTATGATCAACATACTTTTCCAGTTTTCCTCGTCTGATGAGTGTTTCAATCTCATTCTGAAGAGCTATGCAATTTTTGGTCATATGGCCATGATCTTTGTGAAACTCGCAATATTTTTCTTTATTCCTCCTGTCAGGGTCTGCCTTCATTTTCTCTGGCCAGTTTAATTCCTCGTTGTTCTTGATTTCTTTTAGAACATGGTTGATGTCTTTCTTCAAAGGATTATAATTATCAAATTTCTTTAATACTTCCCATGACGACCTTGTTTTTTAGTGTTTGTCACTACCATTGTTCTTATGCTCTTTCTTCTTAGCTTTATCGCTTTCCACCTTGGTTTCTTTGGCATCCATATTATTCTTCGCAGCCATAGCCTCCTCGGCATTCATAATCTTGGCCGCTTTTCCCATCAGTTCTGACATGGTTCTAGGTGGATCTTTGGCCAAAGTTTAGTACAACTTGTTGGGCAGTAGTCCACTCATCAAGGCGATAATCGTTGTCTTTTCCTCATAATCAATGACTTCGAGCTTCTCGTTATTAAAACGAGTTTATATAATCTCTGGTACTCTCACCAGCTTTTTGTCTAACACTTAACAAATGCGCTACTCGTTTAACTGGCTTTGCCCCAAAATAGAAATTCCTAATGAATAACTCGGCCAGTTGAAAGAAAGTTGAGATCTTTCCCCGAGGAAGATTATTATACCATATTTGAGTAGATCCGGTAAGAGTTCCCGAGAATGGTCTGCATCTCATCTCATCTGGAACAGCATAGATATCGGCTGCAGCTTGGTATTGTTCTATATGAAGAACAGGGCCGGTCTTTCCATCATATTTGGGATTCACAACAGGTGCTTTGAACTTTGACGGTGTGGGAAAATAAACAATGGCGTGGACAAAGGGTGTCCCTTGAACAAAAGTTCGTTGTAGGGGGTTCTTGGCCTTGGCTATTTCCCCTAGTCTGTCTTCTAGCCTCTAAATAGAGCCTTTCCACGCATCATTTCCTTCCTCGGGCCTATTGATTCGAGCAACTAACCGCGTTGAGGTGGCTTCCTGTGATTTATCTTGACGAGCAGCTGGTCGTGACTGGGCAGATCCTTCCCTTAAGTCTGATGGTCGTCGAAAGCTCCTCGACGCATGCTTAGGAGGACTTTTGTTCCTCCTAGGACCTAATCGATCAAAAGGAGATACCCTACTTAACCTTTCTAGCACACTAGTCCTTTCTGGAGTGAGAGTGATACGTTGTTCAGTATTTGTGGCTCGTACTGAAGAAGTTCGTCCAGGTTGATAAGAAAAATCTTTAGACTCCTTAGTACGATATGAATCGGTACGCCTAGTACACGAAGAAAGTAAACGGGTATTTCTTTGAACACTTCGATGTCTTGAATGGGTCGATACTCCGCCATGAAGGGTTTGTATGAGTTGTCGCATAGTTTCTTGCATGGTTATCTGGCCCTGGGCTAGATTTGTCATTATTCCAACCAGATCTGGAACGTTTAGCGGACCAGATGGATTTGGAGGGCTTCCAGCGTTTCAATTGCTGGGTTCTGGATTATCAGCCATTTGTAATGAATTGTTTTTGATGAAAAATGATATTACCAGGCGTTTCCCACAGACGGAGCCAATCTGTTGATGTAAAAAATTAGATTATATCTAATTATTTAATCACAGATAAAATAAAGTGAGACAAAGAAATTTTAAAGTTGTTCAGCCTTATAAGAATGGCCTACGTCCACTGTTTCTGTTATTGATGACTGTTGGGAATTCTCCATTACAACATTTATCAAGAAATTCTGGTCCCCCCACAATGAGGATGGTACAATGTATTTATAGCCCTCAGGCTGTACATGTGAAAGGGTCGTACATAGCTATTCATTAGGCGTATACATCTGTATGATAATAATAAGCATTTAATGCGTAGTTAATCTGTTGGTTATCCTGCAATTAATGCTCTGTTCGAGGTGCATCTCGGACCGCCTAAGTAGCTCGGTACTCATAAGTTGCTCGGCATATTAAAGTTCCTCGAAGAACTCTTGTTGGTCGGAGCGTCAGGGTTGATCGGGGAAGCAGAGTTCCTCGTTGCAGTATGGTTCCTCGGAGGGCATCTATTGCTCGGAGTATCTGAGTGGGTCGAGGTGTTGTTCGGAAGTGTTTGTTATTGCCACGCAGATTGCCACATATCTTCACTCAATTGAGCCATGTCAGCAGATTAAATTTGGTATCAACCAACCCCAATCAATGGTCTAATTATTTAATGTTTTAGCACAAGTACTTGGGAAATTCGGGGGAATATCCCCTTATCCTGCCTATATATTGTTGTCTCTTTATTGAGAAATAATAAATAACTTTTTAAGTAAATATGAATTGTGAGAGATTTGGATGTCCTATTCTTTATATGTTGTTTTTAAATCTTCTGTTGCATACATCAGACAGCCTTACAAAATTGCTTTAATTTCTATGCAAGTTTCATCGGATTTTTTTAAGCTTGATGAGGATTTCTTTTGTCAGAAGCTAAAAGATAAAGACATCCAAGATCGACACTGTGGGCAAAATGCTATCAATCGAGAGAAAGGACAACATAGAACCAAAAGGTGAGCAGTTGGTCTATAATGTTTTTAATGCCTTATACGTATGCAAGGAAGTAATTTGGCTAGGTGGGGATTTGACAACATAGTATGAAAACTTAGTTTTTTCTCTTTTATTTCATTTTTGATATTTTTAACTTCTGCTTTAACTTTTAATTCTCGTATGATATGCGTGTCTCAGATTCTCGAGGTGGTTCACCTCATCGCAGTGCCTTATGGTTGAGAATATTAGGATACTGCGGTTGAGGGGATTGACATTCTCCACTGGTAAGGATGAAATTATGACAGCGACGCTGATTACTCCCAAGTATGTTTTTATCTTGGGAGAACACTATTCACGGTGATCGGGAAATAAATAGCAAATTGTAATGGCATGGTGTATCAATAAGAAATTTTATTTTTGTTACTAAAATGGCATGTGTTTTACTGTAAGGTTGTTAGCTTTATATGCTTTAACAAAATCACCTTAGTCTTTTCTCCCTCATGCCCTGTATGTATTGGATCTGATTATTAGTGTCTTAGCATACACGAGCAGATCTTGATTATTTTTTCACACACTATTAAATTGGTACTTTGATGCATAATTTAAATGGGTGCGCTATACACAGCGGGCATTGAGTTATCCCCAAATAATAATATCTGAACGACTAGGAGTTTGAGTAGGTCATCATAACGAAATTAATGCAATTGAAGTTGAATATTCCAGTTAATATTTATAGTGTATTGTAGAGATAAAAATTGAAGGTGTTTGGGTATATTATTTATTCATTCAGTTGAGTATTTGATTAATATGTGTTTATTTTAATGTGCAGGGGATGGATAGTTTGTATTCGATCATTTGGTGAGGTGTTGGAGAGTTTCTGTGTTCACAATAGTCATGCCTAAGGTGAGATCAATGCTAGGATCAATATGAGGAATGGGCAGATTCCAAACATCTTGGAGGAGAATGCGATGTATCCACTGCTGGTGAGCATAAGTTAATTACACTAGCTACTGAAAATTAATAAGGTTCTACACATGTTCCAAAAGAAATTCACATTGAAAGCTTTGGTTCAGATTGGCTACTCAAAATCCGTTTGCTTGGCCACCCACATGAGGTTGAATTAAGTTGACTTTTGAGTTCGCGAGATTCTCCAGTAATTGGGAAGGCAAAAAACATTGAGCATAGTTTGTGTGGTTTGCCCATTTGGTGATTGGTACATAATAGAATTAATGTGTTTTAAGATCTTTATTTGTTCAGATATTTACTCAGATAGTTATCATTGTTCAGATAGTTATCTGAGAATAGGATTTGTAGTCAATTTTGGTTATTCTTTCAGAACATGATCCAATGATGGGCACTTTTCTTCTTCACTTTGTCGATGCTTATACATGTCTAGATAAACACTTTTGTTCAAATAGTCATGCATGCCCAGATAGTTTAATAAATGTCCAGATAGACACTTTTGTTCTTCACTTTGTGATTATAATGGTTGGTGATTATAATTCTTGGTGATTTCTTATATTACTGTGGTTATGTTATTTATTTTTCGTTTGTTTTTTAGTACAACATTGAGATTGATATTATGTATTGTAAGAGTAAACTTTTGATCTGATCTGATCTGATCAGATAACATATATCTGACATGAACTAATAACATATATCTGAGCCTAAACTGTTTTTGTTGCTACTCAATTATAGCATATAGAACACTACTCAATTATATGTATGATCAGGGTTCCAAATACGTTGTGTCTAAATTATAGCATATTAACAATATTTAGTTGTATCATCTGTCTATATGGAACACTACTCGAACTGAAGTTGCTGTATAGTACATTTAAGTTTAGATATGGAAGTGGACATTTTTGTTCTTCTTATTAATATGAGATCATGATTTTAGTTTAGTTACAAGGTAGTAGACATTTTTTGTTCTATTAGTTTATATCATGACACGAGTTGAATATGTTTAGATAATGTGCAGGCATCATTATAGTATGCAATAACACTAATATTCTATCAAACTATGAACAACATAATTTCCATATATTGAATTTTTTAATCCTTATAGTTTGAGATTTGCAGAACGATGTTATTAAACCATTACTCTGTGTATTTAAGAACAAAAGCAATCAAAATGATATATATTTGTTATTTTATGTGCATGCTCATGCGCATTTGTTTGTGCTGGCTTTTGTTGTGTAGAGCCACAACTACCAAAAATATGATAATATTTCAAGTTGTGTGCATTGGCGTGTGTTAGTTTTGTAGCCTTTATGAACCAAGGCTGCCAAAAATATGATAAATATTTCAAAAAGGTCTTATACTTATGTTCATGTATTTATTTGTGTGTGCATATATATTCTCCGAATGTCTGATTATTCAGCATGTAAACATCACCGCTAATATATACTTTTGACTATTTGAGTGTATTTGTTTTGGGCAATTGGTTATTATCAACAATATTGTTAAGAATTAGGAGTTGTTAGGTTCTCTAAATCGTAATATCAAAAATCATATTAAAAATCATTACCTCAACCGAAACAAGTATTCATAGAAGAGTTATTCATATCAAAATCATTTTTGCTGTGCAAAGTTATAGAGAATCGGGTTGGAAAGGCAAATATGTTTTTTTTTGTTTTAGATTAACGAACCTTGACAAAGTCAAATATCTAGGAAAACATTTATTTATATATTTTTTTAAACTGACACTTTGTTTATTTGAGTCACAATGTGAATTCGGTTGATGAATATTTTATATTTCATGTTATATGTGAATTTGTTTGATGAATTTAGACTATTTGAATGTTGTTGGGCTACTTGTTATTTGTTAAGCATGGTAGATTGTTCTATAAACAAAGGAGATTATGACCATTATTAAAAAAATACACTTTGTCTTATTGGGGAACGAAATTTTTGTCGTTTTACAATTATGTACTTTAAAAATTTTCGTCGTTTTATAATTACGTACTTTGGAAATTTTTGTCGTGCCTTCATGTATGGGCATTCCGCTAGTATATATATATATATATATATATATATATATATATATATATATATATATATATATATATATATATATATATATATAATAAGGCTCTTGTGTGGACTAGTATGCATTATAAAAATGCGGACTGGACATGTGTCACCTAATCATGCACCTAGAAATTATCGCCTAAATTATAGATACATTCTCTTTCTTTTCTGGGCTCACCGCCAGGTGACACATGTCCGGTCCGCACTTTTAAAATGCGGATATATATATATATATATATATATATAGACACACACATAGCAGGGACTAATTCGAGGAACCTATGAAAAGGCGATGGATTCTAAGCAGGTCGCTCAAATGACCACCACTGTCATTGGAGGGACACCTCACCCCGTTTTAGCGACGATCAAATCGTGTGAACGACCATCTGACAAAATCAGATCTGCAATTTATGTTGTCTCGTTATGGACCATGGATCAAATCTAGACGGCTGAGATTTGGTTAAGAAAAGACGTTAGAGGGTTTAGGGTTGCCTTAATTGGGTATTTATGAGAGGAAGAAGCATGGGGTGGAATCCCCACTCCCATAAGCTCACGAAATCCCCCCCCCCCCTCTTAAACTTGTTATTTCCTCCCCTTCTCCTAGTATATCTCCTCCATCCACACTACTAAAAGTTTATTCTTCCCAAATGTTAAAATATAAGCTACGAAATATGTGTGTTGGGGAGTATTGTTGGGGGGGTTGTGTGAGGGTATTTTTGGAGCAAGAGTGCATTTAAAGGGGGAGTTATTTTAGATGAAGAAGGTCACATTTTAGAGAGGGTTTCAATGGAGTTTCTTGGATCTGTTTGAGTGGAACATTTTTGTGACTCCTTTTAGGGCCATCTTTGAATGCGGGGGAGTCACCCATTTTCATCACCACCACCATCTTTGGAGTCCTTTAGGTGGGAAAACTAACGTTGATTCAAGGTTAATGTTGTGTTTATTTTCAGTTTGATATTGACATATATTAGGTTAAATACATGTGTGTAGTTATTGGCTTGTATCCTTGTGTTGATTATTGGCTATATTAATATTGCATGAAAAAAATATCAAACATATGATTAAAGTGGGTTCTGAAAACAAAATAAATTCTGGAATATATAAATGGACATTTTTCTGGTAATAAAAATTTAGGAAAATATTGTTTGTGTATTTTCCAATAAAAACTAAAAATGGACGTTTTAAGGTGATAAAAATGTAGGAAATTATTATTCTAGTGTGTTTGCTAATAAATCTGAACATGGAAATTTTTAGGGAAATAAAAATGTGAGAAGATATTGTTTGTGAATATTTTATAATAAGACTGAAATTTGGCATATGCCATTTTGGGATAATCCTAGTGAAAAAGAAATAATATACATTTTATGGAATAAAAATGTAAGAAACGTCATTTTGTTATATATTTCTAGTGAAAAAGGACTAATAAATTTTATTGTGGAATGACATTAATGTTGTTAAAATATTTATGAAATAAATTTTTGCTAAGTTCGTGTGAAATGGAGACTTTACGAATAAAAGTAAAATTTAGGGGTTATTTGTATGTTAAAAGTGTCAAAGTGAAAAATATAAAAATTGGGCAAGAGTGTGATATTAAACAAGTGTTAAAATGGCAAAAGTGTTTTATATGTTAAGTTGAAACTTAGCAACCATTTTGAGAAAATAACACTTGTTAAAGGACTAAATTATAAGTTTGGCAAATAAAGGGTAAATTGGTAATTCACTTAAAGTGAAACATTTTTATGGAATAAAAACGTTAAGGAATGTCTTTACACTAATGTGTGTGTGAAAATGAATTAATTCCTAAGCGTAAATGAATTTAGTATAAATTACGCAAGTGTGGATAAGGGACTTAAAGGAGAAAATAAACAAAATTTCAAAGTACTAATGGAAAAATGGACGATTAAATTCGGGATTTGGCTTCGGCGGGGTAAGAGTGAGAAAGTGGAACAATTTGTACATTGTATCATGTTAAAACACATGAAAGGAACTCGGATGACAACTGGATAAAGTAAGAAGGGCCCGGAGCCCTTGGTTGAAAAGTCCTAAACCATTGGCCAGAGTGTATGGAGCGCATAGCCGTCGGTGCGAAGCCCGTGTAAGTATGCGGTTAATTAGAAGATTCTGAGGAAAAGATAAAGGAAATAGGGAACATATCAAGAAGTGGGTTGTATGGTAATGTGTCAATACAACATAACTTGAATGATTGAATAAATATTCTGGTAAAAGGTAAATGGGCAAGTAAGCGTGTAAATCTATTAATGTCCATAAGATAACATAAAATATGATAAAATAAGTGGATAAATGGGTGAATAAGCAACCAAGTTGTTAAACACATAATTGGCACGAGTCTGTGTTGAAAGGATTTCAGGTGACAAATAAGTATTTTCTAACACGGTGAATGCGTGAGTTGAAATGGAGATTTTCATTGAAAGTACTAAAGTTTAAAGGAGTACTTTCGGTTAATGAATGTATTTGGGTAAGTTAAGTATAATGGATGCAAATGTTGACCCGGGTATGTTAAATAGCATGAAAAACGCTAAGTATAATGCAAGAAAGTATTTTACAAGATTAGGATAAATTAATTTGGGCAAATATGGTTTTCGAAAGTAAAACGATTAATGCATTGAATATGTATTTTCAAATATATATATATATATACTAGGGTATGCCTGTACCTGAAGGCGCGCTGATAATTTTGAAAAGCATAAAGTCGTGTATAATATAAATAATAAATGTTTTCCATGTTAGAAGTGTAAATTTTCAAAGTATAGAATCGGGTAAATTTATGTAAAACATTTTTTTACAACACAAATGTATAAATATTTTTTTTGTTGGACCTCATATAAACATCAACCAATGTATCGGTCAATAAATAAAATTTACCAAAGTTTCCTTTGTTTATAGTAATATCCATTGTGTTTAGAAAATAAAAAATACGCCTACATTACTAATACATGAACAATCAATTAAATCAATTCATGAAAAAACATAAACGCATCAATAAATAAATAATACAGTTATCATGGGACGAATAAATAATACAGTGTTCGAGGGTGTAAACACCCTAATTTCCATGGGTGCTTATGTCACATTAAGAAACTAAAGTAAGAAAACATGATTTAAATGTTACATCAATATAAGGAGAAATAACATAAGAATATAAGTCAAAATCTCAACCATTCAAACCTTAAAATAATCAATTACCTAGAAATTAAGCAACAAGAATAATTTCACTATATAAGTAGCAAATTGAAGTAAGCGTATTAAGGTTTGGTTCTTAATCGTACATTACAACCAGCCTTATTACTAATCACACAACTAATTTTCATAACGCAAGGCATTAAACTTTGCTCCACATTGGGTGATGGTACAGAGAATCATCTCTTTTAACTGTCCCACAAACCACATGCCTCTACAACCAAAAGAACATCTGCCTTTTGTACAACCTAAGAGAAAAATGAAAATGAAAAGGATTAAAGACTGCCCCAATATAATATTGAAATCAATTAACACCGGTACTATAAGGTTCACAGATGACCAAGACATAATTTAAATGCACATAACCAAAGACAATAGTGTTTTAATACACAACTAATGATCAAAGTGAATATTGTTGTATACAACATTTTGAAATACAATTAGAATAAAACAAAGGCAGTACAATACAAAAATGTGAGCATTTAAAAAAAACATAGGAATATTATACAACATAGTTGTTAAAGGCGTAGGCGCACGTGGGGTGCCTTGGGATGGAATATGCAAGGTGAGTTGAATCAGGCGCGCACTTTAGGTTCATAGGCGCTAGGCGCGCTTCAGGTATTTTTTGTTTTTTCCCTTTTTTCTGTATATTCTCTACAAAATGACTCTTTTCGGACTTGTTATGTTTCTTCGCGAACTTATCATTTTCTACATTTTTCATTTTTCTGCCCAATTTCTTCTCGGACTGCCTTTTTCTTCTCGGACTTTGTCTTTTTTTTCCTTTTTTCTTCTCAGCCTCTTCATCTTTCTGCCTTTCTTCTTCTCTAACACTGGCTTTCTTCTTTTCTCTGCCTTTTTTCCTATCTTCTTTGTTATTTTTTCTTTATTGATTTCAGTGAGATAGGCTTATTGTTGGACTGTCAATACTGTCGACCTTGACCGCGGCCACGACCAAAGTTAAAACCCCCACGATTAGGAAAGCCACTATGTTGTTTATAGAACACTTGATTGCCTCGACCTTGAAAATTTGAAGCATGAGGTTGAAAATTCTGATTTTGATGATGAAAGTTTTGCAAATTTTCAAATAATGGATGAAGTAAGACTTAAATGTTGGTCACGGTCCGGGTTGAAAGAGACTACAGTGCACGAAGCTTGGAATTACAACAAAAATGAATCTAGAATAAAAAATTAAAGAACATCTGGAAAAAGGAGTTGGTATTCCAATAAAAATAAGCTATTGCTCCTACACTAGTCTGATATTTAACAGGAACCTTATAAATAAAGGTTGGGGTTGTGGGGAAGTAGGCTCAATCGTAGATACTCAACAATCATTATTTTGAGATGTTTATCAATCGTAGAAACTTCCTACCAAATGGGAAGCAATACATCCGCTAAAGAAATGAATGCACGGTAGTTCACAACTGCCACCTCTTACATCTGCCTCTGAATTCTCTCACCATCGACCCGTAAAAGTTTGGGTTCCTTTTGAAGGCGATCGAGAGTGAATGAGTAGCTCAGAAACATAGTGTTCCCGAGTCATAGAAGCCAGTGGGAGCAGATCTGTTACAAAACAAATACCATATGTTTAATACTAACACCAACATCCCACACTGATATATTAAAGGTTCCTACACTGACAGAAATTCTCTGTCCCAAAATAAAAACATCAAACACTAAATAAATAACCACAATGAGCAATTGCAAAAAAGGTTAATGAAGATACGTGATATAATCTGCATCCCATAGAACAACAGCAGTAGTAAAATATTTCTCCGGCTTAGCTGACAGGTGTAGACCTCAATATGATCCAAACTCGAGAAGTGTCCATGCTTTTTGTTCTCTTTTGCAAAGAATATAACAATTCCCTTCACTTCCTCTATCTTCCTTCTTTTCTCTTTTTGCGGCATCTAAGTTACCGAAATTGAATCTCTTCTCCTTTTTACTGCTAAACCACATATTAATTCCAATAACAATTAAATAGAGACGAATTCGCCATCATGGGAGCACCTAATTACCTTCCAAGATTTATGAGGAACTTTGAAATCTGCTATGTGTTGTTAATGACCTCAATCATGTTTCCATCAAAAAATTACAACAACATTAGACCCCATTATAAGTTATGTTCTACCAACCCAATATACTCTAATCTATAGAAAGGAAAGAAATTACAGTACACCATTAATTGAACACATGACCAAACACAAATGTGCAAGATTATAAACAAATTCAGAAACTAATGCGTTCAACTGCGTGGAAATCAAACCGTAAACATAAATAGATAACAATCATGAGGATTCCAATTACAGCTAAAAAGTCTATGGTGGGAAAAGAAAAACATGTTTCAAACTAAATATCGAGTATAACCTAAAATCAACAAACTCAAAATTCAAAAAAATTATTCTCATAAACTTATAATTGAAAAGACTTCTTTTGCAAACCAAGTTTAAAGAAAAGAACAACAAAGACTATGAAGTCATTTTCTAAAATTTCAAAGGATGGACACTAAAATTGGCAAGGGGATGTAAATGAAGAGAACAAAATGAATAGTAGACGTTGTATAGCAGATGTAACATAGAAGATGTATAGTGGACATTGTTCCCTGCGAAAAAATCAAAATAGAACCAATTATGAATGAACCAAATTGTATCTCCACAAACATAGTCGTAAGTTTTATATCAATATCATAAATTGGCTTTTATTTCATCTCATAAAATTACATAACCAATGCTGGTTAATAATCCACATGAATAAGAGAACTCACCAAATTTATTTTGTCAGCACCTGTTGCTTAAATAAGGCACACCTGCTGCTTATATAAGGTAGCAACTTCCACTTAAATACATCAGCACCTTCTGCTTAAACAAGGCAAAACCTTACCAGCATTCTCATCAAATGGGAATGAGGGTAAGCTTCTCGTTAAGGTCGGAGCACAACAGCGCATAAAATAGCACCTTGTCAATTATCAAGGATATCTCTCCCTTTAGGATATCAACAGTTGTGATCCCGGAGTCAATCGATCAGGGCCAACCTCTTGGTTAGAAAAATACATTAATCATCATTAGTTGATAGTTAAATAAAACTAATAAAAGTATCCTAATTAAAGTTATAGCATTGTGAGATCTTACCACCAAGGATTTATATGATATGAGTGATCAACATTTAAACCAAACCATATATGAGTAAATAAATTGTGGCTTCAAGGATAATAAGTACATCTCCATGTCAATAGTAATAAAAAATGGGACTGTAGTGATGATACGAGAAATTGGTCACAAGGCATTCTCATACCAGCAAGTCAAGAGTAGAGTGTGTGATAAACAAGTAAAGCAAGTAAATAGGGAGAAGACAAGATATAGAGTGGTTCAGCCTTTAAAATAGGCCTACATCCACTGTGTTGCTCCGTTCTCATTATATGCGTTGCATGGTACAGTATAATCGTGCCTAAAGTGGCATACAAATACGAGAATAATGGAGAGTACATGGCAGTACTGAGGATTCCGGGGTGCTGGATAGGTGGCTGCGATGTGAATGTGTGGCCTCCAAGTTGTGTGTTGAGGTCGTGTAGTGAGGATCTGTATTGTAGAGCCTGCCTTGGGCGTATCTGGACCCCCCCCCCTTTTCCAGGTATGGTCCCCTATTTATTAGGAAGTGAGTTGACTCACGTGCCCACAGCACGTGACATGTACCAAGTCTGCAGTCATTGTGGATAAGGGTGCGCAGCCCGTAGTGTAAGCAACGCTGAGTAGCAGCGACCTAAGGTGGGTGCCGCGACCTCTGATGTAGGGGGCCGCACCCTACGAGAGATCTGGCCGCGCCCTGACTGTGGTAACTGCCGCGGCCTATATGGTCTGAACATCCGCGGCTTCGGATGAGTACTATCGCGGCAGGGTGCTACATATGGCATTATCAATAAGCCCCCAAGCCGTTGTGCCAAGGGAAGTATATTGGGACTGCGGCTTATAAGCCTAGTAACCGCGGTGCTTCCAAAGCGACGATTCGTCTTCCGCGCTCCCTTATATAAATTGTTTCTGGCCGTGGACTTCATTACGTTTCCAAAACTTGAGAGAGCAAATCGAGAGCGAAATTCTGCACAATCCTTCTTGCATTTTCCGACAGCCTTCCGAGGTTGTTTGAAGCTGCGTGTGGCGTTTTCAAGGTGGTGTGAGGCTGTTCTTCGCGGTTTTCTTCATTTCCAGGTGACTTTTCAACCACTACTCTCACTTTTCTTCGTTGTTTACGCCTTTCTTCGTCCGTTTGCCTGAAATCTTGGGTTTTACATGTTTGTTTTGCTTTTTTCCTACATCTGCTGCATATGACATTCATACCACTGTCCTTGACATTCATAGCTGAAAACTCCACCTTTTGTGAATTTGATCTTAGGATATGTAAAATTTTGTTAATCAACTGTTTAGGATAAATGCCGCGGCACAATATGATTAGCAATTTTGCGCTAATGTGCCAAATGGCCGCGGTCCCTTAAGTCCACATCCGCGGCATCTACATACACATTCCTCTTGGGGCCAAGACATACATGTAGGATAACTGTAGTTGCTACTAGAGCATTTAGGACTGTCTGAAAAATTAGGAATAGCCGCGGTCGGTGATGCCCTAAGGCAATTCTAATTCATTTCCGCGGCGGCTCAGGTTCCATAAAATGGAACTGTCCACGGACAGTTGGGGCCGTTTGGTCCCATAAGCAATAGAGTTCGCTTATTAATAACTGTATTAGGGACGTAATTCCAGCCTTCAAGACTTAAAACAAACAACCTTCTGCGGCTTCTTGAAGTCTTACAAGTCATACTGGCTGCGGTGCCTAACTGCGAATTCTGCTTTTCAGGTACTGCTGCAGCCATATGAGCTTTGACCCAGACGAGTTCCTTAGAGGCTTTTGGGCAAAGCATTTTGGGACCTCTCCTCCAGAACTTACTTCCGCGCCGCCTCTAAGGTCAGTTGGGCCCTGCAAACTGAAGGATTGTCCGAACTGCGTGGTAATTGACTCAACCTCCGCGGATTCTGCATCTGGGAAGGGTTCTCCATCTCGTTCGATGGAGGAGGAAGACAATTCAAGCACTCATCCCATGGGAGAAGGAGAGATTGCCGCAGCTTCTAGAAATAAGCCTGGAAGTACATCTGGGAGGGCTGCAAAACCATTGGCCGCTCTCGACATCCGCGGCTCGATGACCCAAGAATGGGTCGAGCAGGTTGCTGAGGCTTTTGAGTTTCCAGAAAACTTGACATGTTCAGCCCCTTCCGCGAACCAGAGACCGTGTACGGCACTTTCTGACGATGGAATTTGCTTCCCTTTGCACGCGTTCATCTATGGGCTGCGGTTGCCAGTTCCCGTTCCCATCCGTCGCATTTTCCAGACGATGAAGCTGGCTCCAGCTCAGTTAGACCCCAATGGTTGGAGAGCTGTTCTTGCTGCAGTTGTCCTTTGGCAGAAGTTGTTCAAAAAGGACATTACTCCCGCGGAGTTCTTCCACTTCTACCGCCCAAAGGAGAACTCAGTAAAGTTCGCGGGCTACTATTACTTTTCTAGCCGCGGCAGGGACGAGACCCTATACACTGGGAGACCGACCAGCGTAAAAAACTGGAAGGGGAAATATTTTTACATCTCCGGTGAAGGCTGGGAGGTGCACCCAGAGGAGAACGAGAGAGAGAGATCATACAAAATGCCGCGGCAATGGGGTTCACCCTCTAAACTAGGTATAAGATTCTAGGCGTCTTTTATTTTCTCTTGGCCAATACTAACTTGGAACTGCATCTTCTTTCTGCAGCTCTTGACAATCTGCACTTGAACTCGCGGCAGGAAAAAAGAGTTGCCGAGGCTGCGGAGTTTCCTGCTGAACACAAGAAGTTCAGCATACTTGTAACATCGACCACTATATTTGGGGCGGGATTCTTCCCCAACAAATCAATTCCTCAACAGATGGGCGCCGAAGGTAATTAACTGTACTATATTTGAACTCATGCCATTATTTTCCAGGTGAGGAGGTTGATAGGGAACTGCTGGCCGCGCAGTTGGCAGAGATGGATGAGGACGCGGTCGTCCTAAATAACACCGCGAGGAGCAGGAAAAGGAAGCGGTCTAGGGCCAAGGTACAGGCCGCGACTTCTTTTGTTGATAAACCCACAGATCCTGCCGTGGATCAAGTGGTTCACGATGAAGCCCCTGTGCATCATGAACACTTTGATGATGACATAGGGGAAAATTTGGCCGCGGCAGGACTTCTGCCAGCGGAAGTTCCCCGTCAACCATCGTCTTCTCCACCCCCACCCAATGTTGTGGCCGTCAACGCAAATTTGCCGCCTCCCCAATTCCGCGGAGAGACTGGGCCAGATGGTAGGCCAAGGCCTCAGCTAAGGCAGCCTGACCCAAATTCCTCCTGGGACACTACTGCCAAGGCTGCCCGGAGAATGAAACATGCACTGGATGCCGCGGACCTCGACAGACTTGTTGAGGAAGATCACGAAGACCTGGAGGATTGTGGCCTCCGCAGCCTTCTTAGAGTACGTACCAATCATCATAATCTTTGTATCTCGTATTTTTTGTTTTTGCTAACGTCTCTTATTCCATATACAGGCCGCGGACGTGATTGTAGTCCAAAAAAGAAAGTACGAGGCTTTATACCGGCTGAAAGAGGCCGAGAAGAGTGCTCATGCCGTGGACCTGCAGTCGGCTCGGACATCTTCTTTTGAGGCCGGGAAAGCATCATCTGCCGCGGCCCTCCAGGCAGCCCACATGGACCTGGAGAAGGCCAATAAAGCCAGAGAGGAAGCGGAAGAGAATTTCAATCAGGCCACGGAATCTCTGAAGTCGTCGCAAGCTCAAACAGCTGAAGCCGCCCGTGTTGCAGAGATTGCAACTTCCAAGCTTGCCCTCCTCCAGCAAAAATACCAAGAGCTTGAAGCCAGGTCTGCCCAGAAGGACGAAGCCCATGCCGCGGCTATAAAAAAGATGGAAGTTGATCACGGCGACGCCCTCCAGCTGGCTATAGATCATGCCGTGGAGTCCTTCAAAGGCTCCAAGGATTTCTTCCTTATAAATAACAGGGCCTACCTCCGCGGCTATCAGGAGCTGCGGCAGAGAATCATTAGAAATTTCCCTGATGCCAAGGATACGGTCCTCGCTTGGAAATTAAGTGATGCAGAACATCAGGAGTGCATTGCTTAGCTGAGGGCCGCGGCTGAAGAGAGGGCAAGGCTGATAGCCCAAGCAGAGGCAGAGGCCGAGGAGACAGAGACCGCCGTGGGCGGCGACGAAGCTGATGACGACGACGACGCGGCTTCTTGAATTTTAAGTTGCACTTTGTAATTTCGAACTTTGCTGTGGCTGCGGCCCCTATTTTTGTAATCCACATTTATTAATACAAAGGTTGCGGCCATATTCTTATCTCTGCTTCAAATTTTCTTCTTTTTTTTGCATTGCGTGTTATATTCTGCCATCCATAATGAATGGTTGTATGGTACTGCCTTTCATATTTGTAACCAGCTTTTTGTATTGAAAGAACTTGTAGAACTTGTAACCAAGTCCGCGGCAGCATAGCATAATTCCATGCACTTTCTTGTATATCATCCGCGGCTCCTTTGTCACCTTGGCCCTTTATTGCCTTACACTACCTTAGGTGGTCACCCCAGGCCGCGGTGCGATTTCTTCCTTTTTCTGTACATGCCGCGGCGATTTGAATGAGCAATGGCCGCTTTTTCCATTTAACTGGCGGTTTACCATCCATCACTAAGGTTGTGGTGGATGAAGATGCCGCGGCATCTATTTGACCGTTGACAAGATAATGGGGCTGTAGAACCTTGCCCCTGGGAAACTGAGGCCATCCTCCTGCTGGTTTGACACGCCTCATGATCATGATGACCGAGCTTCCAATAGTTGATTCGATTGTCCTCCATGGCTTACCTTTAGTTGATCTTGGGACACTATGAAGCCTCTTCAGAGGCTGGGTTACGTTGTTAAGCCACCCACAGCTAATATGTGAGACACTATCAAGCCTCTCCAGGCTGGGTTACGTTGTTAAGCCACCCACAGCTAATATGTGAGACACTATCAAGCCTCTCCAGGCTGGGTTACATTGTTAAGCCACCCAAAGCTAATATGTGAGACACTATCAAGCCTCTCCAGGCTGGGTTACGTTGTTAAGCCACCCAAAGCTAATATGTGAGACACTATCAAGCATCTCCAGGCTGGGTTACGTTGTTAAGCCACCCAAAGCTAATATGTGAGACACTATCAAGCCTCTCCAGGCTGGGTTACGTTGCTAAGCCACCCACAGCTACTGATATACATAAAGCCCTCCACGGCCAGAGATTATAAGCCTCCCGGCTTGATGACGCGTCCCGAGAGCTGAGAACGGGCATTGTAAGCCCCCGTGGCTGATAAAAGCTCCCTGAATCCTCGGATGCTTTCCTGATTATAATCATCATATGATAAGATACAGTCACACGTCATGAGGAGAACTTTCGAGCTAATTAAGACCGCAATCCCTCCATAGGTGCATCTCAAAATAATAATAATCTTCCGAGATAATGTGTTATTCTTCCCTTGGAATCTGTTTAAGACAAAAGGTCTTTTTGTGAGATGACAAATTATGAAAACAAGAGAGGAATAAGATACGGAAAAATTTGCTAATTCATCTATTTATATATGTATGTTTCAGCTAATGACTTTGCTAATAAAACATAAAATCTTGAGTGTTCGGGCTCTAATGAGCTACATAAAGCATAGACATAAATAGTTGAAATTGAAAAAGGTTAAGGATGAGGTGTGGCATGCAGCCTCTGTCAGGTCCGGCTGAGCCCCTTATGCATTCTTCAGGAATCGCTGCAGCATCCCCTGGCCAATTAGCCTTTCGACTTCATCCTTCAGAGCATAGCATTGCTCAGTGTCATGGCCATGGTCCTGATGGAATTTGCACCAGGCAGCTTTGTTCCTTTTGTGGGGTGGAGCTCTCAGCTTTTCTGGCCACCTCAAAAGCTTGTCCTCTTTGATATACTCAAAAATCTCTTCAATTGGGAAAGTCAACGGCGTATAGACGCCTGACTTTTTCTCTGATCTCTCTGCTTCCCTTTTCTGCCTTTTGTCGGTTGGTCCTGCGGCTTCTTTGACTGCCGCGGCAGGTAAAGCTCTTCCCGGACCTGCGTTTGTTTTTTGATTGGCCGCGGCCTCTAGCATCAGCACCCTCTGAGTGAGGTAATTGACCTGGGTCTGAAGTGAAGCATGGCTGTCATAGAGGTGATTAAGGTGATTATACAGTTGTACAATCTCATCTTTGACTTCTATGCTCTGGCTGGATTCTCCCTCCATTTCTGCTTCGTTAATCTTTATAAAGTATATATAATCTGAGAAAAAACTAACTGAAGTGAGTAATCTCAGAAATATTGGAGTAACCAAGTAGGAAATGGGAATGCAACGTTTTCACTATCACACGGTATTCCTGCCGAGGACTCGGCCGCGGCCAATAAGGCACATAAGTGAACTGCCGCGGCCTTATATGATATACACCAAGGTTGAGCTAGAGACCACCTGAGTCCATCCCCTGATGTTTTGAAGCTTCTGTATTACAACTAACCCAGTAGAGGTCGCGGTATGTAAGGTAGTTGAACTACCACGCCGCGTCCCTACCTAGGCAGTGAGGGCATAATCCCAAAATTGAAGCCCGGGAAATGAGTTTTTCTCCCAGAACTTGTGGAGAGCATACCTACTAGGGTCTAGCCATGAGAGAATAATCTCTCAGTGCACACAATGGCATAATTCTAATGATAAATCCCAGATCATAGGCAAAGAACAGAAAGGGAGTAAATAGAACTCTTCCCTAATCACCCACATTTACGGGGCTAAAGCCCATCAAGCCTTCCAGCTCTATCTAGGTGGGGTGATATCACAGGGGTATATAAAATAGATCTAAGGTCGTCAAATGGAGACCCGAGAGCAGATCTGAAGGTAAGAAATACCCATTTAAGGGTGTAAGTATAAAATAGAGCTCAGTGACCAAAATTTACTCATGTGATGATGATCCAGAGGATCCCCATGAATAGAATAAGGTGTTTAAGAACTCAAAACATAGAGAAACAAGATTGAAATATATCAGTTTCCCACAGATGGCGCCAAACTGATGATACGAGAAATTGGCCACAAGGCGTTCTCATACCAGCAAGTCAAGAGTAGAGTGTGTGATAAACAAGTAAAGCAAGTAAATAGGGAGAAGACAAGATATAGAGTGGTTCAGCCTTTAAAATAGGCCTACATCCACTGTGTTGCTCCGTTCTCATTATATGCGTTGCATGGTACAGTATAATCGTGCCTAAAGTGGCATACAAATACGAGAATAATGGAGAGTACATGGCAGTACTGAGGATTCCGGGGTGCTGGATAGGTGGCTGCGATGTGAATGTGTGGCCTCCAAGTTGTGTGTTGAGGTCGTGTAGTGAGGATCTGTATTGTAGAGCCTGCCTTGGGCGTATCTGGACCCCCCCCTTTTCCAGGTATGGTCCCCTATTTATTAGGAAGTGAGTTGACTCACGTGCCCACAGCACGTGACATGTACCAAGTCTGCAGTCATTGTGGATAAGGGTGCGCAGCCCGTAGTGTAAGCAACGCTGAGTAGCAGCGACCTAAGGTGGGTGCCGCGGCCTCTGATGTAGGGGGCCGCACCCTACGAGAGATCTGGCCGCGCCCTGACTGTGGTAACTGCCGCGGCTGTATGGTCTGAACATCCGCGGCTTCGGATGAGTACTATCGCGGCAGGGTGCTACATATGGCATTATCATGTAGCATATAAAATATGTTAAAGTGTTATAATATATCCTCTATTTGATACTTTACATATAAATATGAATTCTTTACATATAAAACAACTAAAAACAAATTGAGTGCATATAAATATGAATAATAATTTAATCTAACAGTAATTTAGAAGCACCAAAACAATAAACACAAACATAAGGCCAACAATGACAACTCAAGGTCAATGTTACATAAAGTTGGCATTTAAAAATAGATATGAAGAATAAGTGGTGCTATAAATCAAGAACTTTATCACACAATCAAATTTCATATAATTACATTAGAGAAGTCCTACTCTCCTACCTTATAATTACAACACCCCACTACCTAGGACATGTAATACCCTACTCTCCGCTTAGGCCATTACAGAGGTATCTAAGTAAAATAACATTGAAAGAAAAAAAGTACATGAAAACTTCACAGCATCATAAACAATAATGTACTCCCAACGCTATCATTCAGGAATCAACATTTGGACTCAAGGCCAGTTAATCTACCAAGAGAGAGTGATGGATTTAAAATGATGAAGATATGTGAGCATGTGTTCACTAACTTAGTATGAGAGAGAAGCGAGATGGAGTGGAGTTTTTCTATACAAATTTAAAGATAATCAAGTCAACAAAAAAACTCAAAATTGAACTTTAGCCATGAGAACCCCAAGTATTCAGTAGATCTAAAAAAAAAAATTAAAATCGAGAGTATACCTTAAAACGTATTTGAAGAGTTAGATCCTAAAAAAAACACGATTCCTACAAAAAAAATATTATCACACATAGACCCCAAATTAAATTTTGAATACTAAAAATTACATGTCTTGAATAAAAAAAATAAGAATAATGCCTAAAATAAATCCGAACACTAATGGCTAAGATGCCTAAAATGCTTAGAGTTTGAATAAACTATGCGTGTACCAACTATATTACCTTTCGCATCCCAAACTATGGTTGAATCAAGCAGATCGAAGCCAAAACACTACCTGATAAGCTAAATTTATGAATTGAATACCGGAAGGATACTGTAAGAACACAATGGACATTGTATCAGATAGACTATAGTAAGAAATAAAAACTTAAAGACTCTTCACATGAAGTAATTTCTCAAGTAACCATTGGACCCGGTCCCTCTTTCGTGGCCAGCATGTTCCACTGATTCCTTTACTAACTGATCAGTCACATCATATTCTCTCTCTTGTCAATCGAATTGAGGGGTTATTGGACACCAAGAACTTTCGTGCCATACCAGCATATTGACCAGGCTTGAGAGCTCATCTGGGATAGAGCGAATATCGATGGAGTATACATTTAGTTTGTCGAGATGTGATGACTGCATGAAATATCAAAAGAAATTTGTCAAATTAAAACATTAAAAGTCAAACACAACATTATTTATAAAACAAAATAGAGTTGAATGTTGGGGATGACTACATTTGGTGAATTAAATAATTAATTTGGAGTTTTCTACTAAATACCTACAAATCATAAGGTCATAAATGAATCAATATTCCAACAATAATCTTCATACGTTCAATAAACAACTTGATTCAAAATATCCTTACACACTGGCATTCACTTCTAATCACATTATCACAAAATTCTTGTTTATTAAAAGAGTAAAACATCAATTAGGGTATTTTCTCAAACATCTAAGAAGCATGCCAAAAATGACAATACAGTATAGAAAAATATCCTCAAATAACAAATGTTTCAGAGGTATAAATGGAAAAGATATATAAAATAGGAAAATATTAAATGCTTTAATAATAAAATGGGCCAAAAACTCACCAATCCTAATGGAATCAAATCACTATAATTTTCTTTAATTAATCTTGTCAACAAAAGAAGTGTTATGGACTATAAGAAAGATATCATATCAAAATAAAAACTGACTTTAGAATACAATAAAACAACAAAAAAAATTAAAACAACAAAATGAGAAAATCAATAGAGATACAAAACAAAATTAAACCATTTGTAAAAACTTTTCAATACCCAAGGATGAAATTAATACCTTAAATGGGAGTAGTGGAATGACAAAATTAACCACCTGCAACATCAATATAACATGACAATGCGAAACAAAATGCAAAGTAAACAATAACAAAACTTCAAATATGATTGATAAATAAAACTTCAAATATAACCATACCAAAATTATGGCTTGGTGGTAACTGTGGGTGAGAGAAATTCTCCCCAGCAATGGATCTCCTCTCCATATCATCAAACTCAATAAGCGTAAAAACCTTAAGCCAAAATCAAAACCACTGAGGGCGGCGGCATTGGAGATCAAGGGCAGCGTCGTGGGAGGGATAAGAGGCGGGGCGTTGGAAGAAGCGGTAGCGGGAGGGTTTGAAATGTGGGACGGGGCGATAGGAGAGAGAATCGATTTGGATAGACAAAGCTTTTGTGATATGGGTTGAGTGTGTATTTGGGTTAGATCCGAATAAAATTTGTCAAATACTAATCTACCCCTCTTTTTTAATTTTGGTGGAGAGTGGGAAACAAATGTGAGTGGAAGAAAAGAGGGGGAAATCAAAATTGTCAAGGGTAAAATAGAAAATGCAGGAAAAAGTCATAAAGATGACATCATACTTTAAGCTTGTGACATACATAAGTTTTCTACTTTATTATATATATATACATACTTTCTCATGCATGTAATTGTAACATGTGAGTATTCCTTACTACTGTTCATTTCTATACTGCTTGTATATTTCCCCACTGGGTATAGGCTCACACCCTCGCTTTGTTACGACAACATGGGTGCGGGTTCATATTTTGATGGCGTTATACAGCTAAATGTGCCTATTTATTTTTACGTTAGTAGCTCTTTTTACCTGGACTCGGGGTGATCCCCATGGGTCCCACACGTAGTTTATCTTGAAATTGAATTCGCTTGCTAAACACGTGAAACGTTAACTAAAATAAAACTGTACTACCAACAATTTTAGGTTGTTTCATTGCACTTGACACCTAACATTCGATTCGGATCGGGTTGACTCATGGGTAACCCATAAATTCGGGTCGGGTCGTTACAATATGTTTAAACCATATAATAGGATTCTTGGGTTTAAATTTCACCTTCTCATGTACATATAAACTTGTAGTATTTTGACATAGAATGTATAAATAAGTTAAAGAGGATTTTGCTGGGTTTAAATAAGAAAAAATAAAAATTGAAATTTTAGTCTTTCAAAGTATGCATAATTGGGACTAAAGGACATAATGTGTATGAAGTTAAAAGATTACATGTTAAATAAAAGAAATATAAATTTTCTTATAAAAGTAGTCTTAGGTATGAATGTTTTTCTTGAAGGAAAAAGTAAAGGAATGTGTACTTGGGAAATGTTGATAAGAAATATTAATTAAGTGTTAATGGGTAAACATGAAATGGTTGGTGAGTGTAACTCACCAAAATTGTGAAATATTAACACTGATGGAATTAAGAATGGTTTAAAGGTGTAAAAGCGTTTTCAATTAAGAAAGATATTACTCCAAGTGTAAAAAGGTGTTAAAGGGTTAAAAACACTTAAGAAGTTAGTGTAAATGACTTAATTGTATTTTTGGGAAATTAACACTTGAGAAATGGAGTAAAAGGTGATTTTGAAACAAATTGGTAAAAAGGTAATTTTACTTAAAATGGAACATTTTTATGAAATAAAAATATTGAAAATGGTGTTACACAAAGTGATTCTAATCAAATATGATTTTTGGAATAAAAATCAAGGTTAAAGTATAAAGGACATGAAATGATAAATTTTCAAAGTGGAAATGTGAACCTATGCCCAGTAGGATGTCTAATGCCCTCAAAATCGAAATTGCTCCCAACCTATCGTAACAAAGTGGGAATGTGAGCTTATGCCCAGTGGGATTTATACAAGCAGTATAGAAAAGAACGACAACAAGGAATACTCACATACTACAACCACATTAATGCCAAAATATGTACATATCTACATATGTATACCTTTGAAAAATACATATTCCAATCCATTAACCGTTTTATATTCTGAAAACCTTACTTGTCCAGATTTACTTACCCTAATCTTATTAAAGTCTTTCTTTATTCATACTTAGCATTCTCACTTTATTTAACACACCCTATTCAATACTTGAAAGCACTACATCTGATTTATTCAAACCTATTCCTTTACTAAAATCTAACCCTTTCATTCATTTCAATACATTTAGTATTTTCATTGAAAATCACCATTTCAACATACACATTCAACGTGTTAGAAAATACCTAATTAATCTTTGAAAACCTTTTTACAACAAATTCTTGTGTTAAATATGGGTTTAACCCTTTAGGTTGCCTAACCATCGATTTATTCACTTTTTTTTACCCTTTTTCCTTATCTTATGGACATTAGTAGATTTACACATTAACTTGTCGATTTCTCCTTTACCGGAACATTTATTATATTCATTCAAGTTAGGTTGTATTAACATATTTTATCACCCAACCCATTTCTTAACATGTTCCATACTTCCTTTATCTTTTGTCGGAAACTTACTATATCGCATACTTCCAAGGGCTCCACACCGTCGACTATGCGCACCATATTCTCTTGCTAGTGATTTAGGACTTTTCACCCAAGGCTCCAGGCCCTTCTTGCTTTATCCCGGTGTGATCAGTGTTCCTTTTAATGTATTTTAATATTTTACACATGTCCACATTATTTCACTTCTTTAATTATCTCCGGCTGAAGCCAAAACCCCGACTTGACCATCTGTTTTTCCATTAACACTCAAAAAATTGTTTCTTTCTCCTTAAAGTCCCTTATTAACACTCACATGATTTATACTAAAATCATTCACGCTTTAGTAATTAATTCAATTTCACCCATACTAGTTTAAAGATGATATATGACAATTTTATTCCATAAAAACGTTCCACTTTAAGTAAATTACCAATTTGCCAATTATTTATCAAACTCGCAATTTGGTCCTTTAATATGTGTTATTTCTCAAAAATGGTTATTAAGTTTCCAACTTAATATTTAAAATAATTTAGCCATTTTAACACTTGTTTAATATCACACCTTTGCCCAACTTTCACACTTGTCACTTCAACACATTTGATACATAAAATAGCACCATTTACATAAGGCTACTTTTTCTTCATTACAAATTACCATTTCTTTTATTTAGCACATGTAGTCTTATATCCTACATTATTCATACTCTTAATATCCTTTTTACACACAATTTGAAGACTAAAATTTCCCTTTTGTCTTACTTTATGTTAAAACCCAACAATACTTTTTTTAACTTGCTCACATATTTATTACCAAAATACCACAAGTTTATATGTGTCGAAACTGGACTTTTAATACTAAAATATTATCATGTGGACTAAACATACATTTTCTTCTAGGATTTTATACCATTTGAAATAAATATACTGTTCATGTAATATTTATTAATTTCTTTAAACTCAACAAATGTCCATTTGTTCCAAAAGTCTTTATTTTTCAAGAAACTTAGAAATTTTTATTTCATAAATATTTTGACGGAGTTAACATCATTTTTACATTTTCATTTCATAAAAATATTCATTATTTTCTTTTTACTAGAAATACAAAAAAATAGCATTTTCTTGAATATTTTATTCCATAAAATGCTCCATTATTTTTTTTTTTAGAAATACACAAAAATAGCATTTTCTTACATTTTTATTCCATAAAAATTTCCATTATTTCCTTTTACATCATTAGAACACATTTCATGGCATAAACTATGAATAATCACAATCTAAATTTTTTTATGTCTTCAAGGCCCATTTAAATCATCTTTTTGTACCTCATTTTCATAGGAGCCTTAAGATGATTACTAATCAACACAAGGATGCAAACATATATTCTACATGTATTTTAATATAGTATATGTAAATAACATGCTGATCTTATACGACACTAAAACTTATATCAAAGTCAGTTTTTCCCACCCTACTGAAGCTCTAACCACACCTCCAAAGGTGGCCTCAAGGGGGTCTCTAAAATCCCTTCACAAACTTTTACTCCATTGTTATTCCAAGAGTGCTCCAAGGACTTCTTCTTCAACCTCAAAGTGCCCTCTACAAACTCCATGAACACTCATATTCATTATACTCAAATACCTATCAAAACTCCCATAATAACTCCACAATTCATAACTCTATTTTTACAGTGGGGAATGATAGATATTTTTAGTTTGGGTGCAACTATTTCACCATAGAAATCAGATGCCTACTGAGAGAAATGGTGAGAATGTTTGAGAAAAAGGGATAAGACATTAATGTTAGTGGGTTTTACTTCACGCCTCACTCCCTTATATATAACACAAAACCAAACATAAAAACCCTTAAGGAAATGATCCATCTGCTCTCTATATAAAACTACAGGCTCCAAGAGTTGGCATCAAATGATCAATGAATCACAGAGGGACATCGAAATGGTAGACCAAACATCGTTCGAACGACATTCATGGTTGTTCGAACGACTAGCTTTAATACTTCGCAGATTTTCCCCAAACGGCTTCCAAATTCTGAGAAGAGGCCTAACTAATTTAATTATTTTATAACCAATAATCCCATATATAGTCCATAATCTAGAAATTCTCCTTATTTATTCCCATTTGTTTTCCACAATTTCCTATAATTGTAATTTGTTCCTCCTCCTAAAAAATCTATATATAATTTAATTAATTTATCGGGGCGGGGTATTACATAATGATTACTAAATTTAGTCAATAAGTATTAGCATAACTATCCAATGATACTACAACCATATGAGTTTTCATTTATTTATGTATCGAAATAAGGTTCGAGAAAACTTATATAAAATTGGGATTCACATGAATTTACCACAACTAACCGTGTCCCAACATCATTATAAGTAATTTGCATTAAAGTTTCAAGGGACTAATCATAGTAGTATTTCACATTTCAATTATCAAAAGAATTATAGGGAAAATGTTTTAAACTATTGTCCCGTTCACGTACTACTCATCTTGTCATTACTACCTTTAAACAATTTACTTTGTATACCCATTTCGTATGCATTATTACTATCCAGGGATCTCAAATTTCAATATAAACTAATACTATCAGGGGGATAATTAGGTTCATATTTTCTTAATTTTAGATCAATTATTATATAAGTTTAAATAATATCTAAATCATTTATGTACCATCATAAGGTATTCTTAAGTTTAATCTACTTCTCAAGTGAATTTATTTTTCATACATTTTCTAGATTGATTCTCAAAAGTTTTCCCACTAAAAAATGCCTGAAGGCCACAACCCGAGTTCCTATACACTCAAAACAAAATCTTAGAAGTTACAATACATGTAATCATAAGTAAGTAGCTCACCCAAATAAAATAAAATGATAATCCCCGAGCATCCTACATAAATATACGTTTTGGCTCTAGAGAAACGCCTTCTTTTCAATCTTCACATGATACAACATCCTCCGATATCTCCTCATCTATAAATGTCTGCTCATAATGAGACTGATTTCCAGGACATCTCGTAACATGGTGTCCTTTCTCTCCACATGTATAACAAGCTCCTATAAAATATCCTCGTCGCCTAATGCAAATTGACTCTCCCCATTGATATCCTTGACCTCGAACATGAGTAAACTTTTGGTCTCTATTGTCGTGCCTCTTATCATACTCTACTCGGCCCTTTCTATAATGTTCCTCAAGATGTCCTTCTGATCCTCTAATCTTAGCATCACATATCCACCTTTTGGTTGAATCTAAACCATTCACTTCTCCCCTCTTGGATAAACTCTAATGAAAATTTACTCGATCTTGCCAAAGTATTAAAGTGCATTGACTTCTTGAGTATAAGTAATGAAAGATGGGTTTCCTAATATAAACGTCCTAATCGACCGATTCAAACCTCAGATGGCATAATCATTCTTCATTTCCTCAGTGTCCACTTTTTCTGGGGCAATTGTAGATATATTTGCGAATCCTTGTTCATATTCGATCACATTATATAAGCCTTACTCTAGAGTGAGTAACAAATATAGTATCATATAGGAAATATTTTTCATCAAACCCTGACATAAATTCTCCATAAGTCAATTGAGCCCTTTCCTCGGGTGTGGAAATACCCTTTCACCATTTCAAAGCATTATCAGCTTGCTTCAATGTAGCCAACTTTTGTTTCCTCATCTTCGTGCATTACACCACCAAAGGTGCATCTACAATTCTCACCTTCATTGATGAGCCACCATTGTGTAAAATATCCCTCAGAAAGTGGGTGGATTACCCTTGTGAAAACTTGCCATCACCTTGTCCTAAGATGATATGAGAACTTATGGTGTTGCCCTAGCTGAGTTCTATCTCTCTGAATTCCTAACATAACTCCAGCCGAGGTGGACTCATAAATGATTGCTATAAAATCTTCATCTCTCACAATAAACTGACATTGTCCGGTCTATTCTACCAAGCCTCTCGTTGCATAGTCGATAGGGGCTCTCCTAGCTTCTTTCATCATAGTGTTCATCATCCAGATATATAGGAACAAAATGTATTTTAGGCTCAAATTCTGAAGAGAGCATAAATTAACAAAGTGTATCAGATAATGGTACACGAAAAACTAGCCTAAACCTATAACCCTAGAGACCTATGACCATTCTCTGATACCAATCGTCACACCCCGTATATTATTAATAATTAGGTTGATCAGGTATATTTATTAAAATTACACAGGTTGTCTACATAAATGAATATAACCCTTATCATGTAAAGTGAACCAATGAGAAATGATAAATCGCAATAAATGTTAATAGGAGAAATGCTCAAATACTTATATATAACAAATACTAGTTAATTACATCACTAATTACAACATATACTATGAGAAAATAACAATACATACAACTCTCTCAAATCCATACTATCTCCACAATCGGGTATAGTTAATATAGGAAAATGGAACCTCAGATCTCTCAACATGAAGTATATCTAAAGGTAGGTGCAACACTTACATCTTCAAAGCTTCGTGGTGATTGGAGAGGGAAAAAGTGTGCTTGAGTAAAAAAACTACATCGGGTACTCTAAAGCACCAGTAACCAGATGTTAGAAATCCTCACCATTTCTCATATCAGAGGAGATCATTAAGTAAAAGTATATATCTCAAATTTCCACATAGGCCCTACAAATTTATCTAAAATTATGCAATTTTGTTGGGACCGTGCGAACGGTACCAAATATCCACCTTGCCCATGGAGGCATTTTCACGGCTAATAAATAATTCCGTGCGCATGGTGTACGAAACTGAATTTCCCTAGATCGATTCTGCAGTCAACCTGTTAAAACTAGAATTGCAAAACAACACCATTTCTCTTCTAAAATTACATTCCCAACCCATAATAGTCCCCAAATATGGCCTAAGGTGATTTTAAGGGTTCATCTTTACTAGAAACTATCATTTTATCATTCTTATTTGGAGGATTACAACATATAATTTCATATCAACTTTAAATAATAGAATTTAGGAGGGAGATAATCAAGAACATTCAAAGAGCAGTCTACCATATAATCTATGTAAATAAGTCATGCTAGTGGAAAACTATAATTCTCTTAATAGAATTCAATTAGTCTAAACCAATTTCAATAGGAACATAATATTTACATAAAACTCTCTACAAATTCCAATTCAACTAGTTGAACCGAATTCGAATAGAACATTCAATTTCCCAATTTAATTCAATCAAACTAGTTAATTAAAATATAAGTTTTCAAGAATTGGATTTATTCATTCATTTACTAAATATCTCAATTTTTCCAATACATGAAAGGGTACTCTAAATACCAAGAGTCAAAATGACTCTTGGTTATCTTCCTTGATGGACGATTAAGATTAAGTGACTGTTGGAGATTTGGGTCATGTCCCTGCCTATAAATAAGTGACCGATTTCCATCACCGAGACATATGAAATGACAACATAATGTAATTATAGGATAAGGGAGATAAATCCAAAGACTCAAATTTGTGTTTATTTTAGAATACTATTTTGGATATAGAACAAGATCCAACCATTGGAATGTGCTTGTGATACCCCGCTTAATAAAATACCGGATGATCAGTCCTACACCAAATTAAACAGGAATCTCATCTGGTTCATTCTTAGCATCACTGTCGAATTTTTTTTAATTTCTAATCACTTAGTCTTAAATTATGTTGATGTCAAATTTTATCTTATGACTTAAATCAAATCCAACCAATAAACTAGGAAACCAAATTAACTAAAACAAGAAGGAAACTAATCATACCACAAAATAAGTAAAAGATTTTGTCGAACAATGTCGACTACAAGCCATCCACAAAGTGCAAGTATAAAAATGTCAATACATGTCAAGGTTGAATATAAACGTACAACTGAACAAGTATCTATCTAGAGATATAATGAAACATGCGTCTGAACAAATAACCGACTACAATCCACATAAGTTGTAGCTGCATAGCCTATAGGAAAGATCAAGACTGGTTCCCCTGTGGCATGACACCTAAAAGGTTTTTGAAAAATATTTTATAGCAAGGGTTAGAACCCGAAATATTTGGAAATATTTAGCAAGTGAATTTAAATGCAAAAAGTAAATAAGAAAATGCTCTCCATATTTAAATTAGTGTCGCGCACTCCCTTGAGTTTACCTCAGCCCTCAACTAATGTGCACGCCTACCGAAATTATAAACGCCCCATCTAGATAACCCTCCATAACTATCCTTTTCTCATATATCTCACTATTTCGCACTATCCCAACTTGAGTGAGTATTATATACATTTTGTGGTTTATTATCGACATTAGCTTATTCAAATCAATTCCTATTTAATGCCATATAACATTCTCACAAGTTATATCCTTTACACCATTCACAACGTGTATACGAGTTATAAGTTATATTTAACACAAACTTATTTATATCCATATCCAACTTGATACCATATAACCATTTTACAAGTTATATTATTTATATATTTCACACCATGTATATATATATATATATATATAAATTCTCGTATATAATGCTGCACTGTATATACGTATCAAATCTCAACATTCACACACATCTCGAATATACAATGTTATCACCGAATGCATAGTTCGCGTCGAAAGTGTCCGCTCCATACCATAACGGTCACACCCCTAAGTCATAGACGATATGGCCTGGGGAATATACTCCCCTTGCATTCACTAGTTAGGAGGCTCACCAACATCATGCAACCTCCTATGATAGCATTAATATTGGTATGAATTTACTACATATATTATTCATACAAATATATATAAATCATATATGTACTACACATCGACATATATATAGAAATCCAGGCTATCGGAGTATTATGCCCATACCCAAGCCTTAAACAATTAAGTCTATGGTCCGACTTCATTTTAATTAATTACACATTAATTCCCATTATCTTAGCGTAAACTTTCTATTTTTCGATCCGAAATTCAATTGTTCTAATCCACCCTTCAATTTCATACAATCAAGTTTAATCACTTAAACAACAATATTACCATATGATAAATCATGAACTTACATCTCCAATTCATGAAATTTAGTCAAATAAATTTCAAGGTTAAGTATCCCAAAAATAACCCTAATTCAACATTCAAATTCACAATTCAGTTAGGACATGAACTAAAAATTTCCAACACAGTAGGTCTGAATCAAGGGGATTGCAGAAATCTGGCGAACATCAGAGATCGTTCGAACGAAGAGCCCTGTCATTCGAATGAAAGTGGATCTTGTTCGAACGAAATACCATGTCGTTTGAATGACATTGGTGTTTTTCTCTCACTTTCTTCTGCTAAAACCCAGTCCGCCATTAACGAATTTTAAACCTCTTTTCTGAACCGGTTTCTATAGTAAAACGTCCCCAAATTCATCCTAAGTTCCTTCTTTCATTATAACAATTCTAGCCTTAACAATCTCACCAATTTAAACATCAATTGCATCAATTACCAAATCCTCTACAGATTTATAACCCCCATTAAAAGAAAACCCCGATTTATTCAAGAAGAAACCTTAGAATTCAATTGGATTCCACCTCTTTTAATACGAAAATATATATGCAATTTAATAATCATAATTTAAACCACTTGCCTCAACAATAAAGATCTAGGGATTGAAAGAAGGTGTTGAATTGGAGTTCAAGCCATCTCTCCAAGATCCCCAAGTTCCTCTTCTTTTTGGCTCTTCCTTAACTTTTTCCCTCTTGAGGCTTCTAATGTGATTTAATGATGCTTAACCCTTACACATTTGGGTTAAAAACCCTATTCACATTTTTGGGCCAATGGGCCTTATAAAAAGTGTCCATACTCTCCATATGGAGCTCGCATATGTCTAATTAGGCCCCAATACCCAATATATGCATATAACCACTCCTTTCGGGCTATTTCAACCCTAACGGACTCAACCGCGTGCTCAACATCACCATCCGGAATAAATTTCTAAAATTAACTCTCACCTGTTTACTTATTTAAATATATTCAATTTTAAATATTCCCATTAATTAATTCTCATTAATTTATGCCACAAGTGCAATACTAATTACTAAATTAATTAAATAAAAATAATAGCCCAGCAATTACGAGGTGTTACACACTTCCCCCCTTACAACGAAATTTCATCCTCGAAATTCGGATAAGCCTAGTACTTCCCGTATCGACTAACTCCCAAGTCGCCTACCCTTAAGATCTTACACCCATCTCCCCCACTTCTAATCGCGAATTAATTATAGTAATCAGATTAATTAACTAGGGCGCCCATACACCCATACCCGTGCTTAACCGCACGAAATGAAACCCGATTTTTACCAACATTTAAACCGTAATATAACTTTAATCTCACAGTCATAACATTCCCATTACCCCTTTCTCGGCATAAAATTACACATATCCACTCTTATGTAAAAAGATAATACCTACTATCTCAACCTTACTATCACTAGTTTCCTTGCGCGAAAGTAAAATCCGAGCTGTATCTTCCCACTCGACAATAAGTCCAACCACCCTGAATCACATCATAAATGTCCCAGCTCCCCGGGATTTCAATTTAACAATATTAGTACATTGACATGAAACAAATTCTAACATACATTACCATATATATACGCTAGACCCTATCTCAAGTGAAACCTTGTTCATATTCATAAGATTCATGTTCATAAGGATCTGACAAAGTTTTACGCTGGTTGTCAGCTACCTAACGGAACCCTCCTCCTTTTTCCGGGCTTGGGATCGGTAGTGTCAAAAAAATAAGAAGTTAAGCACGACACAGGAGGAGTTATCTCAAGTGAAACCTATTAACGATAATTCATATCCTAGTACCGCTAACACCCAATTTCACTATAGCTATCCACTATAGCCCCAAACTATAGCTACACAGATGAAACTTGGAAAAATCTCCACACTACTCCTATAATTCTCGAAACTATAAATCTCTCGTATAATGCAACCATCCTCTTACTGTATCCCCCACTCTCATGTGGTTAACACCAAAGAACCCCACTATTCCACATTACTTGCATTTATATATATATATACACTAGGGTGTACCCATGCCGATGGCACGACGATAAATTCATTCCCGTGATAAAAAAATTACCGTGATAAATGTATACCCTTGTCAATGACAAAGTCAACTTAAATAATAATTTAACTCTATTGCATTCTACCCCACCTCACTTCATGGAACCCATGGGTCTATGCTAGTGACACAATCATAATTTTATTATTGTGCGTATGTGTTATCAACTCTATCATTACCAACACAGGACTATAAATGGATTGGTTAGAGTTGCACATGTCTATATGTATCTCCAACACTTCACCCACAATGTAAAGGAAAGGCAATGTAAGAGGTGTTGTGGGACTATGTATATTATTTTTGTATTTTGATGTGCTACTTTCTAATACGATTCCGAAAATCTTTCATTGTCATATCCACTAAAGAGATTCTCTTTAGAAGTGGTTATTCGCACTCCTCTCTCATCTTTCCCGTTTTATTTGGGTACAAAAAAAACCGTTTTCGAAATAATAAAATGGATTAAAAACAATATTTTGTTGAAAATCATTTTTATTTTGTGGGCAACAAAAGCAGCAACAACATTAAACAATAGCAGAAAAATAAAACATATGAATTCGATTTGGGGTGATCAAAATTCTCAAAGCATACATATGTCTAAGCTTTAGACTTGATCTTTACATGCCATGTTTGTGCTAGAGACCAAAGAACTCTAAATTTAATAAAGCACTAAATTTAATGACCAAATTTAATACTCTCAAAATTGTTAAACATGAAAAGCGATGGAAAATCCTATCAATTCCAAACACATCGCCCCTTTTTTATTGCAACTTTTTGTTGCCTTTAGACATCTCGTGTCTGTAGCTTTGTCCTTCTAGAAGGTTGTTTAGAGCACCTACAAATAAAACTAATAAGAAAAAAATACAAAAAATAAAGAAATAACATAGACCAAACCTGCAAAATAAAATAAATTAGAATAAAATATAAGATCAAACCAAAAATAATTATTTTGAAAACAAATAAAATCTTTACTGTGAGCCCATAAACCCTATAAAATTAATGTAACATATAACGACGCAGAGTTGAGGGTTGAGAGGTATGGAAGATTCGTTTGTGAGGGTTAAGAGGTGTAAATCAATTATAGAGAGTGAAAGTGTTGGTCACAACAATTTAGCAAGTCTTGACTTTGCCAAACAGCATGGATAAGCCTCTAACAATATATATATATAATCAAAAGAATCAAGCTCCCATTTTAGTTTCAGAACCAAAAACAAAAACATGAATTTATACTGAAAACAAATTCTTTATTTTGGGAGAATATATTCAGATCTAAAAAACAAACAATAAATATTGAAATCATTACTAAAACAATATATATATATATATATATATATATATATATATATATATATAGAGAGAGAGAGAGAGAGAGAGAGAGAGTCATACCCGATTACCTGATTATGTTAAAAAAATAGTATACCCGGTTAGACTAAGGCAACCAACAATTCATGTACCTAGTCTTGTGAAATCTGCAAAACCAAACACAAAACCTACAACAGCGATGATAAATAAGTCAGACTGAAAAAAAATATAGGTGACAAAGAACAAAAATACCTTTTTGTGGCTACAAACTGGAACAAAATACCCTTGAATTGCAAAATAAAAACGTTAAGTAATAAACAAAAGAAAATACCACCGGGGTCAGGGGCAGAGGAAATACCACCGGGGTCACATCTTCGTACATCCGTATGGGTTCTTCAAACTCCGATACCTTGAACGCATGGGCGTAGTAGTGAAGTGTGTATTTTCGTGTGAAACCCAATCAGAAAAATAAATACAAAAACACAAAAATACAATATAAAAAAAACTACTACCCTATCCCCGTCTGTTACCCCGTCTCAAAATCTGCTACCCCATCTTCGTCGTCTTCTACCGCATCTCCGTTGTCTCCAAAATATTCTACCCCACCCAAACATAAACTCGAGTTCGTCTACTACCCCATCTCCGTTTGCTACCCCACCCGGGTTCACCATATCTGAGACAACACCCAAACATAAACCAACTCATATATTCCGAAATAATAAACTAAAATCTTGTAGAGTAATATATCTACAAACAAATCAAACTAAAATCTTCAAGCCATAGCATACCTTATATTGCTATAAAAGTGCATACCCGGATACAGATTAAGAAACCCGGATCCGTGGGGTGGCTGAGTAATCAAAATCGTTCGAGACAACTTTGTCACTCTCATGGAGCTGGGGTCTATAGAAGTTGATCAGAGTTGGTGTTAGGTTTTTCTCTTCAATTCACATTTTATTTTCTTCACTGCTCTCTTAATAGAAAGAGAGAGAAGCTGTTGGTTTAAGCTCTTGGTTTGAGGGGAGGGGGCGTGTAAGAGAGTGGGGGATTGGAGATGCCTACTCTCATAGGCATGGGAAAGGCTCGATGCAGTCCTATTTCTTGAGCCTCGTGTTTACCAAAACTTCAGATTGATGGTTGTATAGTCTTATAAGGTTCCAAAAGTTGTGTAAAACACTCTCATCATTCTATGGTGTTTGAAGGAGTGTAGGCCATCGGATACGAACCCCAAAAATTTCATTTCAAAGATTTCATCCTAACCGTCAGTTGATAAAGATCAAATTTATCAACTTTTAATCTCACCCATTAGTTGGGGGAGACAAAAAAAACCTCCTCCTTTATTATATATATATATATATATATATATATATATATATATATATAGACACACACACACACACACACACTAGTGTATGCCCGTGCCTGAAGGCACGACGTAATTTTCCAAAGTACGTAATCACGAAACAATGACAATTTTTCAAAGTACGTAATAGCGAAACGCAAAAATTTCGAAGTGTAATTTTAAAACAATGGGCCATAATATCCTTTATTTATAGTACTATTCACCATGCTTCACAAACAACAAATAGTCCAATAACATTCAAATAGTCTAAATTCATCAAATAAATTCACATATAATATGAAATATACAATATTCATCCATCGAATTCACATTGTGTCTCAAAAAAACAAATTGTCAATTTTTAAAAAAAATTGGGCATAATCTCCTTTGTTTATGGAACTATTCATCCTGTTAACAAATAAAAATAGTCCAACATCCAAATTGTCTAAATTCATCAAACAAATTCACATATAAAATGAAATATACAATATTCATCAATCAAATTCACTGTGGCTCAAAAAAATAAAGAGTCAATTTTTAAAAAAAAATTGGGCATAGTCTCCTTTGTTTATTGAACTATCCACCCTATTTAAGGGGTAACAATAAATCCAACAATAAAAAAAAAATCCCAAATTCGGAGATGGGAGCTAGAAGGCCGAGAAAGGAGAATATGAATTTATTCTTTCTGTGGGACTTCCTCAAAATGTCTGTGCCTTGGTGTTTGACCACCATCTTGGATGGGGTGAGAGATACTACTGTTGTCTTCCCATCCTTCTTCCCACCTCTCGCCATTATCATTCTCTCCCTCTCGATTTTCTGTACGATTTGACAAACAATAAACACAATTAATCAGTTTCTCGAACAAATATAAAATCACATAAGTAAATATACAATCAGTAACATACATGAGCTTTTTTCATCCTAATCTTATTTGCATCCAAGGAAAAGAAGATTTATAGTAATTTCCTAGCCATGTTATTCGATTATTGTAGTGAAGCTGAAAAGTGGGTAACAATAAAAATTAATAGTAATTTCCTAGCCATGTTATTCGATAAAAAGTCCAAACTGTGGAAATATAGAATAGAAATGGAGAGCAAACTATTGTATCAGCTTCGATAAAAATTACAAATAACATCCTATTGGGAAGAGGAAATTGGTTGGGTGTGAGATTTGTGCGTGTGTGCAAGTGGGGAAAGGGGGAGGGGCGGGGTACTTTTTTTCATGTGAAGGTAACAATGTGTGTTGGTGTGAGATTTGTGTGTGTGTGCGTGCATGCGTGTGTGCATGTATGTGCGTGTGTGAGTGGGGAAGGGGGAGGGGGAGGGGCAAGGGGAGAAGATGAGGGAGAGTTGTGTGTGTGTGCGCGCGTGTGTGCGTGGGGAAGGGGGGAGGGGATGGGGAAGGGGGCGGTGGAGGGGGAGAGATGAGGGAGAGTTGTGTGTGTGTGTGTGTGTGTGTGTGTGTGCATGTGTGTGAGTGGGGAAGAAGGGAGGGGGCTGCAAAAAAACCTCTGTTAAATACCTTAAAATGTTGTTTATCCCCCGAGTGTATTAAATATAAGCCATCCAAAAACTGCGCAAGGCGATTGCAATATTCAAAGATTGTCGGGGTGAGGTCAACATAAAGATGTCAGGCCACACTGGGAGTGCTCTCAGACCTGGAAAACTTAGACAACTCATGATTCCATCTTAGTAAGGAATTACGCCTTCTCTTCAAGCAGTAGTGACAGTCATGTTTGACTTCAATTAGAGGAAGAACAAAGCGTAGATGATCAATGGAAAAAAAGTATAAAAAGAGGTACTAACAAATATAACATGCCACAAATTAACATGGAAACTGTACAAATTAAATTAGACTTACTTCAACATAATCTTGATTCTTGTCCTCATGTTTTCGCAATTAGACGTGCATAAGTTGCCACCCAATCTGACCTGAAAGGGGGCCCGTCTTACAATTTCAATATGATCCAATAAATGATCCTATGTGAAACCAATTTAGGGAGTCCGTCACAATGAACCATATACAACTATATAATCTCATTATTTGAAAAACACCTACTATCATATGCTATAAGCGAGGTATATAATCTCATTCCATAAGGGAGGTTTATAACAAATTGCATAGTGTATGATCATTTGTTATGAAAGGTGAAAATGCCAAAATAGTTCTCACAAATACCAAAATAGTTTTCATCACAAACTCACTCATGGTTCAACACTTCTTTGATGTACTCACCGTGATAAATGCTTTCGCATCCCTTGATGCAAGCATTTTCCATCCCAAGGATGTGCCAATTCAGTCTGTAAAATTGAAAGAACACTTGCTGGCGAAAGGTTTTGAAGTTGGGATGTAATCGTATTGCCCTGAAAATGAGGAAAATTAAAAAGAGTTTATCAAGATTCACAATATAGCAGATAAGAAGGTATCAAATATAAATTCACATTACCAAATACAATATCATTAAACAAATATGAAGCGAGGTACAATAACTGTTAGAGGATAAAAAAAGTTAGATGCATAATAACCGTTAGAGGATAAAAATGCCAACACATACCCTGTGGTCTGCATCCACACGGGAGCAATCACCTAGCGGGAGCAATCACCAACAGCAGAGAGTAGTTCCCAGGGGCTTTATTCAACGCCCACATCAGACTTCCACTCCGTTTATTCCTCCCCCATCTATGTCTGTTCGTTCTTTTGCCAATATTATGGTTTACACTGATGTGACATCTCCTTTGATTTATGTTCAAGTCCCACCTCAAAAGGCCCATAGAAGTATGCCTATGGGTGCACCAATGTCACCATATGCTATGTTTTTTTGCAGTTTTGGATCCGCAGTTGCATACTAAGATAGTGAGCCAGGTAGATTATTATTTCAGTAGTGGGAATTTGATTAAAGATACATACTAGCGGCAGGGCTACATTCATATTAATTTAATAACATACTTCAAAAAATTTACTTACTTGATAGACAATATTCAACTCATAGTACTGTATGGTCAGAATGTCAAGCAATTTAAGATACAGGAACATTACCAACAGCCACGCAGTCCTTCGTTGATCCTTACACCTAAAAAAATAGAAATTATCATAAGACAATATACACTCCAAGTCATATTAACAAAAATAAATTAGAAAATATATACCCCGAGTTGTGCTTCTTAAGGAGGAGTGGTAATGAAGGGACCTGCATAAATAAAACAAAATTCTCAATACAATAAACCTATTTTAAAATAGATCCTCACAAACTAATTTATAGCGATAAAAAAGATTCAAATTCAAACAAATTGATTCAAAATGCTTGGTAGCGATCACCGGCAAAGACATTGACATGGCCTTCACAATGGAGCGGCCCCACCCTTCCCCATCTGGATGGAAAAACAAATGCATCAGCTACCTTATACAGTCTAGGGAAATCAAATTGAGGTACATGTGTAAAAAATTCTCGCGTTTAGCCCATATTCAACCTGATTATGATCATTTCATATGGAAGTAACCTTCTCATTTCGCGTTTATTGGCATCCACTTCTGATTATTGGCATTTCGTGAATTGATTTTTCAAGCGATGACACTTCAGCTACGCAGGTTTTGTACAGAAGTTGCTTCTCTTTAGCAGAAGACTTGGCTTCCTCAAGCTCCTGATCAATCCTCTTAACTGCTTCACTAAGCTTATACAACATATACTCAATCTTATGTAGTAGGTATGAAAAATAATTAGATAACAGAAGACAACACAACATTAAATTATCTAAATGTTCTGCTGCATATACTCAATGTTCTAACACAACACAACACATGTTCTCAATGTTCTGCAGCATATACTCAATGTTCTAACACAACACACCACAACACATGTTCTAACACAACAAAACTTAGAGAACATAAGATAGAAGACACAACATATACTCAATGTTCTGCACAACATAGAATGCCAACATAATTAAGAAGACAACTTAACTCAGTGTTCTGCACAACTCAACTTAGAAATAACCTCAAAAAATGAAAAATAATGAAATTAAACAATCCCTATCTCAAAGAATGAATGACACCAAGGGATACTGCACAAAACAAAAAAACATAAAAAAATGTACTCCAAATCATCAATATATAGGGATGCTATAAACTTGACCACTTTTAAAGTGGTGTATAATACAGGGCTGCTACAAATTGAATACACCTATAACACATATAAGAACACTAATAAATGGAAAAATTATTCAAGGCTGCTACAAATTATTCAGGGCTACTCACATACTTCTTAAATACTTGATTACAGGTACTTATCAAATAGATAGTTGCTACTAATTATGCCAAAAGATATAATGCAAAAGTGCCTATAACTGTAGCAGCAACCAAAAGACAGAAGGAAAATAATTATTCCAAATAATGAAAATAAACATTCAAAAGAAATGAATATGTTCGATAGAGATAATACACAGATATACAACAACTTCGGATTGCAGCTACAGTCTGCTATTCCAAATTCTGTAATCTGCTATTCCAATCAGTAATCAGTAGTCTTGTATTCAAAATTTAGCAAATTCACACACAACGGTAACTAATGCTTTCCCCTAAAAGGTAAAAAAATTGAGTAATTTAAGATCCTGTTTATAATATAAGACCATTCAATTCATGTAATAAATGCTTTCCCCTAATCTCATCTATTTTTCTATAGGGATTTAAGGCTGAGGAGCACATGGATTTTGTGGGGGGATTTGCATCTGTGATTCCATGATCATCTTAACAACCAAGCCCATGTGCTTCCTACAACCCAAGCCCTGTAACCTCCTCATTCCTAACCCCATGCTCATCCTCATATATTGTTGATTCGAATGCAGACCCCAACTCCCTCATGCCATGGTGCAAAAACCTCTCCTCTGTAGCATCGTCATCAGCCTCCTCGCCCAAGCTTCCCTATCTCTACATTCATACTGGTTCTATTAATTCCCCTGTCACCCCTCCCTTGAGCTCCCGAATTTCCCGAACCCCTAAAATTAGACCTGACTGGGACAACTCCGTTGTCTGGGGTGGCCCCCACTACCCCTTCCTTCCGTCTTCCACCCGACGCCATGCTTTCTATCATCTTTGGCTTCATCAACTACAAAACATAGTAAAAACGAATGATAAATAATAATATCGTATTTTCATAAATAAATCAAGTGACACATAATAGTGATCTCAAGGAACATTTGAAACTTTACTTACAATCTATTAGTACCACTTTGAGAATAGTGATATCAAGTGACATATTAGTTGAGAATACATTAAAACTTATTTAAAATGAATTTACCTCTACTACCTCTTAACATTGAGCTCTCTTGCGATTCCAGTCATACAATTTGTTACTATAGGTAAATCAAAAAGTAACATAGTCTCGCAACAAATGCTAATAATTCAATGAATTTCCATATCTTACTATTTATGAGTACTTAAAACAAAATTATATATCCAAATCCTAGAAGCATATTAATAAACACCCCATAATACTATACATAGAAATAGAAAATCAGTTGACAGCATAAATATCCTAATGTATTACAACAAAGTGAGAGAGATGAGCTACGGCGCAACCCATAATCAGTTGCGTCTGCAGCAGCTGGGATGAGTGTGTGTTCCAATTCTCTCTCTCATAGAAGAAGTAAACTGTGCTCTCACTTAGGGAAATAATTTAGTACAGTACAGAGCAAAAATGCTCCGATATTTCTATCCCGTCCAGATGTATGCCTGTGAAATTTTTTATCAAACACTTAGATGTATGATAGAAGAGCAATTGAGTACATCTGAGCTTATACAAACGTGCATACTTATACATCTGAGTGTTTGATAGAAAAAGCTGAGTGTTTGATATACATCCGAGTGTGTGATAAAAGAGAAGTTATCTAACATAAGTGTTTGATAGAAGAGGAGTTATCAAACGTGTTATCAACTGAGTGTTTGATAGAAGAGCAGTTATCAAACGTGCATACTCAGATGTATGATTATGCATCTTAGATACATCTGAGTGCTTGATAAAAAACACTCAAATCAATACATCTTAGTGTTTAATGAATTAAAAATTTATCAAATACTCAAGTGTATGATTGAAAACACTCCGATCTATCCAGCAACCAAAAATTCCATGGGTTAAGGCCCCGTGTATATATCATGTTATAACCATAATTAACATAATTCCCATTCATCACATATCCCCAAATTGGCCCACACATGTCAATCACAATTTAATAGCCCCGTGTATATATCATGTCAATCACACGTTAGAGAGTGGTTTTAAAAAGAATCATAGGGTTGACATTGGATACATTCAAATGTTCCAAATTATGTTTGCCAATGCATATGCAACTCCCTCCAGTATGCCATATCAATGTGATGATTGTAGCTTCCAATGCTGAAAACTTAAAACAGAATAAAGAGGCAATTTTCCCACAGTTCTTCCATGCATTATTAAGAAACCAAGAATATCAATACTAAGAATCCAAGAATATCAGTATTAAGCGTCTTAGTACTAAGCATCACGAATCTAAACATCAAATTAGTATTAAGCAGCGAAAAATATCAGTATTAAGCATCATGAATGCAACTTTGATTTTATCACTCAGTAGAGGTATAATAAATCAATAGAGGTATGAGACTTTGACTTATAAAATACAAATAACCAAAATATATATATGAAAAAAGGGAGATACTCTCCTAAAATTCAATCCAAAGCTAGAAGCCTACCCACCAAACATTAAGTAGTTAGGGATGATTTCAAAATGTGAAAGTAACCCTATTGCAGACCTACTATACAACGACAATTCAAGGGAAATATCAATTAAATTTGTAAAGAAACAGGGGAAATATCCACTATCCACAAATTCAGGGGAAATGACATATAAAAAATTCCTTATTAGAGCGATGATAAGTGAGAAAGAAACACGCTTGAAAAAGTGAGAAAGAAAAACGCTTGAAAAGTGAGAAAGATTGTACAAAGTGAAATTAATGTTAGGTAATGAGGAAACCTACGGTTCTAAACAAAAGGAAGGTTCACGATATAATACTATACTAATCATTAGAATCTGAATAAAATTTTGAAACAACATGAACGAATTCGAATATGAAGAATGATGGGGATCAAACTAGACATTATACTTCATCTATAGTTAGGTTATTACCATTGAAAACTTCAAGTCTTAGCATCCAGAAGAGAAAATCTTAAAAAAATATTGTGACTTCTAGTGGAGAAAAATATTGACTTCAAGTAGGAAAAAACTTCCACTATATCAAATATTAAAGTTGAAGAACTCAAATTAAATTCCAGGTCCAAAGCCTCATTTTATTCATCCAAACAATAATGTGGATGCAGAAAGTCTAGATCACAGCTCAAAAACTACTAAAGTAAAGCATGATAAATTAATAGGTATTTGTACACTGCATAGGAAAAATTCCACCTCATTCCAAAACATGCTTCAAACGAATCCTAGTCATCATTTGTCAGGTCTTCAAGTTGACATTAAACACAACTACATCCTTAACAAAAGAATTGAAGAGCGTAAATTACCATATCAATTCAGTACCACGATTCATCGTAAGACCACTGAGGACATAAACTTAAAACTAAAGCTTACCGGATTATTGCAGCACTGGTATAAACTACATAATGAGAAAGATTATGGCACAGTGAGAAATATAAAAAAAATTATTAGTTCTAAAGTAAATAATGAAACTAATCCCAAAACGATTCTTGCAGCATTGTTCATGATGAACTTTAGTGTGTAGTATGGATGACACATAGATATGAAAGGGGGAAAATGTATGGCATTTTTTAAAAGGAACACAAAATAAGCAAAGCATAGTTTTAAAGGAAACTACCTCATTTATAACAAAGAATAAGAATTAAAAAACAAAATAAAAGAAATAGTTTGAATATGTGCAAATTGAATCTGGTTCAACCATGAAATACCTTTTGCATTACATGTTTTGAACCCAACAACACATAATAGAGAGGGATAAGAACTATATACCTAAGATAAGCTCCTACTCTCATAAAAATCACACAGAAAATGGTTATAAATAGAAAATGCATAAGAATTAAAAAACAAAATTAAAAAAATTGTTTGAATATGTGCAAATTGAATTTGGTTCGTCCATGAAATACCTTTTGCATTACATGTTTTGAACCCAACAACACGTAATAGAGAGGGATACGAACTATATACCTAAGATAAGATCCTGCTGTCATAAAAATCACACAGAAAATGGTTATAAATAGAAAATGCGTAAGAATTAAAAAACAAAATTAAAAAAATAGTTTGAATATGTGCAAATTGAATCTGGTTCGTCCATGAAATACCTTGTGCATTACATGGTTTGAACCCAACAACACATAATATAGAGGGATAAGAACTATATTCCTTAGATAAGCTCCTGCTGTCATAAAAATCACACAGAAAATGGTTATGTTAGGGTTTTATTACAACAAACACAAAAATGGGTATGTATCTAAACAAAAAGAAAGATTAATATTATACCAAAAATCCGAACCCCTAAAATACCAAGACAAACACAATAAACCCTAGAGGTTGAATTATAATTCAATAAAATATATGAATAGAGAGGTACTGAAGACGGCTGGCAAGTGAGGGAGAGAATGAGGTCGACGGGGGTGAGGGAGGGAGATTTCGAGGAAGAGAAATGGGGTGTATGTGTGTAAGGTGAGAGACTTACCAAAATGACCCACCTTTTGAATTTTAGGGTGAGTTTGATGAGGAAAAAAATGGGGGGGAAACCAAAATAGTGAGGGGTAGGTTGGTAAAAGGGAAAGGGAAGTGATCTGAACCTTTAAAATGTGTAAAAATGTGTAAGGAGGTGGCATCGATCTAGACCGTTAAAAATGTGTACATTTTCAAAAACCGCCCTAACTTATCTTGCAAGTTTTAATTTGACAAAATACCTTCAAAGTTCCACATGAGAGGATAGTTGGATATATAACCAAATATACAAACATATACTTAAAAAATATATGCAGGTCATCCACTACTGCTGCTACTTGCATCCACTACTGCTCCTAGTTATATACAAAAATATATAAAAAAAAGTTCAGTGATGGTTTAACTTATTAACACCATTGTCTCAATATTAACTAAAAAATTCAAAACACATAACCAAGTGGTTCAGATTCATGTTAAATAAAAAGTAGAAAAGAATACGAAAGTAGATCATATCTAAGTAAAGACCAACACATAATGAATAAAGACCAATCAAATTTTGATGCCCTAGTGATATAACAGAGGCTTTTGGTACAAAAATGGAGAAGCGTTAACATTACAAACAATAATGGGACCAAAACTAATATATATATATATATATATATATATAAACCATAAATCATAAGAACACGCACATCTTTATTAATCGCATACCTTTACACCATTTCAAACAACCAAAGTTGGAATTTAGGGTCTCCTAAAAAATCAAGCTCTGAAACAAACACACAACCGAATGGACATCTTACATAAATATAAACACAAAACAAATGAGAAGAATACATAAAAGTAATAAATTAATTAAAAACACTAGTTTAAAACCTTAAGAACATAGTGCATACCTGATTCCACTCGTTGTGTGATGAATCAAAGGGGAAGATCTATAGGGCAACATAACATACGAACATATTATAACATTTGTAAAATCTGGCAGAGAAGGTAACATTAACATTGAAAATTGAATAGAAGGTCTTCAGATCTGAGGTTTTTGCCCATGTTTGCCTCTATAAATTTGAAAAAAATAGAAAAGTAATAAATTAATTAAAAATATTGCGATCGAGGCTCCACGCACCAGTTTGTAGGACCGACGCACTTGTTTGCACCTGTACAAAAAAGTTCACGACCTATAGAGATTTATCCCATTAACCCTAAGAAACCAAAAAATAACAAATGTGTAATAAAATAACATTTTTATGCAAAGACATTACCTCAATGTTGTGAATCATCAAAAAATTAAAAATTGCCTAGTGATGGAAAACATGAAGGCTACGTGTAGTTTTCACGGAGGAATGAAAGAGGTACAATGGTCTTAATGGAGATTGAGGAAAAGGAGAGTCAGAAAACATGGTGTTTGGGGGATTTATGGTGGATCGTGGCCAAGGGAGAGAAGAGAAAACTTCGGAACCTGGAGAGAGAAATGGGCTACGAAAGAGAGAAAGTGGGTGGGATGTTCAAAAGTGAGATCAAAATGGTATAATGATTTTTGAATTTTAAAGAAAGGGGGAAATAAGTTAGAGTGTGTTAAAAGAGGGGGGAAATCAAATATTTAAGGGGTAAAAATGGTAAGAGGGGTATTTTAATCTCAACCCTTCATTTCGTGCCTTGTTGGCTTCAATCTGAACCGTGAAGTGTCTCCCCATCTTATGAATAGTGAAAACACCATTGTAACTTATATATATATATATATATTTATATTATGGCCATTACGACCAATACATCCACTAATATCGGTCTCACTCTCGAATCCTAGTGATAGGAAATCGTAGGTTATGACGCACTCACTGTCACTTACAAACATATCCATGTTTAATCATTCCATAATTCGGGGATCAACTTATTCCCATTCCTCCGGAATATACCCAAAATAATTGCCTTTGCGTCTTCTCCATGAATATGCTAAGTATTTTCATAGTAGAGACTCTGGTTTTGCCTAAGGTGCCCATACAACCTATATCCCGTGCATGATTGTACAAACCTCCGGTCATCACTTACGTAACTATAATTGTCTCAAATTCTTCCCCGCATTTCATGGCGTGGCACTATCCCCCAAATATTTCTGATGACATACTCATTACCATTCGATTCTCCTCGATATTACCCCATCTTTATTATCGATGTGAGATCCTTCAAATACCCCCTTAGTCCCATACCTAAGGGTCCATGCGATGGAAAAATGGCTAAGATAAATCACATAAAATACATAATAATATGCACAACCTAGCAACTTGTGGTGTCAAAGATTCACATTTTTTCTTTCTCAACCATTCTGGCTCCACTATCCCTATTTCTTAGTGGCTTTCCACTCAACATATTTTCTCCACACGTAATTTAATTATCATTACATCAATCCAATGACATCTCCACACTTTCGACATTTTATCCAGGCTTATGCATATAACAATTACTAGCCAAAGCCAAAAAAAAACTTTTTCCAAATGCATAGTTCCTCAGCATCGACGGTCCTTGATTTCCATAAAACCCAAACCATAACCTCGGCACTCTCAAACCTTTCCCCTATACTTACAGGTCATCGTGGACTCCCACGTCCCTAAGGAAGTTATATACTACTGCACTCGTACTATCACTAAGCCCTTAGCGCTAATTATTAATAACGAGCTAAATCTCTTCGCTCCACGGTAACCCTACATCCCTTGAATCTCCTCAGTAAAAATCCTATGCACCGGAATACAACACAACTAGACAACTGCACTCTATGAATCCTACTTCACACAATATTGTTGCTATGGTATTTCTCAACCCTCTTACAGGTGAGATATCTCAAGAAAATATACATCCGGTACTAAAACAACAAATATGATAGCGTTGCTATTATCGCCCCTCATTGCGAACTCATCCATACCCAAGATAAAACCATACCTCAATTATCACCTCACAAAGTAGTTAGTTCTCAAGAAATACATCGTCTCAATGTACCCCACCCATTCCTCTTAGGTGGTACCGAAGAGTACCCGTCTACTCCATGATAAAAATTCACATGCTAGTGGCATTAACGATACTTCCACTAAATCCAATTCTCACGTGAATCTAATACGAATACATTATTGTGACCCGCTTGTATCACATAAAACATACCCCAATCATCTCGGAATAAGACTTGTAGTTTCAGTTACTCACAATACTGTTGGCTCAACGGTTAATAGACATAACACCCGCATCCTAACGAAACCAAAAACTTCTCCAACAGATTCCCTTACTAGGCATCTAGCTCCTGTCCCCTGACTCGCTACGAACAAAATTTATCCATAGGTTTCACTCTTTTACATCTATAATACCTCCATGTGTCATTCCCCTTTCTCTCGTTCCACCGACCATGTCGGGGTTGTCCTTTTCACGGACCTGGTAGTCTTGACCCTAATTGTTGACCCAAATGTCCCTTTGGATCAGCTGATCCAATAGACTCGATGTTGGCCTTGATGGTACTAAGTAAACTCACTGTCACTCGGAAGAAATTCTATTGATATCAATCATTAATCTGGGTCCCCTACTGGGTAATCTTTTCCTTGGAACCTTACTAGAACTAAAAATCCAACCTTAATCCTCTATAGACTTTCCAACTCCCTTAGCTCCCCTCTCGAGAGAGCATTGATTCAAATTGTAATTGTATAACTTTGACGACAACGACATCCATCATCATAGCTAGATCTCCTATCCATGCTTGTACACTCTACCCAATGGGTCTAATCTCAACTTACAAACCCTATTTGATTCTTCGTATCCCTCTCATCAGTTACGAAGTTTGTGAATTCCAAAAAATTTCCTTCCTATCCGGCCACTGTCCGACCCTTTTTGGAAAATTTCCAAAATTTTCCTTGCCTATCTATTTAACCTGGAGTGAGAGGATTCATAATAATACACACCCAAATTCCTCATTATTCGCAGTATCTCCCATGAATGTGGTGATTTGTTCCCATCCCCCATAGAGCTTCTAAAAGCAAACTTCCTTGCCCGATTTCATTTTTGTTGACACTACACTCCCCCCCACATGTCATCCCAATTGGATGTTCTCGACCAACTGGTAAATCCTTCTTCCTCACCTCCCTTGAATACTAACGGATTGTTCTTCTGAAATAAAATTTTCTTTAACCCTCACCCCTTGTCGTCTACACTTGGGTTTTAACTTTACACCATTGTCCTTCTCGACAGTTCTTGGGACTGCACCCTAGCGGTTTATCCAACTTTTATTATTCGAACAATTATCACGGTGACTCCTATCGTGTCACTATTTCTAGAATACCTCGTGGCTTCTGTTGAGTCCTCCTTCCTACAATCCTTCTAACATCGCACGTTGGTTGTTCTATAACGTTTGATTTACCACGTCAGACCGAAACTGTATGTGAATGACATAAACTATACCCTATAGCAGTAGAACGTAAATTGCATACGTGAAGGAATACAACAATCCTATAATAAGGCTCTATTTGGGATATGTCCGCTAGGATTAAGTTAATTCGGGGGCGTATCCGTATAGCCCAAGATACACAACAGAGTTATGAGGATGCAAATAGGAAGCATGTAGAGTTAGAAATTGGGGATCAGGTGTTAGTGCGGGTATCCCCTATGAAAGGGGTGATGAGATTTGGGAAGAAAAAAGGGAAAGTTAGTGCCAAGGTATGTGGGACCTTTCCCCATCATTGAGAGAGTTGGACCGTAAGCATACCGTTTGGGTTTGCCCAATCATCCTCAGCATATCCACGAAGTATTTCATGTCGCGTCGTTGAAGAAATATAAGAGTAGACCAAGGGCATTTTGGCATGCTCTGCTTGAGGAAATAGATTTACAGCCCGATATTTCTTACGAGGAGAGGCCAGTAGCAATCTTAGATCACAGTGAGCACAAGTTACGATCAAAAGTAGTATCACTTGTTTGGGTTCAGTGGGGTCATCGTAGTGCCGACGACTCCACTTGAGAGCGCGAGGAGGATATTCCAGAATAATGTCCAGAGCTATTTACTGTAGGCACGTCTGAATTTTGGGGACGAAATTCCCTTGTAAGGGGGGAAGTATGTAACACCTCGTAATTTCTGGGTTATTATTTTTAATTAATTAATTCGATAATTAGTAAATTCACTTGTGTCGCAACATAATGAGAATTAATTAATGGGAATATTTAAAAGTCAATATATCGAAATAAGTTAACGGGTGAGAGTTAATTTTAGAAATTTATTCTGGATGGCGATTTTAAGCGCGTGGTTGAGTCTGATAGGGTCAAAACAGCCTGAAATGAGTCATTATATGCGTATATTGGGTGTCGGGGCCTAATTAGACACATGTGAGCTCCATATAGAGAGTATGCACCCTTTTTATAAGTCCCATTGGCCCAAAACCGTGAATAGGATTTTTAACCTCAAATGTGTAAGGGTTAGGCAACATTAAATGACATTAGAATACTAAAAAGGGAAAAAGCTTAAAGGGAGATCCAAAGACAAAAGGAACTTAGGAATTTTGGAGAGATGGATTCAATTGCAATTCATTCAAAGCCTTGGTTCTTCATTTTGAGGCAAGTGGTTTAAATTGTGTTTATAAAATTGCATCTATCTTTTCATATTAAAAGAGGTGGAATTCAATTAAATTTTAGGGTTTGTTCTTCAGCAAATTGGGGATTTTCTTTTAATGGGAGTTATAAATCTGTAGGGGTTTTGAGAATTAATGAAATTGATGATTCATTGATGAAATTGTTAGGGCTAGATTTGTGATAACAAAAGAATGGGTTTATGATGAATATTGAAAAGTTTTGAGGAAAACATTTGTACATAATTGAGGTATTTACTGAAAAACGTCGCTAATGTCGTTTAACACAAGGTTAAACTGTATAAGCAACTCCGAATGTTTGTTGGAGAAACCCTTTTCTTTTGAAAATAAAAATTATAAACAAGATTTGTTTACAAAGAAACTTATGTACGAGAGTAATTAAGATTGTATAATCAGTTTTTAAAACTAAGCCAGTTTCAAAAATTCAGCACACTTTTAGAATGAGATGAGTAGATGAAGATAATCAACACAACGATTTTAACGTGGTAAAACCTCTCCCAACAGAGGAAACATCCACGGTGACTTCTAAGTCTCAAAAACAAAAGTCCACTAATAACAAAAATCAGTTACAAACAATATAACATGCAAGCACACAAATAAACCTATTCTAAGTTTAGGAATATACCCCCTTGGTTCCTTCTGATAGATCTGATTTGTTAATGATGTTCTCCAGTTTGCTAACTTCCTTTGCTTTAGCTTCTTTACGTCGACTCAATGATTTCAGATCATAAACACAACACTTCCAGTGTGGTAGTGTGTTAAGTGTTTGTGTAGTGATTCCTATACACATGCATGAACTCACAGACACTTAGATTTACAAACAGTCCTATAAAAATTACATATACAGTCAATATGCAGTGATTTTAATTTAGTTCGTTCTCACAGAACTCAAATCCTTTTGACCTTTAAAGATAACCCAGATTCCACGGAGATCTTGCTTCAAAAATCGGACAAGACCTTAATCAATCTCTTTTGAAAACATTTATGAGCTTGAAAACCCTCCAAGTGCGAATCCAACTAGGTCAGAATCAAGTTTCGTAAAAAAAGAAACTAGAAAACATTTTAAATACCAAATCAGTAAGATTTTCTTAAATCAAGTATATAAAAATGTAGATCTAGTGAAAATGTAACATATAGTATGTAGATCTAACATTTCTATGAAAGAGAAACTAGATCTTCACACAAATGTTTAAGTTGTGTACAAGATCTAAAGATCACGAGGTTACAGCAACACAAGATAAAACCACTCTCTCTCTCTCTCTCTCAAACACTCAGGTTGTGTTTGGGTTTGACTATGCGAAGATTTGTTTCAGAGAAGGTGAACTGTTTAGGGTTAGGGTTAGGGTTTGGCTAACATGTTTTTCTTTCTCTCTTCTCTCTTCTCTTTTCTCTCTTCTCTCTCACTTCTCTCTTATTTTTTTCTCAGAAAGACGAATGACAAAAAGTTCTCTAAGGCTGAGAAGCGAAGGGTATATATAGTGCCTGGGGAAGGTTCTGGATGATCGAGGCAAATCAATGGTTGTGATGAAGTCTTGCAAGGTTTGACTTGATCCTATGGTCATAAAACAGCGGTGGATTAAGATGGTTCTGATTGGTTCAAAAGGTTTGCACTGGGATTAACTAAGAACGCATGCAGACCCTTGATAAGGAAAGATCCAACGATCACCAATGCAACTGGCTATCCTCTCACATAACAAACACAAACTAACGCACCAAAAGGATGACAAGTGTTGGCTGGTAAGAGGCTCTCACACGCGCGTCAAACTAATTACAAAACATCACCCTGAAGTCTCTAGCGCTTTGAGATTGTACCCAACCAAACATTTCAGTGAAAAATGAAGTTTCCAAAATAGTATATTAACCCCACAAACTATATTAACCCATTTTATTAATAAAAACATTTATTCAAAAATGTTTAAAAAAATGTTTAAAAAGGGTTAAAATTATTTAAAAATTCCCAAAAAATTATTAAAGCTCCAATTCAAGGGGAATTAAACACACACTCAATTTTAAGCAATATTAACACATGTATGCACTTCTAATTGTGTGTAGTGTGATTCATTTTATACCATCATTGATCTTTGAAGAGGATTAGAGAGTTAGGTTCTGAGGCTTTTTGGTTTCTAGGATAGACTAACAATTTTGTTAATATTTCCAAATTAGTTGAGCACTTATACAATGTAGACTTAAGCAAGTCAAAGGTATAAGGTGCTTCAATCTCCCCCTTTGGAAATATGAGGCAAATCTCCTTTGAGTTAGCTTAAAACTCGTAGGGAACCAAAAAAATAAAACCTAGTCCTATACAAAAGATACTATCTACCCAATTCCTAGAAAGTCAAAAATTACATAACTCAACTATTTACAAATTTTTACACAAGAAGCGGTAGATAATCAGTAGAAGAGATTCCTGCATATATACACACTAAGATCAAGCAGTTTAGATGAAATGTGAACAAAAAGAAACTCATAAAACTCAAATTTCTCCCCCATTTTGTCTCAAATGGACAAAGGGTAAAACTTAAAGTCTTGAGAGTTTAATCAGCGCAAACCATGCCTATAGAATTTCACAAATACAGAAATCTATTATAGTCTAAATGTTTAGTGAACATGTCTGCAAGTTGCAGATCAGTAGGCAGGTAATGAATTTCTAATTCCTTAGTTTCAACAAGTTCGCGAATAAAATGATGCCTTATTTTAATACGAGGGTATGCCCGTGCCTGAAGGCACGCTGATAATTTTGAAAAGCATAAAGTCGTGCCTTGGTGCGATGGCAAGTGACCTCGCCAAAGCTACGATGGGTCTAGGGTTCGAGTCACGGGAACAACCTTTTCATATATAGTGGGTAAGCAAGCCGACATCCGCCTGTTCAAGATCCTACAGTTGAGGGTATTGCCGTTTGACTGAAGGCAAGAAGAAATTTTTTCAAATATCAAATCATGTATAATTTAAGTCTAATGTTTTGTATTATAATATCAATCGTAGTTAATTTTCTTGAAGGCATGATGAATACTTTCAAAGTATTGAATCGACTAATTTTTTTGTAAATATTTTATATTATAATAAAAAAATGTCCGTTAATTTAAAAATTTTGGGCAAAATTTCATTTGTTTATAGAACTGTCCCAATGCTAAAAACAAAATAAGATACCAAACTAAAAACACGTCTCTAATATTTTCAGGAAGGTGATAAATTATGAAATCCAAATGAACCCAAGAGTTAATACTTACTGATATCAACACCCCTAATTTATTATTTTAGATTTAATTCCCTGAAATTCTTAATTTTAAATTACCCCCATATAGCAAATTTATAGTTGTGTAAAATGAAATTTAAAAAAGCTGACATATTCATAATAAAATGATAATATAAAAAAAGTAATACAATAAAGTTAGCCAAGTCGAGCCTTATGTCCCAAACACGAATACGTGTTGAAGTTTGATGTGTTGTGACATCGGAGGGCGACCAACATTCTTGAAGATCATTAAGTGGGTGGAAATTTTTGTTGTGATTACTAAATGTCTCTGTGTGTTATGGAATGATTGGAAGTCGGAGAATGTCCATTCGGTCTGGGAGCCTTCCTTGTTGAATTGTGATTTAGGGCGTTGTATACGCTTGACAAACACGATGAAATTTTTTGAAAGTGTAGTTCGTTAATTGAACCATATGTCGTATTTACATACATACGCGAGTCATGAAACATTCTCCTTCTGCAAATAGAGCATATAAGTAAAATTTTGACTGAACAACTTGATCATAAGGTGATCAATAGGACATGACCTCGTAATTCAGATATGCATACTGTTTTCAATAACTTGATCAATATCTTGATAATAAAATATAACATCTCAGGACTTTCACTTATACGACCACATACTAACCCATAATTCAATCACTTTCAACTATAAATAGAGTAATATGTGTGTGCGCGCTTACACTGAGTGATCGACATATGAGCTTGAAATGAATAGATCCCAAACAGAACTTCAAATGCAATGGTCCTGAAAAATAAACCAATCAAAACATCAGTCATGTAAGCAATGGAGTCAATTAAGTTCAATCGCAAGTGCAAAATGTGATTACTCATAAGCACTCAACAAATGTAGTGAATTGCAGAATTGACATAAAATTGAATGTGATTACTCACTCTGAGAATCGCAGATGACATAAAATTGAAGCATAACATTACATTACCAAGGAAATTGAAGCATAACATTACATTACCAAGGAAATTGAAGAATATCCATGCCATGTTTTGGGCTTGTAGAAGCTTGTTCTTGAAAAGCATCCATTTGTGGGCCTGAAGTTATACCTTGACTTGCATAAGGCTAGGGGGAGTTTCGTTATTCGACACCACAGCTTCATTTCCTGCAGCCACAACCAGCTCAAGAGCACTGTGATATGTTGCATCTTCATCAACATCCATGCCACGTGTTGGGCTCAAAGAAGCTTTCCCGTAAGATGTATCCATTTGTTGGCTTGGATTTTCATCATAAGTTGGGCCCTCTGTTATAGAAGTATCTGTTTTATCTATATGCCAACATAATAAGAGTATATTGCAGTTTACCAAAACACAAATACTACGATAAAGAAAATAACATGAAATTGTGAGCTTGCAAGTACAAAATGGCAAGTTCTTTAATAAATATAAAAAACAAATATGTTTTTTCAGAAGATAAATAAAACAAAACAAAATTATTGAGCACAATCAAAATAAACACAGAACTGAAAAACTCAAGGCAGCCATATTTCCCCTCTAATTCTTTTCAGCTCAACCACTCTTTCTTCTTCTCTTTTAGCAGTTTCCTTTGCTGCTGCTTCTTTAGCTTGTAGATGAGCTAATGATTTCTGGCAAGCATCTCTTGCTGCCGCAATTATATTTGTCGCATTAACAGTGACAGATAGGAGTTGGTGTTTGAACTTCTTTGATTTCTCATCAATCTCTTCTCCAGGAACGATTCTTGGTCTCTTTTTTGGTCCCTTAAGTTCATTTTGGTCAAATAGTATTCCAAGGGGAGCGCCTTTAAACAATCTGGCTCCACCTTCATTTGTTACGGAATCATTATCCAGGACATGAATGGGAGCTCTCACTATTTCGATGCTCTTGTCTAATATGTCATCCAGAATCTTTTATGCCTTGATGTGGTAGAGCTTGAGAGCTTGGGGTTTTAGGGTTGTTGAAGTAGAGACAACAGCATTGGTGGTTGCCACGGAATCGATGGAGGCTTTCCAATCGGTGTCACCGTCTTCCTCTCCACTACTACTGCTACTGCTACGACCACCGCCCATTATCACGACTGAGCTAGATTCTGCGTTAGAGCCTTCAATTTCATATCTTTTAGTCTACAATCTGAAAGTCAATAAACCTACTCAGGTATTCTAGTTTACAAATTAACCCAACAGTGTAGAAGAAAAGTAAACTTGAAGTTGAACAGGGAGTATACCTTTATAGGGATTTTTAATAGTTAGATCTTCAAAACAACTCACGATTCCTGCAGAACAAATATAATCACTCATAAACCCCGAATTTTTTTTGAGCACTACTACCTGACATGTCTTGAATAACAAAAATAACATACAAATAAGCCATAATAGTTTGAAATCGTAAAAATAATCCAGAATTCAATAATGACTTTTCCAAATTATAGTTTCTACAAATATAATATGAATGATAATTCTATTTAATAAATTAGCATTTCTCATTCTGCAAATTATGCATAATAATTTTTTTAATTTTTTTTAATCAACATTCACTGGAAATTAATGTAAATTCACTTGCACATTTTGTCAAACACCTAAAGTGCAAGAAAGGAATACAAAAATGTGAAACCCTTCAAATTACCTAAAATTACCAAATAGAATGTTACACCAAAACATACTAGATCGTAAATAGATACATGTAAAATGGGTGTAAAGGAAGGCCATAGTGTATTACCAAAATCTAAATTCAAGGAAGGGTCAGAATTAAAAGCCTAACTGTAGGAGGAGAAGTTCAAACATACCTCCAAAAACTACATAGAAAATGTCTCCAACTTGATCAGATCTTTGAATAAACTTCACCATCCAAAACATGTAAACGCGCTAACAATGTCTCTAAGCATAAACACTCAACACAAAAATAACAAAAATCAAACATATGAACAAAAAATAATACTCTCTGCATATGATAAAGAATGTTTAAGTCATCATACGGAAAAAAAACTCGAGAAATTAAAATTGTCCAAAAGGTTACCGACATCATCCAATCAACCCCTTGCATTTGTAGATCTCTGTCAGTGTGTGGCCACATTTGTGACTAAAAAGCAAAGGAAACTAAGAATTAGTGAAGTGAGTGTGAGATCTAAAAAATTAGGAATTCACGACCCCTAATTTCATTTGAAACAAAAGTGTCGCAAATACCTTTACAACTTTTCAATTTTTCTCCTAGTGATTATCTGTAATGATAATTGTATTGTGCACTCATGTAATCTTGTAGTTATTATTATATTGTGCACTTCACATGCGTACTTAAGTTATAAAGCAAGCTTATGGACTCGTGCAAATAATTAAACATTTAAAATGCAGTATCAAGTTGTGGCATTAAGGACCCGTGCAACTGCGCCTAAAACTTTGGCAGAAAAAAGAAAAAAAAATTATACTTATAAATTATTTGCAATTTTAAAGAATGCCAGGGGTGGGGAACCACTATAGCTGTTCTTTTGAGATTGACAGAGAATATGTTACACAGTCCACACGGTAAGCCCACTGACCACTACAGCTGTAGATGCTGAGTTGACATAAGGCGAGTGCTGTCCTCAGGCATGCCTGGCATCCAAAATCCCTCTTCACCATTTTGAGTGCATACGCCTAGAAGCACCTTCACCACCACCTTAAAGCAGATACAATATTTTGGTGCTGAATTCAACATTTTGGTGCTGAATTCAATATTTTGGTGTTGAATTCACCACCACCTTAACTCAGCGATAAAAAAAGATCCACAAAATTCGGCCCACTTCTTGACCAACCTCCGTCATCGACCCACCTTGCTCAACCGTTGGAATACCTTCTCCGGCCGCCACAAAACTCCACTCTACCAACCACCTGCTGCTCAGGTATCCACCACCTGCTATAGACCAAAAATTTATAACTCGAATTAAGAGAGAGAACAGGGAACTACTTTATTCCCAAATGTAACTAAATTATAAAGATGTGGGCGCCTTCTATCATTGAACGTATGCCCTGAATATCCAAATGTAACTAAATTATAAAGAACCATGTATAATGAAATCTTAAACAATTGCTATATAATATTTATTTTCTAAAACAAAATTAGCATACAATGAGGTTACAATCAAAGGCAAAACCAAACTGAGTCTTAATATACATTTTACAAATATGCACTATATGATTACACATATTGATTCAGATAGTCATTATATATAAGTGAAACAATGGGAAAAAAAACATAGTTTATGATAACATTCTATCAAACCATATCAATATAGACCTGATTGATGATACACCTGTTCAGACTTGCATTGATTTAAGATTTGATTCAGATGCTTCGTTGGTGTGGTCTTCTTCATCGTTCGGTGGTTTATTGACGCTGATTTGATGGTCAGGCACTTTGACCATGGAGATTTTCTTTGGGGGGGGTCGTTGTTTCCTCAAATTTCTTTGGCTTTTTGGTGATTTGTTCTATGATTTCAATGATGAATTTTGTCCGCGATTTTTTTCTGTCATTTTGTTTCATCCATTGTTCTCGTGTTGATCTCGATGAATACTGGTGAATGTATGTTTCTCACAAAAAAGAACCATTGTTCGGTCAAACAACTGTAGACTGATTTAGAAAGGATTTAGATAAATGTAGGCTGATTTATACAACTGTACGCTGATTTTTTAGATCAGACAGCTATTACTGAACATATTAATCTCCAAAAATTACAGAACATATTAACTGTAGGCTGATTTAGATAACTTTAAATTGAAACTCGAAATTCAAATTGCCATTTCTGAGTTGAAACTCTGAAAGTACAGAGCCTATTGATCTCCAAGCATCCTAATTTCAAAGGTTGTTATTACTTCATCTTATGTCACTAAGGAAATTATGTATGTAGCACAGAGCTTTGTGAGGGAGTATATAGGCCTAGAGGGGGATACCGAAGAGAGTCGAAAGATGATAAGAGACAGAGTGTTCGTGTACATAAACACTTGCAAACATTTTATGTACATAAAGTTCCAAACAGATAAGAGCCAGAGTGTTCATCAAGTAACTTGGACTTGAACTTTAAAAACTCATTTAAAAACTCTTTTTTTATAATAAACAAAAATGAAACTCAAACTTTGAATTGAAACTCGGAATTCAAATTGCCATTTTAGAGTTGAAACTCTGAAAGTACAGAACATATTAATCTCCAAGTATCCTAATTTCAAAGGTTGTTATTACTTCATCTTATGTCACTAAGGGAATTATGTATGTACCACAGAGCTTTGTGAGGGAGTATATAGGCCTAGAGGGAGATACCGAAGAGAGTCAAAAGATGATGAGAGACAGAGTGTTCATGTACATGAACACTTGGAAACAGTTTATGTACATAAAGTCCCAAATAGATAAGAGCCAGAGTGTTCATCAAGTGACTCGGACTCGAACTTTAAAAACTCTTTTTTTATAATAAACAAAAATGAAACTCAAACTTTAAATTGAAACTCGGAATTCAATTTACCATTTCCGAGTTAAAACTCGGACTTCAAATTGTAGTGATCCCTCGACAGCATATACATTTGGAGATTAGGTGAAAACTTTATGTTACCTGCATATAATGTAAGAGTAGCCTCTGTGTTGAACACTAAGCAGTATCTCATAAGCAGTACTTGATACCTCATAAGCAGGTATACATCATAAACAGGGAATGATGGTTGACTGAGCCTTGAAATTACAGTCAAGAGCTCTAATCTTTGTGTTTGAACTTCAAGCTTTCGATACAACTCCTTGTTTATTTCCTTAAGCTTAGAACTTTGAGATGACTCGGATTACTAAGCTTGCACCAACTCTTCTTTCTCCAATGATAGCTCATAAATTAGTACCTGCATTATAAACACCATAATTAGTACCTGCATTATAAACATCATAATTAGTAAGCACTAAAAATTAATATATGTCTCAAAACCCTATCCAAATTGTTGAAACGTTTTGTAAGTGGGATAGAAAAAGATTACATTGATCAGTGGGCCCATGCTTATACCTGAAATATGAATCTCCTCATAGGGAGAAGTTTTCTTTCTCCAAGTCCAATCATTTATGAACTACCAATATCACAGCATTTGAAAGGAAACTGAATACAGACTAAAATATCGGGCATCAAACCTGAGTTATAGACAACAAAGGTTTAAAACATAATTCAAACCTAAAAGTCAAATAGAAAGGTTATCGATCCCACGAAAACTCCAAATGAAACCTAAATGAAACCCAATTAACTGAATGGGCTGCCATAATGCGATAATGCGACACCAAGTGCATGAAGTCCAGTCTGAATGGGGCTGCCATTTAATGCATCTTGCAGGGAATCTGTTTGGTTCTTTAAGTATTCTTCTTCTGGTGTAATATCCACAAATCGGGTTGAATTAAGCAGTGTGTGATCTAGATCAAGAACCAAATAAAGCTTTGTATGCAGGTTGAATTAAGCTTAGTAACCTCCACATTGCGTCATTTAAACCTGTGGAGATGAGAGCCATGGTTTTCTTCTAACGCAGTCTCTAGAAATGCTGCGAAGTCATCAGTTCTTAATGAATGTAGTTTCATCCCCATCAAATTGTTGTATAAATATATCAAAGGACATGTCCATGTATGAAATTTAAAAGATAAAGAAAAGACTTTGAATTTATATAGGAGTATAAGTGAACTAAAGGAAAAATGCATCTCAATGAAAAAAATTCAACTTCTGAACCCCAAATCTTATTTTGTTTTTACCACATTTTATAATAAAATCTGTAAAAATATCTCCCGAAATGACCTAGATTATGTAATGCAAGAAACCCCAAAATTTATATATACAACAGGGGTTTTTGAAGAACTGATATGAAAATCACAACATTAGAAAGAATAATTCATACCTCAAGCAAAGGATAAGACGTGCTCTCGTCACAAAAAGGCTGTGATGACTTTAAAACTATTACCGATGCCAAATTTTCAACACCATTTTTAGAACTCTATTGGTAATCCACCTATGCATTGCAAACACATCAATATACAATTAAAAATGTAGAAATACAATTCGTGAGATAGAAAATAAATGTCGAACGGTTTTAAAATAAATGTCCAAATCTTATATCACATATAAAATAAATCAAAGGATTGGTATTACAGCTGAATGATTCCAAATAAGAAATAGCTAGTCACGGAACAAAGATATAGATATTTAAGAAAGTCTACACAGTTAAATCAATGTTACTATTTGTATGTACACCAAAATAGAAGCCAAAGATATATATTAGGGCCAAGGTGAAATGGCATATCACCGTTTAACACCTACTTAGGCAGGCGGCCCTAGGCGCATATTTTTAGAACACTACTTATGAATTATGATTTAAAATGCAAACCTTAAAAACAAAATAACTTATCAATATAAAACATATAAATTTATTGAAAGATGCACACAATAAAAGTAAACGAAGGGTAATTTAGATCTATTTACCTCTTGGATAGAAATTACTAAAAACGACCTTATGTATAGAAATAACTGAAAACGACCGTCTGGATAGAAATAATGAATACGACACAAATTTAATCGAATATCCAGTTTGAAATAAATCTACATTGTGCTACCTCGTGATTTCATTGTAATGTAATCCAACACAAATTCCTTCTCCTATCTCATCAAATAGTAGTCTAATAAAATGGTAGTACCATATTACCTAAACTGATAAATATATTAAGAACAAACTACAAAACATACCATATTAAACTGAGAAGATGTTTACACTTATTGCTCGAGTGCCAAAAGAACAATGGAAATAGAGCATGTCCTGATGAAAAACATGAACAGGACGTGTCCAAGCCACTTAACACACTTACATTCAACAATATTATGCGAATTCGACGAAAATCATGAACATGATATGTGCAGCTATAAACAACAACATTCCACATGCAAGGTTCTTAAATTAATGACGGAACATTGAAACAACTGAAATGCAGCATTCCACTTAGATGTATTTACTTCAAACTCTTCACCAACATTCCACATGAAACATTCCACTTAACACACTTTTTATTGGACAGTTAAGTATGGTTTGAAGTTACCACCATACTTAGTATGACTACCTAATTAACATATTGCATATAACCTTCAAAAGTGTAAAAAGCACAGTAGCACAGTTGACATGCACAATATGTGAATACGATTATGAATCAACAAAATGGTATGAATGATATGAGTAAAAACATGGCCAAAGACTAATGAAATTAATATTGCATAGCTAAATCAATAAAATGCACCATTTATAGTACAATTTGACCCTCATTTCGATTGGTTACTAAAATAAAAGGACTCTATGTTCTGTACCAAACATGAAGTGAACCTATACAATCAAAGTCCAAAAGGACTTTATCATTTGCAATATGCTGCCATCGAAAAATGTTTTCATCTTAGATATATTATATAAGACGATATTCAACCATATGCAAAAGCCACAGATCCGTCGAGAAACCACATTGAGAAGGCCACCAAACCACATTGAGGGAAATAATGCACCACTAATGATAGTAATGACTAACCATTGAAATTAAAATTGTGTTGTGTTATGAGAGTAATGAATAACCATAAAAAATATTTTTTTACAGTACAATATGATGACAATGAGACTACTAAATATAAATCAGTGAGCATAAAATCAAAGTAGTGCCATAAATCTGTGAGGGACCAACTTTGAACCTATGGCAGCTTTCTAATGAACAAATGTTCATATATCAGGTTAGTTAAACCACATAATAGCCTTGAAACCACAAAATCAACCCAAAAACACATGAAAATAACTCAAAAATTACAGGCACGGGGAGAACAGAAAAATAAAATTTTAAAGTAATGAGGTATACCTATGAGTGAGAGATGTGAGAAGTGAGTACCTGCAACATACATGAGTTCCTGCAACATAAAATAAATTTAAATGGCTCAGATCTTAAAAAATTGAAATACATGAGAACCTGCAACATAAAAGAAACATTAAAAGAAATATTAAAAGATCCTTTAATAAACACAAAGCTTCGTACAAAATGATTCGAACATGAATAACAACTTAAAAAAGTGATGAGTGAAAAATATGCATAAAGAACAAATTAAAATAGAGAGTAAAGATGTATACTCATCCAAAATTTCAAAAAAAAAACAACAACTTTGAATCCCTTAAAATCTGAAGTTCAAAACCCAAAAACCCCAACACAAACATAAATTTAGAACCCTTGAAATGCGTAATATCAATCTTCCCACGCACTTCAACTCAATACTCTCCTAAAATCAGAAAAATACGGAGTTTAGATTCAACAGCAAACCCTAATAAAAAATAGTATCATGGAGATAAGCCGAAGAGACCTGAGAGAGAGAAGTTACCTAAGAGAGAGAAAAGTTTTGGCAGAGGGCGGCAGCGTATGAGCAGGTCTGGGAGGGGGCGTGGGTTTTTGGTGAGAAGGGGGAGAGGATGGTGTCTGAGAAGGGAGATCGTGGGGTTTGGGAGAGTGTATTGGAGAATGTGGTGAGAAGGTATGGAATGTGGATGTGAGTTTACCAAAATAACCTTATGTTTGAATTAAAGTGAAAGAGGGGTAATGTAGTGAGAAAGAAAAGAGGGGGAAATCAAAAATTTGAGGGCAAAAGAGGTAGTGTGGGAGAAACTCATGAAGATGACATCATTGTTGTATCTTGTGACATACATATCTTTGCTACTTTATCATATAGATGTTTAGTTCGCGAGTGTTGAACCGGGTTTTTAGATATGTTAATGGCGCTTTGATTGTCACAATACAATTGTAATTGATCTTCTTTAATTCCATAATCGCTCAACATTTGTTTTATCCATAATAATTGGGCACAGCAACTTCCAGCTGCTATATATTCGGACTCAGCCGTAGATAAAGATGTGCAATTCTGTTTTTTGCTACTCCAACCAACTAAATTATTGTCGACATAATAACAGGCATCTGATGTACTTTTACTATCATCAGTACAACTGGCCCAATCAGCATCAGTATACCCTATGATGGTGCTACAGGTATCATTAGTGTACCTAAGTCCAAGATTAAGAGTGTCGTTTATGTACTTTATTATACGTTTTACACACAATAAATGGCTCTCTTTAGGGTTATTCTGGTAACGAGCACATAGACATACAGCATACATTATGTCTGGTCGTGAGGCAGTTAGATAGAGTAGGCTACCAATCATACTACGATAAAGTGTGGAATCAACTGACTTTCCATGTTCATCTTTACATAATTTAACAGTAGTACTCATAGGTGTTTTGGCAACTTTAGCATTCTCTAAGACAAATTTCTTAACAAGGTCTAAGGCATACTTGGTTTGAGATACAAAAAGACCATCTGAATTCTGTTTCACTTGAAATCCTAAGAAGAGTTGTAGCTCCCCCATAAGGGACATGTGAAATTCCTTATGCATACTAGCAGAAAAGGATTTAACTTCGGATGAAGAAGTTGACCCAAAAATGATGTCGTCTACATAGACTTGGGCTATAATAATATTACTGTCAAAATGTTTGACAAAGAGAGTCTGGTCATTTCCTCCTCTCTTAAAACACTTATCCAACAAAAAGTTGGAAAGGCGTTCATACCAAGCTCTAGGAGCTTGTTTTAAGCCATACAAAGCCTTTTTTAGACGAAAGACATGGTTAGGGTATTTAGGATCAATGAACCCTTTGGGCTGTTCTACATATGTCTCTTCAGACGGAATCCCATTTAAGAAGGCAGATTTGACATCCATTTGATAAAGTGTGAATTTTAAGTAACACGCTATGGCGAAAAGAAGTCGAACAGATTCAAGACGAGTGACAGGGGCAAAAGTCTCGCTGAAATCTATCCCTTCTATTTGAGAGTAGCCTTGAGCAACAAGTCTAGCTTTGTTTCTAAGAATTACCCCATTTTCATCAGATTTGTTTTTGAAAATCCAACGTCTTCCAATAACATTTTTATTTTGAGGCCGAGGTACAAGATACCAGACATCGTGAGTGACAAATTGTAAAAGTTCTTCCTGCATAGCAGAAATCCAGTGTGTGTCATTCAATGCTTCATTAACATTTTTTGGTTCCACAAGGGAGACGAAACATGCGTAATTAGCATAATTTCTTAACTGGGATCTAGTACGAACTAGCTCATTAGGATTACCGACCACGTTGTCAATGGGATGATCTTTAGATACCCAGCCAGGTACTTCTGGACTCTCAATAGGTAATGAGTCATCTATTTCTGGTGAATCAGTTTTGAAATCATTTTCAGATTCAACCACAATAGGTGATTCAGATATCTTATCTTCGACAATAGTGTCACTTACAATTACATTTATCGATTCCATAAGAGCCTTAGTACGCAGATTGTATATACGATAAGCAAGACTGTTTGGAGAGTATCCTAAGAAGATGGTTTTATCACCACGAGTTTCGAATTTAGACAGATGTTCTCTATCTTTATAGACATAACACTGACTTCCAAAGGTTCTTAGGTATTTCAGATTAGGCTTCTTACCGTACCACAACTCATAAGGGGTTTGTTTAGTGTTTTTCCTAAGATAGACCCTATTAATAATATGACACGCAGTTTTAATAGATTCTACCCAAAAGTATTTAGGTAGAGATTTGGCATGCAACATGACACGTGCCATCTCTTGAAGAGTTCGGTTTTTCCTTTCGGCAATACCGTTCTGCTGAGGAGTCTTAAGGGCACTGAATTCGTGTTTGCAACCGTTATAGTCACAATATTCAACTATTCCTGTGTCTATGAACTCTCCCCCTCTATCACTACGAATGCGATTGACTTGTGTGTCCTTCTCATTTTCAATTCTTAATAGAATTTTCAAAAAATTCTGAAACGTGTCAGATTTATGTTTTAAGAAAGCAACCCAAGTGAATCGTGTGAAATCATCAACCATGACAAGGATATAACTGTGTCCACAAAGACTAACAGTTCTGGAGGGACCAATAAGGTCCATATGGATGAGATCTAAAGGTCTAGAGGCGAGGATGTATTTAACCTTTTTATGCGAAGTCTTAACTATTTTTCCTTCCTGGCAATGACCACAGACAACACTGGAAATAGGTTTAATTTTAGGAATACCTCTAACAATCTCTTGACTGGATAATCTACCAAGGATATCATAACTTAAGTGACCCATACGATTATGCCAGATCTCATTGTCATCCATTCTGACAATGTTACAGATTTCAGAACTAGTTTTGACAGTATAACAATTGTCAGGTGTTCTAAATCCCGTAATAATGCATTCACCTTTATCATTTAGAATTTTACAATTGTTCTTTGAAAAGGTGACAGTATGGTCAGAGTCATAAAATTGTGATATAGTTAGGAGGTTGGCTTTAAGGCCTTTAACTAACAGAACATTTTCGAGAATAGGCATTCCTTCTTCTTTTAGGGTTCCTTTACCTATGATCTGAGATGAAACACCATCACCAAAAACTACTTTCCCACCAGCAAATCTGGTTTTGTTTAAAAGTTTGGTTTCATCTCCAGTCATATGTTTGGAGCATCCTGAATCTAAATACCAACCAGATGAAGTGTGTTCAGCTTTTAAGGTAGTGATAACAATGTTACACTTCGTTTGGGGTAAAAGATCATCTTTTCTAACCCAAATAGCTCTAGTTTTAATTTTGCGCAAGTTTGCCCTCATTTGATAAAATTTTCGAGACACAGTTTTTTGTCGAAAAACATTTGGAGCAGCAAACTGATTGTTGTGAAAAAGTTGAGCTTTTGGTTTAGGAAGGTTTCTGGGAGCCTTTCTCTTAAATGAACTCTTAGTTTTGGTCTTTCTATTTCTGTAGTTAGAGTTCTTATCAGGTTTTCTTGGAAGGACATAATTGTTACGACTTTGCCTAGAATAGTTAAAGTTCTTGTAGATAGAAGTGTTGTAAACAGGGGTATTTAGACGCCTAGCATAACAACCTTCAAAGGAATGACCATAAATGTCACAGTAGGAGCAATATTGATTGCTTGAGGGATGAATTTCCTTAGGAAAACTTCTAAATATAGGTTTGACAGCATTCTGTTCAGAAGTGTTCTTCCTAGGAGGTATGGTCTTATAGGTAGAATCATCCTTTCTGATCAAAGGACAAATGTATTTAGTCTTAAGTGCAGTGTCAGCCTTAGAAGTACTAGACTCTCCAATGTCTTTCTGTTGTTGTTTTTGATCAAATTCATTTTTTCAATAGCATACCTCTTACTGTCAAACTTTTGTGGTAATGACCTTAGAATTTTAGAGACAATTTCATTCCTATCATAAGTTATACCCTTAGCATGCAACTTAGTGACTATATCAGTTAAGTTCATGTAAAAATCATCAAAAGATTCAGAGTCAGACATGATTAAAGAGTTGTACTGCTGGATAAGCATTTGAGTTTTAGTAGCTTTAACTCTTGAGTCTCCTTCATGAGCAGTGATTAATGTGTCCCAAGCTTCCTTAGAAGTGGCACAAGATGAGATTCTCTTGAACTCATATTCATTAATAGACATAAAAATGGCATTCTTGCCTTTATTGTTATTTCGAGAAATGGTTTTCTCTTCTTGGGTAAATTTATTTAAGATTTTCTTTACCCTCTCATCACTTCCTTTAGTGGCTGGTTTAGTAGGATAAGTGTATCCATTTTCAATAATGTCCCAAACATCATCTCCTAAAGTCCCTTGGATGAAAGCAACCATTCTTACTTTCCATTAAGCAAAGTTGTTTCCATCAAAGAGAGGAGGTCTGGACAGATTACCAAACCTTTCATTCTTCTCGTCCATAGTTAGTTTTTCAGAAAACGATTTCAGAAACACAAGATCTTTTAAATAAAAAAGTTAACAAGGCTCTGATACCAATTGAAAAACGTCGCTAATGCCGTTTAACACAAGGTTAAACTGTATAAGCAACTCCGAATGTTTGTTGGAGAAACCCTTTTCTTTTGAAAATAAAAATTATAAACAAGATTTGTTTACAAAGAAACTTATGTACGAGAGTAATTAAGATTGTATAATTAGTTTTTAAAACTAAGGCAGTTTCAAAAATTCAGCACACTTATAGAATGAGATGAGTAGATGAAGATAATCAACACAACGATTTTAACGTGGTAAAACCTCTCCTAATAGAGGAAACATCCACGGTGACTTGTAAGTCACAAAAACAAAAGTCCACTAATAACAAAAATCAGTTACAAACAATACAACATGCATGCACACAAATCAACCTATTCTAAGTTTAGGAATATACCCCCTTGGTTCCTTCTAACTTCTGATAGATCTGATTTGTTGATGATGTTCTCCAGTTTGCTAACTTCCTTTGCTTTAGCTTCTTTACGTTGACTCAATGATATCAGATCTTAAACACAACACTTCCAGTGTGGTAGTGTGTTAAGTGTTTGTGTAGTGATTCCTATACACAAGCATGAACTCACACACACTTAGATTTACAAACAGTCCTATAAAAATTACATATACAGTCTATATGCAGTGATTTTAATTTAGTTCTTTCTCACAGAACTCAAATCCTTTTGACCTTTAAAGATAACCCAGATTCCACGGAGATCTTGCTTCACAAATCGGACAAGACCTTAATCAATCTCTTTTGAAAACATTTATGAGCTTGAAAACCCTCCAAGTGCGAATCCAACTAGGTCAGAATCAAGTTTCGTAAGAAAAGAAACCAGAAAACATTTTAAAAACCAAATCAGTAAGATTTTCTTAAATCAAGTATATAAAAATGCAGATCTAGTGAAAATGTAACATATAGTATGTAGATCTAACGTTTCTATGAAAGAGAAACTAGATCTTCACACAAATGTTTAAGTTGTGTACAAGATCGAAAGATCACGAGGTTACAGCAACACAAGAATAAACCACTCTCTCTCTCTCTCTCTCTCTCTCTCTCTCTCAAACACTCAGGTTGTGTTTGGGTTTGACTATGCGAAGATTTGTTTCAGAGAGGGTGAACCGTTTAGGGTTAGGGTTAGGATTTGGCTAACAGGTTTTTCTTTCTCTCTCTTTTCTCTTCTCTTTTCTCTCTTCTCTCTCACTTCTCTCTTATTTTTTTCTCAGAAAGACGAATGATAAAAAGTTCTCTAAGGATGAGAAGAGAAGGGTATATATAGTGCCCGGGGAAGGTTCTGGATGATCGAGGCAAATCAATGGCTGTGATGAAGTCTTGCAAGGTTTGACTTGATCCTATGGTCATAAAACTGCTGTGGATTAAGATGGTTCTGATTGGTTCAAAAGGTTTGCACTGGGATTAACTAAGAACGCAGGCAGACCCTTGATAAGGAAAGATCCAACGATCACCAACGCAACTGGCTATCCTCTCACATAACAAACACAAACTAACACACCAAAAGGATGACAAGTGTTGGCTGGTAGGAGGCTCTCACACGCGCGTCAAACTAATTACAAAACATCACCTTGAAGTCTCTAGCGCTTTGAGATCGTACCCAACCAAACATTTCAGTGAAAAATGAAGTTTCCAAAATAGTATATTAACCCCACAAACTATATTAACCCATTTTATTAATAAAAACATTTATTCAAAAATGTTTAAAAAAATGTTTAAAAAGGTTTAAAATTATTTAAAAATTCCCAAAAAATTATTAAAGCTCCAATTCAAGGGGAATTAAACACACACTCAATTTTAAGAAATATTAACACATGTATGCACTTCTAATTGTGTGTAGTGTGATTCATTTTATACCATCATTGATCTTTGAAGAGGATTAGAGAGTTAGGTTCTGAGGCTTTTTGGTTTCTAGGATAGACTAACAATTTTGTTAATATTTCCAAATTAGTTGAGCACTTATACAATGTAGACTTAAGCAAGTAAAAGGTATAAGGTGCTTCATTTACTATTCTAATAGAGATTCTGTCCACATTGCCTTGTAGAAAATTGCATTTTCTAACTTTTGTTCTCCGATACGTTTTCTCCAAAAACGACTCCAAAATGCCCCAAAATGACATTTTAAAAATCTGGGCAGATTCATGGGCCAAATTTTAAGAAATACTTTTAGTTGTTATTCCGTTTGAGATTGCCTAAATTGATAGGTGTGACTAATTACCCTTGGATTAATTAAATTACAGAGATTAAGGTTTATGATTGAATGATTGTAACCTTGTTAATTAAGTGGGGAAAACTTAATTGGATGAAATTGAAAATTGAATTGGGAATATTGAATTTCGGGCCGAGAGATAGAGAGTTCGGGTATACGTGAAGGGGTTACACCAAAATAATGAGAATTAATTGTCGTGTAATTTATCAAAATAAAGTCGGACCATAGACTTAAATCTTTTAGGGTTGGGTATGGGCATAATACTCCGGAAGCCTGGATTTCTATATATATGTTGATGTGTAGTGTGTATATGTGTGTGTGTATATATATATATATATATATATATTTGTGTGAATAATAATGTAGAGGGGGCTTGAAGGTAATCCTGAGATTAGGGATAATTCCCTAATTGGTAATAGCGTTTAAGATTAAGCAACGGAGGCAGCTTAAGCGTGGCAACTCAACGAGGCGGCTTGGCGTGGCAACTCATGCTTCAGCTTGTTGTATTAATCATATTGTATTTCTGTTTATGATTGACTGTAAGCTATAACAGTTGTAATGATGTAACGAGAATAATAATGAGTTTTAGTGTGAGGTCAAATGGTGCTCGCGAGAGATCGGGCTTGGCAGGGCCTGGGAGAGCTTTCATGCTCTATCGAATGACCTCGCCATGGGAACTTTAGAGGAACTTGGTTTGGAGGATTGAGAAGTGAGGCACCGTTGGGGCTTGTTCTGACCATCTTAGATACACCTGGTAAAACACCGAAGGACCCTGACCGTGGAACCTCGGGTGGAGCAGATTTGAGTTCCATCGGGCGTTGAGTTGTGAACCAAACAACCCTCTACTTAATGTCACATCTACTATAGGTGATGTCACTAGCCAGCTAAACACTGTTAGACATGCACTTGAGTAAACCACTGTGGTATTTGGGGTCAGGAAGTTGGTGAGCCACCTCTGCGACACCCCCCCCCCCCCCCCGACACACAGTGTTTAGGAAAAAGGCATGTCTTGGCATTTAATGTTTATGACGTAGAGACAACTAGTGCCTCAGACATTTAATGTTATGACATAAAGTATGAGGGATGTCTTTCATAGTCTTTAATGACTGAGTTGCCTCGGGGATGGTGTGGGGGGCTATTTAAGGACCCGAACCTCCCCTGAGGAAGAGGAGGATCTTTTTTAGAGTTTAAGGAGTTATTGCTATAAAGAAGACAAAGCGGAGGGAGTTATTGCAAACCAGAGGGTTTAACCACTCACCATTGTTACTTATTACGAAGCTTTTAATACTTGGCAGAGATTCTTCAGGGTATTAGGTGTGTTTATACCTGCCTACCAAGGTGTATCTAGGGTGCTTACTTCTCTCTCCCTTTAGCTAAGTTACTTCTAAGGTTCATTACTATTTACTGAGTTAACAAGAGAGTTTTGTGAGTTTAAATTGAGTCTTGTCTTCATTGAACTTGTGTCTGGATGTTCTATTGCTAATCCAAAGCTTTAGCCAATTATCTTATTATTAACATACTCAAACAGGGGTTACACCTCCATCTATAATCTAAAGTACCCTCTTACATTTGGCGACTCTGCTGGGGAGGCATTATCCTAGGCAAGGAGTATGGCGCAAGATAATGCTACCTGAAGACTCAACTTTGATGATATCCAGCATAATGAAGAATAGGTTGCAAGAGAGCTGGCAGCCCTAGGGGATGGGGCTCCTCGAGTAAAGGTACCTCTGGTTCCGACGGCGTCTGGCATTCCAGGGGTAACACAACCTTCCACGAGCATGGGGTTGGGTCCCGTTCAGATTACGCTCCTCATGAGCAAGTTTTATGAGTTTTTGCAAACCCCAGTAGCTTCAACTATGCTGGGAGGATTGGAGGCTAATGCCTTTATAACACCAGGAGTAGCTCCCACGGCCCCACCAATTGCGGGTATTGTTGGAACGATCTCGGTAAGCGTACCCCATGTTGTGAATCCGACAGTGGGAACCTAGGGAGCTTCTACGGAACCACCGATAACGTTCGTTTAAGATACGATGGGCATTCAGCTTGTGGCACCGGCGCTGGTTGCCTCGGTAGCATAGCCTATGGAGGAAGTGAGAAAAGAGATGCAGAAAGAAATGTTGAAGTTCATGTAAGCTTCCTCACACTCAGCTGGCGAGGTGGCTTCGGTTTATGATGACTTTCGAACACCTTACCCTCAGAAATACAACGACGAGCCTTACCCAAAGAATTATATTCCCCCTATCTTTGAAAAATATACAGGGAAAGGTGGGAACCCGAAGGAGCACATTAAGCGTTTTGTTGAACATTTGGGAGCGCATTGCAATGATAAGAATCTTAGACTAAGGGAGTTTTCCAAATCCCTAATCGATAAGGCGTACACCTGGTACTCCCATTTGACTCCCAATAGCGTTTCCACGTGGGAGGAGATGCATGTATTATTTGTCTAAAATTTCTTTCTGGCAGAAGATGAGTTTACCTTGACCCAACTTGGGAGAAAGAAGCAAAAGCCTGGGGAAGATGTGGAGGCCTATGTACGAAGGTTCAGGGAAAGGTCCCTCGATGTAAGGAAAGAAGCCAAAGAGTCTAAGTTGTTGCAGATTTGTGCTGAGGGACTACTTCCTGAATATATTTGCCATCTTATCAACGAGACGCGCGAGGGGACTTTTGCAGCATTCTTGAAAGCGAAGAGAAACATCTCTTTGGTGGTACGACCCAACCCGGTGGTTGCACCCATGATGTTCAGGCAACCGATACAACCCACGGGGGTAGGTCTCAGCCCCCACGGGTAGGGTACGTCGAGGGGGAAGATAGGGTCAAGGCACCAAAGAGGGACAATAAGAGGAAGTTCGGAAGAGACAGGGAGGATCCACCACCATTGCCTTGCAATATAGAAGAGGTTGTGAGTTGTTATAACGCGATGGTCCAAGGGGGAACAGTTTATGAACCAAAAGGCATTTCGATGGAAGAACCCGATGCTACAACAAAGGCGGATCCTAAATATTGCCAGATTCACTTGAAGATCCATCACCCAACGGAGAGCTATTTCACACTAAGAAGAATCATTGACAAGTACATGAAGGCGGGAACGTTGCAAATCCCCCCACAAAATGTTAACAACAACCCGATACTAGCACATGGGGCTAATCTTGTGGTGGCCTATGACGAAGAAGCAGAGAGAGGAGAAGGAGAGGAGTACGAGGAAGCTCTGGAAACTTGCACTAGGGGAATGGCTAGTGTCGTGTTAGCTTATGGTGAGGTAAGAGCCAAGTACGTGGAGGATGTATATGACACCGAAAGCGAAAAGGTAGACCCGATTTTAGAACATTGGGCAGTTTTAAAATCCCCAAAGTTCACTTGGTTCTTCGAACAAGTGGGGATTCCAAAGGAGAGTAGGTTGGAGATAACTCGGGAGATACTTGATATTTCAAAAAAGAATGCGGTCCCTTCGCTGAGATGGAAGGGACCCATGGCCAGGTTGGTGAGAAGGTTTCTGTCAGAGGTAACCTTTAGCGATGCAGATAGGGTTGTAAGGTTCCCTTACAACAGGACATTGTATATAACGGCTAGTGTCAACGGAGTTAGCTTCGTAAGGACTCTGATGGATGGGGGAGCTTCCATCAACATCATTACAATCAACTACTTCTACGCAGCAAGTATTCCGGAAGGAAGGCTTGTCCCCATGCCTTTGGTAATTTTAGGGTACGATAATCAATCCTCCAAGTCCATCGGGTATGTTAACGTTGGGATTGTAATGAGAAATATGAGTTCCCATATCAAGTTCCACGTGATAGAGAGTGCAACTTCCTATCATTTTCTAATAGGAAGGGTGTGGATGCACAACCAAGGCCTAGTTCCTTCCACATACCACCAATGTGCTAAAGCAAATGTCAAGGGCACAGAGGTGACCATTAGGGCTACAAAGAGGCCCTTCGCGGTTGAAGAAGCTCATTTGGTGGACGCAACATTTTACACGGAGTTAGAGGAAGATGTCCGTATATTGACAAGAAGAATGGAGGGAGCATGGATTCCCTCGATCAAAGAAAGGATGGGGCCCTTAAACGAACAGAAGGAGGTTGTGAGCGGCACAAGAGAAATAGTCGAAGAAGCTCAGCAGGTGGCCCCTCGACCCCAAGGCATCTCGAAGCAGCTTAAAGATAGGATGAGACCCAGTGTGGACCCAATAGAGCATGAGGTACAATGACAGAGCGTGCTGAGCCAGTTCTCAGGAGAAAAGGTGGCCGAAGCTTCTAGAGAGAAGAAGAGGAAGGCGACCAGCAGACAATGCAAGAAAGTCGTTACCAAGGAAGGAAAGGTGGTGTACCAATTGTAACGGTGTGAGAGAGCGGACGAAGAAACTAAAGATGAGGTTGACCCGATATATGAATGTTTTTTGGTAGATCAATGGGGGCAGTTCATGGTGATAGACAATTCGGGCATACAGGAATTCGTGGAAGAAGTCACTGAGGAACCAGATTACATGGAAAATCAGCTGGAGCCCCAGGCACAGGAGTTGGAGCAATTGAACCTGGCAAAAGAAGGAGAGGATCCAAGACCCATCTTCATTTCGAAGGATCTCAACACTCAGGAACGAGAGGCCTTGGTCGATTTTATCTGGGAGTTTATAGATGTCTTCGCGTAGAAATACACAGAAATGAAAGGGATGGATGAGGAAGTAAGCTGTCACAGGTTGATCGTAATGCCTTACGCTATTCCAGTAAAATAGGAAACAATAACGTACAAACTCGAGCTGGATCTGAAGATTAAAGAAGAGGTCCAGTGCCAGCTAATGGCAGGGTTCATCGTACCGATACAACACCCACTCTGGTTATCCAGTATTATCCTAGTGGGAAAGAAGGACAAAAACCAGATAAGGATATGTGTAGACTTCAGAGATTTGAATAGAGATTGTTAAAAGATGAGTTCCCTCTACCCTCCATCAATAGCCTGATAGACACGACGGCTGGTCACGAGATGTATAGCTTCATGGATCGGTTTGTGGGGTATAATCAGATCAAGATGGACCCCTCTGACGCAGAAAAAACAACATTTAAAACACCGTTGGGTAACTTCATGTACAGGGTGATGCCGTTCGGCCTCAAGAACGCTGGCGTGACTTACCAGAGAACGATGATGGCCATTTTTCATGACTTCTTCCATAAATTTGTAGAATTCTATGTGGATGACCTGGTCATCAAATCAAAGGGGGAGGGGTCCCACCTGAGCGATTTGAGGAAGGTGTTTTCCCGTTGTAGAAGGTATAAGCTGAGGATGAACCCGTTGAAGTGTGTTTTTGGAGTAACAAGTGGAAAATTCTTAGGCTTTATGGTTGATCGACAAGAGGTGCAGATGGACCAGGACAAACAGTGGGCGATCTTGGAAATGCCAAGCCCTAAAACAACGAGGGAGTTGAAGAGCTTCCTCAGTAAAGTCTCCTACCTTAGGAGATTTGTGCCTAGATTGGCCGAAGTAACACACCCGTTGATGCAGTTATTGCAAAAGATCTCGAAGTTCAGGTGGGAGGAGGCTCACCAGGAGTCTTTCGCTGGGCTAAAAAAGATGCTAGTTTCCCCGCAGACCATGGTTCCCCCATGGGCAGGAACGCCATTACAGTTATATCTCACATCTACCATGAGGTCCGTCGGAGCTTTGCTGGCACAGGAGATTGATGGGCAAGAACGACCAGTCTACTACCTCAGTAGAATCATATATGGGTCGGAGATTAGATATATCAGGCTATAAAAGCATTGTTTAGCCTTAGTCTTTGTAGGAAAAAAACTTAGACATTATATATTGTCTTCTACGATTTATATTGTAACTAGATGTGACCCTATTAAGTATTTGTTAGCCATGACTATACTGATGGGAAGGGCAGCTAGGTGGTTCCTCATCCTCTCAGAATATGACTTAAAGTGTGTAGTTCCTCGCGCGATGAAGAACTAGGCGTATGCCGATCTATTGGCAATTTTTCCATCAGGAATGTTTGAACCACCCAAAGAAGACATCCCAGGAGATGACCTACAGGCCAATTATCTGGGAGCAACTAAGGAGGAGTGGACGATGCAGTTCGATGGATCTTCAACAAAAAGGAGGGGAAGGGCAGGGGTTATTCTTTCAAAGGGAATATAAGATATTTGCCTTTCCTACAAGTTGGATTTCCCTTGTTGTAATAATGAAGCAGAGTACGAGGTATTGGTACTAGGGTTGCTGGAGCCTCTTCGAAGGGGAATTCGTTCACTCTGCATTAAGGGTGATTCGAACTTAGTAATCTAGAAAGTAAGCGATGAATACGCGTTGAAGCACAAGAACCTAGCGCCATATAGAACGATCATCTAGAGACTCCTCGGCCAGTTCCATCAAACTAAGATCAAGAGACATCCCAGAACGATGAACCGCCATTCAGATGCGTATGCAACTATTACCTAGAAAATGGTCAGGAGGAGCGATACAACTATCATCACAATCCAATAAAGAACAGCTCATTCAGTGGTGCAATTAATTCTACCGATGGAGGAGGACGCGGACTGGAGGGGAGAGATTAGGAAGCAACTGGAGTCTGGCGAGGGAGCAATGGGGCTAAGAGAGTTGGCCCAATATTTTACAAACTAGGGAAATCTATACTTCAGAAATGCAGAGGGATGGTTATCAAGATGTATCAGCCCAGAAGAAGCAGAATGAAGGTAGAAGAAAACACATGGGGAGTACTGTGAATCAACTGAGGTACCTCTTTATAGAAGAATTCAAAGAGAGGGATATTTCTGGCCTAGAATGAAGCAGGACGCGGCGGAGCTACAACGGAGGTGCGATAAGTGTAATCTCTTCTTCGAAGCAGCTGAATGTCATTTCGTTGAAACTCAGGCCGATTAGAGACAACCCTATATTGACTTCATTAAAGATAGAGTTGTCTTGATAGAGAAAATTGATGCAATGGGACTAAAACGAAGGGTCTTAAGGTTCTATATCCAGGAGGGGAAACTCTATAGAAGAGGATAACTCAATAGGCCATTACGTTGTATCACAAAAGAAGAAGAAGCTAAGGTCCTCAAACAGGCGCACGATCCAGCTCACATAAGAGGAGCCAAGTTGTATGATCAGTTGATGACATTGGAGTATTATTGGCCAATGATGGAAAAAGATGCTGCTGAGTTCGTTCAAAAATGTAAGGTTTGCCAGCTACATGAAAACACGATCCATGCCCCACCGGTAGACTTACATTCTCTGGCGATGCCTTACCCTTTTCACACTTGGGCGCTTGACCTAGTGGGGGTAATACATCCTTCTTCAAGGGGGAAGATATGGATACTAGTAGCAACAGAATGCTTTACAAAGTAGGCCGAAGCGATACCACTCAAAAGGGAAACGGCTGGGGTGGTAAGCAACTTCATCAGAGAATACATCATTTGTTGTTTTAGGATCCCAAAGGTTATTCTCTCAGATAACGGGATGCCCTTCGTCAATTCAGAAGTAACCATGCTCACTGAAAATACTCCATAGTTCACCATACTTCAATGGTGGCATACCCAAAGGGAAACGGTCAAGCCAAAGCGACTAACAAAACGTTAGTTAATATTCTGGCCAAGGTGATGGAAGACTTCCCAGGATCATGGGATGACAAGATACCAACTGTGTTATGGGCCTATCGAACAACCAAGAGGAAGCCCACAAGGTACACTCCGTTCTTTCTTGTTTATGGGGCAGAGGCAATCCTTCCAGTGGAATTAGAAGTTCCCTCTGCCCGATACACCTTGCGAAGCAGCATGCTCCCTCAGAATAGACATGTGTAGTTGGAAGTGTTAGATGAGCACAGAGATAATGCGATTCAACACTTTCAAATGTACACGAAACAACTCTCCAGGGCATATGATAACTTGGTAAGACCCAGGAAGTTCGTGGAGGGGGACCTCATTTTGAAAGCAACGATAAAGCACATCAGGGGACTTCCTCTACCGAAGTTTGCAGCCAATTGGGAGGGACCTTTTATTGTAAAAGAAGCCCATGAATCATGATATTTCTTAACTTCTAGGGTGGAGGAAGACAAGCCATTTAAGATTAACAATAAATGGCTGAAGGTTTATCATGTGTAGGCAATTAAGTTTAAACAATGATTGTAAAATAAAAGTTGTTATGAATATACAAGTTTTAGTTATGACTTGAGCAGAGTGTGATGATGTTGGAAATAGCATTATAAAATTGTAACATACAAAGAACTGCAGAAATATAGAAATTTATAACATACAGAAGCAGTTGTAACATACAGAAGAATTGGGAAATATACATTTTTCATTCATTTGTAAATGGTGGAGCATTACAAAATTGGGAACTACTGCCCAAGAATTACAAAGAAAGAAGCAAAAGGAAGATATATACAAATGTTGACTAGATTAAAAGGAACCATAGGTCCGAAGATGAGAAAAAATCTCCGGGAAGGCCCGAAGAAGCTGTAGTACAAGATTGTTGGGCATTGATGGAAACCTTCAACCTCGTTTGAACTTGTGCATGTTGGATAAGGAGTCTTTATCATTTCAACTTGGCCAGACGCAAAACTTCTTCGGCATCATTCACCTCCTTATTAACTGCTTCTAATAGGGGTACTATTTCGGACACCTGGCTTCCTCAGCCAGTTGGTCCTGCTGATGCTTCTGCAATAGTTCCCTCTGCCTGATCAGTTGTTGGCTCTTCAAAGTTTTTAAGTAAGATATAAGCCAGTTGAAACAAAAACCATCACAACCCAACTCCTTCAAATAGCCAAGAAATTGGTTAAGGAGTGGTTTGGTAACGGTCGCAGTAGGAGTACTGGCAATTTCTGCAACAACAGTGGCCATGCCTTGCAACCTATAACTCATGACAGAGATGTTGGAACGCAAGAAATCCACCGAGAAGGTTTCAGGATGGTGATTCACAAGTTGCTCGATCACTAGTCGATGAGTGGCAGGCATTTGAGGAGAACATTGAAGCACCATCAAACAGAATGCATGAGGAGTCAAGTCCGGTAGAGGAAGCAAGCATCCGGACTCACTCTCCGCTGCATCACCGGTCGTGGAACCTTGGTCAGCATGACCAGAATCTTCCGAGGTGCAGGTTCCAGATGAGGTGAGCCAATAGGCGAAAGAACAGGTGGAGAAGTCTCTCGTGCAACCTGAGATAAGAAAAGTAATGAGTTTGTGAAAAATCTTAACAAGTGTTTTCATTGTTAAGTCACCGTTATAGGTGGAGTTTGTGAAAAAAATCTTAACAAGTGTTTTCATTGTTTAAGTCACTGTTATAGGTGGAGTTTGTGAAAAATCTTAACAAGTGTTTTCATTGTTAAGTCACCGTTATAGGTGGAGTTTGTGAAAAATCTTAACAAGTGTTTTCATTGTTAAGTCATCGTTATAGGTGGAGTTCGTGAAAAAATCTTAACAAGTGTTTTCATTGTTAATTCACCGTTATAGGTGGAGTTTGTGAAAAATCTTAACAAGTGTTTTCATTGTTAATTCACCATTATAGGTGGAGTTTGTGAAAAATCTTAACAAGTGTTTTCATTGTTAAGTCACCGTTATAGGTGGAGTTTGTGAAAAAACTTAACAAGTGTTTTCATTGTGAAGTCACTAATATAGGTGGAGTTTATGGAAAATCTTAACAACTGTTTTTATTGTTAAGTCACCGTTATAGGTGGAGGTTACGCTATAGGGGAGTTTGCAAAAATTGTTCGACAAAAAATACAGAGAATTAGAAAATACCTCAGTCACAGCAGGAGCCAGAACGGGAGTAACTATCGCGACAGTAAGGATAGGAACCGTTGTGGGCGGGCTCATTACCTCAGAAGCTACAACGGGATCCCCGGTTACAGAAGCCTCAATGGCATGCAAAACCCCCTCACCAACATAAGGGACCAAAGATAGCAGGGGCGGTTCACTGGAAGAAGTTGATAGACTCCCAAATGAGGTTCCAATAGGGGTGGGTGCAGAAAAACCGCCACGAGGGGCGAAAGCACCAACCCTAGACTTATATGCAGGTAGACCATCAAGAGAAGATGGAGCAAGGCGGGGAGAAAGCTGCAACATGAAGCTAAGTGTTAAAAAGGAGGAACAAGTACAGAAAAAAGGGAGAAATACTTCTGGGTATTACTTACCTCGGTTATGGCACTGAAAAGAGGAATGGCGGTCAGAGGTCTCACCAGCATCGTTGGAAGAGGAACGTTAACTGACAACAAGGACACTTCAACCTAGGGCACCCAAGGTTCAGCATGATAAGTAAATAAAGGGGTGAGACTGAAAGGACGTTATACCAAATAAATCGTAGAGGAAATAATACCTCGGGCTCATTTTCTTCTGCCAGAACAATGGGCAGAAGAAGCTCGGATGGAGAGGATAAACCAGAAGGGGTGGGGAGAGTTGTCTCTGGTGGCGAAGAGACACCCACAGAGTCAGCACCACCATAACCCATGGCAACATCTCTTGTACGTTGAGAGGCTGAACGGCAAGTATAGGTAAGCCCAGTCATGGGCGAATGAGGAGAACTCACAACGGGTGGCGAAGCACCGAAACGTCCCCCCACGAAAGGGCTCACGGGGGGGCTAGGGGGATTGGCAATTTCTTCTTCAACCTCCTGCACCAAAATTACCAAAATGCATAAGCAAATGCACTTTTTTTTAAGCAAATGGGAAATTTTAATAGAACAAGTATACATACCTCAGATCTAATGGGAGAGGAGGCAGGAGATAAGTGCACTTCAGAAGTTTGTCTCCTCTGGGACTTGGTACCCAGAGTTTTCTTCCTCGTTCCTGATACACCGGGGCCACTACCTCGAAGAATGTTTGAGCTTTTTCTCCTCTTTGCCGTAGGCTCGGTGGGATCAACAATGATTGTGGGGAAGGTTCCCGGTGGAGGAACAGCTGGAGTGCGTCGTTGGAACTCACCGTTTATGCGTGCGACCTCAGCTTGCACTTTCCTTCTCAACTCCTCAGCTATCTCTGCAGGCATAGGAGGAGGAAGGGATGCAATGGGTAATGCCTCCTTAGGAGCTTGAGATTTCTCCTGAGACTTGGTCTTAGACTTGGAAGACGTCCCACTCTTTGCCTTCTGACCTGAGGGTTCATCGGTAGTAACTTTAGTCGAGGGAGAAACTTTTTTAGAGGTTGCAGCACTCTTGGGTTTGGGCGTAACAGTGGGAATCATGGAACAAATGGGTGGAAGCTCAGGGGGACATGCCTTGGGGGTCTTACTCATAGGAAGCTCAACCCCAAGTATGGAGTTGCCCTTCAAACCCAGTTCCAAGGCAGAGAAGGAAAGCACTGGAGGGTACACTGGATCCCCCTCGACAAACTCCGCAATATCAACTAACTGTCTCGGCCAGTACCGTGTAGTGAATAAAGAAGACACATTCCCTTGCCTTTTGTTACTGGGAATGGTTACTCGCCCAGCCATCGCAGAACTTATTCCCCATGCAGCGATAGATGAAAACAGGGAGCAAGCCTCGCTAAAAGAAACCTTGGCGTTTAATGATTGAAAAACTAGGCGAGGAGCCATCTGATCAAAACTAAATTGACGACTGCACCGATTGGAGTTATAGTGCTAGCAAGTATATCCTCACTCAGTATAAGAGGGCAGATACTCGGGGGAGAACAGAACAACCACGGCCAGTGAAGGATCCTTAATATCCGTACCTACCTCCACTAACCTGGCTTCATGTTGGAAAAATTCACAGCCATGAACGAAGATATCTTCTTCGTAGGGCCTCATAACGAAGTCCTCAAAACGATCAATCACGGAGATCAACTCCTTTCGACTCAGTTTCTTATGATAAAGGTAGGAGCGTGGGGGAAGAATGTTTTCCCCAGAAGGAGGACGATTGATCTTGGCCGCTACGGAGGGAAAGCGAACATAGAGAAAGCTCGTCAGAAGGACAGAGTTGGAAAAATTTGCCAAGTTATAACGACCAAGAGATCGCTCCATGTCGAAGAGGGTTCTGTCGAGCCAGGTATAGAGAGATCCCAAGGCGATTGTAGCAAGGGGAAGCTTGGTACCTCGGGCCAAACGAAGAAAAATATTGATCATGTCCTTTCGGAGCTGATCATTGGGTTTTCTCGGTAGAAGAAAACGGGAAAGAATGACAAGGATATAAGTAGGAATTTCTAGCGATGTACCTTGACCAGGGGCACCTCCAGAAGAACTACCTTCGGCAGAGTCCTTAAAGAAATAATTGATAAGTGCGAAGAAAGTGGCCTTGTTTGATGAGCCGGTGCAGCTTCGGAATATCCGGTCCAGCTCCAAACGGTCAGCAGTCTCTTGGGCATCTAAAGCCTCATTAGTATAAGGCTCGTGGCCTGTTGCGTCAAGGCCCAGGAGCTCACACACATCTTCCAACGTCACCATGAACTTACCCCAGGAAGCGATGAAGGTGTGGGTAGGAACGTTCCAGCGAGACACCAGAACAGGAAGGGCAACATTGTTCTCGGATAGAGTGAACTCACTGAACCACTTGGCCCGTTGCATCCCAATCTTCGTGAGCGTTTCAGCATAGGATCTCTGCATGTGGTAGTTTCACGCGGCAAAGTGAGCAGGAGAACCCCCGGGTGCTTCAAACTCAATGTGGAACCACGGTAAGTCCCCTCGATCCAAACGAAATCGGAGAGTCCCTTCGGGAGGAAGAAAACCCTACTCAATAAAATCCTAGTCCTTATCACCCAACAATAGAGGGCCAAACTTAGAAAAAAAATGGACCTTCTTACACGCACCGGCAAAATCATCACCTTCTCCAAAAATAGGTGATCGACGATAAAACCTTAGTTGTTCCTGGCGAGCAGCATCCAGAGTGGTGGCAATGGTAGAGGCAGTGGGCGGAGCACTGGCAGCAGACGCAGTGGGGTTGCTTGAGGACGTCATGGCAAATAATGATAAGGTAATGAAAAATCTTTAAAGACGAAGGGTTTGAGAACAATAATGGAGAAACACGAGCACAACTTGAGATAGAGATAGTAATAGAAGAAACAAGTCAGGAGGTAAGAGCTCAAAACAACAATGGTGTTCTCACAGTTTCTTTTCTCTCACTAAAGACAATGAAATCTTGAAGACGATGAAAGGAAAGTAGGAGAAAAGAAAGGTCAAGTGTTGGGGATATAGACGTTTGAAATTTTCGAGTTTGGCGTTTAGATTTCCCCACCCTCGCACGTGCGCGACCGCCTATAATCATTTCACATGAACATGTGGCACTTCGGGAAGTACTTTGGTAGTTGAAAAGATAGCACCACATCATTAATGAAGTGACGTATAGAGAACAGCAAGCGTTGCCTTCTCCAATAAGTTTCAATTTTGGCGCCAGATTTTTTTGTCAGGCATATCCAACGAATTTCTAACGAATAAGATCTCACATGTCCAAACGTTATTCAAACACAACGAAGCACCACGGGGGAGAATTTCATTTACCATGAGTCCAAACGAGTATTTGAAAAGGTTACTAGGTCTTTCGGGAGAATTTCAAATATTAAAGCCAGAACGGTTGAAGATCAGCACAAGGAAAAAGCGGCGATATCCCTTCGCCCCAGCCCCAATGAGAATGGCGCTTCGGCTTAGGTACATCGGGGAGAATTTTACTTTTTACAGAAGATTATGTCATTGCAGTTATAATATGGGAAAGAAGGTCAAGTTCACGGAGAGAAGGTTCCACGGATTGAGAAGTTTTTGTGCATGTATTTCTTATTCCCACAAAAAAATCCCTCCACGAGGGGGCAAATGTAGAGGGGGCTTGAAGGTAATCCTGAGATTAGGGATAATTCCCTAATTGGCAATAGCGTTTGAGATTAAGCAACCGAGGCAACTCAAGCATGGCAACTCAGCGAGGCAGCTTGGCATGGAAAATCATGCTGCAGCTTGTTGTATTAATCATATTGTATTTATGTTTATGATTAACTGTAAGCTATAACGGTTGTAATGATGTAACGAGAATAATAATGAATTTTAGTGTGAGGTCAAACGGTACTCGTGAGAGATCAGGCTTGGCAGGGCCTGGGAGAGCTTTCATGCTCTATCGAATGACCTCGCCATGGGAACTTTAGAGGGACTTGGTTTGGAGGATTGAGAAGTGAGGCACCATTGGGGCTTGTTCTGACCATCTTAGATACACCTGGTAAAACACCGAAGGACCCTGACCGTGGAACCTCGGGTGGAGCAGCTTTGAGTTCCATCGGGCGTTGAGTTGTGAATCAAATAACCCTCTACTTAATGTCACGTCTACTGTAGGTGATGTCATTAGCCAGCTAAACACTGTTAGATATGGACTTGAGTAAATCACCGTGGTATTTGGGGTTGTTAGGCAGTTGGTGAGCCACCTCTGCGACAACACCCCCTGACACACAGTGTTTAGGCAAAAGGCATGTCTTGGCATTTAATGTTTATGACGTGGAGACAACTAGTGCATCAAACATTTAATGTTGTGACATAAATTATGAGGGATGTCTTTCATAGTCTTTAATGACTGAGTTGCCTCGGGGATGGTGTGGGGGGCTATTTAAGGACCCCAACCACCCCTGAGGAAGAGGAGTATCTTTTTGAGAGTTTAAGGAGTTATTGATAGAGAGAAGACAGAGGGGAGGGAGTTATTGCAAACCAGAGGGTTTACCCACTCACCATTGTTACTTATTACGAAGCTTTTAATACTTGACAGAGATTCTTGAGGGTATTAGGTGTGTTTATACCTGCCTACCAAGGTGTATCTAGGTTGCTTACTTCTCTCTCCCCCTAGTTAAGTTACTTCTAAGGTTCATTACTATTTACTGAGTTAACACGAGAGTTTTGTGAGTTTCAAATGAGTCTTGTTTTCACTGAACTTGTGTCTGGATGTTCTATTGCTAATCCAAAGCTTTAGCCAATTAGCTTATTGTTACCATACTCAAGCAGGGGTTACAAATATATATAGTAAATCCATACCAATATTAATGCTATCATAGGAGGTCCCACGATGTGGGGGAGTCCCCTGACTAGCGAATGCAGGGTAAGTATATTCCCCAGGCCATAGCGCCTGTGATTTATGGGTGGGACCGTTATGGTATGGAGCGGACACTTTTGACGGGAACTATGACCGCCTCCTATGCGTTCGGTGATATCATTTATATCCGACATGTGTGTGAATGTTGAGATATGATATGTATATATAGTGCATAATTATATATGGGAATTCATATATACATACATGGTGTGAAATGTATAGATAATATAACTTGTGGAAATGAAATATGGTTTAAAGTGAGAAATGGTGCTTTATGAAAGTTAATGTGAATAATAACTCATAGTAATGTACTAAATTCACTTGGGGTATAATAGTGGGGCATTTAGTATAAAATTCGGGACAAGGCTAGTTACGGGGAGCGTGGCTAGGTGTATTATGTATAATTCGGTAGGCGTGCACATTAGTTGAGGGGTGAGATATACCCAAGGGAGTGCGCGACACTAATTTAAATACGAAGAGCATTTGCATTTTATCTCTTGCATTTTAATTCACTTGCTGAATATTTTTAAATGTTTTGGGTTCTAACCCTTGCTATAAAATATTTTCAAAAACCTTTTCGGTGTCCTACCACAGGGGCGCCAGGCCTGATCTTTCCTATAATGTACGATGTTGCAATTTATGTGGATTGCTGCGAGATGTTTGTGTAGACACTTGTTTCATTCTATCTTCAGATAGGGACTTTTTCGGTTATACTATTGGGTTGGTACCTTTATATTCAGTCTTGGCATGTATCGGTATCCTTTTATACTTACACTCTGTGGATTGCTTGTAGTCAATGTTGCTCAACAAACTCTTGTACTTATTTTGTGGCATGTTTATAAAGAATGTTAGAATTATTTTAAGGAATAATTCTACATAATATGATCCATAATTAGATTAATACTAAGACTTACATTGGTTAATGAAAGGGTACTCAAAATACAAAGAGTCAAAATGACTCTTGGTTATCTACCTTGATGGACGATTAAGATTAAGTGACTGTTGCAGATTTGGGTCCTGTCTCTGCCTATAAATAAGTGACTAATTTTCATCATTCAGACACATGAAAAGACAACATAATGTAATTATAGGATAAGGGAGAGAAATCCAATGACTCAAATTAATGTTTATTTTGGAATACTATTTTGGCTATAGAAGAAGATCCAACTGTTGGAACGTGATGAAATTGGAGTATGTTCTTGTCGTATACAAGAGGAAGTCTTGGTCTGAAATTCAATCCGATCGGACATGTCTAAGGTCGACTACTCCGTCAATATTTTCATTTATGATATGATGGAGGTATGCCATTATAATATCATTTTGTATTCCTCATAATAATTGTATGTGATAATCATGCTGATCTAAGATCCTAATGTTAAATGTATCATACATAACACCTGTATTATTAAAGAACAAATAACATATCGAATTAGATATTCATAGGTTAAATTTATATACCCATATAAAATTGTTAATTACGTGTTTTTTAATTTATGTTTAGATGGATGACTACAAGACCCAAGGTGTTAGCTAAAGTGGAATACCTTCCTCAAAATCATCTTTTTAGCTATTTCATTAGTGGATTGAAATATTCAACAAGAGCTGATGTATTAGCATGTTACTCATGCTTATCGTTAGCAATTGGGTTAACTCGCATATATAAAACTTGGACTAAGACGTTCCGATGGACTGCGTCACCATTTGAGCCAAATAAGTTTTTCCAACAACTAAGGACATGATGACCAATAATCACTCTCTTCTAGTCAGACCACTATCACAAGCTGAATTGCAGGAATAACGCATGAAGGGGTTGTGTTGTAACTGTAATGAAAGGTTTATTCCCGGTCGTCGGTGTAAAAATTTTGCAATGAGAAAGATGATGAATAAACTGGTCATGAATTCTTAAATGAGTTGCCTGCGATTTCTTGGGCGCATACCAACTGCTGTTTTGGTGGACTCAAGAATCACGCATAAGTTCATAAGTGAATGTCTTGCTAGAAAGGTGGGCCGACAACCTATTAAATAAAGACTGTTCAAAGTTATGGTTGCATCAAGCGAGCGATTATCAAGTCAGGGTAAGTTCATGAATGTAAAACTGCTTTTACAATGAATACCTATTTCTTTGGATTTGTATTTTCTTCCTTTAAAAGGATATGATATTGTTTTCAGCACATAATGGCTCCGTATTCTTAGTCCAATCTTATGGGACTTTGCTAAGTTAGAAATGAAGTTTAAGGTGGAAGATGGAGATGGGGTTTTATAAGGAGAATCTTGTCCAGATTATCAAGTGGTTGGGGATTTAAAATTCATCCGCAAAGCACGAAAATGTGACAAGGGGGCGTTATTCCTATTATTATTCCTTGGGAATCCACATCCTAATCTTAAGGAAGGATATCAATTTCCATAATTAAAACGACTCTCGATAGAATTCTAAGATGTCTATGTAAAGTACAATGGTTTAGTACTATCGATAAGAGTTCACTACCACAAAATTACTTTGGTAGTAGGAAGTGGATCGGTGTGTATCAAACCTGACCGCTATAAGAAGGCTAAGATAGAACTGCTGGTGGCCCAAATGCTCTCCACAAGTGTCATCAAACCCAGTAATAGCTCCTACTCTTCACCTTCCGTCCTAGTTAAAAAAACACGACGGATCATAGCGTACGTGCGTTGATTATCGTGCTCTTAACAAGATCAGGATCCAGGATAAGTTTTCGATTCTGGTCATTGATGAGTTATTAGATTAAGTAAACGAGAGAGAGTGAGGGTTAGAGATAGAAGCTCACCCTTCTCTCTAAACCTCTCCCTCCATGGGTTCAAATCCTCTTATTTGTTTGGATTTTGATCCTAAGTCTTTTAATGATGTTACAAGCACTCCATCTTCTGTTTCTTTTATGCATAAAAAGCCATTTATTTGTGTTTTTTCATCTTCACCTTCATTTTTTGAAATTCTCGGTAAGAACAAGGTTGTTCAAGAACACGCATCGGTGAATTCCAAGTGTCTTCCCCCTCTTTCTCCCCCATTTTTACGTGGTGATTGTATAGCTCTTAGGCTTATTGATGAGGCCTATCAAGAAGTGTTAAATGATTGTAAATCTTCTACAATTCTTGGGAGATTGGTACTTACTAAAGGTGATAAACCATGGAAGATCTTGTAATACCCCGTATTTTTATGCTTTCTAAATTTGGGGATTTATTAAATTTAATGCGAGTTATTAATTTAATATAAATTCGAAAATTAATTATTTTTATAATTACTAACGTGATGAGAGTTAGTAATCATTGAAAACTTGTTGAATATTACTAATGAGTAAAGTAATACAATATTGGTACTATTAAATGTCATGAGTGAATAAAATGACAATTTTGGAAATTAGAGTCAGGACGCGCCCGTGTCGCGTCGGGACTACATATTGATTAATAAAAGTTAATAAATTATAAGTCACTCATATGGTCATTTTAAGTGCGCCAATGTATCCGAAAGGGTCGAAATAGTCAGAAAAGTGTACTCGGGGGTTTAGTTTGGGTCTCGGAGCGTTTTTAGGCCTATTTAGCACCCCGGGAGGGCGTTTTGGACATTTCATAATTTTGGGTAATTAAACCCACGAAAATTACAAGGTTATATTAGATTCTTAGGATTGCCTTCTAGGGTTAACACAACCAAAAGCAAGTGACGGCCATTGGAGAAGGAAGGAGAGAGCTTGACAAGGAATTCTAGGCTGAAAACCCCTTCGTTTGCGCCGCTGTCACCGCCAAACAATAGATCACGTCGTAAGGATCGTAACCACACTGATTTCAGCACAAATCAAAGACCAAAAATTCCCAAAAAAGTATTTATCTTGCTTAATTTCGTTAATTCTTCATTCATGTTAGTCTAGGGTTGATTAGGATGAGTTTCATGAAAGAAAACCCATATTGGAGATAGGAAAATTGCATGTAGTAATGATATAAATGATAATCTGGAAATCCCCTTCATGTGTAGAGGTTTAACCACGGATTTATGATGAATTAGAAGTAGAATTTCTGGAGAAAATATTATTTGAATTAAGTTAAAGACATTGTTAGGGTTCATGAGAATTGTATAAATTTGGGCACTTTTAATCCATGAATCTTGATGAAAATTCGCATGCTTTACGTTAAAAGTTGTCCATTTGGGTTTAGGACATTTATGGTATAAATTTCTGGAAGTTTGGGTGTTAAAAATCTGTATTTGGATGATGTTGAATGATAGAACCCATAACTGGTATTCTGCAAATTCTCCATACCTGTTAGATCGATCAATCGAACTAGGAGTGTCGATCGATCGACGCATCGATCGATCGAGCTCCTGCCATCGATCGATCGACCCCTCCTGGAAGATTCATATTTCCCATTTTAAATAGCTGAATTCAATTTAAATGAGTAATAATCTTTGGACATCCTTATTAAAATATTTTGGGAGATAAAGAAGACCAGTAGGACTTATTAAAAATATGAAACCTTTAATGTAAGACGAGATTTACATTTTCGGGGATGTTTACATATAAGGGACAATGGAACTATGTATTAAAAGGGGGAGACGAGTAAGGTAGTTACGTTGGAAAATAAATGAGTACCTACTGAAATTACACTTGGGAGGATATGAATCCACGAGTGTTACTTGATAAGTTGGGATAATCCCACAAATTAAAGTAAGAAACGAACCGTTATACGTAATAACTAAATAACGAGAAATAAGGATAAATATCACAATATGGGTTATGAGATGTACCAAAATTTGATGTGGTAATAGTAGTATATTTATATGACTGTGTTTATGCATATATTATATACGTGTGAAAACCATGCCCGCGCTACTTGCTATCCCTGAGGTTATCGCGCTGGGACAGTCTTATCTCGATGGGACCTTTATGGGGGATATTGACTCGTACCCTAGAAGACAAAAATCCTTTGGTACAGGCTAATCGAATCGATAGTCAGACGGCCTAAGAGACGTGGGGGCATGTGCGGACCTCTTAGAGACCTGGAATCTATGCTTCGCCTCAATATTGTTTGTGTTTGTGTTAATACAGTTCGAGCGTGATTCCGAACTTTTATTTTCCTTAGTACGAGTAATACGGGGATTGGATAGCAGAGTATGCCCGTGCCACAATTATTATGTGGGGTGCTGTAGAATATATATGTTATATGAGTATTTAATGTATATATTAAATTCCGGAATTTGGAAACTACGTCCTGTGTTTATAGTAAGTAAGAGATGGATAATGATTTCAATTGGAAAATACGTGTTTTGAAAAATAATATGTTACTGGGAACTTTATTAGCAAATAAAGTTTAAATGAGAACTTTGTTATTAAATGAAATTACGTCTTAAACAGTTGAATTTGTCAGTTTAAATCTTACGAGCAACCTAAGATAAGATAAGTTAAACCGTTGGGAAAGTTAGTACGATAGGTGTGCACATTAGAAGAGAGGTGAGAATTTCTCAAGGGAGTGTCGCACTAATATGTTGTTGCATTGGCCAGTAAAAATTTTAAATACTTGCTAAATAAATTTTTAATCATTTTTAGAACCGGGGTCTTACCCGTTTCCATTTTATTTTCTCTCTTGTATATATATGTATGTATTACAGGTGCCTAGCCACAGGGGTGTCTTGCATAGGATCCTTTGGAAGGAACGGGCTGCAGCTTAGGTGGGAGTTGCAGGCCTCTTGCTTAGACGACCTCATTTCTTGATTCCTCTTCTAGCACTATTTATTCAGTTGGGCATGTGTCGCCCTTTTACATTATTCATTTATTTATCGGATTTTGTGATTTGTTTATTTCGGTATTTACACTTTGGTATTTATTATTGTCAGGATGTTTTCCTTTAAGTTTTAATATTGGAATCACATAGTTGGATGTTTAATTAATTGGATTGTTTGTTCCAGTATAGTTGTTGTGTGATTCTTTAATTATGAATGATGTAAAGTTTTAAATGTTGGTTTATATAAATAAAATTTGGAAAGTAATGTCTAAAATGGTTTTGACACTTAGCTTAATTATTTAGGGTGTTAAATTGGAAAAGTTATTTTTACGATAGTGATGCTAAGAATAAACCAACCGTTCACCTTGATTATAATTTAATAAAGGACTGATCACCCAGTATTTAATTAGTCAGGGTGTCACAGGTGGTATCAGAGCATCAGGTTCTAGTTTCCTTAGGATCTGTATGGCTTATTTCGCTTTCAGCTTAGCATTTTTGTTATAGAGCCCTATTTTAGGATTGTTGTATTCTTGTTTTTACGATTACGTCTTCCGCTATTTGAGATTTTATAATAACTATAGACTAATAAATTTCTTCACGTTTCAGATGCCTCCGAGACGTGCACCAAAGGATAGGCGTGCCCAAGCCGAGTAGCCAGTAGCTCCGGTGCAGGAAACGATGAATGCTAATGAGGTAGCAGCTATTATTGCTCAGGCGGTAAATGTCGCATGAGCAGTAGTACAGCAGGCTCCACCCCAGATTCAGGTAGTGGCGCCAGTACCTGCATAGCTTCCATCAGCATGGGAGCGGGTTAGGGATGCCTTTCAGAAGGCGCATCCCCCTGAGTTCTCAGGTAGTTCAGATATCATCATCGTTAGCCAATAGAAGAAAGATATCCAGAGGCATCTGCGTATGTATGAGTGTACGGACATGCATAAACAGTTGTTGGCTTCCTTTAAGCTAGTGGGGGATACTTTGTAGTGGTGGGAGTCCACCACCACCTTGGAGGAGAGGATACCATCCCGATTCAGTCATTCTGGGAGCGGTTTGATCGCAAGTATTTTCCACCCGCCGTGCAAACTGAGATGAGGTGAAAGTTACTGAACTTGAAGAAAGAGAATTCTACTGTTGCTGATTATGAAGAGGAGTTAATAAGACTTCTCACTATAGTGCCAGATGAGGCACCCACTAAGGGCAAAAAGATACTATTGTTTGTGGACGGGTTAGCTTGGAGGATCCGTCAGCACCTTATAGCGAATCTGTCTCTGAGTACCTTCACAGATGTACTCAATGCTGCATTACTACACTACCAGGATCACCTCTTCCATCTGTAGGGAAGCAAGCAAGAAGGAGAGTCTGGCCAGCAGAGCAGGACAGGGGGTAGTGGTGCTAATGGAGCACCGACATCTCAGGGATAGACTCGTCAACAAGAGCAGAGTTCCCATGAGGGGGACCCTGCCAAGCGGTTCCAATCGAGTGATTCCAGGCAGGGATTTGGAGGATTTAGGCAGGGTCAGCAAGGCCAGCCTAATCAGTAGGGCCAGCAAGGCCAACACCGCCAGCAGCAGGGCCTACAACGTTTCCATCAGGGCCAACGGGGCCAGTGGCGGGGCGGTAACGGCCAACAGGGCCGTGGTCAGCAGGTTCAGAGGGGAGGTAATTTCAGAGGCCGATGTTTTGTGTGCGGTAAGAATGGCCATAAATGCCAGGATTTTCCAGAGGGTGATAGGGCCCCACAGCAGCAGGGTGCCCGTAATGAGCCACAGAGGCCACTTTTTCCAGCCTCCCTCCCAGCACCAGCTCAGGTACCAGCCCTACCAGCCGTTCCGGTGCAGTAGGGTAAGTTATAGTACGGACGTGTCTATAATGTCCACCAGGAAGCAGCTCCGCAGGCACCATCCACGATTGAGGGTATGTTTCCTATCCATGGTACTATGGTTTGGGTTTTATTTGATACTAGGGCGACGCACTGTTCTATAGATACTCATTTTGCCAACGCCTTAGGGTTATTAGCCACAGCAGAGAGTACTGTGATGTGTGTAGACTCACCACTAGGGAGTGGGTCGCTAATTTTATTTATATGCAGGGGTGTGGGGGTAGAGATTGGTAGCTTGGTATTACCAGCGGACATGTTAGTCTTGGATATGCATGAGCACGACGTTATTATCAGTGTGGATTGGCTCGCAGCTTATAGAGCCATGATAGATTGTTTCGGTGGGAGTATTTTCTTTGCCATTCCGGGGAAAGAGATGTTTGTAGTGGCGATGCCTCTCCCAGAGGGAGGCTCGACCTCTCATTTGTATTACATAGAGGAGGATACCTCTAAGGAGGTTGTGATTCCCTTGACTCGATCCCAGTTATTCGTGAGTATTTCGATGTATTTCAGGAGATACCGGGCCTACCCCCCAGTTGTGAGATAGATTTTTTCATAGATTTATTACTAGATACTCGACCTTTAGTGCTCTCTCAATACCGTATGTCTCCGGCGAAGATGCGAGGGTTACGAGATCAGATAGAGCAACTATTAGGTCAGGGCTTCATTCGCAAGAGTACCTCACCTTGGGGCGCTCCAGTTTTGTTTGTGAAAAAGAGAGATGGTTCACTGAGGCTATGTGTGGACTACCGGGAATTGAACAAGGTCACGATATGGAACAAGTATCCGTTGCCTCGAATCGATGATTTGTTCGACCAGCTGAGGGGAGCAACTTTCTTTTCGAAGATAGATTTGAGGTCAGGGTACCATCAGCTACGTATTAGGGAGCAAGATGTTTCAAAGACTGCTTTCTTGACGAGATATGGGTCCTATGAGTTCAGAGTGGTGCCATTTGGACTCACAAATGCTTCAGCCGTATTCATGGACTTGATGAACCGAGTGTTCATAGAGTTTTTGGATCAGTTTGTCATCGTCTTCATAGATGACATTCTAATATATTCACACTCTTAGGAGGAGCATGTCGAGCACTTGAGGTAGGTTCTTCAGACTCTACAAGAGCATCAACTGTATGCTAAGTATGAGAAATGCGGGTTCTGGTTATGTAAAGTGGAGTTCTTGGGACATGTTGTTTCTGAACAAGGGATAGCAGTTGACCCAAGTAAAGTGTCAGCGGTGAGGGAGTGGGGACTGCCCATGACACTGACGGAAGTACGTAGTTTCGTGGGATTAGCCGAATACTACAGGAGATTCATTCGGGGGTACTCCAAAATAGCGGGTCCATTGACGAACCTGACTCGCAAAGGGGTACCATATGTTTGGGACGATACTTGTCAATTGGCCTTCGACGAGCTGAAAGACAAGCTTACTTCAGCACCAGTCCTTGCTTTACCTAAGCCGGTCGTGGAGTACCTAGTTTACACCGATGCCTCTTTACGGGGACTTGGTGGAGTACTTCAATAGGAGGAGAAGGCTATAGCTTTTTTCTCCCGGAAGCTTAATTCGCAAGAGAAGAATTACCCCACACACGACCTAGAGTTAGCAGCCATCATTTTTGCATTGAGGATATGGAGGCACTACTTATTGGGGGAGAAATTTCGCTTATTTACCGACCATAAGTCACTGCAGTACATGTTCACTCAGCGAGAGCTGAATATGCGTCAGTGCAGGTGGTTAGAGTTTGTGAAGGACTATTAGTTCGACATACAATACCATCCGGGGAAGGCCAACGTAGTTGCTGATGCGTTGAGCCGTAGATTGGTAGACGATGTAGCTGACATCGGGAAAGCAAAATGGAAAGATTTGGGACACCAGGATGCAGTAGCCCGTTCCTTCATATCTGTCATGACAGTGACACCCGAGATTGTTACGAGGGTGATACAGGCGCAGACCGCAGACCCGTTTTGCCAAGAGAAGATTGTACGACTTTTAACTGAGGGAGCTGAGTCCTATTCTGTTAGTTCTCATGGGGGTTTGAGGTTTAATGGGAGATTGGTGGTCCCAGAAGGAGCAGACTTACGTCATGCAGTGATGACCCAGTCTCACGGGTCCCGATTTGCGTTACATCCAGGGGAGATAAGATGTATCAGTATATGAGGCAGCAATACTGGTGGAGTGGGATGAAGAACGACATTGCTGAGTTTGTGTCCAAGTGTTGTACCTGCCAGCTGGTAAAGGTGGACCATCAGAAACTATCAGGGTTGTTTCAACCATTGTAAATACCCGCGTGGAAGTTGGAGATTATTTCCATGGATTTCATTACAGGTTTGCCTACATCACAACGGGGCCACGACTCCATCTGGGTGATTGTGGACCGTTTGAACAAGGTGGCTCATTTTCTACCGGTGTGAACAGACTATACCACGGGTCAGTATGCTCAGTTGTTCATTACTGAGATTATCAGATTGCATGGGGTGCCCCTGAATATTGTGTCAGATAGAGACAAGATTTTCATGTGGCGTTTTTGGGAGAGATTTCAGGAGGCTATGGGTATAGAGTTGAGGGTGAGTTCAGCTTATCACCCACAGACGGATGGACAAACAGAGCGTACAAATAAGATGTTGGAGGATATATTACGCATGTGTGTCCTTGATTTTGGAGGAGGTTAGGAGCCACATCTTCCACTGGTAGAGTTCGCTTACAATAACTCTTATCAGTTCACGATTGGCATGGCTCCATTCGAGGCTTTGTATGGCAGGCCTTTTCTTTCCCCAACTTGTTGGCTAGAGGTGTAGGATAACAAGTTTCTCGGATCGGAGGTGATTCAGGAAACCTCCACGGGGATTGAGATTATCAGGAGTAGCATTCGAGTAGCCCAGGACATGCAGAAAAGCTACGCCGATGCGAAACGGTTCTTTCGAGAGTTTAATGTGGGGGACCAAGTATTACTATGTGTATCTCCTATGAAAGGACTGATGAGGTTCGGAAAGAAAGGGAAATTGGCCCCGAGGTACGTGGGACCATTTCCCATTCGAGAGAGGATTGGGCCGGTATCATACAGATTGGGACTGCCAGAGCATTTACATCGCATTCACGATGTATTCCACATATCGTCATTGAGACGATACCTTCGGGATGACATGGCTCACACCCACATCGCGATAGAAGAGATAGACTTACAACCTGACAGGTCTTACGAGGAGAGACCAGTGGCTATCCTAGACCATAGCGAGAGGAGATTGAGGTCGAAGGTAGTTCCACTTGTACGAGTCCAGTGGGAGCATCATAATGTGGAGGTATCCACCTGGGAGCGCGAGGCAGATATGCGCGAGAGATACCAAAATTTATTCTTACCAGGTATGCCTTATTTTTCGAATTTCGGGACGAAATTCCGTTATTAGGGGGAAGTATGTAATACCCCGTATTTTTATGCTTTCTAAATTTGGGGAATTATTAAATTTAATGCGAGTTATTAATTTAATATAAATCCGAATATTAATTATTTTTATAATTACTAACGTGATGAGAGTTAGTAATCATTGGAAACTTGTTGAATATTACTAATGAGTAAAGTAATATAATATTGGTACTATTAAATGTCACGAGTGAATAAAATGAAAATTTTGGAAATTTGAGTCGGGACGCGCCAGTGTCGCGTCGGGACTAAATATTGATTAATAAAAGTGAATAAATTATAAGTCACTTGTATGGTCATTTTGAGTGTGCCAAAGTGTCCAGAAGGGTCGAAATAGTCAGAAAAGTGTACCCGGAGGTTTAGTTTGGGTCTCGGGGTTTTTTTAGGACTATTTAGCACCCCGGGAGGGCATTTTGGACATTTCGTAATTTTGGGTAATTAAACCCACGAAAATTACAAGGTTATATCAGATACTTAGGGTTGCCTTCTAGGGTTAACACAACCAAAAGAAAGTGACGGCCATTGGAGAAGGAAGGAGAGAGCTTTCCAAGGTATTCTAGGCCGAAAACCCCTCCGTTTGCACCGCCGTTGCCGCCAAACGATAGATCATGTCACAAGGATCGTAACCACACTGATTTCAGCACAAATTAGAGACCAAAAATTTCCAAGCAAGTATTTATCTTGCTTAATTTCGTTAATGCTTCATTCATGTTAGTCTAGGGTTGATTAGGATGAGTTTCATGAAAGAAAACCCATGTTGGAGATAAGAAAATTACATGTAGTAATGATATAAATGATAATCGGGAAATCCCCTTCATGTGTACAGGTTTAACCACGGATCTATGATAAATTAAAACTAGAATTTCTAGAGAAAGAATGATTTGAATTAAGTTAAAGACATTGTTAGGGTTCATGAGAATTGTATAAATTTGGGCACTTTTAATCCATGAATCTCGAAGAAAATTCGCATGCTTTACGTTAAAAGTTGTCCATTTGAGTTTAGGACGTTTATGGTATATATTTCTGGAAGTTTGGGTGTTAAAAATATGGATTTGGATGATGTTTAATGATAGAACTCGTAACTAGTATTCTGCATATTCGCCATACCTGTTTGATCGATCGATCGAACCAGGAGTGTCGATCGATCTACGCATCGATCGATCGAGCTCCTGCCATCGATCGATCAACCCTTCCTGGCAGATTCATATTTTCCCTTTTAAATAGCTGAATTCAATTTAAATGAGTAATAATCTTTGGACATCCTTATTAAAATATTTTGGGAGATAAAGAAGACCAGTAGGACTGATTAAAAATATGAAACCTTTAATGTAAGACGAGATTTACATTTTTTGGGGATGTTTACATATAAGGGACAATGGAACTATGTATTAAAAGGGGGAGATGAGTAAGGTAGTTACGTTGGAAAATAAATGAGTACCTACTGAAATTACACTTGGGAGGATAGGAATCCACGAGTGTTACTTGATAAGTTGGGATAATCCCACAAATTAAAGTAAGAAACGAACCGTTATACGTGATAACTAAATAACGAGAAATAAGGATAAATATCATAATTATGGGTTATGAGAGGTACCTAAATTTGATGTGGTTATAGTAGTATATTTATATGACTGTGTTTATGCATACATTATATACGTGTGAAAACCATGCCCACACTACTTACTATCCCTGAGGTTACCGCACTGGGACAGTCTTATCTCGATGGGACCTTTATGGGGGATATTGACTCGTACCCTAGAAGATAGAAATCCTTTGGTACAGGCTAATAGGATCGATAGTCAGACGGCCTAAGAGACGTGGCGGCATGTGCTGACCTCTTAGAGACCTGGAATCTATGATTCGCCTCAATATTATTTCTGTTTGTGTTAATACAGTTCGAGCATGATTTCGAACTTGTATTTCCCTTAGTACGAGTGATACGGGGATTGGATATCAGAGTATGCCTGCACCATAATTATTAAGTGGGGTGCTGTAGAATATATATGTAATATGAGTATTTAATGTATATATTTAATTCTGGAATTTGGAAACTACCTCCTGTGTTTATAGTAAGTAAGAGATGGATAATGATTTCAATTGGGAAATACGTGTTTTGAAAGTAATATGTTACTGGGAACTTCATTAGCAAATAAAGTTTAAATGAGAACTTTGTTATTAAATAAAATTACGTCTTAAACAGTTGAATTTGTCAGTTTAAATCTTACGAGCAACCTAAGATAAGATAAGTTAAACCGTTGGGAAAGTTAGTGCGATAGGTGTGCACATTAGAAGAGAGGTGAGAATTTCTCAAGGGAGTGTCGCACTAATATGTTATTGCATTGGCCAGTAAACATTTTAAATACTTTCTACACAAATTTTTAATCATTTTTACAATCGGGCTCTGACCCGTTTCCATTTTCTTTTCTCTCTTGTATATATATGTATGTATTACAATTTTCCAGCCACAGGGGCATCTTGCATAGGATCCTTTGGAAGGAACGCGCTGCAGCTTAGGTGGGAGTTACAGGCCTCTTGCTTAGACGACCTCATTTGTTGATTCCTCTTCTAGCACTATTCATTCAGTTGGGCATGTGTCACCCTTTTTCCATTATTCAGTTATTTATCGGATATTTTGATTTGTTTATTTCGGTATTTACACTTTGGGATTTATTATTGTCAAGATGTTTTCCTTTATGTTTTACTGTTGGAATCACATAGTTGGATGTTTAATTAATTGGATTGTTTGTTCCAGTATAGTTGTTGTGTGATTCTTTAATTATGAATGATGTAAAGTTTTAAATGTTGGTTTATATAAATAAAATTTGGAAAGTAATGTCTAAAATGGTTTTGACAATTAGCTTAATTATTTAGGGTGTTAAATTAGAAAAGTTATTTTTATGACAGTGATGCTAAGAATGAACCAACCGTTAAACTTGATTGTAATTTAATAAAGGACTGATCACCCAGTATTTAATTAGGCGGGGTGTCACAGATCTCTGCCTGAAAAATGGAGCTCTCAAGTTTAGGCCAGATTAAGCAGTCATGGGCTCTTACACCAATTGGTAAGGGATACTTCAATCTTCGATTTTCATGCCCTTTGGATATGAGTAGAATCTTATCTTTTCATCATTTCAAACTTTCTACTGGAAGTTTCAAGCTATTTCCATGGGTTCCGAATTTTAAACCTAAAATTCATGTCATTTCACATGTCAAAATTTGGGTCAGATATTTAGGATTGTGTCAAGATTATTGGGACCCACGGATTCTCCTCGAAATTTCAAGAGGAGTTGGTATTCCTTTGCGTGTTGACATGGCCACAATGGATAGGTCATTTAGAAGATTTTCTATAGTCTTGGTTGAAGTGGATGTTTCAATTAATCCACCTGAACGTCTTTTGGTTGAAACAATTGATGGTTCCTTTTTGTGAATATCCAGTATGAGTCCTTTCCCATGTTTTGTACTTTTTGCAGAACTATTGTTCATACTATTAATGAATGTAGAAGTCTCCAAAAAGAAGTTTCAATACCTTGTTCTAAGGCTATGAATAATGTTCCTGTCAAACCCATGGATTCACGCCAAGGAAAAAATTATCAATGTTCTCACACTATTCCCAAAAGTGATGTCCTTGTGTGTAATGCCTCTAACCAAATTATTTCGACCCTTATTCACACTGAGGCTACAAGGACAGAATTAAATGTTGTTCAATCAGGTCAGGAGACGCCTACTCTTGTTGTGACAGGTAAGGAAAGAAGGCCAACTATGCCAATTTTGGTTGAGAAGGGAAACACCAACGTATCTGGTAAGGAAGATTTTATAGATGAGATACCTATGGATGTCAACTCACATCAATGTACGATGGCAGCGGCTAATGTTTTGATTAATAAATCCATACCTTCAACTCGGTTACGCTTTTTGAAAAAGAACGGGATTTACCTCGGTGAAGGCAGACCTGTTCAGGCAGCCGGAGACACAAACCAAACTTGTGGGTTTCAAACTAAGATTCGTATCCCTAATAATCAGGAGGGTTGAGATATTAGCCCAAAGGTTTTGGAAGGTCAACAGAAATATGTTGATTCAAAGGTGTTGATCCCACCCGATCAACAGGAAAAACAAACACACCCTTTTGGGTTGACTATTCGCATTGATGAGGAAGAAGAGGAGTTAGAATCGGATTCTTCTGAACCAATTACCTTTGGAACACACGTGGATAAATTGGAAGGAGTAAGTGAGCATATGGGTCTCGAGCATACTCAGTCTTGGGCCTCTACAAGCCCATCTCCGATGAATTAATTAGCTACTGTGATATCTTCACAAAAAGAATTATCTGTTGGCAACTCAAAAAAGCAAAAACATAGTTATATTCAACAGTTAATCCATCATGATTCCATCGTGTTAAAAGGGGATAAATTATTTTTGCACAATGATCTTATTGAGTATTCATCTTCTGATGAAGACAATAAAATAAAAGATGATAGGCGTCCTTTAGATAAAATTGCCCAAGTTAATCCTAGTAGTGTTCAAATTCATGATGATCGAGGCATTGATTTGTATGTGGAATTCCCCAATATTGACTCGAATGGCATAAACTCTACTTCGAATCATAAAAAATGGCATGTCCTCCGCAAAAAAATGCGTTCTAGATATCGTAGGACCTAAATTTATTTTCAAGGTTTCGTTTAATTTTATGCACATTTTGATTAGGCATAAATTCTTCCTAATTTATCCCTTAATTTGGATACTTTTAGCACCTCGAACAAAGTAATCGATTTGACTTTATCTCATAATCTTGTTACTGACTTATCTTAACGAGTACACCGAGTTTCTGGTATTTCGTAGTGATTTTATAGGTACTTGAAATCAAGAAACGGAAGAAGGAAACCGAAAGAATTAAGGAAGAAAGAAGGAAAGTCAAAAGGGCAAAAGTATAATTTCACCCAGAATTCGGATTAGGTACCTAAAGAGAAGTTGAAGATATCACACTCATGAGCACATAGGAAGAAACGACACCTCAATCGGAGTCCCGAAACAAAATATATGAGCAGTCAAAGCTGAGGAAAAAAGTCAAACAGGCAAACCGGTCCGCCCATACCCCGGACTGGTCCGCTTTGCAAAACTCCAGAAGGCCCCGGATCGCAAGCAAATCGAAGAAGGGAGGAAAATAAAAGAACCGGTCCGGGGCCAAAATAAAAAGAACCAATTCGTATGGGAGGCAGACCCGTCCGCCTAAGGCCCGGACCGGTCCGGGTATCGAGATTTGCAAATCTGATCTTCTCCTAAAAGAGTCCTAGTGCAGCTGAAATTCCTAAATTCTTGGAGGGTATAAAAACCCATTTTATTATTATTATTTGCACGGAGAATTTTTGTTAATTTTCCATTCTTTTCCAGAAACCCTAGTTTAGGTATAATTTACAGTTTAATTCCGAAGATTGAAAGTTATTTCAGAGTTCTTTGTTCTTCATTGCCGTTGGTACTGCTTTGGTAAAAAATAGTAAGTGATTTCGTCTTTTCAATTCTGTTCTACATCAATTCACAAGTTTTCCTTAGATTAATCATGGTTTTCTGCAATTCAAACATTGTTTTCATTACTTTCAGCATGCTAGGATAGATTTTCTAAGGTCGGGATACATGAACCTAGCCTGATGTGTTAATTGCATGTGTATAAATTTAGTCCTCTGAATTTAGTGATTTATTATGACCATATTGCGTAGGAACATAACAGTTGTAGGTCTTTATATCTCGTTTGCCTCTGGGTAACCGGGATGATTTAGAATGCAATTCGAGTGTTACTATCGCGATACCGATTTACTCGTCCTCAGATTAAGTATGACGCGGGCTTGAACCTCGTATACGTAATGCTTGGGAGAACTAAATTTCGGGTCAAATTAATTAGATAAATTTACGATTAGTATTATAACTGCAATACACTAGGGTTGGGGGATTGTATTCCCGTCCAGTTTTTCAAAAGTTTTAAATCATCGTTCATTCATATTTTAGGTAATTTAGTGTAATTGCATCTTATCATAATTTCATAATTGCCTTTAGTTTAATCATTCCCAAAACCAAATCATTTTCTCTTTTTCTTTTTTTATTCAAAGTTAGGATTCCTTCGTTACAACGTCGTTGTCTTAGTTCCCTGTGGATACGATCCCGACTTACCGAGTTTATTACTAACACGACAGGCTTGCACTTGAGCCTAGAGTGAACGCACATTAGAGACACTTTTTGAGTCGCGTCAAGTTTTTGGTGCCGTTGCCGGGGAACTTATGTAGACTTGGGATTAGATTGAGTCAATCTAAAACTTTGACCAAAAAAATTTCCAAAAATACAAAAACATAAAAAAAAAAAAAAGCACAAAAAGATTCACCATTATCTCTCATAAGCCATTAATGCAAAATTCTGAACTCACTCCCACACCTCATAATACTCCAACCAGCATTCACGAAAATCCAATCGTTGAGTACAACCCCGATAGCCCCCACACTCCTAACGCCCCACAGTTCTGGATTCCACCTCCCACACCGTCACACTCAATCTCCAATAACACTCCATTTTCCTTCTTAGGACACACTTTAGAGCACACCTAGAGCACACCAAGTGAGGGCACCGAGTCGTTCGGTGAGGAAGAGATGTCACAACACGGCAGTGCACCCGCCGGTGAGGAAGAGCCCCATACCGCACGCTGAGAGAATTCTTATATCCTGAGCACACTGTCACTCCGGGATGCATTATACTCCTGTATAATGCCAGGAAATTCCGTTTCAAAAATGGGATGATCTAGATGTTACCTCATTACCATGGTATGGATTCTGAAAAACCATATCTCCACATTAGGGAATTTGAGGATGTGTGTGATACTCTCAATGATCAAACTTGCACCCAAGAGGTGATCCGCCTCAAACTCTTCCCTTTCTCGCTCAAAGATAAAGCTAAGACATGGCTATGGTCTTTACCTCCGAGTTCGATTCCATCTTGGAACGAGTTGGAATCGAGATTTCTTAAGAAACTATTCCCAATACATCGAACAATCTCTATAAAGGTTCAAATTCAAGCGTTCAGACAATCTAAAAATGAGTTATTTCATCGATGTTATGAACGTTTCAATGATTTAATTACTTCATGCCCCCATCATGGATTTGATTCAGCGCAAATCATCTATTTTCTATATAATGGGCTGAATCTTCACTCCAAACAACTTGATGAAACCATGGGAAGTTGTCCGTTTGTCGATTTAGATGCCCAGGATGTTGAGCTTCACCCGAGGTATGTCGCTGAGACTACCCAATCCTAGGATACTTCTGATCATAACACTCAAAATCAAAATCGTCAAGTGACCACCACTCCATCGGCGTCCGGCCTATTTCACGTAGGTAAGAATTCTATGACGGACAGTCGATTGGACACCATTAAGAAATGATTTCGAGACCTATGCAAGATATATGGAAAAGGACCAGCTGGATCCATACCAAACCCCATCGAGAAGGTGTGTGCGATTTATGAGGCGGGTCATTCAACTGAGGAATTCTCGACTATACCCGCCTACAAAGTAATGCTTCAGGAGCAAGTTAGTGGTATAGGAGGATTTAAGGGTAATTTCGGTGCACCGCACGGAAATTCATACAACCCTTCATGGAAAAACCATCTCGATTTTAGCTATGGGCAACAACATGTCGCAATGAACCCTACTTCACATGTTGCCCACACATGCAAGGACATGTTCAAGCACCACCACCTCAAGGCTCTTATATCCCACCACCGCGGAGAACTCTCGAGGATACCATGAATCAATTCATCGCAAGCCAGACCGCAACCAATGCCAAATATGATCGTCTGATTGGTGACATAAATGCAAATCTGTCAAAGATATAATCCTCATTGAGTGTCTAAGAGAAGGGCAAGTTTCCTGCCCAAGGCCAAAGACCTCCCCAAGGTCAAACTAGTGTTAGCTCCACCTCCACTGATCATTAGGAGAAATGTCAAGATGTGACCACTCTTCCTAATGGGAGAGTCATTGATTTATCACCTCCCCCACACGACAACAACGAAAGACAAGGAGATTTCTTCCGGCACGAAAGAGGCCGAAGATGTCCCCTTGAATGAGAGTGACAAAGAAGACGCTAGTGAGCCAAAGGTAGTAGTGAAACCACCTTCTGCGGCACCATTTCCTCAAAGGTTGATTCCCTCCCATAAAGAAAACCCACGTGAGGACGTGCTAGAAGTGCTAAAACAAGTAAAGCTAAATTTACCCTTCCTCGATGCCATTAAGTAGATTCCAGCTTATGCAAAATTCATCAAAGACTTGTTGACGGTAAAGAGAAAGATGAAGGTAAATAAGAATGTCTTTCTAGCACAAAATGTGAGCTCCATTCTACTAAATGATCTCCCGCCTAAATTCAAAGATCCCGGTGCACCCACCATTTCCTGCATCATTAGAGAAAATAAAATCGAAAAAGCCTTACTTGACTTGGGAGCAAGAGTAAATATCCTCCCTTACTCCATCTATAGGCAACTTGACTTGGGGGACCTCAAGCCCACAAAGGTCACTCTCCAATTAGCGGATCGAACCGTGAAGATCCCAAGAGGCATAGTCAAGGACGTGATCGTCCAAGTTGACACTTTCTACTTCCCGGTAGACTTTGTCATTTGGGACACGAAGCCCTCCTTCAACTTGAGCAACCATGTTCCCATCATCCTTGGGCGCCCATTCTTAGCTACGACTAATGCAATCATCAATACTCGGAATGGGCGAATGCAACTCACTTTTGGGAACATGACCTTAGAGACCAACATCTTCCACATTGCCCAATATACGGGGGAGGAAGATGATCTTCACGCGGTGAGCCTCATAGATGAGATAGCAGAGGAGTACTTTGAGGAGAATTATTGCGGCGACGCCATAGAGTCCTGTTTAGTGGCGAGACACGAGAGTGAAGGGATGTACACCGACTTCGAGAGGGAGGTTAGGGAGTTGAGAGAGTTACTCGAGGAGAGTGCGTCGGGCGAGGACGCGAGAGATGTTAATTGGGTTTCTAGATTCGAGGAGTTACCTCCGAGGGATACATGCATGGTTCCCTCCAGTGACAAATTTCCAACCCTTGAATTAAAGAAACTCCCCTCCCATATTAAATATGCATACCTAGGAGAGGATGATACATTTCCTATTGTTGTCTCTTCTAGCCTAGACAAAGAGCAGGAGGGTAAATTGTTGAAGATTCTGAGGAAGCACCAAAGTGATTTTAGTTGGTGCATTGCTGATTTGAAGGGGATAAGTCATTTGATTTTCACTCACAAGATCCATCTCGAAGAGGATGTCAAGCCCTCTAGAGAAATGCAAAAAAGACTAAATCCCAACATGAAAGAAGTTATGAGAATCGAGATTATCAAATTATTGGATGCCGGGATTATCTACCCAATCTCGAATAGCAAGTGGGTGAGCCCTATTCAAGTCGTCCCGAAGAAGTCGGGCATGACAATGATCGAGAATGCTAAGGGATAGCTGGTTCCCCAACGAACCACCACCGGGTGGCGCGTTTGCATTGATTACCGAAAACTCAATGCGGGAACAAGGAAAGACCATTTCTCCTTGCCATTTATTGATCAAATGATTGAGAGAGTAGCGGGCCACCCTTACTATTTCTTCCTTGATGGTTATTCCTGATATAACCAAATTGAGGTGGATGTACTTGACCAAGAGAAGACGACCTTCACTTGCCCTTTTGGTATGTTTACCTACAAACGTATGACATTTGGATTGTGCAATGCACCCGCGACCTTTCAAAGGTGCATGTTTAGCTTATTTAGCGACATGGTCGAGAGAGGAGTCGAAGTGTTCATGGACAATTTTAGTGTTTTTGGCACCTCTTTCAATCATTGTTTAGAAAAGCTAGAAAAAGTACTTGCCCGGTGTGAGAAAAAGAACTTAGTGCTGAATTGGGAGAAATGCCATTTCGTGGTCACCGGGGGAATAGTTCTTGGCCACATAGTATCATCCAAGGGAATAGAAGTTGATAGGGAAAAAATAGATGTCATAGCTGATCTCCCCCCACCAAAATTTCTTAAGGACGTGCTCTCATTCTTGGGCCACACGGGGTTTTATTGAAGGTTCATTAAGGACTTTAGCGCCATCGCTAGGCCCTTAAGCAACCTACTCATGAAGGACACCCCATTCGAGTGGACGGAAGCATGCCAAAGCTCTTTTGAAAAACTAAAAACCATGCTTGTGTCCGCTCCCATCATGCAAGTTTCGGATTGGTCTTTACCATTCGAACTTATGTGCGATGATAGCGATTATGCAATTGGGGTGGTTTTGGGCCATAGAAAAGATAAGAAAGCTCATGTCATCTACTACGCTAACCGGACCCTTACTGGACCTCAACTCAACTACTCTACCACGGAGAAGGAGTTGCTAGCAGTAGTCTTTGCCCTTGATAAATTCTGGTCATACCTCATCGGTTCTCCCATTACTTGCTTCATCGACCACGCGGCTTTGAAATACCTACTTGCAAAGAAATATGCCAAGCCGCGCCTCATAAGGTGGATCCTACTCCTACAATAGTTCAATCTCTCCATCAAAGATAATAAAGGAGTAGAAAACGTCGTTGCCAACCACTTATCACGGCTTTTGTCCGACGTACCTAGTGATCCCGTACCCATAGACGAATACTTTCTGAATGAGCAACTTTTTGCTACCTCTTCTTTGCCCTGGTTTGCGGATATAGTGAACTATCTTATCACGGGAGCCGTCCCTCCCGACTGGACACCGTAAGATAAGAAGAGGTTTATTACTTGGTCACGAATGTTCTTCTATGACAATCCATTCCTTTTTAAATATTGCGCCGACCAAATCATTCGACGATGCGTACCGGAGGACGAGATCCCGAAAGTCATCCAGTTTTGTCATTCAGAGGCTTGTGGAGGCCACTTTTCGACGAAAAAGATGGCCGCAAAAATTCTACAATGCGGCCTCTATTAGGCCACAATATTATGGGATGTGAATGCTGCTTGCAAATCTTGCAATAGGTGCCAATGGATGGGGGCCATTACCCGACGAGACATGATGCATCTTACCCATATACTCATTATTGAGATCTTCGACTATTGGGGTATTGACTTCATGGGCCCTTTCCCCCCGTCCTTTGGTTTTCTATACATCCTTGTCGTGATAGACTACGTTTCTAAATGGTTGGAAGCTATAGCTACCAAGACAAATGATAACAAAGTGGTGATAAAATTCTTGCAGGAACACATATTTTCCCGCTTCGACGCTCCGAAAGCGATAATCAGTGATAATAGCACGCACTTTTGTAATAGGCCATTCGCGAAGCTAATGATAAAGTATGGGGTCGTTCACAAGGTTGGAATGACTTATCACCCACAAACGAATGGGCAGTCCGAACTAGAAAATTAGGAAATCAAGAACATTCTTGAAAAGATCGTCAATCCTACCCGGAAAAATTGGTCACTTAGATTGAACGATTTGCTATGGGCCTATCGTACCGCATATAAGAATCAACTCGGCATGTACCCTTTTTGCTTTGTGTATGGAAAACCTTGCCATCTTCCCGTGGAGCTAGAACACAAAGCGTATTGGGCGATTATGCCATGGATAAGGCCGGTGAAGCCCACAAGCTTCAACTGAATGAGTTAGAAGAACTACGCAATGATGCGTATGAGAATGCTAAAATTTCAAAGAAAGGATGAAACTCGCTCACGATAACATCATTCGACGAAAAGAGTTTCTTCTCGGGAAAAAAGTTTTTCACTATAACTCTCGGCTTTATCTCTTTTCGAGAAAGTTGCGGTCACGATGGTCTGGCCCGTTCGTAGTAAAGAATGTTTTCCCCCATGGAGCTGTTGAATTAGACGATTTAAAAGGGGGAAATACATTCAAAATGAATGGACAATGACTAAATCCATATCTAGAGGTGTGTGCGGAAGAAGTCGACACCGTCTGGTTGTCAGACCCCATTTACGGGGTAGAGTGAGCTGCTGCAGCGAGGTCATCGGACCCCCGATGCGTATGGGGTGAGAGTCGTGTGTGTTGTGAGAGTCGTGTCCGTAGTGAGCGTCAATACGACTAGGTTTCATTCGGTAAAAGCATTCGCATGTTTCGGGAATATCGAGTCAAAGGGAATTGACTAGCGAAATCGAGAGGGTTTTAATCCAGATTGATAGGGAGTATGTTGTGAAAGTGAAAATTTTCGAAGAAGAGGGATCAAAATTAAGTTCGGGGAAAATCCAGCCCAAAAATCCTGGGCCGGGCCAGTTCCTTTAATTTAAGGCCGGATCAGTTCGCCCCCGGATCGGTTCCTTTAATTGTAAGGTAGATCGGTCCGCTAGTCGGATTTTCTTAATATTAAAGTACCCGGACGGGTCCACCCCTACCCCGGACCGATCCGCCTTCTGCAGGCCTGATTTATCCCCTTCCCAAGATTCACCCCCTTCTCCCCAATCTCATTCATTCCCTCCAATCCATTTTCCCAACTCCCAACCCCAACTTTTCCCTCCCAAATTCATCCCATTTTCCCTCCAAACCCTTTCCCTCCAATTCCAACCCCTACACTCAACACTTCACCTATAAATACACACCAATACCCTCCCTTTCTCTTCACACCTTCAACCAAAATCCTATATTCTCCCTCTCTAGTTTACCAAGCAAAAATCCCTCTTGTTTCCATGGCTCCACGCGTTGCTCCCACCAAGTATGACTCCACCGACATCCACCCCTCCGGTCATGGCGATTTTCGCTCTCGCCAAGAGGAGCGATGGTGCCATCAGTTCTTCGGTTTGAATCGCAAACTCCATATGGATCCCGCTGTCCAATGGGTCGGGCTACCCAACTCCGTCACTGCCTTATTCATGGCTCGGGGCTGGTGCCGATTCCTCAATGAACCCTATGAAGCGGTTTAGGCAACCGAAGTTAGATCCTTTAATGGCACCCTAGTTCAGACGGGCCAATTCGAGGCCCAAGCTTACGTGGATGGGAATGTCATCCCATTTTCTTTGTCCCTTCTCACGGCCAAGTTGTCCGAGTACGACTATCCGGACGTTCAAGAATTCACCTATCCACAAAACATCCCCCCGATCGACAAGGATGTTATCATGGCCCTCATAGCACCAAATGTGGCTTGGACGGGGCAAACCGTCGCCGTTGGATGCCTTAACGAGAAGACGTGCCTCACTTTTCAGATTGTGTGCGCCAACATATTGCAAACGTCCAACTATTCCGCCATGCGGCCCCGACAAGCCACTTTGACATATCACCTCTTTGACCCCCACACTTCAATCCACTTGGCCCGCACTTTATACACCGATATCATTAATGCGTCCTTGGATGAGAAGGGTAATGCCCCACTTCCCTATGCCCGTTTGATCACTTCTATCCTCAAGGATGTTGGCATAGCGGCACCGCTCGATCATACTCGCATTCTCGATCCTTTTGGATAAGGGACCCACACCAAGATCGCCAAACAGCTAGCTGTCCTACGGGCTAGGCGGGGAGGTGATAGTGAAGAAGAGGCTACCCCGAGCGAGAGCGAAGAAGAAGAGGCAGTCGGTGCGGATGTCGAGATAGGGGATATTGGTCTGGACGAGGAGGATTTTGAGTGGGCGGGGAGCGACTTCTCAAACCGAATGTAGGCACTTGAAACGAACTTTAGCAACTTTTTGACCGATTCCTGTCGCGATATGAGCTTAGTACTCCGGTTCCAAGCGAACAATTATCGACGCCAATGGGAGCCCAATGAGCCACTGCCATCATATTACCATGACCCCTATAGCCCCGACGCGCCCGGTTCTTCCCATCCCCCGGCCCGGTGAAGCTTGATGTGGTGCTGGCAGTTTTTTATTTGTTTTTCCTGTTCACATTTTGTATGTTTTTCCTTGTAATTGTACCACAGTCTTGTTTCTTATAAAATCTGCATTTTTCTCCATTTGTTTGTTTTATTTATCGCACTTATTATTTTTCCTTATTTAGATTTTAGTCCTTTTTGTTTGAGGACAATGCAAAAGTCTATGTTAGGGGGGTCACAAGTGCGTATTCTAAAACTCCACAAATTTTCAAAAATGCCTAGAAATTTCCAAAAAAATAAAAATAAAATTGAAAAATCCAAAAATATTTTTGTTCAAAATAAATAAAAATTGGAATTCAAAATTTTCAAAAATGTCATTAAAAGTCAAATTGAAGTCTCAAGTTGTAAAAATTCAACATACACAAAGCCGAAATTGATTAAAGATGGAAATTGAGCGAAAATTGACGACTTAACAAATAAGTGTGGAGATTAACAAACCCGGTGAGATTCGAGCCTATCACTTTTTACGAGTTTTTAAATCAATCCGAGTTAATTTTAACTCAAAGTTCTTTTCAGCGCCTAAAAAGTCATCGAGGATCTCAATTCTTTCATTTTGATCGGTTTTGAAAAATGTGTGTAATATTGCTTTGAAAAACGTGCCAAATTGATCTCTAAACTTAAATTCATCTCGAAACCCATATGGTAACGCAATTGGCATTTTGGACAATGAAGTAGGCCATCGTTTGTCACCCAAAAATATTGGCCCGAAAAAAAATAGCGAAAAATTACCCCTTTTGTAACCCAATTTGAGCCAAACAAATTGCCCTTGTCGTTTGATAACCAGAAAAACCCAAATATCCCGGAATTGTGAAAAATGAAAAAAGTCAGAATTTAAGTCCGAAAAGTGCAACAAAAAGGAGCAAGAAAAAAATAGAAGAATGCTAAACAAAAAATAGCAAGTAAAGAAAAGTGAAAAAAAATAGAAAAAATTAGAAAAAGAAGAGAAAATGAGAAATAGCTCGAAAAAAGCACAAATGGACATCATAAATGACTTTTCCAATTCCAATCTTTCCTACCATTTTCATTTTACCCCAATTACACCTTAAACCCGAAAAAGTCCTAACCGAGTCTAAATTGTGAAATTGGTTACCGTGTGGAGAGTTAATACACCAAAAGATAATAAAGGAGATTAAGTGTGTGAATAAGAGGCAATGTTCCCATTTTTAAAACCGTAATCCGTTGATGAGATCCTTTCACCATGAAATTTCCGTCTTTCTAATTGTATGCGTGATTTTGCGTCCATTATATTTGCTCTTTATATCACGCATACCGAGAGAATAGACACATTCCGAGTGATTCGTTTGAGAGAGCATTCCGTGAGAATTTGAAATCAAAACGAATTTTCAAATAAGTAACGTAATGATCAATCGGTGGAAATTGGCGGTTATATTTCCGGCTTCGTACACACACACTGCGGTTTAAGACGTGTACATATGACTTGATGATGACTATTTTCTGGAAAAGTTTGAATTGTACAATATTTGCATATTTTGAATTTTCTTTGAGTCGAATTTTGTGGGTATATTCTCCCAAAACCCTCACGAGACACAACTCGTCCTACTAGGGTGACCTAGGGGTTTAAAGGCTTGTTGCATACGGAAAATGCAACCGCTTGCCCGCGAAAAAGGTATTCTATCCCAATAAAATGTTTTTCAAGAATTGAGCCTTGCTAGGATTCTTTTACATTTCTCGAGACGCGCAAAGTTCTAAGTTAGGGGGGTTTGATTCGGCATAAATTCTTCCTAATTTATCCCTTAATTTGGGTACTTTTAGAACCTCGAACAACGTAATTGATTTGACTTTATCTCATAATCTTGCTACTGACTTATCTTAAGGAGTACACCGAGTTTCTAGTATTTCGTAGTGATTTTACAGGTATTTGATGTCAAGAAACGGAAGAAGGAAACTGGAAGAATCAAGGAAGAAAGAAGGAAAGTCAAAAGGGAAAAAGTGTAATTTCCACCCATAATTCGGATGAGGTACCAAAAGAGAAGTTGAAGATATCACACTCATAAGCACATAGGAAGAAACGACACCTCAATCGGAGTCCCGAAACAAAATATATGAGCAGTCAAAGATGAGGAAAAAAGTCAAACAGGCAGATCGGTCCGCCCATACCCCAGATCGGTCCTCTTTGCAAAACTCCAGAAGACCCCAGATCGCAAGCAAATCGAAGAAGGGAGGAAAATAAAAGAACCGATCCGGGGCCAAAACAAAAAGAACGATTCGCATGGGAGGCAGACCCGTCCGCCTAAGGCCCGGACCGGTCCGGGTATCGAGATTTGCAAATCTGATCTTCTCCTAAAAGAGTCCTAGTGCAGCAGAAATTCCTAAATTCTTGGAGGGTATAAAAACCCGTTTTATTATTATTATTTGCGCGGAGAATTTTTGTTAATTTTCCATTCTTTTCCAGAAACCCTAGTTTAGGTATAATTTACAGTTTAATTCCGAAGATTGAAAGTTATTTCAGAGTTCTGTGTTCTTCATTGCTGTTGTTACTGCTTTGGTAAAAAATAGTAAGTGATTTCATCTTTTCAATTCTGTTCTACCTCAATTCACAAGTGTTCCTTAGATTAATCATGGTTTTCTGCAATTCAAACATTGTTTTCATTACTTTCAGCATGCTAGGATAGATTTTCTAAGGCCGGGATACATGAACCCAGCCTGATGTGTTAATTGAATGTGTATAAATTTAGTCCTCTGAATTTAGTGATTGATTATGACCGTATTGCGTAGGAACATAACAGTTGTAGGTCTTTATATCTCGTTTGCCTCTGGGTAACCGTGATGATTTTGAATGCAATTCGAGTGTTACTATCGCGATACCGATTTACTCGTCCTCAGATTAAGTATGACGCGGGCTTGAACCTCGTATACGTAATGCTTAGGAGTACTAAATTTCGGGTCAAATTAATCAGTTAAATTTACGATTAGTATTATAACTGCAATACACTAGGGTTGGGGGATTGTATTCCCGTCCAGTTTTTCAAAAGTTTTAAATCATCGTTCATTCATATTTTAGGTAATTTAGTGTAATTGCATCTTATCAGAATTTCATAATTGCATTTAGTTTAATCATTCCCAAAACCAAATCATTCTCTCTTTTTCTTTTTTTAGTCAAAGTTAGGATTCCTTCGTCTTTTTCCTTCGTTGTCTTAGTTCCCTGTGGATACGATCCCGACTTACCGGGTTTATTACTAACGCGACAGGCTTGCACTTGAGCCTAGAGTGAACGCACATTAGAGACACTTTCTGAGTCACGTCACATTTCGTGCTATTTTGTTTTAAAATCTTTCATTTTCGTCTGTGTATGCCATCGATGAAGGGCGTTTCTTCATCTCTATGCTAATAAAGTCTTTATAAAAAAAAAGATGAAGTAAATGGGTCCAAAATATTCTCAAAGCTTGATTTGAGAATTTAGGTATCATCAAATTCACACGGTACTGGAGGACACTGCTAAGTCTGCTTTCTTAATGCATCATGGTCATTATAATTTTTTAATAATGTTGTTCTGACTTTACAATGCCGCATCGAATTTCCAAGCATTAATGAATGAGGTATTCTAAGATTATTTGCAAAAATTTATATTAGTCTTGTTTGATGATATTATTGTATATAGTAATAATTTGAATGACCCACTTTTACATTTAAGAACGACACTTGATATTCCAAGGTCTTACCGATTATTTTTTTTAAAAAAGAAAAAGTGTCAATTTGGCCAAAGAGAGGTCCACTACGTTGGACATTTAATTTATGATGTTGGTGTTGCCTTCGACACAAATAAGGTTACAGTTATGATGCATTGGCCTAAGTCCACTACACCGAAGTCCATGATAGGTGTTCTTGGGTTAACATGATATTACGTAAAGTTCATCCGAAAATTTAGTAAAATAACCTAACCATTGATCATTGACGGCCACTATTAGAGGTGCATTTGAGATTTTAAAGCATGATATGGCTAAAGCTCTTATGCTAGCGTTGCTTGATTTTTCATGTAAATTTATTGTGGAATGTGATGCTAGTGGATCGGGCATGAGGGCTGTCTTAATGCATGATAGAGAAATAGAATTTTATAGTCGGGTGTTGCAAAGAAATAACTTACTGTTATCGACATATGGGAAGGAAATTCTACCATTATTATTGACTGCAAAAATGGCGTCCATATTTATTGGGTCGACAATTTGTGGTCAAAACAGATCATTGAAGCTTGAAGTATTTGTGGGTGCAACCTATAACTACCACATCCTAGCAAAGGCGGTTATGCAAATTGATGGGGTTCGATTTTGTTATTGACTGCAGGAAGTGGAAAGAAAATAATGCGGTTGATGCACTTTCCAAAAGAGAAGTTGAAGAAATAAAGGGAGGAGAACAAGGCCAACTGGTAGCTATCTCATAACCAATTCCAAATTTGATAGAATTCATCAAGGATGAAGTAAAATCTAACTCAATTTTGAAAGATCTGACTCAACGGGTCATGAATGTTGAAGTTGTAGGGCCATGGAAATTTATAGATGGAGTTATTTTCTTTAAGGCAATAATTTATCTTGCTGCATATTCTTCCTTAATTCCTGATATTATTCGGCAGTTCCATAACAACAGTCGTGAAGGGTTCAGAAGAATCTCCAACGAGTTTGTTGAAATTTTTATTGGGATAAGAAATATCAAAGAATTTATTGTAGCGTGTGATATTTTCTAATGACACGAGGTTTAACACCTTTCTCATGCGGGTCTTGTCCAACCACTGCCTATTCCAAGTCAAGTATGGGAAGAAATATATGTTGATTTCATAAATGGTATGCTGAAAGCAACTATTTTGCAGTTGAGGATAGGTTATAGAAATATGCTCAATTTATTCCATTTTCGCATCGATACACGGCTACTGGTGCTGCACAGATTTTCTTGGATAACATCTTTGAGTTGCATAGAATGCCAAGAACAATTGTTTGTGATCGCGATCCTACTTTCAAAATCTTGTTTTTCTAAGAGTTATTCAACACGAATCTACAAAATTCAACTACATATCATCATAACATCTTCAAACATATGGTCAAAGTGAAGTGGTGAATCATACTTTGGAGATGTATTAGAGATGTTTTACAAGTTCACAATCGAGAGAGTGGAGTAAGTGGTTATCTTGGGCAGAGTATTATTACAATACCAGCTGGAATTCCGCCATCAAAACCACTCCTTTTGAAATTGTTTATGAAATACCCCCACTCACATTATTATCTTACATTCTAGGAGTGACTAATGTTGAGTTCGTCGATCAAAAGTTATTGAAACATAGATCAGGTTCTTACGACTCGAGGGATAGACTTTAGGAAGAATAAGCACGCATGAAGAAGGTGTATGAAACATCACAGAGAAAGAGAATTTGAAGTTGTTGACTAGGTTTATATGAAACTTCGACCATATCATCAGACTTCAATTTCAATGAGGAAGAATGCCAAGCTATCTCCTAAATATTATGGACCGTTCAAGGTTTTCAAAAAAATAAGAGTCTTGCTTTATATGTTGGAATTTCCATCCATGTCACAAATTCATCCAGTGTTCCATGACACGTTGTCTAAGAAAAAGATTTATGAAAAGTATTTTATTCAGATTGAGCTTTATGCTGCAGAAATTAATGCAGAACGATATTGATCAAAGTTATAGTATATGGATATGGCACGGGGAAGTTGCTCCTAATTCAACTTCCTCACATGTCAACGTGGGTGACCCCATCCATCACGATAATTTGGTCATAAATCCATAAGATGTGGATGATATAGCGGAAATGTTTAAGACGGTAAATGAAGACTTTATGGGGGATCCTAAATCATTTAAGAAGTTGCTAGAGGATGCTAAAAAGCCCTTTTACAAAAGGTGTAAAAAGTTTACGAAAATGTCTGCACTGGGGAGTCTACTCGATTTGAATGTAAAGAGTTGGTGGACTGATACGAGCTTTTAAAACATACTTTAATTATTTTCCCAATTGCTCCCAGAAAAAATGAAATGCCTTTATCTATGAAAAAGTCCATACAAACGTTGTCCGTGTTTGGGATGGGGTAAAAAAAACATGCATGGTTAATGATTGCATACTCCATAGAAAAGAGTACACAGATTCCACTGAATGCCCTACTTAAAGAACATCGAGGTATAAGTTGAAAAAAAATACAACCGAGGTGAATGTGGGAGTGCTTGCAAAAGTATTATGTTATTTTCCGCCCATTCCTAGGTTCAAACGGTGGTTTCAATCTGTACAAACTACAAAGGCCTTGACTTTGCATGCAAATGAAAGACAGGTTGATGGTAAGTTTGGTCACCCCGCGGACTCCCCTGCATGGAAGTTGGTGGATGATAAGTGGTCGGAGTTTGGAAATGAAACTAGAAACCTTCGGTTATGTAACAACCCTCGCTTTTAGGAGGTTAATTTTATATTAATTTACCGCAAAAGGCAATTATATAAAATGTTGGAACTGGAGTAAATAATAATTTAATGAGTCGAAAGTTAATATTTTCTAGATTGTGGTATATTTACTGTATGCGTAAGTAAATATCATCACATTGCCTGTTATGGTGTCATATAAATTACATGACATTATGGTTTAAATGGAACAGGAACTTGAAATAATTTATAAAATTTGTTGGATGCCATTTTAGAGGGCTTAGTTAGTCCCGAAATGTGCGAGACAGTCAAAATAAGTGCCATATTGTATTTTTGTATTTGGGGCACTTTTGTCTGGTTTTGACTTATATGCGTATTTGGGAGTCATTTTAATGTGGTATTAACCACTTAAGTTGGGGATTTTAGACTTGAGCCATGATTAAGTCTTTCTTTTCATTTATTCTCTTAAGTGTGTATTATTAAACAAAGAGAGAAAGAGAGAGGAAGAGAGCTTGGGAGAAAAGAGGAGAAAGAAGAGAAAAATGGAGATTGAAGATTTGGGGTTGCTACTACAAAGGAAAATCTGAGATTCCTACATCAAGGAAAATTTTCTACTTGCTAATATGTGATTTAAGATGAATAATTTGTGTGATATTTATGTAATTGCATTTCGAGATCAAAAATGGAAATTATGGTATTTAAACCTAGATTTTGGTTTTTCGATGATGAAATTGTGGGTTATAGTTGTGAATAATCATATAGGATGATCTTGGGTAGATTAGGGATGTTGAATGTGTGCAAAAATTTGAAGAGATTTGAGTTTGGGGAAAAATCTAGGGTTTGTAACCCGTAAGCCATTCTTGGCAAATTTGCAGGGGTGAATCGATTCGCCAAAGGATCAGCTTACAGGTCTGTTTAGACCGAATCGATTCAGCCAGGACGAATCGATTCGGTAGGTTACAGAGACCCAGGTTTTCTTGTCCGAATCGATTCACTTCTTGGGAAAATCGATTCATTTTCCTGCTATTTTTCAGTTAATTTTATAACTAAATTTCAATCCTTTTTCTTGAGGCATAGGACGTAGGAACCTTCTTGTATGAAGTAAATTTAGAGTCCTAGACGAGTGGACTGATTACCCTACATTAGGATTGGGTTTTGTGGGGGCTTTCACGGGGATATGCCAATTGATGTTAAGGCATTCTTTCATCTAGTTGATTATTATGAAACTAGGAGTTGTAGTGTTAGGTTTGGGAATACTTTAGAAGCTCGATTGAGATATATTAGTCTTGATGGTTCACAATAATACCGCAAACAAATCTTGGGAGAGCAAAATTAAAAATGATTCAGTTATTGAGGTATGTTAGTTTTGGGTGGTTTATAATAACACCCTAAAATGTTTGGAGATAAGTGAAATTTATTCACTACTTCCAGGTTGTAATGACGATGTAGAGTAGTTATGGCTCCGGATAAAGAGTAATATAGTTTACAAAAATGTAAATGGTTATGGTTCCATATAAATGGAACATACATATGAAAAAATGGAACAGAAAATGAAATGGTAATGGTATTGATTTTAGTAAATGATAATTTACTTAATCATGAAAATGGTAAATGATAATTTACTTGATTTTGAAAATGAAAAATAAAATGGTTTAAACACACCCTCTCTAAATGCCATATTAAGGGAAGTTCGTACGTGAGGTGAAGCCCCCTGGCTAATGATTGCAGGGTGGATATAGTCCTAGGCCATATGAGCGTTTGTTGTTGTATATTTTTCTGCGATGGGTAGGTAATTCTGGGTGTGGTTATGACTACCCCGCAGGCACATGGACGCTTCCCGACGTCTTGCGTTGTAGGATCCCACGTTGTCTTGATGATAGGCCCTGGAAGATGATGGGCATTTAGGGGGCGCACACAGTGGGGAAACCCGGACGGGCGGTCTTAGAATCATAATATAAATATAAGTATAACTATTCTTTATCAAGTGGGACTTGATGGATTATATATGCCATAAAGAGCATAATGAAGTGCCACAAAGAGCACATTGAAATGCCACAAAGAGCATTTGAAAATGACTATTTTCCTGATAAGGAAAGGATTTTTACAAAATGTAAAATTGAGATAAAAATACCATATAGAGCATAAAATTGTGATTATATATAATATATCCTGTTAAGGAAAAGATATATGAAATAATCGGTGCTCATGATGAAAGTTTTAGATTAATGTTAATCTTTCTTGTTTCCTGCTTAGCTAAATTGAACTTATGATTAAGTGAATTTGTTCTAGTTTATGCATTAAATTGTGTAGGTAGATCCTTATTCCTATTAGTCATGATTTACCTTTCATAACTGTCATACTTTTATTCATCTGGTGATCACATAAAATCGGGCCCTGACCCGTTCATATTTCTTATTGTGCATGCATCTTGTATCCGTTAAGGTGGCTCCGCCGCAAGGACGCCCATTCTGACTTTCCTATTCCGGTGTTTTTTGACGAGTCGTGATGCTTTGCAGTTATTACGGGACATATTGCAATAGACGTTGTCATTCTTGTACTCTAGTTAAGATCAGGTCTTTTATTCAGGCGTGAGGCCCAATCTTTTGTAATTGTTTAATGTAATGTAATATATAATTAATTGAATTTGTTTACCACTGTTTTAGAGCCTGTTGACCGACAGCATATTCGGTCCTTTTAATTGTATACTTGTTGTAATATATATACATTCTTGGGGTTTCCCCTATCTTTTCATTATGGGGTTGTTTAAATTCTTTCTTTAACTTTAAAACAAAATTTTGGCAACCCGTTTCCTAAAAAATTCGGTGGTTATCCTGAATAATTTTTATATTGTTGTGATGCTGAGAAAGATTCCATCCATGATTCCTGTTATATTGGAGTATTGGGCTGGCCACCCCTTATTTTGGTGAGAGGGTTGTCATATTTGGTATCAGAGCATCAGGTTCTAGAGTCCTGAGGAATCTGTGTGGACGCCTTATGTTTTCAGCGTTGCTTTTGATTTGACATAGAGCCTTAGGATTAAGATCGTTAATTTCTCTTGTGAGATTTCGTTCTCCTGTCGTGAGGTAGAATCCGTAGAGTCTGTTGCGCGTTCGTGTGAGATTAGTATGTCGATTGAAGAAGGACGCCAGGTAAGTTCGTTGTGAAGGTGTCATAAGATGGGATCACTAAGAACTGTAAGTTGTGGTCGGGGATAAGGACCACTTTGGAGCTCGCTCCCTTTTTGTAGAATTTTCTTATCTTGCTACTACTACTCCTACTTACAGTAGATATGGTTTTCTGAGTACCTCTAGAAGTAGAGGGTGGTACTAAGCTTGGGACTCCAAGCGATGTTAAAATTGAAGTGGGGAAGAGTCCGTGACGAGGGCCATTGATAGACAGGGTTTTATCGTGGAGCGAGAGTCACCTATGCGCCGGTCATTTTGAATTCGGCCCACCTGAACTATATAAAAACCTAAACTACAACTACACTCAACGGGTGAGTATAGCGGTAAGTCGGGTATCGAATCCACAGAGAGTGTTTGACAGATCGTAACAGATTATTAAATTCAGGAATAAAAGTGTAAAAAGGTGATATGTAATTGTAATTAAAAGAAAAGAATAAGTCAAGTCTAAATAAAAGTAAAGGGAGGATCGGTATATCATCCAACCATACGGATCGAAACAACTACTAATTAAGATTCTGGCTCGAAAGCAATTTAATCGAGCATTATCAATTAAACATAAACTTCACCCAATAAGGAATTTAAGCTAAAGTTGTGAGAATAAGCACTTAACCGAAAATTGGTCGCACGCGTATTAAACTCAGATTATCGCTATAAACACTAACGATGCATGACATAGAAAATTAAACGCATACTAATACGACTTTAATTCACGCGGGTTCAATTAAATGCAATTTTACACAAAACCTAATTTTCGGAGCTCGGGGCTCGAAAATGGCGGAAATGAAATCCCGACGCTATTTATCTAAGGGTATATGATGAATTACATTAATTAAACTAGGAAAGCAAGAATTAAAGCATGTAAACTAGTTAGAAATCATGGAAACTAAATTACAAAGAAAAGAAAGAATGAAGAACAAAGTAATATTAAATGAGATGGCAATGAATAGTTCAATCTTACAAAAGCCATGGGTTGTCAATCAAAGAATAAGAGAAAATGAGCTCTCCAAACCAAACCCTAACTAAACTATCTATATCAAATTATGAGAGTGTGTATATATCTATTATTACAACAAAAATTGGCTTAAGTAGTAAGTTGGAATAAAAGAAAAGAAGAAAGAAAAGCCAACAAAATATCTACAGAAAAATAGGGGATCGATCGATCGACCCCTGTGGTCGATCGATCAACTGTTAAAATCATGGCAAAAATATGAAGGGTCGATCGATTGACCCCTAGGCTCGATCGATCGATCAAGCAGGGCAGCCTGCAGTTTCCCCTGTTTTGGCATGTAATTCTTCTTCGCTCAAATCACCGTAACTTTGTCATACGGACTCTAAATCGCGCACCGTTCATGGCCACGCGAAGCTAGCGAGGAAGGCTACAACTTCCATGTAGATATCGGGCTAGGTGCCCAAGCTGTGAACTGACCGGATTGCCCTTAAACATGCAATTGTGTACAAAAATTGCGCGGAATGCATTCGAATCCCATACTTGGTACCTAAATACCTACAAAAGCCCAATTATACCTCATATAGCATGTTAACAATATAAACAGAGGTTGTCTGGTTAACGGGCTTAAATATAGAGATTAAGGCACCCGAGGGGGCCAAAATGCGTAGATTCGACGAATGAAACACGCGATATTTGCGTATTATCACACCCCCTAACTTACACATTTATATTCCCTAGCAATGAAATAGGATGCAACAAGAACAACAAGCACCAAAAGCAGGATAAGTACAAAAATATGGTATAAAAGCATAAATCCACTTTCGCGGGCGATTCGATTGCATTTAGCATATGCAATAAGCCGTTAAACCCCTAGGTTATCCTAGTGGACGAGTGTCATCTCGTGAGGGTTATCAGTGATGGAAACCACAAACATCATAAAGTTTCCTCAAAATATGCTCAATCAAATGCGATAAACTAAACAATACGAACAAGATTTCAACATGTTATTAGCATATCAAACGAATTTGCGTGAGACGTCCGTAGTTATTAACATTATCGAATGCACCTCAATGAATTGAAACTCTAACATGTGGGAGGGGAGTGAGCATATGCAAAGTATGATTTGGCGAAAAACTTAAATAACTCGGATACTAAATATCAAAGCATGCATAAAAGTCAATCCCCACGGGCATTACACTCATCAAATGAGTTCACTTGAAATAGGGAGGTAAAACACGGGACACGCGAGCATAAGGAGTAAATGAAAAGGGAAACTAGGCCGCGCACATGTCACAAATGAAGAACGCTATATAGGAAATAAAAATTGCAATCTCAGTGAAAGGATACCACACATATAAAAGAGGCCAAATGCATTTTCACTGATTATCAAAACTATTTAAACCTTTGAATTACATCAACTTAAGATCACATAGGACTTTAATATGGTTGTAATGTAGGCTAGGTTAAGGTACGAAATGAAAGGGATGTATATACGGAATTAAAGTGTTTGGGGATGAAACTCGGGAAAATGGGAAAAAGTGGGAAATTTTAAAATTGGACAAATGATTTCCAAACGAGCATTAGATATAAGAATTGAGAGAGTAACAAGGATTATTGAATAACATACAAACACTATAAACAACTTTCTCTTTCTTTTTCTTTTCTTCTTTTTCTCACTTTTTTCTTTTGTTTTCTTTTGTTTTCAACTTTCTCTTTCTTTTTCTTTTCTTCTTTTTCTCTTCACTTCTTACTCTTTTCATACTCAAATTGCAACCACAACACAATAATAACATTCAATCCCAAGCATCGATCCAAACAAGGGTATGGAAGGTAATATGTATGGTATAAAACTCCAATTTAGAGTTGGTTATGGGATTTTGGGTAATGAAAAGAAAGGCTAGTATTTAGGCTCAAGTGGGTTGACTAGGGAACATATAAAGGATGAGGTTAAGGTCATATGGGTGATATACAAAGATGGACTATGATCATTTCAAAAAGTATACACAATTCTCAAGTTAAACAGCATATGAAAATCATGCTCAAGTAACACATTTCAAGTATGAACTCAATTAATGAACGGTCAATGAAAGAATAAAGAGATTACCAACGACTGTAACGTTTTCAAAGAGGAAAGAAAAGTGTATACACTCACAAATGAAGATAAGTCTCTAATCTCACTCGTGTAAGTATATACAATGCAATAAAAGTATATCGAGCTATAAAAATCTTAAACCAAAACAATATAACAAGAATGGTGCATGTGCTCACAGATTAAAGTTTAATTCATGAAGTCATTCATAATATTAATGATTTAGGACTAAAGTCTAATAACTTCTAAAATCGAGAACATGCATCGTTGAATTGTCTATTTGATCGAGCAATTATTAAAATTTATCATCGGAAACAAGGGCAAAATGCCCAATAAAGGAGAAAAAAGAAAGAAAATATTTTTGAAAATTTTCAAATTTTTAACAAAAACAGCTTTGTAACTAAATTGTAATCAAATTCAAGGACTAATCAGCAAAATGGATAAAATATCCTACACCCCCTAACTTAAATGTTGCATTCTCCCCAATGCGTCCATTAAAGAACACAACACAAAGATAGGAAAAGAATGATATTAACCAAATTTGGAGCGATCTCCATAAGTACAAGTCCAAGTGAAGTTGCAAAACAAGTTAGTACAAAGCATAGGAAGAATATGTACCGATGTATTAAGTTAAGAAAATCTATGTCACAAGTCACAATAATATAGAGGGGATAAAGTGCAAATACTAGATAAATTGATGGTGAACTTTTTGATTTTATAAAATGGAAGGTCACACACATCAAAATCCAATAAACAACCACAAACTAAATTTTCATTTCCCATTTCATAAGTTCAATACAAAATCACTTAATACATTACAACTAGTGAAATAAAAGAAATACAAATTAAAATAAAAAGTACAATATAATATCCGATCCCAGAATGCCAAAAATGACCCAGTACAATAGCAGCCTAGTGGCCAGAACCACTAGGATCAGAAGGGTCCTGAAAATGAGGAGGTAGCAGTGTGTCGGAATCATTGCGCTGCAAATAAAGATCTCTTATCATCTGCTGCATCATCCGATACTCATTATGTGCTGCGCTCTAGCCTGCCTCTGCTGGGCCCACTCCTGCCACTATTCGGCCTGAAACTACCACTGGTCGGCCTGATATTGTCGCATCTTGGCCTGCTGCTAGCCCAGGCGGGACTCCCATGTGACACCCCGACTAATTAAATACCGGGTAGCTACTCCTTTATAAAATTAATTCAAAATGCCAAGTTGGCTCAGTTAATAGCATCACTGTTGAAAACATTTTATTATTACTAACCACCTAGTATTTAAAAAAAACAAGTTGCCAAATTTTAGTTTAAGTCTGATTAACATGCAACAAATGTAATGAAGAAATAAATAACACCATTCACCATACTGAAGTAAAATGAATAACCATCACAATAGTGTAAATAAAGTCTGGAGGAAACCCCTCACTATAATCCCATAACTGAAATAAATAAACTGAAACAATACATGCTAAAGTCTGAAAACTGAAAGGTAAAAGATGTCTCTAAAGAAATGGGCAACATGCCCAACAACTGATAGATAGTGACTCTGGAATCCAAAGAGATAGAAGCGTCTACATGCAAATCCCTGTAGCTTCCACAAGCATCTACAGCTCGTCACCGGAATGAGTACCTATGCTTGGTGTCCTTGTGGCTGGGCACCTAAAATGGTTTTAGAAAGAAAAGATTTGAAAAGCAAACGGGTCAGAGCCCGAATGTGGAGTTATATTCTAAAAACCTGCAAGTGCTTTAAAAACATTTAAAACATTCAATGCAAAGTACATGTTAGGACGTGCACTCACATTATATTCTCACCCCTCGTCTAACTGTGCACTCCTAACGCAAGTACCCATCTATATCTATCCATACAACTAGCTAAGTGACTACATAACTAGCTAGACTGCCAAAGGTTCTACCCATATTACTCAGTTCCATTTAACATAACAACGCTCGTAATTAAATAGGGGTTTAACGTGAACTCAGTTACTAAATATACCATTGATATAACTATCAGTTAACTCATTATATAACTCGAAATAATACCCTAATATTTTTACAACATTAACATGAGGATTCCCATTAATTTAATGTATATTATTCACATCATAAATATACGATACAAGCACCCCGCAATCTAAGCTATGGTGCACACATACTCTGCTATCAATCCCGGTACATCACGTACATAAGGATTACATATTCCGAATCTCTCAGGAATAGTTTACCGATAACAACATCATAAATAATGGAGGCGAACACAGTCACCATCACATGGGTCACGCACATACCTACGCTCCCATGGTCAGCGGACTTATTAATATCACAATGAGTCTTTCTATGACCTATGTTCATCGAGGTACCAGTCTATATCCCCCCCGTAGGCACACAAGGATTAGAGGGTCCTAAGCGAACGCAACCTCCCGTGATAGCAAGTATGGTAGGTATGTCATACACACAATCCATATACTAATACTAAGTAAACACACATCTTAGTAATACCATATTTTAATCGTAGTACATATCGCATTCTTGTACTAACTATAATTATCACAATTCGTACTATTCCGGTTTGTAATTATACGCGCCATAATTCATCCTCACATCGTAGTAGACACTCACGTCTCAACCCAAATGGTTCATTGAATATAACTCTAGTGTATAATACTCCTCTCAATAACCCAAAAGTCCCAAATCTATCCTCACATCAATAAAGGAAGGTCTTCTATATCCTCGAACAAGTTTACGGGACTCTAAAAATCAAAACAGTCCAAAAAGGATCAAACTGTCAACTCGTTAGAAGTCTTGTTCGAACGAGACTTCGAACGAGTTTGGACTGTCAGGTCGTTAGAAGTCTCGTTCGAACGAGGCTGTTCGAACGAGATCCAAGTTCGTTCGAACGAACTGACCCTTCTAACGATATCTCGTTTGAACGAGATATCGAACGAAAATCCCTACTCGTTAGAAGCTCGTTCGAACGAGTTCGTTCGAACGACCTCGGGGCTGCTTCTAACGAGCTACCAGTTTCGGCCCAGATTTTACCCCAATTCGTTTTTTCACCATTTTTACTCCTCAAACCTCTTCTAAAATTCGTTCCTACAATATATTGAGTTCTCTAATCATCCTCAAACATGCCAAGGTGCTATACTAACATCATTAAAGGGTTTAATACCTTCTAAACATCCTTAAATCACATGGTTTCTACATAAATTCCCAATTTTCTTCAAGAACATAAACCCTAGATTCTTCTCATCAAAATTTCCCAGATTTTAATCCGTTTATACATCACAGAGATATGAAATCTCTGAATTAAATCTTCAAACAATGTTTTTACATGCAAACCTATCCCAAAATTTAAACAACAATCTTCCAATTTCATAGGTTTTCTTTTAACTCTTATATAAGATTGATTAACAATGTTTCTAACATGGAAAAAGAATTCACTGCATAAGGAATGTAATTTAAATCACTTGCCTTGGTTTGATTCCGGATTTGATGTTGATTTGATGAAGAATTTCTGCAGAATTTCTTCTCTCCAAGCTTCCTCTCTAATGGTGGCTTAAGGTGGCTAGGGTTTGATTTGGGGAAACTTAGAAAACCTAAATGACAACCTACGTAGCCTTCTAGGTTAATATGGGTTGGTTAATGGGCTTAATGGGTTTAATCCACATCAGATTTACATCTCTAATTTTCGTCACTTTTAATTCCTAAAAATGTAAAATTACCAAAATACCCTTTAAGTTACCGGTATGGCCTAAAAATACCCCGGGACCCAAACTATACCCCCGGCTAGTGTTTTCTGACTATCTCGACCCTTCCGGACGCGTTGGCGCACTCAAAACGACCATACGGATTATATATTTAAAATTCACTTTTTATCATCAAAATATAATACCGTGACGCGGCAGTCCCACGCGTCTCAACAAAATTTCTAAAATGCCGTATATAAATCCCACGACAAATTTTATAATACCAAGTACATATATAATCATATATGCACATAATCAAATACTAACTCGTATCACATTAGTATTTTTATCCCGGATTAATTTCCAATTAATACGCATTTAATTAATTAATCCTCAAAATAAATATAGTCAAAAGTATGGGGTATTACATACTTCCCCCCTAATAACTGAATTTCGTCCCGAAATTCGAAACTAGAAAGTACCTGCTAAAAATAGCTCTGGATAACGTTCGCGCATCTCATCCTCGCGCTCCCATGTGGACTCCTCGACATTGTGATGTCGCCACTGAACACGCACTAACGGGACTATCTTTGACCGCAGTTTCCTCTCATTTCGGTCCAAAATAGCAATTGGAACCTCCTCGTAGGAGCTATCCGGCTGGAGATCGATGTCCTCCACAGCAATGTGAGAATGAGCCAAATCATCTCTAAGGTATTTCCTCAGCGAGGAAATATGGAACACGTCGTGAATCCGATGCAAGTGCTCCGGTAGTCCAAGTCTATACGCAACCGGTCCGATCCGCTCAATAATAGGAAACGGCCCCACATACCTCGGTGCCAACTTCCCCTTCTTCCCGAATCGCATAATCCCCTTCATTGGAGATACCCTGAGCAAAACCTGGTCCCCCACTTGGAACTCCCTGAAAAAACTCTTCGCATCAGCATAACTCTTCTGCCTGTCTTGAGCTACCCGAATGCGACTCCGAATCAACTCAATCCTTACCGAAGTAACCTGAATCACTTCCGGCCCAAGCAGTTTGTTGTCCCCCACCTCCAACCAACATGCTGGGGAATGACAAGGTCTACCGTACAACGCCTCGAACGGAGCCATGCCAATCGTGAACTGATAGGAGTTGTTGTAAGCAAACTCCACCAGTGGAAGGTACTGCTCCCATCCACCCCCGAAGTTAATAATGCACATGCGTAGCATGTCCTCCAACATCTGATTGGTGCGCTCTGTCTGCCCATCGGTCTGCGGATGATAAGCCGTACTCAACCGCAATTCCGTGCCCATGGCCTCCTGGAAACTCTCCCAAAACCTCGAAACAAATATCTTGTCTCTGTTAGACACGATATTTAGGGGCACACCATGAAGTCTCACAATGTCTGAAATGAAGAGCTGGGCATACTGTCCCGTAGTGTAGTCAGTCCTTACGGGTAAGAAGTGAGCGACCTTGGACAACCTGTCCACAATTACCCATATGGAGTCGTGACCCCTCTGCGACGTAGGCAATCCCGTGACAAAATCCATGGATATGCTCTCCCACATCCACACCGGAACCTCCAACGGCTATAGCAATCCTGTTGGTCTCTGATGATCCACTTTTACAAGCTGAGAAGTGGCGCATTTCGAGACAAACTCAGCGATATCTCTTTTCATACCGCTCCACCAATATTGTCGTCTCATGTCTTGGTACATTTTGTCCCCTCCGGGATGTACCGCGAACCGTGAGCCGTGCGACTCTGCCATAACATCGTGTCGCAATTCTTCCCCTTCCGGAACTACCAATCTCCCAATGAAGCGCAATCCCTCGTCTGAGCTAACGGTATAGGATTCGGCTCCCTCTGCTAGCAGTCGAACTATCTGCTCCTGACAGAACGGGTCATTAGCCTGTGCCCGTACTATCCTCGTGATAATCTGCGGTGTAACGGTCATTACAGACATGAAAGATCGGGCCACTGCATCCTGGTGTCCCAATTCCTTCCACTTAGCCTTCCACACCTCTGCCACCTCATCTGCTGGCCTGCGGCTCAACGCATCTGCTACCACGTTAGCCTTACCCGGGTGGTACTGGATGTCGAACTGGTAGTCCTTCACAAACTCAAGCCACCTACGCTGCCGCATATTCAACTCCTTCTGCGTGAACAGATACTGTAGTGACTTGTGGTCCGTGAACAGCTGAAACTTCTCCCCCAAAAGATAGTGCCTCCAAATCCGTAAGGCAAATACTACCGCTGCCAACTCCAAATCATGCGTGGGGTAATTCTTCTCATGAGGCTTAAGCTTACGGGAAGCATAAGCTATGGCCTGTCTCTCCTGCTGCAATACACCTCCCAGTCCTTGCAACGACGCATCGGTGTAAACCAAATACTCAACTCCCGGTCTCGGCAATGCTAACACAGGTGCTGAGGTCAACTTGTCCTTCAATTCATCGAATTCCAACTGACAGGCATCACTCCAAATGAACGGCACACCTTTACGAGTAAGATGTGTCAAAGGATCTGCTATCTCTGAGAAACCCCGAATAAACCTCCTGTAGTATCCTGCTAGACCCAAGAAACTACGAATCTCCGTTGGCGTCGTGGGCTGTCCCCACTCCCTCACCCCTGATACCTTCCCCGGATCAACTGATATTCCCTGGTCGGAAATAATGTGACCCAAGAACTGGACTTCCTTCAACCAAAACCCGCACTTCTCGTATTTTGCATACAACTCGTTCTGACGAAGTGTCTGCAAAACCTGCCTCAAATGCTCGGCGTGCTCCTCCTCTGTCTGAGAGTAAACCAGAATGTCATCAATGAAGACAATGACAAACTGATCTAGGAAATCTCTGAACACCCTGTTCATCAAGTCCATAAACACTGCTGGAGCGTTGGTCAAGCCGAAAGGCATAACTCGAAATTCATAAGAACCATATCTCGACAAGAACGCGGTCTTTGAAACATCCTCCTCCCTGATACGCAACTGATGGTATCCCGACCTCAAGTCAATCTTCGAGAAGAAAGAATCTCCTCTCAACTGGTCGAACAAGTCATCGATTCGAGGCAACGGATACTTATTGCGTATCGTGACCTTATTCAACTCTCGGTAGTCCACACACAACCTCCGTGAACCGTCCCTCTTCTTCACAAACAAAACTGGAGCGCCCCAAGGTGAGGTACTCCTGCGAATAAAGCCTTGTCCCAACAGCTGCTCTATCTGATCCCGTAGCTCTCTCATCTCAGCTGGAGCCATACGGTACGGTGCGCGTGCTATAGGTCTCGTACCTGGTAGCAAATCTATAACGAAGTCTATCTCCCGTCTGGGCGGTAAGCCTGGTATCTCCTGAAACACATCTGAACACTTCCTGACAACCGGGATCGAATCCAAAGGAATCACAACCTCCTTAGAGGTATCCTCCTCTATGTAATACAGATGAGCGGTCGATCCTCCCTCTGGGCGAGGCATCGCCACTATAAACATCTCTTGCCCCGGAATGGCAAAAAGAATGCTCCCGCTGAAGCAATAAATCATGGCCCTATATGCTACGAGCCAATCCATACCGATGATCACATCGTGAACATGCATATCTAACACTAACATGTCTGTAGGCAATACCAAACCACCGATATCTACCCCCACTCCTCGGCATATAAAGAAAATAAGTGACCCACTCCCTAATGGTGAGTCGACACACGTCACTGTGCTCTCTGCCGTAGCTAACAATCCTAAATCTTTCGCGAAGTGTGTAGCTATGAAACAATGTGTAGCACCCGTATCAAATAACACCCGACCCATAGTGCCATGGATAGGAAACGTACCCTCGATCGCGGGCGGTGCCTATGGAACTGCAGCCTGGTGAACGTTGTAGACACGTCCATACTGTAGCTGCCCCTGCTGAGCTGGGACTGCTGGAATGGATGGCAATGCTGCCATCTGTGGTGGTGCGGGAAGAGCGGCGGGAAATATAGGTCTCTGTGGCTCCTGGCGAGCACCCTGTTGCTGCTGCTGTGGGGCCCTGCCCCTATCAGGACAATCCTGCTTCTTATGGCCAATCTTGCCACAAGTAAAGCACTTCCCTGGGATGTTCCCTCCCCTCTGCCCCTGCTGTCCCCGGCCCTGGTGGTCGTTACCATTCCTCCCTTGGCCCTGCTAGCCTTGATGAAACTGTTGCCCATTCTGCCCCTGCTGGCCCTGATGGCCGTTTGGACCCTGATGGCCCTGACGGAAACCTCCATGTCCCTGCCTGTAGTTCCCTGACCGAAACCTCTTATTATCCCCCTGCTGGGTACCCTGCTCATTTTGTCTCTGCCCCTGACCCGATTGTGCCCCGCTAGCACTATGTCCTCCAGTCCTGCCCTGATGGCTAGACTCCCCCGACCGCTTGCCCTCGGCCATATGAAAACGGTGGTCCTGGCAGTGCAATAATGCAGCGTTAACCACATCAGAATACGTGGCCAACGATAGGTTCCCTAGCAGATGTTGACGGATCCTACAATTTAACCCATCGGTGAACTTCTGTATTTTCTTCTTCTCTGTTGGAATCTCGTCTGGAACGATATTCAACAGGTTAGTGAACTCGGCCTCATATTCGGCCACTGTCTTGCTCTCCTGCTTCAAACTCATCAGCTTCCTCCTCATCTCTGTATGAACTGCGGACGGAAAGTACTTGCGGTCGAACCGCACCCAGAACTCCTGAATCGTGAGGGTATCCCTCTCCTCCGCGGTGGTGATAGACTCCCACCACTGTAGCGCAGATCCTACTAGCTTGAAAGTAGCTAGTACCTGTTTCTGAACATCAGTGCACTCATGCATCCTCAAATGCCTCTGTATGCCCTTCCTCCATTGGCTCGAGACTACCACGTCTGAGCTACCTGCAAACTCTGGCAGATGCGCTTTCTGAAATGCGTCACGTACACGCTCCCAAGCAGACGGGAATGCATTAACCTGTACTGGCGCGGCAACCGGCGCCTGAGGTGGTGCCTGCTGAATCACGGCAATCGCGGCATTTACCGCTTGGGCTACTATAGCAGCAACCTCAGTGGCGTTCATCATGCCCTGAACTGGAGCGGGCTGGGGTTCGGGCATTGCATTCCTGGGAACTCGTCGTGCACGTCGTGGAGGCATCTGAAATAAGAACAAAGTTTATAAGTTCACGGTTTATAATCTTAAAATAACTGAAGAACGAAGCATACACAAAAAGAGTACAACAGTCCTAAAATATAGGGCTCTATATCAAAGAAACGTAGCAGAAATATAATAGCCGTACAGATCCTAAAGGACACTAGAACCTGATGCTCTGATACCACCTGTGACACCCCGACTAATTAAATACCGGGTAACTACTCCTTTATAAAATTAATTCAAAATGCCAAGTTGGCTCAGTTAATAGCATCACTGTCGAAAACATTTTATTATTACTAACCACCTAGTATTTAAAAAAAAACAAGTTGCCAAATTTTAGTTTAAGTCTGATTAACATGCAACAAATGTAATGAAGAAATAAATAACACCATTCACCATACTGAAGTAAAATGAATAACCATCACAATAGTGTAAATAAAGTCTGGAGGAAACCCCTCACTATAATCCCATAACTGAAATAAATAAACTAAAACAATACATGCTAAAGTCTGAAAACTGAAAGGTAAAAGATGTCTCTAAAGAAATGGGCAACATGCCCTACAACTGATAGATAGTGACTCTGGAATCCAAAGAGATAGAAGCGTCTACATGCAAATCCCTGTAGCTTCCACAAGCAGCTACAGCTCGTCACCTGAATGAGTACCTATGCTTGGTGTCCTTGTGGCTGGGCACCTAAAATGGTTTTACAAAGAAAAGATTTGAAAAGCAAACGGGTCAGAGCCCGAATGTGGAGTTATATTTTAAAAACCTGCAAGTGCTTTAAAAACATTTAAAACATTAAATGCAAACTACATGTTAGGACGTGCACTCACATTATATTCTCACCCCTCGTCTAACTGTGCACTCCTAACGCAAGTGCCCATCTATATCTATCCATACAACTAGCTAAGTGACTACATAACTAGCTAGACTGCCAAAGGTTCTATCCATATTACTCAGTTCCATTTAACATAACAACGCTCGTAATTAAATAGGGGTTTAACGTGAACTCAGTTACTAAATATACCATTGATATAACTATCAGTTAACTCATTATATAACTCGAAATAATACCGTAATATTTTTACAACATTAACATGAGGATTCCCATTAATTTAATGTATATTATTCACATCATAAATATACGATACAAGCACCCCGCAATCTAAGCTATGGTGCACACATACTCTGCTATCAATCCCGGTACATCACGTACATAAGGATTACATATTTCGAATCTCTCAGGAATAGTTTATCGATAACAACATCACAAATAATGGAGGCGAACACAGTCACCATCACATGGGTCATGCACATACCTACGCTCCCATGGTCAGCGGACTTATTAATATCACAATGAGTCTTTCTATGACCTATGTTCATCGAGGTACCAGTCTATATCCCCCCCGTAGGCACACAAGGATTAGAGGGTCCTAAGCGAACGCAACCTCCCGTGATAGCAAGTATGGTAGGTATGTCATACACACAATCCATATACTAATACTAAGTAAACACACATCTTAGTAATACCATATTTTAATCGTAGTACAGATCGCATTCTTGTACTAACTATAATTATCACAATTCGTACTATTCCAGTTTGTAATTATACGCGCCATAATTCATCCTCACATCGTAGTAGACACTCACGTCTCAACCCAAATGGTTCATTGAATATAACTCTAGTGTATAATACTCCTCTCAATAACCCAAAAGTCCCAAATCTATCCTCACATCAATAAAGGAAGGTCTTCTATATCCTCGAACAAGTTTACGGGACTCTAAAAATTAAAACAGTCCAAAAAGGATCAAACTGTCAACTCGTTAGAAGTCTCGTTCGAATGAGACTTCGAACGAGTTTGGACTGTCAGGTCGTTAGAAGTCTCGTTCGAACGAGGCTGTTCGAACGAGATCCCAGTTCGTTCGAACGAACTGACCCTTCTAACGATATCTCATTCGAACGAGATATCGAATGAAAATCCCTACTCGTTAATAACAACTGGTCAACTCGTTAGAAGCTCGTTCGAACGAGTTCGTTCAAACGACCTGGGGGCTGCTTCTAACGAGCTACCAGTTTCGGCCCAGATTTTACCCCAATTCATTTTTTCACCATTTTAACTCCTCAAACCTCTTCTAAAATTCGTTCCTACAATATATTGAGTTCTCTAATCATCCTCAAACATGCCAAGGTGCTATACTAACATCATTAAAGGGTTTAATACCTTCTAAACATCCTTAAATCACAAGGTTTCTACATAAATTCCCAATTTTCTTCAAGAACATAAACCCTAGATTCTTCTCATCAAAATTTCCCAGATTTTAATCCGTTTATACATCACATAGATATGAAATCTCTGAATTAAATCTTCAAACAATGTTTCTACATGCAAACCTATCCCAAAATTTAAACAACAATCTTCCAATTTCATGGTTTTTCTTTTAACTCTTATATAAGATTGATTAACAATGTTTCTAACATGGAAAAAGCATTCACTGCATAAGGAATGTAATTTAAATCACTTTCCTTGGTTTGATTCCGGATTTGATGTTGATTTGATGAAGAATTTATGCAGAATTTCTTCTCTCCAAGCTTCCTCTCTAATGGTGGCTTAAGGTGGCTAGGGTTTGATTTGGGGAAACTTAGAAAACCTAAATGACAACCTACGTAGCCTTCTAGGTTAATATGGGTTGGTTAATGGGCTTAATGGGTTTAATCCACATCAGATTTACATCTCTAATTTTCGTCACTTTTAATTCCTAAAAATGTAAAATTACCAAAATACCCTTTAAGTTACCGGTATGGCCTAAAAATACCCCGGGACCCAAACTATACCCCCGGTTAGTGTTTTCTGACTATCTCGACCCTTTCGGACGCGTTGGCGCACTCAAAACGACCATACGGATTATAGATTTAAAATTCACTTTTTATCATCAAAATATAATACCGTGACGCGGCGGTCCCACGCGTCTCAACAAAATTTCTAAAATGCCGTATATAAATCCCACAACAAATTTTATAATACCAAGTACATATATAATCATATATGCACATAATCAAATACTAAATCGTATCACATTAGTATTTTTATCCCGGATTAATTTCCAATTAATACGCATTTAATTAATTAATCCTCAAAATAAATATAGTCAAAAGTACGGGGTATTACATCCCATGTAGCCCACCTGAGCTGGGTCTCCTCCCAGCGCTGGTCCTGCACGGCCTGAAATGCCTCAAAGTGGGCATCATACTCAGTGTGTGGCGCATGAGAACCCTCACCCTTCTCCATCTCCCTAATCTCGTCCTCATCATCATCGAGCTCATCAGCCACCTCTTCCCTCTGCCTCTTGCTTCCCGGTTGACCCCACTGTGCTTAAGCATCTTTGAAATATTGTCCTTGGAGAGAAGACCGAGTGGCTCGTGCTTGTGGTCAGCGTCAAACTCTTGGCACCCGTGCGATAAACATATCTTAGTAATGAGGGCAGTAAATGGAAGAGAATACCTCCAATCTATCTCTTTAGTCGTCGCGCACATCATATCCATGAAAATATTGGGCAAGCTGATATTGCCCAAATTATTAATCAGTGCGTAGATCAATGCGGCGCGTTTGTCACGAACCTATGACCGGTTGTTCGTCACCATAAAGGAGTGAAAATTAACGTAGTGAAGTAACCTCGGTAAGTCCTCCATTGCAGCCGAGCAAAAAGCACCCTTTTTCCATGCCTCCCCCGGTACAAGAGCCTCAATCAATGTCCCACGGACGAAGTTGTTCCCATCCATAAAACTGATCGAGTCCCTGGGGTTTGGCACGCCCATGTAGTCAGCCAAGTCTGAAACACTGAAAGGAATCCTCACCCCATGGACCATCGCCTCATAAGTAATCGTCCCATTCCCCTTTACCTCTACCAACGTGGCATAAAAAATACGAACGATCTCTTCATTGATGCACTCGTTGGTAGCGAGAAAAGGTTCCCATCCCTGACGGCGCAAAAGAACACGCACCTCCCTCGATATATGCTCATTGTTCCACGCAAAATGATACCCAAGCGGATGCTCAGATGTGTGAAAATGGGCATGGTACCATTCCCGCTTCTGCTCGCAGCGGAATCCATCAACGCCCCCGGCGGGCAAGCATCTAGTATATTTGTATTTTTTCTGTTGTGCCATTTCAACCTACAAAACAAGAATTAAGCAATACAAAAAAGATCGTAAGCACAATTAATGGTTAGTTAGTGTACAATTTGAGATGGGGGTGAAAGTGCGCAAAACCGAGGTAACAAAATGAAACATTGCGATAATAAATGTCGGAATGCGACAAGGAAAGAAAATCACCCAAGCGTGCGCCAAAAATGCAATAGAAAATTGTTTGGGGCATTTTGACGAACACTTAGCGTGCGCCATGTGCGGTGAGGGTGCGAAAGTGCGATTTGAACCAATAAAAAGCCCCACTCATGAACAAAACAACAATGCAACAATATACATGTGTTCATGAGTGGATTATACAAAAGAAATCAGTGGAATCAACACAAATCAAGGAGAAAATCACACACATTCAAACAATGTCAACAAAGGGTTTAAACATGTAAAACTTGACAAAAATCTACCAAAAACTACAAAAACATGTTAAAGTAGTAAGGATTATACCTTTGTAGTGTAGAGAATGAAAGAAATTGAAGAAATGTTGTGGGGGAGAAATCTAGGGCATGAAACAGTGTAGGAGAGGAGAAGAGACAATAAGGAAATGGGGAAAAAAATAACAGCAGTCTCGGCCTAATACTGCTCGATCGATCGATCGAGCCAGGGCCTTCGATCGATCGATCAAGCAGGGCTAGGCACACTCTTTCTGTTTAAAAGGGGGGAATTTGCAATTATGGGAAAATTAAGGGGTTTAGGTATAATATAAGTATATATATTGTATATACAAGTATAAATATATAAAAATATGAAATAAAAATATAAAAAAAAATAAAAATAAAAATTAAATTAAATAGACATAGGCTAAAATATACACACAAATAGGCCTATGCTAACCAAAAATTAAAAATATGTACAACGAGCAACACACACGCATGTTCACGACAAAAAATGAAAAAGAAAATTAAATAAAAAAGAAAAACAAATGCAAATGCGTGAGAATGAGTGTGTGAAAAGCAAAGGAAAAATGTTTTTGTGACTTTTTTTTATTGTTTTCTTAACAAATGTGTGACGGGGCGCATATCTCCGCAAATTCAAGTCCGTTGAACCTACAAAAGAGTTAGAACTAAGCATACAAAAAGAAATAAAAAGAGATTAACTAATTACACTAGGCTACTATTAAGAAAGATAAAAATGAAGAAGTTAGTATATACAACCTACACTTAGGATGTGTAATTAACTATATACTAAAAGTTGAAACTTTTGAGGGTCCATCCAAAACACAATTTGAATTTGGAGGATCAACGGTAGACCCTCCCGAACATGCATGCCTTCTGAAAAATAGGAATTCCGTTCGAACGACGGAAGGCATGTGTAAGGCGGTAAAAGTGAACCATCCCCAATTGAAACTTTGGGAGGGAGGATGGAGGATTTGGATAGGACGTGCAACAATTACACATGCGGACCGAGAAAACATGAATCATATCCCAAGTATTTTAAAGTTGGAATGGGAGGCGGCGCACATAAGGGCGAAAATGTCATTATGGAAAGAGGCTCGAGCGAGTACTCCTCGTCGGTGAAACGGTTTGGAACTGTAAAGTTTGGCACCGATTCATCGGGTACTAGAATTGGTGTGACAGTATATAATGAAGAAGGGGATGAAAGAAATTCAATCTCAGGCGATGAGTGATCATTACTTGAAAATTGAATTTCAGAAAAAATTGGATCGTTTACAATGAAACTTTCTTCTTTGAAAATCAAAGAAGAAACGAATTCATCACAAATGGATACAATTTATTTTTCATCCTCATTCTCATTCTCTACTATACCATGGGTCAAGTCAAGGATGATTTGTTCCAAAGTAGGAACGAAGCCATCATTTGGTTCAAAACAGTCCTCGACTTCGACAGTCTCCGAAGAAAAGTCGTCATCGGATTCAAATAGTAAATCCAACTCGTGTTCCCAACAATGATTTTCTTCCCGATAACGTTCTTCAATCCTCTCATTTTCAAGCATACGCAATCCCTCACCGAAAGTCATCGGGCGAGGAGCGGATGCTTGGAAATGGGAGGTTTGGAAATTGTTGTCGGGACTACACTCAAAATCATTAACATAAAAACTTTGAAAATTATTACAATTGGTTTAAAAATTCTTATCATAAGGATCTTGCGACCCAAAATCAGAATGATCATGCACAAAATTACTGTAATCCAAACTTTGACTTTCGTAATACTCACCCAATGTCATTCTAAATGTTGCAACTTTTTGGGATTGCAAGTATTGACCAAAAGTCATAGGTTTACCATAATTTTGAGAATTATCATTAGGATTACCAAAAAAGTTAGAATAAGACATGCTTACCCCAACAAAAGCTCGAGAAGGCGACTTCCACAAAGAAGATGTACGGCGGTGAATTCAAGCGTTCCTAGACGCTCAAATGTAGAAGTCCTGCAAAAAAGGGTTAAAAGAAAGAATACAAATACAAAGAAAAGAATACTACAAACTAATAAGTCAATTACAATCTATAACAAAACAGTCCCCGAAAACGACGCCATTTTGATAGACAGGGTTGTGCCGCGATGCGAGAGTCACCTATATGCCGGTGGTTTTGAATTCGGCTCACCTGAACTATACAAAAACCTAAACTACGACTACACTCAACGGGTGAGTATAGCGGTAAGTCGAGTATCGAATCCACAGAGAGTGTTTGACAGATCGTAACAGATTATTAAATTCAGGAATAAAAGTGTAAAAAGGTGATATGTAATTGTAAATAAAAGAAAAGAATTAGTTGTGTCTAAATAAAATTAAAGCGAGGATCGGGATATCATCCAACCATACGGATTGAAACAACTACTAATTAAGATTCTAGCTCGAAAGTAATTTAATCGAGCATTATCAATTAAACATAAACTTCACACAATAAGGAATTTAAGTCAAAGTTGCGAGAATAAACACTTAACCGGAAATTGGTCGCACGCGTATTAAACTCGGATTATTGCTATAAACACTAACGATGAATGACATAGAAAGTTAAATGCATACTAATCCGACTTTAATTCACGCGGGTTCAATTAAATGCAATTTTACACAAAACCTAATTTTCGGAGCACGGGGTCCGAAAATGGCGGAAATGAAATCCCAATCCTATTTATCTAAGGCTGCATGATGGATTACACCAATGAAACTAGGAAAGAAATAATTAAAGCATGTAAACTAGTTAGAACGCATGGAAACTAAATTACAAAGAAAAAAAAGAATGAAGAACAAAGCTATATTAAAGGAGATGGCAATGAATAGTTCAATCTTACAAAACCCATGGGTTGTTAATCCAAGAAGAAGAGAAAATGAGCTATCCAAACCAAACTTTAACTAAACTATCTAAATCAGAATATGAGAGTGTGTATATATCTATTATTACAACAAAAATTGGCTTAAGTAGTAAGTTGGAATAAAAGAAAAGAAGAAAGAAAATCCAACAAAATATTTGCCGAAAAACAGGGGATCGATTGATCGACCCCTGTGGTCGATCGATCGATTGTTAAATCATGGAAAAAATATAAAGGGTCGATCAATCGACCCCTAGGCTCGATCGATCGATCAGGCAGGGCAGCCTGCAGTTTCCCCTATTTTGGCATGTAATTCTTCTCCGCTCAAATTGCCGTAACTTTGTCATACGGACTCGGAATCACGCACCGTTCACGGCCACGCGAAGCTAATGAGGAGGGCTACAACTTCCGTGTAGATGTCGAGCTAGACGCTCAAGCTGTGAAATGATCGGATTGCCCTTGAACATGCGATTGTGTATGGAAATTGCGCGGAATGCATCCGAATCCCATACTCGGTACCTAAATACCTACAAAAGCCCAATTATACCTCATATAGCATGTTAACAATATAAACAGAGGTTGTCTGGTTAACTTGCTTAAATATAGATATTAAGGCACCCCAGGGGGCTAAAATGCGTAGGTTCGACGGATGAAATATGCGATATTTGCGTATTATCAGCCACTTATTGAAGTAAGATGGGGGAGATGGATCCTCATTTGGTAGAAGCATTAGGCCCAGGAGCTTTGGCCTAGAGAGGGGTATAGAAGTTCCCAGATGAAAAGGATGGAGGAGAATCCTTCACTCATAGGAGTATTGTTGAATGGTGGGAACGTAATCAGCATAATTGTGGGTGTAAGAAGTTGTGTCCATGGAGAAGCCCGGTGGACACTTGCAACAGGGAGTTTCTCTAGGATAATTGGATTGATGAGAAGTTAGATTCTCAAATGTTCACACGAGGATCGGTTAGAGGCCGGTAGCGTGTTCTCTTTTGTTGACAAAGAAAAAGGGACTGCGTGCAAAATTATTTGGTAGCTAGGGTCAAAACAATGGTTATGACGTGGAGTGTAGAACCACTCATTTTGATTATGTTGATTGGATATAAAGGGCAAGGATAAAGTGCATAGTTGGGGAGTTTATGGAAGTAATATTGGTTCGAATAAGAATCGAGTACGATGTCTAAGAACCATTTGTATTAACCCGGTGTGATTAGCTAGAATGTTGGTGGGAATTCCACCTTAGTAGTAGGTGGTACATCCCCCATGGTAAGATATAGTAGCATTGTGTTTACTCTAAATTCGGGTGTGTATATCAAGCTTGTAGTAGTATTGACGCTATTATAAAAAGGGTAATTATATGACTTTCATGGTAGGGAAGTTTTATGTTTCCTTCACTCATTATGAGGCGAGTGATAATATTTTAAATGTATATGTGTCATATGTGTTACTTGCATTATGTGTTACCTTATTTGAGTGTTTGGTGGTTTGTTTTCATTGTATGTGGTTGTTATGCCTTATCTCCACGACCAACAAGGTTAAGTAGTAATGCATAGGAGGGGTTCCTTGTTTGGATACCACTTTTGTGAGACGCTCAACGTGTGAACCTTAACGATGTTGGGAGTGGAGAGATGCTACTTTTCCTTTCTCTTATTTTATTTTATTTTGTTTATTGAGAGTTGGGATCAAAGGTTTAGCCGAGAATCACATAGTTCAGTGATTAAAGGCTACTAAAGTGCGAGATAGAAGCACTGTATATAGTTCTCTCCTCTGATCGATGTGAGGGAGACTGAGATATGAAGTTGACTTGCGACTTCTAGATTATGCCTTGAGGAGAAGTCCATGTTTATATAATGGGATATATATTTGTAAGACTTTACAGAAAGTAAATGTCCGATTAATTGAAATCTTTGATTATTTGAATGGTAAAACATAGAAGTAAAATCTTGTTAGTAGGGTTGTAAATTAGAATTTTACTGGTCCCGATCATGTGTCTTAGACCGTCATAACTTGATGACCGACGATGCGAGGTAGTAGTGTAACGGGAGGGTTCCTTATTCGAGATGTCCCACGCATGAAAACGAGCGAATGTTGGGAGTTGAGATAGGTCTGGAGCACTAGGGATATACTTAGTATTATACGTCTCGTACTTAGATATGATATATATATATATATATATATATATATATATATATATATATATATATATATATATATATAGAGAGAGAGAGAGAGAGAGAGAGAGAGAGAGAGAGAGATTGATTTTAGGATTATTAGTACATAAGGTCTTTAGGGAACGTGACGTTGATTTAGGAAAGCTGTAGGGAGTTGACCTCAAATAGGATGTGGGTTAACTCTAAGAGGGATTTGGTCCCTAGAAATAAGAAGTATGGAATTTCGAGTGATCTAGAAGGGTAGGCCAAAGGAGTTGAAGTCTCTCTTAGATAGATTTTTACGTTGGTAACTCAACTGTGGAGGAGTTAAAAGGATGAGAAAATTTTACTCCCGAGTCCCTGTTGATAAGCTCGAGGGTGAATTTAACGAATAAGTTTTTGCCCGAAATGGGAAGTAATAATAATGGAGGAACTATTTCCTTGGGCGGGAAATTTGGTCTTTCTCGAGAGCAACAAATTGTTGTAATATGTTGTGGAAGGAATCGAGTTGGAGTATAAAGTTCATAAAGGACTATCGATGAGATATTCCCTTTCACTTAGGGAATGCGATTTGGGGTAGTCGAGGCGTCGAGTAGAAAACTCGTCGGGGAAATTTGTGAAGGCATGGAAAGCCTAGTAGAATGAGCATAATTTGGAAGACTTTGTAGCTAGAGCCTCTATGTCTGTGACCGACCATTTCACCTACTCGTGTGAGGAGAGTAGTGGTGGAATGAAGAAGGGTATATTCATAGACATCTTCATCAAGTTGCCAATACCGAAATGGTCACGATCCTATTCGAGAAAATTATGGATCGTTCGACCAAGTCGTTGCTTTTTCAGCCATTATGGGCAGACTATATGTAGAGGAGTATGTCTCGCTCTTATGGAGTAGTGGTAGAACCGTATGTAGTGTCTATCAAAATAGCGGTGGATTGATATTGGACATTCGTGTCAAAGGTTGGATAAAGTTTCCAGGAAGAAAGGGGAACCGTATGAAAATGGAGTACATCTTACCACCCTAAAGTGGATGGATGAACGGAGGAAGCTATCCTAATGCCGAAAGGCATACCTCTAATGTGCGCCTTATGCTATATAGACAGAGGGGAGCAATAGCTGTATGGATGGAAATTCCCGTACAATAATTCAGATATTTCCTATGCTATGGAACCGTGAGCGGCCTAGTGTAGCCGGTTGAGAAATTCACATACTCGTTGGTTGGAACCAGCGGATAATGTGTTCCTTGGACTTAGAATAGCTCCAGAACATTTCTTTAAGGATTTGAATTTTGAGTCATGTGCTTTGAAGGGATATGCCTATGCAAAGAGAAGTCAAGTAGTGTTGGGGTTAAACCTTTAGTGTTGGTGTAGGTATCCCCGAGGCCGGATGTAACGTGATTCCGGAAGGAAGGCAATCTACGCCGAGTAGTGTGGCTATTTCTTTTCTGTTGTAGGAGGGTAAGAATGATTGGGTGCTATGCTAGAGCACAATGAAGGTATACTGAGATCGATAGTGACGACCTTAGTCCGAGTCCATTTGGGACGCCACGATAACGAGGGATTTGTTAAGGGTGTTAGAATGATAGTTCAGAATAGTATACCCTTACGTGATTAGGGTATGAGCGAATTTTGAGGGAAAAATTCCCTCATAAGGGGGGGAGTATGTAACAACCCTTGATTTTAGGAGGTTAATTTTATATTAATTTACCGCATAAGGTAATTATATAAAATGTTGGAATTGGAGTAAATATTAATTTAATCAGTCGAAAGTTAATATTTACTGGATTGTGGTATATTTACTGTATGCGTAAATAAATATCATCACATTGCATGTGCTGGTGTCATATGAATTAAATGACATTATGGTTTAAATGAAAGGGGAAATTGAAATAATTTATAAAATTTGTCGGATGCCATTTTAGAGGGCGTAGTTAGTCCCGGAATGTGCGAGACAGTCAAAATAAGTGCCATATTGTATTTTTGTATTTCGGGCACTTTTGCCTGGTTTTGACTTATATGAGTATTTGGGAGTCATTTTAATGTGGTATTAACCACTTAAGTTTGGGATTTTAGACTTAAGCCACGATTAAGTCTTGCTTTTCATTTATTCTCTTAAGTGTGTATTATTAAACAAAGAGAGAAAGAGAGAGGAAGAGAGCTTGGGAGAAAAGAGGAGAAAGAAGAGAAAAATGGAGATTGAAGATTTGGGGTTGCTACTACAAAGGAAAATTTGAGATTCCTACATCAAGGCAAGTTTTCAACTTGCTAATATGTGATTTAAGATGAATAAATTATGTGATATTTATGTAATTGCATTTGGGGATCAAAAATGGAAATTATGGTATTTAAACCTAGATTTTGGTTTTTTGATGATAAAATTGTGGGTTATAGTTGTGAATAATCATGTAGGATGATCTTGGGTAGATTAGGGATGTTGGATGTGTGCAAAAATTTGAAGATATTTGAGTTTGGGGAAAAATCTAGGGTTTATAACCCGTAAGCCATTTTTGGCAAATTCGCAGGGGCGAATCGATTCGGCCCTTGGGCAAATCGATTTGCCAAAGGGTCAACTTATAGGTCTGTTTGGACCAAATCGATTCAGCCAGGCCGAATCGATTCGGTAGGTTACAGAGTCACAAGTTTTCTTGTCCGAATCGATTCACTTCTTGGGCGAATCGATTCGTTTTCCTGCTGTTTTTGAGTTAATTTTATAACTCAATTTCAAACCTTTTTCTTGAGGCATAAGATCTAGGAACCTTCTTGTATGCAGTAAATTTAGAGTCCTAGAGTCCTAGACGAGTGGAGTGATTACCCTACATTAGGATCGGGTTTTGTGGGGGCTTTCCCGTGGATATGGTAATTGATGTTAAGGCATTATTTCTTCTAGTTGATTATTATGAAACTAGGAGTTGTAGTGTTAGGTTTGGGAAGACTTTAGAAGCTCGATTGAGCTATATTAGTCTTGATGGTTCACGATGATACCGCAAACAAATCTTGGGAGAGAAAAATTGAAAATGATTCATTCATTGAGGTATGTTAGTTTTGGGTGGTTTATAATAACACCCTAAAATGTTTGGAGATAAGTGAAAGTTATTCACTACTTAGAGGTTGAAATGACGATGCAGAGTAGGTATGGCTCCGGATAAAGAGTAATATAGTTTACAAAAATGTAAATGGTTATGATTCCGTATAAATGGAACATACATATGAAAAAATGGAATGGAAAATGAAATGGTGATGGTATTGATTTTAGTAAATGATAATTTACTTGATTTTGAAAATGGAAAATAAAATGGTTTAAACACACCCTCTCTAAATGCCATCTTAAGGGAAGTTCGCATGTGAGGCGAAGCCCCCTGGATAATGAATGCATGGTGGATATAGTCCTAGGTCATGTGAGCGTTTGTTGTTATATATTTTTCTGCGATGGGTAAGTAATTCCGAGTGTGGTTATGACTACCCCGCAGGCACATGACCGCTTCCCGACATCTTGCATTGTAGGATCCCATGTTGTCTTGATGATAGGCCCTGGAAGATGATGGGCATTTAGGGGGCGCACACAGTGGGGAAACCCGGACGGGCGGTCTTAGAATCATTATATAAATATAAGTATAACTATTCTTTATCAAGTGGGACTTGATGGATTATATATGCCATAAAGAGCATAATGAAGTGCCACAAAGAGCACATTGAAATGCCACAAAGAGCATTTGAAAATGACTATTTTCCTGATAAGGAAAGGATTTTTACAAAATGTAAAATTGAGATAAAAATACCATATAGAGCATAAAATTGTGATTATATATAATATATCCTGTTAAGGAAAAGATATATGAAATAATCGGTGCTCATGATGAAAGTTTTAGATTAATGTTAATCTTTCTTGTTTCCTGCTTAGCTAAATTGAACTTATGATTAAGTGAATTTGTTCTAGTTTATGCATTAAATTGTGTTGGTAGATCCTTATTCCTATTAGTCATGATTTACCTTTCATTACTGTCATACTTTTATTCATCTGGTGATCACATAAAACCGGGCCCTGACCCGTTCATATTTCTTATTGTGCATGCATCTTGTATCCATTCTGGTGGCTCCGCCGCAAGGACGCCTGTTATGACTTTCCTATTCCGGTGTTTTTGACGAGCTGTGATGCTTTGTGGGTATTATGGTACATATTGCAATAGACGTTGTCATTCTTGTACTCTAGTTAAGATCAAGTCTTTTATTCATGCGTGAGGCCCAATCTTTTTTAATTGTTTAATGTAATGTAATATATAATTAATTGAATTTGTTTACCACTGTTGTAGAGCCTGTTGACCGACAGCATATTCGGTCCTTTTAATTGTATACTTGTTGTAATATATATACATTCTTGGTGTTTCCCCTATCTTTTCAGTATTGGGTTGTTTAAATTCTTTCTTTAACTTTAAAACAAAATTTTTGGTAACTCGTTTCCTGAATAATTGGGTGGTTATCCTGAATACTTTTTATATTATTGTGATGCTGAGAATGATTCCATCCATGATTCCTGTTATATTGGAGTATTGGGCTGGCCAGCCCTTATTTTGGTGAGCGGGTTATCACCGGTTAGCTCTTTGAGCAGATGGAATTAATCCACATCTTACTCTTATTAGTAAGTATAGTTGATGGCCGATTATGTTAGCAACTTATGACTTTGAGCCTTCGTTGAGCACAAAGAGAAATTTTTTGATGTCCGCGATAGCCTGGAAATGATATCGATGTTTATTTGGCACGATTAATTGAGGACTTAAAAACTTTATGGGATAAAGGTATACAGGATTATGATGCTTACCTTCAAGAATCCTTTACTTTGAAGGTCGTATTATTATGAACCATTAATGATTTTTCCCTACATACGGTAATTTGTGTGGTTGTGTTGTAAAGGGGTGCTATGCTTGTCCAGTTTATAGTGAAGAAACAAATTTTATTCGATTAAAACATTCTAGTAAGAATTTATATACATCACATAGAAGTTTTCTTCCATAAAATCATCCGTTTAGAAAGCAAATGAAAGGTTTTAATGGTAAGCAAGAGTTTCGTGAACAACCTACATCATTGAACGGAGAGAAAGTACTAGAGCAGGTTGAAAATATTAATGCATGTTGGGGAAAAATATGGATCCTTTTGAAGCGTAAATAGAAAAGGGTATGGATAAATTGAAATAAAAGAGTAAATACGCTAGGGAGAATACGGATGAGCCTAATAACTCCAAATGTTGGAAGAAAAAATCAATATTCTTTAGGTTGGGGTATTGGAAACATTTTCTTGTTCGACACAATTTGGATGTTATACATACTGAGAAGAATGTTTGTGACAGCATAATAGTGACGCTACTTAACATTCCCGGTAAGACAACAGATGGAGTCAAGAGTCGTCGTGATCTTGTAGAATTGGGTTTAAGAGGGGAGTTGGCACCACAAGATAGGGGAAAATGAATGTATTTACCAACTACATGTTATACATTGTCTAGAGAGGAGAATAAAAGGGTATGCGAGACGTTGCTTCGACTCAAAGTTCCTGATGGATACTCATCAAACTTTAGTAACCTTGTTTCGATGAAAGAGTTAAAATTATTTGGTCTCAAGTCTCATGATTGTCACATACTCATGCAATATATACTTCTAATGGCCATTCGATCCGTGTTACCAAAATATGTTAGATTTGCAATCATAAGGGTGTGCTTTTTCTTTAATGCTCTTTGTGCAAAAGAAGTGGATGTGAATAAGTTGAAGAGTATTCAAGATGACATTGTGATCACATTGTGTTTTTTGGAAAAGTACTTCCCTCCAGAATTCTTTGATATAATGGTGCATCTAATGGTACATCTTGTTAGGGAGGTTGAACTATGCGGTCCAGTTTTCGCTCGTTGGATGTATCATTTTGAAAGGTTTGCATATGCTTAAAAAAATATGTCATTACTTTATAAGGTTATAAGTTAAAATTATTAATATTTGTTTTATTTGAAATGTTTATAGGAACATGAAATTCTTAAAGGTCCAAGTAAACAATTGAAATCATCCAGAAGGTTGCATCGCCCAACGCTATATTTTTGAAGAAGCAATTGAATTTTGTACGAAATTTTTGCATGGGTTTGATGTCGTTAGGGTTCCATTAGGTAGAAATACAACAGATGATGACGATGATATAATATGCGATGGCAAACCAATAAGGGGTGGAAAAATAATTGAGGTGGACGAATTGTTATGGGAGCAAGCACATCGTTATGTGTTGCAAAACATAGATGATGTTCAACCATATATCGAGTAATTTATCTTTTCTTCATTTTTGTAACAAATCATATACTATATTGTATATTGTTTTAATGGTTAAAGTATTGTTCTCTAATAACACTGTTAGAGAGAGCATATGTAGAGCTTGAGGCAAAAGTATCATCGAAAGTGCAAAGATGAAAAATGGTTACAAGATGAACATAACAAGATCATTATTGGTTGGATTCGTGAAAGGGTACGAGTAATATCAATATGAGACAATTTAATATGCTATTAAAATTGTAACTAACATTTAAGAAAAATCAGGTTGAAAATGAGCTAAATCTCCCCAACAACAATGTTTCAGACATCTTCAAATGGATAGCTCGAGGACCTTATTGAGACACGATAAAATATCAGGGTTATATCGTTAATGGTTGTCATTACCATATAAAAGAACATGATGCTAAACGAGTGAGCCAAAACAGTGGAATTAGCATCACGACCACAACAATGCAAGTTGCTAGTGCAAAGGATAAACATCCCGTGGTTTCAAATTTGAGTTTCCATGGTGTCTTTAGTGAAATATGGATGCTTGCTTATTTCACTTTCAAAATTCTAGTTTTCAAGTGTGATTGGTTCGACAATGGTAATGGTATTAAAGTAGATGAGCTTGGCTTTAAATCTATCGATCTTTGTCGAGTTGGCCATAAGAACGAACCCTTAATATTAGCTTCTCAAGCCAAATAGGTTTTTTTATGTTCAAGACCAACTCAATCCTAAAAGGTCAATCATTCTTGTGACTCCACAAAGAGTTTATAACTACGGGTGTGATGATGATGACTACATAGTTGGATGTGCTGAAAATCATGTCGCCACCAACAGATTTCCAAACTAGTTGATTAATGAAAGTGAAGATTCGTGTGCACGTGTAGATTGTGAGGGAATTTGGATTGATAATAAAAAATAAATAGAGTGTTAATTATGTTTTGCTTATGCTTAGAGTTATCTATGCTTTTTAAAGAGTTATCTATGTTTACTCTACATTTTATAATTTATATTTTAATGGTTGATGGTGATGATCGTTTATGGTGAATATCTTTTGGTGTACATATGAGATTTTCCATGGAAAATCTTGAATGATAATATTACATAAAATAGATTGGAATGGAAAAGGGGAATACACGTGAAAGACCTTATATGATGGGATTAAGGCAAGGAAGATGATGATGAAGAGTCAACTTAGAGTGGATACAAAATTGGAGTATCTTCCAATACCTATTATGGGATTGTTATCAACTCTAAAGATGAAATATAACATAATTTGTATATACTCTCTCTAAAGATTAATCTATATATTATTATAGGAATATATTGCTTATTATTTTTTTGCCATGCATGATACATGCTAAGACAGGGGGTTCTGGTGTAATTTCTCAAAGAGGTACTGGGCAACAAGGTGGGGTTGAACAATTTGTAATGCAAGTCCCTAATAACAAGTTAAAGTGAAGTTGAAGTTATATTTGTGTTTTGATTTTCCTTTCCATTCTGCTTGTTGAACAAATTCGAATCAAATTTTTAGTGTGAATCTAAATATGAATATGATTCAAATAATTGTGCATACTTTTGCGGTTGCAAACTTCAAAGTACTTTGTTTCATATATTATCTTTCGTTTCTGTTTAAATAAATGCTACTGCTAGTTTGTTTGATAAAGATGGAGATGAATCAACGCAGGTTATGTTTCAATGATTTGAGTGTTAGTCTGAAGCCAGATAAGTGAATCTTAATATGCTTCAACAATTACCCTAACATTTGAGTTTTTTTTTTTAAATTGAATTTCATTTGATTTGAAATTATCACTACTAATAGTTATCACAAAGTTTGGCCTTAGTATTTTTTTTACTCTTATTAGGTAATCAGAACTATTTTTTCCTTTAACATATTACCTTTGTTTCTATTGTTGTCTTAATGATTTTTGTTATATATGTTTGTACTGTGTGTGCGATAATGCCCTTTTCTGTTCTCTCAAAGCACAAAACTCAATGTCATAGTTTTGGGGGGATAAGTATTACTGGACTCTAGTATTTAGATTCTTACACTCGGAATAGTTTAATATGTTAAAGATATTTCCCCGAAGCATAGGATTCAATAAAAAATAAAGCTCATTTTCTTATGATATCTTATAAAATGCAATGATTTCAGTTATCTTCGTGTTATATACAACAAAGAATGAAATATGGTTATCAACATTTCTCGTGAACCATCCATTGACACTACCAAATCTGATTAGCAGGTGATGCCTCTCCAATAATTGTACCTTTCAGATAATAAAATCCACATAATCATGAAAAATTTATAAAACTTCTTCTTCAGGCACTGGATTCTTAGGTTCTGATCAGTTTCTTCATTCCATATTCCTTGGAAGATGAGTGAAAATAACCTTTCCTTTATTCTACTCAAGAAATAATTATTTGGATCATGATTATTTTAATACAGAACATTCCAAACATGATTCGCGGGCTCCTAAGCACTAAAATTCATAAAATGTTCATCATCTTCACGGTAAAAATCCCTAATTGCTTGTATACTAACAAGATTCACATAGTCTATTTTGGAGGATGTATTCCTTGAATAGTTCATCTGAAAGAAAGGGCATCATGAATTTGTGTAGTTGATGTTGCAAATAGTCTAAATTGGTTACTCTCCATATAGGGGAAGAAGTCCTTATAGATGAACACACTCCTATGAGCGAGTAGAACACAATATAACCGAGTGAAGAAGCTCTTCTTCTTCTCATGCAAATTATAGCCATGATGGTTTATAAACAATCAGTCCCTGGTTATTTCTGCTAAAACTAATGAGGTAATGGCCATTATCAGTGAATTTGTGAAATGAATGGTCAAGACATTCAATGTCATATATGGTACAACTTGGGACTATATGATTAAGGAACGTTTTGGTATATTTCTCGTCGTTGCTTGAAAAGCTCCTTTAATCAAAACCTCAATTACCTACAAAACAATATCAACTCACTAGAATAGTGGTAAGTAAGGATGTTAATCCACATAATGGGGGAAAGCTAGAGACAAACTCAATCGTAATTCAATTTTCTTTTCTTTTTGGGCTTTCTTATTTTTTCTAATTTTTTTTATCTTTTCAAATATTAAAACAATTTGGGTGAGATGAGGATTTAAACTAAACTAAAATAAATGGGAGATGATAACAACTAACTAAAAAGTTACTAAAATAAAAACAAAGTCTAATACAAAAATAAGAGATAAAGTGAGGTAAAATAAATGTGAGAACAATCAAGGAGTGGGACTACACCACAAATTTTATCTATTTTAACTAATTAATTGAATTTTCCCAAATTAATATCAAAATTAAAAACCAACTCTCGTTGCAAATATAATTTTAATTGTAACCTTTTAAAAAATTAAGTTTAACCCCCCACAACTCTAGAAAATATATCTACACTCCTTTTAATTAATCACGCGCTAGGATCGATCGATTAAAATTTATGTAAATCTTAGAAAATAAATTTAAGGTTAAAATTCAAGGAATAATACCACACTTAAGAAACCTATATCTCTAGTTCGAATCTAAAACGGGTATTATAACTTAGAATTTTGATTTTATCTCGAAAATCATTTACCCTCTCTCGAGGTGTAAATTTAAGGATGAGGGATCAAAATTAACATTCAAGTAATGAAACTAATTAAATTAAAATGATATCAAATGAGGGTTCACCCCACCCCTTGAAAGGGGGTTTAGCCTAACATGATATCAAACATGATGAACAAATAATCAAGGCTACTAAAACAAAATAGAAGAGAATAGAACAATAAAACCAAATTTCTTTGAGAAAGTTGAACTCTAGACTTTCAATTTGAAACATACAATCCCTCTAATTGAGCATCCAAGTGATTTTCAATTAAATATCCACTCAATTAAATCTCCTACAAAATTTATCCTCACAAATATCTAACAAAAAAATAAAAAATGATAAAATAAAACTATTTACAAAATGATGTTTATCGTAATTTATTTCTCATTAAACTATCTCTAACTCTCTCTAGAATTCTCTTATTTTCTTATTCAAATGGCCTTTAGTATTAAATTTATATGAACATGGAGCAAAGGGGTATAGTTGTAAGAATTAAGGTGCAAGAGAATTGGGTGTGTGCACATGCGGTCAAAATAGGGAAATGTACAAATGTGCATGGGTTGTGTGAGGTCATGTGGATGGGGGTTGATGGAATAAAATCAGATTATGGTTATGGGGTATTTTGGGTATAAGGGTTAAAAGATGTAGTTGGGGGTATAATGGGAAAACGGGGTAAAAGGGTTATATGGCATGTGGGTTAATTGGTTTTTATTATTTTTGTTTTGGCTTTGGTTGGTTTGTTTGGCAGATGGAAAAATCATGTTTTGCTTTTGGGTCTCAAATGGGTGTATGGCTTGGATGTGGGTTAAAGGTTAAGACATGATGGACTCGGTATTAGGCTGGTTATGGGTCAATTGGTAGTGGGATTCGTTGGGCTTAGGCGGGTTTGAACTTTGGGAATGGGGGAGGTCCGAAGATAAGGGGTTGGGTGACGTGGGGCTCGGTTTCTTATCACCGGGTTTGGGGGTCGGATTCGCGAGCAGGTGGGTCATGAGGTGGAGGTTACAGCGGTATTGGGGCACCGGTATGGATAGCTAGGCGAGGGGTAGGTAGCTCGTGGGCTATCCACCGATAGGAGGGAGAAGCGTCGGGTTGTCTCGCGGGTTTGTCGGCGGCGAGGCTAGCAGGTCCTGCCATGGTGGTGATGTTGTTTAGTTATGGGAGTTGAGGTTAGGAGAATGGTGTTAAGTTATGGAGTTTTTGTGAGAGGAGAGAGAAATAGGTTGAGGTTGAAGATGATGGAGGGAGTAGTTGGGTGTGTGAGGGTGTAGGGAGTTAGGGTGAGGGTGAGGGGTTAGTTAGGTGGATGAGTGTGTATGATAGTGTAGGGTGTGAGGGGTTGTGTGTGTGTTTAACTTATGACTTCTAATAAAATAAAACTAACTAATAAAAATAAAACTATTAAAACTAAAAATCTAAAGATTAAATTCCTACTCTAAAAATAAAATAAAGACTCAATTAAAAATGAAACTAAAAAGAAATAAAATTCAAATAAAACTAAAACTAAAACTAAAATCCTAGAAAAATGTAAAATCTAATAAATCTAAAAAGAAATGAAATCCTAAAAAAACTAATGCTAATAAAAAACTAAAAACTAATCAAAATCAAAATAACATAAAATTATACTAATAAAAAAAATACAAAAATAGAAAATAAAACCTAGAAATTCTAAATAATTCTAAAATAAAACCTAAAAATAAAATGACTCTAACTAAAAATCTAAAAAACTATAAAAAGGCACAAACTAAACACACATGGGGTGCGGGGTAGGTTTAGGATAGGTTTAGGCTTGAGTATGGTTACGGTAATGAGGAATTATCCCCATTTGATTGCAAGTTGCCTCGAAATAATGTTTTTGACACCGCAACTGCAATTAAGCCTGCACATTGAACATTTACGCGCATAAGACCATTATTGTCGAGAATTAGTAACTAAAATACATCTATTCGGGGTATAAAAAGTAAACTTTTGGGTGCTTATCACTATATTCTCATAAATCGCCTTTCACAAAGAATATGCTACTAGAAGCACTTGATTGGAAACTTATGCATGAGACAGATTCGTAGCATTTACATGAGGACATTTTCAGCATTTTTAGTTCATAATGAACATGGTGTCTATTAGCATTTACATGAGGACGTTTAATAGAGAGCGTAGTTCCATCTTTCTTTCTTTGTGCCCCGTAAACTGTGCCATAACCACCTGAACCTTCTTCCTATACAATAAAAGATTCAAACTTTGGTAGTACTTTTGATTCTGGTTGAGGAAGACTAATATATTTACTTTGGTAGTACTTTTTCTTTAACTTTTCTTTTGAAATTTATTATAAAAAAAAGAAAATCATGTATTTGAATTTGTGCAGTCACGGTCAAACAACATATTGATTATGAGAGACGACTCTCGGAGTTGAAAACACCACTCAAAATGAGGGAATAATAATTATATTATTACGTATATATAAAAAATTCATAGTTTTTGTTCTAAACATCTGAAGAATAAGATCTTTACTTTACACATAATTGCATTAAACAAGTGGCAACTTTGAGTTGTATTGCCTGTTTGGTCGAGTCAATAGCTGAATACAAGTTCTAGTAGTTAAGTTTAGTCTTTTTGTGTGGAAGATTTAGCTGTACACGTCCCATACTGACTAAGTCATCTCCCTCTGTGTCTCTCAAAAACAGTTGACAATTTGAAAGGTGCGTGGAAAGGAAATTTAACACTTTTATTCTAATCTTTCCTAATTTGATGTATAAATTTTAGAGCAAATCAACTTTGATACTATTATTTAGGGACGACTTTCCTCACGTATTTAACAAAGTTGAGGTTTGATGCTAATTGTTGGGTGTCTCGGCTAGTTTATGTTTTAAAAGCCTATGATATTTCAGATTCAGACCATATAAAGTGGGAAATGAAAATATTCATACCCATTTATATTTTAAGTTATATTTATCTTGTTTTAGTTGAAGATGTTGTAGGCGTTCCACTAGTTTATGATGCAATAGGAGAATCCAGTTTACTCAAGAAGAATTGCAATAATTTTTCAATCCTAAAGAAGTAATTCCCCGAGATCCAAGAATCAGGAATCCAATGAAGATGGGATTCCCTCAAAAAATGAAATATTTATAAATGTGTTACTTACAGTGATGCTTACAGTTATAAATAAGAATTATATGAACAACATATGTTTTGTTTTAATTAATAATGCTCTTGCTTCCTGCAAATTAATTTCAGGATGTCGCTTATTATTCATTTGTTATTCGTCAACACGTTATTCATCAACATATACACTTACCTCAATATATTTCTTTGTCATTGTAGTGGATATGGACGAGGAAGATGATTTTCATTCAAAACGTCTAGATGATTTAACAAAGTCATCACAAAATTCAAGTAATAAACAACGAAAGGTCAAAGGTGTGGCTTTTTTAGAACGAATAAGCAAAAGGGATTCTTGTGATCGAATACTAGTAACTTAGAATAGAAAAGGACAACCAAATGGTGAAACAAGGAAGGATTTCACAAGTTATGGGGGGGCTTTTGGCAAGGACAATGGTGCCCATAAGTTATCTAAGTTAGCCCAAGGTCCCAAAGTCATTAAAAGAGAATTTATGGATAGCTCTGGAGGTAAATGCTAATAATTTATATTAATGTTATTTGAAGCCTATATTGGTACTATTTTAATTCCATTATGTAATATAATATAAATGAATTACAGGCTAAGTTCAACATGTACCCCAAATCAAAGAAGAGGGTTATATCCGCTATTGGTTTTTGTGGAAGAATTTCAAAGGAGAAATCACCAAGAGTTGCGTCAAGACATTTAAAGATGATCCCGGTAATCTTTGTAACCGTCGAGAAACGTTTATAAAGTTTATTGACCAAGATAATTGGGATGCGTTTGTAAGAGGAAGACTATCCCCAAAGTTTGAGGTGTATATTAAATTCATTTTATTATTTAAATGTATAACATTTATCTACGGTATGGATAAATTCTTACATTATCATAAATTCAATGCGTGGAAATTAAGTGATGTACAACGAGAAAGGTGAGCACAGAATAAGTTCAACCACAAGCTTAGTAAGTTGGGGTATGCAGGTCTTGAGGATATTATGGTATGTGGTTAAATTCTTATATTATTTGTAGAGTATACAACTATAATTAATTCATTGTGGGGATTTTGTGTTGTGTGCTTAATTTCTTATTATTATTTTATAATTAGGACAAAAAATGAGACATGGAGATGCATTTGATGAGGATGGTAGGTCTCTAATGTGTATAAACGCCCGCAAATTAAAAAATAGACAATATCAGGACGATGCAATCGAGGAAGTTGGTGAAAAAATTGTGAGTTACTTTCAAAAGCACCTGATGCGAACATGTATATTATGTAATCTTTATAAATATAAATATATACTACATATTAGGATTGAAAAGAATATGATTTAACAACACTCTTGGTAATTTTCTTTATTGTAGAACGCTTTGAAGAAGCAAGTACATGATGGAAGCTTAGTAACTCAAGGGACTTTAGATGTCTTAACCTTGGCACTTGGTACTCTAGAGTATAGTGGTCGAGTAAGGGGATGGGAAAAGGAGTCACTCCTACAACTTACTTTCATATCCCTAGATGGGGATCGAAATAGCATATTAAAGAATTAGAGTCTAGACTTCATCAAGAAGGGGATAAGGCTAAAGAAAAAGATCGACAACTTCAGGACGCAATGGAAGAATTGAGGAAGTATCAAAGTAGATCACTTGCACCGTCGTTAATTGAGAAGATTTCCTAAAATAGTCAGAAAAGTGATAATAAAAAATACGAGAAGTTTTCAAATTATGTGAGTGAATCATGTGATTTTACATCCAAGAGGAAAAAAGAGAAGGTAATCACGTAATTGGTAAAACTTTATTACATTTATGTCTCATACATTATTGTACTTATTTTGGAATATTTCATGTGTATATAGGCCCAAAGCAATGTGAATAGACAACGTATAATTTCACCACCGGATCCTAAATCTAATATTGGGAAGGTTAGTAACAACTTTAATTGTATTAGTGATCTTTATTCTTTTAGTAGTATATATATATATATATATATATATATATATATATATATATATATATATATATATATATATATATATATATATATATATATATATATATATATATATATATTGCATTCATTATTCAATTTGTTTTTTATATAGGGAAAATGATGTAGATTGGCATTGAATTCACGTGCAAATGTTGACGCATCTAGAGTTTTTTTATCGTATTTCACCTAATGATACCATCCACAACCTTCTCTTGGGGTATAATTATATATGTGTATCAATAACTGACGTTCACTCTCCTTAAGCATATCTTCATGTAACGGTACCTAACGCAGACATGTATGTTATTAAAGATGCACACAATTCACATGTTGCTTGGCCTAACGAGTTTGTGTTGTCGTGTGTAGAGGTAACTTCCTTTTTTACATTCCATGCCACATTTTTAATTCATTATCCATGCCACATTCAATAACTTGAGTTTGTTGTCAATGATCACGGGAAACACCTTAAGATCAAACGAAATAACGTAATTGGTAAAACTTTATTTCATTTATGTCTCTTACTTTACTATACTTATTTTGGAATATTACATGTGTATATAGGCCCAAAGCAATGTGAATAGACAACGTATAATTTCACCTCCGAATCCTAAATCTAATATTGGGAAGGTTTGTAACAACTTTAATTATATTAGTGATATTTATTTTTTTAGAAGTTTGAGCTCAACATACCCGAATTATGACCGAACACGGATACGAACCCGGATATAGAAGGTCAAACCCCATTGGGTAAATGGGGTTTACCCAAATTACCATTCAACATAGACCAATTAGCCATTTTAGAATAAAGTCCTGAGCTAGTGTTTGGTGGGCTTTGTTTTGTGTTTTAGTTTGGGGACCTATGTCTTTTTATTGATCCATAGATGGTTTGTCCCGGATGGTGAGTTTTCTTTCTGTTTTGGGCTTTAGCCCTGTTTCTAATATATATCCTTTCATAAAAAAAATAGAGCTCCCCAGTTCTGAAACAAAGGACCCTACAGCTTGAATAACTAACTGTTATTTTATATTACTTTGGCAAAATTTTATGTTGAAAGAAATTGCTTAAAAGTCTCGTATGCCAGCTTTCATTGTGTTATTTCAACTATTTTCATATGCTCGTGTTTAAATGTGCATTGCAGATACCAGCTGACTTGCATCCAGCGGCGAAAAAAATACTTTAGAGATTGTTTCGACGTTATGTTACATAAATGAAGTTAAATCTTTAATTGATTTGATAAGGTAGATAGTAGAGATTAGGATTAGCATCTAAGAGAAAAGGAATCTTCCGAAGATAAAAGGCACCGGGTCGAAGTGAACCATTTCCATTTTTTACTAAAAGAACTGAGATCATCTATTCCCTCTTCTTTGAAAAGTATAAGTTTGTTTGTTTATATCGATCCTCCCCTTCTTTGAAAAATATAATGTTGAGATCATATATTCCCTGTTTTATACAACGGCAACAAAAAACAAAGAGCACGCTTAGCACGACAACTAAGAAATTGGAAGAGTGGCGTAAATTAGGAAGCAACAGCACAACAAATTTCTTAGAAATGTGAAAATCTGTGACATTAACCAGAGAGGAAATAAAATGAGGCCATGCGACATGATTTGAGAATATAAATTCTTGTTCTGCCCAAAAAATGAAAGAAAATAGTGATGCATTGGTGTAATTAATTAAATGTAAAACCTTTAGGAAGGTGCATTTGCAACAAAATTGGTTTAATTTTAGCATGATGATGATGATGATGATGATGATGATGGTGAGATGAGAAAAAATGATATCCAGTTTGATTATCACATTAGCACCATGATTATTTTTCCCACTTAGTGAGCCATCCCTTGAGTAAGAAAAATGTTACCTTACATACTTCTTCCTTTAATAAAACAACTGTGCTTGGGGGATATGATGGTTGGGAAAATCACAAACATCTCGCATAAAATTTTTGAACTTATTTTATTAGATAAATTACATGCTAATCTGGGTGATTCTAGAGTTGTATTAGGTTTTAAAGATGGATCAATGAATATAATTTCAGAGCAGTTAACTCATGATCATAATTCTACCATAGAGGAGGTTAGACTAGAAGTCATGTCCATGCACCCAGATGATCCCAATATTATATTTTCAAGAATGGGTCATGGAGAATCAAAGGCATCATTCAAGTAACTAGATCTATAATGGATGCGTACTTGAAGAAACGGGAGTATTATCTGGATGAGAATTTCCCAAGATTCAACCTTCTCGAAACTGTCTGCGAGCTCGCGCTAAGATCCGACCCGGATATATATACAAGAACATTATAACCTAATGACGTGTTTGTTATATTTTCATCTGATGGGCTTTGGGAACACTTTTCTAATCAAGAGGCTGTTGAGATTGTAAACAATAATCTCAGAATAGGGATTGCAATAAGACTTCTGATAGCAGCTGTAACTTAAGGGGGTAGGAAGAGAAATAAATGGTATGGCGAGGTTATCAGGGAGAATAGAAGGGGGATGACACGAACCTATCACAATGATATCACGGTTATTGTTGTCTTTATAGACCATGAGCTGTGGGAGAAGCATATACCTCTGCCTGAGATATCAGTACGAGGGTTTGTTGACGCAGAAGGACCCTCTAATATCAACTTTCTCAAAGGGACTAGTGAGAAAACATGATCTTTATCTACAACTGGTGAAAATGAAGGATCTTCTTATACTTAAAATATCAGTCTACTGAGGGAAGACCATGTTCATCATGTTTTCACTCAGTTTTTCGAGAAACATTGTTGCTACTTTGATGATTATTTTTTTCGTTTATCTTTTTCTGTCATACTGAAATGCTACCTTTGGTCACAGCCATTCTAAGAATGCTATGGATTTGTCAGCCTTAATTTTCTAGTTTTTGGGATCAAATATCAGAGTTTTCACACTTTAAACTTTGCAAAAATAAATAGGCATATAGTTAGAACATGTATTAGGACTGTTTGCCTTTGGAATAAGCATCACAATAATGTTGATCCCACTTCTTGGCATATCAGCTCCTGCAAAGAATGAGTGTATGGCCTTTGTAAGATTATATTTGATTACATCCCAAAATTTAACATAGAATTCTCCTCTAAACCCATCATGTCTAGGAGAACTGCTCTCATTTAGGCTCGAAATTACTATCAAAATATCTTCTTTTGTGGGAAACTTGGTGAGCATGTCATTAGTTTCTTCAGAAATTGTACTTGTGACGGAAGTAATAAGGCTTGAATTCAGGTCCTTGTAATTAGCTTTCCAGATATCTTTGAAGTAGCTTATAAAAAATTTGTCAACTATTTTTATGTTGAAAGAATTTGCTTAAAAGTCTTGTATGTCATCTTTCAATGTGTTATTTCAACTATTTTTATCTTCTCATGTTTCATTGTGCATTGCAGATACCGACTAACTTACATCTGACGGCGAAAAATCTTCTTTATAGACTCTTTTGACGGTATGTTACATAAATGAAGTTCAATCTTTAATTGTTTGAATAAGGTAGACAGTATAGATTAAGCTTAGAATCTAAGAGAAAAGGAATCTTCCGAAGATAATCGGCACCAGGTCGGAGTGAACCATTTCCATTTTTGACTAAAAGAACTGAGATCAATTATTCCCTCTTTTTCGAAAAATATAAGTCTTTTTATTTATATCGATCCTCCCCTTCTTTGAAAAATACAATGTTGAGATCATCTATTCCCTCTTTTATACAATGGCAACAAAAAAAGAGCAAGCTTAGCACGACAACTAGGAAATTGGAAGAGTGGCGTACATTAGGAAGCAATAGGGAAGGGAAGATAATTTTATTTTATTTTTTAAATATTGTACGAAGAAAAGGGTAAGAAAAGGAGAAATCCCTATGAATAAGAAAAAATTTTGCTTAAGAGTGTAATAGCAACTGTTAGGAAAGAAAATAACAATTTTTTTTTCTTTTCCTTACTTTTTTTCGTGTGGGTTGGTTTTGGGGCTAGTGGCTAGTATGTTTTTGCTGATATGTGTCATTTTTAATATATTTTTAATATATGTGTTATGTAACTAACTAGTTGAAAGTGATAAAGAAGGTTGTTTGGATTACTGTAATAACGTAGTTATATCACTCCCGATTTTCCACATGCCAGGCGACCCCTACGTCGAAGACAGGGGATGAATGTGTAATTATTGCATTTGCTAATATGCTTGATAACATCATGATGATGGAAACGGTGAATATTCCGGTGTCTATTTTTTATGATGATCTTGAGACCACCTATATTCCAAAAAATGAATTAATACGGTTTTGTAATATGCAAGAACTAGATGGAGTTCGCATTATTGCATACATGAGGTTAGATTTAAGTTTTACCATGTCTTATTTAATTCATGAATGCATACATGAGGTTAGATGGAGTTTACATTTTTGCGTACATGATTGCCCTTCTAACTCACATGCGTTTGGAAAGAGGTTTTGAAGTTCTTAGATTAGTAAATCCCCTATCCATTCGGGACGCATTTTCTAAAAACACTGGGCATCAATTGATAAGACAAACTCTACAGAAAGCATCAGACAAACAAATATGTATTATTCTATTCAATACCGGGTAAGTTTGGTAGATATGTAAAAGTTTTTTAGTATAATAAATGTTGTATGTATAATATTCCTAATCTCTAATAATTCTTCATAATCTAGGTATCATTGGGTTTTTCTTGTGATCGACTTTATTTCGAACAATGTGTTTTGGGTTGATTTTTTACACGAATAATCGAGGTTGGACCTTAAGCTCTATATAAACACGTAAGTACTGTCCTAAATAAATGCTTAAAATAAAATTAATGATTTCATTTTACCTAATTGTAATATAATTATGTCATTATGTTTTTTTTATTGAAGTGGAATTAGATCATTTTTTACAATCAAGGCAAAAAGATCCTTACTAAATTGGGAGAATGTTAAGGTATTTGTTCGATAAATTAAATTTAATTGTTAGGTAATCACATTTGACATGTGTAATATACTAACTCCTTTATTTTCAGGGCCCTAAACAACGAGGAGAAATTGTGTGGGTTTTTTTTGTATTGAAGTTCATGCGAGAGCTCTTGAAAAATTCATCAAATTCTATAAAAATGAAGGTCGCATATTTTTTAATATTTTTTTACATTATTTTTTATTTAGATGTGATAAAGGATAAATGTAATTTTATTTGTCTTGTTTAGATGAAGGAGTTGGCTGGGGTCGTCATATCAAACTCATGAGATCAGTGAACTTCAACATAAGTTCATTGAATTTATTTAGCCTTATGTTATATGATTTGGAACACTTTGTTGACACAGTTTTGCGAAAGCCAAAGGAGGACCGATGCATTTATGTGTGATGTTTCGATGTACCTGTTTTTTGGAGACATTTTTTTGAATGATGTACATAGTGGGTATATCTAGACTTTGATGGAATTGGATTTTAGGTTTCTCATTTTGCATTATGGAATGTTAATAAACAATTTTCAGGACATATTATTATTATTATTTTATTTATCAATTTTCACCACCAAATTCCTCTTTGCTTGTCCTTGACATCAACTTTGTGATATCATTGCTTATCATGTTATGGCAAATTATTGAATATTCTGATCTTTGTCTATTTATCTTTTCCATTCATGGGAGTGGCACAACACTCTTTGTGATATAATTAAGCTATTTTAGGTCCTCATTGTTTCCATGTTATGCTCCATCGAAATTTTCCAAAAATTCCATCCTAATATATATGGTTCTATAAACTAAAGCCAATTTACTTGGCGTAATTGTTAATATGTTTGCACTTGGTTGTATAGTTCATATGTATATTCTGAGTGCATATTCATTTATAGAGATAGAATGTCGTAAACGATTGTTTGGAACTTCAGGCACACACATACATTCACAGAGTTGTAACCTGTAAGTGTATGCATCCACAAATTTGCTTTGAAATATTTTCATAAATACTTGTAATGTAAGGATTATACAAGCATATGCACCCAAATATATACAGGTTGCTAACATTTTAGCGAACAGATATTTCAGTGAACAAATATTTCAGGAAACACAGGGCCTAGATCCAGGTGAACTCCCTGCTTCGGGCAGCGCGTCGGTGGCCGATGAAACGAGCGTGTGACACCCCGCCTAATTAAATACCGGGCGATCAGTCCTTTATTAAATTAAAGTCATGGTGAACAGTTGGTTCATTCTTAGCATCACTGTTGCAAAATAAAATTTACCAATTTAAACACCCTAAATAATTAAGTTAAGTGTCAAAACGATTTAAACCTTATTTCCATTTTAATAAATTCCAATATGAACACCTTTTTAATAACCAACAGTTTAAGAATCGCATACATGTTAAGGATGGCAATTAACACACAAGAATTTATCCATTTAGATATACTAAACCAAGTTTAAAACTACAAATGAAATCAACCTGACAAGAGTTAATACCCAAAGAGTACCGAATACTGAAAATAAATGAACATACATCTCTGACAAATCCAAACTGAATAGGGAAACGGGCAACACATGCCCTAACTATGAATAAACTAAACAAAAACTGAATCAATGAAGAGGTCGTCTAACACAAAGGCCTGCAACTCCCACATAAGCTGTAGCACGTCCAATCCAAAGAACCTAAGCATGACGCCCTTGTGGCTGTGCACCTGTAATACATACATATATATACAAGAGAGAAAGAGACAGGAAACGGGTCAGAGCCCGAGTGTAAAACAGTTTTAAAAATAGTTTAGCAAGTATTTAAAATGCTTACCGGCTAATGCAACAACCATGTTAGTATGCGACACTCTCTTGAGAATTCTCCTCTCATCTACTGTGCACGCCTACCGTACTAATGAATCTCATAAGTATCTCTAACTTATTCTCCATAAGGTTTTATCATGTGAAAATAAGATTATGATATTCACTTTAGAAAATCAATCTCTTCAAGATTTCTTACGTAATTTAGAACAACTCAGTCCCGTTATAAAGTTCCCGAATACTTAGAATGAAGTTGAAGAATTTATTCATTACTTAACTACTTATACGCACAGTAGGAAGTTACCATATAGATATACGTATATATATTAGTTACACATATAATATATATACTAACGGCACCCCACATAAAATCTATGGTGCAAAGTTTCCATATACAAGTATATACATACCAATCACTCATATATATATATATATATATATATTATCTGCACCCCACATACAATCTAGGGTGTTGGCATACTCTGCTATCAAGTCCTCGTATCACTCGTACTAAGGGAAGTACTAGTTTGGAATCACTCTCAAACTGTATTAACACAATACACACAAAAATGGAGGCAAATCATAGTTCCAAGTCACTAAGAGGTCAGCACATACCCCTCACGTCTCTTAGGACCATCTGACCATAATTTAGGTGGCCTGTACCAAGGAATCCTATGTTTTAGGGTACAATTCAGTATCCCCCATAAAGGTCCCATCGAGATAAGACTGTCCCAACGCGACAACCTCCGTGATAGCAAGTTGTGCGGGTATGATTATACACAAGCATATTATAAATATATACACATGCATTCAGTCATATATATAAATATTCTCATTTTCTAAATTAGGTGCGCCCACAACCATAATTATAATTATCCGTTCTTAGCACATAATAATCGATTATCTCGCATAACAGATTCGTCTCTTTTTATTCTCATTTATAATTTATTTTATACTTACTTCTCATCTCGAAGTATTCCATCTCACTAAGTATAATCTCAGTAGGTATACTCTCACTTACCTTATAGTATAAATCCTAATTACGATTATCTCACTCTCATGATCTTCAGGGTAAACTCACCGTCCCAAATTTTTTAATCATTACACCTAAATAACTCCAAATAATTTTGCACTCTTTTGGGTTCATCGAACACTGGTCTTCCTCACTTAATTTGACTGTTTACCTAAATAGGGGTAAAATAGGAAAATTCTTTAAAAATTAGAAATCTCGCTCGAACCAGAAGGGATCTCGCTCGAACGACTTCACGCGACAATGCCATCTCGCTCAAACGACTTCGCGCAACATCTCGTGACCTGGGTTGTTTCGCCTTCAACCTTTGACAACCTCATTTTTCACACTTTTTAAGCTTAAAAACCTCTATAGTTTAATCCCGAGCATCTCATCATCAATCCCACTAAATAATAACAAGATTATATATCATTCATAACACCCTATGATCATTAATTCGTCATAAATCATCAAGATGACATGAAATCCCCAATTTAATTCATAAAAATCCTAGTTTCCAAATTTTTAATTAAAGAACCTAACCAACACCGATTCGTTCATCAATATTATTTCCAATTTCGTGATAAAACCTCTACATACGATGGGTATGTCCAGAATATATTAAATTTCCCTAAACATGTGATTTAATGTCTCTAAATTATCAATTTCTTTCATGAAACATGTTCTTGATAATCCTAAACTAGCATGAGTGAGACATTAACTAAAAACAAAGCAAGATAGATACTTGCCTGAAATTCAAGGTTCTGATTTGTAGATGAAAAAGGAATGGTTGTGTTCCTCGTCGAGCGATCTACGTTTTGGTGGTGGTGGCGGTGCAAATGGATGAGTTCTTGGCCTCGGATTACTTGGAAAGCTTCCTATCTTCTTCTCTAATAGTCGTTCTTAGGTTCTGTGTTTGTTAACCCTAAAAGGAAACACCTAATGGTTGATATAACAATTGAAAATTCGTGGGTTTAATTACCCAAAAATACAAAATGTCTATAATACCCTCTCGGGATGCCAGTTAGGCCTAAAAACGCCCCGAGACCCAAACTAAACCCCCGGGTATACTTTTCTGACTATCTCAACCCTTACGGACACATTGACGCACTCGAAATAACCATACGGGTGTCTTAATATTTATTCACTTTTAATAATAATAATTTAGTCCTGACACGATATAGGCACATCCCGACTTAAATTTTCATAATTGTCATTTTATTCACTTGTGACAATTTTAATAAAATCAATCTTATATATTACTTTACTCATCTAGTAATATTTAACAAATTTCAAATAATTACTAACTTTCGTCACGCTAGTAAATATTTAAAACATATTTCCGGATTAATATTAAATTAATCTACCTCAATTAAATTTAATAAAATTCCTAAATTTAAAAACCATAAAAATACGGGGTATTACAGAGCGTTGATTTGTAAGTGATGATCAGACACAAGGATAAAATGTTGGTTTCTTTTTCCATGTAAGTAGAACACAATACCGTCTCCCTCACTCATATTTCCTACGTTGAATACCAAATTTTCCCCCAGACTAGTTTTAACAATTTGTTTCCCTCTAGAATGTTTCTCTACACTAAAATCACAGGTAATGCAAGTTTGCTTATAGTAAGGAGGGTAGTTTAGTGATTCTACTTCACTAGTGGGGCCCACCTCCAAACTTCTATCTGCAATAGATATGCCTTCAAACTACTGTATGAACATTTTTAACATTGTTGTTTGTTTCTGATAGGAAGATCTTATTTGGGTTCGCATTCTCAGCTTCAAGAAAACGCTTATGACGACGATAACTTTCAACCAAGAGCTCAACAATTTTAATTGGTATGCAATCTAAAGCTTCCAATTCACACAACTTATTGGCTCTTCCACTAGGTTGCTTTTCACCAACTTCTGGATTCCCTTGGATGTCTCCCCATAGCTGCATGGAAAGACAACATCCTCGGTCCTTATGAAAGTATCCTTCTCATTTTTCAAACAATTCTCATCCCTTTTTTATCTCATCACTTAAGATACTTTATGTTTGTTTACATTATTTTTTTGGCCTTTCGAGATGCAAAATTATAATTTGTATGCATAAAACAAGTCTAAGATAAAGTTTATCGAAGAAGGAAAATCATACATTATTTCTACAGAAGAGCAGGCCAAAATGTCAAGAAATGAGAATCTCAAAAGCAGCAATAAGAATATAAAGTAAAGGCCAATCAAGAACATGTTCAAATAGCAGGTCCGAATGAAATAATAGCTCGTGGGTTTCTTTTTTCACGTTGGATTAAAGAATTAAAGTATTTCCTCAATTTTTTTAATAAATTTTCTTAGTCCAATTTGCTTGCTAGTAATGGATAAGTTCTAACTCCGAGTGTCATGATATTTCAGGCATGCTTTTGCAACAATTTCATTCATTGCAGAAATATCTATACTCCTTCATGTGGGTATGGACAAGCATTGGACATTGACAAATGGAAAGAAATAAGAGCAAGGTAATTTCACTATTATTTTTCCTTTTAATACCTAAAGCTAGAAGTTTGAACAAAGACTAGTTCAATGTGCTTGTAGTTATATTCAATATAAAATACAACACTGAGCAAAATAAAACAACAAAAATTTTAAATTCCACTAGAAATAACACAATCATCAGGTATGTAGGTGATGATGCTAAACCATACCGTCTTCGACCCTTTGTATGTTTACTATAAGGATTTTTTTGTTCATTCTATCATGTATGTATGTGCTAACTTATAAGTTTAAATTGGTATAACATAGTTAAAGAATGTATTACAAATTGAAACTACTTAAAGGTCTATAATGTAACCAAATCAGTCATTTTTAACATTTTATTTAACTTGTAGAACAGTTAGTGATGGAATTTATGTTGGGTGATGATAGTAGATTTTTACTCATCTAACATTCAGTTCTCAACGTGGCCAAATTTTATGCTCTAGTTGAAGTATACATTCTGCTTCAACTAGAGAAGAATATCTAGTATCAATTATTGAATTATTGATATACATTCTACCAGGACAAATGCCTTGATTCAATGTATTATATGATCAGTATTCGTATACAGTTTTGGTTCAATGGATCCTTTGCATATTCTCCGTGCCCAACATCATCTGTTTCAGTTCAGTGGTTAATAACCAACTTTACTCATAGCTGTTATAATGTTTCTTTCTCAGTTATCGCAAGTCAGTGAATATGATCCATTGGATATGTTCACGGGATCCATTGATGGAGTACGTAAAGCAATCAAGTCCCTTTTTGTTACCCCTCAACAGTTTTTGGGTATTCTTGGACGGCTCCGTTGTATTTGGGGAAATGGGAGGTGGCACAGACTTTACTAGTTGTCTGACTAAAGAAGCCTTTGAATATGTACTGAAGTGTGTCATTCTGGCAAATTATGACTTGCGCATAACTAATTTTCTTCATCTTGTTGTTGAGGCTGTTTTAAGATCAGGAACATTAGATCGATTGCTTGAAGCCCAGAAGCCTGATATTTTTGACCTAGAAGGGGTGATTCATGCATATTATGACACTCTTTATCAATATTGTTTGGTATGTGAAAAGTTTGGTGGAAATGAATTGTGAGACATATATTCTCCCCCGCATTCAATTACACTGGATGAAAGCTTCAAGATTATTAGGGACTATATGATTTTCGCAACTGCGAAGGACTTGAGTGTGATAATTAGTTTGAGAGCCAGACGAGAGGATGATCTGGGATCTTCATACAGTGTTGTTTCCCTTAAATCGACTCACTAAAGTTTTGATTTCAAGGTATATAATCTCTCAACAGATTTCACGTGTATCACTAGTATTACCAAATTGGGAGTTTTTTGGGTGAAGAACACGTGGAACAAAATAAACTGGTTTTCATCTGAAAGGAACCATTGAGGTTTGAATTGTCCATATGTCATTGAAAACATTGAATGGAATCATTCTTGAAAGCTTACTATTAGAAGTCTCAAATAACAATCACAATCTCTCCATTCATATTGGTAGTCAATTAACTGTCAAGTGAGGTCTTACATTCAAATCTATAGACTCAAGGGCCAATTGGAGAGTATTTCTAAATGAACGTGTCAATTCTTAACACGACCCCTTAATCTGAATGGTATCATTTTTGACGACATATATGATTCTATTGATACATTTGATTTTTCATGAAAAAAATTCTATTTCATTTCCCGCTGCTTTCATTGTCTTTTCTTTATTTATACTGCTATAAAAAAATAGAAGATTTGCTAGAATTTTCTAATTGTGCAAATAGTAAACTTTCTGAATTTAGAGATTGTGCTTGTCAGCTGCTTAGTGTATTTTTTGAGGTGTTGATAGCTCACTCAAGTTTTAATCTCTTTGGCATATTTTATTGACCTAGATGTGAAACCCTTGAAGAAGATGGTACACTGTCATGAGTTACATCAGAAGATAGTCAGCTGCTACAGTCATATGGTTAAAATTAAGTGTCAAGAGAATAATGTTGCAAGCATTGAGGAAACTTCATATCGAGATCAATCCAGAGCCTTGGAATATGCTTCTCATACTAGAGGTTCTGCTGGTAATTAATAGTAGTCTACTTCGATATAAATTAATTTATAACAATATAGGTTCAGTATAAATTAACTTATAACAATATAACTTGATTTATTGAATTATTGATCACCATTGCCCCTGGGTGGGTCAATGCATGAGAATGGTATGCTGTTTAAGACATTGGTGATGGTTTTCTTAATTGCTTGAGCTTTACAGTTCTATACATGGTTGGACGGAGCCCGGGTGATGCTGAAATTATATATGCATCAAAGGAGAAAACGGAACGTGAATTAAATTTGAAGTACTAGTTGTCACAAACAAATGCACATATACTTGTTACATGATTAATATATATATATATATATATATATATATATATATATATATATATATATATACACGTGTACATGTATAAAAAGTACTATGCCCCCACCGCATTTTTACTATTTTGTTAACAGTAACTTTAAAATGACACGTAACCACATATTCTTCATATGTTTCAAGCATCCATTTTATTTCTTAATTGCGTTTCCTTCTAACTTAGGAGTCGAAGGCCCACTCTAAGAGTAAATGTATGTCAATTTATATAAATATATTAAGATCACTCATTTGGAAAAGTCGGAATGATTAACCAATCATTACGTCTAAGTTTAAGTTGAATGTGATGTGTAAGTCTTGTGAAATTTTTATCATCGTTGTCAAATATGTGACTTAAAGCTTTGAACTTGTGCAGGAGCGTGTAAAGGTGTATCATTTTTGGACAACAAGATCGTGAATCGAAGTGAGAAGAGGACTTCGATGCATTGTTGCCTAGTACTATGAAGCGATTATTATTACGGAGGAACATTAATTTTGATAGACGAATTAATTTGATTTAGTGTAGTTTTGACTTTGGCGCATATATGCGTGATTTTTTTAATGTACATTATTTTGGAGACATTTTTTTGAATAATGTACATAGTAGGTATAGAGAGACATGTCACAGGTCATTTTTTTTTTAGAATGATGTACATTGAAGGGGGTTCAATACAAAATAAATTAAGGTTGTTTCTATGTTATAATGAATTTTAACTTGTGTTTAGATTCATTTGTCAACTACGACATTAATGTTGGTTATTTTTTTATTATATGTTTAATTAATAACTTTTTATATTAAACTCTCATGTGATGAAATATTTTATATGACCCTTTCAAATATTTACAAATTATTTGTCATGACGCTTTATATATCAAATATGACATCCTATAGAGTATATTATGACTTTTTTGTAGTAGATATGGTGATTTTGAAAAAAAAAGTCATATATAGTTGTTAACTTAATATGACATTTTTAATGGGTATCAATTATGGCACCCAAACTTATGACGCTTTTGATTGAAAAATAAAACGTCATAAAATGTGTTTTATGACACTTAAAAACGTCATAAAAATGTTTTTTTCTTGTAGTGAATGACTATATTCGCAAACCGAACTTCTTGTTAAAGTAACTATGCATTCGACTGAACATAACATATTATTGAAAGTTAACTTACATAAATCATAGTAAATTTCGTAAAAGTAATTCAAAATTCAAACATCAAAGGAAAGTGCTAATACAATGCCAACATCATAATAGGATGCAAATAAGATTGGTGAGGATAAACTAATATTTTACTACTCAATCTTCCTCTAAATCAACTAAAGGATCCTTCAAATTATGGTTGCCATCAAGAGATGACTGAAACTCTTTTGGATACTTTAATGCATTTACGTGAGTTGTTATACCCTTTGGTGCATGCACAATAATATACCAATTTCCATCGTTTATGAACTTCGAGTACAATGCCTTATTTACGTAATGAAAGGCATAAATAAAAGGATTGTCAACTATGAGATATTTACTCTTCATCTTTGATAAATCTACCATAATAAGTTTGGAGTCAGAATCAACATTGCAAGCATTTATTTTATCCTCCACCTTTACCCAATAACAATAGAATGCGGTTTCTTTAAAATCTAAGTAATCAACTTCTAGGATTTGTTAGATTATCCCATAATAGGTTAGCACCGTATTTTTTAGATTTTATCGCTTTTACTAGAGATACATGTGGTCAAGGCAGAAATTGATATTCGACTGTTTTGCATCAAAAGCTTTTCCTCATATTGATATGAAATGAAATTAAAAACATTGGTGTGAAATTTCTTAAACAATTTTTCACGGAAATTGAGATTTTTTGCAGGGCCTGCAAGTCTGGAAAAGACATCACCTCTTTCTAGAAGATGCATTTATTAATGAATTTGTATTAGGGCATTTTTTCCCACACATGACTAAATAACCGCACATATAATATATGAAAATTACCTCTGTTAACACACATGCCCTAAAATCAGTTGTCGTGGAATTTCTCTTTTGATTTTGGGCAATTTCATTCTCGTACTTCCTACTAATAAATTGTAGAGTTTAGATCATAAAATATAAAATACATATAATCAAAGAAGAAGAATTCAGTCGATACTCACTATCTTTAGTATCTGACTTCATCTTGAGATTCGAAGACATAAGGAGCTTCTTACTTGTATTGTAGATTTGTGAGCTTCACCTCTTTAGGGTTCCCAAATGATAGTTCATCCTTAAACTCGTCGGGTTCCTCGATCACCCGGTATCCACGAGGATTGAACCTCCTCACCTCTTATTCTAGCTGGCATGTGTTCCTTAGTGTATAACGATAATTCAACCGTTTTGTATTCTTCAGCAATTGACCCTCCAATATACTGTGTATTATTTACGTAATCTTTGAAGGTTTTCATCAAGCGCTCAAAAGGATACATGCAACGATACATAGCGGGACCACATAATAAGCTTCATCGCATAAATGCACAAGTAGGTGGATGCTGATATCGAAGAACAACGGAGTAAAATATTTCTCTAATACACAAACTTTCTCAGCTAAATTTGATTTCGGAGCTTTAATGTGCCTTCTGATTACCACTTGTTCACAAAGTAGGGTAAAACACAAATTGATCTGCATAATTGTCCGATGGATATCTTTGTGTTCAAAAAAGCAATGCCGAAATAACAAAGGGATTAATTTGATGATTACGTGCCAATTGTGAGACTTACATTATTTCAAGTCAAATTCTTGGTAGCTTACTACCCTACGTAAATTACTAGAATAATCGATTGAGTCTTCAAGTTGAACAATGTGTCTAAGAGGATCTTCTTCTCACTAGCAGTTAAAGTGAAAGAAGCCCTCATGGTACAAATTCTTCCTATTGTACGATTATTTTTTAATCACAGTTTATTCTTTATTTTCATATCTTGTAGATCTCAGTGGGCCCGCTCTCTATATTTGGAATGAAATCCACCCAGACAGGTTCCTTTCAAATGTTATGAAACATTTTTCTCTGTGTGCATCACATTAATTACATGCCTTACACGATGATCTTTCCAATACAACCAATAAAAAAATATTGATCGCCTGGACTACGACTTTGCTTTACTAGGGTCTTTCGGATCCCCCCTACCTTTACGCTTTCGGTTTACAAACTAGGGGTGTTTGCCTATGTACATATTCCATGCAGTCACAACCACCGCCTTCTCCTCCATCTACTGACCAGAAAGCCGAGCAGGTAGCGTTCTGCGCTCATGACCAATAGGTAAAATGTTAGTCTTGCCGTTCCTAAAAAACTAAATAGTCGACAGAAATTTATGATGGCCCGTGTAACTCATCTTACGACGATGTTGTAGCCAATAGGTTTCAGTTTCCTCCCCACATATGGGACATCCATAATAAACATAAACATTACAATCATAAAAGGTCCCATAAGAAAGAAGGTCGTGGATCGCCCACATCACCATTGCTTTAAGTGTAAACTCTTCACCCTTCTAAAAGTCGAACACCCTCACGCCTTTATTCCACAACTCTTTAAGTTCTTCAATTATTGGTGCTAAGAATATATCAATATCACCATTGGGGGCCTTCGGCATTTGTACCAACAAATATAACAATGTGAACTGCTTTCTCATGCATAGTGTCAGAGGGAGACTTAAAGGCGCCATGAGAACTAACCAATAATTCTGACTAGTACTTAAATTACTGATAGGGTCAAACCCATCGCTTGAGATTACAAGACGAATGTTACGCGGTTCCTTTGTAAATCATGATGTTGTGCGTTTGTAATTTTCTATATGGTTTAATCAATCGAGTGATGCATCAGATTTCCACCCACCTCGCATAGAGCGTTCCATGTCATGGCCTCCGTTATCCACGATATAGTAAAAAATCAATTTAATCATGGCCCAAGTGGAAAATACTTCAAAACCTTTTGTGCAACTTGCGAGCACTTGCGATTTTTTGCAGGTTTGTCCTTTGAATTCTCACATAGGCTCACTACATACATGACATTCTTTTTTCTCTTCGTTCTCGTTGCGGTACAATATGCATCGTATTTTCATGCATGAAAAGATTTGTATTTTTAACCCAAACCCTTCAACATATTCTTCATGGTAGGATAATTTTATGGTAACGTGTTCTGGTTTAGGATAATTTCTTTAACCCACTTAAGAATTTCGGTTATGTTGTTCCCAGAAAAACCAAATTGACTCTTCAAATTATGAAAACCCATCATTACATATAATACCGAGTGATCTTCATCGTAATACTTATACAATAATCTAGCCGCATCGGATTTTAAGCGTATGTATTCCCGATCTCCTGGTATTTCAGCATCAAAATTTTCATTTACTTGGTCATAATGTTCATTATCTGTATCCTTGGGTTGGTGATTTTGATGGTTATGGAGTCCATAAGCATCATCAATTAAGTTGGTTATTGGACGATGTGTTGGTGAATCATGTACCACTTCCACTCATTGGGGTTCCGTTACGTGGTTGGGTATCGATAATTATTCTAGAACATATGGTATATTTTTTTCGCCATGGTATGTCCATATTTTAGTCTTGACAGATTTCCCACTTTATTAAATTTAACTCAACGTCTTCCAATGACTTATATTTTTCGTTCATACAACGGGTACACAGATCCAGAATCTTGTCACTTTTAAGATTTTGAAAGCGTATTTAACAAATTATTGAACCCCTTTACATGATTATTTGTTATGTGGTTAGTCTCTCCCGTCCACTATTTTCATTGTGGGAAATCCATGTAATAATCTTCAAATTTCAGTCATGTGGTAGTAGGTTAAAAAATATTATGGCAACGGAAACAAAAATAATATTCTTACAAATGAAACAATTTTTTTTACTACAACTGAAACAAAACCAATATTCTTAAAACTGAAATAAAAAAAATTATTACAACTGAAACAAAAAAATATAATTACAACTGAAATGAAAGAAAATATTATTAGAACTTGGCCAATAGCTAAACTGTCAAAATAATAGAAGAGTTTGCATGATTACTAAACTCCCTCCCTTACCGACGTCGATGAGCACAAGTACATCTCCGCAGCCGTTTTGTATTTCATCGACCATTATTTGAGCCTCACTCCTCTCCAAAGCTCGATCGTGTACTGGAGTTCCAATAATCATGGACATGAGTGTGCACACCCCAACAATCCTCGTATTGCTCATGTCCCTAAAATATTACTATTAGCCATAGTCACCTGGAGTTTTGACGATGATCTAAGTCTCGTGACATGCGGAGGCACAAGGAAGGGAAATGTTGGAGGAGTCAGAATTTGGGAGGCTAATGTTAGAGAAGTCGGTATTTGGTAGGGAAATGATGGACGAGGTAGCATTTGGGAGAAGAATGTTGAAGGAGGCGACATTTGAAAAGGCAAACTTGAAGGGGAAGGATAGGGGAAACCTTAAGGAGATGGGTAAGGGTAACCTTGACGATGCACTGAGGGCCTATATCATTAAAAAAGGCCCACAAGTTGCCCAATTTAATCCAATAAGTATCCCAATTTATCTTTAATCTCCTGTACATCCCAAATGGTCTTGAATTATTTTTCCTTACTGGACGAGACACGATCCTTGACCGAAGAAAGCTCATGCACGAGAGATGAAGTGTGTTGAAATTTTATTTTTGGCATATGTGAGCCAACACCTCTCGTCCTCCCACTTTTTTTGGTTCCAAAGGTCAGGATCAGGGCATCATTTTCAAGGTCAAAGTCATCATTAAGGCTCGAACTAGACTGACTTATGATGGCCTCTATTGGTTCCAGCGTCTTAGCAAAGTGCGATGAGAATTTATTATCTTTGTCTCTTCAAGAATGAACGAATAATTTGGCCCGATTTGGTTGTTTATCGATATCTGCACTATCATTTGTCCTACTCCCCATTTATTCTTCAAATCCTTATATGATTTGGATCCCAATCTCTGGGTATTAGTTTTTCATGCCCTATTTTTTTTTTTTCTTCCTTTGGACCAACATTTTCCCCTTCACGTCATTCTGTTAAAAATTATTTCACTACTCTACCGGCATTTCAACATTGGGAGTCATTCTCTCTTTCAAAGCCAAAATATCGGAGCTCGATGCATTATTCGGGAAATGCTTCTTTTGAATGCTTATCCTGTATGTCCTCACTGCTTCAGCAACCTCAGATAGAACCTTACCCTTGGAACAGTCGGGAAATCAGAAATGCTTGCATAGTTGATCATATATGTCCTCTTTGATGGCTTTATCAACAAATCTCAAGTTTCCTGGTCCACTAACTCCCACGTTCATTTTTCCCAGCGACAAACATCGGGCTTTAAAGTTCAGCACATCATTCCTATCCCCGTCGGGTTATGCTCGATAAGGGAGAACTTAATGGGCTTCTTTTTTATTGAGCGAGAGGCATCGAGAGCATTGGATGGGTGCATTGGAGCAAAGGGAGTGTTGGATAAGGGCACTGGAGCACATAGAGTTGGACTTGGTGAGGAGTGAACCATTGGTGTAGTTGTGAAGTGTTAAGCCATTGGTGTTGAGAATTCGTGTTGTACATGAGATGGTGAACTTCGTTGCGGTGTAACCTCATCACTTGGTACCATTGGGTTATTTCCTCTCGACATTATTTATAAAAATGAAAAACCATAAGTGACTAAATAATTATAATAATATGAAATTATAACTAATTAATCAAGCTTATACATATATATATATATATATATATATATATATATATATATATATATAATGTTCTTGTGCGGACTAGTCCGCATTTTAAGAATGCGGACCGGACATGTGTGACCTAACGGTGCACCTAGAAATTATCGCCTAAATTATAGGCATACTCTCTTTCTTTTCTAGGCTCACCGCAAGGTGACACATGTCCGGTCCGCATTCTTAAAATGCGGACTAGTCCGTACAAGAGCAGAACTGTATATATATATATATATATATACACACACACACACACACACACACATACAATACAAGAAAAATTAGTATTATGGACGGTAAAAATCCGTCCCTAATAGTAAAAAACGTCCCAAAAGAGTATTAGGGACGGTTTTTGCAATGGCAAAAATCCGTTCCTTATACTAGTCGTCCCAAATATTTTAGGGACGGATTTTACCGTCCGAAATGTTAATTCATGGACACTTGCATTTGGCATTAGGGACGGATTTTTCCGTCCCAAATGGTGTTCCCGCGAAAAAATTCCCGCTCCTGCCAATAGTATTAGGGAAGGATAAGCCGTCACTAATACTACTGAGATACTAGCAACCCAATTACGACAGTAAAAACCGTCCCAAAAGGTAATTTCAATTGATGGAGAAATGGGTATTAGGGACGGTAAAAACCTTCCCAAAAGGTATTCTTAATTAATACAAATCAATATTAAGGATGGTTTATAACCGTCCCAATTGATAAAAAAAATTATCATAAATGGTTATATTATTATATGTTTTATATTGAAATAATAATTGACGCCTAATTTGCATTATAAATCAAATCATTCGATCATAAATGCAATATATCAACCACATTCATTGAAGCACATATCCAATAACAATTTCTTCCATTAAACTACATTCAAGTCGAAATATTTAAATGAGTACAAAATCATACTAATTAATAAAATATACAATTATCAAAAAAAAAATCATCCCTAAATTAAGATGATATATGGTTGTCAGGCTTCAAAAACTTCTCTATATAGTAGACACACTCAAAAACATGTTTCTTCAACTTCTTATTCACAACCTGCAATCAATAAATAATCATTTTATCAAAATAATATTATAGTAAAATAAAATATCCAAATATATTAGTTAATCGTATCAACAACCTTTTACAAATTTCAAAAAAATTTAACTAAGTCTCCTTTGTTTATACATGAAAACCAACATGTTTAATTAATACAAAAGCCAGTACCGCTATAAGAATCTCGCATATCAACAATTCTTCACAATTTTTTTAAAAAAATCGACCGAGTCTCCTTTGTTTATACATGAAAACCAACATGTTTAATCAACACAAAAGCCTGCACGGCCATAAAAAATTCAAAAATCTCCCATATCAACAATTCTTTACAATTTTTTAAAAAATTCGACAGAGTCTCCTTTGTTTATACATGAAAAATCAACATGTTTAATCAACACAAAATCCCGCACGGCCAGTAAAAAAATTAAAATAACAATCTCGCATATTAACAACAATAATGAATAAACAATCTACCTGTTGCAAACCATTGCTTTGTTCATGTGTTCCACGCGAATAAAATATAACCCTAAAATGTTATCCTGCAAAAAAATATAAGAAAAAAAAAACAAAAAAGATATCAGTAATCAAATAATGTTTAAACCTAAAAGTCTAAATGTTGCAAATTCTCATCGTGTACTCAAACCGGGAGTCCCGTGACTACGCGATCGGTTCGTATGAGTTACATTGGTTCCGTGCGAGGTGATGGTGCCTCTAACGGGGCCGTTTTGTTGTTGTTTTATGTTTTCACCATTTGACGTCATATTTTTAAGCCTAAGTCTAAATTTTCCAAATTCTCATTGTATACTCAAATCGAGAGGCCTGGGACTACGCGGTCGGTCCCTACGAGTTTCATTGGTCCCGTGTGAGGTGATCGTGACTGTCACTGGACCATTTTGCGACTTTTTACGTTTTGACACATTGACGCCATGTTTTTAAGTCTAATTCTAAATTTTTACAAATTCTCATCGTATACTCAACCCGGAAGTTTCGCAAGTACTCAGTCGGTTCGTATGAGTTAGATTCGTCCCGTGCGAGGTGATTGGGCCTCTTACAGGACTGTTTTGTGGCTGTTTTATGCTTTCACCCCCTTTACGCCAAGTTTTTTTGCCCAAGTCTAAATTTTTACAAATTCTCGTCGTATACCCAAACTGCGAGTCCGGTGACTACGTAGTTGGTTCATACGAGTTATATTGGTCCCGTGCAAGGTGTTCGTGCCTCTTATGGGACCGTTATGGGGTTGTTATACGTTTTCACCCCTTGACGCCATGTTTTTAGCCATAAGTCTAAATTTTGCAAATTCGCGTCGTATACTCAAATCGGGAGCTCGGTGACTACTCGATAGGTTCGTACGAGTTACATTGGTACCGTACGAGGTGCTCGTGCCTCTTACGGGATCGTTTTGTGGCTATTTTATGCTTTCACAACTTGACGCCAAGTTTTTTGGCCCAAGTTTAATTTTTAGCAAATCTCATCGTATACCCAAACGGGGAGTCTGATGACTACACGGACGGTTCATACAAGTTACATTGGTTCTGTGTGAGGTGTCCGTGCCTCTTACGGGACCGTTTTGGGTTTGTTTTATATTCTCACCCCTAGTCTAAATTTTTCAAATTCTCTCCGTATACTCAAATCCGGAGCCCGGTGACTACCCGATAGGTTCGTACAAGTTATATCGGTCCCGTTCGAGGTGCTCGTGCCTCTTACGGGACCGTTTTGTGGCTATTTTATGCTTTCACCCCTTGACATCAAGTTTTTTTGCCCAAGTCTAATTTTTTACAAATTTACGTCGTACACTCTAATCGAGAGCCCAATGACTACGCATTCGATTCCTACAAGTTACATTGGTCCCGTGCGAGGTTCCCGTGTCTCTTACAGGACCGTTTTGGGGTTATTTTACGTTTTCACCCCTTGACGCCATGTTTTTAGCCATAAGTCTAAATTTTGCAAATTCTCATCGTACACTCAAATTGGGAGCCCGATGATTACTTGATAGGTTCGTATGAGTTACATTTGTCCCGTACGAGGTGCTCATGCCTCTTACGGGACCATTTTGTGGTTGTTTTACGTTTTCACCCTATGATGGCATGTTTTTTTGCTCAAGTCTAATTTTTTGCAAATTTAGGTTGTACACTCAAACCGGGAACCCCGTGACTACGCGGCCGATTCTTATGAGTCGCACTAGTCCCGTATGAGGTGTTCATGACTCTTGCGTGACCGTTTTGTGTTTATTTTACGTTTTCACCCTTTGATGGACTGTTTTTTTGCTTAAGTCTGACTTTTTTGCAAATCTACGTCGTACACTCAAACCGGGAGCCCTGTGACTACGCGGCCGGTTCCTACGACTCACATTGGTCCCGTACGAGATGTTCGTGACTCTTACGGGACTGTATTGTATTTTTTTGCATTTTCACCCTTCGATGGCATGTTTTTATGTTCAAGTATATTTTTTTGCAAATTTACGTCGTATACTCAAATTGGGAGCCCCGTGACTACGTGGTCGGTTCCTACGAGTCACATTGGTCCCGTACGAGGTGTTCGTGACTCTTACTGGACCGTTTGTGGCTGTTTTAGGTTTTCTCCCTTCGATGGCATGTTTTTATGCTTAAGTCTAACTTTTGTAAGTTTACATCGTACACTCAAACCGGGAGCCCCCATGACTACGCGATCGGTTACTACGAGTCACATTGGTCTCGTGCGAGGTCTTCGTGACTCTTATCAGACCGTTTTGGGGTTGTTTTACGTTTTCACCCCTTGGCGCCATGTTTTTATCTATAAGTCTAAATTTTGCAAATTCTCTCCGTATACTCAAACCGAGAGTCCGGTGACTACTCGATAGGCTCGTACAAGTTACACTGGTCCCGTACGAGGTGGTCGTGCCTCTTATGGGACCGTTTTGTCGCTGTTTTTTTCTTTCACCCCTTGACACCAAGTTTTTTGGCCCAAGTTTAAGTTTTTACAAATTCTCGTCGTATACTCAAACGGGGAGTCCGGTGACTATGCGGTCAGTTCGTACAAGTTACATTGGTCCCGTGCGAGGTGCCCGATTGTCCAGGCCAGTGATGGGAGAAAGATTGTATTTGTATCTGGTGATTTCGGAGAATGCAGTTAGCTCGGCATTGATAAGAGTGGAGGATGGAGTACAAAAACCAATTTATTACACAAGCAAGGCCTTTCGAGGAACAGAGATCAGATATCCAAGACTGGAAAAGTTGGCACTAGAGTTGATCGAGACAAGTAGAAGAATGAGGTCGTACTTCTAGGCTCATACCATAGTTGTGTATACCGATATGCCGTTGATACAAGCTCTTCATAAACCAGAAAAATCAGGGAGATTGATGTACTAGGCAGTAGAACTTGGCGAATATGACACAATTTATGAGCCTAGATTGTCACTTAAAGGGCAAGCAGTAGCAGATTTTATCGTTGAGTTCACTTATCCTGACACCTCTGAGGAGCAAAAGCTGAATACCGACCAACCTGTGGATGTTACAGGATCATCAAATTTAAACTCCGACCAACTTGAGTTTGTCGACAAGCAGCAAGAAGTGCTAGGGGAGGATATAAAGAAGCAACAAATATTCCACCGAGGAACTTTATCTGATCAAAAATTTGAGGATGAAGTACCTATATGGAATCTGTATGTGGATGGCTCATCCTGCAGTACAGGCTATGGGGCAGGGATTATTTTAAACAGCTCGAATGAAATCGATGTGGAGTATGCTCTGCGCTTTCAATTCAAAGCTTCTAATAATGAGGCTGAATATGAAGTTGTGATTGCAGGTCTTAGTTTAGCAAAAACCATGGGAGCAGAGCAGGTCGTTGTATTCAGTGACTCACAATTGATTGTAAATCAAATGCTGGGGGTATATGTGACAAAGGGAGAATTGATGATCAAGTATTATGCCAAAGAAATGGAGATTGTATCAAGATTTAATGCAGTGCAGTTAATTAGAACACCAAGATTGGAGAATGCAAGAGAAGATGCCTTAGCTCGGTTAGCCTCAGCCACACGCACCGAGCTACGAAGAATAATCCCAATTGAAGTCTTGGCTAGTCGAAGCATAGACGAAGATCTAATGATGAACTTTATTACCTTTGATTTAGGACCATCTTGGATGGATCCTATCAGGTCATATATTGAGGAGGGGACATTACCCACTGATAAGCTCGTAGCCAAGAAACTGAAGTTTAAAGTTGCTCGTTATGTACTGAATAATGGTATTCTATATAGATGAGGAATTATAGCAGGTTTGCAGAGATGTGTGCATCCCTCCGAGGTGAAAGACTTGATTGAAGAGGTCCATGAAGGGTCCTGTGGAGCCCATGTAGCAGGTCAGACGCTTTTACAAAGAATAATGACACAAGGATACTATTGGCCAACGATGAGGGCTGATTGTATAGCCTATGCCAAGAAATGTGACAAATGTCAACGCTTATCCTCTATCCCAAGAACTCCCCAAGCATTGTTAGCAACCATTACTTCCCCTTGGCCATTTGTTATGTGGGGAATAGATTTGGTTGGGCCACTTCCAACGACCAGGGAAAGATTTAAATATCTCGTGGTCGCGGTGGACTACTTTACTAAGTGGGTGGAAGCTGAGCCCCTTATCGATATGACATATGACAAGGTATACCAATTTATTTGGAAGAACATCATTTGTAGATATGGTCTTCCTCATGTATTCATCACATACCATGGAACTCAATTTGACAACGAGGAGTTCTCTACATATTGTCATCAGTTAAACATCTTGAAGACCAACTCTGCACCAGGCCATCCCCAGAGCAATGGACAAACTGAGGTGACAAACAGAACGCTGCTGAATGGTTTGAAGAAAAAACTGGATGATGCGAAGGCAAATTGGATCAACGAGCTACATTCTGTGTTGTGGGCCTATCGTACTACTCCACGAGCAGCAACAGGAGAATCTCCATACATGCTGGCATTTGGAAGTGAAGTTGTTATACCTGCCGAGCTGGCCCTCCCCACACACAGAGTGCTAAATTTTAACTCTCCTATCAGTAACTTGATGAGAAGATTAGACTTGGATATGCTCGAGGTGGTTAGAGATGAAGCAGCAATCAGCAATGCTGCATACCAACAACGAACAACTTTGTTCTGCAACAAGAGAGTGAAGAAGTGTGATATGAAAGAAGGAGACTATGTGCTAAAGAAAGTAATTCAAAAGCACAACAAACTGGAAGCTAACTGGCATGGGCCCTATAGAGTAATAGAGGTTGTGCGACCAGGGATATATAGGATTGAAACCTAAGAAGGAGAGGAGCTTAAGAATGCATGGAACGCAAAGCATCTTCGCAAATATTATGAGTTGTTCAATCCCTATATAATGCAGTTTTCTTCAATATGAATAAAGTTTTGAATGTTTTGCCCAATTCTCTCCTTTTTTTGAAGTTTTTTCGGATTACTAGTGCTACACACTACGCATCAAGTCCAGAATAAAAATCCACCAACTACGGTTGGTCAGGAATAAAAAATCCACCAATTACGGTTGGTCGGGAATAAAAAATCCACCAACTACGGTTGGTCGAGAATAAAAATCCACTAACTACGGTTAGTCGGGAATAAAAATTCACCAACTACGGTTGGTCGGGAATGAAAATCCACCAACTACGGTTGGTCGGGAATAAAAAATCCACCAACTACGATTGGTCGGGAATAAAAATCCACCAACTACGGTTGGCCAGGAATAAAAATTCACTAATTACGGTTGGTCGGGAATAAAAATTCACCAACTACGGTTGGTCGGGAATGAAAATCCACCAACTACGGTTGGTCGGAAATAAAAATCCACCAACTACGGTTGGTCGGGAATATGTGGTTAAACAAAGCAGGATCATGGGATGAAAGTCATTTCATGGCTAAGAATTAAAAAGTGATAAGTCACTACAATAAAAAAAAATAGAATTTCTTTACTTGTGACATTTTAAATTACCACCAACTCTAAGTTGGTCGGGAAATAAAATATCACCAACTATGGTTGGTCGTCAGATAATTATCACCGATTCAGGATAGTCAACAATAAATTTTCACCAACTCTAGTTGATCGGCAATTTAAAATAACACAAAACATCTTTATCTTTTTAATAGATGTACATACACATTCATCCGTGAATAAAAGAAATGTTTTACAAAATATGTCCAAGACAATGACAATCAAGAAATGTTTTACAAAATATTTCCAAGGAAATAACAATCAAGATTGGAGGGAAAAGTAAAAGCTTCTTCATTAAAATGAAAACAAATTACATGGAAAACAAATTACATATTACATGAGAAATTATTACATTAAAAATCCTATTCTGTTTGATTTTTCCCTTCTACCTTTGAAACAGGTTCTACTCCAGCAGGAGGATCGTCTAAGGCATAGGGGGATTTATGAAATTCAAATCTTTAAGCATCCTGACGTTCATCATTGAGGGCCAATCAAGTAAGTGCTCTGGGCGAGATATCTCAAAATTGGAATGAAGTCTGTAGTCATCGAGATACTTGGAGATTAAGCACTGAGGAATTGCCCGAGCAGGAATCCAGCTCATATAAAGTTTGAAAGGTGGCACTGGCAACTCGAGCAACCCATGGTCATAGTAATCCCATAAATAGTGACCCTGTTCCAATTATAGCACACCCAAGGCATTCAGCCATCCTTGCTTGTATTCCTCGTTGTTCGACTGTTGGATCCGGTCATCAAGGTGATAGAGGGCTTCATGATAACCAGTCATCCATAACTCTCTGGGTTGTTTGTGAAACTGGTATGTTAACCTCTCCAGTTGCTCGTGAAGGTTCTTCGCTAAAAGTTCTTTATTCTTCAAGGCATAATTATATGTGGAGAGTTGCTCGTTGAGGTTCAGAATCTTCTTAGACATCTCTGATAAAGCCTGATTTTTTGCCATCAACTGGAAGGCCTGATTCTCCAAGGCTGCTTGCGTTCTAGCTTCTTCAACAGTAACCCGAGCAGCCCTTGCTCATCCCCGAGAAGTTCCTGCTCGTCCCCGAGCAGAAGTAGAAAGTCCAGTCCTCTTTAAAGTTTCCAATTCGTCTCTCAAATTGGCATTTTCGACCTTTTGGAAAGAGAAACCTTCATCATTGACGGGGACCAAAGCTCCCGAGGTAGATGCTGCAGATTTCAGTTGGAATATCTCTCCTCGTAGGTTATTATTTTCCTGCTCCAGCAATTTCGCGATCTGCCTATGCTCTTCAACCTCAGTCTTCAAAGTCCTCTCCTTCATATCAAAAGCAGCGACCAACTTATCATATCCTTTGTCAGCACTTAGTTGCTGATACTTTTTCTCATATCCCTGGTGCAAAAGGCAAGTAGACTCCTTTTATTGTTGTTGAAGTTCCTCGATAGTACCCTGGAGGTCTTCAATTATCTCGTAATATGCTACATTGTTGGCCACTGCACGGTCGAGCAAGCACTTTAAATATTAGTATGCCTCGACTGCTTGTCCAGAAGCATCTGGGCCAAGAATATCGATGATTTGAGCTTTATTCAGGTCAACATGGCCAACCTTGAAGTAGTCATTGCATTTTTTCATCAGTTCAGTATCGTGGGCTGACAAGAGATCCATTCTAGCCATAAACTAATAAAGAAAAGAGATAGAAAAAATTAATAAGAATGCAGACAGAGGAAGAAGAAGAAGAAGAAGTCAGTGCAACAATCAAAAGCTCGAATTTTTATTTCATCACAAAAGGGAACACAAAAGTTTAGATTACATCCAAAAAAGTGATAAAGTAAACACCCAAACTAATCTACACCTTCTCTTTATTCCCTATAACTTCCTCGGGAGGTTTCGAGGAAGAGCTTAGGTGCTCAGTGGACGCGAGTAGCTGCTCGGTAGGAGGATTAACTAGTTGGGGCTGCTCGTAGCGAAGTTCAACAGTAGGAACCTGATCCTCAATGACCATTGAAGATTCTTCAGAGGAAGCTTCGTCCTCTTTTTCTTCTCTAGGAGAGGGAGGAGGACCATGAGCATGGCGCTGAAAAAGTTCAGAATTTTCAGAGACCTTTAATTCCTGCAGAGCAGCAATCCAGCCATCCCTGAAATACTTGAGGCTAGCAAACTCCATCTGAGAGGACATGGCATCTAAGCCTTTGTTCCAATCTTTGTTCCAGCTAGTGCTAAAGGACTTTTTAACAGCCAGTTTCCTCTTCACCTTCTCTGAGGAAATCCTCTCAGTCAGAAATTCCTCGGCAGCCTTCAATTTCCTTACTGCCTCTTCTTTCAGACGATCAGCTTCACGGAGTTTGCCCAGTTCCTCTTCAGCAGCTTTGAGCTTGGTCTCAAGCTCTCCATAATTTTTGAGATTTTTCTCGAGCTCATTATTTTTCTTCTCACATTCTTTCATTTTCCACTCCAACTCCTGAGAGGCCTCCACAACTTTCTCTCTCTCTTGCTCAATGGATTTTAGTTGCTTCCCCCAAGTAACTTTGTCTTCGTCATATTTCTGATGAGAATCCTTTAAGGACTGTGTCAGACCTACAAAATCCTCCTCCACACCTGACGAGGAGTTCGAAGCTTTAATAGCTTCATCCTTTTTCAGAATGGTGTTGAAACAAGTTACCAACTGGAAAAAGAGAATAATTATAAGTCAGTGCAAGGAAATAACATTGAAAAATGAAAGTTTAGATTAATATTACTTACTGAGGAAATATGTTGAGCTGCCAAGGTGGTAACCCTCTCCCGAGAAAGATTTTATTCAACACCTTGGATCTCAAGGATAATCCAAGACTTCACCGAGCTCATGGCAGAGCTCGGAGCAACAAAAGTGGGAACACCACTTCCCGCAGTTAGAGGCTGAGAGATAGATTCAGTCAGTTTATCCGAGGAACTTTTCTTCAATCTCCTCGTAGGGGCAGGAACATTCTCAACCAAGGATGTTGTCTTGGTCAGTGATATAACTATAACCTCTCTTGGAGGAGAAATAGCTACAACTTTGCTCAGAGCCACAGGGGGCTTCTCGGCAACCTTTTTAATAACAATTGGAGGGGGGGCATCAATTTTTCTTGTCCCTTCCTCTGGGACATCCTGCTTACTTCTCTTTGCCTTCACATGGGCAGAGTCTGATTTGTCAAAGAAGGAGGGAGATTTTCTTCTCTTCATTCTGATACTGAGGGGAATGTGTGATTCAGGGGAAGAACCTTCAGAAACTGGTACTGGGTCGATGTCACTCACCACTGGACGAGCAGTAAAAGATGAAGTGTAGCTCTTGTACTGCAGCAATTAAGAGGTTGATCTAATATGTTCGTCAGCAACGGTTTGGTGCAAACTCCAGATAAGTTTCAAATGCTTTAAATTAATTTCTGACTCCTTTGGAGATTTTCTTTTGCTGTCGACTGCAAATAAACAGAAATTAAAACATCAATGATGCATTTTATCAAATACAAAGAAAACATAATTTTAAAAATAAAAATGAAAACAACCTATCCCATTGCCATAGGGAGGGCATCTAGGACCCTGGTATACATCATTTCCATTTAGTGGAGCATGTTGCCAATTTTTCATAACAACCCCATGCTCAAAGTGATCCCTATTGGCATCTGGGAGATTGACAACTAAAGCCCTATTTAAAAACCTAGTTTTTAAATAAAAAGTACTATCGTTGACAGCCCATTTATAGCAAAACATAATTTCTAGAATTCCTAAACGGGTTCCATGAATCTGGTTTAACCTATGGATTCCATTAACTATTCTCCATGTATTCGGAGCTATTTTTGCAGGTACAATGTCAAAATATTGACAAAATTCCAAACACAGGGGATTCGGAGGAAAAGAAAAGCCACACTCGGCCACAAAGAGAATGGGGAACCAATGTCCCTCAGCCAAAGAAAAATAGTCTCAAGGTTCAGAAAGTTATTCCAATATGACCCATGCAGGAATAAAGAAATCAGAACGAAATTTATCAAGTGACTCAACAAGGTAAACCATGATGAACAAAGAAAATAAAAGAGAAGGAAGAAGATCTTACAGAAAAAGGGTGGACCAGTTGACAACGAACAATGGAAGAAATGAACAGACAAGATAGAGAAGAAGTGAAGAAGTTCTAAGATGCAGATTTGAAAAAGTAAAGTACGATCGAATTTTCTGAAGCGTTTAAATACTTTACCTCGGGAAAAGAGAAAAACAATGATTACCAGGATGGACGATTGCGTATCCGACGGCTAAAAAGAAGAAAAAGGCACGAAAAATGAAGATGTTTAGCAAAATTCAAAATACTTTAAAAGACTGATATTATGCACTCAAAAAAGGAGTTATAAACAACGAAATTTTGCTTAAAAACTGAAAGTCTAGGTAACAGAAAGTTACGTACCTTTCTTCAGCATCAAAACTATGAAACAATGGGGGCTTCTGTTGATACCAAATTTAGTCTTCTGACGTGGATCAATTATGAGGAGACACGTGTCAATCTACATGGCACCCACAAACATCTTTTTTAACAAACATATTGACTCCGAGGAGCTCAACCTTCCCAACCACCTCAGGCACTCCGAACAACAAGAGTTCTCCGAGGATCTTCATTGTACTGAGCAACTAAGAAACCGCGAGGAAATCAGGGTCCCGAGCTACTCAAGCATGTCGAGCCATTAAGTCGGTCCGAGCTACTTAAACGGTCCGAGCAACTTAGGCGGTCCGAGCGACATCTCGTACAAAACATTAATATCTGGATAATCAAGAGATACTGCGCATTAAATGCTCATTATTATCATATAGATGTACACGCCTATTGGACAGCTATGTATTATTCTTTCGCATGTGCAGCCTCAGGGTTATAAATACATTGTATCATCCTCATTGTAAGGGGACTCGGAATTTCTTGGTAAAAACTGTTATCGAGAATTCCCAAACAGTCAAGCAATAACAAAACAGTGGACGTAGGCCATTCTTTCAAGGCTGAACCACTTTAAAATTCTTTTGTCTTATTTATTTTTATTTGTGATTGAATAATTAGAGATAATCTAATTTTTTACATCAACATTGATTATGATATTTATATTAGATCCATGATGGACTATTACTATTGTTGCTGGAATTTTTTGATACATGGTCGACAGTCCAATAAACTAATTAAATTATGCCCAAGTTTTTTAAATTATTTACACATTTGTGTTGTAAAATAAATTGTATGATTTAAATTTACCCGTTTCTATACTTTAAAAATTTACACTTATCACATATAAAACATTTATTATTTATATTATACACGACTTTAATACTTTAAAAATTATCAGCGTGCCTTTGGGCACGATCATGTTGTAGTGTGTGTGTGTATGTACACACGCATAACCAGCATATGTGAGAAATGAGAATGATAAGGAGAGGTTAGAATGTAGGGTTTTTTTTGTACCCAATAGAGGCATTTAACATATGAATAGAGGAATAGGTTTTAAAAAATTACGCTTTTATTTTTTTTCTTTTTAAGTTATAATATTTGGTGGCGAAATTAGTTTTAACTAAATTCAATTTAACTAATATTTTGTAGTGAAATAGTTAAGTCGCCAACAATTACTAACTATTATTAGCAAATATTTTAATTTCGCCACAAATTATAGTGTCTGATTTTCCGCCCAAGCCACATTTTGTACGCTTTATATTTGGTGACAATTTTGGTAGCTATTTTACTCTTTGCTATAAATATTTGAATTTTTAGTAGCAACCACAAATTTTGCGACCAATCGTGCTTTTTGATGGCAAAAATAATTTTGCCACTTAAAATGTTATCAGTGATTAACATTTTTCTTGGAGTGATGTTTCAATATGGGACGGTAGAAACCGTCATTTCATTTACATTTATTTTCTTCCGAGAAAATGTCCAAAATAAAAACCAACTCACATTAAATTATTACCCGTTTTTGTATTTTTAAATATGGGAATGTTTTGTGTCCCAAACAAGTCTCCCAAATAGCATTAAGTGTTATACCTTGGGTATGGATCTCATGAAGACACAACTCATTAATAATAATTGGAAGACATTTGAGAAATTTGTTTAGTACCCATAACACCACTCTTTGAAATATTCTAACAGTAGTAACTTAGTTGCTCATTATCATTCCCACACTACACAAAAATAGGACCCGAATATTATTATTTCCACACACCACCAAAATAGGATCTCGTATTAAAAATTCAAACAAATTGAGCTAGTTTCGGCTCTAACATATACCTCCTGTGTATATATTCACCAAGTCTAGCTGGGATTGAAATGCGAGCTGAGCATTTCAATAAAAAGAAGAAAAATACATACCTCTGTAAGTTTATAGTCTGCATGCCATTACAATCTCAATATAAAGAGCTATGCTTGCAAACCGGTTCGATGCCAAGCCTTGTTCCAAAGACACCATGCTATTGAATCAGGTCACCCACAACCACTCAATCCCCACCCAAGTCATACTTCGATGGAACAAGCCGTTTGTCTCCAGTGGTGTCGCCCCCTTTTTGGTTCACCGCAAGCCCCCCTTGTTTTGCCAAAAGTACAAGTCCTTACCTGCTCGCAACAGTTCCAGCACAGTAAAAGCGGCGGCAAAAATTACCACTGGGAAGTCCACCACTGTTGAGGCTGTGGTGACAATTCAGAAAATCAATAAGTGGATGCTCTCAGGTCTCAGTTTGGCCGAAGCCCGAGGGCTAGATGATAACTATGACCCTCAGATGCTATAAAAGCGTTTCTTTCGCAGACCAAATAAATTCTCGTTTGAGCTTGTTGCGGCAGAGCTTGATAGCGGTAAGTTTATTATGATTATATTTAGTTATTGATTGCATGGAGTGCATTTATTAATAATGACTAACTATGTGTACAACATTTGGCATTTCTAAAGAGACTGAAACGCAGAAGCCAAGAATCAATGTTTCGGCCTTAAAACATAGCGAAGACAACAATGAGATAAGGTTTTCCACGAAATTTGATGTACCTGAAGAATTTGGAGACATTGGTGCTGTTCTAGTAAATGGGGAAGACAATGAGATATTCCTAAAGAGCATAGTCCTTAATGGCTTACCCGGTGGCACCATTACCGTCACGTGTAATTCGTATGTTAATAAACCTCACCAGAGAGTTTTTTTCGCTAACAAGGTGACCCACCAATTCCCTCTATAGACCCGTATAATTTTATTTAATATCATATTTGCTGTTGGATTTTTTATATTTAGGTTGAGTTTAATTATTTTAACCACGCCACTCGGGCCAGGAGTTGGTATAATCCATCCCACCAACGATGGGATAAATTAGTATAGTTCTTTGGGAGTGTACTGATATATACAAACACACAGACCTAAAGTGATGCTTTCCACCATACTTACAATTGGTGGACAAATTCAATAGAACTATCATTTTGAGTCGTGAATAATTTAGGTTCTGTTTGGTTGTTTTGTTTGGTTGTTTTAAAATTGTAAATTGACTTATTAATAAATTAGTTCATTTATAAATTGATTCATTAATTGTGTTTAGTTTCATTAACGAAATGATTCATTAATTGTTCATTTTTACTGAAGTGTAAAATCTGAAATTTGATCATTTAAAAAAAAATGTAAAATGCATCCATTTGAAATAGAAATCACTTTAGTGCTTGCTCCTCTCTTTTTTTTCTTCCCTTTCCCCCTCCCCTCCCCTCTCCCTTAATTTGTTTTTATCGTTTTTTCTCATAGAACCTTAACATCAATTTCAGAGTACCAAACATTGTATAAAATTGAATTTAAACCCATTTGAAATCTACTCATTTACAATTCACTAATTCATAAGGAACCAATTTACGCAACCAAACTGAGCCTTAGAGTTTTAATTAAAATTAGGCAACATGATCACCATGACGAAGGGATTATGTCGAGCTATTTAATTAAAAAAATAATGAACTTTTAGTTTTTGAAAGTACCATTGATAAGTGGAATACAAAATATATGGCTGCAGAGAGACAGTATGAACCAAAATTTATTTCACAAGCTAATCGATTGATTTATTTTTTTTCAAAATTAAAAAATGATGAACAATTATGTACATCATCTTCAAAAAAATAGAGAAACCCTTATTAAATAAAGATCCGATGAATTAATCCACAAAGTAGGTATTTTACGGCTCATAATGTTTAGTGCGCATATGTGTGGGATTGTGTTGAGAATATAATTTCTCAGATCATGAAATTAATGCATTGTGATATGCTTCAATATTGGGATTTGTCCACCAATAGTCAATTTTTTTTTATTGGATGCTCAAATATATAACATGGTATTTGGTTAGGCCACATATGACCCAATGGTCCAATTGTTACACATCACGCGAATAAAGATGTTCACCTGTTAGGTTCATGTCACATCTAGCGTGTGAAGACATCTGGGAATGTTAAAGCATTAATTAGATGTTTTAAATTTCAACCTAATTACACACAACGTAATTCTTCCACATGTTAGGGTCAATTCATGCCACGCGTGCCCAATCATGTTGACAATATAACATCCAACGTCATCGAAATAAATTATTGAAGTGTTCTAGAAAGTATAAAGCCATCGACAATGAGGCCTGAACACCTCTGAATTTAGCTGGGAGTTGTACAAAATTTATGAGATATACATTAGATTTGTAGGATCATCCTTTCAGCGCCTTCTAAAATTATAGGGAACTTAATAAATCTATATATGGGGTACACTTTTTCAGACATGAGTGTGTTGCCCGACTTATGATCATATGTGAGGAAGAAGCGCGTATCAAAGAAGGAATATACGAAAGCCCACGACGCACAGAACTCGACGGACCTGCCTGAGAAATATATAGGGTTTCAAATAAATAACTAGATTCTCAAAACGGGCTGAACAAAAATTTTAAGCCCTATGGTTTTCATGGACGGGCCTAGGAAAGCATTTTTTGTGTCGGCACAGACCCGACTCAACCATACTAAAGGCCTGATAATTATCATATGTTTATTTATATAATATAATAGCCAATTATGCTTTAAACACGATTGTATGTTAAATTTTATGATGGGGAATAACGTAATAAACTGAAATAACTAGTGTTAGTTTTCATTCCATATAATGCACTATTAAACTTTATTTTGTAATTTACACAATTTTAATAAATAAACAGTTACCTTCTTTTAAAAGATTAAAATAAATAAATAAATAGACTCTGTGCGAGAGTGGGCAACGGGCATTGGTAGCAAGGTGTTCAGAATGTACGAGATTGGTATTGAATAAACGGGCCCGATACCACCCTGGACGGGCATGAGCAACCATAATAGTTCTTCTTATATCCAGAAAGTTCGATTAAGCCTGTGAAAGCTCGGTGCATGTCCACCCTTGCTTTAAAACTACATCTCATTTTTCCAGTCAAACGGGCATATAACAGACTGGTGCCATTGTTAATTTGGTAGCAAGAAAGTTACATCCCATATCGTCTGGGTGAGGAAAATTAATATTTTATATGTATGTTCGCACTCTTCTAACAACGAAATTTTTTCAGCTCCGTTGGTAATGCATTTGGCTTATGACACTACATGTCCGGAGTCAAGCCCTATTGGCACTATTTTCTAGAATCGAGCTGTGATAAAACCCTTACCATTGTGAGCGGTGGTTAAATTGGAGACGATATTGATAGTGGTAGAGTAGGGGATTAAAAAATGGTATTGAAGTCAATATCCAGACGGATTGAATCTGTGAATGTGTTGGGTGATGATTTATTTCATCCAAACGAGGATGACGGGCTCCTTAGGGGGGGGGGGGGGGGGGAATTATAACATATCGATGTCATGGTTTATTTGGTATCTATAAAGTTACAACACAGATTGCCTAGGTGACGAAAAATAATGCTTCATATATGTAGATTTTCACTCTTCTAATACAGAGGCATTTTCAGTTCTACTAGTAAGACATTATTTTATGACATCACATGTCTGGGGTTCAAACCCTGTTGTCAGTTTGTGAAAGTGGTCTGGAATAAAAGCTGAGGGCATTTGTTAACTATTTGATTTATATAGTTGTAAAAATTTCTTTTTTTTTCCCGATCATTTACCAAATCCCATACGGAAATTAATGTGTCACTCCTTGCCCTTAAACTGAAGAACAATATTGATTTTATTAATTTTAGATCATCCTATCGTATATAGTTTAAGATTAAAATTGAAACTAACACGGTCTAATTTCTTTTTCTTTTTTTATTTTGTACTTTTAATGTAGAGTACCGTTCTCTGTCACATTTAATATCCCATTGCACAGTATATATTTAAGAAAAAAAGTCAACTTTATGAATCAATTTAACTATTTAAAGCATGACACACACACATGTATATATATATATATATATATATATATATATATATATATATAGAGAGAGAGAGAGAGAGGCATGATCTCATATATACCACCAATGAGGTCCATCAATGTGGACATTTTTTCTTAAATAGTAAAAAATATAATTTTGGATTCATTTTTTATAGTATTTAAATATTTCAGTGGACTCATAAAAAAAATCTGTTCAAAATGATATTTTTACTATTTGAAAGAAAAAATCAATCCGTGTCAGTTTTTAACTTAAAAACTCACATAGTTTGCCCTATTTTTTAAAAATAGCAAAGAAATTCATTTTGCGCTGAATTTTTTTAAAGATCTCCTCATATGATTAAAATACTATAAAAAATTAAATTAAAATATTTTTTTTACTATTTTAAAAATTGGTCCGCATTTGTGGATCTCATTGGTGGCATCACACACACACACACACACACACACACACACACACACACACACACACACATATATATATATATATATATATATTACTGCTCTTGTGCGGATCAGTCTGTATTTTAAGAGTGCAAAACGGACATGTGTCACTTGACGGTGAGCCCAGAAAAGTGAGAGAGTGTGCTTATAATTTAGCCAATAATTTCTAGGCTCACCGCCAGGAGACACATGTCCTATCCGCACTCTTAAAATGTGGACTAGTCCGCACAAGAGCTAATATATATACAGTAATGCTCTTGTGCGGACTAGTCCTCATTTTAAGAGTGCGGACCGGACATGTGTCACCTAGGGGTGAGCCTGGAAATTATCGACTAAATTATACGCACACTAGCTCTCTTTTCTAAGCTCACCGCCAGATGACACATGTCCGATCCGCACAAGCGCATTACTATATATATATATATATATATAAAATAATACTCTTGTGCGGACTAGTCCACATTTTAAGAATGCGGACCGGACATGTATCACCTAACGGTGCGCCTAAAAATTATCGCCTAAATTATAGGCGCACTCTCTCTCTTTTCTGGGCTCACCGTCAGGTGACACATGTCCGGTCCGCATTCTTAAAATACGGACTAGTCTGCACAAGAGCAGGACTATATATATATATATATACGCACACACTTTCATTGAAATATTATCAGATTTTATAGTTGTATCAAATGACCAGCTCACCTCACCAATCTTTAAAAGAAGGTATCAACCTATCGTATACCTTCTATATTTCAAACTCAATCAAAAAAACCTATTATTAATAACCATTTGCCTGCTTACAGTCATGTTTACCGGACCAAACACCAAGTGGACTGAAGAAGTAGAGAGACAGCGAGCTCACAAATCTACGAGGTGATGGAAAAAGCGAGCCTGAGGCATCTGATAGGGTTTACGATTATGATGTATATAACGATCTCGGTGACCCAGATAAAAGCGATGATTTAATGAGACCAGTACTAGGTGGAGAAGAGCACCCTTATCCAAGGCGTTGCAGAACTGGTCGCCCAAGGACCAGGAAAGGTATATATGAGTCTATCATTATCTATAAAAGGATCTTACTTAAATTATTCAAATGAAGAAAATAACTTTAAAAGAGAAGTATACACCTTAGTGTGTTTTTCATGTGGAAACTAAATGGTGGTGTGATGATAGTGTTGTCATAAAAATCAGGGGCTAGTTTCGACAAGATAAAGTCTCGCATGTCACATATGGAAAAAAATAAAACATCGGATCACAATATAAAAGATCTTGGGGCCGTTTCACCCACACATCACAATATGAAACATTGGATTGAATGTTTTAATATTTAACACGATGTTAGAATAATCTATACTAGCATGCAGGTCACGCGATGCGTAATCGAAAATCAAACTCAATTTATTAGAACCCAACCATTTGGCTTCATAGGTTAACATTCGATTATAATCAAAGTAAAAATTTCAAATTGCAAACACACACAAAATAAAAGACAAATCCCTAAAAAACAATAGCTCCAATCCACTAAAAGATATAAACATATTGCAAATACCTCAATAGCACCGAAGAAAAAATGTCGAATGTCAAAGTCCTCCACCACAAATTGCAAATCCCTAAAAACAAATAAATCACAACTAATAAACATTAATAGGAATAGAATAAAGCATATCGAACCACAATATTTTATTACTAAAAAGTGCATCCAATTTGGTGAAATAAATTAACACTTAACAAAAAATTCTCATAACAACATATACAAATTAGCTAAAGTTAGTATAATATTTTTGGATACCTACATATAATAGTTTTTTAACTGAAAATAAGGAAACTTGTATGAATGTTTATTGTTTTTAAAAATAATTAAAATTAAAAATAAATTAGAAGCAAAAAGAGATCATCATTACAAAACATTTACTGACCACAATGGAAAACAGGGTAATGTTATAACTATGTTGGCAAATTACCCACTTTATTATTTTGGAGAAAATAAAATATCCAATAAGGGGATTAGTTGGGATTACTAACCATAACTAAATCCATAACCCCTTGATGTTAATACTCTCCAAAATGTATGGAGATTTGATACCTTTATTATCAATTCCACCTGAGTTTACCAAGGTGCCACCTCATTTTATTTGACCTGAATTTTCTCTCTAAATCTAAAGAAGCATCAAACACCTCCCAAAATTGAGTGACATGGTGCTAAAAAATTTGAACGAATGGAAATGCACATATATACACAATTTCCATTTCACCGAATAAATGATTGTATTTTTTCATGACTTTTTATGTGCATTATCTCCTTGATACGAAGATCATCTACATGAAGTCTGATTGAAAAATTAAAAAAAAAATCTTTTTTTTATTATTTAAAAAAATATGTATATTCTTTAGGTACGTTGAAGAGTCTGTCTATCATTAAAAAGTTCATGTCACATTTTATGAATATTACATTAACACTAATTGTTATGGTAAAAACTTGATTGATATACAATTGAATTTAACCAGTAAAATGCGAGGGAAAAAACGATATTCTAATGCATAACATAAAAATGCTGCAATTTGAGTTACACTCGCACACTTATAGGAAAAGGTTTTAATTATGTATTTTTTTTTTTAAATCAGTGAAAGCCTATGAATATAATAGAACTTATAAATTTAATGAAAATATCATAATAAAATGAAAACTTATAAATTTAATGGGAAATATCTAATTAAATATTGAACCTCATGTTTTTGTTCTAAAAAAATATTAACCTCTTGTTATTAACAAAGTAATTATTTGCGTTTAGAGATAATTTTATGAAAATACTGTTACTTGTCATATTTTTCTCGTGTTCATATTAACGAGTATGTGGAAAGAAAAGGTGAGTTCAAACAAAATTATTACAAAACTAACTTTAACGAAAAATATTGTACCCCAATTTGAAGGGGCTTGCATTAAATAGGCTGATTCATTTTAACAACATTGTGTAATGCAGATAAATCATCGGAAGCAAGGAGTGACTCATCATTTTATGTTCCCAGAGATGAATCCTTCTCACATGTTAAAGAGAAAACTTTCCGATTGGACGCATTGGTGAATCATGTGTTGCCGGCAATGAAGTTGAAGTTGAAGCATCACGACCCCATATTTAAAAATTTCACGGAGATAGACCTCCTCTTCAAGGACGGGATTGAGCTGCCTATTGATATCAAGGGCGAAATCTGTGAACTGCTCTCCACAATTCTCAAATATGTGGCCCATACTGCAAATCCTTGCTTGATTTTTGAGTCCCCTGAATTGATAGACAGTATGCCCCCCTATCTGTCTCTCTACATACATGGACAATATTACATTCACCTACCCATTAAACTAAATATGAACAAAATAATATTGTGACAATGCATGTACAATACATTATTTTATAATATTATACAACACTTTACACTCGACATTCTGCACACACTAATGCTCGACTGTGAACTTCTTCCACAAAAGAAGTTTGGACCGCTTTTTCCTTTTATTTCAGTAGAGGTCTTTTAATCTTTTCTTCTGCCCCTCTTTCTTTCCCACAATTAGAGGAATTCTATTCGGCTCCGTTTCCACACTTTCGAAATATGCTGAGTTTTTCTCCTTCCAAATTGTTTAAAAGATGCAGTGTGGGACCAAGAACCACATTTGCAATCCCCCTCCCACACGTCAGGACAGCGCGCCAGACCTCAAGTAACTCCCTCACCAACTCCAGTATTACCCACGAGATCCGACAAAGAGATAAAAAAAAAACTCCCAACGGCCTCTCATCACCCTACAATGCAAGAGTAAGTGACTGGTCTTCTCCTCCGCCTCCTTACATAAACAACATCTGCTTGCCATTAATCGCTTTCGCTTCTGCAAGCCCTCAGTCATCAGACTGGACTGATTTGTCACGGCTAAGAAAAAAAATACTTTCGGAGGAGCCTTGGCCTTCCATATATGCTTCCACGGGAAATAAGGCCCTCACCTGGCCCATTTTCGCCTTACTAAAGACAATCGTATCGTCGGCAAAGAGGAGATGAGAAATCATAATCTATTTTGCATTCGAAGTCCCCACAACAAATCAGTTGATCCACCCTGCCTTAACTACACATCCCATCATCTGACGAAAAGCCTCCATCACCAAAATGAACACGAAAGGAGACAGCGGATTCCCTTGCCTAAGCCCGTGAGAATCGGGGAAGAAACCCTTTGGAACTCCATTGATCAGAACAGAGAACCTGATAGTAGAGATACACCTCTTGATCCAATGACACCACCTCTGTCCAAACTCCATCCTCCTCAACAAGTACAAAAGAAAGTTCCAATTGACATGATCATAGGCCTTTTTGATGTCTAGTTTCCGCACAATACCCGACACCTCCCTTTGCAACCTATCTTCCACACACTTATTGCCCACAAAAGCATTTTTGGATTTCGATATTAAAGCATCAATTAATTTTTAGAGCCTAGTTGATAGAACCTTTGCACGAAGCTTATATGGAATCTTGATCAAAGTAATGGATCTAAAATCTCGAATGTCAATCGACCCCCTTCTTGGAGATCGGAGTGATGAACGTCGCATTCAGACCCCTTGAAAAATAATCTCTATCATGAAACTCCCCGAAGAAGGTCATCATGTCCCCTCTTATAACTGACCAATAATGCTGAAGAAGGGTATTGTGGTCAAGTCCTAGGCCTTGTCCATGATCATGGAATTAAGTACCTGAACAAGTTCCTCCTCGGTGAATTCTACCTTTAGCATCTCGATCGCTGCCTTCAAAATATAGCCCAACTTTGCCCAGTTTAGCAAAGGACGTCGTTCTTCCTGTTCCCTAAATAGGGCCTCATTCAATCGAGAAATATCCCCCTCACCTTGTGGACTTCTTAGAACTCAACCCCACCTACTGCACTTTTTCCAATTTGATTTGAACGCCGATGACAATTAGCCACTTTTGGAAATAACATAGTGTTCTTGTCTCCCTGCCTTAGCCATAACGCTCTCGATTTTGTCTACAACTAATCTCTTCCTGAATAAGACTTCTCCCGATGTCCCCCTTCCTCTCCTCCCTCACTCTCTTTTCCTCCCTAGAGAAACCGTATCTTCCTTCCTTCTTATCTAACCGCCTAACTTCCTCCAAAAGTCAAGTTGTGGTATCCCCCGCATTACCGAACATATATCTATTCCATCGCTTAATATCCTCTTTGAGCATCTCTATTTTAGAAGACAATTTGAAGCTAGCATTGCCCTCCACCTCAAAATTTCCCCACCACTCCTTCACTCTATCCACAAAATGCGTCTCATTGAGGCATATATTTTCAAATCTGAACAGCGTCCCACCTTCTCTCCATCCCCCACACTTTAGAAGGATCGGGCTATGATCCGACGTTACTCTAGGTAAACAGGACTGGATAACCCCTGGAACGTGATCCTCCCACCCTTGAGAAATAAGAAAATGATATAATCATTACAGGGAAGGCATATATCTGTTGCTAGTCCACGTGAACAAACCACCCTCTAATGGTATATCCAACAACTCTATCTCAGTGAACTCCAAAAACTCGCTCATGTATCTGTTTGTACGACCACCCCCTCTCCTCTTTAAAGAGAATCCAACCTCATTAAAATATCCCCAAAGAACTAAGGGACCCCCCCCCCCCCCCCCCCCCCAAATACCACTGACTCCCTCAAGCTCCTCCCATAACTCCCATCTACTAGAATCTTCCACTAGTCAATAAATACTAGAGAAACTCAAGATGAACCCATCACCTAAAATTCTGAATAAGTAGGATGAAGTACAAATTCCTTCCATGTTATTCATTACTTCAAAAACTCTAGAGTCCCACTTAATGATCATTCCACCCGAAGCACCCACGACGTACACACTACAACATTTAACCCACCGCCCACCCCAAATGGATCTCACTAGCGCTCTATCTACCTTACTCAACTTTGTCTCCCGAAGGCATATAATATATGGCCTCAATTTCACAATAGTCTCGCTTACCACACCACGTTTCTCGGGATCATTCAAGCCACTTACAATCCACAAGACCAACCTAAGATTCATAAAAGATCTTAATAAATAATATAAATCTTCCCCTCCTTCCTTCTCTCTCCTTCGCACCCTTATTCCACCATATAAAACCCTTCCAATCCCTTATAATTTTATCAAAGAGGCCCGCATCCTTATTTTTTCACCCCTCGTAATCAATTCCTGAAGCCTTGCTGATAAAAAGAACTTTTGCGTGTATGTTTGTCGTTGCTTGAAAAATCCTTCTAATCAAAACCTCAATTACCTACAAAATATAACAACTCAAGTGTAGCGGTAAATGATGGTATCAATCCACTTTCAAGGTTGTAAAGCAAAGGGAATAAAATTGTAATTCACTTTTTATTTTCTTTCTGTACTTTTTCACTTTTCTAATTTTTTTAGCTTTTTCAATATTAAAACAATAGGGTGAGGTGAGGTTTTAAACTAAACTAAACTAAGATGAAAATAATTAACTAGAAAATGACTAAAATGAAAACAAAGTCTAACACTAAAATAAAAGATAAAGTGAGGTAAATAATTGTGAGAACAATCAAGGAGTGGGTTTACACCACAAATTTTAGCTATTCCAGCCAATGAATTTAATTAATTGAATTCTCCCAAATTAATATCAAAATTACAAACCAACTCTCGTTGCAAGTGCAATTATAATAGTAATCTTTTAGAATGTTAAGTTTAACACCCCATAACTCTAGAAAAATAGATCCACACTCCTTTTAATTAATCACCTGCTAGGATCGATCAATTAAAATTTATGTCAATCTTAGAAAATAAATTTAGAGTTGAAATTCAAGTTATAATACCCCACTTAAGAAACCCCTATCTCTAGTTCAAATCTAAAATGGGTATTATAACTAGAATTTTGATTTTCTCTCGAAAATCATTTACCCTCTCTCGAGGCGTAAATCTAAGGGTGATGGATTAAAATTAACATTCAAAGGGAAATTTCAAGTAATCAAACTAATTAAACTAAAATAACATCAAATAAGGGTTCCCCCCACCCCTTGAAGGGGTTTTAGCCTAACATGATATGAAATATGACAAATTAATAATCCAAGGCATAAAATAAATGAGGAGAGAAGAGAATAATCAAACCCCAATCTCTTGAAGTGAAATTGAACTTCTATTCTTTGAAATTAAGCACAATCCATCCAATATGAGCATCCAACAATAACCAACTCAATTGAATTTAACACATTTATAACTCAAAAATATCTAAAAAAAATGAAAATAAACTATTTACAAATATTTTTACCTAATTTATTCTAACCTAACTCTCTACTTTTCTCTAAATTTTCTCTCTCTATTTGATGATGAGTCCCCCTCAAATGGGGTCTTGATTCTTCTTTTATAGTAAATGCATAGCACACATGGGGCAAAGGGGTATTTTTGGGAAGACAATAGTGTATGGAATATGGAAGGTATGGGTAAAAGTTAATTTAGGAATTAATGGAAGGTGCATGTGGTTTGGGTGTGAGGTCATGATAGTGGGGAGAATGAGGGTATACAATCTGATTTGGTATAAGGGTTGTTTTGGAAAATTGGGTTAAATAGGTAGTTGGGGGTAAAATGGGTATAAGGGGTAAAAGAGCGTTTAAGTTGCACACGTGGGAATTAAGTTGGTTTTGACTTATTTGGCTTTTGTTTGTTATGAAAGCAGGTCGTGGCTTTTTTTTTATTTGGAGAAATGGGTTTTGGTTTAAGGTGGGTCAATTTGGTTTTGCAAATGGGTAGGATTGGAGATGAGGGTCGGGGGTATCCGGGTTGAACGCCGGCGGAGGTTGGAGGTTCGACGAGCAAGTGGTGACGGGGTAGGAGACAGGCTGGCGATGGGAGAGCAAAGGTAGGTCGCACCGGGGGTTTTGCCGACCGGAGCTGGCAGCACCGGTGCTAGTGTGGCTGCTGGTTGATGGGGCTGGCCAGGTGGAAGGTTCATGGGGTTTAGAAGGTGGGTGATAATGGAGGTTTTAGTGGTGGTGAGTTTTCTTTGTGTTAATGGTGGTTGGATTGAGAGTGAAGATGGGTTTGGGTGAGAGGAGAGAGAAAGGGGTGAGTTGGAGGTTGAAGATGGTTAGGAATAGTTTGTGTGTGATGAGGGTGTAGGAAAAGTAGGGTGAGGGTTAGGGAGGTGTAGGATAAGTGGTGTGTGTGTGGTGTATGTGTGTGTATTTTGTGACCCTTTTACTCAAAATAATAAAATATAAAATCTAACTAAAAATAAAACAAATTAAAAAAATAAAAAAATATTAAAAATTAAAATCCTAAGCTTATATAAAATCTAAAATAAAACAAAAGAAATAAAATTTAAAATCTAAATTAAAATCAAAGTCCTAAAAAAAATATAAAATATAATAAACTAAAAATAAACTCCTAAAATTAATCCTAATAAAATAAGACTACACTAAAAATTAATAAAATAAAATTATACTAATAAAATAAAAATAGAAAATAAAGCCTACTAAATAAATCTAAAATAAATCCTAAAAATAAAAATGACTCAAACTAAAGAAACTAAACACACAAAGGCTTGGGGTAGGTTTGGGCTCGGGTTAGGGTAGGGTTAAGGTAATTAGCTCCATTTTACTACAAGTTGCCTCGAATTATAGCTTTTGATACTGCAACTGTAATTAAGCCTGCAAGATAAACATTTAAGCATATAAGACCCATATTGCCGAGAATTAGCAGCTAAAGTACGTCTATTCTGGGTATAAATTGTACAATTTTGGGTGCTTATCACTTGCTATAGTTTCCAATTATATTTTCTACCTATACTTCATGGTCCTCTACCCAACCCTCCTCATCCCTCTCCCTATACTCATCCATTTCTTTAGGAATAATAATATCAACCCACAACTTAGATTTATTTAATTCCGTTGTGGTACTACCAGTGCCCCTACCACCCACCCCATCGTATTCCCCTGATTAACACTCCGTATAGTCCTGTACAAAATAACTATTCACACTCTAAATGGCCATTAAAACTGCCGAATTTTTATCCGAATCAACTACCCCCTTCTAAATCATGCACCTTTTGAAAGGTTTTGAAAGTGCCTTTAGAGTTCCTCCTACCTAACCCTTTACTTTTAGAGTTTTTTCTCGAGTTAGAAAAGGCCTTAATATTTTTAATACCAAACAAGAATTATAGAAATAAATTTATTTTCATCTAATTTTTCTGCCCCTGGCTGTCGGGACTCCAAGTACCTCATTCGAATTAACCAAAGATTTCCTGGCACTAAATTTTTTTCCCACAAACTTTACATTTGGAACGCAGTGAACTCGCTTAGCATTAATAAAGTCAGTTAAATCTACAAATCGTATCTTTTTGGACTTCACTACCGAAGAAACCTTTGGTTGTTGGTCACCCACTAGACCCGTGATTTTAAAATGCTCCTTATCGGAATACAAATCTTTGTTCTTGTGCAACATTAAAAAACACCTCAGCTAAAACATCCACCTTTTAACCACTAAATTTATTGACATGTTCCAAACTACTCTCGCTAACCTCTGAGCTAAGGCATCTTTGCCCAATTGAATCTTTATATGTGAGTCCACCTGCTCACCAACATCAATGCATTCAGTAGCTATTTTTATCAAACTGCCCATACTCGATCACTCTCTCGCCCACATCAAGAGGACCAACATTCTTAGTCTTAACATCCACCCATGCTCCCATGCTCCCTACCTCTTGTACCCTCCCACCCTCTCGTCTCAACATTTCTTCCACGCTCACATTCACCCACTGTAAGCACGGAGTAAGATTCTCTCCCGTCAACATTATCATTTGAACTACTGAATGGCACAATGCTCTAAAATGTTCGACCTCACTGACACAACCGGAGTTCTACCACCTTTAAAGTTCATAGTTGTAGACTCTTCCCTCTCGCCACCCGCATTCTATCACTTCCATAATAGTAAGTGACCTGCTTTTCGACCTAGACAGGTATTTCGAAAATTCACCCATCGACTTTGATAGACATTTATTTCAAGACACTATCGCTCCATTTGACCAGAATAGGATCCCATCTTACTTCTTCCACCTCGTGAGTATACCCATAATCCTAATCCATTGGCTAGACGGCTGCCTGGAAGTTTTGGAGCTGCCTCCCAACGGGTGCCACTTATCTAAGCAGAGAGGGGCCCCGAGAATAGACCATTTCTTCAGATTCAAAATCCTCTCCACTTCCTTCTTAGAGGCAAAAACGAACAAGAATAAAGACAGTTCAATTTCCTAACCACTGCCCTGCTAACTGGCCTCCATTTCTAGTTAACCCATAACTTTAATTTATCGATTGGAAGTAGTACGCTATCAGTGCCGCCGAATTAGCCCACTAAAGCTCTCTGAACAAACTTAACTCTTGACACACGACTCATCTAAAATGGAAAAATTCTTGAACAACTGTGGATCTTCTCGTATATTAATGGAAGTAAATGTCCAAGGCCCTATTGACTCCGCTTGTAAGTTGTAAAATGATTCGATGAAGATGGGGCTTTCTATACAATCTAAATCATTCCCAGCATAAAACAAAATAATATATTTATTTATAACACAAGATTTGAAATCGAAACTGAATTTAAATTACCATTGAAGGGAATAATAGAATCCAACAATCAAATAATATGAATAAATCCCACCATAATCATAGATGTCTCAAACCAATAAAAAATAATATAGACTTCAGGCTTATGCCCAAACAATAATTCAAATGCAAAAAGAAAAGAACTGAAATATAATAACAACCTAATCTAGAATCAATGATCGAAAGTCTGATGCGCAATGTGAGACTACAGGGCTGAACAATTCATAGTCCTGCCATTCCTGTCTAGGAGCACCTGGGGAGAGAAAAAAATTATAATTTGGGTCAGCGCCTTAAAGTATGCAATAATTAACTTACTAATTTTATTGTGCAAAAGTACAGTTAATTCAATGTGTATATTTTGATGTATCATTCACATGCGTAACATGGCTCATCTCTCATCTAAAAGTAGTCCTACACATATAACCACCCAAGCCCCAATACAGATGATGGATGAATGATAATGGCAATATAAGAATGCATTTAATAGGATAAACACACTGAAATAGAGTTGTTTACCTTCATGTCACTATTTCCCAAATTATTCCAGACATACTACCCACAAAATAATGACATCAACATCATACATATTACGTAGTAATGGGCTTGTGTTTTATACTCTACATCTTTAGACTTATGAAATTCTTCCATTCATTTTCATTAATTATATATATGTCCTTATAAATAAGGCACTAAGGAATCTACCTGTAGTGTCCCATTCGTACTATATCGGTAAGTCTGAAGTAGTCGCCCATCCAATATGGACAACATAATACGCATGCAATTGGGGCGGTACCTACGTAGTACACCATTGTACGACCCATACCTAGCAGTGACACATGGATCCCAACATCAACAATTATCCCTCATAAGTGGCGCTGCTACACAATACCTAAAATATGTCCTACACTACACCTAGCGCACTTGTGTCGACATGTGCTGCAGTCTCGAACGTGCGTACCTCTACCGATAGGAAAATAAACGGACATAGGTATGTCCACACAAAATATAGTTACATATTATCATATGTAAAGATGATTATCCTAATAATTATCACATAGCTTCCCCGTAAAGATTATCCGTAATTATCCTTAGTTAATAATTAACCATCACTTAAATTATTAAGTTCTTTTCCTTTATAAAATATAATTAACCAACTAGTTAATTTAATAGTTCTTTTATTGGTAACATCACATTTTCATTTATAGCAAATATCACGATTATACATGCACGATCCTACCAACTCGCATGGACTCCAAAAAATAATTCGTACACAACCGTGGATCCCGTAGCCTGACCGTCAAGAGCTAAACCGGTCTGGCCCAATGGCGAACCGCTTCGCCCCTTCTAGCTACGTGCGAACACAGTATTTTTATTCACTACGGAATTTACATTCTTCCAATCAAACCCAATTCCAAAGGCTTACACTTTGTGATAATCATTTACATCAGTCCCTATGAGTTTGTTTATCATCTTACGATTGTTTATGATGTATTTTCCAACCCTGATTATGTCCTAAGTCAGAAAAATTAGAATCGTGAAGGTGTTCATGTTTATTCAATTCTTGTCCATCAATATCTTAACATCTACTACATGTAGGTGTCCAAAATAAATCAAAATTTCAGGCTTTAAATAGGGATTAAACCCTTTATATATGAATCGTCAAAATCATTACACTAAGGGTCCAAATCATGAATGCTATCAATATAAACCCTTAAAATTATACCATCCTAAATTCTGAATTTCGACCTTAACATCAAAATCAAATCTTTCAAAAGTATCATTTAATATCATCATCAAATCATCAAAGTTCCCTAAATCTAGAATTTCCACATGGGATTTCAATACCCGATTAATCAAGAAGAAATGTGGACTAAATAAAATAAGCAAGAAAATTATTGCCTTAAGTCTTGAATGATTACTTGATCGGTTTCTTGGGTTCCTCCTTGGATCTTTATCTCCCAATTCTCATGTAAATGTTCTTGCCTCTCTCCCTCAAAATGCCTTTTAGGGTTCTTGCATATAAATGATATGGAGTTATTAAACTACTAATTAATGTAGTTAAGGCTCAAATCCCGAGTTGGGCTTTAGGCCTAAACTTTAGACCTCAAATGGACCCAAATACACATCCAAACTAGCCCAATAATTTCCTAACTCATATATATATATATATATATATATATATATCCCAGGACCAATTCTAAAGGTCTAAAAACCTAAACGAGCCCATAGAACCTCCTGAAATGTGTCTCGAATATTTTTTTCAACAAGTATATCTTTCATTTGTGTTGTATACCATATATCCATTATTGAATGGAATGCAATTATTTTCTACTGAAATTATTTTCCATGCAAAGTCCAACTCACATAACATGAAATAATAATTAATTAATTTATTCACAACCTAATTAATTAAATTCACTGATTTAATTTATTTCCTACGAATTTTATTTTATTCCAAAAATAGTTTTTGTTTTATTCTAAAAACACACGGTATTACATTCATCCACCCTAATAACAACCTTTCGTCCTCGGGATTTGAAAGGTACCTGGCTAGAAAATTTTCGGATATTTTCGCTCACATGTTGACCTCCCCACTACAAACGTACTAACGAAATAACCTTATATTGAAGTCGGCGCTCCATATAGTCAAGAATCGCTATGGGTCTCTCCTCGTAGGTAACGTCTGGATATGTCTCTATTTCATCAATATTGATATAATGGTAAGATGTCTCGTCCCTAAGGAACTTCCGAAATGAAGATATGTGGAAGACGTCGTCCATCCGCTGCAAGTGGTCCGGTAGTCCCAACCGGTAGGCTACGAGCCCAATCCTGTCGAGGATAGGGAATGATTCCACATATCAGAGATCCAGCTTCCCCTTCTTCCCAAATATCATCACTCACTTCATGGGAGACACCTTGAATAAGCACAAGATCCTCGACATTAAAATCCAAGTGTCTCTGACCCGCGTCCCATGTAGCTCTTCTGCCTATCCTGGGTAATCGAAATCTTGGATAGAATCATCTCCACCTTTTCTGAAGTGTCCTCAATGAACTCTGGCCCAAGAAATTTATTTTACCCCACCTCCAACTAGCACAAGGGTGAACGACAACGACTCTAGTAAAGTTAATCAAACGGTGCCATCCCAATCGTGAACTGGTAGTTGTTGTACGCAAACTCCACTAAGGGAAAATACTGCTCCCAACTCCCCTTAAAGTCTAATATGCACATCTGTAGCATGTCCTCCAACATCAAGTTCACCCTCTCAGTTTATCTGTCAATCTGAGGATGATATGAGATACTTAACCTCGAATCTGCCCCAAGGCCTGCTAAAAGCTCCTCCAAAAGTGGGACACAAATATCATCTCCCTGTTTGATACATTGTTGAGCGGTAAACCATGTAATTTCTTAATCTTTGCAAGGAAAAACCTAACATATTGCTCTGAACTGTAATCTTTTTGGACCGGTAATAAGTGAGCCACCTTCATCAACCTGTCAATGATCACCCAAATGGAATTGTGTCCCCTCTGTAATGTAGGTATCCCAATGATGAAATCTATATAGATGCTCTCGTATTTACACAATTAGATATCCAAAGGTTGTAACACACCCACAGGATGCTGATGGTCCACGTTCACCAGCTGACACGTAGCACACTTGGACATGAAGGCTGTTATGTCCATTTTCATACCGGCCCACCAATATTGACATTGCATGTCGTGGTACATTTTATTCCCTCTAAGATGTGCTATAAATTGTGAACCGTGAGCCTCAGACATAATATCTCACCTCAACTCCCCGTTATCTGGGACAACTAGCCTACCCTAAAGTCTCAATTCGCCATCTGACCAAGTAAAATAAAGCTCTACCCCCTCGGCTAATAACTGCCTACACTGACCTTGGCAAAGTTGATCTTTTGCCTATGCCTTCACGACCCGAATAATGATATCGGGTGTAATGGTGAGAACCACTATAAATGCATGTGTCATCTTGATTTCCCCATGAAGTGATTTCCACTACGCCTTTCACACTACCGCCAACTCCAATATCGACTTGCGGCTCAATGACTCCTCTATGACATTCGCCTTCCCATAGTGATACTGAATGTCAAACTAGTAATCCTTCAAAAACTCTATCCATCTCCTCTGGCTCATGATCAACTACCGCTATATGAACAAGTATTGTAGGCTCTTATTGTTTGTGAATAGTTAGAACTTCTCCCCCAAGAGATAATGCCACCATACTCGCAATGCAAAAACTATGGCTGCTAAGTTAAAGTCATGGGTGGGGTAATGTCCCTCGTGAGGCTTTAGATTCTGTTGAGAATAAGCTCTCGGTCTATCCTCTTACATTAATACCCTTCTAAGTCCCTTTAAGGATGCATTTGTGAATACCTTATTGTCTATCCCTATTCGAGGTAATGCGAAAATCAGTGTTGTAGTCAACTAAGTCTTCAGATTATTAAATGCATGATCGCATGCATCATCCCATACAAACGACACGTCCTTCCTTATCAAGTTCATTAGGGGCCCGAATATCTTTGAGAACTCCTAAATGAATCGACAGCAGTACTCGAGTAATCCCAAAAAGTTGTGTATCTCGGTGGGTGTAATGGGTTATCCCCACTCTATCACTGCAAAACCCTTCCCCGGGTCCACTGATATCCCCTTCTCACACACAATGTGACTGAAGAAATGCACCTCTCGTAACCAAAATGCACATTTCTCAAACATAGCATACAAGTGGTGGTCTTATAGTATTTGTAAGACTTCCCATAAATAATGTGCATGATACTCTTCAGTCTGAGAATAAATAAGGATGTCTTCAATAAACACGATAATGAATTGATCCAGGAAATCCCTGAATACCCAATTCATGAAGTCCATAAATACCACTGGTGCATTGGTTAACTTAAAAGGCATAACTAAAAACTCATATGACCCTTACCTTGTAATAAACACCGTCTTTTAGATATCCCGCTCTCGAACCCTCAACTCATAATAACCTGATCTCAAATCGATCTTAGAAAAATATGCAAAACCTTCTAGTTGGTCGAACAAATCATCAATGCGGGGCAACTGACATTTATTTCGTGTGGTGACTTTGTTCAACTCCATGTAGTCGATACAAAGTTGCAATGATTCATCCTTTTTCTTGACGCACAAAGTTGGAGCACCACATGGTTAAATACTCCTCCCAATGAATCCTAGTCCCAATAGCTGCTCAATCTGGTCTCGAAGCTCCCTCATCTCTAGAGGATCCATCTGATATGGTGTACGGGCAACATGGCTCATACCCGGAATCAAATCAATCACGAAATCTATCTCTTGACTAGTTAGAAACCCTGGGATCTCCCAAAATACGTTAGAAAACTCTCTAACTACTTAAATGGACTCTAGGAACACTATGACCTCCGAAGAAGTCTCCTCCTCAATATAGTATAAGTGTATTCTCGACTTACCCCCGGGTGAGGCATCACAACAAGGTACATCTCTTACCCCGGAATGGCAAAGACGATGGACTTACTGTAACAGTCAACACAGGCTCTGTATGTAGCTAGGCAATCCATACCTAATATGGCATCATACTTATGTATCTTTAGCACCAGCAAGTCTACCATAATTATGAGTTACCCAATCTCGACCCCTACATCCCGACATGCTGAATGTATGGATGCCCCTATACCCACGGGTGAATCTATGAGCAGTATAATATCAGAAGAAAAGTATCCATCTGAGTCTCACGTGCAAACCCAATGCTAACAAATGAATGAGATGCACTCATGTCAAATAAAATACGACTCACATGCCCAAATATACGGAACATACCCTCAATAACCTCATCTAGCGATGGTTCCTCTACCGGCGCAATGTGGTACACCGATCCATACTGTAGCTTTGGCGATTGCTCTAAGGTGGACCGACGGGTGCTGGTACGACTAGTTATACAACTCTAGGAGGTGTTAATTGTTGTCACTACACTTTTGGTGCTGATATCCTCTTTGACCACCCTTCTTTTGAGGTAACTGATTACCCCGAGGACACCACCTTGACATATGGCCCCTCCCCACAAGTATAACAGTTCCCGTTAAATGGGCGTTTCTCTACTTATCGGCCCAACTAACATTGAATATGATGATCTTACCCCTGATGGCCCCTATACTGCTAGCCATGCCCCTACCCCTGATGTCCATCGCCCCACTGGACCTACCTGTTTCTATCATCGAAACCCCAAAATCTCTTATGTGGATCAGTATATGGAGGACCCCCCAAACTGTTGAGCCTCTTGACTGCTACCTTCACTCGTCTTACCCTATTGGTTAGACGTCTCAACTCCCTACCTCTTTTCACTTTTGTTTATTTAAAAGGCCATATGGTCCTGGAAGTGTATAAGGGCGACGTTCACTAAATTAATATACATAGTGAATGTCAAGTTCTCCAAAAGTGCCTTCCTGATGATTCTGCTATAAACCCATCCAATTTCCTCTACTTCGTGTTCACCTCCTCATTTACAAAGTAATAAAGAGCGATGAACTCCTCCTCATACTCCGCCAATGTGCCGCCCTCCTGTCTAAGGTCTATAAACTGTTGTTTGAGGGAAATACTTCCCCTCGAACCTCCCCCCAAACTCGTCTATAGTCAAACTATCGCTCTTTGCAACTAAAGTAACTGACTCCCACCACTAGAGTGATGTCCCCACAAGTTGAAACAAGACCAAAATTTTCCTTTGAACTGAAGTACACTCCACTATTCGTAAGTTCCACTGAGTATCCGTTTTCCACCTGCTCACCACTAAAATATCTGGACTACCCACAAACTCTGGAGGTTGGCCCTTTGTGAAGGACCCTCTAGCTCTGTCACAAACTAACCCTGGTGCCTGGGCTAGTGCTTAGCATGTGGTGATGGAAAGTGCTGGAGCATTGATGCCATCGCGATAGATATCGCCTGGGTCACGATGGTGGCGATATCAGTTGGAGTGACAATGGGTTGGTCGGTGGGGCCGGAGATTGCTACTATGGCTCCGACTGAGCCACCTTATCAGTAATGGGTGCGACTACGCACTTAGGTCTACCCCTACTTTCGGTTGCCATTTGAAAGAAAATAAGGTTCGAATTAGTACAAATCGCAAGAATACAATGAATTATAAGCATAGGCTGTACATATCAAATAACATGACACAAAATGTAAAGAACAAAACACATTTTAAAGAACCTTAAAACCTAGATGCTCTGATACCAACAATAACAACCCCCATCTTCTCGCATAAATATTGTCCAAACACGATACGTTAAAGATGGGGCTTGATATATAATCTATATCATTCTCAGCATCACACCAAATAAAATATTTATTTATAAGCCAATAATTGAAATCGAAACTAAATTTAAATTACTATTAAAGGAATAATAGAATCAAACAATCACATAATATGAATAAATCCCAACATACTCATAACTGTCTCAAACCAGCAAGAAATAAAATAGACTTCGGACTTATGCTCATACAATTATCCAAATGTAAAAAGGAATGAACTAAAATATAGTGTCAACCTAATATAGAATCAATGAGCAGAAGTCTGATGCGCCATGTGAGACTGGAAGGCTGAACTATCCATAGTCCTGCTATCCCTGTCTAGGAGCACCTGGGGGGAGAAACCATTTATAATTTTGGATCAGCGCCCTAAAGTGTGAAAGAATTAACTTACTAATTTTATTGTGCAAAAGTATAGTTAATTTAAAGTGTATATTTCTCTGCATCGCTCACATATATAACATGTCTCATCCATCATCTAAAAGTTGTGCTATATGTATAACCACCCATGTCCCAATATAGATGATGGATGAACACTAATGACAATATAATACTTCATTTAACTAGATAAGCACGTTGAAATAGAATTTTTTACCTTCACGTTTCTATTTCCCAAATTATTACATGCATACTACCCATAAAATAATCACATCAACATCATACATACTACGTAGTAATCGGCCTGTGTTTTATAGTTTACATCTTTAGACTTAAGAAATTATTCCATTCATTTTCATTACTTATATATATATATGTCCTTATGTATACGACACTAAGGCATCTACTAAAACTGTCCCATTCGTGCTATATCGATAAGTCCAGAGAAGTCTCCCATCTAAGATGGACAACACAATACACATACGATTGGAGCGGTACCTACGTAGTACACCATTGTACGGACCATACCTAGTGGTGACACATGGATTTGAGAATCAACACTTATCCCTCATGAGTGGCGTTGATACGTAATTCCTAAAACATGACCTACACTATGCTTAGCCCATTTGTGCCGACATTTTCCATGGTCTCGAACGTGCAAACCCCGATAAATAGGACAGTCGAGGAACATAGGTATGTACACACAAAATATTGTTACATATTACCATATGTAAAGGTAATTATCCGAATAATTATCACATAGCTTCCCCGTAAATATTTATCATAATTATCCTTAGTTAATAATTAATCATCACGTAAATTATTAACTTCCTTTTCTTTATAAAATATTATTAACCCACTAGTTAATTTAACTTCCCTTCTATTGGTAACATCACATTTTCATTTATAATAAATTCCACAATTATTTGTACATGATCCCACCAGCTCGCATGGACTCCTAAAAATACTCTGGACACAACCGCGGGCCCCGCAGCCTAGCCCCTAGGAGCCGAACCGATTCGGGCCATCGGACTAGCGGCGTGTGAACCCAGTATTTTTATTTACTACAGGATTTACATTCTTCCATTCAAAATCAATTCCAAAGGCTTAAACTTTGTAATAATAATTTATATCAGTCCTTATGGATTAGTTCATCCTCTTACGATTGTTTATGACGTATTTTCCAACCCGGATTAAGTCCCAAATCACATAAATTAGCATCATGACGGTGTTCATATTTATTCAATTCTTTTCCATCAATCTCCTAACATCTACTACATGTAGGCGTCCAAATTAAATAAAAATCTCAGGTTTTAAACAGGTATTAACTACATATGAATCATCAAAATTATTACATTAAGGCTACAAATCATGAGTTCTATCAATATAAACCCTTAAAATCATACCATCCTAAATTATGAATTTTCTACCTTAACATCAAAATCAAATATTTCTAGAGTAGTATTTAATATCATCACCAAATCATCAAACTTCGCTAAATCCAGAATTTCACATGGGATTTCAATGCCGTTGAATTAAGAAACAATGTGGACTAAATAAAATAAGCACGGAAATTCTTGCCTTAAGTCTTGAACGATTTCTTGATTGTCTTCTTGGGTTCCTTTTTGGGTCGTTCTCTCCCAATTCACCTGCTAGTATTCTTGCCTATTTCTCTCAAAATGTGTTCTAGGGCTCTTAGATACAAATGATAGGGAGTTATTAAACTCCTAATTAATGTAGTTAAGGCTCAAATCCCAAGTTGAGCCTTAGGCCTATACTTTGGACCCTTAAATGGACCCAAATACACATTCCAACTAGCACAATAACCTCCTAACTCATATATATATATACCTCGGTACTAATTCTATAGGTCTAAAACACCTAAGCGAGCCTATAGAACCTCTCAAAAAGCGTCCTGAATATTTTTATTCAACAAATATATTCTTCAATTGTGTTGTACACCATATATCCATTATTCAATGCAATGCACTTATTTTCAACTGAAATTATTTATCATGCAAAGTAAAACTCACAAAACATGAAATAATAATAAATTAATTTATTAACAACCTAATTAATTAAATTCACTGATTTAATTTAGTTCCTACGAATTTTATTTTATTGTTAAAATAGTTTTTATTTTATTCTAAAAATACGGGGTATTACATAAGTATGACCTGGAGATAGTCTCCCCCATTGATGAACACTCCTCCCTTCAACCTCTGGTATATTATTAAAGGGGGCTAGATAGTAGGAAATTAAGAGATATAATAGAAAGAACAAGAGGTTTTCAGATGGATCAACACATAGCTTCGGACAGGACCATATATATATATATATATATGTGTGTGTGTGTGTGTGTGTGTGTGTGTGTGTGTGCCCATGTATTGTGTTACAAGGAGATTGCATAAGATAATTTCTTAAAACATAAGGGCGTATTTATGATTTTAGATTCAGACAAAGAACTTCTATTTTTTTGGGTCATTATAACATGTGCTATGATAACACACGCTAAGAACCGAAAACAATAAATATACAATGCCGAGATATAATAATAGGGTGCATATATTCATGGAGAGTTTTCCATTTTTAATTGAAAGGTATCTATTAAATGCTTGCTCTTATGACACTTCTTTCAACTCAGAATTACATAACCAATCCTAATTTAGTTTTTCCTCTCCCTCCGTATATATATATATATATATATATATATATATATATATAGAGAGAGAGAGAGAGAGGCTCCTATGCACACAAAAGATTGCACATTATTTTTTTAAAATAGCAAAAAATATATTTTTAACCTGATTTTTTTTGTGTGATATTTAAACATTTTAAGGAACCCATATAAAAAAAACTCAAAAAACTTTATTTGCTATTTTAAAAAAAATCGGTCAAACTTTCGTAGTTTTTTAAGTGCTTAAAAGCTGTGAAAGTTTGACCAATTTTTTAAAATAGCAAAAAATATTTTTTTGAGTTGATTTTTTTTGTGATATTTAAAAATTTCAAGGAGCCCATATAAAAAAATTTGTTCAAATTTTTGTTTTTTACTATTTAAAAAAAATGATGTGCAAACTTTAGTGTGCACATGAGCCTCTCTCTCTCTCTGTATATATATATATATATATATATATATATATATATATATATATATCTGTGTGTGTGTGTGTGTGTGTGTGTGTGTGTTTTCATGCCCGTGCCCATGGCACGCATGGATTTTTATGTGTAATTGATAGACCATTGTCAATTATCTACCACATTGAGTTGGAAATATATTGACATATATAAATATAACTATACGAATCCTCTCTCATTCAAACTTAAATGACTAGATCATAAAAGCAAACCATTTTTTATCAATTAATAATACATTGAAATTCTTAACCAAATTTGGTGGGGATGATTTCCACAATAGGAAGATCATTTTAAAAATTACATCAAAAAAATTCTTGCTTTGACATATGCAGGGCCTTTGTACATTAAACAACTCCTTGAACTATGTAATTTTACCACAAAGAACCCCCTTTTGAATTCTTGATAATTTTTAACGACATCTATGGGGAATTTCTTACACAAGTCATAGTTTAAAGGGTTTCATGCATTGAATATAATATAGGTGTTTTCCTAAATTTTTTTTCTTTTTTTGGAGGAATAAAAAATAAAAACACTGATACAGGCTTGGTTCAAAATATGTGTAGTTGATCTTTTTTGTACATTTGCAGGAGATAAATTTTCTTGGTTTACGGATGAGGAATTTTGTCGACAAACACTTGCTGGTCTTAACCCTTGTAGCATACGACTTGTCACAGTAAGTTCTACTAATTTTTTTTGGTGTTTAAATTTTCATCTTTCTATAATTTTTTTGGTTAATAACATTTTACCACATTGAATTTTAATCTACTAACAATTCACCCTCTTTTCTCTTATATTTTGTATTAAATCACTAATTTTTTTTATAATGTCTCATGTTACCCCCTAAATCCCAACAGTGTTAATTCAATTACAAAGAGGGAAAATATGTATGTATATTTGTCTCTTTTACCTCCACTCCCAACTCTGACGTATGCATTACCCATCAAACCCTCCTTCCACCGCCTACGCTGCCACACAACTGTTAAATATTATAGCATAAAACCTAACGTTAATTGGTAATGGGCGGAGAAGCCAAATGATCTAATATATTGTGGTGCTACGATTTACCTTATATTGAGTGACACAAAGTAATTAGGTCGTTGGGCCATGAATATCATGTTCTCATATCATTTTAAATGTTAGAGCGTCCAAACTAAACCTAATTTCTAATGGGTGGTGGGGCTCTTGATCCTATATATTGTGGTATTAGGATTTTACTTCACGATGTCGGGCTTTATATCCGAATATTAGCTATGCATACAAATTCACCCAAAACTCTCATCACATGGCATGATTTGAATTCAAGACAGTATATAAAAAGTGTTTTTTTTTTTATTATTTTAAGCAACAATTTCTTTAAACGCACCCACTTTTATCAAAGCCACTCCACAACCACTTGTTGGTTGTATAATGACTATATTTACTTGGTAATTTTGAAATGGGAATTACCTGGGAACCTAAAAATGTATTTGGATGAATGGGTATATGGCGGAGACTTTGTTAAAAGGACAACAAATGACATCTTTCAAACAATTGATCTCTAAAAATAGTCAAATAATATACATAAATTAATAATAACAACAACAACAACAACAACAACAACAACAACAACAACAACAACAACAACAACAACAACAATAATAATAATAATAATAATAATAATAATAATAATTGAACCAAAGTTATGTGGCTATGAAATATCAGTAGATTGGTTGCATAATAACCATTGTTTAGAATTATATTGTTTATTAGGAATTTGATTAAATGATTACTTTTATATATATATATATATATATTCTATTTTTAGCATATCTGTTTTGACATGAGCACGATTTTGTGTCAGAAAATCTTGATGTTAATACAACGTTTAGTGTCTATTGTGTGTTATTGTAACGTTTTCAAAATTTTCACTTACAATATCTATAATTAATAATAAACTTCTATATACTTTAAAATTATTTTATGATTTAAAAAATTAATTTCCAATTTTTATAATTTACTATGTAACTTTGTCTCTCCCTGTCTGAGAGGAATGAATTTGTCTCAATTAATATTTTCGTCACACACACAATTTTTTTGAAATATGGTTACATAAGAAGCTTATAATATATAAAAGAAAGTTTCAATTTCTTCATGCCATCAGCCAGAATAAACCCTTGCGCGCGCGCGCATGTGTGTGTGTGTGTTTGTGTGTGTGTATTTAGGGGAGATAGTCACAAGAAAATACAAATTCGATCAAATGGGAAATAGAGGTATGTAATATATAGTGATGTATCTTTTTATATATTTTTACTTATGAAGTTCAACAAAAAAAAAAGAAGAAGACTAGGCCTTAGTATTCCTACATATTTCATCGGTAACATTCCCTTGAGATGTTATTACATATTTTACTTGTGTTTAGTCTTTCCCGATTGGAAATCATGAAATAATTTTTTAGAAGTGGATTTATTAGATTGGTTCATCAATAATGTTCGGTCAAAATCCCTTTTTAACTCAGCGCCATTGATTCACCTATAAGGACTCCTTATTGTGTGGACTCCGTTAAATACCATTTTTTAAAATAGTCAAAAAATAATTTTTTTAATAAAACTCTATGGATATGATCTCCAAAGTGAGAAGATCATCTCCAATTTTTTTTATCAAAAAGTGAAAGGGGTGATGTCTTAGAGTATATGCTTTGATACCCCAATTTTTAAATTCAAACTGAGGTGGTTCACATAATATACCAAACTTAAATTTACTTTCAAATTTAACAATTAAGATTCATAAATTTTAATTTTCACAAAATTAAAATTAAACTCAACTAAACAAATATTTCAATTTTTCTTTTAAACAAAATTAATTCAACTTAAGTCCTAAATAATACCAACAATAATTAATTCAAGTTTTAATATAGGCCAAACAAACTTTACATAATTTTTCCCAAATTAAATTTGTTGACTTGAATTAAATTAAACTAGAATTACCCAATATTAGACTTAGCACTAAATTAAATAAATTATGTGTTTAAAGCAATTTTTATCTTGATTAACCTAATATGCATCTAAGTGAGATTTTTCAAGATAAAAAATAAACACACACACACACAAGGTGCGATGTACGGGAAAAATCTACAACTAGAAAAACCTCGAATGGCCCAGCCTACAAATCCACCAAGTACGACATTTTTACAAAGACACGACAGAAGAACTCACAATAGCGTCTCGACTACCTTCAAGCCTTGATGCTCATTTGTTCTTCAACCTCCGCCTAGTAGATAATGTTAGAGTCCACCAACGTCTAGGGATCCACCGATGGGGCTCAACTACCGTCAACCACGCACGAAGCCTTTCTCCATATGCGTATCGCAACTCAAACAAGCGGAATCCACCGCATGAAACTTTATCTTTTGGGGATGAGAAAAATACTCGGTGCCAAGAGATGATCTCACAACAAATAATATATATCTGAACTTGGATAAAAACAAACTATTGGTGTAAACTAGTATTTTCGTAAAAATTAATCCATTGAAAATAAACAACACAAATGGGACTTTTTGGTTAAGGATTTTGGCTCTCAAAGGCCCTTTGAAAATCTAAAGTCTCTTAAAAAACTTGTTTCCCGCATATATTAAATGTCATAAAAAGTTAGTGGGGAAATAAGAGGTTAAAAAGAAAACTGCCCAAAAACCGCAATGTCGTTTAAATGAGTTTTTGATGTCGTTCTAACGAGTTTTCAGAGATAAAACAGACATAAATCTCATTGGATAATCTCGTTTGAATGACACTGTTTGAATGACTTATCTAACGAGAAAATAGAGATATTTCGCAAAAGTTCATTTGAATCTCGTTAGATATTTCGTTCGAACGACCTCGTTTGAACGAGAAAAAAATGTCGTTCGACCGACTTTTCAGAAAAATAAAACATGATTTTTAAGCCCAGAAACTTTTATGCAAAGTTTTAAAATAATTTTCTGAGAAAAATAAAAAGTTGTTATGAAAAAAGTTTAATAAAAAGACACCCATAAAAAATAACCAAGTCTCTCTATATATTAAATGCATTCATACCTTTAGAGACTTTGGACTTGAAATGTCGATGACCTAAAAACTTGAAACATAAATCGACAATGATGTATTTTTCAAGATCTTGGCCGCTATGTCTTCAACTCAAACGTCATAGGCTTGAAATGATATGACAAACTATTATCCTATAACTCAATTAGTTTTTTCCAGAATTAAGCCAACACTACAAATATGCTCAATTTAAAATTTGCCCTTACAAATCTCCCCCCTTGGTTATTCCAGGACAAAACTAAAACTGAAAATCCTATGGGCTGTCAATCTCTTCAAAAAGGACACAACCCTCCCAAAATAAAATATTACAGATGCTTAACAAGACACATGGGATAAAATACTCTTCCTCTTTCAAAGGTTGCAACTAAAGATTAAAACATACACACTTAAATACACCCTTAAATGCATAGGGAATATAATAAGATAAATAACATAATTAAATACTCTCCATTTGTCTAAAATGACCTACTTAAGAAAAAGACGTCTCCCACTAAGATTGATCTCCCAAATTAAAAGGTTTAGATACCATCTCTTCTTTTTGTTCAGGAATAGACAAAGATTAAAATGAATTAAATAACGTATTTTTCCTCAATTAAATCAAATACTCCTCCTAAATGAAACAAGGGATAGGAATAATGGAAAAACAAGTATATCATACAATGGTAAATAAAGTGACTAGAATAATAAAGCACATGGCATGAGAAGCCACTAATCCAACCCAAAGATTAATAAATACCAACTATGATGCGATAGAAAAACGATACCAAATAGAATAAACTAATACAAGCATAATATATCAATCACAACAAGATGAATATTTATATCGACATGAATCATAATAGGATTAAATAGCAAGGCAAAGACTGAAAAACAAAAGGAATAATTTATATATATAGATACACACACACACACACACACAAAAGATACCAATTATGCACACGCACATATACATAGGTATAAACACCACACACGACACAAAATACATTAAGCTTTCCACACTCATATGGCAAAAATGTGTCTGAATAACATGTGGTAAACGGAAGTGAAGGGGTATGAACAAGTAACAAAAGAATTAAGACCCAATCAGTTAAACATGTTCATGGAGTTCTTATTTGATTGCAAAACTTTATCAAACATAGATAGCCTCACGTGATAAGATAAGGTGAACTCACGGAACAAACATACACAATGCACACAAGCGTAGAATTTTGTTGATTCTACCAACTAATAGAGTAATGACAAAAGCGTAACTAGGACACATTGTCATTGTACAAATCCGTTGATATATCCATCCAAACTTCCTCAAATATAATAATTTTTTTTATTTTCTATTGAATGTTCATATCAAACTCAACTACTTTGGCCTTGGCTAATTTTAACAATGCCGCATTTTTAAGGCCATATTTCAATAGTGGCTTTTCACACAAAGTAATTTTATTTTTCGTAGCCCAATTTTATTGATAAACAACTACACCAGATAAATATTTTTTTTTAAATCCGGGCAACGGTTCTTACATGTATAAATTCTCAATAGTCATAGCAACATATGGATGATTAAATTGATAGGAGAACATCTCACTTGGCTCAAATATATATGTGATGTTAAAGATCAAATGAGCTCGTGCATGTGTGAATCAAGGCATATAAAAAGAGAATCCATTAAGCAAACCAAAGCCAAACTACTCTATGAAAGCATGATAACGAACACTTTAAGGATTGAAAACTTAACCAAAAGGTATAGCCACATTGAAGCGGGGATGTCATTGGATTCAAACACATGTATATGCTACATAAAATTTGTAAAACTAAAATTATACAAAAATAGAAAATCTTTTTGAGTTTTTCAAAAAATTTAACCAAACACAAGGATAACCCAAAAGACAAAACAATTTTTTTTTTTTGTATTTTTTTCAACTTGGACACAATAATTAAAAATTAAATACAAAAGATACACAAGTCATAATTCTAGCAACACATACGATGAAACAAAAACTAGAAAATGACAAACAAACATACAACTCGCAATATTCTATCATGAAGCACAAAAGCTAGTGCATATAAATAGAACTAACATAATCAACTTCTGGATTTAGCAATGGAGGAATCATGTGAGAGTAACTGAGAATCATAAATTTTATCACGTAAATTCTCTAAATCGGATCTCCTAACCCACACTAATGAAGCACGACGCTCTTGGGATTTGGTGACCTTGGCGACTCTACCCTTAAACTTTCTAGGACCATTTTAAGATCAAAACAAAACTTCCTAAGGTTCCCCTTCCGACCACAATGTGTGCAAGTGAAAACACGACGTGAAGGTTTGATATTTTTTAGTGTTCCTAGATGATTCTCTCAAAACTATGCTTTTAGCTTTATTAGTGGAAGTATCTTGAGTGTCGAAGCCAATACCACACTTGTCGTCTTTAATTTGGACAGTCTATAAGATTTTATCTAATTTCTCCGACCTACACTCCAAATCAAATTTGACTCGACTTGATTCTTTCAATTTAACTTTTAGTTCTTCTATTCGAGACTGAAGTAAATACCTACTCTCTTTAAACTCTGGAGTTCTTTCTTCATTGGCTATACTAAACCTATAAGGCTATCTCTTTCATGTTCTACGTACTCTAGCTTATCATGGAGAGTTCTCTCCCATGCCTTAAAGTTTTCAACTAAAACAGTCTCATCATTAGCCACGGAACGTTCTCTCATTTTAGCTTCAAACTTCAAGTTAGGCCTTTTTAATTTCAATGATTCCGCATATAACTCATAGAAGGCTATTTGAAGTTCACTTTCTTCAACATCTTCTTCATTCTTACTCTCTTCTCCACTCCCTCTACCATCAAATTCTTGGGATTAAGAAACAATGGCCTCGGAAGTGTCATGTTAAGAAATATCTTCAAAGAAAGATTCATTATCAAAGCTCACATGACTTGTCAATAACGCGGTGAAGTTACGCTTAATGGGAGAATCGTGTCCCTATTTCGGATCACTATCACTAAGGGGGGCATTATATGAAATCGGTTGCTTGCCCTCCTTCCTTAGTTTAGTAGGACACTCTAATGCCCTATGACCATAACCCTCATAACCATAACACCTATTTGACTCGTCCCTATTAAGATCCTCATTATGATTTTTGGGGAATCTCTCAGCTTTACTATTCTTAGACTTCTCATACTTCTTAAAATCATTTTTAAGTGTCTCCATATTAGTCTTGAGAAATTTTCTACACTTCCTAGCAAACAAAGCCATATCTTCTGAGTCAATCCAAAACTCATAATCCGAAACCGATGTTTCCTCCTTCCGGGCTTTCAAAGCTATGCCCTTGTCTTTTTTCTTCTCATCCTCGGAGGGAAACGTGTCAAGTTCATAGGTTCGAAGGTCAACTACAAGCTCTTCAAGTTTCGTAAAGTCTAATGTGCCTTAAGAATTTAAAACGATCACCTTGGAAATAAACCTATCGGGTAATGACCTCCAAATTTTCTTTATAACAGTGTTGTCAGGTATATCTTTTCCCAAATTAAAACATGAATTCACAATATCTGACAATCTCGCATATAACTCATCAAATATGTCACTTTTTAACATCTTAAGGGTTTCAAATTGAGTGGTGAAGTTTTGGAGTTTCGAAGCTTTAACGACACTTGTTCCATCATGGATTAGTTGGAGTATATCCCATGCCTCCTTAGATGTTTCACATGTCATAATCTGGAAGAACTCATCCGGTGTGACCGTACTAAAAAGAGCATTTAAACTACGGGTTTTAAAATTAGCTAAGTTATGCTCAGTCTCACTCCATCTTTCTACGGGTTTTAAGTACATGAATCTCTCCTTCTAGGCATATTGGTGGGGTCCTCCCTTTAACTAACGATAGCAAAACCTGCTCATCTAAGGACTTAAGTTCCGACCTCATAGTTAGAACCATCAAAAATAAGAAATTTTGCAAAACGTAAATTTTCAATTTTTTTAAATCAAACTTAAACCAAGGAACATAACACAATAATTTAGCGTTCCCGCTCCGATACCAATATAAAAGAGGTGATTTCTCAGAGTATATGCTTTGATACCCCAATTTTGAAGTTCAAAGTGAGATGGTTCACACAATATACAAAACTTAGATTTACTTTCAAATTTAACAATTGAGGGTCACAAATTTTAATTTCCACAAAATTAAAATTAAACACAACTAAACAAATATTTCAAATTTTCTTTTAAACAAAATTAATTCAACTCAAGTCCTAAATAAGCCCAACAATAATTAATTCAAGTTTCAATATAGGCCAAACAAACTTTACATGAATTTTTCCAAATTAAATTTGTTGACTTGAATTAAATTAAACTAGAATTACCTAATATTAGACCTGGCACCAAATCAAATAAATTATGTGCTTAAACCAATTTTTATCTTGATTAACCTAGCATGCATCCAGGTGAGATTTTGCAAGGTAAAAAATAAACGCACACACAAGGTGCGATATACGAGGAAAACCCATAACGGGAAAAACCTCGGATGACCCAACCTACAAATCCACTAATTACGATATTTTTACAAAGACACGACAGAAGAACTCACAACAACGACTCGACTCCCTTCAAGCATTGACGCTCCTTCGTTCTTCAACCTCTGTCAAGTAGATAACGTTGGAGTCCTCCAACATCACGAAATCTACAGATGGGGCTCAGCTACCATCAACCACACACGAAACATTTCTCCCTATGCGTACCGTAACTCAAACGAACGAAATCCACCGCATGAAACTTTCTCTTTTTTCGATGAGAAAGATACTCGGTGCGAAAAGATGATATCACAATAAATAATATATATCTGAACTTGGATAAAAAAAAACTATGGGTGTAAACTAGTATTTTGGTAGAAATTAATCCATTAAAAATCAACAACACAAATGGGACTTTTTGGTTTAGGAATTTGTCTCTAAAAGGCCCTTGGAAAATCAGAAAAAGTCTCTTGAAAAACTTTGTTCCCGCACATATTAAAGGTGATAAAAATTTAGTGGGGAAATAAGAGGTTAAAAAGAAAACTGCCGAATAACTGACAAAACTGCAATATCATTCGAACGAATTTTTGATATCGTTCGAACGACACTGTTCTAACGAGATTTAAGAGATAAAATAGGCATAAATCTCGAAGGATAATCTCGTTATAACGACACTATTCGAACGACTTATCTAATGAGAAAACAAAGATATTTGGCAAAAGTTCGTTTGAATCTCGTTAGATATCTCGTTCGAACGACCTCGTTTGAACGAGAAAAAAATGTTGTTCGACCGACTTTTCAAAAAAATCAAAAATACTTTTTAAGCCCAGAAAGTTTTATGCAAAGTTTTAAAATGATTTTATGTGAAAAATAAAAAGTCGTTATGATAAAAGTTTAATAAAAAGACACTCATAAAAAATAATCAAGTCTTTAAATATATTAAATGCATTCATAACTTTAGAGACCATGAACTTGAAATATCGATGACGCAAAAACTTGGCACATAAACCGGCAATGATGTAATCCACAAACTCTTGGTCGATTCGTATTCAACTCAAACGTCATTGCCTTGAAAGGATATGGCAAACTACTATCATATGACTCATTTAGTTTTGGCCAGAATTAAGCCAATACTACAAATAGACTCAATTTGAAATTTTTTCTCACAAAAAGTTCAATCAAAAAGTGGGTGAGATGAGGTGATATGCAAGAAAACGGTATAAAATATGCATTTTTGGCCATTATAATTTTGGTAATCATCTAGCCCACTTTTCATTGAATTTTTTTATGAAATTTCATGGATATGATATCGACAGTGAGAAGATCGTATCCATGAAGTTTCATAAAAAAACTCAATCAAAAAGTGGGTGAGATGATCGCCAAAGTTTCAACGGTGGAAAATGCATATTCATACTTTTTTTTGCATATTACCTCATATCTCACCCACTTTTTGATGAAAAAAATTGGGGAAGATCTTTTCGGTATGGAGATCATACTCATGATGCTTCACCAAAAATTCATTTTTTCACTTTAAAAAAAATGGTATATACCTATGTTTGCACCATAAAGAGTCTCTCTCTTTCTCTCTCTCTCTCTATCTCTCTCTCTCTCTCTCTCTATATATATATATATATATATATATATATATATATATATATATATATACTAGCGTATGCCCGTGCCTGAAGGCACGACGAAAATTGTCCAAAGTACGAAATCGCGAACCAACGAAAAATTTTTAAAGTTCGTAATCGCGAAACGAAAAAAAAAATTCAAAGTGAGTAATTACAAAATGGTAAAATTTTTGAGAAGTATGCCCGTGCCTAAAGGCACACATATAATTTTGTATAAAGACGTGTATAATGTAAATAATAATTTTTTTAAATACATAATCGCAAAACGGCTAAAAATTCAAAAATATGTAAATGTAAAACGACAAAAATTTCAAGCCCCGACAAACCAAAGTGTAATTAAAAAAATTTGCCATAATATTCTGTCGTGTTCGTGATTGGTAGTAAAATCTCCTGTCGTGTCGCTTCGATTTTATTTTGGTCCAGTTCATTTTTTATTAAAAAAAGCATTGGGTCAAATTCGAGGTAAGTAAACAATAATATTTCATGTCATGTCACATTATGTCGAGTCATGTTTTTTTTTTTGCCGACTTCATTTTTTGTTAAAAAAAATACTGTGTGATTTAAAAAAAAGTGTAATTTAAAAAAAAATGGTCATAATATCCTTTATTTATAGGACTATCATGCATAACGTTAGTATTCACAATTGGTAATAAATCCCATGTCAGGTATATTTTGGTAAAGTTCGTTTTTGGTTAAAAAAAAGTTGGGTCGTGTTTGAGATAGGTAAACAATAATATTTCATGTCGTGTCGTATTTATTTTGTCCGTAATTGCAAAACAAAAAGAACATAATTGCAAAAAAAATTGTTACCCGACAATAAAGTGAAATAAAAAAAAATTGTAATTCAAAACTTTCTAAAGCATGTAATTTAACTTTGCTCAAGTGACTCAAAGTGCATACAATAACAAATTGTCCAACAACATTTACATACAATATGAAATAAAAAATATTCACTTCATTCACAAATCCATTGCATTGACATTGTGCTTCAAATAAACAAACTGTCCATTTAAAAAAAATTGGACAGGGTCTCCTTTGTTTATTGGACTATCTACCCTCTTAAAGGGTTACAACCAATCCAACAAAATTCAATAATCTCAATAGTAAAATCTAACAAATATTTTAATGAAACAAATTTCGTAAAAACAATCACATATACATGAACTGAAGTCGTCCCGCATGTTCCACTAAAACAATTGTTCGTAGTGTTCAAAATGTGACCTGATACAAAACAAAAATTATAGTTAGTCAATTAAATTGTTTATGGAAAAAAATTCTAAATTTTTTCAAAAAAAAAAATATTTACATTCTCAGTTATTTTTCTCGAAAATATCCCAAAACAAACTACTACATATTTTTATATTTAACACACCACATAACAGGAAGTTTCCGAAAACCCACCTGAAACGATCCAAGTAAAAATCGTTAGATGAATTGTGGTGTGTGAGAAAATACCCTAGATTACAAAAGCCGAAATGACATTATGCGTGGGAGAAATTACCTGGGGCGACTGTGCGGGAGGGGGCGGCTGTGTGGGAGGGGGGCTGCTGCGGGGGAGGGGGCTGCTGCAGAGGGGTATTGGTAGTGTGGGAGGGGGGGTTGCATGGGAGGGGGGGCTGCGTGGGAGGGTGTGTTAACGGGGAAAGTTAAATGAGGGAGAGAGAGTTGAGGGTTTATATACCAGTGCATATATGCAGTGCGCGCGCGCGCGTGTGTGTGTTTATGTGTGTGTTTGTGTGCGCGTGTGTGAGTGGAGAAGGGGGAGGGGACGGGATAGGGGTCACGTGTGTCCGTGTGTGTGTGCGTGTTTTTGTGGCATCTTGTGGCGAACAAAGGTTAAAATCCTTGTCAAAAATGGTGTGGCAGCTATGTAGGTGATATCCAAGACACATCCAACACCAGAATCATCATGTGGCCATAGAATTTTTGCATCTTCAATTTTCTTTGGCATCTGAAGCTTGAAACATTCTGAAGCTTGGCCCTACAAGAGATTTGTGAAAAAATAATGAACATTATTAATGTAATCAAGCATTCAAATTGGCAATACGTAACGTTATCAAATGCACCTAACGGCAAAAAATTATGATAATTACTTTTTAAGTGCTTAATTTAGGTTCGTACATGGACGACAAAGATATCAGCCTTGAGTGGAGGCTAGGATGAGCGAAGCACACAACCTGGTTCTTCTTCTCTGCCCGATTATGATGAGATAGACCACGATTTTTTTACATGCCGAGCAATTCAGAAGAAGAGAAGTGATCAGTCCCACTATTATAATCGATTGGGTCTTCCCAGATCAGCTGCATCGGCAATGCATCCATTGGCGCCCAGGAGTCTTTGTAACCAAATAAGGTAATTTAGTAAAATGATCACTCATATGCCCAGGAGTCTTTTGGCAGCACACTCATACCTGTTAAAAATCAAAATCAAATTTAAAAAATGAAACGTGAATACGAAATACACTTCAGATCTGGTAGAACCTACTGTGGAAAAGAAGAAATCTTAAAAGACTCACCGGAGAGTGAACGGCTGCTGCTGCTGCTTTAAGGGCGCAGACCTGCTACTGCTGCTGCTGCTTTAATTAGGCCTAGAATGGCTATTGATATGTGCCAATCCATGGCCAAAATCCACTGGCAACCCGTGCCATCACCCGTGCCAACCCGTGCCATCACGTGAAACCCAACCTTTCAATTTTTAGTGTATGTACCCAAAATAAAAACAACTAAACCAAATGACATTTTTAGGTAGTGATCTTTAACTATTAATGTAATCTTTAACACTTAATGTTTTCCCAAAAAATACAGTCACATAATATTCCTCAATGAAACGGAGGGACATGAAATGGAGAAATAAGAATGTAAATAGTTAAGGTGTGCCTCCAATACTCAATGAAACGGAGGGGCAACATCCCTGTACACCTGTATCATCCCTCGAGTGTACTAAATATCAGCCACAAATAGGTATGTCCGTGAGCAGCCATGAATATCAGTGAGCAGCCACGAATAGGTATGTCATCCCTTTTGAAAACCTCTGTTAAATACCTTAAAATGAAAACCCCTATTAAATAACTCTTCCGACAAATCTATTAAATACATATTTATATTAAATACAAATTTATTTCGAATAGAGTAGGGGCTGAGTTCGTCTCTAAGTATTAGAAGTGTGCTTGTCTAGTAAAAGAGTAGGGGTTGAGTTCGTCTATGAGCTTGCAGAAAAAATAGATTTCCATGATGTTAATTAGAAGTTAAATTAGGCAAATTCCATGCGTAAATGTATTTGAAAACAAATCAATCAAATTTACTATCCCACCACCCTACAAAAATCTTCATAATTGAAATTATCATAAAAAGAAGTTCGAAAACATTCTAGCTTCCGCTTCCTTAATCCTTACCACGCTCTCCAATCTGTCAAAGCTGTCTTTCCTTTTCGACAACTGGTAATAGCATTTTGCGGTTCACATTTCGACATCTCTCAAGCAAGAAAATCTCAAGCAATACCTGAAGACACAAATGTAAGCTCCACATGATACACTGACTAAAATTTGATAATTCATACTAAAAAAAATTCATAATAGACGCAAAATTTGAGCACTCGCCTACACCTAACTATGTAATAAAAATGGCACTATCAAAATAGCACAATAAAATAGTATATCTCCAGTGTATGCCCGTTCCAATGGCCCTACTGAATCGAATCCTCAATTATACACCAACCTACGTGCATAAAATAGCATATTAAAATTGTGGCAGGCCTAAATCAAAATAGCAAAATCAAATAACAGATCACTTTTTAATGAGCATATTACATCTGTTATTGTGTATAATTGGTAAACTAATAAAACCGTGGCAGGCCTATAATCATTGTGTATAATTGGTAAACTAATAATCACATATATTCCGTAGAAGTCCCCATAATTCAAAACAATTGATCTGAGTACCACAGAGGGGGAAAAACCCTCCGGCGGTGAGTCACGATATAGGTGTATCTGCAAACTATGACCAATTGTTTGTATGCATAAATGAAAAAATAGTGATGAGAGTGACAGAGTGAGAGAGAGAATCATACAATGCCACCGAGTTGGAGGCAGACGGTGTCAAAAGATCTTTCGAAGAGGGTATATGATTTGCCAACATATGTCATATAGGATTCCTCAACTGGGTAATTTTTCAAAGAACTTGCAACATCCACAATTTGAATAGTACTCATTCCTAGAATTTACAAAATTTACCATCACATTTAATGAGGCACACAAAACAATTTATGGCACTGCGAACAATGATGAAAATAACAAATTTAGTTCAAAATGAAACTGTGAATAAACCATTTAAGACAAATAAATGCTCTATAAAAAATTTCGGGAACAAACAATTTAATATCTGTGGTGCTCGTGAAGAAAGCTCTGTTCATTATCAAGAGTCTCAATGTACTGAATATGCATACATATTAAAATCATAAAACCATGCCACCAAAATTAAATATAAACAAAAAAGTATTGGATATAATAATAAATAAAATTAAATGAAAAAGAGAACTCGACAAATTGAAAAAAGAGATGCTTTAAAGATCCCCAAAGCAAAAACTCATAGAGAATGAACAATTATGAAATAATAAAAAAAAAAACTAAATGAAGTTATGAAAACTGAAATTTCATAACTTCAGGGTTAATCACTTACCAAAACCTATTATGCCATTTGCTCCTTCACTAAAAAAAGGAAAAAATGTATCAGACAGATCTAAAACTACATAAAAAATGAAATAAATTTGAAGCACAAATCGAAACTAAAACTACAGATAGTGTGAGTATGAGTGTAGATGCCCAATTTGAAGCACAAACCGATTTTGTTTTACCCAACAACATTAGATCTGCGTGTGTATGAGTGTGTGTGAGTGTGAGTGTGCGTGTGAAAGGCAGAGGTGGGAAGGTAGATATGTGTGTGTTTATGTGTGTGAGAGAGTGAGTATTCGAGACTACCTGAATGCGGCGGTGTAGGGCAGCGGTGGCTAGGGTTTGTGGTTTGTGTTGAAAGGGGAAATAAATGAAAGGAATGTGAGCGCGAGAATGAGGAAGACGGGGGTGGGTTTGGGGTTTGGAGCGAGAGAATGTGGGAGACATATGAGATGGTGCGTGTGTAAGAGTGTGAGGGAGACACAATTCAAAAATGCCCAATTTTTGAATCAAAGGGTAAGTTTGAAAGGTATAAAAAGAGGGGGAAATCAAAGAATTAAGGGGTAGGTTGGTAAAAAAGAAATGGAGTTGATCTAAGCCATTAAAATGTGTAAAAATGTTTAAGGAGGTGGCACACATCTTGACCGTTAAAATGTGTAGACAATTCAAAAACTTCCCTAACTTAATATATATATATATATATGTTCTACCTTTTTAGTTTGTGTTTATGCATATAATTTGTATTATGTATTATACATATAATATCATATATTTATATGTGTGTTATATTATAAACTTTTCTTTTTTATATATTTAATGTATAAGATATAATATAGGCATATTATATATGTCAACATATGTTAAGAATATATACTCATATTCTATATGTCAACATATGTTCAGGAATGGCCGTTGAGAAGTACACTTGACCCTGAGGTGTATGGATCACCCGAATCAAAAATCACAAAAAAGATGATTGAAGACGAGATCAAAGACACGATGACCCTTGAGAAGGTAAAGAAACAAATATAATATTATATCATAATATACGTATTTATGTGTATTATTAATAAAATGATTTATATTTTTGTATAATAATTTGTTTGCAAAAATTTATGTACATGCATGCAGGCCTTGGAAGAAAAAAGGTTATTCATGTTAGACTACCATGACTTGTTGTTGCCTTATGTGAAAAAGGTAAGAGAAACAAAAAACTCAACCTTGTATGGATCAAGGACGCTGATGTTCTTAACGAATGACGGAACGTTACAGCCGCTAGCCATTGAGTTAACTCGGCCTCGAACAGATAAGAGGTCTGAATGGAGTGAAGTTTTTAGGCCTTGTTTGGACGGCACTGGTGCTTGGCTGTGGAGGTTTGCTAAGGCTCATGTCCTTGCTCATGACACTGGTTATCATCAGCTAGTTAGCCACTGGTCTCTCTCTCTCTCTCCTCCCCGACACCCCACACACACGCAAAAAAAAAAAAAATCAATGTTAATCTGTTATTTTTTGTGAAATTCCTATTTTTATGAGAGAGCTAAAAAAATTATATATAACATTAATATCTCTACGAATGGTTATTCTCCAAATTTATGTAATATGTTTATTTCCAATTTAACTAATTTAGATGCAAAGTATGTGAAAGACGTATAAATCACTTTCTCATTCTTTTTGTGAAAAACCATAAATATTCTTTGAATTAACTTTTCAAACTTTGAATTTGATAAATAATAAACATGTTAAAAGTATGTAATGATATTTTAATGGTTAAGAGATATTGTGCAGGATACAAGAAATAATTTATGGGGTAAATCAAATCGAATAAAAGAAAGGTAAATTACACTTAGGCTCCTTGAACTATACCTCCTCCCCATACTTTGTCACCACTTCTTTCATGTTTTTCAACTCACTCTCCTAACTTTGAAAACGACTACGATTAATCCCTTGTCATCCAACTCCGTTAACTTTAGGAAGGAAACTTTAGTCATGTGCGTGGCACATGACATGACTTTAAGTAAGGGCAATTTGGTCTTTCTACAAATTTCAAACCCTAAAAGGCATTTTTATTTTCTCTCTCTTTCTTCTCTTTCCTCTCCCTTCTTCTCTTTCTTCCCACTCTCATTCTTCTCTTTATTCTCCCTATTCTCTTTCTTCTCCTCCCATGTACCCATTGTCGCCCGCCCCCTCCTCCCCCCTCGCTCGTCTCCCCCCCCCCCCCCACTCCTCCCAACCTCGGCCCTCACGACCCCTGCCTCCCCCTCCCCTTCCACCGAGCCCCCTGCCTTCCTCCCACCCCACCCTCTGCCCACCCCAACCCAACTGCCCACCTCTCCTCCATCTCACACGAACACACACACCTTAATCTCTATTAATGGGTTTTGGATTTTATGGGTTTTGTTGTTTATGAATTTTTTTTTTTGATGGGTTTTAAGGAGAAAGTATAAAAAAAATTGTTGATGAGTTTTTTTGTTGATGAGATATTGGATTTGATTTGGGCTTTCATGATGAATTTTTCTGTTTTCATCTTGATTTGGATTTTCATCTAGGGTTTTTGAATAATTTTTTTGGTGGAAATCAATTTGGGTTTTTTTAACACAAGATGTGAAAATCTATTTTTTTGTGGAAATTTTATTTTTTCATGGTGGAAATTCTATTGCAGAATTTCAATTAATGTTTTTGTAATTTTTTTAAATTCAAATGATTTTCAATTATTATCTTGTATTTGTTTTTTTAATTTTTTTTTTATTGAAAATCTGTTTTTATGCAGATTTTGGACGAATTATTTTTCTTATTTATGAATTTTTGTTTTTTTTAATCTTTTAATCGAAAACTTGTTTTACCAAGATTTTTGACGAAAAATTTTCCTTTATTTAATATTTTTGGTTTTTCTTAAAAATATTTTTCATGGTTTATTTATTTTTTGTTTTATGCATTTATTTTCTGCTTTTTCCACTTTTTAGTATTTGGTGTATTTTTCTACCTTTATGTATTTTTTTTGTTTTTCATATTTTATTACAAATTTGGTTGGAAATAATTTTATTTTGCTGGAAATCATTTTTTTAATTCTGAAAATCATATTTTATTTGGTAGAAACTATTTATTATTGGTGAAAATCATTTTTTTATTTGTTGGAATCATTATTAAATTCTGGAAATACTTTTTCTATTGCTGAAAATAATTTGTGTTTGATGGAAATAATTTGTTATTGTTGGGAATTATTTTTTATTTGCTGAAAATCATTTTTTATATGCTGAAAATAATTTATATTATTGGAAATAATTTTTATTTGCTTGAAATAATTTATTATTGCTGAAAATAATTTATATTGATGAAAATCATTTTTTGTTGGTGGGAATAATTTCATTTTTTGGGAAATAATTTTTTATTAATTAGTTTTTAGAATTTTGTAGATTCTATATATTTTTTTGGTATTTTTCAGAATTTTTAAATATATATTCATATTTTTAGAAAAAAATTCAATTTTTTTTATATTTTCTTAATTTTTAAATGTTTTTGCTGTTTTTAAAAATAAATCAAAAACAATTAGGCTTGACAAAAAATGTCCTTGCTTAAAGTCATGTGCCACGCACATGACTAATAGTTTTTGCCAGAAGTTAACGGAGTCCGTTAGCAGGGGGTTAACTGTAATTGTTTTTAATGTTAGGGGTGAATTAGAAAAATCGAAAGAAGTGGTGCCAAAGTGTTTGTGTTGGGTGCGTGTGTGTGGGGTGATGGTGGTGGGGTGGGGGGGTTATATTTTAGAGGGCCTAAGTGTAATTAACCAAGAAAAAAGGTCAAGATTTTACAAAAGATATCTTCATAATATTACAACAAAATTGTCGAAGCTCGTTAGGAGAGCAATATTTTAATTATAACACGTTTATACTTACCTACGGCACACACGATGAATCATAACTACTAATCACCAGGGGCGGAGCCAAGCGTCGGTTAGGTCGGGCTTTAGCCCATGCCCAAATTTGAAAAAGTAAATTTAATAATGTTAACCAACTCAAATTATTACCTAGCCCATCCTAAAATAATTACCCAACCCACCTTAAACAAGAGTCCACTTACTTATCGTTCTCTCAACTAAAAACTCACTTATTCAAAAAGTGGAGAGAAACCAAAAAATAAAATAGAGAACACAACTTCCATTTATTTTTAAGTAGTTATTTGGTGAATACTAAAAAATAACCTCAAAAAAATTAGGCTCTGGGGCTCCCGTCCCTTGAACCCCTGGAAATCACCGTTAAAGTGCCCCCAGGTGTAAAATCCTGGCTCCGCCACTGCTGATCACACTCCACTTGTCGTTTCTTATTTCAACAAAAATGGGTAGATTTCCTATTCTTGTATTTCATTTAATGTTTTTAATGTGGGTTTTTTAACATTTTAGATTTTTCTTCATAATTTTTGGTTTATTAGTAGCTTTTAAAATATTCATAATGAGGAAATACAAAGAAGTAAATTTTGTATCAGTGTATTGCACGCACTAAGACAATCTCCGAGGTCTTAAGCTCCACCAATTTGTTCATATCCACTGTCTAGAGGATAGATAAAACGAATAAAGTTCTCTCAAATAAGCAAATTTAGGAGCTAAATGCACTTGTTTAGGAGAAACAAATGCTGGCCCGCCCGGCAGGCCAACTTTGGCGGGAGGATCACGCGCGGCCGTCATAATGTCACAGCAAATCTATTTGTGATGACATAGTTTCCTAGACCGTTGTTCCAGGTGATTAAAATGCATATTGTTTTCATATTTTTACAGAATATTTGGGGAAATAAATTGTTTTTATGTTTTGTAATAAAACATTATGATTAATCATGTCCTTATGTTTTTAAAAGGGACATATACCAAATAGTCCCTCGGACATTTTTTAATACCCATTTAGTCCAAACTTTTTTATTTTGCCTCAAAAAGTCCTTTGCCACATATTTTGGAGAAGGAGTGCCGCTGGCGCGGACCTCTAAAAATAAGAGGATATTGGGTGTTTGAGGGACTAAATGGGTTAAACTAAAAATATGTGTCCTTTTTAAAAAATATATATTTATAGTAGGGACTATTTAATAATTGACCCTTTTTAAAATAAAAAATTAAAATAAAGATAAGTATGATTATCTTGTCACGGCATTCCAAATCTCGTAGGGGTCAGACGCGCACGACAAAAAAAAAGCCTTGAAAAGGTTGAATATTCCCAATGTCTTAAAGTAAACAAACATTTTTAGGAGAAAAATAACATTGCATCATTTTGAAGGTGTGCCACTCTCATATGCATTTGGCACATGTGTCCTTTTTATTGTTATAAGAGTAATGATACACACACACACAAATTACCCCAAAATTATCGAAATTGTGCTTTAAGTGGTTGTACCCTGGCGGGACCCACATCATAGTACAATACTGTTAAAGAACATTCGGTAAATTTTCGGTGCACAGTTTCGGTGTATACATCATTTTTCTTGTTATAATAATTCGTTCCATACGCTATTAGTTCATACAATGGCTTAAATTTTGGAAAAAAATAAATCTCCCTCCTTTAAACTGCGGATAATGAAATCTGATTAGTTTATGTCAACTGTGGGCTGACTTTCTCAAACATTCAGAACTGTTATCGTGCTTTGTTTCTCCGAGACATTTGCAAAATTTCCTCATGTTTATTATATAGATGTCTGATCAACTTCATACAGTTCATTGTTAATATATGAAAATAACTAGATAGTTTAGGAAAAACCATTTAGTCATTCCACAAACATGCCTTAAAATCTGGTGTTAATTTTTTTCATTGCAGGCTAAGGACTCACTGTGTTACGGAACCTTATATAATTGCGAGCAATCGGCAACTCAGTGAGATGCACCCGATATATAGACTATTACACCCACACTTCCGCTATACAATGGAGATCAATGCTTTCGCTCGAGGTTCTCTCATTTGTGCAGATGGTATCATTGAGAGTACATTCACACCTGAAAAGTACTCCATTGTGCTTAGCTCTGTTGCATACGACCTCCATTGGCGTTTCGATCAGGAAGGACTGCCAGCTGACCTCATTAGCAGGTAATTCTCCGGCATTAGAACACTAGAGCTTAACCAACAATGCACCATCTTTCTTCCATTTTCCTATTCAACTATTTAAAACACATTATATTTTGAAAAGGTAATTTTATTTCTTTAAAAAATATTATATCCGTGTGTGGTTAACAAGGGTATCATTATAATGTATATTATAGTCAAATGGAGACACAAGATTATGTAAATAGTTTTGTTCCTTAACTATTCATTTAGTTGAAGAATATGTTTTATGTAAATCGTTGAGTTCTAATATGAAAGAATACATTTAATACTAACTGATGACCGGTGGTTTGATAGAAACTTGGGATACCTTTGTGGTATATCAACCAAACACATAGTAAATGTCCCATACTATCATCTACAATATAAATGTATTTTTATCTATTTTGTTTTTGTATGAGAAGACATTGTAACCATGCGTTAGAATAGTCTATAATGCATCATTTCTTTACACTAGCTTCGATATAATGCGAAACAAAAGAGAAAAAATCATAAGGGTCTTGGAGATGAGTATTTTGAATTTAAGGGCTATATATCCTACAAGACCTTGGATTTCCCATGTCTAATGGACCCAATGCACATCAAGGGTCATCCTTATAATTCATTTCTTTTGTTCCCACATTAGTTTCATGATCACTCTTTACACAATTGTGTTGGAGGTTACTTTGCGTTGGACATCCTTAACATCTTATGTATTGCTTTAACAAGTGATGAAAATACGAGTGTAGGAGAGTAATTATTTTTAATATTTTAAATTTCCAGGGGAATGGCTGTGGAAGACCAAGCAGCTCCGCATGGCTTAAGGCTAACAATTGAAGACTACCCGTTTGCAAGTGACGGCCTCATCCTGTGGGATGCCATTAAAGAATGGGTTGAGACATATGTCAACCACTATTACCCCACTGCTAACTTGGTTGAATCGGACACAGAACTTCAGGCATGGTGGACAGAAATACGAACAGTAGGCCACGGCGATAAAAAGGACGAGCCGTGGTGGCCCGAGCTTAATACCCAAAACGACCTGGTTGGGATCCTGAGCACCATCATATGGGTCACTTCTGGTCTCCACTCTGCTGTTAATTTTGGTCAATACGACTACGCCTCCTATTTCCCAAACCGACCAACCATTACTAGGACAAAAATGCCTTGTGAAGAACCATCAGATAAAGATTGGAAGAGCTTTATTGACAGCCCACAGGATGCGCTCTTGGCATGTTTTCCATCAAAGATCCAGGCGGTTAAAGTGATGGGAATTTTACATGTGTTATCTAGCCACTCACCAGATGAGGAGTATATTGGCGAGGGGATAGAGCCATCATGGGAACAAAACGAACACATAAAAAATGCGTTTGAGGTTTTCCGTGTGAAGGTTAAATTGCTTGAGGCGGTTATAAATACGAGAAATTCCAATAGCAAATTGATGAATCGAAACGGAGCTGGGGTTATGCCTTATAAGCTTCTGAAGCCACTGTCGAAAGAAGGGGTTACAGGAATGGGAGTTCCAAATAGTATTTCCATATGAAGATGTTAGGGAAACTATGAACACATGTAATAAATTAGAATTAAGATGGAATCCATACCTTATGGAATTGTATTGCTTAGTGGATTCATGGACGTTGTATCCAATAACATCTAAATAACCATGTTTTTATTATGAGTAACTAGCACTATATAGCTATTACAATAAAACTAGCATGCAAATCTCACAATGTGAGGCAGTTTTTAACAAAATTATTAAAATATACACTAAAATAGAAAAAATGCATTTTCAAAATCATAAAAACAAAAATCTATTCAGTAAAAAAAATTATTACGTATAGAAATTTGTCAAATATAACCCTAAATGATAAAATAAAAATTATAATTTGCTTCAAATCCAAAAAACTAATAAAAAAAAACAATTATGTTATGGTTTTCTTCAAATACAATGATATCATTATGAGAGTAATAGCGTCTCATAACTTCTATCTCACTAAAATTGCAGGATGCACATTTTTAACTATTTAGAGTTAAATTTTCTTTATTATTTTTGTTAAAAGTTATAAATTGATATAAAAGGGCATTTACCCGTGTAAATTGATCCTGAAATGATTATAACACTATAAAGATTTAGCTAATTTATATGCTAGAAATTTAGACTTACAATTTATAATAAGGTCTATATAAAAATGTAAAAAAAACATTGGAGTATAAACATCTCATATATACCATCGAAAACTGTAAATAAACATGTCCACCTCGTTTGTTTTTCTCTCATGACCCCCTGGTTATTTCTTTATGTCTCTAGAGCTCACGTTTCTATTTATCTGTCTCTATATAAAGATATAAAAAAAAATATTGGAGTATATATATATCATATATATCATCAAAATCTTTAAATAAACATACCCACCAAAATTTGCCCCTACTACATATATGCAAATTTCACGACATGCTTTGTACCTGTTTTGATATTATTATACCACAAGACATTACCCTCTTACCTGGTACTATACTCGGAGAGAAGAAACTTGGTAGTCTCGAACCACCGCTACAAAGTGTGTCCATGTGGTGATCGATCACCGGTCATTGGTTGAAATCTAGACATTTAGTGAAACAATGGACCTTACATGTTCCTCAAATTGATAGCTTGGGCACAGAACAGTCATGTGAGGTATTGTTGCCAAAGGAAAAAAAAAGAGTGTTAATTAATGCATTAGAAGTTGAATGGTTTAGTTGGCTAGGACAATAAGCTCAAACAATTCAAAAGCTTCCTTCATCCGACAAGTATCTTTTAATTTATTTGCTTTTTATGTACAATACCTCCCAGCTTATATAATGGTCTACCCATGTGACTCTTGGCCTTTATTTTGTAGTGTCCGATCAATAACAATTTAAAAAATAGAAGAAAAGAAAACCAACAATCTCCTTTCACGCCTTTTGTGTTTAAAGCAATTAAAATCTTAGTTAATAAAAAATCCTCCACATTCCCCAACCCACTCCATAAAGCCTAAATTAGATAAATTTAATATAACCTTAATTATCATTATCCACGTGACTCTCTGTATATGCGACAAATGCCATCACCATATTTCGCTGTCAACTTTAGTTATATACTATAATGTGTAACACTTATTGTAATGACACATCACTTGGGGATGAATTGAGACTCATATCATATTCCTTTTATTATAAAATTTACAATTTCATCCTAAGAGTGTTTTTAAAATTATTTGTTAAGATAGATTACATTAAAACTCCCTTTCACTTTGCTTTAGGATGGTAAATGACGGTAAAAAAGACATATAAGCTCTCAAATAAGTCAAAACAGAGTCATATAATTCTTATTACCCTTGAGAGCAACTACTACAAATACATAACTAAAACAATTACCAAATTCACATAAACCCATACGTTAATGAGTAGTTCTACATAGCACGCATTTGGTGACCACATTGGGATACCCAACTTATGTGGCAATTATCTATTGCACTATTATTCGCTTAATGTGACGTTAAAAATAGTTTTAAGCCGACACATAAGCTTGGGTGTCCCAATGCGGTTCAAATTGGTGGGCTACCATGAGTTTTTTCACTTTAATTAAAAAATCCAATATATATATATATATATATATATATATATATGTGTGTGTGTGTGTGTGTGTGTGTGTGTGTGTGCGTGTGTGTGTGTGTGTGCGTGTCCATACCAAAAACACTGTGACAACTTTTGTGTTCGACAAAAATTGGTAGTACACAAATGGACATTAATTTGCGTTACAACTGGACCGAAGTTTGGGCTAGGGTTTGGAAGGAAGCCTACGAGTTTTCTAGAGTTTTTGGTGTGTCTTTGGTATCAGGAAAAATAATGAAATGATTAATAACACATGATTTTGGGGTTCTTTATTTGGTTTCATTAAATGAACAAAGTTTCATTTTATCTCTTCTTTTTCAACATAAATAAACCTCAATTCACCATATGCTCCCCACCTCTCTCTCACTCTCTCTCCCCTCCCTCCCTCCCTCTCTTTAGATAAGTAATGAGAGTATATTAATTTACTCACATAAGTGGGTGGAATCTTGTATACAAGAGATATACAAAAAGTCTTCAAAAGACCAGAAAAATATAAAGGGGGAAGAAAACAAAAACATTCCCATCCTCTACCTCATGTCTAACCACGAATACAATAATTACGACTCCTTCCCTAACTCCCCAAAAAAATTTAACAAATAATGAATCGTAAAATAGGCCTCCTCCCTAAACAACATATGTAAAAAGCTCAAAAGTGTGTATCGCAATCTTGCTGGTTCAACCCCTACCTCATAATTGTTTTTAATTCATGTTCAAATAATATATGATTGGAAGGATTTTAGTAAATAAGTTAAAATGAATTCTTTGACGAGCATGAGTTAATTTAGACTAGTATTGAAAATATTATGTGTAAATTGATAGATAAATTTTTATCATTCAAATTAGGTAAATATTGTGTTAATATAGTGTATAAACTTTTGGTAGATAAATATTTTTTCCCATATTATTACAATTCTCATATTGAATATGTTAGTATTGTAAATGGTTTTTCCCTCCAAAATAAGTAAGATGTAATCAAGGAGAGGAGAGACTGGTGTGTGGAAGCTTTGGTGCGGGACTTCTTTCAACAAAGCTAGAGATCATTACTTGTTACTTTACCGCAAAGTGTCTATGGAAATACGATAGTGCTGCACTACATGATGTATTATACAAAATGTTTGTTCCGATTTATATTTCTTTATCCTTTGTTTAACAATTCACTTTAACCTTTACTTATGCTGGCTTTTGAAAATGTATTTGACTGTAGTCGTTAAAAAAAAAGCAAGATGTAATCTATGATCATGCCTAGGATTTCTTTGGAAGTATATTCTCATATTATAAATTAGTGTAATACCCCGTATTTTTACGCAAAATAATTTTATGGAAAATATGGGATTAATTAAATTAAATGGAGAAAATTTAAATTGTAATTAATCCGATTTTATGATAATAATCACTAGAGAGATGAGAGTTAGTAATTATTGAAATAATAGTATGACCGGGAATGAGATATACGACAGTTATGTTATAAATATTTAGGATGCGTATGAGTCGCGTCAATTGTATGTATTTGGGGGGTTAAAAGATAATTTATTTTTGTATAACTCGGACGACTATTTTGAGTGCGCCAGAGTGTCTGAAAGGGTCGAAATAGTCAGAAGATACTATTCGGGTATTTTAATTGGAGTCCGGGACATTTTTAACCCAAAACGACACCCCGGAGGGGTGTTTTGGTCTTTAGGAATTTTAGGGTAATTAAATGGATGAAAATTAGGTTTATTAAAGGGCATTTAGGGTTAGCAGCCGTCAGTTTCAACCTACGTGAAAAGAGAGGAAAAGAGAGAGAGAACCAAGGAAGAAGAAGGAGACTCCATTAGAGCCCTACGCCAAGAACTCAACCTTTCACAACAAAAAAAAACACACCAGCACGTAGATCGTGTCAGGAGGATCGTTCCTATACCACTTTCAACCCGTAAATCAAAAGTTAATTTTAAGGCAAGTGATTATCTTTCTCTTCTCTTAGCAATTATTACTCTTGTTAACATGTGTTGAGGTTTTAGAACAACTAATACCAAATTTGGGTTTACCTGTGATGAAATCGTGTAGGAATTTTAGAAATCTGATGGGGGTTTGCATGTAGAGGATCTTCCCATTAATAGGAATGTGAAGTTTGATGAATTATACGTTAATCACGAAATAAAAATGGAGTTTTTATAGACAAAAAAAAATTATGGGTTTATTTTAGTATGTTCTATGGTAAAATTTGGGAATTTATTGAAATTACTTGATGATTAGAAGGATTGGACCCCAAAACTATGCTAAGAAGTCTTCTAGGGTGACTTAGAGTAGTTTGGAAACCTTGTAACTGGGTTGGAATAGATTTAGGTTGAGATTTGAGTGGAGAAAATCTGGAAAAACGAACTTTGAAGATAAACTGGCCGCCTTCGGAAATTTCGTTAGAAGTCCAGCCCAGGTCCTTCGAACGAGAGTTCTAACGAGATTCCAGTAGCCCTTTTAACGAGTTTAGTGATTCGTTCGAAGTATTACTGTATTTATATAAACTAATATGTATACCTAAAGTGAATGTTGTGTGTAGACCAGAATCTTGTTTGGTGTCTTATGTTGACGCTATTTTAAATGTACACTTATGGTATTATCAGTTGGGCATTTAGAAGGATACGAGAATAAACTAAAGTAATCCTAAATCCATATCTAAATCATAAGTACGTCGGTTTTGAGTTATTTAAGGAGACTTTCAAGCATATTATTATACACTTGGTAGTCAGTCAGGGCGTCATGACTAGTATGGGTAGTTAGGCTCGTTAGACGTGCACACTAGATCGAGGGGTGAGTATCTCAAGTGAGTATGCTAAGTTAACTTGAAGAATAATTGTGCTAATTGAATCAATTTAAGCACTTGCTATTTTAAACTTTTTTCAACTCGGCTTCTGACCCGTTTTTTTGGTATATCTTTCTATTGTCCTATTATTTTAGGTGCCCATCCATAGGGGCACTAGCCTTAGGAGAATCTTTTCAGTTGCCGTACTGTAGCTACTGTGGAAGCTGAAGGATTATTGCTAGTAGACGAATCAGCTCATTCTTTCCTTTTTTTCAGTTATCCATTCTATTGGACATGTCGTCCTTACTTGTGTTTACTTTCAAAGAGTTTGTCATTTTAAATTCTCTCTTAGATTTGATTTCTTTTATTGGATTTGTTGTATGGGATTGTACCTGGAGATGTTTACTCCAGACATTCATTTTATTTCAGTCAGACTTTACTTATGTTACTGTGATGCATGGTATTTATTGGTATTGTTTTGGTAGTAGTTAATGACAAGATAAAATTTGGACATCACCCTTTTTAAATATTAGGTGGTTAGTTTTATTAAATTAAAATTTGAGTCTTCGATAGTGATGCATTATCTGAACCAACTTGATATTATGAAATTTATTAATTAAGGACTGATCACCCGGTAATTAATTAGCTCGGGTGTCACAGGTGGTACCAGAGCATCAGGTTCTAGTGTCCTTAGGATATATACGGCTTATTATGTTTTTGCCTAGCGTCCTTTGATATAAAGCCCTATATTTTAGGATTGTTGTACTCTTCATACGTTTTACGTTCTTCTGCTAATTTGAGAATATAACTGTGGACTTATGGAAATTTTCACTCTTTTCAGATGCCTCCTAAACGTGCACAAATAATTCCCAGGGAAGCCCAGCCAAAGGCTCAGTCTGCACCTGTTCAGGGTCTGATGAATGCCATTTAAGTGGCAGCCATTATAGCTCAGGCGGTCAACGCTGCTTTGGCCGTAGTGCAACAGGCCCCACCTCAGGCACCGGTGGTGGCTCCAGCTCAGACCCACGTTTTCCCGTCTGCTTGGGAACATATTAGGGATTCTTTCCAGAATGAGCATCCTTCGGAGTTTTCAGGGATCTCCGATGTAGTCGTAGCAAGCCAATGGGAAAAGGATATCAAAAGGCATTTGAGGATGCACGAGTGCATGAAAGTACAAAGTCAGAATTTGGCCACATTCAAATTAGTGGGGGCAGCACTGCAGTGGTGGGAGTCCATCACCACCGCTAAGGAGAGAGACACACTCATTATTCGAGACTTTTGGGTGTGGTTCGATAACAAGTATTTTCCTTCGGCTGCCCAGACAGAGATGAGTTGAAATTTAGCAAATCTGAAGCAGGAGGGAAGGACCGTGGCAGAATACGAGGTAGAGTTTACTAATATGCTCAACATTGTACCGAGTGAGATTTCGACCGAAGATAAAAGATTCAGCGCTTCATAGATGGGTTAACATGGAGGATCCGCCAGTATTTAATAGGCAATCTCTCATTGGCCACCTATCCAGACGTGGTCAACGTAGCACTACTACACTGTCAGGACCACCATTTCCACTTGACCGAGGTTAAGAAGGTGGGAGAGCCCAGCCAGCAGGGCAGGGCAGGAGGAAATGGTGTCGGTGGGTCACAGACAATTCAGGGTCAGCATAGGCACAGTGATCAGGGTTACCAACAAGGGTATCCTAAGAGGTTCAGGTCAGGAGGTTTTAGACATGAGCAGGGAGGCTTTCGACATGACCATCAGGGCCAATACGGCCATCAGGGCCAGTAGGGCCATTAATAGTTTTAGTAGGGCCAGAATGGCCCAGGGGGGTGGTAACGGCCATCAGGGCCAGGGACCGTAGTAGGGATAGAGGGGAGGACCTTTCCTAGGGAGATGTTTCATGTGTGGCAACACTAGCCACAAACACCAGGACTGCCCTCACAAGGGTAGGGGCTAGCAGTAACAGAAGGGTGTTCGTCAGGAACCCCAGAGATCGTTATTTCCCGCAACCCTCCTAGCACCTCCCCAGATGGAAGCATTGCCACCCATCCCAGCTGCCCCAGTTCAGCAATGACAGCTTCAGTATGGACGAGTTTACAATATGCACCAGGTCGTACTCCCGCAGGACCCACCAGCGATTGAGGGTATGTTTTCTATCCAGGGGACTTTGGGGCGCATTTTATTTGACACGGGAGCCACACATTATTTTATTGCCACGGGGTTTGTGCGTACTACGAGGTTATTTAATACAATAGAGGGTACGACCACTTGTGTGGATTCGCCGTTGAGTAGAAGTTCCGTTATTTTATTTATTTATTGAGGAGTAGGTATAGAGATTGGGAGGTTTATCTTACCCTTTGACATGCTCGTATTAGACATGTCCGAGTATGGTGAGATTGTGGACATGGATTGGCTTATCAGGTATAGGGACATGATTGACTGTTATAGTAAGAGTGTAGTTTTTGCCTTACCCGGGCAGTTAATGTTCCTGGTGGCGATGCCTCGCTCTGAGGGAGGATCGTCCACACATTTATACTATATAGAGGAGGAGACCCCTACGAAGGTTGTGGTACCACTTGATTCGATTCCTATAGTTCAAGAGTTTGTCGATGTGTTTCAGAAGATTCCTAGGTTACCACCGAGTAGAGAGATAGACTTCATCATTGATTTAGCGCCAGATACTCAACCGATAGCTCACGCACCTTAACGTATGGCTCCAACAGAGATGAGGGAGTTGCGTGACCAGATTGAGAAGTTGTTGGGGCAGGGGTTTATCCGTCGGAGTACTTCGAGGTGGGGTGCTCCCGTATTATTTGTTAAGAAGGGGGATGGATCGTTGCGGTTATGTGTTGATTACTGAGAGTTGAATAAAGTCACGATATGGTACAAATATTCATTGCCTCGAATCGATGACTTATTTGACCAGTTGAGAGGAGAGGATTTCTTCTCAAAGATTGATTTGAGATTAGGGTACCATCAGCTACGTATCAGGGAACAGGACGTGTCAAAGACTGCTTTCCTAACGAGATATGATTTCTATGAATTCAGGGTTATGCCCTTCGGGCTAACCAACGCCCCATCCATGTTCATGGACTTGATGAACAGGGTGTTCATAGAGTTCTTAGACCAGTTCATCATCGTATTTATAGATGACATTCTGGTTTACTCACAGACCGAGGAGGACCATGCTAAGAACTTGAAGTAAGTTTTGCAGACACTGCGCCAGCATCAGTTGTATGCAAAATATGAGAAATGTGGGTTTTGGCTAAAGGAGGTACGATTTTTGGGGCATATCATCTGTGATAGAGGGATATCCGTGGATCTAGGGAAGGTGTCAGCGGCGAGGGAGTGGGGACAACCCATGACACCGACTGAGATACGTAATTTTTTGGGTTTAGCTGGATACTACAAGAGGTCCATTCGAGGGTTTTCAAAGATAAAGGGCCCGTTAACGCACTTGACTCGCAAAGGGGTGCCATTTATCTAGAGTGACTCCTGTCAGTTAGCGTTCGATGAGTTGAAAGATAAGTTAACCTCATCACCAGTGTTAGCATTACCCAGGGCGGGAATGGAGTATCTAGTCTACACTGATGCGTCCTTATTAGGACTTGGAGGTGTACTTTAGCAGGGAGATTAGGCTATAGCTTATGCCTCCCGTAATCTTAAGCCTTACGAGAGGAATTACCCCACCCACGACTTGGAATTATCAGTAGTCGTGTTCACGCTTCGGATTTGGAGACACCACTTCCTAGGGGAAATTTTTTTCTTATTCACGGACCATAAATCACTACAATACCTCTTCACGCAAAAGGAATTAAATATGCATCAACATCGGTGGCTTGAGTTCGTGAAGGATTATCAATTTGATATCCAATACCACCCGGGGATGGTGAGGTGGCCGAGGTGTGGAAAGCGAAATGGAAGGAGTTAGGGAACCAGGATGCGGTGGCTCAATCGTTTATGTTTGTAATAACGATTACACCCCAGATTATTATGGGAGTAGTACAGGCTCAGAAAGATGATCCGTTCTGCCAAAGTCAGATAGTGAAGCTTCTAGCCGAGGGGGTTGAGTCTTACATCGTGCGTTCATATGGGGGCCTACATTTTAATGGGAGATTAGTTATTCCCGAGGGTGAAGATTTGCGATACAAGGTGATGATAGAGTATCACGGTTCCCGATTTACAGTGCATCCCAGCGGGGATAAGATGTACTAGGACATGCATTGATAATATTGGTGGAGCGGAATAAAGAAGGATATTGCCGAGTTCATCTAAAAATGTGCCACTTGTCAATTGGTAAAGGTGGACCATCAAAGGCCGGTGGTACTTCTACAGCCATTAGAGGTTCCCATGTGGAAATGGGAGAGAATTTCCATGGACTTCATCATGAGACTACCTACATCGTAGAGGGGTCACGACTCAATATGGGTGATAGTGGATCGGTTGACCAAGGTAGCCCACTTTTTGCTAGCCAAGACAGACTACACAGAGGGACAGTATGCCCAGTTATTCATAGCAGAAATAGTTAGACTCCATGGAGTGCCTCTCAATATCGTGTCTGACAGAGATAAGGTATTCGTTTCTCAATTTTAGAAAAAGTTTCAAGAGGCGATGGGTAAGGAGTTACGGCTGAGCACAGCCTACCACCCGTAGATGGATGGTCAGACAGAGCGGACGAATCAGATGTTGGAGGACATGTTACAAATGTGCATAATTAATTTTGGCAGTGGTTGGGAGCAGTACCTTCCACTAGTGGAGTTTTCTTATAACAACTCCTATCAATTTACTATCGGTATGGCTCCATTCGAAGCCCTATACGGCAAACCTTGTCGTTCCTCAGCATATTGGCTAGAGGTGGGGGACAAAAAGTTACTGGGTCTGGAGGTAATTCAGGATACTTTGGCATGGATAGAGTTGATACAGAGCCGTATTCGAGTTGCCCAGGATCGACAGAAGAGTTACGCTGATGCAAAATGTTATTTTTGAGAATTCAACATTGGGGATCAGGTATTACTTTGAGTGTCCCCTATGAAGGGATTTATGCATTTTGGGAAGAAGGGAAAGTTAGTGCCTAGGTATGTAGGGTCATTCCCCATTATCGAGAGGATTGGGCCAGTTGCTTATAGACTTGGGTTACCGGAGCACTTGCATAGAGTTCGTGACGTGTTTCATATCTCTTCGCTGAGGATATTTCTTCGAGATGATTTGTCATATACTCACATTGCATTAGAGGATATAGACTTAGATCCTGATAGCTCCTACGAGGAGGGGCCAGTTTCTATCCTAGATTGTAGCAAGAGGAAGTTGAGATCGAAAGTAGTACTATAAGGACACAATTCTCCGATTGAGTCTTAATGTAGTTTTGGCTCAATTCTGAACAAAAACTTTTATGTCATAGAATAGTTATAAATTATATCTATTCAAGCCTATGACGTATTTGTTAAAGACGGGCCAAGTTCATAAATCTTCATCAAATGTCGTGTTTGTAGTGCCTCGTTTCTACGTCATCAACATGGTTCCATTGCTCCTAAGGTATGAATGGATTTTAATATATACATATATATAGGAGCTTGGAACAATATTTATATAGGTGTAATTTGTTTAAACTGTTGTTTGGTTTTAGAAAAACTCTTTAAAACTTTAAAATAAAGTTTCTGGGCTAAAAATAGAATTTTCACATTTCTTGCATTTCGTTCGAGTTTGTCGATCGAACGAGAATGTCGTTCGAACGAGGTTTGCCAATGACCTATCACTAAAACTTTGTTAGAAGTATCGTTCGAACGAGACTTCGTTCGAATTAAAATCTCGTTCGAATGAGATTAGGCGGGAACAACTATTTGGGTAGTTATTGACAGTTTCCCACTAGTTTACCTCACTACCTTTTGCAAGATTTTATTAGTGCGGGAACCAACATTTTTGGATTAACTTTTTTACATTCTTCCATTTCCAAGAGAGAGTTTGAGTGCAAAATTCTAAGAAGAAAAAGTTCATGTTTTGAGTGTCTATTTTTAAGAAAAATCATTTAACACTCTTGTTTTTCAACCATATTATTTATTCCAAGTTTCAATATATATACATCTTGCTTGGAGTGTTTGGCACCGGGTTTACTCTACCGATTTGAAGAGAAATTTTGGGTTAACTTCTAAATCCCTCAAAGAAGAAGAAGTTTGTGTTGCTGTGGCATTCTGACATGGTGAAAGGCATCATGTGTGGTTGACGGTGGTTCCTATAGTCTCATTGGTGGATTCCACGATTCCAGAGGAGTTCGGGATTGTCGACTGGTCAGAGGTAGTTACAAGAAGACACGTCGGGGCTTGAAGGAGTTGAGTCGAATGTTGTAAGTCATCTTGCTTGTAATTGTAATTCTGTACTTAGTGGACTTAAAGCTTGGGCCATCCGAGGTTTTTTCCCGTTGTGGGTTTTTCCTCGTACATCGCGGCGTAGTGATTAATTGTTTATTTTATCTTTCGCAAATTTCACCTAGAACGCATGCTTAGGTAAAAAGATAAAATTTGGTTTAAATCACCACTTACTTAATTTGGTACTAAATTAAATTGGGTATATGATAATTTAATTCAAGTCATCATTTAATTTGTTAAAATTGGTTTGGCCGAATATGCAAAAATTGAGTTAATTATTTGTTAGGCTAATTTCTAGGACTTGGATTGAATTAAGTTGGTTTAAGTGAAATTAAAAATATGTGTACGTTCAATCTAATTTCACTTTGTTTAATTTTAATTTGAGTAGAAATTAAAATCTGGTAATTTGTTTAATTGAACCATCTCGCTTCCGCATATTTAAAAAGGAAATTACTTCTTGTGATAAGATTTTAAAATTTGGGGCATCGTGTTCCAACAAGTGGTATCAGAGCATTGAGTTTGAAAGTCTACTCCTTTACAAATTGGTATCAGAGCTGGAGTGCTAATTTATCGCGTCAAAGATCCATTTTTTCGGCTTCCTTAATTTTTGTGCTCCTTGTATTTTTAGGTGGTTCATTTTTTTATACTCACTCTCATTCTTGTTTTGTATCTCTCGATGGGATGTCTTAATTATAATTTGTCCTTTTCTAATGATAATGATGTTTTTGCTATTCGAGAGGATTTTAATGGGCTTAATAAGTGTAATGAAAGTTTAAGAGAGTTAAATTTGAGATTTGCAAAAAGAATTAAATTTCTTGAAAATGAAAATTCTTGTTTTAAAGATAAAATTGAATTTTTGCAAACCTCGCTATCTCAAAAAGATATTTTTCGTCAAAAGCTCATGGACATAAATTACAATTTTAATATTTTAGAATAGTCCAAGAAAGAGAGTCATTGTGGAGAAAAGACTCTTAGGGACGAGTTTGCTCACATTGAGGGGGAGCATGATAACCTTCTAGGAGTAATTAAAAATTTAAAGAAGGAGTCCCGTAAAATTGAAGACTCTAATTTATTACTTGAGTCCAAAATTTTAAAAATCGAAAATGATTTACAAGACTCGAGTAGTAGTTTTAATGGTTCTAGCTCATCTAGTTCAAATACTTCCTTTGTTAAAGATAAAACCATTGTTTGTTTTAAAGGGTCAACTTTATCCAAGGACTTTAGAAAAGGTCACACCTTAGGTAATATTCCTCGTGTTTACGCATGCTTGCATTGTGGTAGGAAAGGTCACCTTAGGTCATTTTGTTTTGATCTTAAAAGAAGCCCTAGGAAGTCTATGTCTATCATTTCATTAGTTCCCAAATCCCATCATTTTAAATATACATCTATATGGGTTAGGAAATCATTTTTAGACGCGCTAGATATTAGATTTGTTAATTCTCATTTGCTTTCCCATGAAGCCTACCTTGCTAAATTTAAAGGTTGAATGTGTTAGTTTTGTTTGCATACTTTAGCTTTTGTACTTCATGCTATATTAACATGCTAAATGTATGCTTCTTTAGTCATCTTCTAGTCATTGCTTTATTTCATATCTCATACTAGAAATCATGACTTGTTTTTCTTTTGTATTATATTTCTTTTAAATTGCATTGAATATAAAATACAAAAATATTTTTATTTGTCATGTGTTTCACCTTTGTGTTATCTAGGCTTAATGAAAAATACAAATGATTTTTGTTTGTCTTTTGAGTAAATATTCTTATTTTTGGTTAAAAATTTTCAAAAACTCAAAACGATTTTATTTTGTGTGTATTTTAGTTTTACACACATTTTGTGGCATATGTTTGTGTTTGAATCCTCATTTCGCTTCCATGTGACTAGAACTTTTGGTTATAATTTTAATCCTTAAAATGTTCTTTATCATGCTTACATGGAGTAGCTTAAGTTTGACTTGCTTAATGGATTCACTTTTATATGCCTTTACACCCATGCACGAGCTCTTTGAACCTTAACGTCACATGTTATATTTGAGCTTTGTGAGGTGTTCTCCTACCAATCTTGTCATCTACATATTTGTGACCTAGGAGGACTAGTGCATGTTAAAATCCATTGCACAAGATATTTGTGAGATATAAAAAATAATATGTATTAATGTGCCGGGGAAGGGCTCTGAAAGGAAAAATATTATCCTTTGCGAGTAAGCCACAGTTTGTTTGGACCTAAAAGAAATACGGGTTCCAAATGCCTAAAAGAAAAATAATGGCATTATAAGAAAATATTTGCCAAGGCCTAATTTGTTTAGTCGATTTATTCATTCAAAAGAATAATATATATGCTTATTCAGGGAGTTTGGATGATATATCAACGGTTTGCACAATGTCCGTTTATCCTAATTGCGCTTTCAATGTCATGACTCTATTGGTTTATAGAATCATGAATATGCTAGGCTTGTATGCATTGTGTTTGTTTGTTCATTAGTTCACTTTATCCTGTCACAGAAAGGCTAAATTCTAGTTGATAAAGTTTTGCAATCAAATGCGAACTACGTGAACTCGTTTAAGTGATTGGGTTTTAATTCATTGGTATCTTATTCACACCGCTTCACTTCCATTTCCATACGACACATTTATGCTATACGAGTGTGAAAAACTTATGTTATTTAGTTTTGTGTCATTTTGGTGTTTATATCTATATGTGTTTACTTATTCTTAGTTTGTATCTATTGTGTATACATATATATGATATTTTGTTTTGAGTCTTTGCCATGTTTAGCTAGTCCATCTATCCTTTTATTCCATTTTCGATATCTATCTTGTTGCGAATTTTGTTTCGATATCACATGCTTTAGCTTACTACAATTAATTGATATCTTTTGTTATCGCATAAGAGTTGCTATTCATATCTTTATGTGAATTAGTTATTATTGTGTTTCCCATGTGCTTTCATGTTCTCATCACTTTATGCACCATTGCACGTTTAAATTGGTTTTATCCTTTAGCTATTCCTGAACAAAAAGGGGGAGACTGATAGGGGGAGAAATGGTATCTAACCCTAATGAGATTAAACTTAGGGAGAGAGCGCTATCTTCTTAGGTTCATCATAGTTGATAAATGGGAGAATTAATTAAGGGGGAGTCTTTATTTATATTGCACTTATTTTAATATTCCGATGCATTTAATGTGTTTGCTTAAGTGTGCAGGAATTCTTCTATATATGGCAACTTTCAGCGGTAAAGATTTTGAACCTTGGGTATTGTGTTAACTATTGGGTGGGATATGTTTTTGAGTTTATTGAGATTGACGTCCCTTTAGGATTTTTATTTAGTTTTTGTCCCGGAATAGCCAAAGGGGGAGATTTGTAAGGACACAATTCTCCGATTGAGTCTTAATGTAGTTTTGCCTCAATTCCAAACAAAAACGTTTATGTCATAGGTTAGTTTCAAATTGTATCCATTCAAGCCTATGATGTGTTTGTTAAAGACGTAGCGGCCAAGTTCATAAAGCTTCATCAAATGTAGTGTTTGTAGTGCCTCGTTTCTACGTCATCAACATGGTTCCATTGCTCATAAGGTATGAATGCATTTTAATATATATAGGAGCTTGGAACAATATTTATATCGGTGTAATTTGTTTAAACTATTGTTTGGTTTCAGAAAGTCTCTTTAAAACTTTAAAATAAAGTTTCTGGGCTAAAAATAGAATTGTCAGCTTTCTAGCATTTCAAACGAGAATGTCGTTCGAACGAGGTTTGCCAATGACCTGCCACTGGAACTTTGTTAGAAGTATCGTTCGAACGAGACTTCGTTCGAACAAAAATCTCGTTCGAAAGAGATTTGGCGGGAACAGTTATTTGGAAAGTTTTTGACAGTTTTCCCACTTTTCCCACTAGTTTACCCCATTACCTTTTGCCAGATTTTATTAGTGAGGGAACCAACATTTTTGGATTAACTTTTTCATAATCTTCCATCTCCAAGAGAGAGTTTGAGAGAAAAATTCTAAGAAGAAAAAGTTCATGTTTTGAGTGTCTATTTTTAAGAAAAATCATTTAAAACACTAATTTTTCACCCATATTGTTTATTTCAAGTTTCAATATATATACATCTTGCTTGGAGTGTTTAGCACCGGGTTTACTCTACCGATTTGAAGAGAAAGTTTGGGTTTACTTCTAAATCCCTCAAAGAAGAAGAACTTTGTTTTGCTGCAGCATTCTCACATGGTGAAAGGCACCATGTGTGGTTGACGGTGGTTCCTACAGTCTCATTGGTGGATTCCAAGGTTCCGGAGGAGTTTGGGATTATCGACTAGGCAAAGTTAGTTACAAGAAGACACGTCGAGGCTTGAAGGAGTCGAGTCGAGTGTTGTAATTCATCTTGCTTGTAATTATAATTCCGTACATAGTGGACTTATGGCTAGGGCCATCCGAGATTTTTTTTCATTGTGGGTGTTTCCTCGTACATCGCGGCGTAGTGATTAATTGTTTATTTTATCTTTCGCAAAATTCACCTAGAACGCATGCTTAGGTAAAAACATAAAATTTGGTTTAAATCACTACTTACATAATTTGGTGCTAAATTAAATTTGGGTATATGTTAATTTAATTCAAGTCATCATCTAATTTGTTAAAATTGGTTTGGCCTAATATGTAAAATTGAGTTAATTATTTTTTAGGCAAATTTCTTGGACTTGGATTGAATTAAGTTAGTTTAATTGAAATTAAAAATATGTGTATGTTCAATCTAATTTCACTTTGATTAATTTTAATTTGAATAGAAATTAAAATTTGGTAATTTGTTTAATTGAACCATCACTCTTCCGCATATTTAAAAAGAAAATTACTTCTTATGATAAGATTTTAAAATCGGGGGCCTCGCGTTCCAACAAGTACCAATAGTACGTGTTCAGTGACGGCACCATAATGTTGAGGAATCAACTTGGGAGCACGAGGATGACATACGTGAACGTTATCCAAAGTTATTCTTGCCAGGTATATATATTATTTTTCGAATTTCGGGACGAAATTCTGTTATTAGGGGGAAGTATGTAATACCCCGTATTTTTACACAAAATAATTTTCTAGAAAATGAGGGATTAATTAAATTAAAGGGAGAAAATTTAAATTATAATTAATCCAATTTTGTGATAATAATCACTAGCGGGATGAGAGTTAGTAATTATTAAAATAATAGTATGTTCGGGAATTAGATACATGATAGTTATGTTATAAATATTTGGGACGCGTATGAGTCACGCCAATTGTATGTATTTGGGGGGTTAAAAGATAATTTATTTTTTTATAACTCGGACAACTATTTTGAGTACACCAGAGTGTCCAAAAGGGTCGAAATAGTCAGAAAATACTATTCAGGTCTTTTAATTGGAGTCTGGGACATTTTTAACCCAAAACGACACCTCGGAGGGGTATTTTGGTCTTTAGGAATTTTAGGGTAATTAAATGGGCAAAAAGTAGGTTTAATTAAAAGGCATTTAGGGTTAGTAGCCGCCAGTTTCAACTTACGTGAAAAGAGAGGAAACGAGAGAGAGAACCAAGGAAGAAGAAGGAGACTCCATTAGAGCCCTAAGCCAAGAACTCAACCTCTCACAACAAAAAAAGCACACCAGTGCGTAGACCGTGTCAGGAGGATCGTTCCTATACCACTTTCAACCCGCGAATCAGAAGTTAATTTTAATTTAATTGATTATCTTGCTCTTCTCTCAGCATATATTACTCTTGTTAACATGTGTTGAGGTTTTAGAACAACTAATACCAAATTTGGGTTTACCTATGATGAAATCGTGTAGGAATTTTAGAAATTTGATGGGGGTTTGCATGTAGAGGATCTTCCCATTAATAGGAATGTGAAATCTGATGAATTACACGTTAATCACGAAATAAAAATGGAGTTTTTATAGACAAAAAAAAATCTGGGTTCATTTTAATATAATCTATGGTAAAATTTGGGAATTTATTGAAATTACTTGATGATTAGAAGGATTGGACCCTAAAACTATGCTAAGAAGTGTTCTAGGGTGACTTAGAATAGTTTGAAAACCTTATAATTGGGTTGAAATGGATTTAGGTTGAGATTTGAGTGGAGAAAATCTGGAAAAACGAACTTTGGAGATAAACCGTGCGCCTTCGGAAATTTCGTTAGAAGTCCAGCCCAGGTTGTTCGAACGAGACTTCTTACGAGATTCCAGTAACCCTTCTAACGAGTTTGGTGGTTCGTTCAAAGTACCTTCGTTCGAACTACCCTCGTTTGAACGAGATTTCCAGGTCTTCTAACGAGATTCCAGAATAACCGTTTTAGACCGATTTTTGTTCAAACTTCTCGTAGGCTTACTTCAATGAGTGTTAGGCCTGTATGAACGTTGAGTGACTTAAAATCTATAATTACTAGTGAGCGGAGAATATGTCGACTTTCGAAAGGTAAAAAAATTTATAAAATTAGAGAGATGCAGAAATACAAGGGAGGATATATATGAATAAAATGCAGGGTATTATAACGGACACATACTATTCGTACTGTAAATACTAGACTATGGGAAAGCTCATGAATTTACATAAGTTGTGTGCATGATTCTTGTTCAAAATATTATTTGTATGACATACCTAGCTACTGGCTATCGAACGGAGGTTAACGCGTTGTGGACGATCGAATCTTGTGTGCCTTCGGGAGATTTAGAGTCATATCACTAGAGCACGGAACCTAGGTACGGGCTATCCGTAAGAATGATAGTGATGACGATCGTATGGGTACGTAGGTATGTGCGTAGCCCATCGGCTTGGGACTATGTTCGCCTCCAATAGGAATTTATGTTTTTATTGGTTCTCGAGAGATTAAACATGTTGTCCTCTATGCGTGAGTTTTGAAAATGGACTAAATAGCCGAGTATGCATAGCACTAACGATTTCTTAATCAAGGGTGCAATATTGTTGTATTTATATAAAATAATATGTATACCTAAAGTGAATGATGTGTGTATACTAGAATCATGTTTGGTGTCTTATGTTGATGATGCTATTTTAAATGTACACTTATGGTATTATCAGTTGGGCATTTAGAAGGATACGAGAATAAACTAAAGTAATCCTAAATCCATATTGAAATCATAAGTACGTCGGTTTTGAGTTATTTAGGGAGACTTTCAAGCATATTATTATACACTTAGTAGTCAGTCAGGGCATCATGACTAGTATGGGTAGTTAGGCTCGTTAGACGTGCACACTAGATCGAGGGGTGAGTATATCAAGTGAGTACGCTAAGTTAACTTGAAGAATAATTGTGATAATTGAATCAATTTAAGCACTTGCTATTTTAAACTGTTTTCAACTCGGGCTCTGACCCGTTTTTCCTGTATATCTTTCTATTGTTCCAATATTTTAGGTGCCCAGCCACAGGGCCACCAGCCTTAGGAGTCTCTTTTCAGTTGTCGTGTTGTAGCTGCTGTGGAATCTGCAGGATTATTGCTAGTAGACGACTCAGCTCATTATTTGCTTCTCAGTTATCCATTCTGTTGGACATGTCGTCCTTACTTGTGTTTACTTTCAGATATTTTGTCGTTTTAAATTCTCTCTTAGATTTGATTTCTTTTATTAGATTTTGTAAGGACATTTTTGTCCATTATCAATTTGTATGTCGTACGTCGTTACACCATTGAAGAAACTCAAGATCGCATCTACATCAACGGATCCGAATATCAAAGCGTCTTCAACATCATAGCCTCTGCGAGAATGAACTTGGTAAAATTTTGTTTTTATGTTCCTTAAAGTTCATATTTAGTATTGGGAAATTTTTATAAAATGTTTTTTATAAAAATAAGAAGTAAGTTTTTTAAAGCAAAATGAGCCTTTTAAAAGGATTTTATTTTTCTGGGAAAACCGGACCGGTCCGCCCCCTACCGGACCGATCCGCAATCGGACCGGTCCGCCCCTCAACCGGACCGATCCGCTTGCTGCAGATCCAGTAAACCCCGGACCGAAAGCGAACCGAAGAAGCCAATTTTTAAAAGAACCGATCCGAGGTCGGACTGATCCGCCTCCAAGCCGGACCGGTCCGCCTGGGATAAATTCGGCCAGATTCGCTGCAGATTTTTTAGGCTCAAAGTTTTCCTATTTAAAGCCATCTTCGGGGAGTTATTTTTTAAGACTTTTAAAGACGATTTTCAGAGTCCTAAATACTCTAAGTCTTCACCTTTTTTGATGTGCAAAACATCTTTTTGATTCACACCAAAAATCCCAATTACTTTTGTGAATCTTTTGGAACCCTAGAACACAATCTTTGTTGTTGTTCATCTTTGTGGAGAGATCTTTGCAACCGAGGGCTGCATGTCATTGCTGAGGGAGTCTCTACAAAGTTTCATGGCTGCGTGTCATTGAGGAGTGCTGCGGTTCTTCCTTTGTTGATTGGACTGAGGTTCATGTGGGTTCGTTGCGTGTGGATTCATTACTGCCCTCCTGGAAAGGGATATTTCCAGCCGCCGACTACAGAATCCGATACCTGAGGGTAATTCTTAGTCACTATATTTTCATTGTAATCCGATTGTAAGCCGTTTTCTTACAAATTATAGTGAAAATAAAAGGTTTTGCCCCTTTGGGGGATTTTTCCTGAAATTGTTTGTTTTTATCCTGCATGCTATATTTTATTTGATAAATCATCTAGATGCATGTCTTAGGGTTTTAACTAAAATTTGGGATTAATTAAAATTGGTTTTTATTTGAGAAGTCGCAATATTTCCGCTGTAGCTACTCTCTCAGATTTATTGTATGGGATTGTACCTGGAGATGTTTACTCCAGACATTCATTTTACTTCAGTCAAACTTTACTTATGTTACTGTGATGCATGGTATTTATTGGTATTCTTTCGGTAGTAGTTAATGACAAGATAAAATTTGGACATCACCCTTTTTAAATATTAGGTGGTTAGTTTTATTAAATTAAAATTTAAGTTTTCGACAGTGATGCATTATCTGAATCAACTTGATATTCTGAAACTGATTAATTAAGGACTGATCACCCAGTAATTAATTAGGCGGGGTGTCACAATTAGTATCTTAAAATAATGGAAATGGGGTATAATTTAGTTGGGTTTAAATTATGATCCTTTAAATCAATGATTATACGTGTTGAACATTATTAGTAAATAAATAATGATCTTTACATGAATAACTTAGTATGTTCATCATGTTGGAAATTGGTCAGTAAATCATTTTCATTCGGGATCTTTGTTATTTCTATCTCTATCTCTACTACTCTAAAAGTGTAAAAAACTTCAGAAGTTTATATTTGACCTTTTTAACCCTACATATCGTAGTAATTCTATTATTGCCACTGCCCATGCCAATTGCCTATTTCATCTTGACATATCCCTCTATTAAAGAGACTTATATACGGGCTTACAATTGAATTGCCTGTTCATTTGTTGTATCCACTCACAACATAATATACTTCTAAGTTATCAAAACATTTCAAGTTGAAAGCTTTTAGCTGTAACCACATCAAAAGTAGCTTTACAAGATATAATCACCTAACAAAACAATTATACTCCCACTTCAAATTATAATCGAAACAAAACCATTCGAATTTTCATCATCATAGTGAGCTAATAATCAAATATATAATTGCTAAAAAACAGAGTCTCATAGATAATGTAGCTCTATTGCAAAATTTTAGAAATAATATAATAAAATATTACACTTCACAAAGGTTTTATGAAAAAATTCAAACTTTTTTTGTAAACAAAACATTGGACTTTGTTTATAATTGTTTTTAAAATGTGATGAAAAAATTGTTTTGTAAAAATTTAAAAAAAAACAGTTTTTGTTCGTTTTAAAAAAATGGACGTTAGTTTCATCTAAAAATAACGGGACATTTTTTAAAAACAAAAATTGTTGGATGTATCTTTTTTAAAAATAGTATTTTTTTATAAAATGTGATTTTATAAAAAGTATATAACATTTTTATAATCAGAAAGCTGGACGTTGTTTATAACTTTTAAGAAAAAAATGTTTCAAAAAAACTGTTTTGTAAAAAAGTTATAAAAAAGTTGTTTTCGTTAATTTTTTTTTTAAAATTGGAAGTTATTTTAACCAGAAAAGGGAACTTTTTTAAAACAACTAGACTTAAGATAAAAACTATTTTTTTAAAAAACTATTTTTTTATAAAACCATATTTTATAAAAATGACCACTTTTTAAAAAAAGTACAGAGTTTTTTTTAACAAGATATAAGTTTCTTTTTTTTAATACACAGTTTTTAGAAAATAATATACAAGTTTTTGGGGCGACATTTATATTTAAAAGGGCAAAAGGATAATTTTATATTGTTTCTAATGGTTGTCAAACATTACCAACAATTGATTCTAACGGCGGACATTAGAATGGCACCCAATGATTAATACAAGAAAAATGACACCAACCAAGAATAAAAGAGAACAAAGTACCCCAACACAAATAACCCCATTTACTATCAATGGATATTTACAAGTGCATTAAAAAAATGGATTTTTGCAAGTGTGTGAGGGTGTCGATTGTTTGTGAGATTAGTGATTCATTTAAAAAGTGTGTTAGTTATGCGAATGTCATCATTTTGATTTTTCAAAAATGTGACTATGATTCAAGTTAATAGTGATTGTGTGAAGTTACTACATGTGATCCCTTTTGTTATATAAATTTGGGTACATTTATTACTTAAAATTGCAACATAATGAATGTTTTAATTTGATGGCTTTTTCGAAATCGATGAAAGTGTTAGATTTTTTTTTTATTGTTACAAAAGGTATATATATATATATATATATATATATATATATATATATAAGTATTAAAAAAACTATTAAACAATTTTTTGTTTGTTTCTATAGTAGTTTTTATATTTAAAGGAAATAAGTACGAAACAATTTATTATAAAACAGTTTAAACAAAACATTTTTTTGAAGTATATTTTTCATCTTTAAAAGGGGAAAAAGTATGTATACAAGTTTTTAAAAAGTAAATGAACATGTCAAATAAACAAGTTTATAGAAAGAATTTAAAAAATAATTTCAACATTTAGAAAGGGAATTACCTATGAAAATACCAGTAATATGAGATTAAGGCACATAAGTAGGTATATGGGATTCTTTCTCATGTTATTTTACATTTGCATGGTACATAAATATGTTTACTTTTTTCTTCGGATCACTGATTGTGTTTATATTTCTTAACACGTATTATTATATTATTTTTGGATTCATGTGACTATGGAATGGTTGTACATTATTCAGAAGTTTTGTTTTTAAATATATTTATTATTTTTTTGTTCTTTTCATAATAGCAAACCTATTATTTGATTTTAGTAAGTAAAACACTAATCTTGCTTCTTTTCATATGCGTTAACTATTTCATTGTTTATTTACATGTTTAGATAATTTTATTGTAGATTATGAGTTAGTTGTAAGACACTTAGAAATATACAATTTATCTAGGCGTTTGATATTTGGTGGTGATAATTATTAATAAAGAAGAAGCCTAATGAGTGTTTTCTCAATGGCCTGTTGTTAATTCTATACATATTACCCATAACCCTGTTTTCAGTTTATGTAAAATTATCTCTGAAAAAACCTCTTTAACGAATATTTCTAACACATATGTTGGTTCACCATATTGCGTAAAGGAGTATATAACAATTGTAATTATTTTTTTGTTCGAATTTATTTGTAAGACATAATATTTGGCAAAAAAAACTCATGTTTATATAACCAACTACCATCAGTATTCAATTCATGAGTACATACAATTTTTATAAGAGTTTTTTAATGGGGTATGATTACCATGATATAAAAAAGAAAATCAACTAAATATAATTGAAATCTATAAGATGTTGCAAGTTGTTATTATTGGAAAGAAATAGGAATCTATTAAGTTAAATTTTTTCGATCTTACATGATTCGTTTCACATTACTTTCTCATACTTGGACAAGTTTAGGGTTTCACTAATTTTGTTTCCATTATGTGTTCAGTAAAAAATATTTTGATTATGTTGATTAGTGATGGTTGTATATAATTTTTTTTCTAATCATTTGATTATAATGAATTTAGGATCTTCAATTTAATGAATGAACATAGGACTCTCATTTTTGGATCCAGCTTTATACTTCGTGCAATTTTGAATTAAATACATCAACTATGTTAGTTTGTTTTCTCTTTTCTTGGTTAAAGCATTCTTACTGTTTAGGGTTCGCTATTAGTTACATTGTGTTCTCATTGCAAATTGAATTAATGAATTCAAAGCTATATGAAATTATAGACTATTATTAATAAGAAAACAAATATATTTTTTTCCAGACACCTACCTTTTCAAATAGTAACACATGTCGTCGATTTTGATATTCCAAAATGATTCCACTAAAGGCAATCCAAGGAAAAGAAAACGAGTTCCTTGGTTACTTCGAGCTTAAATAAATTCGTACCAATACCAAGATTATCAAAACATAAATCCATAAAGAGTTAATGAATAACTAAATCAATCAGGAGTTAGCAACTTGTTTTTAAATATTACAATTTATCTCTCTTAATAGGAGAAGCCCTTTTACGAACCACTTTGCTCTCCATTGTTCCAACTTGAAAGAACTCCTAATTACCGACATTGTAATGCATAAAAGATTTCAGTATGAACCACCCCCATTTTGCTAAAAAAAATAAAAAATTCCTTACTAAAACATATGTACTCGATGTTTTATTTGGGTTATTCAAATGTAAAACCACCGAATCGAAATAATTTCTTACTAACACCCGAGCATACAATATCATCTTCTCATTCAATTCACTTTGAGTTACTCTAAACAAGGAATTTGTGTCCTTGAGATGCGGTGTATACACATTTCGAGTTGAAGGATAAGTTTTCATCATTTATTCTCCCTTCAGCCGAACAACAATACCCCTTGCTACTTTGAACTCTACTTTCACGATACAGGAAACGAGCTTCATAACCGATTAGGAGTCTTATAGGGTTGGCCTTAAATGTTGATATAGTTAATAAGAGCGTGGCAGTTCTTAATGGAAACCCTTATGTTCAATTTCTATGAAGGTGAAATGACCTACCTTCACTAGATGCCCTTCAAGTTTGAATCACAAATAATACGAACCTTAATACTACTGAAGGTTTCTTCTACATCATGTGAATGGTCCCACATCATTTGAAGACCTTCTAACTTATGCAGGAATCACTTACTTGGCATTTAAAGACACTGACAAAAACCTGGATTGTTAGAATCTGACGATAACATTATCGATTGCGTTATGAAGTGGCCACTTTCCAAACGTGTGAGCCTCTAAGAAGTATATTCGCAATCATATTATTTTATCATGAGCCATCCGATGTGAGGAAACTATGGGAAACAAACTTCAAATTTTTTTTTCGAAGACTTTAGGAAGCTCCATCCACCTTCTTTATTTATACAAAAAATATTACACATTAAATAGCACCAAATTCTTTTTAGAATCAATTGGCAAATCGATTAGACACATTGACTTGTCAATAATTAGCATTCCCCGATTAGCATCCAACAATAATAGCCCAAGATATATTACTGATGAACTTCATATCGAAACACCACAGGAAGACTACACTTTATTTACTAGTTTAACTGCAGACTAAAAACGTGTGTACTTTATTATACTCAAAAGAGTACTTACTGGAACTTCGGGTGCTTTATTTGCTGATAGATCGGGAGGAATTGAGAATATATATGCTTTTCAAACATTACTGGTTGATATTATAAATAGAGGTATGATTTCACTTCCAACCACCAACATTAGGGGTCACTGCTACATTATTTTCTAGAGGTCAAACTGGATATTCACGATTCAAAATACCACTTCTTACTAACGAGATCCTCTTTTGTAATATTTTAAAACAGTGGCACTACATAACTCATGCGACAAATAAGAATCATCATTTGGGATGAAGCAACAATGTCAAAGCGTTTTGCAGTAGAAACTCTTGATAGGACATTAAAAGATTTCATGGATAGTTTTTACCCTTTAGGGGGTATGGTCACTGTCTTCGTTGATGATTCGAGCTATACCCATTTGAATTCAAACGAATAAATTTTCTAATTCGTTTATGTTTCGCAATGACAATAAAAGGGCAGGGTCAAGAGATTTCTAATATAGGTGTGTAATACCAACAAACAAGTTTTTCCACGACCAATTATATGTCACTTTATCAAGAGGAACTTCAATGGAAACCACAAAAGTGCTTCTCAACTCTGAATGTTAATGAGAAAACAGCGCAACAAAATATATTGCGTATAAAGAAGTTATATTGGCATGAAGGTAAAAAACATTTTGATCTCCAATATATTCTTTATATGTCTTGGAGTTAATTCTCATATATTGTATGCCTTATTGGCTTTTACCTCTCCCCATAATTGAGTATTGTTTTCTTTGTAAATCATTAAAAATTTTCGAACATTATAAGAGTAATTTTTTTCCATTTTGATCTTCATTCACTGGGGTGAACACTGACTCAAACGATAACATCACCAGATGTCCTAGTTAAGCAAGTCCTCCCTCATCGTTCTTGAGGGTAATGAGGGGTCGTCCCCACCATTGACCCTCATTATAGCCGAGGGTGGCTTCCACCAAATTAATGATGTTTTTAATCAAGTCCCTCGTCGTTCTTGAGGGTAATGAGGGGTCGTCCCCACCATTGACCCTCATTATAGACGAGGGTGGCTTCCACCAAATTAATGATGTTTTTAATCAAGTTCTCCCTCGTCTTTTTTTAGGGTAATGAGGGGTCATCCCCACCATTGACCCTCATTATAGCCGAAGGTGGATTCCACCAAATTAATGATGTTTTTAATCAAGTCCTCCCTCGTCTTTCTTGAGGGTAATGAGGGGTCGTCCCCACCATTGACCCTCATTATAGTCGAGGGTGACTTCCACCAAATTAATGATGTTTTTAATCAAGTCCTCCCTCGTCTTTCTTGAGGGTAATGAGGGGTCGTCCACACCATTGACCCTCATTATAGCCGAGGGAGGACCTAACGAGCTTCACCCCATTTACACTAGAATTAATCAAACACAAAATGAGGGACCAATGTGACATTCTCATTAGCATTCCAAGTGTTCTGTTGGATCAACACACTCATTATAACTATTATCCAATAGGAGCTTACAAAATTACTGATAGTATTTCTTCAAATGATCTGCATTCCAGGGGTTGGAAAAGGGTTCCCCTTCTAGGTTTTCTAGTCTATAAGTCCCAGGGAAAACTTCATCAATGACCCTATATGGTCCATGCCAATTTTGGTGGAGTTTGTTGTGCTTCTGCCAAGTATTTTTGAGGAATAAGTCTCCCACTACAATTAACCTCTGCTTCACCCTCTGGTTGTAAAACTTTGCAGTCCTCTGTTTGTAGACAGCTTGTCTTATCTCGGTATCTTCCCTCCTTTCCTCAATCAGGACTAAGTCAAGTCTCCTCTCTTCCATATTTCTCTGGGGGTCATACATTTGGACCCTATGATTAGGTAACCCCATCTCGGTGGGGATGACGGCTTATGATCTATAAGCTAGCATGAATGGAGTTTCTTCGATAGAGGTCTTGCCGTCGTCCTCTAGGCCCACAGTACAGCATATAACTCCTCAACCCATCTTCCCTTTGCCTCCTCAAGCCTCTTCTTGATCCCGTCTAGGACCAACCTGTTTGTGACTTCCGTTTTCCCATTAGCCTGAGGTCGACCTAGGGTAGAGAAGAATTATTTGGTACTCACCCTTTCACAATACTTCTCTAGGGATGCATTCTTGAACTGAGTCTCGTTATCTGAGATGAGGGTATTGGGGAGACCATATCTACATATAATGTTTTTCCAGATGAACTGGAAGGTCTTCTGTTCAGTAATCGTGACCATTGGCTCTGCCTCCACCCATTTTTGGAAATAATCAATTGCCATAATGAGGAACCGATAGTTATTGACTGCCCTAGGCAAGGGTCCTAGTAGGTCGATCTCCCACACTGAAAATGGCCACAAGGATGTATTGGAGGTAAGAGGATGATGGGGTAGACGAGGGATGGTGGAAAATATCTGACACTTATCACACTTTTAATATGTGCTGCGGCATTTTTCCCCAAGGTTGGCCACCAGTACCCCTGGGTGATCACCCTCTGCACTAAAGACCTTCCCCCAATGTGGCTTGAACATGACCCCTCGTGCACATATTACAAAATGTGTGGGACTTTAGATGGGTGCACACTCCTAAGTAAGGGGATCAAAAACCCCTTCTTGTACAAGGTGTCTCCAATGACGGTGAATTTCGCAGCTCTTTATTTCATCTTCTTCCTTTCTTGCCTTGCTTCTGGCATCTCCCCCTCTTTAATGTATCTGATCAGAGGGTCCATCCATGAAGCTTCCTTAGAAACATTTAAGCAAGTACCAAGTGTTCCCTCAGCATCTTCAATAGTTGGTTGAAGTAATATTTCCACTGGGACTATCCTCCTGATATCTGTCCTAGTTACTGAGGCCAACCTAGCGAGTGCATCAGCTCGACCATTATCGAGCCTAGGTATCCTCTTCAATTTTACTTCTCTGAAGCTCTTTAGTAATGACATCACTTTCTCAATATACTTGGACATCCACTCATCCTTGGCCTCATAGGCTCCTAGTATCTGGTTCACTACTAGCCTTGAATCGCTTCGGATAAAAATCTGGCCGACATTAAGAGACTTGTCTAAGGAGAGTCCTGCTATCAAGGCCTCATATTCAGACTCGTTATTGGAGGCTTTGAAGTTGAACCTCAGGGAGTACTCAATATTTGTGCCATCGGGTGCTGATACAATCAGTCCAGCTCCACTTTCGCTGTCGTAGGAGGACCCATCGACGAAGAGGCTGCACATAATTTGTTCTTTTGAGAAACTTCCCTCGGTGAGGGACCCCTGTCTAAAGAGATACCTCCCCTCTTCATTTTTGGCCACTTTTCTTCTAGCGGTGCTTGTCTTTTCCATATCTGCGAGTGTGTCGGTGAGTTTGCCTTGTAGGGTATCTGTCTTCTCGAGGCTCTCGTCTTCAACTTCATCATCTTCCCAAGTAAATTTAGGCACAAAATCTACCAATGCTTGCCCCTTAATGGCCATCCTAGGTTGATACACAATGTTAAACTCCCCCAACTATATAGCCCGGGCCATTAGCCTCCCTGATTTTTCTGGCTTGTGCAAGACCTGCCTAAGAGGAGAGTCAGTGAGGATGACCATTGTATGGGACTGGAAGTATGGTTTCATCTTTCTTGATGCATGGATCAAGGTATAGGCTATCTTCTCCATTCGTGGGTACCTTTGCTCTGCCCCCTGGAGTGCCTTACTGTTGAAATATACGGGCTTTTGTACCCCGACCTCTTCTCTCACAATGGTTGCGCTTATGGCTAATTCTGAGACGGTTAGGTATACATGTAGCTGTTCACCTTGTACTGGTCGGGACAACAATAAGGTAGACCCTAGGTATGAATTTAACTCCTTGAAAGCCTCATCACACTCTTCACTCCATTCGAAGGACTTTATGAGAATGTTAAAGAATGCTAAACACTTGTCTGTGGCTCTGGACACGAACCTATTCAAAGCAGCCACTCGCCCCGTGAGCCTCTGAACATCTTTAATTGTCTTGGGGGTCTTCATTTCTAAGAGGGACTTTATTTTCTCTGGATTGGCCTCAATGCCTCTTTGATTCACGATGAACCCTAAGAATTTCCCTGCTCCAACCCCGAAGACACACTTGACCAGATTGAGCTTCATCCGGTACTTATCCATCGTATTAAAGGTCCTCTCAAGGTCTGCCACATGATCCTCTGCCTTTAGACTCTTAGTCAGCATGTCATCTATATTGACCTCCATAGACTTCCTAATTTGGTCTTCAAACATTTTATTTACAAGGTGATGATACGTTGCCCCTGCATTCTTTAGGCCAAAGGGCATGGACCTATAATAGTATGTCCCTTTATCTGTAATAAATGAAGTTTTCTCCGATTCCTCGGGGCTTATAAAGATCTGGTTGTAACCTGAGTATGCATCCATGAAACTTATTATTTCATGGCCTGCGGTAGCGTCTACCATCTGATCAATGAGGGGGAGAGGGAAGTTGTCTTTGGGACAATTCTTGTTGAGGTCTGTGATAATTACTGCATTGGACAACCATTCAGGGTAGACGACCTCTCTAATAAACTCAGCATCTTCCAGCGTTTTGACCTCGTCCCTTATGACCTCATATTTTTCTCTAGAGTAAATTCTCCTCTTCTGCTTTACTGGCTTTGCACCCTCTACCATGTTAAGCTTGTGGCACATGATTTCGAGGTCGATCCCCGACATATCTATATGACTCCATGCAAAGACGCTCTGTCTTCTCCTTAACATCTTAATGAGGTCTTCCTTGATGTTTGGCTTTAGAGTCTTGCCGACTTGGATGGTTTTTTTCGGGTCATCCTCATTGAGGATGATGGATTCTACCTCTTTCGCGGCCTCTCCTTTCTTTAGCTTTGTCTCATCCCTGGGGTCAAGGGTGTCAATATTATAAGTGGTTATTGCCTTCTAGTGCACCTATCTTTCTTCGATGGAGTTATAGTAACATTCCCGTGCTGTCATATGGTCTCCCTAAACTTCCCCAAGCCCGTAAGGGGTTAGAAATTTAATCATCTGATGGTTCGTAGATGGCACAGCTTTAAACCCCTTGAGGGATACCCTCCCCAGTATAATGTTGTAGGCCGAGAAGACATGTTCATCCATCACTAAGAATCTGACCATCTTGGTAAGCCATCTCGGCCATTTATCCCCCATCCTGACATCGTCCTCATACACTCCAAGGGGATGAACCTTTTCCCCACTGAACCCAATCAATGGGTGATGGTATGGGGTGAGTCTAGCATGGATGAGGCCTAAGGCTTCGAAGCATGTCCAAAACATCACATCTGCAGAGCTACCCCCATCTACCAAGATCCTCGGCACCTCGCACCCGTGCACCCTGGTAGTGATGATGAGAGGGTCATCATGTAGGGCTAAGAGGCCTTTTAAGTCCATTCTTGAGAACCCCAATATCAGATTATCCATGTTGATCTTCTTCCTCTTTTCTGACTTTACCTCCAAAGAGGTTGAGTGCACCGTTTTCGTCAATGCCTTGGCTTCAGCTACACGGGCCTTCCTATCTACGACCTCTGACCCTCCTCCTGCTAGTCCTCCGGAGATCATCCCCACACTGAGAGAGATCATATTAATTCTCTTGACAGGGTCGTGGTCATCTCTCGAAGGGAGGTCAGGGTCGTCCTCCTCATCAGAAGGGTCGTCCCCTCTTTTTGGAGGATTTCTCGGCATGAATCACCTCTCTTCTTTCTGGGGTCGTCCCCTCGGCCCCTCTTGAAGGCACCCTTATCAACGTACGTCCTTAGCTTCCCCTCTTTCAGCATCTTTTCAATCTCATCCTTCAGAGCAAAGCATTTGTGTGTCACGTGGCCATGGTCTTGGTGAAATTCTCACCACAGGTTTTTGTTCCTCTTGTTGGGGGCTGCCCTCAACTTCTCAGGCCACTTCAGGGAATGGTGACTCTTTATCTCATTGAGAATATGTTCACAGCTGCCCGTTAGAGGGGTGTAATCAGTGAACTTGTCGTCCGTAGAACTCTTCTTCCCCTCTTTTTTCTTCTTAGGGTACTTACCCCCACTAGTGCCTCCTTTTTCATCTTCATATTTCGCGGCCATCGCCTCTTCGATGTTCATCACCCTTCCTACCATCGACAGCAATTTATCCATCATCCTCGGAGGGTCTTCAGCAAGCTTCCATAGCAGCTTTCCTTTCTGGAGTCCTCCAATGAGGGCGGTCATGGCTATGCGCTCCTCATTGTCTTCCACCTCTAACTTTTCTTTGTTGAATCTGGCTATGTAGTCTCTTAGACTCTCATTCTTCCCCTTCTTAACATAGAGTAGGTGTGTGGTCTTCTTCTGTGGTTTCACCCCAAAGAAAAAGTTATGGATAAACCTGTCTGCTAGCTGCTTAAAGCTTTCAATGGAGTTTTTTGGAAGAGACATATACCAGACATGTGCAGCCCCAGTTAGAGTACCAGAAAAGGCACGACACCTCATCTCATCTAAGATAGAGTATATGTCTGCCGCCGATTGATACATTTCAATATAATGGACAGGGTTTGTACTCCCATCATACTTTGGGGTTACCACAGGTGGCTTAAACTTTGATGGCGTAGGGAAGTTGACTATCTTCGCCACAAAGGGTGAGCTTATGGAGTATCCTCTCTGAAGAGGGTCCCGACTCTTCAGAATATCACCGATCTTATCCTCCAGTCGCTGGATCGATTCATTCCAAGGCCTCGTAGGGTCGGCTTGGCCGATGTTATCCCCTGCCTCCTCTTTGAGGTGGACGGGGGGTTCTGCTGTGACAGGCATGCAGCGGCTATTTACTTCCCCCTGACCGTCGTGGGGTCGGCCATCTGCTGCCTCCCTTCTGGACCTCGCAGCTCTCCTTGATCTGGATAACTGTTCTCGCAGGTCATTTACTGGGCCCAGCCTCTCAAAGGCCGACCCCCTACTCAAGCGATAAAAAGCAGAACCTCTTGGGCGATCATTAGGATTTTGCCTCCCGCACTTACCTCTACTCTCCTGGAGAGGTCGTACAGTATTATTGGAGACCTCATACGGATCCCAGCATTCTATGGGGGCCTCCTCTCCCTCCAGATCGTCATACCTATCCTCAGGGCAAGGGTTTCCTTGCCTCCCCAAGCGTAGATGACGGGGTTCAACAACATCCCTCCGTCGCTGGGGGGGTGGAAAGTCTTTGCGTGGTGCCTGGGGTGGTCCCCTAGCCTCATGATGCCCTGGAGCTGCTGCAAGATTAATCATCTCAGGTGAGACCCCTGGTGGTCTTAGTATGTTCTGGCTTAGAGCTGTGAACTACTCCTGCATGATCCGCTGGCTTGCTTCCACAGACTTTAAGTCTAATGCCACATCAGCCATCTCAGACTGAGGTGGTAGCTGACTGGAACTGGGTCCTACTCCACTATCCGGTTGAGGAAGTGGTGGTGGTGGCATCTCCTGTGCCATGTGTTTGAGCTATGAAGAGCTGAACTGAAGAAAAGAATGGTGATCTTGAGAACCTTAATGGGTCTCTTTTAATGGTGAATCATCTCCTCACAGGGGGAGAACTGGTTCACCACCATAGTGCCCAGTGAGGTCAAGTTGTACAAAGGAATAGATGTCTTCTCGTTCCCACAAATGGCCCCAAACTGATGATGCTGAGATTCAACATCATCAGATAAGTGTTGATGAGCTCAAACAGTAACAACAATGGCATCCATAGAGATGTATACGTATAAGTGTGTAGAAGGGGATGAGTATAGAGGAATAAGACAATGATGTATAGTGGTTCAGTCAATTAGGCCTACACCCACTGTGAGTGTGTGATCCACTAAGTATGGGCACTAATGACCTTGGATACAATGCACATAAGCTCACTTTCTCTCTTTACTGTGTGTACCAACAGAGTTTTTACTAGGGTTACAATTATCGACCCATCCCCCTGTAAGGTTATAGGTGACAAGTATATATAGGTCTTGGGGGGTGTAGTGTACCCCCCAAGTATGCATGGTGCATGTGAATGATGACCTAGCCAATCTCCTGTTGACACTTGTAGATGTTAAATAATGACATAATATTCCCTCACGTGAGGGGGTAATATTATTATAACGGTCTTCCACGTGCCATGTGAGCCTCACGTGCACTATTCTACGCGTCTTCCAAACCACGCGTTGTGATGATGTCACCCTCGGCCTTTGAGATGAGGCCGAGGGAAAAGTTCGTTCTAGTAGTGATTCTGGCCATATTTGGGCCTCGTACTGTCGTACCCTAGGAGGGTCGTCTGGGTCTTGAAGGGTCTGCCCCTTAAAGGATCGTCTGGGCCTCATAAGGGGTCGGCCCCTTGAAGGGTCGTCTGGGCCTTGAAGGGTCGGCCCCTTGAAGGGTCGTCTGGGCCTGATGATGGGCCAGCCTCTTGAAGGGTCGTCTAGGCCTGATGAGGGGTCGACCCCTTGTAGGGTCGTCTGGTCCTGATGAGGGGTCGGCCACTTGAAGGGTCGTCTGGTCCTGGTGAAGGGTCGGCCCCTTGGAGGGTTGTGTGATATTGGTTAAGAGATCATCCTGGACCCGTCCAGGTGCCGGGCACCCTCGGCCTGGCCGAGGGTGTATATGGGCATATCAATTTCTACGGTAAAACATCATAAGGGTTTGTTATAAAATTAACACCTTGTACAATCTTTAGATCCTTATTAACACTAGTTGCGCCCATGTACGATATAATCCAATTATTCAAATAAATATTTAAAAGTAAGAACCAAGGCAGTATAAGTAAAAAGATCAATTACTGATAAAGAAATCCATTCTAGTGTTATGTTTTATTGGTAAAAAGGGTGAAATTATTGTAACCGAAATAAAAGTATGTGCAACAGAATAGAAATAAAGTTTGAACATGAATTAAGTAAAAAACATAAGAATGGAATAATGTTTGAAAAACCAATAACATAGAAGATGAACAAAATCCATAAATTTGAAGCGGCTCAAAGTAGAGGCGAACAAATATATCAATTTTTTTTCTATTGACATATAGTCATCATGTTGGTTTCACCGAATTCTTTAACTTTTTTGCATGAGAAACCATCCAAACTTGCGATCACCATCTCTTAATGATTTCATTTGATATAGAACTTGAACAATTTTTTGATCCAGGTAAAACATAGAGCTTGAATAATTTTTTGATGTAAATAGAAAACCTTCGAATGTACTCCAAATGAATAATACCATATGGCTGTAGTTACCATTTACCGATAATAAGAATATGGAATTAATAAATCATAAATAAAATTTATTTAAATCTAATTAAATTATGAGTATGAATTGTTGTACCTCTTCTTTTAAATTAATGAAAGTTGGAACTAAGCATCCTATGAAAGATTATGCCTCGTCAAAAAGTGTGATGGTTTCTTTTTCATACTCATCTAGGACTACAAGTTGAAGTAAATACCTTTTTTGTTAAGGTATAAGTGAGAAGATGTGAATATATATATATATATATATATATATTAGACTAATCTTATAGGAAAAAGTTTATAATGGTTGAGTTTACCTTTGGGTGTATTTTGCATCCGACGAAGCATAATTTGATCATGTTGCAACTCCATCAGTAACAGTGACCTTCATGGTACAAATATTACAAGCATTGTGCAAAGGTTTATCTTTGCACCTGATGTCCATAATAATTGCGTTGACTAAACAAAATAGATTTTGTTTCAGAAATATGAAATTGAGTAGTTTGTAACATCTTATTTAATAATTTGAAATTTTTTGAAACTATTATTGAAAATATAAGGACGCATCACCTCTTTAGTTTTTGGAATTCCTTTTATGATGTCAGGAATGGTCATGTTTTCATCATCCTTTATGATTTTTCTGTGGTGGCGTAGTGAATTTATCCATTTGTGGGGATGATAAGGTGACAAACAACCTGTAATTATATTAGTATAAATGAATGTAATTGTGAATATTTTAATATCAAACCAATCTTTTAATTTCATCACCTCATTGATGTTTGGGTCAATTTGAATGGTAGTCTTTAAGACATTGGTAAGGCAATATTCTCTTGTTAAAAAAAAGTACAAAGTATAAATTTAATGATTAGAAGATGTTTTAGATGTTATATAGGAATGAAAACTAAACTCATTTGCCTTCGTAAGATGATCTTTTAGCTTGAGAAACTGCAATTATAGGAAATTTCACAAACAAGTCACTTAAGTGTTTCCCTTCATTCTCTTCTAGGTCTCCCCATAGAGTAAATCTAAATAACTGAAATCTAAGGGTACACATGGATATTAGATTTCAGAATAATAAAATACAAATGAAAAATGTGGGAGACTTACTTTTTATCTCAGAGTGTTATATCTCGAAGTTTGTTTTTGTGGAGTTTGATGCCTTTGTAATTGTCCTCACTATTTTCACATTTAGCACAAAAGAGATCACGTCTGTGTAACACCCCGTAGTTCTGAGGACTTAGAATTTAATTATTTTCTGAAGAAATAGAACTTAATTTATTTTGAGAATTCAAATTGATGAATTGAAAATTTATTTAAGTCAGAGGAATTATTTAAATTGAAGAATTGACATTTAATTAATTCGGAGCATCTTTGGATTTTGCATGTGTCGCATTTTGAGGTTTAAATTAGAGAATGTTATAAAGTATTTGAAATATCAATTCTGAGTGCACGATTGAGTCCGGATAGGTCGAGATAGTCAGAAAAGTGTACTCGAGGGTGGTAAATGGGCACAGGGTATTTTTATGCATGACCGGGCTCATAGGGGAATATTTGGGCTATTTTAATTAGGCCTATAAGAGGAAAAACGGGACTAAAACTTTATAACCTAAAAGTGAGAGTTGGGGTCAGCCATAACTCACTTTAGAATAACTAAATATGTAGAGGGGAGAAAAGGAATAACTTGAAGAGCTTTTGGGGAGCCAATTTGGAGTAAGATTTGGGTGCTTGTGTTAAACCTATCATCTTCATCAAAGGATTCAGATTCTACGAATTTATAAGGAAAGTGGTTAAATTGCTTCAATGTAAATTGGTGATATTCAATTCATATCATATTAGGTGTTATACAAATGATTTTTGGACTGGGTTAATACAAATTAGGTTTCGATTTGGGGAAGTTACGAATCAACTTTTTGGGACTGTCAAGATAAGGGCTTATGAATTCTATGCTGTGAAGAAAGTATAAGTTAATTAGAAAAATTTATTGATTGCAAGTTAGGGAACAATCGTATGTATTCATATATTTATTATCAATTGGATATAGAAATGGGGAATTAAGATAATAGGATTGGTTTTGATTCGTAAGGATTTTAGTGGATAATTCTAGATAAAAATCTTCACAGAGGCTGTTAATGGAGATTCTTTCCGCAATCCCGTCTAGAAAATGGCGTTTTCTAACTTTCGTTCTCTAATACGTTTTTTCCAAAACGGCCCCAAAATATCCTAAAACAGCATTTTAAAAATCTGAGCAGATTGATTAAATTGAAAACCTTAGATTAATAATTGGGCAAACTTTATTGAGGAGAATTTTGAATAATTAATTAGGAATATTGTATTATGGACCAAGAGGGTGTTTGGATATTTTGGGTGAGTGACGCCATGATAATAGATTAATTAATGGGAAATTAATTAATTAAAGCTTATAGCTAGAATAATTTATTATAGGATGGTATAATAAATTGTTAAATATTATTTAATTAGGAGTGTTCTGTTTATAATGGAATTTTGAGGAGTACGTTCTAAGAGATGGAAATTCGGGCCAGGTGAGCGAGTTCGGGTACATTAGTTGTGTGACACCAGGGAGATAGTAAATTAATTAATGAGTATATTAAAATAGAGTCGAACCATAGACTCGGGGAAATAATAAATTAATTAATGGACATATTAATTAAATTAGAGTCAGACCATAGACTCGGGGAGATATTAAGTTAATTAGTGGTCAAATTAATTAAATTAGAGTCGGACCATAGACTCGGGGAGATAATAAGTTAATTAATGGGCATATTAATTAAATTAGAGTCGGACCATAGAATTGGGGAGATATTAAGTTAATTAATAGGCCTATTAATCAAATTAGAGTCGGACCATAGAATCGGGGAGATATTAACTTAATTAATGGGTAAATTAATTAAATTAGAGTCGGACCATACACTCGGGAATATGGTTGCTAGTGTTACGGACTTTGTACACGATAAAGACGGGATTAAATATATATATATATATATGTGTGTGTGTGTGTGTGTGTGTGTGTGACCCCCCGACTAATTAAATACCGGGTAGCTACTTCTTTATTAAATTAATACAAAATGCCAACTTGGTTCAGTTCATAGCATCACTGTCGAAAACATTTTAGTATTTACTAACCACCTATTATTTAAAAAGTGAGTTGTCCATTTTAATTAAATCCGATTAACATGCAATAAATGAATTGTGAAAAGTTAACATCACCAACAATATCGTCAATAGAATAACCATCCAATAATAAAAAAGAGTCTGGAGGAAAACTCTTCACAACAATGCGAGTACCGAAACAAATAAATATAAAGTCTGATTTACTAAAATTAATTACAACCCAGAGTCTGATATAACAGAATAAGTAAAAATGTCTCTAAAAGGAATGGGCGACATGTCCAACAAATGATAAAAACTGATAATGGAGTCAGGATTGAAGATGGAGGCGTCTACTATCAAGGTCCTGTAACTTCCACAGTAGCTACAGCACGTCACCTGAATTGAACTCCTATGCATGGTGTCCTTGTGGCTGGGCACCTAAAAAGGTTTTTACAAAAGAATAGATTTGAAAGCAAACGGGTCAGAGCCCGAATGGAAATAATTTAAAAATATGCAAGTGTTTAATATCATTAAACAGTGAATATAAAGTACATGATAGTGTGTGCACTCACATGAATTCCTCACCTCTCAACTAATTGTGCACTCCTATCGTACCCGTACCCATTCTAGTTGCTCCCATATCTATCTAGTCCAACGCTAAATCTAAAATTTCTATCTGATCTCCAATTTACATCCCAACATCTTCTATTTAGTAGAGTATTGTACCTTATTACACAGTTTTCCCACTTTAGCACAACAATTTATTAGAAATCTTACATTTTCACTTTACAAACCATTGTTATTACTTATACTCACAATTATACACGACAATTCATTTCAATTAACAGTATATTATTATCATCATAAATATACAATACTAGCACCTCGAGACTAAGCTGCGACGCTCACATACTCTGCTATCAAATCCCGGTACATCACGTACATAAGGGTCACGTATTCCGAATCTCTCCGGAATCGTTTCATTAACAACAACCACAAACAATGGAGGCGAACATAGTTCACATCACATGGGTCATGAACATACCTACGCATCCATGATCAGCAGACTTATTAACTTCTCAATAAGCCCTTCTCTGACCTATGTCCTCGAGGTACCAATCTAGATCTCCCCCGTAGGCACACAAAGATTAGATGGCCCTGAACGAACGCCAACCTCCCATGATAGCAAGTATGGTAGGTATATCATACACAGATAACTACATATACTAAGCATTCACACATCTTAGATATCACAATATTTTATTAGTGGTATGCTTCTCGTTCTTATACCAACACGTAGTATTATACAAATCACATGTCCCCAGTTTATATGTATTTGCATTATCGATTATTCTCACTTCGTAATTAGTTACTCTCTTCCCAATCCACAAATCACATCCGGTTTAAGACATTATTCTGAGTTCTACTCCTTAATGTAGCCCAAATCTCCCAACTATATCCACTAGTTAATAAGGGAAAGTTATCTCATCATATAAGTAAGTCTACGGTGTACTAGAAATCAAATCAGGCCAAAAAGGCCATTCTTTCAACTCGTTAGAAGTCTCGTTCGAATGAGGTCGTTCGAACGAGTTCGTTCGAATGGAGGGCTTCGAACGAATACCAACTCGTTAGAAGTCATACTATCATCTCGTTAGAAGTTCGTTCGAACGAGGTTGTTCGAATGACCTGGACAGGTCTTCTAACGAGATGGCAGTTTCAGCCCAGAAATCCCTAAGTCCGTTTTTCTCAATTCTTCTCTCCTGTTAATCCATTCTAAGATCATCCAAATTATGTTTTAATGTATGTAAACCATTTCTAATCACCCTAGATCATTCCTTAACATATTTCAGGGGTCAATTCTTACTAACCATCATGGAATTAATGTAAATCTCCAATTATTTTCCCCAAACCCTATGAACATGAACTCCTAATTTTCTTTTGCCCAATTAGTCATAAAAATCCATTTTTAAATCATCATATATAGTTGTTCAAGTACTAAATCAGTCCATTATCATACTACATGCAAATCCTAACCCAAATACAAAGTTTCTCCAACAAATTTCATGGGTTTTCTTCAAAAAGATCATTACAAGATAATTCCTACACTAAGCATGGAAAACATATTCAATGCATTAAAAATACTAAATCACTTGCCTTAGATTGTTCTTCAGAATTTAATGCTGGTGAATGGGGTTGGTTCTCTCCTTTCTCTACGGATTTTCTCCCAAGGTTGAAGATGGTGGTTGGAGGTTTCTTTTTGGAACTTCTTCAAACTCTCCTATAACTCCCGTAGCCCTCTTACTCTTCTAATGTAGATAATGGGCTTAGTGGGTTCCCTAATAACATATAATTAACTCCCAAAATTCGTTGGTTTTAATCCCCAAAATTTCAAAATTACCAAAATGCTCTTTTAAGTTGCTGCTATGGCCCAAAAATGCCCCAGGACCCAAACTAAACCCCCGGCTAGTGTTTTATGACTATTTTGACCCTTCCGAACACGTTGGCACACTCAAAATGACCATTCAGTTGATAAAAATAAAATTCACTTTTTAATTCAAATAATTACGTTCCTGACGCGTCTGACACGCGCGTCCCAGCTAAATTTCCCAAATTGTCGTATTTTAGTCTCGCGATAATTTCAATATTTTCAATATTCATATATTGCCATATACACACATCGTAATAAAATACCAACTCACATATCATTAGTATATATATCCGAATTAATTTTCAATTAATTCACATTTAATTTAATTAATCCCTTAAATAAATATCGATAAAATTACGGGGTATTACATACTTCCCCCTAATAACAGAATTTCGTCCCAAAATTCGGAACTAGAAGGTACCTGGTAAAAACAACTCTGGATAACGTTCGCGCATCTCATCCTCCTACTTCCATGTGGACTCCTCAGCATTATGATGCCGCCACTAAACACGTACCAATGGTACTATCTTTGACCGCAATTTCCGCTCGCTTCGGTCCAAAATAGCAATCGGCCCCTTCTCGTAGGAACTATCAGGCTGTAGATAGATGTCCTCCAAAGCAATATGAGTATGGGCCAAATCATCCCTAAGATATTTCCTTAGAGAGGAAATATGAAACAGATCATGAATTTTATGCAAATGCTCCGGTAACCCAAGTCTATAAGCTACTAGCCCAATCCGCTCGATGATAGGAAATGGCCCCACATATCTCGGTGCCAGTTTCCCCTTCTTCCCAAAATGCAAAATCCCCTTTATAGGAGAGACTCTGAGTAAAACCAGGTCCCCCAGTTTGAATTCTCTGAAGAACCTCTTTGCATCAGCGTAGCTCTTCTGTCGATCCTGAGCTACCTGAATGCGACTCCGTATCAATTATATCCTTGCCGAAGTATCCTGAATCACCTCCGGCCCAAGTAGCTAATTGTCCCCCACTTCTAACCAACATGCTGGGGAACGACAAGGTCTACCATACTACGCCTCAAATTGAGCCATGCCAATGGTGAACTTGTAGGAGTTATTATAAGCAAACTCCACCAGTGGAAGGTACTGCTCCCATCCACCCCCAAAGTCTAGGATGCACATACGCAATATGTCCTCCAACATCTAATTTTTCTGCTCGGTCTACCCATCGGTCTGCGGGTGATAAGCCGTACTCAACCGCAATTCGGTGCCCATGGCCTCCTGGAAACTCTCCCAAAACTGTGAAACAAATATCTTGTCTCGATCAGACATGATATTTAGGGGCACACCGTGAAGTCTCACTATTTTCGTAATAAAAATCTGGGCATACTGTCCCGTAGTGTAGTCTGTCCTTACGGGTAGAAAATGAGCAACTTTGGTCAACCGGTCCATAATTACCCAAATGGAGTCGTGACCCCTCTATGACGTAGGTAACCATGTGATAAAATCCATGGATATGCTCTCCCATATCCACATCTGAACCTCTAATGTTTGTAGAAGTCCTGCCGATCTCTGATGATCCACTTTTACCAGCTGACAAGTGGCACGTTTAGAAATAAACACGATAATATTTCTCTTCATCCAGCTCCGCCAATACTGGCGTCTCATGTCTTGGTACATTTTATCCTCACCAGGGTGTATCGCAAACCGTGAGCCGTGCGAATCTGCCATTACATCGTGTCATAATTCCTCCCCTTCCGAAACGACCAGTCTCCCATTGAAGCGTAATCCCACATCTGAGCTAATAGTATAGGACTCGGCTCCCTCTACTAGTAATCGAACTATCTGCTCTTGACAGAAAGAGTCATTTGCCTGGGCCTTTACCACTCTCATAACAAATCTGTGGTGTAACGGTCATCATGGACATGAACGATCGGGCCACTACATCCTGGTGTACCAACTCCTTCCACTTAGCCTTCCACACCTCAGCCACCTCATCTACTGGCCTATGGCTCAATGCGTCTGCTACCACGTTAGCCTTCCCTATATGATATTGGATATCAAACTGATAATCCTTCACAAATTCAAGCCGTGACGCATATTCAACTCCTTCTGCGTGAATAGGTACTGTAGAGACTTGTGGTCTGTGAACAACCGAAACTTCTCCCCCAGGAGATAATGTCTCCAAATCCGAAGGGCAAATACAACTGCCGCTAACTCCAAGTCATGGGTGGGGTAATTCTTCTCGTGAGGCTTAAGCTTATGTAAAGCATAAGCTATGGCCTGACTCTCCTACTGTAGTACACCTTCAAGTCCTTGTAAGGACGCATCAGTGTAGACTAGATACTCCACTCCCGGTCTCGATAATGCTAACACAGGTGCTGAGGTTAACTTGTCCTTCAACTCATCGAATGCCAACTAATAGGCATCGCTCCAAATGAATGGCACACCCTTACGAGTCAGATGTGTCAAAGGACCCGCTATCTTTGAGAAACCCCGAATAAACCTCCTGTAGTATCCTGCTAGGCCCAAGAAACTACGGATCTCAGTCGGTGTCATGGGATGTCCCCACTCCCTCACCACGGATACCTTCCTCCGGTTTACTGATATCCCCCGATCCGAAATGATATGCCCCAAACAATGTACCTCCTTCAACCAAAACCCACACTTCTCATACTTTGCACACAACTCGTTCTGATGTAGCGTCTACAAAACCTGCCTCAAATGCTCAGCGTGCTCCTCTTCTGTCTGGGAGTAAACCAGAATGTCATCAATGAAGACAATGACGAACTGTTCTAGGAACTCTCTGAACACCCTATTCATCAAGTCCATAAACACGGTTGGAGATTTAGTCAAGCCAAAAGGCATAACCCGAAACTCGTATGAACCATATCTCGTCAAGAAAGCAGTCTTCGAGATGTCCTATTCCCTGATACGCAACTGATGGTATCCCGATCACAAATCAATCTTTGAGAAGAAGGAATCTCCTCTCAGCTGGTCGAATAAGTCATCGATTCGGGGTAACAGATACTTATTCCGTATCGTGACCTTATTCAACTCCCGGTAATGTACACACAACCTCAACGATCCATCCCTCTTCTTTATGAACAACACAGGGGCACCCAAGGCGAAGTACTCCTATGGATAAACCCCTGACCCAATAACTGCTCAATCTGATCCCGTAACTCTCTCATCTCTGCTGGAGCCATACGGTAAGGTGCGCGGGCAATAGGCCGAGTGCCCGGCATCAAATTGATCACAAAATCTCCTTACTCGGAGGTAATCCAGGTATATCCTGAAATACATCAGCAAACTCTCTAACAATTGGAATTGCATCAAGTGGTATCACCACTTCCTCAGAGGTCTCCTCCTCTATATAGTACAAGTGAGTGGATGATCCTCCCTCAGGGCGAGGCATCGCCAGTAAAAACATCTCCTGCCCGGGAATGGCAAAGATAATACTCCTACTAAAACAGTCAATCATGGCTCGGTACGCAACTAGCCAATTGATACCAATAATCACATCGTATTCAGTCATCTCTAATACTAACATATCAACGAGTAAAGTAAACCTTTCGATCTCTATACCCACACCTCTAAAAATTAGTGAAATTACAGAACCCCTACTCAATGGCGAATCTACACAAGTAACCTTGCTCTCTGCAGTGTCTAATAACCCAATAGTGCGTGCAAATCTCATGGAAATGAAGCAATGTGTGGCCCCGGTATCAAATAAAATATTCCCCTGAATAGAGAACATACCCTCAATGGCAGGTGGATCCTGTGGGGCTGCGGCATGCTGAAGCTGATACACTCTCCAATACTGAAGCTGTCCCTGCTGAACTGGGACTGCTGGAATGGGTGGTAATGCTGCCATCTGTGTTGGTGCTGGGAGGGCGGCGAGAAACATAGGCCTCTGTGGCTCATGTCGAGCACCCTGCTGCTGCTGCTGCTGTGGGGCCCTGCTCCTATCAGGATAATCCTGGCATTTGTGCCCAGTGTTGCCACAAACAAAGCACTTCCCTGGGAAATTTTCCCCTCACTGTCCCTGCTGCCTACGGCCCTGATGGCCGTTAACATTCCTACCTTGGCCTTGCTGGCCCTGCTGAAACTGCTATTGTTGACCATTCTGACCCTGCTGGCCCTGATGGACTTGTCTGAAACCTCCCTGACCACTCCTAAAACCTCCAGATCTGAACCTCTTATGATCCCCCTGTTAGGAACCCTGGTCACCCTGCATGTGCTGTCCCTGAGCAGATTGTGCCCCGGTGGAACCATTTCCCCCTGTCCTGCCCTGATGGCTTGACTCTCCTAATCTCTTGCTCTCAGACATATGGAAGCGATGATCCTGGCAATGAAGTAGTGCAGCGTTAACCACATCAGAATAAGTGGCCAACAAGAGATTACCCAACAAGTGTTGACGAATCCTCCAAGTCAATCCATCCGTGAACTTCTGAATCTTCTTCTCCTCAGTCGGTATCTCATCGGGAACAATGTTCAAGAGATTAGTGAATTCGGCCTCATACTCGGCCACGGTCCTCCCCTCCTGCTTGAGGTTCATCAATTTCCTCCTCATTTCCGTGTGAACAGCTGACGGGAAATATTTGCCATCGAACCGCACCCAGAACTCCTGTATAGTGAGGGTGTCCCTCTCCTCTGCAGTGGAAATGGGCTCCCACCACTGCAATGCAGTTCCTACTAGCTTGAAAGTAGCCAGTATCTGCTTATGAACATCTGTGCACTCGTACATCCTTAAGTGCCTCTGAATATCCTTCCTCCACTGACTGGATACCACAACATCGGAGCTTCCTGAAAACTCCGGAGGGTGTGCTTTCTGAAAAGCATCACGGACGCGTTCCCAAGCAGACGGGAATGCATGAGCCTGAACTGGCGCAACTACCGATGCCTGGGGTGGTGCCTGCTGTACCACGGCTAGGGCGGAATTTACCGCTTGGGCTACAATAGCTGCAACCTCGGCGGCATTCATGGTGCCCTCAACTGGTACAGGCTGTGGCTCTGGGGTGCATCCCTAGGAACTTGTTGGGCACGTCGTGGAGGCATCTGAAAAGAAAGTAAAGTCTTATAAGTTCTCAGTTATTAACTCAAAATAGCTGAAGATCGAAGCATACACAAAAGAATACAACAATCCTAAAATGTAGGGCTCTATATCAAAGAAACTCAGCGGAAAAATAATAAGCCGTAAAGATCCTAAAGACAATAGAACCTGATGCTTTGATACCACCTGTGACACCCCGACTAATTAAATACCGGGTAGCTACTCCTTTATTAAATTAATACAAAATGCCAAGTTGGTTCAGTTCATAGCATCACTGTCGAAAACATTTTAATATTTACTAACCACCTAGTATTTAAAAAGTGAGTTGTCCATTTTAATTAAACCCGATTAACATGCAATAAATGAATTGTGAAAAGTTAACATCACCAACAATATTGTCAATAGAATAACCATCCAATAATAATAAAGAGTCTGGAGGAAAACTCCTCAAAATAATGCGAGTACCGAAATAAATAGATACAAAGTCTGATTTACTAAAATTAATTACAACCCAAAGTCTGATATAACAGAATAAGTAAAAATGTCTCTAAAAGGAATTGGCGACATGCCCAACAAATGATAAAAACTGATAATGGAGTCAGGATTGAAGATGGAGGCGTCTACTATCAAGGTCCTGTAACTTCCACACTAGCTACATCACGTCACCTGAATAGAACTCCTATGCATGGTGTCCTTGTGGCTGGGCACCTAAAAAGGTTTTTACAAAAGATGAGATTTGAAAGAAAACGAGTCAGAGCCCGAATGAAAATAATTTAAAAATATGCAAGTGTTTAATATCATTAAACAGTGAATATAAAGTACATGATAGTGTGTGCACTCACATGAATTCCTCACCTCTCAACTAATTGCGCACTCCTACCGTACCCGTACCCATTCTAGTTGCTCCCATATCTATCTAGTCCAACGCTAAAGTTAACATTTCTATGTGATCTCCAATTTACATCCCAACATCTTCTATTTAATAGAGTATTGTACCTTATTACACAGTTTTCCCACTTTAGCACAACAATTTATTAGAAATTTTACATTTTCACTTTACAAACCATTGTTATTACTTATACTCACAATTATACACGACAATTCATTTCAATTAACAGTATATTATTATCATCATAAATATACAATACTAGCACCCCAAGACTAAGCTGCGGCGCTCACATACTCTGCTATCAAATTCCGGTACATCACGTACATAAGGGTCACGTATTCCGAATCTCTCTGGAATCGTTTCATTAACAACAATCACAAACAATGGAGGCGAACATAGTTCACATCACATGGGTCACGCACATACCTACACACGAATGATCAGCAGACTTATAAACTTCTCAATAAGCCCTTCTCTGACCTATGTCCTCGAGGTACCAATCTAGATCTCCCCCGTAGGCACACAAAGATTAGACGGCCCTAAACGAACGCCAACCTCCCATGATAGCAAGTACGGTAGGTATGTCATACACAGATAACTACATATACTAAGCATTCACACATCTTAGATATCACAATATTTCATTAGTGGTATGCTTCTCGTTCTTATACCAACACGTAGTATTATACAAATCACATGTCCCCAGTTTATATGTAGTTGCATTATCAATTATTCTCACTTCGTAATTAGTTACTCGCTTCCAAATCCACAAATGACATCCGGTTTAAGACATTATTCTAAGTTCTACTCCTCAATGTAGCCCAAATCTCCCAACTATATCCACTAGTTAATAAGGTAAAGTTATCTCATCATATAGGTAAGTCTACGGTGTACTAGAAATTAAATCAGGCCAAAAAGGCCATTCTGTCAACTCGTTAGAAGTCTCGTTCGAACGAGGTCGTTTGAACGAGTTCATTCGAACGTAGGGCTTCGAACAAAATACCAACTCGTTAGAAGTCATACTTTCATCTCGTTAGAAGTTCGTTCGAACGAGGTCGTTCGAACGACCTGGGCAGGTCTTCTAACGAGATGGCCGTTTTAGCCCAGAAATCCCTAAGTCCGTTTTTCTCAATTCTTCTCTCCTCTAAATCCATTCTAAGATCATCCAAATTATGTTTTAACGTATGTAAACCATTTCTATTCTCCCTAGATCATTCCTTAACATATTTCAGGTGTCAATTCTTACTAACCATCATGGAATTAATGTAAATCTCTAATTATTTTCCCCAAGCCCTATGAACATGAACTCCTAATTTTATTTTTCCCAATTACTCATAAAAATCCATTTTTAAATCATCATATATAGTTATTCAAGTACTAAATCAGTTCATTATCATACTTCATGCAAATCCTAACTCAAATACAAAGTTTCTCCAACAAATTTCATGGGTTTTCTTCAAAAAGATCAATACAAGATAATTCCTACACTAAGCATGGAAAACATATTCAATGCATTAAAAATACTAAATCACTTTCCTTAGATTGTTCTTCAGAATTTTATGTTGGTGAATGGGGTTGGTTCTCTCATTTCTCTACAGATTTTCTCCCAAGGTTGAAGATGGTGGTTGGAGGTTTCTTTTTGGAACTTCTTCAAACTCTCCTATAACTCCTGTAGCCCTCTTACTCTTCTAATGTAGATAATGGGCTTAGTGGGTTCCCTAATAACATATAATTAACTCCCAAAATTCGTTGGTTTTAATCCCCAAAATTATCAAAATTCCCTTTTAAGTTGCCGGTATGGCCCAAAAATGCCCTGGGACCCAAACTAAACCCCCGGCTAGTGTTTTCTAACTATTTAGACCCTTCCGAACATATTGGCACACTCAAAATGACCATTAGGTTGATTCAAATAAAATTCACTTTTTAATTCAAATAATTACGTTCCTGACGCGACTCACACGCGCGTCCCAACTAAATTTCCCAAATTGTCGTATTTCAGTCTCGCGACAATTTCAATATTCATATATTGCCATATATACACATCGTAATCAAATACCAACTCACATCTCGTTAGTATCTATATCCAGATTAATTTTCAATTAATTCACATTTAATTTAATTAATCCCTTAAATAAATATCGATAAAATTACGGGGTATTACAATATATATATATATATATATATATATATATATATATATATATATATATATACGGTAGTGTGATAGTATATATATATTATGTGCTCATAAATACCGGTGGTTAGGTATTTATTTAGAATTATATGCTCTAGTACTATCTGGGGAGGTCGCGCGATGTGGGTGAATCCCCTAGCTTGAGGAGTAGGGCGAGTATATCCCCAAGTCATAGCGTCCAAATAGAGGTGGGAATTGAGATGATTGTCTTCACACTCGAGGGAATATTACCGCCTCCAATACGTTTATAATTCTATGTTCTGATGCGGCGGTGGCTAGCTATCTCGGAAATTCAGGTGGGATTGAGTAGACCTGGGATGATAGAACTTTAGAGAATGCATCCGATGAGGTATTACTCGGATGGATGGTTTTAATTATATTCAACATATGTATAATTGTGGAATATAGTTCTACGTATATAATGGAATAAATAATTATATACGAGTAATTAAATTCATGAAGAGAATTTGTATTACTTATATAACTAGTGAATGTTATATGACTTTTAAGAAAATAATTAATTAAGTTAATGCGATAAATAACTAACGAAGTAAAGATACAAATTACTCGGGTTAGAGTAGAGTTCAAGGAGTTTCATGACAAGGCTAGTTAGACGGGGTGGTGTAACTAGGAGGGTCAGGAAGAAAGCGCTAGGTGTGCACTTTAGAAGCGGGGTGTGAGATGTATCTCAAGGGAGTGCGACACTAACTTAAATATGAAGACAAATCATACATTTTAATTGTTGCATTTCAATTCATTTGCAAAATATTTTCAAAAGGACTTTGGGCTCTGACCCATACTTGAAAAATATTTTCAAAACCTTTTAGGTATCCAGCCAAAGAGATGCCAAAATTGAAGATTTGTTCCAGGGATACGTAGCTGCAACAGGTGTGAATGTTGCAGGATTTGGACGTAGACGCTTCCGTCATTTCATTCCTAGAGTAGGATGCATCTTGGTATTTCTTTCGGGGATATTGCCCCAGCTATTTTCATTTCAGTCGGACTTTGTACTGGTTACTATTCTTTGTTGGATTATATTAGTGGATGTTGGTTTTCTACCGATGGTTTATTCGGACAGTCATTTATTGATTTATTCAGTATTGCTTAAGATTCATGGTTTGTGTGAATGGTTCGTATTGATATTTATATGGTTGTTGTTGTTAAATAAAAAGATTTAAATTTTGACATCAGCTTTTGAATACTAGGTGGTTAGTAAGTTTTAAAAAGTTTTTGACAGTGATGCTAAGAATGAACCAGATGAGATTCATGTTTTAATTTTATATAGGACTGATCACCCGGTATTTTATTGGGTGGGGTGTCACAGTCTGTAGTAGAAAAACTAAGAAATATGTTAATTTAGTTAATGATGTTTTTAGTAATTGAAGAAGCATGAAATATTAATTATCGTATGTATTTTCGTCTTTCAGTTGTGAGGAAACCTCCTCAAATGGGATGAAATTGTAGAATGATGAAGGGAATATAAAGGCGTCTTACCATTTACCAACCTTGGTTTAACGAAAGATCTATTTTTTGCGCACGGTAGAGTAAGATTCGTCAACTCCCTTTACCATTTCATTAGTAATGGCATATTGTTTGTGATTTTGTAGGATCCCGTCCAACCTTGTTAGATCTTCATTCCATGTGACTGCTTAGATTTTTTATCCCTCTTGGTTTAATTTTAGTTGGATGTATAAAGTAGGTGTAATTTGAATCATAAATGAACTTTTTCATGAAAAAAATAAGAGATTGAGAACCTACTCACCCATCAAGAATAGTTTCAATATATTTCATGATCCTCTTGCATTAATGTATGTCTCAATAATTCCTCAAAACAGAAATTGACAAATGATTTTCCGTGTAGTTTCAAAAGCTGGAGATTGTTGATCATTTGGTATTGATTAAAAACATAATTAATTTGGTGGAAGCCACCCTCGGCTATAATGAGGGTCAATGGTGGGGACGACCCCTCATTACCCTCAAGAAAGACGAGGGAGGACTTGATTAAAAACATCATTAATTTGGTGGAAGACACCCTCGGCTATAATGAGGGTCAATGGTGGGGACGACCTCTCATTACCCTCAAGAAAGACGAGGGAGGACTTGATTAAAAATATCATTAATTTGGTGGAATCCACCCTCGGATATAATGAGGGTCAATGGTAGGGACGACCCCTCATTACCCTCAAGAAAGACGAGGGAGGACTTGATTAAAAAATCATTAATTTGGTGGAAGCCACCCTCGTCTATAATGAGGGTCAATAGTGGGGACGACCCCTCACTACCCTCAAGAAATACGAGGGAGAACTTGATTAAAAACATCATTAATTTGGTGGAAGCCACCCTCGGCTATAATGAGGGCCAATGGTGGGGACGACCCCTCATTACCCTCAAGAAAGACGAGGGAGGACTTGATTAAAAAGATCATTAATTTGGTGGAAGCCACCCTCGACTATAATGAGGGTCAATGCTGGGGATGACCCCTCATTACCCTCAAGAAAGACGAGGGAGGGGTTACTGAGTTAATTTAAAAACATCACAAGGCAAATCATACAAGAGTCAAATATAAAAGATAGAAAGAGGCATTATATTAAAAAATGTTTATAGTTGTTCAGTAAAAATAGAGTACAAAAATATTGATTACATGAAGAGGGTATGGGCTACAGACATCCACCGTATTGAGAAACGTCGGAGGGCAATGTTTCAAAATTGATTATGGGAGTTTATTCAATACCAAGAGAGACTGATCCTCAGACGTGCCGGTACCCTCGGCGTTGCCCCCCTCATCGACTTGCACTTGGGACTCCACTTGGTCTAAGGCCTCAGCGATCGGGGGATCGTCCAGTTGAACTGCTTCAAGAGAAGGGCGAACAGACGACACTACATCAGCGAACCTTAGGATGACCGACCGACAGGCCATCCTAATTCCCCTCTCTAAGTACTCAAGATCAAAGCCTTGAAACTCATCCGAAAGTTTGTAGGCCTCAACAGCATCGGCCTCTGCCTTCTTCATAGCCTCCACTAGATCACTCTTGAATTGAGCAGTCAGATCCTCTTCCTTCGTCTTGAATAGATCATCCCTAGCCTTCAGGTCAACATCGTGCTGCTTCGTCAGCTCATCCAAGTTCCTGGCATGTTCGGTCCTGGAACTCTCAAGTTCAGCCCTTGCAGTCTCAAGCTCTGTCTACAGATCAGCCTCATGATGAATGGCCCTCTCGGCTTTATGAAATTTTTATTAGTTTTCAGCCATCCACTTAGTGGCTAAGGTAAAGGCAGAGACAGACTGCACATAAAAGGACACTTGTTAAGAGGCCGAGGAAACAGTTGGTGAAAATTCAACTAAGGAGAAGAAGTAAAAACAAATACCAGAGCCAGTGTGTGCAGACCATAATCATAAATCTTGGTCGGGGGCATCTTTGATAAGAATTCATAGTCCGTGGCCGAGGGAGCAGAAAACATCGAGGCCTTGGCCGCCCTTAAGTTAGTAATGAGAGAAGATGGTTCAGTCTTCAGGAATGCTAAGTTCTGAGACCAATAGACCCCTATACTGGAAGAGGAACCAATCCCCTTAGACGACTCCATCCTTGCCCTTGTCCTGGAATCTGATTGAGGGTCAAATGGGACTTCCGGCTCTTTCCTTTTATGACTATCGATGGTCAGCTCAATATGCATCGGCCCCACGGCCTTTGACTTCCTCGGAGCCTGCTTAGGCTCTTTGCCTTTTTTCTTGCCGAGACCAGACAACAAGCTTGGGGCAGTCATTTCCCAGAGATGGTCAGAGATACCTGCAGGACGACCTAAAAAGAAGATGACACATCAGAAAAATGCAGAGGCAATGATAAAACACTTCGAAAAAAGTAAAGATTGAGCAAAAAATAATAATAACTCACATAACTCTGTTAAGGGGCCGACCCTCAGACCAGCTTCTTTGAGTAACCAAGGGGTCATAAGATCTTCAAACTTTGTAAGTCCACCCTCTCTCCCTCGTTCTCTCAGATACTCAACTCTTTCCTTCTCATCCAGACTATGTCTGGAGTCTGACCTAGCCTTCATCGACGGGTTAGACCATCTCCTTGGAACCCTCGGACCATCGTCCAAAGGTTGAGTCTCGGTAGCAAATTCCCATTCTCCAAAAATGAAGAAAAATCTCTTCTTTCAGTCGTGGTTGGAGGTTTGTGCCACATGGAGAAGTTTTTTATCAGACCTCCTCGCCCCCAGGTGGTAGTACCCAGGATGTTTGGATGAGGAAGTGATATTGTAACAAGCCAAAAACACATCGGTTAAAGGCTCGTTAGTGAAGGCATTCTTCCACAAGGAGATGTAGCCGAGGATCATCCTCCAGGAGTTGGGAGGAAATTGAGAGGGGGCAACACCGAGGGCTGATAGTATGTTGACTATGGAAGGGTGCAGAGGGAATCTAACGTCGACCTTTAACATTTTTTCATATATATGGATCTCCCCCTCATCACCCTCAAAGACTCTATCAGACTCAGAGGGAACCCTCATACTTATGTTGGGTTGTGTGCTAAAGAGATGCCTCCATAATAAGAGATCACGGTCTTTGACTGGCGACACATAAGTGGAAGTGGTTGAAGTGTTAACTTGACTATCATCACCATCAGAAGAACCCTCTATATCATCCTCATCTCTCTCGTCCCCAGATCCTCCAACGTCTGGGGGACTACCTATAAAGGCTACTTGAAATTCATAGGGGGACATAGTTGTCACAGGGACAGCCTCAGAAGGTGTTGTGCCCTCGGCCTGTTGGCCTGGGCTGAGAGTGGATGTCTCTCACCTCCCAGAAGGGCCAGCACCTATCGAAGATGATGTCATCCATCTCTCCTTCGTGTGAATGACTCTTGGCTGGACGACCAGACGACCCTCCGAACTCAGATGGTACCACGGTGGCTAATGGGATTGGAAAGATGGGTCGTACCCAATTAGGGTCGGCCCCTCGTCTCTTCTCCTCCTCTTCCTCTACTCGTTTGATCTCTACAAAGAACTTCTCTCTCAGGGATGGAAACTCCTCAGCTAAATCGTAAAGCCTCCTAAGCATGGAGGGGAGGACCCTACACTTAGAAGAATTTGGCTAACCTAACTACAAACAAGTTGGAAATTGACTAACTTGGACTTTTGGATTGAAACAAAGGAATGTAAAGGTTTTAACCAAGAACACTCAAGAACAAGCCACCAGAGAAGAACGCCGGAAAGTTATGAAATAGCCAAAGAAAAATCTAGTCCTACAGACCTAAAGCAGTAGAAGTGTTAAAAAGCAATGGAATGTAAAAAGGGCACTGTCTCAAAAGGATTACCTGAGAAGGGATGGCGAGGCTTGATGAAGAAGTCGTAGAAATGGCTATGGCTATGGAGCTATAGAAAATCTAGAGAGAGAGAGAGAGCTTGGGCACGAAGAATAAGAAGAAGTAAATAACTTCAAAAAACTTGCTTAAATACATAGCTGTTGAGTGTGCCCATTAACCAAGGTAGAGCACGGCCCACGAGGTGGGCATCATTAGGGCACAAAGTCCCAAGCAGTGTGCATCCGCCACGCCTAGGAAACTAGAACGACAGTGGATATCTGCCCAAGTGTCACATCAGCTTGACAGGTGTCACTCATTAAACTGACCATACACTCATCTAAAAAGAAACACTGTCCCTCAATCATCTCAACATCATCGATGGCTAAGGGCTGGGGGTGATTGATATACCCATATATACCCTCGTCCAGGCTGAGGGTGCCCTGAACCTGGACTGGTCTAGGATGATCTCTTAACCAATATCAGACAACCCTCCAAGGGGCCGACCCCTCATCAGTCCCAGACGACCCTTCAAGTGGCCGACCCCTTATCAAGCCAAATGACCCTACAAGGGGCCGACCCCTCATCAAGCCTACACGAACCAGGCCCAGATGAACCTTCAAGGGGCCGACCCTTCAAGGCCCAGACGACCCTTCAAGGGGCCTATCCCTCATCAGGCCCATACGACCCTTCAAGGGGCCGACCCTTCAAGGCCCATATGACCCTCCGAGGGTACGATAGTATGAGGCTCAAATTGGTCCAGACTCACTACTGAAAAGAACTTTGCCCTCGGCCTCATCTCATAGGCCGAGGGTAACATCATCACAGCGCGTGGTTTGGAAGACGCGTGGAACAGTGCGCGTGAGGCTCACATGGCACGTGGAAGACCGTTATAACAATATTACCCCCTCGCGTGAGGGAATATTATGTCATCATTTGGCATCTACAAGTGTTAACAGGAGATTGGCTAGGTCATCATTCACATGCACCATGTTTACTTGGGGGGTACACTACACCCCCCAAGACCTATATATACTTATCACCTACAACCCTACAGGGGGATGGATCGATAATTGTAACCCTAGTAAAAACTCTACTGGTTCACATATTAGAGCGATAAAGTGAGCTTATGTGCATTGTATCCAAGGCCATTAGTGCCCATACTTAGTGGATCACACACTCACAGTGGATGTAGGCCTAATTGGCTGAACCACTATACATCATTGTCTTATTCCTCTTATACTCATCCCCTTCTACACACTTATACGTATACATCTCTATGGCTACCATTGTTGTTACTGTTTGAGCTCATCAACACTTATCTGATGATGATGAATCTCAGCATCATCAGAAATGTTGAGTGCATAGTTTGCTGTATTACCGATTAAGGGAAATAAATTAATAAGGATTGAGAATTAGATTAGTATAGACCATAATTAATTTTAAAAATATGAGAATTTCGTAATTCCTATAAAACATTCAAACTAAAAATTAGTCGTGTGATGTAACTTTTAAATGGAGTAAAGACTAATAAGGCATCGATTATTCGAATCTAAAATTTAAGGATTAAATATATAAAGAGAGTCTGAAAATGTTGTTAACTTCGACTTCACCATCATTGTTTAGAGTAACAGTGACGAAACTATGGGTTGACCCTAATTTGGGCGGATCAAATATAGGTTAGGCTAAATATGGGTTGGACCAAATATGAGTTGAGCTAAATGTGGATTAAGCCAAATATGGGTTCGGCCAACCCATTTTTTTCTAGTAAAGTAAGTATTATAACCGAGGTATACATAAAAAACTCATATTTTACTCACAACTTTTAAAAGTGAGCTTTATATTTGACTCCCGGCTTTTAAAATTCCGCTTCATCTTTGATTCATAGCTTTTAAATGTAAACCCCATATTTAACTCATAGCTTTAAATATGAGGGTAATATTTAAATGACGGGCTAATATGAATTATTTAATTATTTGGGTCACATTTTGCCACTACCAGTCTCTGGTATAAAAACATCGACGATCTTTTAAAAGCTTCTTCTTTGAACCTTGTTTGAAATCTCCTTTTTTGTCTAACTTTCATATTTTCATACCGGGTAGTATCAAAATCCCCATCCAGTCTTCAAACAATGATTATAGCTATAAAAAGAAACCTATGAAAAAAAATCAGAACTTGTGCCTCGATTCCCAAAAAACATAAATTACTCAAAACTAGTAACTTCAACATCAATTAATGCCTTTTCCTCTCTTGAACTTGTCAACCGTCGTAACAAGATTTTAGCAATAGGATACAAAGTTTTTTTCTGAAGTGCTTTTTATTGCTCAAGAATTGAGAGTGACAACATTTAGTGGTTTTGACTGCATAAGTTTTACTAATTGAGGCCCTTATTCTTAATTGTTAATATCAAATTGTATAAAACATAATACGATGCTCATATAGAATTTTCGTTTTGGAAAAAAAGATTATTTCAAAAAGTAATATTAGGGAGATTATTTATCGTGATCCTTTTTTATTACCCGGCTGATGTGCCAAACATACATTGAGTGATTTTTGTAATTCACATGGATCCATTTAAAACTCCACCTAATATATTTTTGACACATCAGTAGGGTAAAAAAAAGTCACGAAAAATGATCTCCCTAATATTACTCTATTTCAAAACACACAAAAGTAAATTACTTATCATACGTTTTGTAATTTAAAAATAAACTAACCATTAACTTATGAATGGATAAATCACGGGACAAAAAAGCCAAAAAAAATCTAGGTGAGAAGATTTCCAAACCGAAGACTATTTTAGAGAAAGACAGAGAAATCGAGAATTTTATAGAATTGTGATATTTCATGTTATTTTATTAAACTAAGCGATTAGGAAAAAAAGTTTGATGTCTCTGAGACATCAAATGTCTTATGTCTTGGAAATGTGATTGGTCATACCACAGGTGCGGACCCATATTACTTATGGAAATGGGTTCGTGCTAGCGTCATTAACCAATCATATCTCCAAGACATCAAACTTTTGATGTCTCAGAGACAACCAAATTTTTTCTAGTAACTAGAGGGCTTCATCAATAAAGGCAAGTGGACTAGTGGCGTTAAGAAAGAGCGAGAAGTTGTAAGAGTTGAGGTGGGAAAAGAAGGGGAAATGGAATCAAAGAGGGAATTAAACTTGTAAATGAAAATCCAAAACAATATGACCATATCAAAATTAGATGTTAAAAGAGACGTCTCAGCAAACCTTGCATCAAAAGAACAAGATCTAAAAAGATGATAGAAATCAACGCTCTCAAATAATATGATTTATAGGATTATGAACAATATCATACCTAGTAATAAATTTAGAAAATGGTCTTTTAAAAATAGGCTCAAAATATAATATCTTGAGACTCTCAAATGTGCTATCTAAAAAACTTTTGTCCTAAAAAACACTTATTTTTGTTGTGAAAGAGTCGCAAATAATGCATCTTTGCCCGTGGACGAGTTAGTAAGATCACTTCAAACTTATGAGTAATATCTAGATCATCGTTAAGAGTCAAAAAAGGAGAATGAGGTAACTTTCAAACATATAGTAAGGAGTCTAACCATTTATTTTACTTTAATGAAGAAGGATTTTATTGCTTAGCCAAACGTTTCACCGAGCTTCAGAGACTTAAAAACTAAAGAAACGAAAATGACATATATAGTTACGGACGTTTCTTTCCTCCCATATATAGAAGTAGATAAAATGGAATTAGTACTAACTCCCACATGGTGAAAAAAAGTAAAAGTTCCCAAGCATAAAATGATCCTAATTGACTGCTGTACATTTCTAACATCAAGAAATGGAATAATTGAGAATCTCGAGAAATTGGCCAAGTCTCTAAAGTAGCTAAAGTAGTGATGAATCTTGTTAGTAAAATGGGTCACATATAAAGTCCGTTGATGAGTTAGTAAGATCACTTCAAACCTATGAGGCAAATTTGGTTCATCGTTAAAGGTGCAAGAAGGAGAAATAGGGAACTTTCAAAGTTCATATAATAAGGACTATAAACGTTTATTTGACTTTAACGAAGATGGAGTTTCTTGCTTAGATAAAAGTTTCACATAAGTCAATTAAATTTCGATTAAGTCAAAGAATTAAGGTGAACAAAGTAGAACCTCTGTGACACCCCACCTAATAAAATGCGATCACTCCTATATAAAATTATAACAGGAGTCTCATATGGATCATTCTTAGCATCACAGTCGAAAATCCATTTAATTACTAATAATCTATTAGTCCGGTGTCAAAATTTTACTTAACTACTCTATTTAAACAACTACAATTTAAAACATCCATACAGTTTGCGTAAATGAAATTGAAATGAAATAAAATAACTGAACACTCGGTGAAAATATACAACCATAACGAATGCTGTGCTAAAAGAATAAATAAATGCACTTGGGCCATTGGCCCGAATACTTATATAGTACATCCTATCTAGATTACAAGAACGGAAGTGTCTACTGAGAATCCGGCACGCATCCACAGCTGCTGCAGCAGACGTCTGACTCAAAAGAAGTGTCATCCAGGCGTCCCTGTGTCTGGACACCTATATATATATAACAAGAGAGGAAAAGTAGACAAACGGGTCAGAGCCCGAGTTTTGAAAATATTTAGCAAGTGCATAAATGCCTTATTTTTAGAAAAAGGTTTTAAAAATATTTAAATTTGGTATCGCACTCCCATGAGATAACCCTCACCTCTCCACTAACAGTGCACTCCTAGCACATCCCTCTAAACATCCTAGTCAAGCTACCCTGCTAAACTAGTCTATCACCCAGCTACTATCCACCCTAGATAGTCCAAGTAATGTACTAAGGGCTAAACTTCTCCCTAGTCTCAAAACTAATCCATGTTCGTGAGTTGGGTGTCTCGCAAAGCGAAATCCAAATAAGGAACCCCCCCGATACACTACTACGTGGCAAGGTCGGTACTCGATTTATCCATACATAAATTCATATAACAATATACATCCGGATCCATCTCCCGGAATGAGAATTCATTTCCTTTATTTCCATTTATCTCAAAACTTTTCATTTCCTTTCTTATATCCATGAAATGTATATAAAAGTCAATTCATTATCATGAATTTCTTCAACATAACTTATAACTTTTTAAAAGCCAGTTTCATAACATATGCTTCCATTTCCCTTCTTCCATCCGGGAAGTGTTTTCGAAGCCAAATCATTTATCCCATTTCCATTCTTCCATCTAGGAAATTTAATTAAAGCCAATTTATTATCATAAATTACTTTAACATAAGACTTAACGCGTTCTAAGACCGCCCGTCCGGGTTTCCCCACTGTGCGCGCCCCTAAATGGCTATCATCTTCCAGGGCCTCTTATCAAGACAACCTGGGATCCTACAATGCAATACGTCGGGAAGCGTCCATATGTTCGCGAGTTAGTCATGACCACACCCAGAATCACCTAACCAGCGCAGAAAATACAATAATCGCTCATATGGCCTATAGGACTATATCCACTATGCATTCATTAGCCAGGGGGCTTCACCATACGTATGCAACTTCCCTTATAATAGCGATTTAGAGAGCTGTGTATCCAAATTTTATTATTTATGAAAATCATTTCCTGAACCATTTTGAAAACATTCATTTTTACATTTTCAAAAGTCATTTATCTCAAATCATATATATACTTTAATCAGATAGAATACATATACCATATATACCTCCTCGAATATATATATAAATGGCCATATTTGCCAAACATATCTAACGATGACCAATAATCCCAAAGATTCTCTCAAAGAATCATAATCATGCATTCATATTCGCATGATACTAAACCCAAAGTATTTCCTTACTTTAATAAGTAATACATACCTTAATCCCATCTAAGGATTTATTTCGATATCTCCAATTATAACACTCCACACTAAATGAATATATATCTATATTCCTAATTTATCCTAATTGTCTCGTAGGATATACTCACTCCACAATCAATTATAATTATGCTTCCTATACGAATAATTATATGGGCCTAAATTCCCACTAACAATATCCTAGGGATTTATCTTTCCCAAACAACCTTAAATTTAATGGGTTATGGATTTCATTTCCATGAACCCAAGGACTACATCTTGTCCATATAATCACTTAAAAGTCCCCACCATAATTTAGGAACTCTAAACCATCAAATTCTACAATTATTCTATTTTCCTCGAAAATATAGTTTAAGGGTTATACATTTAAAACCCTCACTTTACCCTCCTAAATTCCCTTAATTAGAGGACCATATAGTCCTAAAAGGTCCCTTATGTTATCACATAATTAATCTCGAAGAAAGATGAATTGGAATCTATCCCATCCAAATCATCCTAGAAAAATTGCCATCTTTCAGCAGGGGTCGATCGATCTACCCTTGGTCGTCGATCGATCGATCCCCCATGATCGATTGATCGATTGATCATGGTAGGCAACTTCTTCTCCGAGAAGCTATTTCAGCCATTAAAGCTTCTCCCAATCTTTTATCTCTGTCTCTAACATCCTACAACCTTAACCAACAAGTAATACACATATAATAAGGGTTCTAAATGTCGTAGAACCCGAAATCACCAATTAATTTAGGTTGAAACCTAAGTTTCTCCGATTATGAAATTTTAGGGGTTTATTCGTTTTATCTCCTGAAAACCCGTTTTATCCACGAAAACCTAACCCAAAATGTTTAGGGTTTGTTTATACCAAACTACGATATGAGATTTATGCTCAAAATTAAGTAAAGCAAGTAAACACTTGCCTCGTGGATATAATCCTACGACCTCGAGCCGAATTCTGTGGAGTTTGGTCGGAACCTCCCATTTTCTCCTCTTTTCTCTCCTCCTCTCTCTTTTCTCTTTCTCTTTCTTTCTTTCTTTCTTTCTCTTTTCTCCCCCTCTCCCTCTTTATAAAGAAATAAAAAGGATTTAACCCTAAAAACCCAAAAATGACTCGTTTACTCAATTACGAGCCCGTTTAACTCTAAAATTCCCCGAAATTCAATTTCGACAATCGGACACTCTTTTCCGACTATCTCGGACATTTCGATACTCATGGCACAGTCAAAATTTCCATCCAAGGTGCTTGACCACAAATCACCATTCCAACCCATATAACTTGATGCAGATCTTCTAATCAAAATCTTAGCTCTTTTGTCGCCTTTCTCAACGGCGACATATAATTAAAATACTTCGACCTATTTAATCCCAAAAGAAATTACAACACCCATCGAAAATCATTAAATCCTCAAAAATCCCAAAAATTACTATTTCGAGAAATTCTCCAAATTGCCAATTTATACTCAATTATGGAATTTAATTGTCTCCAAAAGGACGGGTTGTTACAACCTCAAAACCAATTAATAACTTCTTTTTACTTATGGAGGTAGAGGGCATGTGTCTAAACAATAAGAGTCACTTTATTTTTTATGATGTTTTGGTTAGTGTCTACATATGAGAATAGGGGCGGACGCACAATAGGACAAATTGGGGCGACCGCCCCGGTTTAGATTTAAAAAAAATTAGGGTTATTTCTAATAACCTAAATGTTGAGGTGAAAATGGTCATTTATGAAACATGAATATATATATTTGTGCCACTTGACTCAAAATCAAAGTCATTTCTTCAAGTACCAGCTGACCCTATTTTTTTTCCAACAAAACTCTTACCTTCTCTCCATTCAAGAAGAACAAAGCATCCATAAAAGGTAACTGTTATTAGTTAATATTTAACACTTGTTTAACCTTGTTATTTGTTAGCATTTAACACTTGTTCAAGCAGACGACCCTAGATGTTTGTTTAAGCTTGAATGTATTATGTATATACCCTGTTATTTTTTAGATTTAACACTTATTTAATAACTTTCATTCAACAACTGTTTTTTTTAATATACATGTATTTAACGTGTGATATATTTGTTAAGTTAATTAATTTATTAGACTTTTTTAATTTAACAAATGTTAGATTTATGCCCAAATTACTAATTTATCTTAGATTAATTAGCTTAAATAATGTATATTAGATTTATGCCCAAATACTAATTTATGTTTGATTTATGCCCAAATTGCTCAAATATATGTTAGTTTAAATTAGTCTGATTTTTCAGCCCCAAAGTTTATGAATATTTAAATTAGATTAATATTTCAGGCCCTAAGCATTAGTTTGCTCATGGTTGGCTTGTTAGGCTAATATTATGTTGAAATATCATATATAAAAAAATCCACAAATAAAGTAGGAGTCCAAATTTAATGGGGTTCTTTCGAGGTGCTAAAAAATGGTTGTCGGGTTTTTTTAGGAGAGAACTTCTCCATGGCAGGTTTTTATTGAGATTCAATGGGGTCTTCATCAAGATGTTTCTGTTCCATCAAGTGCTTGGGTTGAACCTTAATGGTGTCAGGTGAGTTAACTCATTTTCGTACTTCATATTAAGCAAAATTCAATTGTTATCACTACTAAAATTTGGGTATTCTGAATATTTATTAAGCGTTGTTTATTTCTTAAAATTAAATAGGTATTGTTAATAATTATTAGGGTAGTTGTTTGGGCTGCTATAGTTTGTATAAAACTCGAAATAACCCAAACAAAATTGCCTCGGGGCTCCTGCCCCCAACACCACTCGAAACTTGCGCCCCCTTTGACAAAAAATACTAGATTCCCCACTGCATTAGAAGATGTTTTTTCATATTTTAGTAATGATAGTGGATACGATAAGTGTAGGACAAATGACAACTTTTCCAAAGGGAACATCTTGACTTTGGGAATAGAGGCTTAGAGGTCTCCACCCAATCAACTCTTGTTGGAAAAAAAGATGAGGGGATGGCTAATAATGATTTGTCAATCCAAGAGGTTGCTTAAAGACCAATTATAGAGAGAGATAGAGATAGAGATAACATTTCTACCCAATTACAAGTGGATTACAGTTATGCTGAAGCTGATAGATTTTAGAGAAATGTTGAAACTTATAGATTTTAGAGAAATAATGAAGAAAGAGAAGATATATCTATATAATAAAGTAGTAAACTTATGTATGTCATAAGATGAAAACATGATGTCATCTATATAATTTTTTTTACACTACCATTTTTGCCCCTCAAATTTTTAGTTTTCCCCTTCTTTTAACACACTCTAATTTTTCTCCCTTCTCTTCAAAATTCAAAAATAGGGGTAGAATAGTATTTTGGCATTTTGATGTCATTTTTGTTGCTCTCATCATTAGTCTAAAATGCATTACTTTTGATCAAGACTCCTATTACCCTTCCCCATGACACAACTCCTCCGAAGCTTCCCCGACCTAATTTGACGAAAGCTTTGTATTTGAAACAAAGACACATATGACCAAAATTCATAACTCCTAAACCTCATACCAAATCACCAATAACCTAAATCTCTCACCATCAAAGCTCCGACCACCTATAATTTAGACAACCCAAAATTCATACCACCTAAAACTTAGAAGAACACCTCCGTCCAGCATAAATCGGTACCCTTCTATCCAGATCGAATCTCGATCCCTTCCAAACATCATCTATCACTCCGATTGTAACTTTATTAGTTTTACAGATCTGATTGGAACTAAATGGATTTTTTTGTTTGTGTTTCCGACCAGTGACATGAATACAGTCTCCCTCTCTTTAGCTTTATTTTTATTGAGATCGAAATTTTAAATTTGAGATATAGAAATTTGAGATAAAAAATGTTTGGGCGTGGAAAAGCAGGCAAGGGAGTGGGAAAAGGGAGGAACCAAACATCACCATAAGGTCCTCCGTTACAACATCCAGGAAATCAACAAGCCAGCCATCAGGATATTGGCTCACACGGGAGGCGTTAAGTGTATCAGCAGTTTGATATACGAGGAAACCCGTGGTGTTCTGAAGATATTTCTAGAGAACGTCGTCCGTGACGCTGTTACCTACACTGAGCACACCCGTCGCAAAACTGTTACTGCCATGGACGTCTTTCTCAAGAGGCACGAAACTTCTTGTTGTCAAAGTCTTGCTGTTAAAGTCGTTTATGCGATTATGCCCTCAGTCTATCAGTCAAAGTCTTGCACGAACATCGTTTATAGATTTGCTGGTTAGACTTTTAAATGACCAAAGTCTTGCTGTCAAGAAAAATATGGTTGGTTTTTGGGTATGGTTATTAATTTTAGAGTTTATTATGTGATTACAGCAAGCTTATGGTCTGTTTTGGGTATTTGTTAATGAAACAAGTGTTTGGAATGGTATTATGAAAAGAAAAAAAAAACAGTTTATTGTTTAAATCTTTTGCAGATCCACCTATTGATGGTCTATTTTGCAGATCCAATATTTTTTGTTGGTCTATTTTACAGATCCAGCTATTGTTGATTTTTTATTTTGCAAATCCAGTTATTGTTGTACAGTAAGACAATGTGTTTATTAGGATTTTGAAGTGCATAAGCATTTTGCAGATCCCCTATTTTTGGAGATCCCCTATTTTTGTTTCCTTTTTTCCTGTTGTTTTTCAGGACTTTTTTTCCCTTTCTATATTTCAAGATTCTATTAGACAGTACACTGAGTGTTCACAATACATTTTGATATAACTCAATTTTTGCAGATCCTCTATTCTTTCATTATAAACCATGTAATAGGATGTGTTTCTTTAGATATTTTGTATATACATTATACATCACACTTCATTCTGTTGTGTTTATAACATTTGTTTTTGTTGAATTTAAAGTTTATAGTTTAATATTCAATTGAATTTGTTGAACTTAAAGTGAATTAACCGGATTATTATATAGGAACTTTTTTTTTTCAATCTAATCATGTGAATGTAGTGGAACGACAACAAAAACAACTTTTTGTTTTGATAAATTTGACAAGAATGCTCCGGGTGAAAAGCCCTTAAAACATGAAAATAAATTTCGAAGAGGAGAAATGGGCTGCTTAAGAAAGCGTTTGAAATGATTCTGCACGAAATGACTTTGAATAGGTATTTGTGATGATGTTTGAAATGGCTCCAAATAGTTATTTGTGGTGACATTTCAACTCATGTATCTTATATGTACAGTTTAAGATGTAAAAGTATCTAATATTAAAGTCAGGTATATATGTGGTGACATTTCAAATAGTTATTTGTGGTGACTATGCTTTTTTGTTTAAAAGGAAATGAAATTTAATGTAATATTAGATCATTAATAAAATGCTTTGTGCAAGAAAAAAGCATTGCAGTACTATATTAAAATTTGGATAAATTGAGACTTAAATTACTAGAGCAAGAACACGGAGTTATTTGGGCTTTAAGGAAGCAATTTCACAGTTGAGTTTGCAAAGCCAGAGTAGAGGGGGGAGGAGGGGCCTGTTGTAGGGACTGATCACTGCAATTTTTTCCACGGTCAGTATTTTCTTCAATTATTTAATTAACTCATTTATGCTGACATGAATATATGAAATTGTTTTGGAGATAAATTAGTTATATTCATAAATATATTCAAATGGTTATCCACTCTTTTTTTGTGATTTCTATAATCTATTTTTTGGATCAGTACATTGCTGGTTTTGATGTGTGTTACAAATCTGGAGATCTGGTGCCAATTTTTAGAGCTTTTCCAATGCCATATGCTCTGTTTTGAGTACTTATGGATGCCAATTTGGCAAGGGATACCATTTCATACCCTAAGGTTTGCTGATGTTTCTATGTTTTGGGTATTTGAATTTTGTGATAGGTAAACACTCAGTAAGTTTTTTTTTTTCTGAATTTGTTTTAATGTTTTTTTCACTGTTTGTTACTAATTTATGAGGGGCGCGGTCATTCCAAAAATCGGTACAGTCTATGTTCTATTTCATTTCACTCCAAACACAAGTATACATCATTTTTCAAATTCGATTTAGTATTAGTATTTTTTCAAATTCAATTTAGTGTTAGATTTAGTATTTTTTTTAATCTTTCTTTCATGGGGTTTTTCTTTTTCTTTTTTGTTTCTTTAACTCACAATGTTTTGTTTGTTCATTTATTCTGAGGTTATTTCTTATTAGAAGAAAAACTGACTGTTTAGACTTAATGTTTATTAGAAAAAAACTGACAGTTTATCCTTGTTTATACCATAATTTCTAAGGTTAGGAATCACTATCAAGTTTGTTTTGTTGGGAATAATACAGATTCATTTGAAAACACGTGTACTTCAAGGCTAGAAGATGGTTTATTTCAGGATAGGCATATTTATTAATTTTGTATTGCTCTTTGCATTGTCCACTTAGTTATGATTTGTTCCATCTGCAATACTTTGTCCCACATTGATACTCATTAGATAAAAATTTATGGGTAGAACGTGTACATATTGTGGTTTCCACCATTACAAAAAAAAAATAAAAAGAAAACAATGATGCATATTTAGTGAAATCATTTTAATAAATATGTGTGTATGATTCAAATCTGGTACTTCTCTCTCTCTCTCTCTCTCTCTCTCTCTCTCACACACACACACACACACACACACACACACACACACACATAATGCACTCTATATCGTGCTATAAACTTTCTTGGTTATGTAGGCCTAGAATTCACTCACACACAAGAATTTCAAAATGATTTTCAATTTTTCTTTTGTTAATTTTATTTTAGGCAAAAATAATATTGTTTTAGGCATGGTAGTTGTGGACTTACTGGATTAGGACTTAGGTGAATAATGTTTTTCGTCCCAAGTAATGAGATGCATACAAGATGGGATTTTTGCGTTTAAGATCATGCTGCCAACAGACTAACCATGTCTGTAGCCGGTCAAACATTTACATCAACAACAACTTGGCCAATTCGGCTACTTATAGTGACAACATCTTAGCCATCTCGGCCACTTACCACTACAGCAGCATAACCAACGAGGACATTTGCAACTACAACTTAGTCGTGTACAAAAACATCTTGCCCACTTCCAACAACAACTTAAATGATATTGTACATATGCATTAGTGTTTTTAGAAGTGTGTAAATATGAAACAACCGGTACTTTTTTATCTTTTAACCTCTCTTTGTAATGGATTGTATTATTTGTGGTGCTCTTTAATGAAATTTTTTTCTCAATTAGTTTAATTCGTTTTGTGTTGTTTCCCTTTTGCATTTGTTAAAGATGTACACTATTATGTTCTTACTTAGACGTGTAACTCCACATTAAACTTTTCAAAATTATGTGCGTGCCTTTATTGGAATTTTTTGCCATTTTTCGATTATATACTTTTTAAATTTTCAGCGTGCCTTTAGGCACGGGCATACCCTAGTGTGTATATATATATATATATATATATATATATATATATATATATATAGAGAGAGAGAGAGAGAGAGAGAGAGAGAGAGAGAGACAGATAATTGGTCTTTTTGTATTTCTTTGATTGATTTTCACTAATACAGAACAATAGTATATATATAGTTTTACATGTAAGAGTAATCAACAAACTAAAACATATTAATAGAATGTTGATTTCATGATGACACATTTGTCATAAGAGACTTTGATGAGTTGGTCAATTCCAACTGTGCTAATGTTGAAATATATCTAAGATCCTCGTGCAAGATGATGGAGGCGTCATCCATCAGATTGAATCAAAATTTGAGAAATTTAGCAGAGGAAAGCCCTTTGGTTAATAATTTAGCTTATTGATCATCAGAGGAAATAAATTCCACAATAAGATCACGTTTAACCACGCGTTCTCGAATCAAGTGGTAATCGATTTCAATATGTTTCGTTCGAGCGGGGAAAATAGGGTTCAATGCAAGTGCAAGAGCTGCGATATTATTAGAGAAAAGCATAGGTCCATAGGTAGTGGAACTTGAAGATCACGTAGGAGAATGTGAGGCCAAGCTAGTTCCGCAACTGTTATAGACAATGCTCGATACTCTGCCTCAGGATCGAGCTACCATGGCTTATTTTTTTGAATCCCAAGTGACAGGTGAAAAGCCCAGAAATACCATGAACCCTGTTGAAGATCTGCAATCATTGGGATTTTCAGCTTAATCCGCATCAACATAAGAAGACCGTCAGAATAATGAAGGCCATAGTTAGAAGACCCTCGAAGATAACGCAAAATTCGCATAACAATAGTAAAATGGATATATGTGGGATTATGCATGAATTGGAAAACATGATTTACAACAAACTGGATATCTGGGCGTGTGAAGGTGAGGTATTGCAGTGAACCCATAATATATCTGTATGGGGTAGGATCAGGTAGAGGGTTCCAATTATTTTGGAGATGCGAATTTAAAAGGAACATGGGGTGACTCACGGCTTGATGGAATGCATATTCGAGGAGTGAAGAAGATCAAGCATATACTTTGATTGGTGCATAAAGATGCCAGTAGAGGTGTATTCAATTTCCAAGGCAAGAAAGTGCTTTAGTTCCCCAAGGTTATTCATTTCAAATTGATCCTCAAGCTAACCAATAAAAGACTAGATATAAGAGGGATTGTTGTCGATAAGGATAATATAATATACATAGAGTAGAAGATAAGTGAGGGAAGAGTTGTGGGTATTGATTAAGAGACAAGGTTCATCTTGATATTGTGAGAATCAAGGTTGGAAGAGCTGACTTATGAAGGTATCAAACCACACCCTGAGTTCCTGTTTGAGGCCATATATATCTTTGTGTAGTCGACAAATAAAATCTAGGTGTTTAGGATCCACAAAACCTTGGGGCTGGCTCATATAAACCCTTAATGAAGTGTCCCATCTAAAAATGCATTTTTTAGATCAAGTTATTTCATAGACCAGTGATTGGAGGCAGTAATTTTAAGAACAATGCACACAGTAGTATGTTTTACTATAGGACTAAAGGTCTATGAATAGTCAAGCCCTTCCTCTTGATGAAAACCTTTCGCCAGAAGCCTGACTTTATGCCTTGAGACTGAACCATTTACATTGTATTTTACCCTATAAACCCACTTGCATCCATCTATGTTCTTGTGGGGAGGGAGAGGTACAAGTCTTCATATACCTTCATAATGGAGTGAAGTGAACTCCTCAACCATTGTCATCCTCCATTTAGGATCTTGATCAGAAGTAGTATAGTAAGAAGGCTTAAAAGTAGTGGTGATTGACGACAAAGAAGTTTTATTCATGTGAATGCCAGATTTAGCTCTTGCTCGAATGGGATGGGCATTGAGAGGAAGATATGGTGAGCGAGACACAAAAGAGCTAGAATGAGGACGAATGATGGAGCTGGGAGACGCTGATGTGGAAGTATCAACTAAGGAAGAGGAAGATGTAAGGAGACATATGGTTTGATTTGGTTGAGAAGCAGGAGGAGTGTGTAAAATAGGAGGGAGAAGAACTGAAGTAGGTGGAGTAGTGGATGATGGTGGAGATGTGGAGGAAGAAGGATATGTTTTCAACCATTGAGCGAGGGTAAAAGCTGATGGTGAGGGGGTAGATTAGTGAGATAAGGCAGGAAAATGAGGTTCATTAAAAATTACATTCCTAGAGATAAAAATCTTATTGTGAAGAAAATCAAAGCAGAAATACCCCTTATAGTCAGCTAGATACCCAAGAAATATAGAGGGTACGAATTTGTGTCGAAGTTTTTTTTTATTGTAAGGAGTTAAGAGAGGGTAACAAGCATATCCAAATATTTTTAGATGGGAATGAGAGGGATGCATATCATAAATAAGGTGAAGGGGAGAAGTATTATTAGTGTTGGGACTGAGAAATCTGTTGATGAGATAGGAAGCAGTGGTAAAGGCATGATACCAAAAATTCATTAGCAACGAAGCTTTCCAAAGGAGAGTGAGACTAGTCTAAAAAACATGCATGTGTTTCCTCTCAACAATCCTATTTTGCTAAGAGGTGTGTGGACATAGTTTTTTATAGTAGACACCACTAGAAGAAAGGAAAGACTAGAATGAGACTTTTTGAAATTCAGCAGGACCACCAGTTCTAAGAATTTTGATGGTGTTTTTGAATTTATCTTCGATTAGAGATTTAAAGGAATAAAAAATAGCAAATACTTTAGATTCTTTCTTAATTGGGTATAGCCATGTACACCTAGTATAGTCATCAATAAAATAAATGTAATAAAAGTATCCATTGTAGGAATCCATAGGAGCAGGTCCCCAAATATCATAATGAATAACATCAATAGGAGCATTAGCTTTGGTACTAGAAACAGTAAAGGGAAGTTTAGCCATTTTAACATAAATGTAATGTTCACAAAGAAAGGGTGTGTGAGGTGTTTGTACAGTGGAAGGGGAGTGAGATGGGACATATGGCAACACTTTATTCCAAATATTTTGATTTGGATGTCGTAATATATTATGCCAAATAGGATGAGAGTCTCCAACCAATGAAAGTTGATGGAGAAGCAACAATAATTAAAGATCTAGATGGAGCAATAATGGATGAGGTCTTGATGGGATATAACCAAAGAGTATTGGGGCTTTGGTACAAAATCTTCCCTATGGAGAGATCATGTATACAAAGCTTAGAGGCATGAAAACTACATCGATAGTGATTGTTAAGAAAAAGCTTATGAACTGAAAGTAAATTGGCCGAGATTGAGGGTACACATAGGAGATTTTGAAGCTGAAATTGATGAGAAGGTGTAGGTAAGAGATCTTAACTAGAGTGAGAGATTTGTAAATTGTGTCCATTAATAACATGAATATTATCGTCACCACAGTAATCTGAGGAAAAATTGAGATTGTTGAAATCATTTATGATATGGTTTGTAGTTCGAGAGTTAGTGTACCATATTTGAGTAGTGTTGTCAGGACTATAATTTTATGATGCAACCATAGTAGTGAGGTTTGGACAAGGAGGCTTCCATTGGTAAGAGTAATCCATGAGATATAAAGAGTCTATGGAGGTGTGATTTTTGCGATTGCATATTTGACATGGTGCCTGTGGTCGAGGTGTGGGAAAAATACTAGAATTGCGACCATTGAAGCCTGAACCGAAGGAATTATAGAGACGTGGACCAGAATTTTTATTGCGGCCTCTACGGTATTGATTTTAACCATGACCTCATCCTCATTAATAGTAGTTAGGGTTACAAATGGTGTTGAACTGTCGAGGTCGATATTGAGCTGCCATAAAACTAGGAGGAACTTGTGGAATCAGTGATTTATTTTGTGCTTTGATGAGTTTCTCTTCAACTTTGAGAAGAACATGAAGATCTTCAAGATTTAGGGTTTCTGATCTGGTGTAAATGGAAGTTCGAATGGCATTGAATTGTGGAGGCAAACCATTCAGAATGAAGATTAGAGCATCTTCATCATCAATTCGAACTAATGTAGAGTTGAGACTGTCCCTCATTTATTTAATTCTTTGTATATACATATCGATTGAATCAGTTACCTTACTTATAGTTTGTAGATTTATCTTCAGATGAAGAATGTTTGATATGGACTGTGATGAATACCTTCGCTCAAGAGCAGTCCATACCTCTTTTGATGAACTGCAACAAATGATATGTGACAATGCAGATGAAGATAATGTTGCATTGGTCAAGATCATAATGCTTGATCTTGAGCAATCCATGTGTAGTACTCTGGATTGACTGCAGTGGTAATTTCGATAAACGTGGTGTGATATAATTTTATTTAATTCATAAATTCACTTATTTAACTAGGTAACTCAGATTTAACAAAACAAAATTAAAATTAAAATCAGCCCATGTGCGTGTAATTGTAAATACAAATAGGCAAGAAAGTGACACAGTAATTCAGGAAAAACTCCCCTCAGGGTAAAATCTTTTATATTCTAGAACATTGACACGGTTACATGACCTTTGAGTTACATACAACTTCCCTCAAACGTAATGCATGATGTCTATATCAAACCTTCAAAGCTTCAGCTATAACTCAACAGTGGCTTACTCACAGTCATACCAATTTGGACATGCAGCCCAGACACGCAGTCTCGATTCCTTGTAGGATCTCCCTCCATAATAGATCTTAGCTCTCTAGTTGTAGAGTTATTCTCACAACGGTTGAACTTTAGGCAAAGTATTGTGTGGGTTCCACAAAACAACTCACAAAAAATAAAATCTCTGGGATTTATGAATTGTGAACACAAATTTGAACCCTCAAAATTATGTTGGAGAAAAGGTAAACTCTCAAAAATGTATTCTAATAAGAACAAAATTTTCTCCACCTGAATACAGAACCCTGACACCTTATTTATAATATCTTTTAAGGCGGTGACGTGTCAGGAAAAAAGACTTCTGGTTTGAATGAACTGACCTGTCGTTTGAACGACGTCTGGTCTCGTTCGAACGAGATAGGATATCGTTTGAACAACCAGACATAAATCTCTATATTTGATTTACAGAGTTTTAAAATATTTGGGAACTTAGAAAACAACACTCTTACGAATATGAGAATAGTTATCAAAAAGATTTTATCATAAAAATATTTTTTGAAAGGATATTAATCCATTTTAAAAAATTCAAAAATCAATTTTCATAAAAATCATTTAAGCTTTTATAAAAAATCCCAACATTTTTATTTAAAAAATAGATTGAACTTAACCAATTTACTGAGTTCGCCCTTTTTGGGCATTATTGTTGAAGATGACTTGAAATTCGGATCGCCGATTGTAGATGTACGCTTTACAATGTTTCGACAAACTTGTAGCGGTATATGACATACTAAATGTGATAAACAATGTCCTTACAAATCTCCCCCTATGTATATGATGGTACAGAATAAAAACTATCTGAATTATCAAACTCAAAAATAACCTATACAAATCTACCCTCCCATAACTCGAATGTGGAAAGATAAACTGAACAAGTTTTCAATCAAACTTGGCTTCAATAAACAACTTTTCAAATCTCAAAGCTTTTCTCATCAAGGTGTGCAGTCCAAATAATCTTCAATTGTACTTACACACATGAGACAAAGCAAAAAACACGTGATGTATCGAGTTTGATATGATTAAGAAACATATATTAAATTAAGGCAATAATCAAATCTCCCCCATACAAAATATTCCCCATATTTCGTTCTCCCCATTTTTATGTATCCGAAATAGACAAGGAAAGAATAACCACAATAAATCACAGTGGGGTGTCATGGGAAACAAACCAAACATAATATTTTTGAGTTTTTCAAGTTTTAGTAAAAAAATATAGAAATATCACACACCCTGAATTTTTACTAAGACGAACGAATCGTGAATATAGAATGAATGGGTGTGAACAGATTCGATAGGAAAATTAACTCAATCATATCATAAGTGAAAGATGAATAAGTGTACTCCTAGTGAATGAACATAAAAAATAGTCCTTTGGTGTAAAAATGTTGAATTTAGATGACATCGTCTTAAATCAAAATCAACAAATCAAAGTCAACATGAATTTCACACCAATAATGTCCAAAACGTTTTTATGCTTTTTCAAGATTGTTAAGGACGTGCAAAGCCATTTTAATTCTCCAACTCAACTCCCTCATATATATTTTCTTTGCGAGGTGATCTAAATTCTCAAACATTGGAGAATTGGTGAATAAACCTAATGGCCCATAATTGGCATATATTTCTTTTTATTGCCATGAAATTTTTTCGGGCTCTTTAAAACCTCTTTGGACCCCGGATAACTAAAATTCATCATTTTTTAGGTCCAATTTGAACGGAGACTTAATTGGAAAGGATAAATGTGTACCTTTCGTAGCCCTTCACCGTTTATACAATTCACACAAACTCACGAAAAATGAATTAAAAAATATGAACACCTTTTATTATCTTATTGTATCTCATTTGGTTCATTTTAATAGACATAATTGAGATGAAAATACGTAACCAACATGTGATTTGTCAAGAACAAACATCAACCAAATCGGTGCATGTGTGCAATAAAGGACAAAGTGAGTCAAACATGTAGGCAACAACACTATATAATCTCAAAGACTCCAAACTTTGTAAAGCACATGAATGACACAATCTATTATCTCAAAACACTATCAAATGGCCACATGGATATGGCATAAAGTTGTGACTTGGTCATCCTAAGTGTGAATTCATATAAGGTGCAAACAATATACAAAACTCTTTCTGATTTTTTTTAAAAATTTTTCTAAAAAAGAAAATCTTTTTGTATGTTCCAAACACTATTCAGAAACAACCCAGCAGTACCAATGACATATAATCAGAATAAACATGGACTGAAAACAAAATTCCAGGGGTCGTTCAAACGAGAAGCCATGTCGTTCGAACGATAGGCGATCTCGTTCGAACGATAGGCAATCTCGTTCGAGCGAGATGCAATCTCATTAGAACGAGAAAAGCACAAATTTCCCAGATTATCCAGTCTGACATGCGGTTTTGTCCAGTGAGAAAATTTTGTAAAAAATATTTCCTGGAATGGGCAAACAGATTCAAAACAGTGCTAAAATAGTACCAGAAATAAGAAAAGAAAATAAAGATGCTAACTAAAATAAAACAAATGGTACCCATTAGCAATAGGCAAAGATGTCATTATGTAAATCACCATATGCTAGCAAACATGTCTAGTCCTCAACCGGGAAGAGCGGTGGAGTTTTCCAAAGATAGTGACATCTTTTGAAAAAACTCCATTAGATCATGTGTAGTCTTGATCAAAAAATTTACTTTCTCGGGAATATTTGCAAAATCTCTATCATTATCTGCAATCAAAGTATCATGAGTGGGTGCATATGTGTGAACACGTGAAGGGGCTTGATATGGCACAAATCCCAACTTAGAACAAAACTCCCTAAGGGTCCTCTCCTCTTGCAGTGGGAGCAAACATAAACCGGTATAGGAATTAATTTATCAAAAATTTTAGGATGAGACTTCCTAGACTGACACCCATGAGAATCACTCACGAAAGTGGAGATAGTCTCGGGTGCTTTAAAAGTAATGGATGCAACCTCATAACCTTTTCCAGCATACTCTCCATCATTCAAAACGGGATAGGGAACCGTCTTATCAACCTTCTTAGATGTGTTCTCTAAAGAAGCTTGTACCTCCCCGTGCCCGTTCGAGATCATCCTCGAGATGGGATACATGTGTCGTCAGACTAGACATCGTGTTGGTCAAGTCACATTTTTTCTTTTTTAGCTCATTATTCTCTTCCTTAAACTCATAAATTTGAAGACCTAGATTCCTATTCGACCTTTTTGTTTTCATGGTCTCGATAAACCACTTTCTAAAATACTTTCGGATCACACTTTCATCTCCGTTCTCAACCTCACTGTCATCTTCACTCGACTCATCGTCGACGCTCTCGTGGATGCTATCATCGTGGGACAAAGTAGAGGTATTCACACGGCTAGTGAAGGCAATAGTCATCCCTTATCCTAAATCTTTTTCAAACTCATCGTCCTTCTCTTTCTCTTCTCCCTCACTATCACTTAGGGTAGCGGGCATGGCAACTTTCTTGTCCTCTCTCCTAAGTCTAGTGGGACACTCAAATGACATGTGTCCTTTTTCATCACACTTAAAACATCTTATCTTCTCAAGTTTCTCCTCACTCTCTTTTTCATTATCACCACTTTCTTTGGCCTTGTCTTTCTTTTTGTATTTCTCCGAAAACGTTTTATTGGGATTTGTTTATTTTCAAAACTCGAGATTTTTTTTGAAATTTTTGGAAAGCAGGGCCATGTCAGAGTCGTCATCAGATTCAGATTCACATACATTCTCTTTCTTTTTTCTCTCTCTACTTTTATCCTTACCGGATCTCGACTGTGTCCTAAGTGCAACCCCCTTAGGCTTAACAGCTTAGGGAAACATATCTAACTCATAGGTTTGAAGATCACCAAGAAACTCTTCTAACTTAAGTGTGCTCAAATTCCCCATCAAGTTTAAAACAATGACTTTTGGAATAAAATGTTTTGGGAGAGATCTCAAAATCTTTTTCACAACCCACGTGTTATTAATTGCCTCACCCAAATTAAAGTTAGTGTTGACTATGTCCGACAAACATGCATAAAACTAGTCAAAAGTCTCTGTCTCTAACAAAGAGAGTGTCTCAAATTGAGTGGTAAGATTTTACAACTTAGATTCTTTAATAGCGGTGGTACCCTCATGTGTCAATTTTAAAATATCCCATGCATCTTTAGACGTGGTGCACGTCATAATTCGGTGGAACTATTCGGGAGTAACGGCTCCAGAGATAGCACTCAAACCACGTGAATTAAAATTGGACAATTTAAAATCGTCCTCAATCCAATTTGACACAGTTTTTAAAGAGGTGATGTTCTCAACAATAACGGTGGGAGGAGACCAACCATTTTCAACCAACAACCAAGCGCGCTCATCTATAGCTTTTGAAGAAGATTTCACGCGAGCTTTCCAATAGCAACATTATTGCCGTCAAAAGTAGGTACCCGATTATATAAGTGATCCATCAAAGTTTAAAAGAATTGATATCACAAAAACTTTTGCGGAATATAGGAATTCATAGTAAGATAGTGAAACCTGCTTTGATACCAGTTTGTAAATAAGATGTGATACCAATTGATTTAATTCGCAAATTCACTTATTTAACTAGGTAACTCAGATTTACCAAAACCAAATTCAAATTAAAATCATCCCATGTGCATGAAATTGTAAATAAAAATAGGCAAGCAAGTGACACAGTAATTCAGGAAAAACTCCTCTCAGGGCAAAACCTTTTATATTTTAGAACTTTGACACGGTTACATGACCTTTGACTTACATACAACTTCCCTCAAGCGTGATGCATGATGTCTATGTCAAACCTTCAAATCTTCAGCTAGAACTCAGCAGTGGCTCACTCACATCCGTAACAATTTGGACACGCAACCCAGACACGTAGTCTCTATTCCTTATAGGATCTCCCTCCATTATAGCTCTCGACTCTCTAGTTGTAGAGTTCTTCTCATGACTGTTAAACTTTAGGCAAAGTATGGTTTGGGTTCAACAAAACAACTCACACAAAATAAACTCTCTGGGATTTGTGAATTGCGAAAACAAATCTGAACCCTCAAAATTATGTTGGAGAAAAGGTAAACTCTTAAAAATATATTCTGACCAAAACAAAATTTTCTCCACCCGAAATACAGAACTCTGACACCTTATTTATAATATCTTTTAAGGCGGTGACGTGTCAGGAAAAAAGACTTCTCGTTTGAACGAACTGACCTATCATTCGAACGACGTTTGGTCTCGTTCGAATGAGATAGGATCTCGTTTGAAGGACCAGACATAAATCTCTAGATTCAATTTACATAGTTTTAAAATATTTGGGGACTTAGAAAATAACACTCTTACGAATCTGAGAACAGTTATCAAAAAGCTTTTATGATAAAATGTTTTTTGAAAAGATAAAAATCCATTTAAAATAATTCAAAAATAATTCTTCACAAAAAAATATTTTAAGCTTTCATTAAAAATCCCAACATTTTTATTTAAAAAGTAAATGGAACTTAACCAATTTACGAAGTTCGTCCTTGTTGGGCATGATTATGGAGGATGACTTGAAATTCGGATCGTCGATTGTAGACGTGCACTCTCCAATGCTTCGACAAACTTGTAGCGGTATATGACATACCAAATGTGATGAAAAATGTCCTTACAATTTCATTTTGATAATTTCTCTTGAATTTTTCAGGCCAGATTTGTAATCCATCAACATATGCATATAAAGAATGAGCTCGAAGAATTTCAGAGAAATGAAATTTCCAGTGAACATAATTGGTTGAATCTAACCTGATGGTGATGAGATTACAGATATTAGAGAGAAGGTAGATTAGAGAATGAATCATAGTTGGTGGAACTATATTAGCAGGAGATGTTCCAGAGGAAGAAGATGATTCAATTATATTTGGATTTTTCTCTATAGATCTTTTAGACGGGAGTCTATGAGAGCTCTGATACCATGATAGATTTTAGAGAGAGAAGGTATAAAGAGAAGATAGATAGATAGATAGATAGATAGATAGATAGATAGATAGATAGATAGATAGATAGATAGATAGATAGATAGATAGATAGATAGATAGATAGAGAGAGAGAGAGAGAGAGAGAGAGAGAGAGAGAGAGAGAGAGAGAGAGTTTCTCTTTTTGTATTTCTTTTATTTATCTTCACTAATACAGAACACTACTATATATATAGCTTTACATGTAATAATAATTAACAAACTAAAACAAATTAATAGAATGTTGATGTCATGATGCCACATTTGTCATAACAGACTTTGACGACTTGGTCAATTCCAACTGTGATGTTGTGGAAATATCTCTAACACAAACACCAATTATTTAAATTCAACACACTGGACTAAGCAACACACCACCATTAAAATTGTGCTAAGACCCCATGCATGCACCTGCTACTATGCCATTAAAATTACAAGAACCTATGGCTACGCATGCACAAATAGGTTGTGGGCGTGGGGATTTCTTGAGTAGCAAGTGTTGGTAGAAGATGTTTTTGGGTATGAGATTTAGGAGGGGTAAGTGAATTTGGCGGTTCTAGGGAAGGGGGGTTTGGTGACTTGTGTTGCTGGGAGCATTGGAATATGCAGTATTGGAATTTGGTGACTAGTGTGAGCGTGGGGTGTTAGCAGGTGTCTGAGGTTGAGTGTGTCGATATTGGAGCTGGGTATTGGAATTGGGTAGGGAGAAGTAGAATGGTGAGGTTGGTTTATGCAACCGGTAACTTTTAAAATATATGTGAGACCAAAATCTATTTGTTTCCATTTAAAATAGATTTTGGTAGTTACTCTTTTAGGCATGTTAAAAAGTATGGAAACATGACACATTTTACAAAAAAATATTCTATCACTTTAATAGAAAAGAAAATTTATTCTCTTGTGCATTTGTCGTTGTTGCAACTCCTTCTCAGTCAAAATCCCCTGACCTACAAAGTAAACTCAAAATATGCATAGGCTAAGTAAGGGAGCCAATCCAAATCTAACGGAAAACCCCGAAATAAGTGAAGACATGTGTAAATTCATTTGCATATTATAATTTTTTTATGATTTTTCTATTTTTCCTTTTTCTATTCTTTATGGATTTTTCAAGGGATTATTAATTAACTAACTATACTAATTTTTAAAGTACTAAGTAAGATGTAAAATCTAATTTAAAAAAAATGATATAAATAAAATTGTGCTAAAAAACAAACTAACTATATTGGACTCATGAGGGTTTCAAAATTCATCCCATGAATGGTAGATTTGCCCTCATTAATCATCATCCAAAAACAAAAGTAAACAATTAAAAAGTATGCAAGGATTAAAGCGAGAGTAATTAAAGAGGAATTTATCAATCCATTTTAGCCTTGAATTGGAATGGAATCTTCAATTACTATCCCAAAATTCTCTCAATTACAGTCACTCACAAATGTATTTATTGATTCTAAAATAAAAACTACAAAATAAACAAATAAAACCTAACTACAATATAGACAATGGATGAATTCACGATGGACTCTAAAATAATAAGAAAGATTTGCTAAAAATGCAAATCCTCAAATTATGAAATTGTACACTAGAACTCATCCAAAGAAATAAATTATGCATCATCACTTTATGTTGAGATGTTTGCTAAAAATACAAATATTCACCATAAATGAATGGATTAGAATTTACTTCTCAAGGGATGAATTCAACCAGATCACTCTATTTTGAGATAGTTGCTATAATCAAAAAACTCACCATAAAGGGGTGAAGTAGAATTCATCCAAGGGATAAATTTCACCACACACCTCTATATTGAGATATTTACTAAAAATGAAAATACTCTTTATAGATGAGTGGAGAGAAATTTATCACACAAAGTTTAAAAACTAAATTGGAGATGCTTCTCAAATGACACAAAGTCTTCAATTTCTACATGGCAAACATGAAGCTGGGGGAAAATTGGGTAAGGTAATTGTGCATGAGGGGTGAGAGGTATGAGACAGTTATTTTTAGGAAGTGCACAAGTGTGCATGTGTGTTGGGTGAGGTAACAATCTGATTCGATATAGGGGTGATGAGATTGTGGGGGATTTGAGGGTATTTTGGGTATTGGGGTAAAAAGTGGTTTAAAACATGTGGGCATTTATTTAGTCTTTGGTTTATATTTTAAAGTGAGTTTGTGCAGGTAAGAAAAATTGGGAAAAGAGTAATGGGAATTGGGTATTGGGTTTAACTAGTTAGGATCGAAATTGGTTTGGACAGGTTGTTTAATGGGTCGGTGGTGGGTCCCTCACAGGTTTTGTCGCGGTTTGAACAGGTCCAGGTTCAGCTCGATTTTTGGGTTTGTTGAATTGGAACCACATTGGTGATCTTGGGTTGGCAGCAACGCGTAGGGTTAAGGTGGTTCGTGGGTTAACTCCAGTCGGTCCGGGTTATGGGTATTCAGGTTCAGGTTGGTCCATTATGGTTATAGGTAGGGTCGGATTTGGCTGGGTCGAAGTTGGGTTAAGGGTATCTGGGTTCAATTTTTGGTAAGGTCCGGATAGGGGAGAGATAAGGGATGTCGAGGTTGGATCGAAATGGGTGAGGTTAGGTGGGCAGCTCATGGTTGCCGGTTATTGCAAATCGGAGCAAGAGATGGCCAAGGTCGCCAGTAATTTGGACAGCAGGTAACGGGTATCGGATTGGGGAGGTGAGGGGATGGTGAGATTGGGTCGTCGGGTTTGTGTTTTGGGTCGCTGCTAGTCGGAGAGTTGGTTGATGGGGTGTTAGGATGATGAGCTAGTTTGTTTAAGGTGGTTTATAGGATATATAAGGTGGTTTGGTTATGGTGGGTTTTAATGGAAGAAGAGAGAGAAATGTGTGGATCGTGACGATGAGTGTGGGGTTAGAGTGTGTGAGGGTGTATGGGGAGTAGTGAGGGAGATAAAGAGAGTGTGAATGGTTATGGGGGTTTAAGATAGAGGATAGAGAAAGCGTGTGGGTTTGTTAGAGAAGATGAAGTGGGTGTGTTTGTGTGTGTGAGGGTGTAGGAAGTTAGGGTGAGGGCGAGGGTGAGGTGTAGGATAAGTTTAGAGATTTAATGTGTGTGTGTGTGTAGATTTGCAAAAATTAAAAAAATAAAATATTGGAACCTAAAAAAAAATCCAAGACTAAAACAAAATAAAGTCTATAAAAAACTGAATTCCTAAAAAAATTTACAAGTCTAAAATAAAAAATAATAAAATAATTCCCTAATCTAAAAATAAAAAGACTTAAAATAAAATAAAAAAGAAATAAATAAATTAAAAATCTATTAAACTAAAGACTAAAGTCCTAAAAAAATTCGAATAAAACTAGAAATTAAAATCCTAATAAAACTTATCTTAATAAAAATAAAATATAAACTAAAAATCAAAAGAAAACATCACTAAATAAAAAGAAATAAAATCTAAAAACTATTGTAAATAAACCTAAAAATCCTAAAAGTAAAAAATTTAAAAATAAATAAAATTAAATCTATTAAAATTAATTTCTTATTCTATAAAATAAAACTCAAATAATAAAAATAAAAACAACAAATCAAATAAATATAAAACTTAAAGTCCTAGAAAATATAAAATCTAGTAAGATTAAAAATAGACTAGTAAAAACTAATCCTAAAAACAATAAAATAAAATAAAAATAAAGACTAAAATTGAATAAAAATAAAAAATAATTAAATAATAAAAAATAAATAAAAATAAATTCTTGAAAATTCTAAATAAATAAAAATTAAAACGTTAAAATAAAACGACTAAAAACAAAAATCTAAAAAGCAGAAACTAAACACACACGGGGCTCGGGTGAAAGTTTGGGCTCGGATAGGCTTGGGTTTGGTACGAGACTAGGGAATTAGCTCCATAAATCCTACATTTGCCCTGAAATAAGCGCTTGAACTCCGCAAACGGCGATTAAGCCTGCATATTAAACATTTACTCATATAAGACCCAATTTCGTGAGAGTTAGCAACTAAAATACGTCTATTCGGGGTATAAAATATACATTTTTGGATGCTTATTACACTTCAAAACTTTTCATATCTTCCCAATACAAAGACCAATATTATAATTAAGTTTCCAAAAAAATGATTCATCCCTCTAAAATTATTATTTTTCATCGAAAAAGTATCTCCAATGGGCGGGGGCTCATTGGAGTCATGCTCAAATGTCAAACGGAACAAATGGTCGACAAAAATATTATCCACTCCCTTTTGATCTTTGATGGTAAGGTTAAATTCTTATAGAAGAAGTATCCCTCTAATCAATCGTGGTTTATTGTCCATCTTTGGCAAAAATACTTGAGAATCGAATGATTGATGAAACAAATGACTGGGGATCCAGCAAAATAGGCTCTAAATTTATCCAAAGCATATATATAGCTAGCAATTATTTTTTCGTGGTACATTAGATCATTTGTGCACTATCCAAAGTATGGCTATCATAGTATATGACATGAGCCTTTTTGTCTTTCCTTTTTCCCAACATCTCCCCTATCGCAACGTCATTAGCATCACACATGATCTCAAATGGTAAGCTCCAATCCGAATGTTGCATTATGGGTGTAGAAGTGAGAAAACTGTTAAGATTCGCAAATGCTTCTTGACATGCCTTAGACAACTCAAAAAGAGTGTTCTTGTCTAGGAGATCACTCAAAAATAGCACTGAATACCTTGATGAACCTCTTATAGAATTCGGTGTGGCATAAAAATGAACACACTTCTTTGAGTGACCTAGAGGGAGAAAAATTATAAGTAAGCTCTAATTCGGATTTGTTAACTTGGATTCCTTAGGATGAGACAATGTAACTAAGGAAAATGCATCTTGTCACAATAAAGTGACATTTCTCCCAATTGGCAACCAAATTTTTCTCCCCACATATCTCCAAAACGCTCTCGAAGTTTTCCAAATGCTCATCAAATGAGTCACCAAAAACACTGAAGTCATCCATAAATACCTCTAGAAATATTTCCACCATGTCACTAAAAAAGCTTAACATGCACCGTTGAAAAGTTAACGGTGCGTTGCAAATACCAAATGGCATTCTCCGAAAGGCAAAGGTACCAAAGCAACATGTGTGCGATCTCAATTTGATTTTAGTTAGAGTAAGCATAAAAAATGAAATAATGGTTACGACGGATACTCACTCTAACACTTGGTTTAGAATTGTTAGGGGAAATGATCCTTACGGGCGAACGCATTTAATTTTCTATAATCAATGCATACACACCAACCCTTAGGGACTTAAGTAGGAATAGATTCACCCTCATTATTTACAATAATAGTAATTCCAGACTTGTTAAGGACAACTTGTCTGGGGCTTGCCCATTCACTATCAGATGCTGGGTATATGATAACTACATCCAATAGTTTTCACACCTCGGCCCTGATTACCTCTTTCATGTTTGGGTTCAAATGCCTTTTCATTTGGTGCATAGGTTTGGCATTTTCTTCCAAAAAAATTCGATGGGTGCAAGTTAAGGGACTAATACCCTTCAAATCAGCAATTGTCCACCCCAAATCACCCTTATGCTTTTTCAACATTTCTAAAAGTTTCAACTCTTGATCCTTTTTAAGTGAAGATTAAATAACAACAAGAAAAAGTGTCTTCCTCTCCTAAATACGCATATTTGAGCTCAATAAGAGTTGGTTTCTACTCAAGTTTTAGGAATTTCAAGCTAAAAGGCATATGAATGGAGTCACGCATGGGTAACTCCTGAAAATGAGAGAACCACATTGCTTCTTCATAAAATTCATCTTATTCTAGAAAATAACACAATTCATTTTAGGATCAACAAAAGAAAACTCATGCTTATCATCCAATGACTGAACATCGAGATAGTTAACCAGGCATGTTTTTAAAGGATCACAAAGGAATTTAAAATAAGGGTTTTTGTTCACCAAGATGTTAATGAGATCAATCTCTCCAATATCCTCCTCATCACCAAGTGGTTGCTTAGCAATGTTAAAACTGTTCAATTCAAGCTTCATATTACGAAACAATAATTTCATCACCCTATTTTGGCAACTAATAGTGGCATCCGAGGTAGATAAAAATGGGCGATCTAAAATGACCGAAATTTGTGACTCAACATTTTCTACCAGTTTGGTATCTAACACGACAAAGTCAACAAGAAAATAGAATTTTCCAACTTGCGCCAAGACTTCCTCAACAATACCATAAGGGATTTTTACCTATCGATCCGCTAGTTTTAAGGTAATGCTTGTGGGATTAAGCTCACCTAACCCAAGTTTTTCATAGACCGAAAATGGGAGAAAATTTATGCTATGTAATACCTCGTATTTTTAGAATAAAATAAAATTTATAGGAATCAAATTAATTGCTCAATTCAATTAAATAAGTTGTGAAAAGATTAATAAAATTTTATTTCATGCCACATGAGTTGACTTTGCATGTTATATATTTTCGATAGAAAATAATTTCATGTGCATTGAATAATTGATAGATGGCATGTTAAATAATTTCGATAGAAAATAACTGCATGTGCATTAAATAATTGATATATGGTGTGCGATACAATTGAAAAAAAATATACTTTTTGAATGAATATATTTGGGATGCATTTAAAGAGGTTTTATGGGCTCATTCAGGTATTTAGCCTTAAGATATGGTCCTGGGGTATGTATAAATGAGTTAGGAGTTAATTAGGCTAGTTGGGATGCATATTTGGGTCAATTGGGGGGGGGGGGGGGGTCCAACGTTTAGGTCCTAAGGCCAACAAGAAATTTATGACTTAATTATATTAATTAGGAGTTTAATAACTCCCTCTAATTTGTATTCATGAACACTAAAATACATTTTAGGAGAGAGAGGAAAGACCGCTAGCAAGATAATTAGGAGAAAAAGATTCAAGGAGAAATACAAGAAGCAAATCATGAAATCGTTAAAGACTTAAGGCTAGAATTTTCTTGCATATTTTATTTAGTCCAAATTGCTTCTTAATTCATCATGTGTTGGAATCCCATGTAAAAATTCTGGATCTATGAAACTTTGATGATTTGATTATGATATTGAATTATACTCTTGAAGTTATTGATTTTGATGTTAAAGTAGGAAATTTAAAATTTAGGATGGTAGAATTTAAGGGTTTATGTTGATAGAACTCGTGATTAGGATGTCGACACAGGTGGACTAGACATACTATAGGCTATATCTTAGGTACTATGTAGTAGCACCACTTATGAGAGATGAGTATTGATGTTGGGGTCCATGTGGCACCACTAGGCATGTATTTTGTGTTGTCTGCGTTAGATAGGAGACTCCTCTGAACTTACTGATAGAGCATGAACGGGAAAGTATTTGTAGATGCTTTAGTGTCACATGTATGAGTATATATATATAATGAATGAAAAAGAATGGAAAATTTTCTTAAGTCTAATGATGTACACTATAAAACACAGATCCAATACTACGTAGTATGCATGATGTTTGATGTCATCGTTTTATGGATAATATGTCTAGGATAACATAGGAAATAGTAATTTTAATGTAAATAATTATATTTCAGTGTGTTTATCCTGTTAAATGTATTATTATTCTATCTTTAGAATTCATCCATCATCTTTATCGAAACTTGGGTGGTTATATGCGTAGCACTACTTTATATGAGGGTTGAGACATGTTACATACGTGAGTGACAATGGAAAATATTTACTTTGAATTAACTATACTTTTTCACAATAAAATTTGTAAGTTAATTCTTGAACACTTTAGGGCGCTAACCCAAAATTGTATGTTTTCTCCCCCAACGTGCTCCCAGAGATGGATAGCAAGACTGTGGATAATTCAACCTTATAACTCTCATATTGCGCATCAAACTTTCGATCATTGACTCTAGATTAGGTTGATACTATATTTAAGTTTTTTCCTTTTTATGTCAGGATCATTGTATGGGTATAAGCCAGAAGTCTATTTTATTTTTTGTTGGTTTGAGATAATTATGAGTATGTTGGGATTTATTTATATTTTATGATTGTTGGATTCTATTATTGCATTGTATATTAATTTAAATTTAGTTGAAATTTCCATCTTGGTTTAAAAATATATATATATTATACGGTTCGATGCTAATAATGATATAGATTGTAAAAAAAAGCCCCATCTTTGGCGTATTGTGTCTGGAAAACCTTTACATGAGAAAATGGGAGTTGCTACAGTTGGTATCAGAGCATCCAGGTTCTAGTGTCCTTAGGATCTATGTTGGGCTCATTACATTCTGTGTTGTGTTATTTTACATGTATATCCTATACTTAGGATTCATTGTATTCTTGCAATTTGTACTAATTCGAAACTTGTTTGCTTTTAGATGGAAAATGGAAGAAGGGATACTCCTAGGCACGTAGTCGCACCCCTTGTAGACGAGGAGGCTCAGGCGGAGCCAAAGTAGCAACCTCAATCCCCATCTACCCCACCATTTCCCCACCTACCCCCAACCATTATTACCCCACTAGATATCGCTACCATCGTGACCCAGGCCGTCTCTACCATAATGGAAATAATGCTCAACACTTTCCACCACCACAACATATGATGTTACCAACCCAGATGTCGGGGTTAATCTAGGACAGAGCTAGGGAGGCAGGACTTCACAAAGGGACACCCTCTATAATTTGATGGAAGTCCATACATATTGGTGGAGAGAAAGTGGAAAAAGGATATCCATCGACATTTATGGATTGTGAAGTGTACTCCAGTTCAGAGGCAAATGTTTGCCTAATTTCTACTTGTGGGCCGTACTCCAGTGGTGGGAGTCAGTTACTTTAACTGCAAAGAGGGAAATTTTGATCATAGACGAGTTCTGGGAGATGTTTAAGGGGAAGTATTTTCCTCAGGCGATGAAGTTAGATATGAGGAGTCGGTCCATGGACCTCAGACAGGAGGGTCGCATGGTGGCAGAGTATGAGAAGGAGTTCACTGCTCTTTCTTACTTTGCAAAGGAGGATCTAAACAATAAACATAGGAAGATGGACAAGTTTATAGCAAGGTCAGCCTAGAATATCAGGATGGAACATTTGGGAAACCCGATATTCACTACATATACTCAAATGGTGAACGCCACCCACCTAAACTCCTAGGACCATAGGTCATTTCATAGAAACAAAAGTGAACAAATTCAGGGAACTGAGACGTCGAACCCATAAGGTAAGACGAGTGAAGGTAGAAGCAAGGGTGGTGCAGCAGTATAAGGGTCCTCCACATACATATCAGCATAAGTGGTTCAGAGGTCCCGATGATCATAACAGGCAGGGCCAGTGGGGCCATGGGCATCAAGGGCAGGGCCAATATAGCCCACAAAATTGAGGCCACCAGGTGTGATAGGAAAAGAGACGCTCGTTTAATGGGAAATGTTACTCTTGTGGTGAGAGGGGACATACGTTAAGGCGGTGTCCTCAGGGGTAACCAGACACCTTAAGATAAGGGTGGTCAGAGAGGACATTCAGTACCACAAGGGTAGTTCCAAAAGTTACCAACTCTGGGAATTGCATCACCGACCATACCAACATCAGTCGCCCCACCTCAAGGGAACCCACAATAGCTATAGTACATACGGGTGTATCATATTGCACCGATAGATGAACTAGTGCCAGTTCAGGCAGTAAAGGGTATGCTCCCTATCTTTGGGCATGTGAGTAGTGTTTTTTTTACACGGGTGCATCTCATTCATTTATTAAAACTTGTTTTGTATGTGATACTGGGATGATAAACTTTTCTTTAGATATTATACTGCAAATAGATTCATCCGTGGGTAGAGGAGCACTCATACCCTCAGTATGTCAAGTATAAGGGTCGAGATTAGGCCACCCACATTTTTGGCAGACTTACTGGTACTAGATATGCACGAGTACAATGTCATATTAGGGATGGATTGGCTAGCTACGTACATAGCCTGTGTTGACTGTTAGAGTAGGTCCATCATCTTTGCAATTTTGGGACATGAGATGTATCTGGTTGCAATGCCTCACCTCGGGGGTAGGTCGAGCATGCACTTATTCTATATTGAGGAGGACAATTTATTGAAGGTTATAGTTTCCATCCCGGTAGTTGAGAGTTTGCTAATGTATTTGGGGAGATCCTAGGATTGCCACTTAGTAGGGAGATAGACTTCGAGATTAATTTAATTTCGGGCATGAGACCTATTGCATGTACACTATATCGGATGGCTTCTCTAGAGATGAGGGAACTTAGGGACTATATTGATCACTTATTATGACAAGGGTTCATTAGGAGGTGTACTTTACTGTGGGGTGCTCCAGTTTTGTTCGTTAAGAAGAAGGATGGATCCTTGCGACTTTGTATTGACTATAGGGAGTTGAACAAAGTCACTATATGAAATATATATTGTTTGCCATCTATTTATGATTTGTTTGACAAGATGAGGGGTGATGGGTATTTTTCTAAAATCAAATTGAAATCGGGTTATCATAAGTTGAGGGTCCGAGAGCTTCCTTTTGGGCTAACCAACACACTGACAGTGTTTATGGATTTGATGAAATGGGTTTCAGGGATTTTATGGACTAGTTCGTTAAAGTGTTTATTAATAATAAAATGATTTATTATCCAACTACGGAGGAGCACGCACAACATCTATGGGTGGTCTTACAAACACTACCAGACCACTGGCTGTATGCTAAGTTCAAGAAATGTGGTTTTTAGTTGTGAAAGGTGCACCTCTTGGGGCACATCACTACACCCATTGAGGTGCATAGCTTTCTAGAATTAGATGGGTACTACTGTCAATTCATTCAGAGGTTCTCAAAGATAGTCGGGCCCCTAACGAACTTGGTGAGGAAGGATGTGTCATTTTTATGGGATGAGGCATGTTCGCAAGCGTTTTATGAGCTAAGAACTCGGTTGACAACAACACTGGTTCTGGAATTACCTCGGGTAAGGATAGACTATAAGGTCTTACAGATGCGCCTTTGAGGGTACTTGGAGGGGTATTTATGCAGGAGAAGAGGCCAATAGCTTATGCTTCATGAAAGCTAAAGCCTAATGAGGGACAGTACCCCATCCACTACTTAGAGTTAGCAGCCATGGTTTTTTCATTATGAGTATGAAGGCATTATCTCCTGGGGGAGAATTTCCAGCTATTCACAAACCATCAGAGCCAGCATTACTTTTTCACGAAGCGATAGTTGAACATGTGGTAAAGAGAGATGACTAGAGTTTGTGAAGGACTACGAGTTCGACATTTAGTACCATCGTGGGAAGGTGAATTTCATGGTAGATGTTTTGAACCACAAACTGATATTGGAGTTAGCAGTGGTATGAAAGGCGAATTGAAAATATCTTCGTGGGGTTGATGACTTGACCCATGCATTTATGGAAATTCTCACTATCACACTCGAAAACATTATTTAAATCATAAAGGAACATGTAGAATATCAACTTTGCCAAGAGTGGGTTACGTAGTTTGCCAAGGCGAATAGCATTATTCAATTGGTTCAGATGGCAGATTTAGATTTTAGGGCACACTATTTGTCCTAGATGATGAGAAGTTGAGGAGAGTCGTTATATCCGAGGCTCACTGTTCATGCTTTACGATACATATCGAATGGGATAAGATGTACCAAAACAAGCGACATCAATATTGGTGGGCTGGTATGAAAATGGACATAACAGGCTTCGTGTCCAAGTGTTCTATGTGTCAGTTAGTGAAGGTGGACCATGAGCGTCCTACGGGTGTGTTACAGCCTTTAGAGATCCTAATGTGGAAATAATAGAGCATCTCCACGGATTTCATCAAGGGGATACCTATATCACAGGGGGGCACGATTCCATATGGGTGATCGTCGATAGATTAATGAAGGTGGCTCACTTTTTATCGGTCCACAGAGATTATAGTTCAGAGTAGCACACTAGGTGTTTCCTTATAAATATCATGAAATTACACAAGGTACCGTTTAACATTGTATCAGACAGGGAGAGGACATTTGTGTCCCTTTTTAGAGGATCTTTTAACAGGATTTAGAGGAAAATTTGAGACTCAGTACCTTATATCATCCTCAGAGTGATGGGAAGATGGATAGGATAAAATTGATGTTGGAGGATATGATACGAATGTGCATATTGGACTTTAAGGGGAGTTGGTATAAGTACTTTCCCTCAGTGGAGTATGCGTACAACAACAACTACCAGTTCACGATTGGGATGGCACCGTTTGAGGTGCTTTACGGGAGTCCTTGTCGTTCATTGTCATAATGGCTGGTGGTGTGATTTGGGCCAGGATTCGGATTGCCCAGAATATGCAACAGAGTTTTATGGATGCGGGCCAGAGATACTTAGATTTTAAGGTCGGGGATGAGGTGCTAATTAAGGAGTCTCCCATGAAGGGAGTGGTGAGATTTGGGAAGAAAGGTAAGATGGATCCTAGATATCTGGGACCATTACCTATCTTTGAGAGGATTGGTCCCATAGTGTATCGGTTATGACTACCGGATCACTTATAGCGGATGCACGACATCTTTCACATGTCTACATTGCAAAGGTTCCTTGGAGATGAGGTAGCTTACTAGCATATTGATATTGAAGAGATAGAGATGTAAAAAGATGCTACATACGAGGAGAGACTCATAGCCATTATGGAAGCTAGGGAGTGCCAACTTCAATATAAGGCTCTTCCGTTGGTATGTGTGCAGTGGGAGCATCATAAGGAGGATAAGTTGACTTGGGAGAAGGAGGATGACAAGTGAGCAAAATATTCGGAACTCTTCCAACTAGATACATTTCGAATTTTGAGGATAGAATTTCATTATTAGGGGGAAGAAACTAAGACCCCGTATTTTAAGAATAAAATAAAATTAGTAGGAATTAAATTAAATTAGTCAATTTAATTAATTAAATTATGATAAGATTAATATTTTTATTTCATGTTATGTAAGTTTGACTTTTCAGGTTAAACAATTTTGGTAGAAAATAATTGCATGTGCATTGAATAATTGATATATGGCAATTAAAAATAATTTCGGTAGAAAATAATTTCATGGGAATCGAATAATTGATATATGGTGTGCGGCAGAATTAAAAAAAATATACTTGTTGAATGAAAATATTTGGGATGAGTTTGGGGAGGATTTATGTGCTCTTTTAGGTGTTTTAAACTTTTATAATGGGTCCTGGGGTATGTATATATTAGTTAGAAGGTTATTGGGCTAGTTGTGATGTGTACTTTGGTCCATTTGGGGGTCCAAAGTTTAGCCCTAAGGCCTTAATTATATTAATTAGAAGTTTAATAACTCCCTGTCATTTGTATCCAAGAACCCTAGAACACATTTTGGGGGAGAGAGAGGCAAGAACACTAGCAGGAGAATTGGAAGACAAAGATTCAAGGAGACATCCAAGAATCCAATCAAGAAATTGTTCAAGACTTAAGGTAAGAATTTTCTTGCTTATTTTATTTAGTCCAACTTTCTTCTTAATTCATCATGTGTTGAAATCCCATGTGGAAATTCTTGATTTATGAATCTTTTGTGATTTTATTATGATATTGTGTCCATCCCTTATGAATCTCTCCCTTTCCAGCATGGGGGGGGGGGGGGGGAGAAAATGTCTCGCACCCTTTTCCTCTAAGAGTGCTTCGTTTGTCATCGATGTGGGGTGATGTAAAAAGAAGGAGTCGCCAGCCTATTTTGAAAAAAATAGGCAAAAGAACATGTTGCCACCTCGAGGGAGCGACATCAAAGAGAAACTGATGCTTACGAAACTAATAGTTAAGAGGTTCGGGGGCTAAGTTATGGAATGGGAAGGTGTTAGGCACAACACCCACACTTTTAGTCTCCCATGGGCTTGGGTTACTGTCTTATTTAATTTCTCCATGAACTGTATGTGCGTGTATATATAAATGGAGATTGAAATCGCCCAACTCATATCATGGAAAAGATAGAGTGAGGTCATCCAGAGGAAAGTTTCCAAATTAATATCTAGAAAATACGATGTATGCTTTTATCGAGATATTGATCGTTATGATAAAAAGATATTATATATTAGAAAAAATGCTAATATGGATCAAAAGTGTAATATACCATAAAATAATATATAGATGAAAAGAATCAAATGCAAAAAATGGAGAATTGGAAAAATTGGAAAATTGGACTTGAGTCTCAGGTTTTAACCCAAAATGCCTATAAAGGCATCAAAGTCCACGTAGTTCACATGCGACATAAAGGTGGGGCTTATCTGATAGATTCGAACGATAATTTATTATATATGTGTGTGTAAAAAAGTATTTTAGTTTTGAGAAATTGTGATGGATAATCCTGTTGAAATTTATAGGTGTAACCCTCTTTTCCTTTTTTTTATAGCAAATAAAGTATGTGCAATATAACTAATAAAGGATGAAGTATTAATGTGTATGAGCTAAAGTTAAAGATAGATTAAGAATTTATGTAAGTAATGCAAAATAAAAAATATTTAGAGAGAGAAGGATTTTGGACCTTCTTTGGAGAATTGAGTCTTGATCTTGATCCCTGATGATCTTTCTTGAATCTTGATATGAATGTTGGATGAGAAAGAATGAGATTTTTCTAATTTGGGTATGAAAATGATGGTAATGAAAGATGGAAAGGAACTACATAGAAGGAAACTTTATTGATTGCAAGAGAATGTTATTGATATCACTGACATTGACGGATCTGAGGTGTCTTGAGGGTGAGATAATTCACTCTATGTATAGGGTAGGGGGTTCCTATCACCATAGGCCTAGCCCTGTCAGTCGGCAAATAACCCTAGACACATTACCGATAGGTAGGCAAATGGACCTGACAATCGACAGTCTCGTGTAGATTTTTCAAAAAAATGGTCGTAGAACACAATACGTTGATCCAAATCGTGCATGGGGCATACCATTAGAAATTTAATTTAGATACCTTTAAGAGTCCTTTAGGCCTCTCCTGAGTCTGGGAGTTGACTTTGGGTCAAACATGGCTTGGAATCACTCGTTAGTCCTTTGGACGAAAGATTGTTGGACGGTAATGGATCGCGCATGGGGAGGATAATTGTAAAGGTTATGAGATGTAATTCAATATTCCAAAGAGATTCGCTCGATTTGAAAAGTTTACTTTGGTCAAATGGGGCCCATAATCGTCCGGTGCGGGTCCTTCATCCATACCGTAATGTGGATTCGTACACGAGGAGGATCACTGGAAATGATATTCAGTTCCCTTCAAAGATTCATTTAGTCTTATTGGAGTTCAAGAGTTGACCTTGGGCAAAAGGAGCCCGGGAGTGCCCGGTGGCCTCAGGATTAATTTTGGGGGAAATATGGATCGTTCGTTTATGTTGTTTTGCAACAGGGCAAGCAATTGGAAAGGGGTTTTAGTTACTTTTAATGATTCAAAGATATTTTTCTCTGATGATGAAGTTAACTAGGGTCAAATCGGGGTCCGAGAGTGCCTGGTGGCCTCCAGATTGATTTTTGGTGGTAAAATGGTTAGTTCATCTGAACTATTATACTAATTCGTACATGAGGCAGACCATTGAAAAGGTGATTCAAAGCTCTTCAAAGATTTACTAAGATTTCTCTCTGACGATAGAGTTGATCAGAGTTAAACGGGGCCCAGGAGTGCCCGATGGCCTCTAGATCAGTACTCAAATTATGACCTAGGATTTGTAGTGAAATGGGGAGGTGCTAGGGATCTAAAGAGAGTCTTAGGGGGTCCTAAAATGTGGTTTCTACAAAAGCCCTTGATGGATGAGCTTGGAATAAGTGGAAGCTGTCGAATAGATACCACATGATGTTTAGGAAATAGGTCGATTTTGCGGACCTAAGGGACGAGGATGAACGATTCAGAGGGTTGAGCCCGATTTTAAGGACCTATAGTAATGCTGGTGATGGTCGATTCTGATGGCTGAGGTCGATTCTACGGAACTAGGGTAGGGAGCGACCAATTATGAGGGTCGAAGCTAATTCTAAGGGCTTGAGATGGGAGTGACTAATTCTGTTGGTTGAAGACAATTCTCAGGGCTTAAGTAGAAGCGAACACTTTTGAGGATCGAGGCTAATTATAATGACCATTAAATAGGAGCGACCAATTATGCGAGCCAAGGTCAATTCTAAGGACCTTGAGTAGGAGCGACCAATTATAAGGGTCAAAGCCAATTCTTAGGGCTTTAAGTAGGGCAACCAATTATGAGGGTCGAGGCTAATTCTGCGGGCTTAAAGTGAGAGTGACCAATTTGAAGGGTCGAAGACAATTTAGAGGACCTTAAGTAGGAGTGACCAATTTTGAGGATCGAGGTCAATTCTAAGGACCTTAAGTAAGAATGGCCAGTTTAGAGGGTCGAAGATAATTTGAAGCGCTTTAAATAGAGGGTGGCCAATTCTAAGGGTCGAAGCCAATTCTGGGGGCTTTAAGTAGGGTGACTAATTTTGAGGGTTGAAGACAATTCTGAGGGCTTTAAGTAGGGTGATCAATTCTGAGGATCGAGGGTAATTTTGAGGACCTTTAGTATAGGGTGACCAAATCTAAGGGTCGAAGTAAATTCTGAGGGCTTTAAACAGAGAGCAACTAATTTTGAGGGTCAAAGCCAATTTTGAGGGCTTGTGTGGGGTATAGTTTTCTTAGGAAAATTTGGAGAATCCTATGAGGAAAAGATATTAATCCGAGTATTGGATATATTCCTGCTGAGGAGTTTTTTTATTTCTATTATGTCCCTTGGAGACGTTCGTAGGGAGATATCCAATTAGATTTGCGAATTCCGATGGGAAAATAATTCTGGGATTTCGTTTAAGCTGGGAGTGAAAATGTGGTATTAATTCAGTTAGGGATTTGATAGTCTTGAAAAAAAATATTTTTCTTGGTGAAAAAGGTTCTAAAATTCATTTGGCAACTTTAAGACTTTTGCGGGGATTTTTTTAGATTTTTTCTGGTAAATTTTGGGATTTTGTTTGCAAAATTTTAGGGAGGTACTGACCGTCAGGGAGTAGGGGGTACCAAATGGAAGTGAAACGATCTTTTGGACTAGGTGAAGGGATAGTGTCGATCGGTATATGGCCGGGGACTATCGATCGACAGACCCTTTAGCCTCGTATAAAAAGGGGCGAGATTTTTCATTTTTCACATCTTCAGATCTTCTATCTTTTGCCTTTATTTTCTGAAAAATGTTCTAACGTTCTTTTCTTTTCCAAGAATAGGAAATGGTGAATTTTTCAAGCATTGCAGTCCACATAGCATGGTTGTGATGGCTGGGTGCATTTCGAGTGGCGGGCCAGGGTGCCCCTATTATTAGGCAATGAGAATGTCTTCGACTTATTTGAGCTAGTTGAGGATTAGCAGACTCCTCTGCATGAGCCTGTGGACCATCGATTGTGTAGGGTGGTGAACCCTAGTGGTTACCTAAGTGTTAATGACATTTAGTATTTCCTTTGTCTGTTTTCTTATTTTTATTGAATTTTAACATGAGTATTTCCTTTTTATTTGACATACTGATATATCTATGTCGAACCAGCATTCTCAAGGGACGATGGGGTTTAGGGCCATATGGGAGAACCTTCCTTCGGTGGTGCGGTAGTTGTTTTCATTAGCTGGTTTGGTAGTTTGGCATCTGTATTGGATGAGACGCCCCGTTCGACGGTTGTCCTCTGTGCCTTGGGAAAGAGGTGGTGGGATACTATCCACACTAAGCATTTTGGTTTTAGGGAGATGACAGTGAATCCCATTGATCCACAGTAGCTGATGGGGCTAGACTGTGAGGGGGCCCAAATAGAGGTGGACCGAACTTTGCTAGTGACGCCGACGACGGTGGAGGCGGCGATGGGTGTTGTTAAGAGGATAGTCTCAGGGGACTATTTTCGTCTCTCTCTTCTGAAAGAGGTTTTGTTGAGTTTACAAATTGATGAAACTGACGGGTAATAGGTTAAACAGATGGCCTGTTTATTCATTCTTTTGTTGCTGGGAGGGTTTATGGTGGCGATGAGTGGTGACGTTGTCCATTTGTTGTTTTTGCCTTATATGACGGTATTTTTGAATATCCCTTTATTTTACTGGGGAGGCTGACTTTGATGACCCTTTATTCATCTTTGTATTCATTCAACTGGTGCTATCAACAGACCTTTACTGGAGCCACGTATCTTTAGGAGGTATTTTTTTTTCATTTTTGCATTCTTCCTTTATGCATTTTATTTCATTTTTGATACCTTGATTGCCTTCTTCTGATTAATGACCCTTGTCCTTTTGAAGACATGGTTCTATGAGGTGATTAGGCTTAATTCCCATTTACTAGGTTAGAAGGATGAGTCGGTATGAGACTTCTGTCGTATGCACCTATGGTGGAAGTCAGACCAGCAGTCAAGGAAGTCTCTTTCTTTGGCGGTGGTGCATTAGGTCTTGAATAGACTAACGAGCGATCGGTTAAATTATTCCTTCCTTTTAAGACAATTTTTCTTTGATGTCCTCTTTTAAATATTAATTTTCCAACGGAGATCTTTCAGGTGAGCTTCTATCCCTGGGGGACGGCCATCCATAACACAGGGGTGACTGGGGGGATGCACAACTACGTCGTCTATTAGTGCATGAGTTCAGGTACTCCGAGTATCTAGGGGAGAAAGTAGTTAGACAGGTGGTGGATGAAGAGGTGATGGTGCCACCTGTGAGTCCCTCGAGGTACATGAGGTCGGAGTAGGAGATGTCGAGGGAGGCGAGTGTGGCAAGGATGGTCAGAGAGCCTTACTCGTTGTATACCGACACATCAACGATTTATAGTTATATGGACTTTTTCTCTAGATGGATGATTCCTCCCAGCATATATGATGTTACGACTCTCCTCCCTATGATTTCTAGGAGGGGCACGAGTCGACCAATGGTGTGTCGACATCAGCAGCGATGACGATGTCATAAGTTCCATTTATGTGGATGGCTCCTCCTTCCTGTAACATCAAACTGCATGGGGGAGGATCGGTGAGCATGTTACATCGCCCCAATAAGATGAACACGTAGGTACTGGGACAAATAGAGGACGTCCTTTATCCATAGGTATACCTTTTATTTCTTTGACTTTTGTATTTTTGATTTCTTCCTTTGTCTCTAAATGACTGATTTTCTTCTTTCTATTTTTCTTGCTACATGTCTGGGTGTCTACTACCTGGCTGAGAGACATCCGGGATTGGGTGTCTTTTGCGATGTCACATATTAGAGATTTGATCCCGGTTCCTTCTTTCTTGGTTCCATTTCTTCGTCTGAGGAGCGGTCTGGATCGGCTAGAGAAGGATCTTCATCTCGTGACCAAGGAAAGCACGTATGCCACCGGTATGGGGGGGTCTTATAGGGACAGAGAAAGACAGAGAAAGATAATATGAGAGAGATAGAATGTTTTGGGGGGTTTCAGACTGAGTCCCGCTGTTTTTGTGTTTTTATGACCTATATATATATATATATATATATATATATTGAATGGGGTTTTATTTATTTATCTTTGCTTTGATGACTTATTGGACTTTTTACTTTACTGCTGAGACCATAAAAAGGATTATAATAACTTAAAAGGAAATGACTTTATTTTTAGAAAGGGTAAGTAAAAATAGGAGGATTTGGCTTTACTTCAAAAATAAAAATAAATTTTGAGTTTTGTTTTTTGACAAAGAAGGAAAAAGAGAATTTTCTAAAAATGGGGGGATATCGATCATCATACCCCTTATCCTGCCTATCGTTAGGTCAATTCAGTCCAATCACCCTAAGGCTTGATTGAACTTTCTTCAACTTGTTTGTCCTTGATGTGGTTGGGATTCATTCCGATTTTGCAGGACCCTTGTCTCTAGCAATGTTTTTCAAGTATATAAAGGAGTAATGGTGGAGTGTTTTCTTCACCCATCAACATTCGTTTTCTTTTGCTCCTTTGTTGCTTCTTGTCTTATTGTTTCCAATATGGCTCTTCCTGAACGCATTTAAATGGACTATTACCTAAAAAATTTAGAGGTTATGTGCTCATATAATGTAGACTACAATGCCTTGTCTCTAGCAATGTTTTTCAAGTATATAAAGGAGTAATGGTGGAGTGTTTTCTTCACCCATCAACATTCCTTTTCTTTTCCTCCTTTGTTGCTTCTTGTCTTATTATTTCCAACATAGCTCATCCTGAAAGCATTTAATTGGACTATTACCTAAAAAATTTAGAGGCTATGTGCTAATATAATGTAGACTACAATGCCTTCAACATGCGTCAGGTTTTATTATAGTGCAACCGACCTATTGATTTGAACATACTAATGGCGATGGTACAATTCTAGTATCCCTAGGATCATGTCTTTCACTTTGGGTTGGACGAAGTCTGCCTAACTTATGAAGAGTTCTCCACTATAATGCGGGTAAACCCCAATGTTGCGACGGACATGCCCGAATTCTCTAGGACTCATTGTCATCTTTTAGTAGGACTTGTCCATATCTCACCCCTTGATGGATCGATCATTGTTATGGAATGAATTATCTTTTTCCTGACTATACTGTATTCCGTGCGTCTGCAGTATGTTGGTGATGTGGGCTATGTAGAGTCGTCATCCTTGGCTTAACTTTAAAATTTTCCTAGTGACCGGGGACATATTGGTGGATCCTTAACTTGTTTCAATCATCACATGGATGTTATACCATCATAATCATGTGATGGTGATACTGTTGGAGATCCTGGATGGTCTAGACACTTGGAAGGAAGGCCGTTCAGATGTTTTGAGGGAAAACCAATTATGTTGTTCATGTGGTTGTCTGAGAGATTCCGTTTGGTGGTCCCTTCTAAATACCCCTGGAAGTTGTGCCGAATATTTTCACTCATTATTTTATCAGCTTTGGCCCGACTGTCGAGAACTAGGAAAATTAGTTTGTGGAGAACGGGGATCAATGTCTACACTGGTTGGTACCCTAGTGGGGGGAGTTGTATCCCATTCTAGAATTGGAGGAATACCAGTACGTTCAGTTGGTTGACCTTTAATAAATTTCTTTCTACTTCCCTGACAGCTCATATGTCAAGTTGGATGGGAAAAAATCGTTCCTTCCTATGTTCTGCAATTCTTTCCTATGGAAGATTTGACGGGAGGCATGTGCATGCGGTTGGGTTCTTTATCAGAGAATCATCGACCGTCAACTCGTTCTTCCCAATCTATTGGCAGAGTTTGGAATGTTTTTGGGGACTATGTGAAATGGCTATGGAGGAGGGTAGCGACTAAAATGCTGGCCAAAGAAACTAGACAAAGATGGCTCACCATATTTGACACCATGGAGTGAGGTGTTGTGGTTTACCCTAGGCTTGTCCGAGATCACCATTCCATGTAGCTACTTAGGTATTCCATCCAAGTAGGGGAAGTTTAGGGACCCCAAGATGTAGATGATGATGGGGTTGGTTCTTCTGGAAGCTGCGGGTAGGGCCCTTTGTGAAGTTGGAGATTATTTGTGATGATTTTTTATGGTGTTGTGTTTGGTTATCTATCTGGTTGTTGGGGAATAAATCTAGGAGGTTTAGAAATAGTTTGGTTTAGTTTGTTTAGGAGCATCCTGATTTGGTTTTATTTTTAGGATAATAAGGTTAGGTTGGTTGGGGAAGTTGCTTGATTGCCTAAACTAATATTTTATGTAATTGTGTCGAGTTTCTCATTAATGGAATGGAAAATATATTAATTATGTTGTTGTGCCTCTTAATGAGTTTTTGAATTTTAATTATCTATACCAATCGCTAAGGCATACATAATTCTTTTGTTCATGTGAATGATAAAGTGAATGTTATTCTTGGGGATAAGAAAAGAATAGCATTTTATGAAAAAGAAGGGGGTCATGCTTATGTAAAGCATATGACGTGCCTCCTACCTTTAGGGTTTTGAATTTTTTTTTAGTTTCATTATTGAAAGTAAAAGGATTTTTAGAGGATCAGTCCCCATGTAGTTCTAAGTAAAGGGAAATAAAGATTTTTTTAAGAACAAATGGGAAATAAGAATAATCGTAGCGCGCAGAGATTTCAGACTAAGGGTAGAATTTATTGAAATGGTCCAGGTTGACTGGATGTACATCTATTCCTCATCGAGGTTGGTGAGCATAGGAGCACCATTGGATAGGATTTTTTTCCACAATGTAGGGTCACTCCAATTAGGCTTTAATTTCGTTCTGGGGTCCCATATGGGCCCTACGATTTCTTTAAGGGATAAATTCCTTTCTCAAACACCATGGCCCTTGACTCTCTTGTTAAATGATTGTGTTATTCGGTGATGGTACAGTTGTATATGATATAATGATTTTAACCTCCTTTCAACCAAGATCGATAGCTCGTCAAGACGACTTTGATGTTAGTCTTCTTCCCTGACTTTGTTTTCAAGTATGATGAGTAGTGAACAAATTTATAGCTCAATGGGTATGACTGCTTCCATGTTTTATACAAGAAAGTAAGGGATAGCCCCAGTAGATGCCTGAAAAGAAGTGGCATATCCTCAAAGGGCGTAGGGGATTTAATCGACCCAATTTTGATAACTCTCGATCATCTTGTTGTTGATTGCTTTCAGGTTCTTATTGGCGGCTTCAAATACACTGTTGGTTTGAGGTTGATAGGGAGAATATTTCTTTCTCTAAATCCCATACTCATCAACCAATTATGTGACTTCTTCTTCGAAATGCAATTCGTTGTCTGGAACTAGCTCATGTAGGACCCCGTATCGGGAGATGATGTTTTTTCAGATGAACTTGGCCACCTTTTTGGCATTCAGACTGCGTATAACTCAACTTCGACCCATTTAATCAATGGTCATTAAGATAAACACATGCCTCTTGGAGGCTTTGGGTGTAAATTTCCCTATGATATCGATGCCCCCTGTGGAAAATGGATAAGGAGAGGTAATGTTGTATAATTACCGAGGAGGCAAGTGTTGGAGGTTGGAAAATTGTTGGCATTTAAGACATCTTGGAACATAGGCGGTGCAATCTTGAACCATGGTAGTCCAATAGTAACCCTGTCGGATGATTTTTTTTTGCGAGCGTATGGAAATTCATGTGGGGTTTGCACTCCCCGCTGTGGATTTTTTGCATCATCTCTTTAATGTCAGTCCCTGCGATGCAGCGCATGTGTGTTCCATCTAAGTTTCTCTTGAACACTACTTTATCACAGACAATTTACTGGACAACCAGTTTGTAGAGGGTTGCTCCGTGTTTCTTGTTAGAATCTTGGTGATACCTACCATGCTTGAGGAGGTGACAAATATCATAGTACCAGCACTCGGCTATATCATGATCTTCTTCTGTGTCAATGTGGTAGCAATGGGTAAGTTTATCTTGATTTTGGACTAGGAAAGGGGTCATTGTTATTCCTTTGGGCATGTCGATCATGGAGGCCAAAGTAGCAAGGGCATCGAATAAGTTATTCTTTGCTAGGGGTAGGTAGTGGAAGGTGATATCCTGGAATTGGGAGGCTAACTCTTTAAAGTGTGCATGGAAGGGTAAGGGTTTCTCATCCCTAACTTTCCATATTTTGAGTACTTAACCGAGGATGAGGGTTGAATTCCAATAGACATCAATGCATCGAATTCATTTCTTAAGAGCGACTTTGAGGCCTATTGATAATACGCAAATATTGCATATTTCATCCCTCGAACCTACGCATTTTAGCCCCCTCGGGTATCTTATTCCCTATATTTATGCTCGTTAACTAGACAACCTCGCATTTCTACGTTAACATGTTTTGCAGGGGTTAATTGAGTTTTTATAGGTATTTGGATGCTAAGTGTGAACTTCGGACGCATTCCGCTCGATTTTTGTACACGATCACATGTTCAAGGGAATTTTAGTCTTTTCACATCTTGGTCACCTGGCCCAACATTTTCCGAAAAGTTGTATCCCTCCTCTCAAGCTTCGCATGGCCATGAATGGTGCACGATTCGGATCCCTAACGAAGAAGTTATGACACTTTTAGTGGAAGGGAAAAATAATGAAACCAAAAGAGGAGAAAAGAGGAGGAAAATGAATGTAGTGGGCTGGCACCTGCTTGATCGATCGATCGATCGATCAAGAACCATTGATCGATCGATCCTTCACATTTTTCCATCGAGCTAAGACAGTGGGCTTGATATTTTGCCATTGATTCAATCGGCCAAAATGGGTCGATCGATCGATCCCCTATTTTTATGAGATATTTTTCTTTTCTTTTCTTTCTTATGTTATTTTATTCCACTTACTATAAATACCAAATTTTGTGTAAATATCAGATATTAAGGTTTAGAATAGATTTTAGGTTAGAATAGCTTAGGGTTTGAGGGTTTTGGAGAGTTCTTCTTTGATTCTTCTTGGTTTGACACCCAATTGGGTTGTAAGTTGCACTATTCATCATCCTCTCCATTAATATAGTTGTTTTCCATTCATTCTTGCTTTGATTAATTAGGTTTATGTGCTTTCTAGTATTATTTTACCGCGTTTTTAACATGCTTTCTAGCTAATTTGAATTGGGTTCTGTTTGAATAGAACTCACCTGAGTTAACGCTGGCGATGGTGTTTATGGGTCTATTTCGGGTTCGTTGTCCTAGTTATTGCGCCTAGGAGATTTGATAGGGAATATCATGTTTGTCTCATGCTTACGACCTTGCGTGCGCAAATTCTGGGGTATTTGTTGACACCAAAATCTTATTAGGCTTTTATGCGGATTTAGGGGCGTGACAACCCTTGGTTCAATTAACTATCGAAACCAGATGCATTCTAAATAACTCGTCAGACTGTGTGTCCATTTTATACAAATTAACTCGGGTGAAGGATGTTCGACACAACCTATAGTTTACTCGCTTTGTTAGTCTAGTTTCAATACCCTCGCCTATATTAATATTTCCCTTTTATGAATATTTTTCCTTTTTAGTTTGTAATCACCTTTTGTGCTTTTATTTCAGAGTATTAAATAATATAAATTCTAGCATCTCGTCCCTGTGGATTTTCGATACCCGACTTACCATTGTGCTTGCCTCGCAAGTGTAGTCGTAATTTAGGTTTGTTTGTATTATCGCGGTGAAACGAAAACAATGATTGTGCCCTTACACGCGCACACCTTTCACGTGACGACAAAAATGGCACCGTTGCCGGGGATGAGTTTGTTTTAGACTTTATTTGATTTAGTATTTCATAGTATTTCTTTCTATTTGTATTATTTGCTAATCTTTTTGCAGGACTTCGACATTTGAGCACTTAGAAACACTCGAATTTTTCCCGTGAGCACCTACTTTGTGGAATTCGCCACTTGAGTTTTTTTGGGTCAAGCATGTCTTATTGCAATTCTTTCGGTAATCATTGTTATAATTCTCAAAATTCTAGCAAACCTATGACTTTTGGTCAATACTTAGAATCCCAAAGAATTTCAAATTCAAATATGACTTTGGGTGAGTATAACGAAAGTCAAAACTTAGGTTATTGAAATTTTAATGATGATGATAATTATTTTGGGCCTTTACCTCCTTATAATAGGAATTTTGAAAAGAATTGCAATAGTTTTCAAAATTCCTATAATAATGAGTTTTCGTTTAAGTCCGATGGTAATTTTCAAAGTTCCCATTTTCATGTATCCACACCTCGACCTATGATATTCGGTGAAGGCTTGCGTATGTATGAAAATGAGAAAATTAAAAATCGTTATCGGGAAGAAAATCGTTTGTGGGAACATGAATTGGATTCATTATTTGAGTCCGAAGAAGATTTTTCTTCCGAGACTTTCAAAGTCGAAGAGTGTTTTGAACCAAATGAGGACTTTGTGCCTACTTTGGAACAATCCATTCTTGACTTTGCCCATTGCATAATAGATATTGAAAGTGTGGATGAAAATGACGTAATATCTATTTGCAATGAAATGATTTATTCTTTGTCTCCCAAAGAAGAACATTTCATTAAAAATGATATTATTTCATTCGAAACTCAGTCTTCATGCGATGATGATTCATCTCATGAGTTTGAATTTCTTTCATCCCAATTTTCATTCTCTGTTATCACACCGTCACAAGTACCCGATGATTCAGTTTCAAACATTAATGTTTTAAACCTTTTCGCCGATGAGGAGTACTTGCTATAGTCACCTTCCACAATCGCATCTTTGCCTTCGTGTGCGCCACCTACCATTCCAATTTGAAAATCATTGGGAGGATATTAGGCTTTTCTCGATCCCCACATGTTTTTGTCACCCATTCAATCCAAATCCCCCATCGTCCCTCCAAAACTTTGAATTGACGATGGTTCATTTCTTCTGCCTTACACATGCCTTCTGTTGTTCAAATGGAATCCATATTTTTCGAAGGGCATGCTTGTATGTGAGGGGACACCGATTATCCTCCAAAGTCAAATCGTTTTTGCGGTGGAACCTCGTCTATTTATACTTCTAGTTTATAGTTAGTGTGAAGCCTAAATAGTAGATTGTATATAGTTAGCTTTTTATTCTTTCTTTCTTTTTATTTCTTCTCTCTTTTTAATGTAGTCCAGTGTAATTAGTTAAATCTTTGTTATTTGTTTTTGTGGCCATCCCCGATCCCCACCGCGGAGGGAAAAGGATCCTTCGGGTCCCGAGCATCCCCTATCGGGAGAGCGCTTTGGCCGGCATCGATTTGTGAAGTGTGAAAATGTAGAGAGATTCAGAGTCGTCAGTCTATTTTACTCAAAACAGACAAAAGAAAAAGGGGAAGCCACCCCTAAGTATGGCATCCAAAGACATACTGATGCGTGCGAAACCAAAATGATCCGAGAAGGGTTCGGAGGCTTAGTTATGAAATGGGAAGGTGTTAGGCACCCATTCCGCCCTTTCGGTCTCTCATGAATATTTGCTATTTTCCTTTATATCCCCCCTCCCCCCCCCCCCCCCCCGATATGTGTGAATGTGTATATATATAGAATGGAGGTAGGAATCCTCGACTTGTATCATGGAAAAGATAAACCGAGTCATCCGTAAGAAGATATAAGAATAATATTAGAAAGTAAGATTTACGCGATTACCCCTACATTGATCGTTATGGTGGAACGATAACGCATGTGGAGTAATGCGTCACTAAGGGCAAGTATATAGAATATAAAGAGAATGGATTTAGAGAAAATGGAAAATAAGAGAAAAAGTGAGAAAAGGACTCGAGTCTCGAGTTTTACCCCAAGACGCCTACGTAGCCTATAAAGGCATCAAAGTCCACGTAGTTTGCATACAAACGAGGGGTGGGGATTAACCCATAAATCCAAATGGAGAAATCTCTTATTTGTAAGGGTGTGTGTGTGTGTAGAAAAAGTGTTGTAGTTGTGACAAAAGTGTGGAAAAAGTGTAAGAATCCTTATTTGGAATTTATGAGCAAACCCTCTTTTTCTTATTTTTTGGGTTTTATTTATATGAAAATAAGAGATGTGCAATAATACTATATAAAAGGTATGTTAGGATATGTGATATAAGATAATAAAAGTGCTTAAGAAATAAAACAAGTTATTGCAAATTCAAGAAGATTTGAAGAGAAAGCTGAGAAAGATGGACATTCTTGGAGACTTTGAGCTTGATCTTGAATGTTGAAAAGCAGCCCTTGCACTTGGATGATGATGGAGAGTGGTTAATTCATCAAGTTTGATGAAAGAGAGGATGAAAAGTGGAAGTGAAAAAGGGATTTGGAAGTTGAAATCACGCTGCCTTTGAGAGAGGTTTCTGGGAATTGCTGAGAGTGATTTCCTTCTGATCTGAGCTCCCCTTGAAAATGAGGCCAAGGCCTCATTTTATAGGCCCAGGGGTCTGTCGATCGGCATTACCATGGCACTACCTATCGGCAGGTGCCGATAGGTAGGGTCTGGGACCTGCCATTTGGCAGTGCGCTTCAGGCTTTTTTAGAAAATTGGCCGCCGAGGGCAAACCGTTGGTCATAATCGCGCACGGGGCATACCGTTGGAAAGGTATTTCAGAGACCTTCGAAATTCCTTTGGATTTCTACTGATTTCGGGAGTTGACTTTGGGTCAAATGTGACTCAGAAGCGTTTGTCAGTCCGCTAGACGGGGAATCATTCAGACGCAAATGGATCGTTGGTCCGCATGGTAAGTCCGAATCACGCACGGGGCAGTCCATTAGAAAGGTTAGGAGATCTAATTTGACATTCCAAAGAGTTTGACCCCATTCGAGGAGTTGACTTTGGTCAACTGGGCCCGGGAAGCATTTGGTGACCTCTCGAAGTCAAATGGATCATTCATCCTCATGGAAAGTCAGAATTACGCACAGGATGGACCGTTGGAAAGGGTATTCAGTGCCCTTCGAAGATTCATTCAGTCTCAATTGAGGTGAAGAGTTAACTTAGGTCAAACAGAGTTCGAGAGTGCCCGGTGGCCTCTAGGTCGGGTTTCGAACGCAAATGGATCGTTCGTCCGCATGGTAAGCCAGAATTGCGCATGGGACGGACCATTGGAAAGGGTATTCAGTGACCTTAGAAGGTTCATTGAGTCTCAGTCAAGATGAAGAGTTTGACTTTTGGTCAAACTGGGTCGGGGACTGCCCGATGGCTTCCAGGTCAGTGCTCGAGACATGACCTGGGTTTGCGGTGATGAGTGGAGGTACTAGGGGCCTAAGGAGAGTTAGGGGGTAACAGAATGGGGTGCCTATAGTTTTTTCTATGCTCGGTACTAACTTGTTTTGTATATTCTTTGGACTTGTTCTAATGGGGATCGCTCCAATTTTGGGTAATATCGCTATTTTCCTTTCTTTAACTTGGTTCTTAATTCACATTGAGGACAATGTTAGGTTTTAAGTTAGGGGGTGAAGGATATTCTATCCATTTCTTTATTTAGTCCATATTTTTGCTCGCATGTTAGTTACTTAGTATGCTTTTCTTAGAAAAATTGAAAATTTCAAAAAGATTTTCTTTCTTTTTTCTCCTTTTTTGGGCATTTTGCCTTTGTTTTCGATGATAAATTTCAATAATTGCCTGATCCAAAAGACAGCCCAAAGATGCATGTTCTCGATTTTAGAAGTTATTAGACTTTAGTCCTCCATTATTGATATTATGAATAACTTTATGAATTAAACTTTAATCCCATGAGCACATGCACTTTTATCTTTCTATTGATTTGTTTTAAGATTTTTTTAACTCGGTAATCTTTTGTTGCATTGTATATACTTACACCGAGTAAGCTTTGTACCTTTCGTCATTTGTGAGTGTATACACTATTCTTTCCTATTTGAAAATGTTGAATTCGTTGGTAATCTCTCTATTCTTTCATTTTATCTTTCATTAATTGAGTTCATACTTGAAATGTGTTACTTGAGCATGATTTTCAAAGTTTGTTTTGACTCGAGAATTGAGTAAACTTTTGAAAATGATCATAGGCCTTCTTTGTTATATCACCCATATTATCCTTGACCTCACCTTGTATGTTTACCCCGTCAACCCCTTTGAGCCTAAATATTAGCCTTTCGTTTCATAACCCTAATCCCATAACCAACTCCGCATTGGAGTTATAACCCACAGATTACCTTCCATACCTTTGTTTGGAATGTTACTTGGGATTGAATAATGTTGTTGTGATGTCGGTTGCAATTTAGGCATATGAGCTTGAGATAAGTAAAGAAAAGAGATGTGAAAAAGAGATGAAAAAAAGAAAGCAAAAGGCAAAAGAAAACAAAAGAAAACACGAGAAAAAGAAGAAAATAAAAGAAAGAGAAAGTTGTAAATGTTGTGTATATAGTTCAATAAGCTTTGATTACTCTCCCCAAATGATATATCTAATGCCTTGTTGGAACTTGTTTTCCAATTTTGCTATTGACCACATTATTCCCATTATTCCATTTTTTCATTTATGAACACTTTGAGTCCGTACATATATATCTTTCGTTTCATACCCTAGCCTAGCCTACATTACAACCCTATACAAGTCCTATGTGATCTTAAGTGCATGTATATCAAAAGTCATAATAGTTTTGATAATCTGTGAAAATGGATTTTGCCTCTTTTTAATGTGCATTATCTTTCATTGAGATTACAAGTTTTAATTTCATATATAGCGTTCTTCATTTGTGACATGTGTGCGACCTAGTTTTCATTTACATATACACTTTATGACCGCATGTTCCGTGTGTTACCTCCCTGTTTTGAGTGAATTCTCTTGACGAGTGTAATGCTCGTGAGGATTGAATATATGCTTGCTTTAAAGTTTATCCGGTTTATATAAGTTTTTCGCCAAATCACACTTTGCATGTGCTCGCTTCCCTCCCACATTTTAAGGTTTCAATTCTATGAGGTGCATTCTATAATGTTAATGATTTCGGACTTTTGTTTGAATTCATTCAATGTGCTAATAATGCGTATGAAATATTTTTCGCTTTTCTTGGGCTTGTCGCATGTTGGTGTGGGCTTATTTCGAGGAAACCATGTTAGGATTGTGGGTATCATCCCTGAAAACCCTCACGAGACGACACTCGTCCACAAGGGTGCCCTAGGGGTTTAACAGCATATTGCATATGCTAAATGCAATCGAATCGCCTGCGAAAGTGGACTTTTAGGTTTATACCATATTTTTGTTCTTATCATGCTTTTGGTTTGCTTGTAGTTCTTGTTGCATCCTATTTCATTGCTAGGGACTAGCAATGTGTTAGTTAGGGGGTGTGATAATACGTAAATATTACGTATTTCATCCCTCAAACCTACGCATTTTAGCCCCCTCGAGTATCTTATTCCCTATATTTATGCTCATTAACCAGACAACCTCGGATTTCTACGTTAACATGTTTTGCAGGGTTAATTGAGTTTTTATAGGTATTTGGATGCTAAGTGTGAAGTTCGGACGCATTTCGCTCGATTTTCGTACACGATCGCATGTTCAAGAGAATTTATTTCTTTTCATAGCTTCGGCACGTGTGTAGCCATCCTTGAACGCTTCGTGTGGCCGTGAACGGTGCACAATTCGGATCCCTAACGAAGAAGTTACAGATCTTTTAGCGGAAGGGAAAACTAATGAAACAAAAAGAGGAGGAAAAGGAATGCAGTGGGCTGGCACCTTCTTGATCGATCAATCGATCGATCCTTCACATTTTTCCATCGAGCTGAAACAGTGGGCTTGATATTTTGCCATCGATCGATCGACCAAAATGGGTCGATCGATCGATCCCCTGTTTTTATGAGATATTTTTCTTTTCTTTTCTTTCTTCTTTTCTTTTATTCCACTTACTATAAATACCAAATTTTGTGTAAATATCAGATATTAAGGTTTATAATAGATTTTAGGTTACAATAGCTTAGGGTTTGAGGGTTTTGGAGAGTTCTTCTTTGATTCTTCTTGCTTTGACACCCAATTGGGTTGTAAGTTGCACTATTCATCATCCTCTCCATTAATATATTTGTTTTCCATTCATTCTTGCTTTGATTAATTAAAATTACATGCTTTCCTAAATAGGTTTACGTGCTTTCTTCCCGTGCTTTCTAGTGTTATTTTACCGCGTTTATTTATCGCTTTCATTTGCCGCATTTTTAACAGGATTTCTAGCTAATTTAAATTGGGTTATGTTTGAATGGAACTCACTTGAGTTGATGTGTTGCTTTGCTTTGGTGATGGTCTTTACGGGTCTATTTCGGGTGCGTTGTCCTAGTTATTGCGCCTAGGATATTTGACAAGGCATATCATGTATGTCCCGTGCTTATGAACTTGTGTGCGCAATTTTTGGGGTATTTGTTTACGCCAAAATATTATTACGATTTTATGTGGATTTAGGGGCGTGACAACCCTTGGTTTAATTAACTGTCGAAACGAGATGCATTCTAAATAACTCGTCGACCCATGTGTCCATTTTGATACAAATTAACTCGGGTGAGGGATATTCTTCGCAACCTATAGTTTACTCGCTTTGTTAATCTAGTTTCAATACCCTCTCCTAGATTAATATTTCCCTTTTATGCATCTTTTTCCTTTTTTGTTTGTAATCACTGTTGACGCAAAAATTCTCCATCTACGAGGGCCAATCAGAAAAGGACACATGTCATCCTATGTGGTAATATTTATACTTATTCGGAACCCGAGGAGAGTTAGTCGGCACCCGAGGAGAGTTGGTTGGCATACCAACCAACACATAGCATACCAAGCAACTCAAGGAAGACCAACCACCATAGAAGGCCAACAACTATATTCATTGTACATAGATATAAATGTCTGAATGTATAAAGACATTGTATCTCTTTAACTCCTATCACTATAAATACATGTATTCCCTTAGCCGAAAGGGGGACAACTAAGAAACACCATACACAAGATGCACATTCTTTCTCTCTCTATGCCATATTGTGCTATTGTAAACCCCTGGGAATAAAATAACAGTGGACGTAGACTTTATTCATAGCCGAACCACTTTAAAAACCTTTCTCTCTTATGTGTTTGATGTGATCACCATTTCATCTTCAATCATCATCTTCATACCTTTATTTTTATCTGTTGTTGATGCCGATAAGATAACATAGATGCTATTTCTAGTCATCAACAGATTGGCGCTCTGTGGGAACGTGTTACAATCATTGTGCTCCATCAAAAGATAAGTTTTTATTTTCTCTACGTATAATCAATTATACATACATCTTTTGATTAATCATGATTTTTATGTTTGTATACATAAATTAGTTGTCCAATTTTTATTTATAAATTTTGCAAAATATTGCATATCATGATTTTAAAATAATAACTGTTAGACTAATTCTTATGGAGAAATCTCTAAAATGGTGGATTTCATAAATCATAACTTTTGACTTGATTCTCAAGTTTAAATTATATATCATGGAATAAACATTTAGAATGATTACAAATACCAGTATATACGACGATGTGTTATAGACAATTTTCAATATGAATGTCAGATGTCTATGACTCTTCTTGAAAATGTTCTGGGAAAAAACTTTTATACAATGAGTTACATCAGGGAAGGAGATTTCACATATGTTGATTCCCATATTTCACATCTTCTACAAGGGAGTAAAAATTCAAAACCATTCTCTTTCCTCTCGGTTACTAATCATATTTTTATAGATCTGATGATTTCTATTTGTTGGTTATCTCTTAGATCTAAGAATTTCGATTTATTATGATTTATTAGTTCTTCTGAAGATTGATTTATGGGTTTAATATATCTATTCTTCAATTGATGACTGGCCGTCAAAATAGACTCCGACGATCTGACTGGGAAGAAAAATTCTATAATCGCAATCCCCCCAATTCTAATGTTCTACAACAACAAAAATAATGAAACACCTCAATTTAAGGCACCAAATATAAATCTGAGATCGCAATTTCTCTATAATCAGCCAGATCCCATTTTCCTCCTTTTAGAAAAAACCCTCAATGATTACAAGATATCAGTAATTCAGGTTCACACAAAATGGAGGCATCCAATAACCTTATAGCGATTGTTCCTTAATAGACCTGCGAATATCATCCCTTTAATGGCCGGTAAACCCAGGAAGAACAAACTGTATCCAATTGGTAGACAGAAGGAATGAGAATTGTAAGCAAAAAATTTCTGATAAAAAATCCATGGTCACTGCAAGTCTTTCTACACAGATCGACGATCGCCGAGGTGGTCGGAACCATTATATTATAATATCCAGAGTGTCATTTTCTTGCACAGGGTGGTTAGCAAATCTTATATGACGAATAAACCAGGTCGACACATTTACCTTTTTTGCTGAGTCACTCAGGTCGGGGTTCCTCGATTATTGGTCTGCACCTACTACTGTTCGGCATCATATAATGTTGGTCGAAGGTACATATGTTGGTCGGAGACAGGTTTGGAGATTACTGATTACTCATCATCCCTTCGGGATAATGAGGACTGATGATGCCAGAATCAGCACCACCAGATAAGGTGTTTTCAAGCTCAATATAAGAATAACAATGGCAGCACAGTTATATAAATAGGTAAGGGAATGAGATGAGTATAAGAGGAGAGGGCACAAGTGTATAAGTGGTTCAGCCAATTTGGCCTACGTCCACTGTGAGTGTGTGTGAGTAATATCACTGAATGAAGGCACTAATGGCCATGGATACAACCTCTCAAGCTTTCTCTCTCTACTGTATATTAGACAAAGCTTCAGCTAGGGTTTAATAACTGGATCCTTTTGCAAGGTAGGGGTGACCCCTATATATAGTACCAAGGGGGTGTAATGTACCCCCCATGCATGTAATGAGCATGTGTGTGGTAGCCTCACCAATGTGGGAGTGCCATCTGTCACTGTCACATGTAAGGAATGATGATGAAATATTCTCCCCACATGTGGATAATAATCTTGTTACAACTGATTTGTGCCCATGTGTCATTATCCAATTGTCAAAAGATGCTCGACCTCCACATCGATGGATGACCTCGGCCTGGGAGAGGCCGATCTGTAAAGGCTTGGTGTTCGTTCAATCCGAGATGTGTCATAGGGAGTCTCGGCCTGTTCTCAGCCGAGACATTATGCTGGGGTCGGCCCCAGCCGAGGTTGGACTGATTCCAAGCTGACGGTTACTAAGGCTTCTTGTCACCTCAGCCCAAGCCGAGGTTGGACTGATCCATGAAGGTTACCAAGGCTGCTTGTCACCTCAACCTACTCTCGGCCGAGGTTGCCATACCCAGGTATATGAGGATGCTGTTGACGCCTGCGATGCGCGTTGTGTCCATTGAAAATGTAGGTGGAAGTGTCGGCCTGGGCCGACCTTACTAAGGCCGAGGGATGATATCGCGGGCCCATGGCTTATCTAGGGTCGATCAATATCTCGGCCCAACCGAGGTTGGTGTCTCAAGGCCGAGGTTACACTTGGGGCATATCAAGGATTATATAGGCTGACGTCCAGTATGTTCGGATGGTCGGCAGCTAAAAAACAAAAACAAATAAGATTTCTTTGAAGATCATGTGACTCGTTCGTCGGCGTCAGTTTCAGACCTCTATTATTTGTCGGCTGCCATATATGGCTGGTCGACAGCAACTAACATCATCGGACCACGATTCTTTAGTCGACAGTAACCATACATGATCGAAAGCACCTCTTGTTGGTCGGAGACTCATATAGCAGATCGACGGAATGGAAAAAACTGGTCGGCGTCAACTCCAGAGCATCTAATGTTGGTCGGCATAGGTTTGCACTTGGTCGGCGGCATGGTTGTCTGTACCAAAATCAAGATTGAGCACAGGTCGGGAGATTCCCCCAATGCAGTTCAGTAACATCTAGTTATGGTCGATAATCGTTGATTTCCTCCCCGACCAAGGAATTCACAAACCGAGGAATAACAAACCATATTCAGTTCGTCGGCATCCCAAATTCCTCCTCGACTATAAACTTCTGGTCTTATATGTTGATCGGCAACTTCACTAGATGAACTTTAACTGGTCGGCGTTACCTATTTTCTGGTCGCTAGTACCCATTAGTTAGCCGGGGGGAAAATTATTCTTGGTTGGCATAAATATAGTTGGTCGGCAAAGTCAGTTGTTGATTGGGGCTAAGTTTTGCGTATGGTGAAAGGCTCCCCGACCTCTTATAAGTTGGTCGGTAGTTGGCTATTATTAATGGTAGGTCGGCGTGGTTGGCGATGGCTATTACTGGTCGGAGTGGCGATTTTGTTCTCCATATTTTGCATTTTACAAAGTCAAAATCATCACCAAGATGTTAAAAGACGAGATAACCCACATATCCTTTATACCTTATCATTCTTTATCCTGAAATAATTTTCAATAAACCAACTTAAATTTAGGCATTTGCTTAAAATTGAAATTATTTGGTAAAAAGTCCAAATGAAACCTTATAGCATCATGTTTGATAAGAATATGCTCACATGATACACGATCAGCCAACATATATTATTTCATATTTTGAAATTGATATTTTTATTGCCCAAGAAAGTATATATCATATATTGATTGGATGAGTAAAATATTCTCATGACTAATCAATTCAGCCTACACATATGATAGGGCAAGTTATTAATTTTTGCAGGTACAAGATTTAGTGCTGACGAATGCTCGGAAATAATCTTAAACTTCTGGAGAATATTATCATTGCTCGGTATTATGAAATTTTACCTCAACGAGGCACTATTGATTGTATTATTGCTCGAATATCTGCTCAAGCACGAATTATTCTATATATCCATTCTAATTCATATTCTATATTCAACTGAGCATGGAGCTCGACGAGATATATATTCAGCTCCAAAGAGATCTGCAACATTTATTACATTTCACCCCCAACGGATAGTTGGTCGGGGTAATTCTTATTTATATTCAAGCCCAACAACGTTCTCGGCCATATTATTATATTGTGGAAAATATTATTCTTATTCGGCATTATGAAATTTTGCCTCGACAAGATACTTAGTCAGCTCTAAGGAGAATTACAACATTCGTTGTATTTCACCCCCAACAGACTACACTTGCGAGGCAAGCACAACGGTAAGTCGGGTATCAAAAATCCACTGGGACGAGATGCTAGAATTTATATGATTTAATACTCCGAAATAAATGGTCATTTCGAGTGTTCTAGTGTGTCTGGAAGGGTCGAAATAGTCAGAAAAGTGTACTCAGGGGTTTAGTTTAGATCCTGGAGCATTTTTTGGCCAAACTGGCACCTTGGAGGGGTATTTTGGTCTTTTAAAATTTTGGGAAAAAGAGACCTACGAAAATTAGAGACTTAAATCATTTGTTATGTGACGAAAGTTACGGTAGAAATCACAAAAATACAGAGAGGCCATAGGAGGAGGAAGGAGAAGAGTTCTAAGGGAGTTTTAATACCATTCTATACAACTCTCGCACCACCACCACCACTATTGGGTTGATCAGAAGGAGAGGAATGCCTCCCTACATCCATTATGCAGAAATTTAGACTGACATATAGAGGCACGTATTTATCTTGCTGAATTATGAGTATATATACCATCCATGTTAGTGTAGGATGAATAACCATTCAAATTCATGAATTTTCACCTTAATTTGGAAGATATTAATTATGTTGTTGGGTAGGAATTGTGATAGGCCTAATCCATGATTAGGCCTATCAACGGGTTGGAGACGGGTCGACGTTAGGGAGATCTAGATCCGTGTAATCTTTTCTTCATCGGGTTCGGGTCCGGATCTTCATCGGGTCTACAATATTAGATCCAAACCCGGATCCGTTCGGGTCTCGGGTCTCGGGTACGGGTCTGGCCAAATATATACATTTATTTTATTTTATCCCCCTTCTTTATTTTATAATCTTAAATTAAAATACTTTGTAATGTATTATATAATATTATTAGTTAAATAAAACATATATTACTTATATCTAGTATATACATAAATATATATATTTTTATGTATGATACTTACATGTTATATTGATAAGATATATTTATAAATATATATATTTATATATATATATAGTAATGTACAGTTTAGGTCGGGTCTTCGGGTCCCGGTCTTGTAAAAGATCCAGACCCTACCCGTTTAATAAATGGGACTTCGGGTCTCAGATCTAAAAAAATATGCTCAGACCCTATTATATGGATCGAGTCGGAGTCCGGTACGGGTCCAGACCCGACCCATTGACAAGCCAATCCTTGATGCATGTAGAAAGAAGTTGAAGAATTAGTGGAATGATATTGTGAAGAAATATGTGATCTTTTCGAAGTTCTAGAACAAAAATGATGAACTAGGTATTTTGAGAATTAATATTGAATTAATTCAATTTAAAGATGTTCTTTTATGATTTAATGGTCCTGCAACGTTAAAAATCATTTATATATGTTACTATGATGTTTGAGACCTTTTATTGGGAGTTTGGGATCGTATAATGGTGGATTAGAGGACTAAAAATTGTAAATCCGGTAACTGTTAAAATGGAGAAGACGAGATCTGTTACACACAAATTGATTCGGCACCTTGGCCGAATGGATGAGAAAGGTGAATCGATTTGGACTAAGGCCGAATCGATTTGGTTTCCCCGATTTTGACTATTTTTACCATTTTTGTTTAGAACTCGTGGAAAATAATTGGGTTAACTTTTGAAGGAATTTTAAAAGGTAATGATATATAATTTAATTACCAGTAGTCCAGTGTTGGGATTGAGACTTAGTCCCATGAGGGGATTTGGTGCTAAAGTTAATTAGGTTTAATTATGTAATAAAACCTAATTAAGAGGATGATATTGTGTCACGAGAAATCAATGAACCGTATGACCTAAACCAGTAGGGCACGAGTTAGGTATCTACTGAATTGACTTAAGGAAAAATTTGTAATCTTTGAGTAATGGGAAACACTTGGGTTAGACGATGAGAAATATTATGGTAAAGTAATGATACGTAGAATATTCGAGAATTGTCCTACTATGTACATGATATCTATTATAGGTTAAGTGAATACCGATACTAAATATATTTGTATATATAGGTGGTGTGAATACCTATTATTTGATTTATTATGTGTGAATATACCTAGGCTACTTTCTATCACGAGAGGTTTCGCGTTGAGGAAATTCTTATCCCGATGAGCCAATCGGGGGTATTTTGACTTGTTCCTGAGAACATAGAACTTAGGGATTGAGCACCATTTGTGTGAATAATGGTTTGACCAGTCATTTGGGTGCGTTAGGTGTGTACGTAGCCAAAAGGCTTAGAACTATGTTTGCCTCCAACTTTATGTAAATTTTTGAATGTGTGGTTCGAGAGTGATTCCAAACCCGATTTCTTTGCTTAGTACATGATCTACAAGAACTTGATAGTAGAGTATGCCCGCATCGCAGGTCTCCAGATAGGGATGTCGTATACATATATATTATGAGAGTGATGTGTGTATATATATATATATATATATATATATATATATATATATATATTTATAGACACACACACACACATGTGCGCGATTGATTCTACTATGCGTGTTTTAGTAGATACTAGATAGTGATATCTAAATTGATCTCAATATGTGTGAACTTAATAATTGATTGGCGACTATTAATAAACAAAATGGATTGGAAAATTTGTAACATATTTTAGTGGCAATACGTGTGGGAAAAATGAATTATTAGGCAGGAAGTGATTTAAGTCAACTACTTAGGCGGGGTAGCGTAACTAGGTGAGTTTAGAAGTGTACGTTAGGTGTGCACAATAGTTGAGAGGTCAGGATCTCAAGTGAGAGCACGTGAAGCTAACATATATCTAATATGTACTCTCTAATGCATTTTAAATACTTCCTAAAATGATTTCAAACTGCTTTACTTGGTTTTTGACTCGTTTCAAATCCATTTTTGTATAAACATTTTAGGTGCCAAGCCATAGGGATGCCAGGGTTAGGAGTTCCTTCATTTAACCAGATGCAGTTGATGTGGAAGTTGCATGATATTGGTAGTAGATGCCTCCATATTTATCAGTTCTTACTCCTCATTTTATTTATCCCAGTCAGGCATGTCGCCCATTCCTAGTTGGTTATTATTATAGAGACACTGTACTTCCGTTTTATTGTCATCTTGGATTTTGTTTTTACTATGGATGGTTGTAATTGGATTTTTTCTAGAGTGTTCTTCCAGACCTATTTATTCATCTCGTTGCTTTATCATTATTACTATGTTTATTGGAAATGGCGAATGTGAATTATTCAATTTAAATTCTTTGCATGTTAATAATAAGATTAAAATTTTGACACCGGGCCATTAGGGTATTAGTAAAATAAATTGGATTTTGATAGTGATGCTAAGAATGACATCATTAATGATTCCTAATTAATTTCGAAATGGACTGATCACCCAGGGTTAGAATAGGCAGGGTGTCACAGATTGTATCAGAGAATCGAGTTCTAGTGCCTATGGGATCTATGCGGCTTACTACAATTTTAAGCATAATGTCCTTTGATGTAGATCCCTACAATTAGGATTGTTGTATTATTTATTACTCATTTACGTCTTCAACTATTTTAAGACATACACTACACCAAATCTGTCGAATTGTCAAGGTCATTGACCTTGACAAATCCAACTTGTCAAGGTCAATGACCGTGACATTTCGAGTCGAGACAATTTTTTTTGTCATGGTCGTGTCACGGTCATTGACCGTGACACAAAACTCGCGTTTTGTGTCACGGTCGTGTCGCGGTCCATGACCGTGACACGTTTAGTCACGATTTCTAACAGTGGCAAAGCCGTGACTCTTTTTAAAAAAATTGTCACGGTCATTGACCGTGACAAGTCCGTGACACAACATTGTCACGGACTTGTCACGGTCAATGACCGTGACAATTCTGGACAAAATTGAAAAAAAAATTTGCAGGGCAGTATGGCCACTGCCACTGCCCAGCAGTATATTTGTACCTGTTATAGCAACGTTGTACCTATTCAAACATCATATATTCAAATAAAATAGAGATAATGCAAATATACATTCAAATAGAGACAATATGCATCACGATATAATTCAAATGTAACAACTTAAAACAATTCAATTCAAACTTAAAACAATTCAATTCAAACTTAAAACAATGTCACTACATGTCTGGTGTATTTTTAAAACTGAGGAGGTGAGTAGGCCACACGATATACGAATTGACGCACCCAGTAATATACGTCGTGCCGCATTGTTCGCGCAACCACAATTGGGAGTTCTCCTTCCCGGGTATGACATGCGTAACGAGCACCCTGGAGTCCATCTCTTGAAGCTCACGTCCATGAACTATTCCACCCTAGACGATATTCGGGTCCCTCAACCCCCGCCCTATCTGCTTGCCATCAAATACGTCCAATATGAGCATGCTCGGCCAACCAAGTGTCGAGATCGGTCTGGGGAAGGGAGCCAAATAGGAAAGTGGATCATCGAAGTACGCACGTGTCGGTGATAAAGAAGCGAGGTCCACATCCTCGTCATCCTGCGCCTCATCCTTCCGCACCTCCTCCTCCACTGCCTTCTCCTTCCCTTTCCCTTTCCCTTTACGGTCTTCGCCCAACGCACGCTTCATGAATGCGTACATATCTTGGATCGTTACCTACAAACGGGACAGCTTCGCGTTGTGTGAATCCACCGTTCGAGACAACCCGGTGTCGCTCGTCTCCAATACGATGATCCTAGATTTGGCCACCCGCGAGCTCACCCCATTGTCCTCTCCTTGCGATCAGAGCCAAGCACTTGGCTGAGTGCGTCTGTGGACAAAGATGCCTTGTCGGCATCAGACTGCGACTCATGCACTTCCTTAAGCTTTTCCTGAAACGAAAAAAAGCACATGATTAGTAAAATAAGTAAACTAAAAAATTATAACGTAATTAACAAAAATTAAACTGTCAGATTACTTACAATCGTGGCCGCGACACTCGGGGACACCTCCTTGTCCTTCCCCTTCTTCGTCCTAAGAGCCACATAAGTATCGAGCCTATGTGGCTTACCCCCTGGCCCACTCCCTACCCCCTGAAATAAAATAAAGTAAAGTAAAATTAGTATCGGCCCCGCAAAGTAAAATAATGAAGAATAATATATTTCTGTAGTTATAGAAAAATTAAATCTTACCTGCATCCTATGCTCCACCTCGGCGTAAGAGGTCTGGCCGGAGTAGTGCACGTCCATCTTTTTTGCCCGATTTTCACTCCCCGATTGGCAAGATGCCAATTGTCGATCCTCGATCTCATTGTCAATGAACTTCTACCATTATGCCAATGAGATCGGCTCCTTGGGGGGGACGGATTCACACCATTGGATAATGGACTCTCGTGTTTTCCTAAAGTACCGTGCCCGCATATTTTTCTTCCACGACTTGAGTTGCTCCCTAATCTGCTCCAAGACGGGATCGCGTAGCTTTGGATCCAAGTTGAATTGTTCCTGTCCAACAAATACAATGTTAGTTGCGAATAAATATAAATATAAATATAAATATAAAATGAAATTGAAATTGAAATTGAAATTGAAATTGAAATTGAAATTGAAATTGAAATTGAAATTGAAATATTCATATAAATATAAATATATTACTTGTAATGCCACCCAAACAACTAACTTGAGCTCATATGGGACTTCCTTCCAACTCATAAACCCCGGGCCGATGACCGTCTTTAGAAGAATGAGGGATCTCGTTAATATCTCCGATTTGTTCTCGACGGTTATCCCAAATTTCCCATATTTGGGGAGCCTAGGGGCGGAAGAGCCCTCGTCGCCTCCACTACCACCGAGCCCAGACGACATCATCATAAACAACATCATCATCTTCGCCTTAATATCTGAAGGAGACATTTGCTATAAAAAAATGTTATTAGTACAGATATAATATTATCACCACACCCCCCCCCACTACCCCCCCCCCCACCCCTTCCCCACCTCCCCCCACCACGACCGTGACAACTACAAAAGTCTCTTATCCTCATTATATTTTATCACAATATGCATATCTTATAAGAGAGTCGGGTTTGGCATGAATAAAGTGAGAATTACATTTAAGACTTTCTAACAACATGCATGTGTATATATATATATTGTGAATTTTATGTATGTTTTTATTTAATTATCATACTATTTATATATATATATATTGTTCGATATACAAAGTAATTTTCAAAAAAAGTTGAAAAATCCCACTCCTATATGGACAATAATCCAGTGGTCATGCCACTTTTAAAACGAACCAACCCAACATTTACTAAACAAAATAATTCAACAGCAATGTCAACAATAAATGTTTATCCCGTACTCCTTCTAATTCATCTACTCATATGAAATGGGCAATTACTAAAGTATACAATTATTAATTTACTAATTTACAATGAGGGGCAATCCTACTTTCAAATGAACTGGGCACAATACAATTAAAATTACAATTAAAGCTATACAATTGTTAAGATTTCCCCACCACACACACACCACATCCCCCCACCCCCTGCCCCTGCCCCCTGCCCCCGCCACACACACACGCACACACCTGCACACACACACACACACCACCCCACCCCCACCCCACCCCATACACACACGCACACACCTGCACACACACCCCACCCCACCCCCTGCCCCCCTCCCCCTCCACACACATATATACACACACATACACACACATATACACATACATACCCAGTGCAGAGTATATTTGGTTTATTTCGTCAAGCAAAATAATTTTTCAAAGAAAATTGATTTTGAGTAACTGGAATAATTATTAACGAATTATGCAATTAGGTGGTGAAAGGTTATCCTAGATAACATGTCCATCTAAATTACACAACATATTACCCAATAAAGTCATATATAAATATTCAAAGTTATTACGAAAGAATGTTCACATTTATAAAATATTATTAATATACGTGTTGTCAACTTATAGCACTAATGTAGTGAGCTATTTGCCTCATTAACTGTATATCTATTTATTTCTGTAAAATTACATATTTTATCCATTTTAATGCTCTCGCAACTAACTTCTTAAAATGAAGTGAATAAGTTAAGTTTCACTTAAAATGCTAAATCTCTATAATTTAGTTTAACTTGAGGAACCCACAATTAATGAATAAATTAGTATGTGACACTCTTTTAATAATTTGAAGAATTCTTAAACGAATTAAGCATAAAGTTTATGCAAATACCATAATGTTAAAGATTGAAATATGAGTACCATTATGCAACATACATATTTTAAGCTCTATCGTGTGAATTATAATGTATCGTTCGATGTGAATGAAATACTTTGTTTTATTTTTCAAAACTAGAGTGCTAGGAAATATAGTTCTAAAATAAAATGAGGATGCTCACAAGACAAACCATAAATTCTTGAATTCCTTTTATTATGTGATTTTGGAATCATTTCAAAAACCCTTCGATGACCTTTATTTTTTTATTTGGTAGTGAGGGATTTATATTGAGTATACCCCCCACACACACACCCCACCCCACCCCTGCCCCATCCCCCCGCCACACACATACGCACACACCTGCACACACACCCCACCCCACCCCCTGCCCCCCTCCACCACCCCCTCCCCCACCACACACCACCACACACATACACACACATATACACATACATACACATACATATACACACATATATACACACATACACACACATATAGAAATGAAAGAGAAAGAGAGAAAGAAATATACCTTAGAGAGAGAGAGAGCGAGAGAGAGAGAGAGAGAGAGAGAGAGAGAGAGAGAGAGAGAGAGAGAGAGAGAGAGAGAGAGAGAGGGGGAAATCCAAAAAATGGTGGGAAAAAAGAAGCCCAGGGCTTTTTTTGCTGCAAACATTGTCACGGTCGTGTCACGGTCAAGGACCTTGACAATTATTTTAAACATTGTCACGGTCTTTGACCGTGACAATACTTTGTCACGGTCGTGTCACGCACATTGACCGTGACAAAAAATACGCATTTTTTGTCACGGTCAAAGACCGTGACAAGAGTATCCGGCTGAAAGGTGATATTTTGGCCATTTTGGTGTAGTGATATTGAATTATGGACTGATTAGAAAACTCTTTATCGTTTCAAATGCCTCCTCGACTTGCACCATGAGCCACCTTAGATGCACAACCCAAGCCACAGCCAGCTCAGGCCCCAGGCACTATGAATGTTGCCGAGGTTATCGCTATTTTGGCACGTGCAATAAATGTGACATTGACTACATTTTCCCAGCAGGCACCACAAGTGCCACCCCAGCCTTAAGTTGTTATTCAAGCTCCTTCACACTCATTTCCTTCTGCTTGGAAGCGAGTCCAAGATGCCTTTCAGAAGGCTCATCCTCCAGAGTTTCAAGGGAGCTCCGATGTAGTTAAGACGTGCCAATAGAAGAAGGATATCTAAAGGCATTTGAGGATGTATGAGTGCATGTGACACCCCGCCTAATAAAATACCGGGTGATTAGTCCTATACCAAATTAAAACAGGAATCCCAGTTGGATCATCCTTAGCATCACTGTCGAAAAACTTTATAAAACTTACTAACCACCTAGTATTCCAAAAGCTGGTGCCAAATTTTTAACTTTTTAATTAAACCAAACAGTACATGTGGAAATAAATATAATCCATTTACACAACTGAATAAAACTCAACTGAATAATTAAATAAATAAATTGTCGAATAAACCATCGGCCACAAAAATTAAATCCAAAACAAACATCCAACACCTGAATAAGTACATCTGAAAATTGTATTGAGAAATCTGGGTGACAAGCCCTAAATATAACTGGAACTGATAAATGATTCCTACTCTAGGAATAAATGAACGATGCGTCTAATCCGAACTCCTGCTAGCATCCACATATGTTGTAGCTCCGTGTCCCTGGAATAGAATATCAATCTTGGCGTCCCTGTGACTGGACAACTAAAAGTTTTTTAAAATAGTTTTATAGCAAGGGTTAGAACCCAAAACATTTTGAAAATATTTAGCAAGTGAATTAACTGCAGTAATTTAAAATACATGAATGCGCTTCATATTTAAGTTAGTGTCGCACTCCCATATGGACATTCTCACCCCTCCACTATTGTGCGCACCTATCGGTTACCTTGACCCCCCCATCTAGTTGTACTACCCCGTCCAACTAGTCCTGTTATAACCTCCCCCTTTCCATACTACTCTAACCCGAGTACAATGATTCTTGAATTATAATTTATCTCATAATTAACTTAATTAATTCCTTCTTAAATAGTAACATATAACCGTCTCACAAGTTATATAAAGTAAATACATAACACACTGTATTATTACCCGCATATAATATTGAATACCATTATATACGTACCTTTACTAAAAATCCACATATATAACACACGTATATCCATCCCTCCGAGTATACCCTCGCCGTATGATTCCCTCTAAAGTGCTATCCCACTAGGTGTGCTCACATAACCTAGTTACCCATGTTCGATTCGCTCACTAACTTGGCCTAAAACATAAACGAAGTGGAGGGGGTCATATTACTTCCCTGAAAGTGAGATAATCTCCTCACCCATATACCGGACGCTATGACCTGGGGATATACTCACCCTACTCCTCAAGCTAGGGGATTTACCCACATCGCGCAACCTCCCTTGATAGCACTAGAGTATATAAATTAAATAAATATCTAATCACTGATATTTAATAGAACACAAAATAAATACACACACACACACACACACACACACACACACATATATATATATATATATATATATACTATAAACTCCGGCTTTACCGTGTACTCAAAAACCCGTAACACTAGCCTGTAATTTCCCGAGTCTCTTGACCGAATCAACTTAATTAATTTTCTCACTTATAAAATTATCGTTACCCCGAGTCTGTGGTCCGACTCTAATATATTTAATTCACATCTAGATTAACTTATTACTTTTTCGAGTCTATAGTCTGACTCTACTTAAATTAATTAACACACTTATTAATTTAATACCTTCCTGAGTCTATCATCCGACTCTAATTAAATTAATTAACAAACTTAGTAATTTAATAACTCCCCGAGTCTATCGTCCGACTCTAATTAAATTAATTAACACACTTATTAATTTAATAACTCCCCGAGTCTATCGTCCAACTCTAATTAAATTAATTAAAATAACTCCCCGAGTCTATCGTCCGACTCTAATTAAATTAATTAACACATCTATTAATTTGATACCTATCCGAGTCTGTCGTCCAACTCTAATTAAATTAATTAACACACCTGTTAATTTAATACCGATCCGAGTCTGTGGTCCGACTCTCATTTAATTAATTTACACATTAATTAATCCATACCCTTTCCGAGTCTACAATCCGACTCTAAATTAATTAATTAATTACAACAATTAATTTAATACTTTTTCGAGTCTACCTTCTGACTCTACTTCTATTAATTAACACACCCATTAATTTAATAACTTGGTGTCACCCAACCATTATTCCCGGACTCGCTCACTTGGCCTATACCTTAATATTTCCCGAGTCTATGTTCTCACTCCAAATTAATTTATTCTCTCAATAATTAATTTAATACTTTGGTGTCACTTAACCAACATATTCGGACCCGCTCACTTGGTCCATTTTATATTTCATAATTTCATTTCCACATATTCGCCCACAATGTATCACACATTCATCTCCATAAATTCCCTAATTATATTTACCTATAATTACCAACACACCCGAACTCGCCCACTTGGTCCATAATTAAATATTTCACATAAATTCCTTTACTAATGTAGCGTCACCCAATTACAATACCCGAATATTATTCCTCGGCCCAATAACAATACTTATGAATTATTTCCCCAAATTCGTTCATCTCATGACATATCGTTCACACCCTCCTAAACCCAATTATGTCACCCTATAATTGTTAAGGAATTATGTGCCACGTATGAATTTATCACTAAATAAAAGTAAGGGATTAAATCTTAAATAAAATCCTCTTTATATACAAACTGGCCGAACTGCCAAATTCCTGGGACCGTCGATCGATCGATCCCCCGGGGTCGATCGATCGATCGAACAAGTGATCGTCTTCCCTAGCTTGCTATTTCAGCCATTAACGAACCCTCAAGATTTTGTCTTCTTCCCAAACATTTACCCCTTTCATGGCCAACATATTCTCCACACCAGAAAAGGTTCTAAACACCCTAGAGACCTTAATCCATCAACAAATTTATACAAAAACCCTAAGTATATCCGATTTGGGTTTTTCACCCGGGACTCGTTCTACCAAATTCGACGCTACCGTATTCAGTCCATGTAATCACTATACATATTGTAATCCACTCTACAATTTAATCTCAACAGACCCAAATCATAACTTAACATCCATTGAGTAATTAAATCTGCCCATTACTCTAAATTTATAAAAACCCAATTTTAATTATGGTTATACACCCAAAACGAATTTTTCTTTACACATCACTATGATATGAATTGATTATCATCAATTTAGAAATCACAACAGTTAACCACTTGCGTGAAATTGTTCGTAGAGTCTGATCCGTTGGTGTAGTCCTTTAATTTGGCTCCAAAATCCCCAAACTGGCTCTTGATTTTCTTTCCCCCAAATTCCCTCTCAACCCCTAGGTTTAGAATTATGTTGACTGTCGTTCCGTAATCTCTCAATTATGTTAAAAACCCTTAATCCCTTTTTTGGCCATCTGGGCCTAATTAAAATGGCCTAACTCACCCCGCGTGGGCCCGATTACACCCAAAAATACCCGGAGACCCAATTACTATCCCCGGGTACTCTTTTCTTACTATCTCAACCCATTAGGACTCAACCGTGCACTCAGAATTGCCATCCGAAATACTTTTTGACATTTCCAAATTTTGACCTCAAAATGCGACACACGAGATTTTGAACCATTAAACTTAAAAGTCGTCAATTATAAATAATTTGGCTCACTCAAATAAATTCTCCAACTCATGAATTTAAGTTTCTCCAATTTAAATATTTTTATAACTCCCAAAAATAATTAAATATTAAATCCTCAAAATTACGGGATGTTACATACTCCCCCCTTACAAAGGAATTTCGTCCTCGAATTTCGTCCTCGAGGTGTACCACTTGTCAGTGGGTGAAGGTGGACCATCAAAATCCAGTAGGGGTTCTCCATCCATTAGAGATTCCGATGAGAAAATAGGAGAGCATTTCCATGGATTTTATTACTCGGTTGCCTACTTCACAGAGGGGGCATGACTCCATTTGGGTAATAGTGGATTGGTTGACCAAGGTATCTCACTTTCTACTAGTTCGGGCGAATTATACTACAGGATAGTATGCCCAGTTTTTATCGCTAAGATAGTGAGATTAAATGGGGTGCCACTTCATATTGTGTTCGACAAGGACAACATTTTTCATCTCAATTTTGGGAGAGTTTTCAGGAGTCCATGGGTACCGAGTTGTGATTAAGTACAACCTATCACATGCAGACGAAAGGGAAGACAGAGAGAATGAATCAGAAGTTGGAAGATATGCTATGGATGTGCATCCTTGATTTTTGAGGGGGTTGGAAGCAGTTTCTTCCACTGGTAGAGTTTTCGTATAATAACTCCTACCAGTTTACAATTGGCATGGCCCCATTTGAGACATTATACAGTAGAACTTGTCATTTTCCTACTTGTTTATTAGAGGTGGGGGACAACAAGATTACTTGGGCCAGAGTTAATTCAAGATAGTCAACCAAAATTGAGTTGATTCGAAGTCGTATACGTATTGCCCATGATAGACAGAAGAGTTATGCCGATGCTAAGCGGTTCTTCTCGGAGTTTAATGTGGGGGACCAGGTACGACGATGTGTATCTCCTATGAAGGGGATAATGAGGTTCAAAAAGAAAGGGAAGTTGTCACCAAGGTATGTGGGTACATTCCTTATCATTGTAAGGATTGGGCCAGTAGCATCTAGACTCAGGTTGTCGAAGCATTTGCATCGAATTCATGATTTATTCAACATTTCTTCGTTGAGGCGATATCTATGGGAGAAGTTAGCTCACATTCACATTTCATTGGTGGAGATCGATTTGCAACCCAATATTTCATATGGGGAGAGGCCAGTGGCTGTCTTAGACCATAGTGAGAGGAGATTGAGGTCGAAGGTAGTTCCACTTGTACGTGTTTAGTGGGGGCATCATAATGCCGATGAGTCTACCTAGGAGCACGAGGATGAGATGTGTGACAAATATCCTGAGTTGTTCATTCTAGGTATTCCCCTTTTTTGAATTTCAGGACAAAATTTCGTTATTAGGGGGAAAGTATATAACACCCTGTAATTTTAATAAATTTTTATATTAGGATTACTTAAATAAAAATGGGAAATTAATAAGGATTGAAATAAATATTAATTAGTGAGACAAGGGTTGATATTTATTTATATTGAATATTACTTAGTTAATGACTAATGAATTGAAAAGAAAATATTATGATTGTCGTGAGTGAAAATATGACAGTTATGATAAATTTAATCGGGAGGTGCATGTCAGTCGTGTCAAGACTTAATTTTGGAAAATCAATGCAAATTCATTTTAGATAATTCAAATGGTCATTTCGAGTGCTCTAGTATGTCCAAAAGGGTCGAAATAGTCATAAAAGTGTACTTGGGGGTTTAGTTTAGGTCCCAGAGCTTCTTTAGGACAAACAAGCAACCCGGAGGGGTATTTTGGTCTTTTAAAATTTTGGGGAAAAGAGACCTACGAAAATTACAGACTTAATTCATCAGTTACGTGAGGGAAGTCAGGGTAGAAATCACAAGAAATACAAAGAGGCCACAATAGGAGGAAGGAAAAGAGTTCTAATGGATTTTCAAGGCCATTCCATACCACTTTTGCACCACCACCACCACCGTTGGGTATATGAAAAGGAGAGGAATGCCTCCCTACCGCCATTGTGTGGAAATCAAGACCTACATATAAAGGCAAGTATTTATCTTTCTGAATTACGACTAGATATACCATCAATGTTAGTGTAGGATAATAACCTTTCAAATTCATTATTTTTTGCCTTAATTTGGAAGATATAAATTAAGTTCTTGGGTAGGAATTTTGACAGGCTTAATCCCTGATACATGTCAAATGAATTTGATGAATTAGTATAATGATATTGTGAAGAAATCAGGGATATTATTGAAATTCTAGAACAAAAATGATGAACTAGGGTTTTTAATAATTAATTTTGAATTAATTCAATTTAAAGATGTTCTTTGATGATTTAATGGTTCTACCACGTTAAAAATCATTTATACATGTTACTTTGATGTTTGCAACCTTTTGTTGGGATTTGTGATCGTGTAATGGTGGTTTAGAGGACTAAAAATGGTAAATCCCATAACTGTTAAAATGGAGAAGACCAGACTTGTTATAGGCGAATGGATTCGGCTCCTTGGCCAAATGGATTCGATTTTCCGTATTTTAATTATTTGTTCCCCTTTTTGTTTAGAACTCATGTAAAATTATCGGTCTAACTTTTGAAGGAATTTTAAAATGTAATGAGAGATACTTTAATTACCATTAGGCTAATGTTGGGATTGAGGCTTAGTCACATGAGAGGATTTAGGGCTAAAGTTAATTAGGTTTAATTGGGTAATAAAACCTAATTCGGAGGATGCTTTTTTTTCATGGGAAATCAAAGGAACGTATGACCTGGACCAGTAGAGTACGAATGAGGTATCCAATGAATTGACTTAAGGGAAATTTTATAATCTTACGAGTAATGGGATACACTCGGGGTTAGATGATGAGAAATATTAAGGTACAGTTAGGATACATAGAATATTCGAGAATTATCATACTACGTACGAGATATTTATTATAGGTTAAGTGAATACCTATACTGAATATATATTTCTATATAGGTGGTGTAAATACCTATTATTTGATTTATTATGTTTGAACATACTTAGGCTACTTACTATCATGGGAGGTTCCATGTCATGGAGAGTCTTATCCTGATGAGCCCATTGGGGGTATTTTGACTTGTACCTCAGAACATAGAACCTAGGGATTGATCACCACTTGGGTGAATATGGGTGTGACCAGTCATTTGGGTGCATCAGGTGTGTGAATAGCCCCAAGACTTAGAACTATGTTCTCCTCCAATTTTATGTAAATTTTTGAATGTGTGGTGCGAGAGTGATTGCAAATCTGATATCCTTGCTTAGTACGTGATGTACCAGGAATTGATAACAGAGTATTCCCGTGTCGCAGGTCTCCACCTAGGGATGCCGTATACGTGTATATATATATATATATATATATATATACGTGTGATTTATTCTACTACGAGTGTTTTAGTAGATACTAGGCAGTGGTATCAAAATTGACCTCAATATGAGTGAACTTAATAATTAGTAACGTATCGTATGGGCAATACGGGTGGGCAAAATGAATTATTAGGTGGGAAAAGATTTAAGTCAACTAGTTAGGCGGGGTAGCGTAACTAGGTGGTTTAGAAGAGTACGTTATGCGTGCATAATTATTGAGAGGTTAGGATCTCAAATGAGTGTACGTAAAGCTAACATGTATCTAATATGTACTCTTTAATGCATTTTAAAAACTTGCTAAAATATTTACAAATTGTTTTACTTGGGCTCTGGCCCGTTTTAAATCCATTTTTGTAAAAATAATTTAGGTGCCCAGCCATAAGTACGCCAGGCTTAGGAGTTCCTTCATTTGGCGAGCTGTAGCTGATGTGGAAGCTGCATGATCGTTGTAGTAGATGACTCCACGTATATCAGTTCTTATTCCTCATTTTATTTGCCCCAGTCGGGCATGTCACCCATTCCTAGTTAGTTATTAATACAGAGACATTGTGCATCCATTTTATTTCCGTGTTTGATTTGTTTTTACTATAGATGGATATATTTGAATTTTCTATGGAGGTTTCTTCCAGACCTATTTATTCATCTCGTTGATCTATCATTATTACGATGTTTATTGGAAATGGTGAATGTTAATTATTTAATTTAAAATCCTTGCATGTTTATAATAAGATTAATATTTTAACACCCGATAATTAGGGAATTAGTAAAATAAATTGAATTTCGACAATGATGGTAAGAACGACACCATTATTGATTCCTATGTTATTTAATAATGGAATGATCACCTAGGATTGGAATATGTAGGGTGTCACACCCTAACTATGGTATCTGTTATGGTCAGGTATAAGAGTATGGGTAGACCAGGTTGCGGTGGCATGAGTAACGGAGGCCGGGTTAGATATTACTTGATTCCGTCACAAGTCTCCTAACAAGATTCATTCCAAACTTTAGTTGAATCCTTCCGAAGGATTTTGAATATTGGCTCAAAAATGGAAGTCAACTGACTGATAAAGCGACTGATATACTATAATTTTTCAAGAAATCCTCGGACTCCCTTCTCCATTTAGGGTGGTGGAATTTCGAGTATGGATTTCAGTTTGGCATGATCAACTTCTTTCCCTTTCCATGAATCCCAAGAGCTTTCCTTTGGTAACGTCCAAAACACATTTTTGTGGGTTAAGTCGTATCTGGTATCGTCGTAGTCGCTCGAAGATCTTTTGGAGAGAAGGAACATAACCTTTGATAGTCTTAGACTTGATGATCATCATCCACACAAACCTCAACTTCTTTATGTATCAGATCATGCAAGATGGTTGTGGAATCCCTCTGGTAAGTAGCCCCAGCATTGTTTTAGATCAAATGGCATGAAGATGTGATAGAAGGTTCCACATGGGGTGATGAATGCGGTTTTCTATTGATGATTCGGGTGCATCTTTATCTGATTGTATCAAGAAAAACCATCAACAAATGACTTTAGAGTGTGACTGGCCATGTTATCAACAGTCATGTCGATATTGGATAGTGGATAATCATCCTTTAGAGAGGCCTTATTCAAATCTCTATAATCAACAAACATGCGATCCTTCCCTCCAAATTTTGGCACGGGTACGATGTTGGCTAATTATGTGGGATATTCGATCACCCAGACGAAGACTACGTTTAACTGTTTGACCACATCTTCCTAAACCTTGAGTGACCATTTTATGCGAAGATTTCATAGTTTATATTTAACCAGTTTGCATTTTGGGAGAGTTGGAATCTCATGCTGAGCTTTCATGGGATTAACATCGGGCATGTCATCATAGGACCAAGCAAAGACATCCACAAATTCCTTCAGTAATTCCTCAAGTTGAGCGCACTCTTTCTCGTCAAGGGTGGACCCTATCCTAATCTCACGTAGTGGGCTATTAAAACTGAGATTAATAATAAAAGTTTCAGATTCATTAACTTGAACGCAATTGTGTATTTTATTATTAACCTTATTAGGATCAGTTAAGAATTGTTCATTTTAAGAATCATCATCAACAAGATTTTGATTAGAATCAAGACAATTAATGTAAGGCACAACATGATACTCAAAATCATCATTTATTTCACTATTGGGAAAAATAGAGTTGAGAATATCGTCGAAGGAGGTCTCGATTAAATTATGATTAAAACAAGGAGGAAAAAAAAGAAGAGGAAATGGGAAAAACATTAGAGTTGGGTTGTATTTTAGCAGGTGGAACTGGCACAACATTCCAATTGAGAAGAGGTGAATAAGCATCTTTGATCAGGCGAGATGGATCCGATGATGTAGCGCTCTAGTGGATGATAAAGGGTGTCAGCCTCAGTGTTTATAGATTGAATGAATCCTCAGAGTCACTTCCCTTGAAATCTTCGGTAGCAGTTATAGTGTTGCACATAATGCTGAGAACTTTAAGACCGTAAGTAGCTCTCTTGGAAAAAGATCTCCATTTCTGACTTCATCTTGTACACATGTTCATACAACGGTTTGGGAAAGCCACAAAAGGGGAAATCTTCACCCTTTTTGATAAATCTTCCATTTAAAGAATCCCCTGAGATAGTCTTAGTACTTTCTATCTGTCTCTTCAATCACGGTTGTCAGAGCATTTTGAGTTCCTCTAGTGATAGTTGGTAACCCAAGCCACAAGGAGGAAAGGCTTTCTTCGGTACTATGGGTTTAAGTATTCCCTATTGTCGTCTTCCCAGCCCCAGTTTGGGCCAAAAGTGCATGTTTTTGAACATTTGTATCACAATGACGTTTCCATAAGGGTTGTGTTTTGGATAGACTCTATCTTTAAAATCATCCACTGCCGGGAGCGAAAGTGATTAGAAAATAATAATTAGAAACTGGGGCTGGGAAGACTCGCATCATGGAAAAGATGGAGTGAGGTCATCCATAGGAATATTCCCAAAATAATAATTAGAAAATTTGATGTGTGCACTTATCGAAACATTGATCATTATGATGAAATGATAATATATGTTATATAAGATGCAAGTATGAATCAAAAGTATGATATATATGAATAATATATGGATAAAATAGGACAATTGATAAAGGCATCAAAGTCCACGTAGTTCGGATACGGCACAAGGGTGAAGTTTATCCCATAGATTCAAAAGGGAGTTTATTATATGTATGTAGGCCTATAAACAGATCGGATTGAGACCGGCTCAGGCAAATCCAAATCCATATCCATTTATGTTAAATGGATTCAGATACAATCCGTTTAATAATCTAATCGGATCAGGCAAATCCAAGTCCATATCCGTTTATGTTAAACTTGATTTGCAACGTTTTTATTCGAATTGGATTATTAATGGATCGGAGTATATGAATCCAAATCCGCTCCATTTAATAAACGAGTAATCGAATAATCGGATTTCAGACATGATCCATATCTGCTTAAATGGATCGAATTTGGATTTGGATTTGGATAAAATTTCATCCATTAACAGTCCTATATGTATGTGTGTAGAAAATATATTTTTAGTTTTGAGAAAATGTTAAGAAGAATACCATCGGAATTTATAGGTGTAACCCTATTTTTCCTTGTTTTGGATTTTTTTCTAGAAAATAAATTATGTGAAATATAACTAATAAAGGATGAGATGTTAATGTGTATGATTTAAAGTAAAAGATAAATTGACAATTTATATAACTAATGCAAAAATAAAGAAATTTAAAGAGTGAATGATGTTTGGACCTTCTTTTGCAGACTTTAATCTTGCCCTTGATCCTTGTTGAGCTTCCTTCCAAGTTGGGATATCTGTTGGGTGAGAGGGAAGGATATTTTTGCTAAATTGGGTAATAAAATGGTCTGTTCTATACCATTATGTCGATTCACGCACGGGGAGGACCGTTGGATAGGGGATTCAGATCCCTTGGAAGATTCATTGAGATTTTTCTCTGATGATGAAGTTGATCGAGTCAAACGGGCCCCGAGACCGCCCGATGGGCACTAGATCGGTACTCAGAATATGAGCTAGGGTTTGTAGTGAATTGGGGGTCCTAGACTATTGTTTTCCCTTTAGTATTCAATAATGTTCCGAAAACACGCTAGCATATATTTTTTTCGACGTGCACCACATCAAGATTATGTGGTAACTTCAATGTTTGCCAATATGGTAGTTCAAAGAAAATATTTTTTAGCCCATTTTAATTCTTCAGTTGTACATTTTCTCTTCTTACTCTTTGAATGTTTCCTTGGTATATGATCCTTGACATAATTAAATTGTCACAACACGTCATCCCCATCTAACTCCATAGGCTTTGACCGAAGCTCTGGCATACCATTAAATGTTTTACTTTTTTGTCATTTAGGGTTCTAATCCAAATAACGACTGTTCACCGATAAAATGATAGAAGCAGTCTCAATAAACACACAAGAGACAAAGGTTTTTAAAGTGGTTCACCATAAAAAACCTACGTACACTGTTAGTATTATTTTCGACAGTTGCACACTAGCTCTGTTGGGTGTGCTTGTGAATGATTTAATTATCCCCTCGAGCTAAGCAAGAATATAAATTTATAATGGTTCGAAACCCTAGATACAGAATGCCTTTATATCTCCAGGCATTTACATTTGTATACAATAAATGAGACTATTTGTATTCAATGCTGGTTTCCATTCCGTTCGAGTAACCTTTGTTGAAAAGTGCGCGAACCAATGCGGTGTGTGATATCGAATAAAATTATTCGCAAGTTTCCAAGAAAACCATTTTTAATTAGAGTTTATTTTTAAACAAAATAAATACATCCCCTAAACATGCACCTACGTGTGTGCGTGTGTCAAACAATAAATAAATAAAGCATGTGACACAAAATATCAGGAAAAATCCCCGCAGGGCAAAACCATATTATTTTCACTATAATTTGTAAAGAACGGTTACACGGATTATAATTAAAATAAGTGTGACATACGAAATACCCGTAGGTGTCGATTCCGATGTCGTCGGCTGGAATCTCCCGCAAGAATTCCAGATGGGCTGTAATGAAGAAGAGACTGGCTTCTCCACAAAATACTCCAAAATGAGTAAGAATAATTCCTTGAAGGTTTAAACATCATCACATATAAATGGTAATGAAGTGTGCATTTTAAAGAAAGCTTAAAGCCTAAAAAGTTACGTCTAAAAAGTGAGCAGATTTAGTGCCGAATTTTGCTCAAAGTGTGTTGAAAAATGACTTGGCCACTCAAGTAGAAAGTGACTGAAAATGGTACAAAAATCGAGGCGGCGGTGGAGTTCTAACGAGATAGCATGTCGCTCGAACGAATGACAGTTGTGTTTGAACGAGATCGCGCGACATGCATATCTTGCGCGAACGACGGTGCTTTGTCGTTTGAGGAAGCTCGTCGACCAAAGCACTTTGCTTCTACACTTAGAAAAAATTTTGCACTTGATAAAAAATAATTCAAACTTCAAAAAATATTTTCTAAAAAATTCCCAATTATTTATGCAAATAAAACAACTCCAATTAGTCATTTTACTGATAATGTGTCGTGGAGTAGTGGGAAGCAGTTGAGCAGCATGTCGCATGAAGCATGATGTACGTGAAGATGATGGATGCATGGATTCGGATAAAGGCCGTCGTGGATGATCGGATGACGTGCCGAATGTAGTGGTATCAGACATACAAACTGTGATATAGGGAAAACAGAAAATTCCTAGATTCAACCCCGGACATTTATAAAATTATGACCTTACAAATCTCCCCCTATGTCTATGTCGGTACATACATAAAAAATTTGAATTATGCAATCTCCCCAAAAAATGACATATAAGATAATATCCCTATTAAATCCTCAAACTGAGAATACTAAATGACATGTCTTCAATCAAACTTCAAAATTTTTAAAACTTCAACATTTCAGACACTCCCAAAGCTTTTCCCATCAGGGTTTGCAATCCAATAGATATCAACTTTTTTCCTACACACATTAGATAAAGCAAATACCCGTGACACGCAACAGTTTGATTTATAATGATATGCAAAAATCAAAGATCATTTAAGCTCTCCCCCATAATTCATTCTCTCCCTTTTTATGATGTCCCCAAATAGACAGATATGAGAAGCATAAATATGAAAAATGTCATAAAAAAAATCTTCTATTTTTGAATTTTTCAAAATTTTTCTTTTTTTATTTTTTGCCCAAAATATACAATAAAGAATATGGTAAATGTCATGAAAAAATCTTTTATATTTGAATTTTTTTTTTAAAAAAAATTTACACAAAAATAAGATACAAAACAAAATCACACCATGGATATAAACTCAAATAACCAAGTCATGGAAATGGAATGTATGGGTGTGAACACAATCGATAGAAAAAAAAACTCAATCAATCATATGTGCACGATGCATACGTGAACTCCTAACGAATGAACATCAAAAGTATACTCAGGTGTAAAAATTGTTGAATTTAGATGACATCGTCTTATACAAATCAACAAATCAAAGTGAAAGTGATTTACATACCAATAACGTCCAAAACTATTTAGCGCTTTTTTAAGATTTTCAAGGATGTACAAACCCGTTATGAAATATCCAACCAAACACCCTCATATATATTTTATTTTAGAGGTGTTAAACTAAATTCTCAAAACATTGGAGAATTGGTGAAAAAACCTAAATGGCCCATAATTGGTATGAATTTCTTTTTATTCGCTTAAATTTTTTTTTCGGGCTCTTTTAAACCTCGTTGGACCCCGGATAATAAAATTGCTCAATTTTTTAGGTTCGATATAACGGTGGCTTAGTATTCGCAAAGGCCAAATAAACATTTCACAGCCCTTCCCCGTTTACACAAACTCACGAACGGTTCTTACATGCACACCTTTCTTACCAAGTTTTATCACGCTTGGTTCGTTTTAAGGACATAATTGAAGTGAAAACACCCAACCAACATGTGATAGACAAGTACAATAATCAAATAAACCCATGCATGTGTGCAATAAAGGAAATCGTGAGTCAAACATGTAGGAAGTAACAATTAATTACATCTTAATGACTCCAAACATTATAAAGCACAAAGATGACATGATAGATTGTCTCAAAACACTATCAAATAGTCACATAAAAAATATGAAATGATGTTGTGACTTGGCCATCCTAAGTGTTTATCCATAAACAGTGCAAACAAAATACAAAAACTCTTTTTGGATTTTCAAAAATTTTATCAAAATAAAATCTTTTTGTATTTTTCAAAATTTTTCAAAAACAAAAATATATACAAAAAAGATACATACTAGCAATAGGCAAATAATGACATCATGAAAATCATCCTATGCTAGTAAAAAAATTCAAACCTCAATCGTTAGGTGCGGATGGGTTTTCAAAAGGTGGTGTCAACTTATGAAAAACCTCCATCAAATCTTGTGAAGTATTGACCAAAAACTTAACTTATTCACCTAAATGTGTAAACTCTCTCTCCAAATCAAAAACCCGACGACCTAAAACTCTATTATACTTCTTTATTTTCAAGGTCTCGTTGTATAAATGTCTAAACGCTTTTTGGTGCTCACTTTCATCTCCACTTCCACTCTCACATTCTCCCTCACTTGAAGCACTCAAATCATCATTATCGCAATCGTGTGCACTATTGTGGGACAAAGAGTGTGTGCTCACATGACTTGGAAAAGCAACAAACTTCTCACCACTATTCTTATCACCCTCACCTTCACTACTATCACTAAGTGTGGCGGGCCTATCTACATTATTTCCTTTCTTTCTAAGCCACGTAGGACACTCAAATGACTTATGCCCCTTACCCCCACATTCAAAACAAGTCACGTTCTCAAACTCTTCCTCACACTCCTCATCTGAGTCACTCTCTTTTTCCCTCTCACTTCTTTCTTTGGCCTTTCCTTTCATTTTATTTTTTTCAAAAATCTCTTTTTGTTGGAAGAATTTTCTTTAGAAATTTTGAGAAACTTTTTGAAATTTTTCGCAAATAAGGCCAAATTATCAAAGTCTCCCTCAAAATCGGACTCACAAACTTTTTCTTTCTTTTTCTTAAAATGGGTCTTTAAAACAACGCCTTTATCCTTAGCCTTAATGGTTTGGGAAAACATGTCAATCTCATAGGTTTGAAGATCTCCTATAAGTTCTTCCAACTTAAGTGATTTTAAATTTCCCAAAGAGTTCAAAAGAGTGACTTTAGGAATAAAGCATTTTGGAAGAGATCTCAAAATCTTTTTAACGACACGCATGTTATCAATCACCTCACCCAAATTAAAACAAGTGTTAACAATGTTCGACAAACGTGTATAAAAATCACCAAAGCATTTCGACTCAGACATGGTGATAGTCTCAAATTGGGTGGCCAAATTTTGTTATTTTGATTCTTTAACAGCGTTCGTACCCTCAAGTGTCAGATTCAAAACATCCCATGCCTCTTTAGACGTGGTGCACTTCATAATTCGGTGCAACTCATCAGGAGTGACGGATACAGAAATATCACTCATACCACGGGAATTAAAATTAAACATTTTAAAATCGTCTTCAGTCCAGGATGACATGTGTTTTAAAGAGGTGATCTTATCAACAGTGACCGTGGGAGGTGTCCACCCATTTTCACAAAGAAACCAAACACGCTCGTCAATAGATTTTAAACAATATTTCATACGAGATTTCCAGTAGGCATAATTAGACCCGTAAAAAATAGGCATTATATTAAACCAATGTTCCATTCGAAAAAATGCGAATAAACACAAAACTGATTTTTCAAAAAAAAAAACAATATCACACAAAATTTTGCGAAAACTAGGAATACGCGATAAATTAGCGCAACCCGCTCTTATACCAATTTGAAAAGTGCGGGAACCAATGCGGTGTGTGATATTGAATAAAATTATTCATAAGTTTCCAAGAAAACCATTTTTAATTAGAGTTTATTTTGAAACAAAATAAATACAACCCCTAAACATGCACCAACGTGTGTGCGTGTGTCAAACAATAAATAAATAACGCATGTGACACAAAATATCAGGAAAAATTCCCCCATGGCAAAACCATATTATTTTCACAATAATTTGTAAAGAACGGTTACACGGATTATAATGAAAATAAGTGTAACATACGAAATACCCACAGGTGTCGGTTCCGATGTCGTCGGCTGGAATCTCCCATAAGAATTCCAGCTGGGCAGCAATGAAGAAGAGACTCGCTTCTCCACAAAATACTCCAAAATGAGTAAGAATAATTCCTTGAAGGTTTAAACATCTGCACATATAAATGGGAATGAAGAGTGCATTTTAAAGAAGGCTTAAAGCCTAAAAAGTGAAGTCTAAAAAGTGAGCGAATTCAGTGCCGGATTTTGCTCAAAGTGCGTTGAAAAATGACTTGGCCACTCAAGTAGAAAGTGATAGAAAATGGTACAAAAATAGAGACAACGACGTCGTTCGAACGAGATAGCATATCGCTCAAACGAATGACAAATGTCATTTGAACGAGATTGTGCGACATGCATATCTCGCGCGAACGACAGTGCTATGTCGTTTGAGTGAGCTCGTCAACCAAGGCACTACGCGTTTACACTTAGAAAAATTTATGCACTTGATTAAAATTAATTCAGACTTCAAAAAATATTTTTTAAAAAATTCCCAAATATTTATGCAAATAAAAACAACTCCAATTAATTGTTTTACTGATAATGTGTCGTGGAGTAGTGGGAAGCAGTTGAGCAGCACGTCGCATGAGGCATGATGTACGTGATGATGATGGATGCATGGATTTAGATAAAGGTCGTCGTGGATGATTGTGATGACGTGCCGAATGTAACGGTATCAGACATACAAACTGTGATCTAGGGAAAATAGAAAATTCCTAGATTCTGCCCCTGATATTTAAAAAATTGTGTCCTTATATTTTTCATTCCTGATGGTTGACATTATGGGTGTTGGTCGGCCTACCAGCTGACTAGGTACCTTTGATGCCAATCAAGATGGTTGTATGTTCACGTAGGAGAACAAGTGTTTTTTTATCATTGGTTAGCATGGAAGAGCAATTTTTACAAACAAAAAAGCCCCAAATACTCCATGCCTGACGATTCATAGAAAGTATGAAGTGTTTGGTTAAGATATTTCTCGGAGCAATGTCCAAGTGTTGGTAGGTCACCGACCTCATGGACTTCTAAAAAAATTTCACAGGCACTGTTGATGATGGAATTTTTGAAAATAATTTAAACTTTTTCGAACCGCTAAAGGGTGTACTAGTCTTTTTGGGAGATGGGATGTGTGCAGCCGACGGTAGTACAATAGTTTGTGGAGTTTAATCATTTTGTCCCTATTCTTAAAGCAATTTATAAATAAACGTAAATATCCCTCCATTTCTATCACCTCAAATGCTTTATATTTTATTTCCAAGCTTTCCTTCGTTTTCAAGATTTTCTTCTCCGATATCTTACTACTTGCTCGCCACTATTGTCTTTCGATTCTCAATGTTACCTTTAGATATCTCTAAGCTATTATTTCCTTCTTTTCTATGTTTTTCCTTTGTTCAAATCATGGTTTATATATTTGATGAAAATTCCTTATAGGAATTTAGAGAGAAGAGGAAATTTCCTGGTTGGGTAGGTCTAGAGATTGCTCACGGTCCTATGGACGTATATTCTTTAATAGAGGGCCATTGGACTACCACTCTTTTTATTTCTGAGTCTGGTATTACCATTGCCCCAAACCCACTTTTTCTTCAGTTTTGCTAATATATCCATGTCGTTCCAAAAAGAATAGCTCCAAACACATGGAGGGTAGTGAATAGAGTGTGTAGGTTGAATGAGATTTATATGACTCGCATTGGGATCCCCAATTTAATGTTATGATACAAATGGGGAACCCCTGGTGATAGTACATACTATTTGCAGACTATGCAAGACAATAGGGCTTTAATGGTAAACTTACCAGATTCCAACAAGGACTACTAGGATTATTGTGTTGTTGTCAAAAATGGCAATATCCCCCCTTCCTAAGGGGTATCATACAATGGTCCTAGGTTCCCCAGGAAGGGAGTGGCATAGTTCAAACTTTTAAAATATTTTGTTTTTTCATCTATTCAAAGATTTATCGACAAACTTCCTTGTTTTGTTTTTGTTGCAGAGGAAAGTAAGAAGAAGTTCCCTAAGGAGGGTGAAGTTGATATTGGATATCTCAAATACTTATGGGGTATCAATCAAAGGGTTCGAGAAGAACATACCATAGATACTTCTTAATATTAAAGTACAAGAGACCAATTACATCTTTTGTTGATCGTCCACCACTTACATTGCCTCAACTTATTATCAATCTAGACGAGGAACTTGTATCCACTTCTTCAGCTGCAAAATCAGCTGGAGTTAAGTTTATTCAAGTGGGAACCTATTCCTAATTTGAATCCATTGATATCACCACCATCCCAACATCTCCTTCTAATCATATGGTGAAAAGAAAAATGATTCATGCTGCCAAAAAAACCATTTCTGCTGATAAGAGGTTTCAAGAAATTATGAAGAGACCTCAGGTTCTCAACACTGAGGAGGCCCGAACTGAAGAACCTCACTTCAAGATGTTAAAGAAAGGTTTACTTGGCCACCAAGATCAGGCCAAAAACTCCAATGAGTTGGCCAACAAATCTTCTACCGAGTAAGGCATAATTAAGAATTCTTCGATAGCGATCAACCCTGAGATGGCTAGGGAGTTGATAAAAGCTGGAACTTTGCCTACATATATGTTGGCTATAGCCCCCATTACTAGATCCTGATTAATGGAGAGGGTTTCTTACACGTTGGCCTTAGTAAATTCCTTATCTTTCTATTGGTAGGAACTAATTTTTAGTTTTTTTCTTCTTGACTAATAACACATTAATTTTGTTCCAGTTTCTGGTCGACTTCAATAAGATGATGGAGAAGGATGAAAAAATAAGGTCCTCTTCCTCGGCTGATGTTGAGGAAGATTTTAAGGGTTTGTAAAAATCCTTACAAACGTCTAGTAAAGCCTTGGATAGAGAATTACAAACCTCGCAAGATAAGATTAATACTACTGAGGACCAGGACATAGTAGTAAAGGAGGCACTAGAGACTTCTATAAATGAGTTGACCCATTCCAAGTTAATAATTACTGAAGCTCAACACTAGGAAAAGGTAGCTGAAGAAAAGATTGTTGATGTGGTTTCTGATAACTCTGCTCTAAAGGCCAAGGGAAAGAAAGAAAAGCAAGAGACTGAAAAAAAAGGGATGGGAGAAAGGCTTTGCAGCTACAGCCATGCAAATAGAATATGCTAGGAAGCAATCCCTCAAATAAGGGTTGTTTAAAGCTTTGAAGGATGTCGACACTTAGGCAGAATATGAACTTTTTCAAAGGCATGACCCAGGAACTCCTCCCAACCTGGATGAAGACTTTGATGATGATGATGATGGTTATGGGGAGTCTTCTATGGTGCCTGATGATCATGCCGACCTGGCTACTGCTGACCAGGCCAAGACCCATGAGAATAATAAGGACAAGGAGAAAGTTTAACTCTTTTTAGCTAGTTATTTTTTTTTTCCATCCCTCTTGTTTGACTTTTGCAATATAACCAACATTGTAACCATGGAATGATCAATAGAAAAACATATTTTTGCCTAATTTCTTACAATTTCATATAATGTGAATTTCTTGTTGCTTGTTATCCTCGGTATTAATTATACTACTTATTTTCTTCCTCTTCTCTATAAACTCATACTTGTAAATTTCTAGAATTGATGCTAGGAAGAAAATGATAGTCTTCGCTAAATCCGACCTACTCAGGCGATGTAGAAATATTCTTAAGGTTGGCCATGTCCTATTAACTAAGGAAAATCTAGTGGGGTTGCTCATCCCAGATGCATCCGATCAAGTGAAGGAGTGTTATGTTCATCTTCATTATCTTTTGGACAGAGAAATAGCGAAAAATGTTACCTATTATGAGATGATAGAACAACTTTACAAAGACCATAAACCTTCTATGTCCTTGTTTCATTCCGACTATGAGCTAAATACAGAAAAGGATGGGATTTTGACAAAAAGGTACCAGATAGTACTTCTTCCATGAACAAGAAGGAACTGACATTGAACCAAGAAATTGAGAGTTCTCGATCAATTACTTCCCTTTTGGAGAAAGAAAATAATGCTCTGAGGAATGAGCTTGACAGTCTGAAGAAATTATCTAACCCTCGTCCAGATAAAGGGGTGTCATTTTTTGAGGCAGAGAATGCCAAGTTGTTGGATGAGTTAGAGTCCTTACAAAAGAACAAAACTAATTCTGGCCAATTTTCTAAGAAAAGTATAGTTGTCCGGCCAACCATTGATGAAGAGAGAACTAAGAAAACCTTGGCCAACCAAGTTACGATGCTCAAGGAGAAGAATAAGGCCATCAAAAAACTTCAAGTAGGATAGACTTTGTATTTTCTTTCTTTCTGGATTATAATGCCAAGTGTTTGGAATAAAATGGACTTATTTTTTAATAAGTACGCTTATAATATATTTATGTTTCTATTTAATCTTTGTGATTGATTTGAATAAACAACCTGACTAGCTAACCTGCTTAAATGTTAAAGGTTTTATTCATGGATGAATCTATTTGTAAAGTCTTATATTAAACTAATGTTTAAAGATAAAAATGTAAATAGTTTTGTTAAACTAAGTTGTACCATTAGTTATCAGCAGCGACTAAGTGTATTAGGAATGTATATTTATCCTTGTGATTTAACTTAGTCGGGTCAAACCTCTTGTGTTTAACTTTGATACTTACATGAAGTTTTATTAACTTCATGTTCTTGATTTGTTGAAGACGAAATCATACATGGAGTTAAACAATAACTTTTTTGAAGTTGGAAAAGTTTGAATTAGAACTAGAAATATTCCTCATTAAACTTTTTTGTAGTGGGAAAAGTTTGAGGAATAACTTTTCTAAAGTTAGAAAAGTTTGAATTAGAATCTTTGAACTAAAATCTAGTATAACTTTTCTTAAGTTGGAAAAGTTTGAATTACAATCTTTGAACTAAAATCTGGTAAGGTGGTATCACACCATACTCCGAAAAACAAAATATAAAAATGAAGTATAAATGAGATAACTCCATTAGATTGAATAACCGATTACATCAAAAATGAAATTACGGGTAATATTTGGTAAAATGGTCGGCGTTCCGGGGATTCTTAAATTCTTCACCTTCCAATGTTAGTTCCTGGTCGGATAACTACCGAGATACGGTATGGACCATGTCAGTTGGGATCCAACTTGTTTTACTTATAAATCACTTTCTTAAGTACAAGATCTCGTTATTTCAATATGGTCGGATTAACCCTTTAGTTGAAGAACTAGAAGTCCTTTGTTAATAAGAAGCCATCCGGATTGAAGCATCCTCCTTGACTTCTTTAATCATGTCTAGATCTAGTCGCCTTATGATCACTCTTAGGGTAATCAAAATTTATTACTCCATGAGTCGGCAGACCTATTTCAGTTGGTACTACTGCCTTACTATCGAAAGTTAGCATGTATAGAGTCTCTCCTGTATTCGTTCTCGGTATAGTCATGTAAGCCCAAAGGACGCTATGCATCTCATTGATCTTGTTCCCCTTAGCGTCATTTAACCTTTTATTCAAGCCGCCAAGTAATATTTTATTAGTAATCTCTGATTGACCATTGCATTATGGATGTCCAGGTGTTGAATGAAGTTTCTAAATTTTGGATCGGATGCAAGATTCCTCAAAATCCTCATTGCTAAACTGAGTACAATGATTAGTGGTGAAAGAATACGACATTCCATAGAGACATATGACTTTCTTCCATATGAACTGAAACACTCTCTGATAGGTCATATCAATTAAGGGCTCAGATTCCACCCATTTGGTGAAGTAATCCACTGCAATAATAAAATACTTGAACCTCCCTTTGGTGGTCAGCAATGGAACGACCAAGCATATTCCCCAAATAGCAAAGGGCCAGGGAAAAGTAATAGGAGTTAGGTAATAATATGGTCTCCTATGAATTGTAGGAAACCTCTAGCACTTTTCACGCCTCTTGGTAAATTAAACACAATTTTCTTTTATCGTCAGCCAATAGTAGCCTTGCATAACTATCCTTTGTATTAAAGATCTTCCGGATGAGTGAGAGACACATGAGACTTCATGGACCTATTTTATTAGATTATTTACTTCAGTTGAATAGACACAATAAGGTAAAGAGACTATATAGCCTCTTTTGTATACAACACCCTTCTCCAAGATATAATTTGTGGCTTTGTATCTCATCTTCCTTGCTTCTTTTTCGTCGGATGGTACCAACCCTTTTTAATTTAATCCTTAATTAGATCCATCCAGGAGGGTCCCAATTATACAATGATTATACTAAGAGCTTCTATATAAATGCTTCTTCTGGTGACAATCTCTACTGAAATGGTTCTTCTGAGATCCATCAGAGTTGCTGAGGACAACCGAGTAAGGGCATCTATTCGTGCATTCTTCACTCTTAGAATTCAGTACATCTTGACTCTAAGAAATGAAGATATGACCTCCATATCCTTATTCAGGTACCTTACCATTATTTCTCCTTCAACTCTGAATATCTGAAGCACTTGATGGACAACAAGTTGGGAATCACTGTACGCAATCACCTTCTCGAAACTTGGCGATGAGGCTAGTTACACTGTAATTAATGCTTCGTACTTAGATTCATTATTGGAGTTTTGAAATTGAAAACTCAAAGCATATTCCACATCTAAATCTTCTAGAGTGTTGATAATGAGTCCAGATCTACTGCTGGTGTTAAGGATACATCAATGAATAACTTCCAAATTGGGATGTTGTTGTTGAATTCTTGTTCTGCTAGCTTTCTATATTTGAACACCTTCTTGATTTGTTTAGCTAATCACTAAGCTCTCTCTTGAACAATCGATGATTTTAGTTTGTCAATGACCATCTCAGTTTGCTTTTGATTTGAGGTATCTTTCGAAGAAGTCTGATCGGTAGGCAAACTTGGACTACATGATACTTGTCCATAAGTGAATTATGCTATGAAATATGCCACTTCTCACCCTTTCAAAGAGGTTCTTGGCCCATAAACAATCTCATATTCTCCAAGCTCAACCTCCCAACATATTAGTCTTCCTGGCTTTGCAAGCTTGTCATAGAGGTAAGTAAGTGTATACCACAATAGTATGGACATAAAAGTAGGGCCTCATTCTTCTGAAAGCTTCAATGAGTGCCATTGTCAACTTCTCCAAGAATGGATATATGATTTATGCTCCTCAAATGCTTTTCTAGTGTAGTACACTGGATTTTGAACTCCTTCCTCTAGTTGGATAAAGGCTAATCTAACAGTGGACTCTGAAATAGCTATATATATGTATAATTTCTCGCCTAAAACTGGTCAGGAGAGTAATAGGGAAGACCCCAAGTGCTTCTTTAAATCCAAAAATGATTTCTCTCATTCAACATTCCATTCAAAAGTATTTTTAATAACTTTAAATAATGATAGACATTTATCTATTACTCGGGAAACAAAATGATTTAGAGCTTCCACTCTTTCAGTCAATTTATACACATCCTTCTTGCTGGTCGAGGACTGCATATCCATTAAATCTTTTATTTTGTCGGGATTGGATTCAATTATGCTTTGATTCATAATATACCCCAAGAACATTATTGTACTCTGAATATACACTTAGTTTAATTGAGCTTCATTTGTCATTTCTTCAATTATTCAAATGTTTGGGCCAAATTAGCAATATAGTCATTAGCAAATTTTCTCTTAGTGAGCATATCATTTGAATATACCTCCATGTTCTTGCTAATATATTCTTCAAATAATTTATTTACCAACCTTTGATATGTTGCTCCAGAATTTTTTAGCACAAAAGGCATAACATTGTAGCAGTATGTTCCTCGGCTAGTGATGAAGGATGTACCTCCTTATCCTCTGGCTTCATTTTAATCTGGTTATAACTAGAATAAGCATCCATGAAGCTAAGTAGGTCATGACTTGCCATTATATCTAACAATAGATCAATCTTTGGTAAAGATAAGTGATATTTTGTTCATGCTTTGCTGAGGTCAGTGAAATCTACACACATGCGCCATTTGTTGTTGTTCTTCTTGAACATTAATACATTAGCTAACCAAGTCGTGTATTTGACCTCTTCTATAAACTGTACTTTTTAAAGCTTTTCTATTTCCTCTTGGATCACTATATTCTTATCAGGACTAAAAACTCTACGCTTCTTCTTAATCGACTTGGAGTCCTTGTAAATGTTGAGCTTGTGGCAGATGAAGTTGGGGTCAATCCCTGGCATATCCTCATGGATCCAGGCGAACACATTCTTCATATTTCTAAGGTATGTAATTAATTAGTGTTTGAGAGATGGTGTTAGTATTGAGCCAATCTGAGAGGTCTTTTATAGTTGCTTATCATCAAGCAGAATGGTTTATGTTTCTTCCATAACCTATCCATTCACAAAATATTCCTCCTCTCAAGGATCCAAGGTATCAATATGGAATGTAGTAGTAGTTCCCCTATGTACTTTTTATTGGTTGGATGAGGTATATTAGCATTGTAGACACCATTTTCTAGGACCCCTAGGTCTCCCCTTAGGTCCCTAGAACCTCTTCACCTCACCGTAAACCCTACGTCGCACTCTGACTACCAATGTAGAGCCCATTGGGCCCCATTTGAATCTTGTCAACTCTATTATTAGAGAAAAATCTATTTGAATATTTGAAGGGCCCTGAATAACCTTTCCAACGATCTACCCCGTGCACGAATCGGCATAATGCTTAAGATGAAAGGACCATTTTACTACCGATGATTGATTCGGAGGCCATTGGACACTCCCGGACCTTGATTTTCCCCGAATCCACTTCACCGTCAGAGTGAAATCTCTTTGAATATTTGAAGTGGCCTGAATACCCTTTCCAATGATCCGCCCCATACGTGATTCGGCGTAACTATTTGGATGAACGATCAGTTTTCCCTCAAAAATCAATTTAAAGGCAACGGGCACTCTCGGGCTCTATTTGACCAAATTCAACTCTTCAGCTCGAATGAGACTGAATGAATCTCCGAAGGGAATTTAACACCCTTTCTAATGGTCCACCCCGTGCACAATTCTGACCTATGGTACGGACGAACGATTCATTTTACTCTGAGAGTTCCCCGGGCGCTTTCGAGCCCCAGTTGACCAAGGTCAACTTTCTGAACTGATAAAAACCCTTTGGAATTTCTAATTACATCTCCTAACCTTTCTAATGGTCCACCCCGTGCGCGATTCTGACTTACCATGTGGATGAACAATTCATTTGCGCCCGACGATCTCCCGTCTAAATGACTGACGTACGCTTCCAAGAAACATTTGATCGAAAGACAACTCCTGGACCCGAGAGAATCTAAACGACTCTTAAAGGAATTTTAAATACCTTTCTAATGGTATTCTCTATTCATTATTCAGATCAATAGTTTGTGTTCTAAGACCGTTTCCCCAAAAAATATGCACAAGACTGCCAATTGGCAGGTCCTGATCCCTGCCTATCAGTACTGTCACATGTCGATATGGACCCCCTAGGGTAGGTCTATCGACACCCCCTGACCCTATAAATAAGGGCCATGACCTCACTCTAAGGACACACAACATATCCATCAGCATCAGTGATCTCAGCAACATTCCTTCGAAATCAGCAAAGTTCCTCATGTAAAGTTCCATTCAAGCTTACATTCCCATCCTTTTCATACCCAATTTGGAAAATATATTTCCCTCTCATCGACATTCATCAACACTAAAGAGAGTTCATCCAAGATCAAAGATCAAGCTTCAAAGAAGGTCCAATTCATTCCATTTCTCTTCAAATTCCTTATTTTTGCATAATAAACATTAGATTCATAATCTAGCTCTTACGTTAGTTCATACACAATAATATCTACACTTTTATTAGTATATTGCACATACTTTATTTTCGAAAAAAATCCCTAAAAAAAATTAAAAGAGGGTTACAACGTAAATTCCAAACGAAATTATCCATCATGCTATTTTCAAAATCAAAACAACACACTTAATACACATACTCATATATTCAAAATCAAAACAACACCCCTATGATACATTCAAACTACGTGGACTTTGATGCCTTCATAGACTACGTAGGCGTCTCGAATTAAAATCTGAGACTTGATTCCAATATTCTGATTTTCCAGTTTTCCAATTTTTTGAATTTCTCAAATTCCCTAATTTCTAAAACCTCGCATTTTCATATTTGTATATATATAAAATACTTGGGTGCGTTTCATCCAACACATATTATCGTTTCCTCATAACGATCAGTATCGCGATAAATGCACAAATCATACTTTCTACATATGTTATTTTGGGAATATTCCCATGGATGACGTCACTCTACCTTGTCCATGGTATAAGTTGAATAAATTTGATCTCCATTATATAAACATGCACACACACTTCACAAGGATATAAAGAAAGATAATAACACTAGCCCATGACATATCGAAAGGGAAAAATGGGTGCCTAACACCTTCCCATTTCATAACTTAGCCCTCAGACCTTCGAACTATTGGTTTCGTATGCATAAGTTTTTCCTTGATGACCCTCTCTCGAAGTGTCAACATATTCTTTTGCCTGTTTTGTGCAAAATAGGATAGAGACTCTATCTTTTCAAATTTACCCCTAAACCGACGACGACTGAAGAAACCTTCCTAAGAGGGGTGCGAGACTGCGGTGCAACCTTCCCGAGGGGGAGACGTATCCATCTCTATCTCTCTCTCCCCTCCCCCAAGGCGCCGATCGGGATGGGCACAATGGCAACTCTGATGGGGACAATTTTTAAAAGGGTTAGGCTCTGTTTACATAGGTGTTTTACTTTCTTGTATATCCTCTATTTTTCATCTTCCCCTTATTATCCCCTATACATATGTACCTCATGCTTATGCCATTGTTCACACACTTGTAGAAATTTTCCATGTACACTTCACATCATGTGCACCTAGGATCATGTATATCCACATGCTTCACACACCACGTATAAATCCATGCTTAGGTGTCACTAACACACACCTCCACTTGTATATATCCATGCTCACTTAGACTTATCACACACTTGTTATCCCTTCTTAGTATGGCTCCACTATTTATACTTGTACCTCATTATCGGCTGGGCATGATCAATAAAGATACTCTCTCCAAAAGTTACCAATCAAAGAATCATGCATGATATGCACAACATCACCAAAGAGCATTGTTATTGATCAAATTTTATCCCGTAAGTGGGGAGTCACTTTGTGATGGGCGTTGGCCTGGCAGGTCGCAATTATCCTAAGCGATATAACTCTCACCTGCCATTGGCCAAGTACCTTCAATGTATATCGAATGGTTCCCCCGCATCGTACTACTTGACCGAAGTCATGACGGGAGGTATATCATAAGTAACTCGTTCACATACTTCAAGTATATCGAATTCGCTCACACGTACCATCCCCATGAGGTATATAGTGAGGCAATTCACGTACACTCAGGTATATCAAATGGCTTGTCCACACGTACCGATTTCACTCCAAAGTAAGACATATATTGTGGAAGTCACGCCAAAGGGGGGAACACCCTCCAATTAACCTAACCAACTGCATACCCGCATATAGGTGTCAAGCCTAGGACACACATGTTAGATTGTGGTTCCTACCTGAAACTCTATCGAAATTCCCGATCGGCCTGTCGACCAAATTTTCGTGCAACTTTTAAAACAGGACCCTGCCCGTGAGACTAGTAATAAGTCCAACCCTATTTTTACATATGGTAAACCCAATTTTTCCACGCTCGGGTCCCATCCGACATTTTTTTTTTTGCATCTAGGAAAACTTAATACAAGTGAGAACCTAATGAACATAATAATCATGATATGACCCACCTTTTATCTTTTTCTCTCTCTTTTAAATAGTGTCCAAAAAATATTTTTGTCCTCATGGTTTCCAAGAATGTCAAAATCATTTTCCTCCTTTTCTAAAAATAACAAATTCCCCTTCTTTTCTTTTTCGAAAATAAATCCCATTTTTTCTCCTTATCAGGTCAATCTCATACCCTTGGCCTGGCTCCCTATTGGCTTCGATCTTCATTCAAACCGCCCTGAAGTTCTATTAGTCCCTTTACTTCCCCTGAGTTTGAGATTCACTCGCCTTCCATAGAGAACACGGATCAAGTGCCAACTGTACAGCTGAACTTATTGACAATTTTAGCTCAACTCATTGCCAAAATTGACAACCTTAAAACCGAGGTTCATGAGATATAAATAAATTGGTTCCCTGTCCCCGAAGATCCCTAGGTCCTTTTCCCTCATGCTATGTGTCCTCCTGCACCTGAGCCTATTTAGGTTACCGAGGAATACCTACAAGCTCTCCGTGCTCCTCCTGCTAATAGGCCACCGCCAACCCATCTGCTTATGCCAAACCTTGCTCAACCAGGGGTTAATTTACCCGTGACTGTTGACCCAAAAAAGGAAGAATTGAACAAGTTCAAATAAGACCTCAAGATGTTGACCAAGAAATTCGATCATGTCAGACTCTTTGGGAACAACATGGATTACACCTACATGCCTCCATATCCTAAAGCCAGGTTACCAGAAAAATTTAAGATGCCCAATATCAATAAATTCAGAAGTAGTGGACCCCCGATCATTTATCTCCATAGCTATCACCGAGCCATGACTCTCCTAAGGGCTTTTAAAGAAATAATGGACCAGATGTTTTAAAAGACTTTGAAAGATAGCGCTCTACGTTGGCTCTTATCCCTTGACGAATCTAAAATTTTTAGTTAGGAAGATGTTGCCCGCAAGTTCATGTCAGAGTACGAGTACAACTAAGAACTAGAAGTTACTCACCGTGACATATAAATACTTAAACAGAACCATGGGGAATCAGTCAACAACTTCATAGCAAGGTGGAGAGAAAAATAAGGCACCTTGACCAATCGGTCTTTCGAAGAAGAAAATGTAAGTATTGTAAAGAAGAACTTCCTACCCCATGTCCGAGCAACAGTGGGAGGACAATATTACCCTCACATTCGAGCCCTCCGAAAAGCAGGAGTGGAGATCAAAGAAAGTCTTTCCAAGACAGAAATTGAACCGTGGAAAACCTCTGCATAGTTTGCTCCTAAAAAGTTTGAAAAACCTGCTAGTACCACGGTTTCTACCATCAATAACATCTCTCAGCCTGCCGCTTCATGGGCACCAGAAAGTTGCCCAAACGCACTCCGAAAGGAATATATCGAGCTTCATGCTCCTCTTTCCAAAGTCTACCAGTCCCTTTTGTGCCAAAATCTGATCAAACCCTTGGACCCCCGTGCATTACCAAACCCATTTCTAACAAACTTTAAACTCGATGCCCTTTGTGACTTTCACCAAACTGCTGGCCATACCATGACTAATGTTTCCATCTCTGAAATTTGATCCAAGGCCTAATTGACCGAAGTGTTATCGCCCCACCAGCTAATCCCAAACCAAAAACTATCCTTAATCCAGTCCCAAATCATACAAATGCCATCTTCCTAGAAAAAGATTCAGAATTTGACCTATCCATCCAAATTATGCTGAGTAAATGACCAGTCATACCCATATATTGTCCTAAACCTCTCCAAATATGCCCATATTTTCTTTTACACCCTACCATCTTTGTCGATCAAGCCTTATCCCTCCTCACCAGGGCATGCATCGCTGTCCGCACCCGTTCTGGAGGTAAAGATATGGAACTGTCAGAAGTTCTAAATCAACTCTTAAAGTTCGGGATGAATTTGCCCTCCCAGATGGCCATCGACTGTCAGAGATTCAGTGAGCTATTCTTAGAAGCTCAAAAATGGGCTCGAGAGACAGAAAATTAGGTGGTGTCAATCGACAAAGTCAGTCTAGATGACATGGTCTAGATCATGAAAATTTTATTTCAGCACACTGTTGATATTTGAAGTGTATCCGAGCTACTCGCTGCTTTGAAATTACAAGGGTGCCTGGTCCCTTCATTTCTGCATTTCCCTGCCGAATGGGAGCAATTATACGAAGAGGCCATGGAGGTTATAGAGTTCATTGACTTCACGTGGAAAGACAATATTGTTGCCACTAGATCGGGGGATGATTTCGAAGATTCAAATAAAGAGAAAGATTCAGAAAGGACTAGCTTGATAGCCGACATATGTTAGATGATATCATTCAAGGATCTTCTAGGAGAAATCAACAAGGTGGTTAAAAAACCCGATATCGATGAAGAAACCGAATTTTTATTTTTCCCTTCTTCTATGGACCAGATGACCACATCAGGAAAACATTATCAAATCCCAAGTCTACAACCATTAGCGATAAATAAAGGAAAGGGTTTAGAGAATCTCCCTATGCCAGAAATGACCCTCAAGGAAACCAAGTTCCTTGATCAACTGAAGAAAACCCAAGCCAACATCACTTTATGGGGGCTTTTTATGTTTTCCCAATTGCACTGAAATGAAATAATCAAGCTATGTACATGACCCACAATTCCTCCCTCAACCATGACAAAAGAAGTGGTGAACCTAGTTGGATCCTTAACCTCTACTCAAATTCTCTCCTTTTCTGAAGAAGAAATCCCAAAGTCTGGTCCCAACCACAATCAAGCTCTTAATATCTTTGTTGATGTTATGGGGAAAATAATCCCCCTCTCTCTCATCGACAATAGATCATCTCTGAATGTTTTCCCATGAAGAACCCTCAATTGTCTCGAATTAAAAGTGAGCGACCTTTCTCCAACCTCTGCTTCCATACGTGCCTAAGACAACACCCTTCGATAAGTAATGGGATCTATTAAGCGTGCAATAGGGGATGGCCCTATAAATCCTGTTATTGAGTTCCAAGTCATCGACATCCCAACATTTTTTCAATTTCTGCTCGGACAACCCTGGATCCATAGCATCAAAGGGGTGTCTTCTTCCCTTGATTAGAAATTGAATTTCTTCGCCAACAGGCAAGTTATTACCATCTTAGGATAAAATGTCAACATCGAGAATGCAAGCACTAGTAATCCAGTACTTGAAATACAACACGAGGTGAATGATATGCTTCTATCAGGATTCCAAGTTGAACCACTCCTACTCCCAGCACGGGATGACTTCAAAGACATGATTTGTCCAGAATATGACCCCCATGGAAATGTCAATGTAATCCATATATTCAACAATATTCACTTCATGCCCGGACTAGGATTAGGGCGAAGACAACAGGGGATAATTAAACATATTGTGTTGAAGGAAGATTTTTATCCCTATGGCTTAAACTATCATCCATCAGAGGAAGAACTCAGATTAATCCGTCAACCTCAACTTAAGAGGAGGTTTGAATGCACCAGAACTGTTCCAAAAAATTCCCTAAATGGAAGATTCATCAGAAAAGGTGAATATTTCCCCTTCTACATCTTCCTTGAACCTTGGTATGACCATGTAGACAAAAGTATGAAACTAGGAATGGAGATCTTCTTTCAAGATAAATACCCATGGGCCGAGAGTTCCCAGCACCATGTACAACCACTCACTGAAGAGGCCACAACTAATATCGAGGATTCTGAGGGCAATGACTCTGAGGACTCATTTAAATTACATATACAGGGGCTGACACTCTGCATGATCCACTCAGGGGCTACATCATCGAATCCATCTTACCTCATCAAAGATACTGATGCACCTTTTCTCAACTGGCATCCTAAAACTGTGCCACCTGCTAATATTCAACCTAACCCCAATGTTTATCCCATTTCCCCTTTAGTTGTTTCCCCTAACTCTGATGTAATCGAGACCTCCTTTGATGAGGTTCTCAATGTTGTTTTTCCTATCAATGAAATAAATGAAGATTTTGAGTACCTTGTTGTGCCTTACATTAATTGTCTTAATTCTAATAAAACTCTTGATAATGATGATTTTGCAAATGAATAATTCTTAACTAATCTAAATAAGGTTAATAACAAACAATATAAGCACGTTTAATTTAATGAAGATGAAACTGTCATTATTAATCTCGGTTCTAGTAGCCAAATGCACGAGATTATGATAGGGGTCACCCTTAATGAGCAAGAGGGCACGCAACTTGAAGAAATACTAAATAAATTCATGGATGTCTTCACATGGTCCTAGGATTATATGCCCGGAATTGACCCTGAGATAGCACAACATGAGATTCCAACTCTCCTATAATGAAAACCGATCAAATAGAAACTGCGAAAGCTCTGCACCGAATGGTCACTCAAAGTTAAAGAAGAAGTAGTCAAGTAACTGAATGTGGGCTTCATTCATGTGATCGAATATCCCACGTGGATAGCCAAAATAGTACCCGTGTTGAAATTAGGAAGGAAGGTTCGCATGTGTGTCAAATTCTGAAACTTGAAGAAGGCCTCTTCGAAGAATAATTACCCTCTACCCAACATCGACATGATTGTGGATAATATAGCCAGTCATGCTCTCAAGTCATTTGTTGACGAGCTTTCCAGCTATAATCATATCAAAATGCAATCGGATCACCAAGAGAAAACCACACTCATCACCCATTGGTAACCTTTTGCTACACTGTCATGCCATTTGATCTAAAAAATGTATAGGCTACCTACCTGAGGGATGCCACAACCATTATGCATGATTTGATATACAAGGAAGTCAAGGTCTACGTATACGACATGAATATCAAGTCCAAGACTAGGGAAGTCCATGTTTTCACTCTCCAGAAGTTCTTCAAGTGACTGCGACAATACCAGATGCGGCTCAACCCACATAAATGTGTTTTTAGCATTACTAAAGGAAAACTTTTGGCATTCATGGTTAGCAGGAAAAGGATAGAAGCAGATCCTGCTAGGCTAAAAGATATACTTAAGATGCCAACACCTCGAATGGAGAAGAAAGTCTGGGGATTCCTTGGGAAATTACAGTACATCATCTAGTTCATTAGCCAATTGACTTCCATCTGTGAACCCATCTTCAAACTCCTCCAAAAAGATTCAATCAAAGTATGGAACTAAGCTTGACAAGAATCCTTCGAACGAATCAAGCAATACCTAACCCAACCTCCGGTGCTCATGCCACCGTAAGCTACTATTCCCTTACTCCTATACCAAATCATAATCGATACTGTAACAAGGGATTTTCTAGCCAAATACCTCAAAGAAACCTTCAAAGAGAGAGCCATCTACTGTTCCTGTCAAAATTTGGTCGGTTACGAAGTTAACTACACCGCCTTGAAAAAAAATGAGTCTCTCTTGTATGGGTTACCTAAAAGTTAGGACACTACATGCTTGACGTCCTATCAAGCTTATATACCAAATGGATCCCATCAAGTACTTGCTTGAGAAACCTTCCTTGTCCAGCCGAATGTCCCGTTGGTTGATGATCCTGACCGAATTCGAAATTACCTATGTCACAAAGAAAGCCATAAAAGAAAGAGACATCTCTGACTACCTTACTGACTACCTTATGGAAGAGAACAATGTCTAGATCTATGAGTTCCCTGATGATAATATCCTCTGTACCTCCCAAGAAGACCTTTGATGGAAAATGTTCTTTAACCGCACTGGTAATAAAAGAGGGTATGACATTGGGATCCTCGTAATTACCCCAGATGACTCTCATACTCCCATTACCATCAAGATGGATTTTTCTTGCACCAATAACATAACTGAATAAGAGGCATACATGGTAGGCCTCAAATTTTCCCTTAAGAAAATAATTTGATACCTCGATGTCTACGGGGAATCAACCCTCATAATCGGTCAAGTACTTAGAAAATGGAAAGTTAAGGATGAGAAACTCCTACCCTTCCATGTCCACCTAGAAGATATAGCTTCCCAATTTCAACAAATCACCTTCCACTACTTACCCCGATCAAAGAATAGCCTAGTCGACGCCCTTACTGCCTTAGCCTCCATAATTGACATGCCCAAGGAATAACCATGGCCCCTTTCCTTGTCCAAAAGAAAGACAAACCAACCCATTGATACCACATTGAACTTGGCATGAAGGAAGATACTGAGATAGTCGGCTATTGGTGCTATGATATTTGATGCCTCCTTAAACATGGTAGGTATCCCTAAGGATCTGACAAGAAGGATCGAGCAACTCTCTACAAATTGGTGGCCCAGTATATTTTTTATGATAAAGCACTATTTAAGAGAGACTTCGATGGAACCCATTTGCACTGCATCGCAGAGTTTGACATTAAAGAAATAATGCAGAAGATCCACAACGGGGAATTCGAACCCTACATAAATGGCCATATGCTCACCAAAAAGATCATTCGACAGGGTTACTACTGGACTACCATGGTTCAAGATTGCACAGCCAATGTTCGAAGATTCCTCAAATGCCAATAATTTTCTAACCTACAACACTTGCCCCCACGGGAATTGTACAACATGACTTCTCCCTAGCCATTCTCCACATGGGGCATTGCCATCGTAGGGAAAGTTACACCTAAAGCATCCAACAGGCATGAATTCATCATAGTCGCCATTAACTACTTCACCAAATGGGTCAAAGCCAAGTCATATGCAGTTCTGAATGCCAAGAAGGTGTCCAAGTTCATCAAGAAAAACATCATCTATCGATATGGGGTCATGGACGAGCTAGTATCAGACAACGAGTTACACTTCGAGGAAGAAGTTACAGAAGTGGTCGACGAGTATGGAATTCAAAGAGATAAATATTCTTCATACTTACCTCGGACCAATGGCGTTATCGAGTCATCCAATAAGAACCTTAAATCCATTATCATCAAGATCACCGAGAGTTGTTGAGATTGGTCCGTAAGATCCCTTACACCCTCTGGGGATATCTCACTTTAGCTCAAACTTCTACTAGGGATACCCCTTACTCTCTAGTCTATGGCATAGAAGCAGTCCTACTCGTGGATCTAGAAATCCCTTCGCTGCGTATCATACTTGAAAGCAAGATCAGTAAGGAATACTGGCACCAAATTCTTCTCTCTCTTAGAGAAAGAAGGCTGAAAGCTCTATATGACATACAAGGGTACCATTGCGACATAGTGCAATCATTCAATAGGAGAGTCAATGACCACTTTGTCCGAGAAGGGGACTTAGACCTCAAAGAAATGGTAGAGCCCATCTGGGACCCAGAGGAAAATTTAAGTCTAATTAGAGCAGCCCGTATAAAGTGAAGAAGATCCTATCGAACGATACCTCTATGCTCACCGACCTTGATAGAGAAGAAATGGCGCGTCCAGCTAACCTTGACCACCTCAAGAAATTCTACGCCTAGTATGAAATCTCAGCGCGCTACAACTCTTCTCATCTCCCTTCTATTCTAAAAAAACCTCTATTTCCCCTATAAGAAATACGTGGCGCTTGATCCTCTAAAAACCTGTTCTATTTCAAAAAATGAATTTCATAAAAAATTTAAAACCCTCAGAGGTACGTAGGCAACTTATCTGCCTTACATGAGCACGACCCCCTTCTTTTTCACAAAATTCTATTCTTTTCTTATCCCCGAGAATGACAGTTCATTTTAACATATACATGGACAAAAGAATTGTGTATGACTTAGTGATCGGTATAGATAATTTAGAATGTAAAACTCATCAAGAGGCATAAGTAGAAGATTAAAGGTCTTTATCTCTCTCTCTCCAAGACTTCCTCAGATGACTGCGGAGATTTTTGCAAGCCCTCACAAGCTTCCTCTAATCAATTGAGGAAGCCTACAGCTGGTCATCCTTCTCCAGTATTTAATTATAATCCACCAAGAACTAAAAAAGGGTAAATATGCCACATTAGTATATAAAGAGTGAATCAAACAATATTGATGACAAATAATATAGTTAAGAACTTACCAAGGCCAAGTTTTGACTAGCCCTCTTAACCACTTGGGTTCTGGACATAAGGGATACCGTGGACTCAACCAATCTAGGGTTAATCATCACAAAGTCTTCTTCAAGTCTTCCTTCCTCGGCAAAGGATTTTTTGGCTTGCTCCTAGTGACCAGGTAAAACCTTTCTTCAACCTCTTGAAATGAGGTTCAGTAATACAGGCTTCTTCAGTGTTGAGGACTTGAGGCCTCTTTTCAGTAACTTAAGGCCTCTTGTCAGTAGAAGCATTACTTTTTTTGAAGGGGGGAGGAGACCCAAATCCAGACAACAAATTTGGGATCTTTCTTTTCAACCTTTTTGTGGTAGGTGAAGTGGGGATGGTAGTAATGTCAAGGGACTCAAAGGAAGAAGTTCTACCTTGGGCAAGTTCTAATCCTATCGAATCAATAGTAGAAGAGGTGTACATTGGTTTCTCAAAAAATTTAAAGGGTGATTGAGGTAAAATAGTTGTTAGTCAGGTAACAAAGGAAGTGACAACACTCATGTATTCCATCAATACATAAGCTACTCGGGGATTCTCATCTCCCACTTTTTGATGAATAGTCCACAAATACTTGAGGTCAATAATATTAACCTTGCTTTACTTTGGGCGCTTCTTCTTCATTTCCTCAGCACAAAAACAAAACAAATCAGTTAGTCGGCGCAACATCAGATAAGCATAGCATCAGGTAGTTAACAAATAAAGGAGGAAATTAAAAAGTAAAAGTATGACTAATGCCACGCCCTTTTTGGGGGCATTTGGTTCCTGTGTATGTTACCCCCCAGGAAGAGGGGCATATTTCCAATTCTTCACTACATGCCAAAATCCCAGTAGTCTTTGTTGAAATCTGACAAAGTAATCATCAATGCCCTATTGACCTGCCTAGTCGTCATGTAATAAGTATTACCACCAATGGTTCCCCACTTCTAGCAAAACATTAATTCCAGAATCCCAAATCGAGCTCCATGTATTTCATTTAATCTAGTCACTTCATTTATAACCCTCCATGTATTGGGGCTATTCTTACTGCAGCGACGTTAAAATACTGGATAAAAAATTGAAGAAAAATTGGGTTTGCGGGAAAAAGTGATTCCACACTCAACAATTAACAAAGTGGGAATCCAATAACCCTTAACCAATGAATACACATCAACCGATCCACTAGTAATCTATAAACCAACCCAATAAGGAATTTTCCTTTTCCCCCTAAACTCATCTAAAGAACATTCATCTACGATGTACACTATGATTGAAAGACATAAAGTTAAAGAAAGGAAATGAGAGATTACATATATTGAAAACTACGACAATTAGCAAGCAGCGAAGGCGAATAAGAAAAGCCTAAGAAGAAAGGAAAAATCTAATCTCAAAAACTTTAAGGTAAAGAAAAATGGAGGGAAACAACCATCCTTTCATACCCTTTGGCGGTTCGCTAAAGTTCGAGCTATTCACAAACATGCCGTTACAAGAAATATTGATGAAATTTTTTACAAGTCCTTGAAGTCAGCAGCCGATCAACTCTCCGACATCACGTCGAGGAATAATCTGAACAAATACTCCATACTTTCGATCAATCATTAAATATGGAACATTGGGGATTTTGTTGCATGTAAAAATTACTCTCCTACATAGACCAATGAAAAGTAGACACTTGCCCTCCTACGTTCCTAACCAGCTATCTTGGAGGGCTCTAGAAACACTTAGTCGGCTAGCATATCAACCAACACTAAGAATGTGAACCATCAAGAATAACAAAGGTTACTCGGGAGGAATAACGATCGCACCTGAATATAAAGAGTATAATTTATTTCATACAGATGTAAATGTCTTGATATATAAAGGCATACAATCTATTGGGTTCCTAACTAGTATAAATGCATGATGTCACTTACCTCAAAGGGACCATTCATTCCAGTGCAAGCACACCCAAAAGTGAACTATTGTAATCATCTGAAGTAATACCAACAGTAAATGCAGGCTTTCCTTATAGCTGAACCACTTTAAAAACCTTGTTTGTTGTGTGTTTGCTTTGCTTATTTATCTTTAACTACCAGTGATTATAAATATTGACCCATTCCATTTTTAGACATCAACATGTGCCAAAGACCATATCAAAGGTCTAACTAATTTAATGCAAAAGCTTTCCCAAAGTAGGATTTCCATTTACCAAGATTTTGACCAAGAGTTCTAAGGTGAGTATTCCCAAAGTGCAATTGTTGGTTCATGAACCATGGAATATGGAGGGACACTAATAATTCTCCCCTCCCGACTATGGAGAAAAGTCAACCATACCTACAAGAGTATTACACTTGTCATGCTTGGATTTTGGAAAAGAGTTAGTCATTATATCCGAAGAATTATAATAGATGTGAACTTTCTCAAGTTGCAATGACTTCAATTCTAATACCCCACGGATCCAGTGATACCTCACATCAATGTGTTTCTCCCTTGATTGAAAACTTGTGTTTTACTTAAATGAATTGAACTTTGATTATCGCAATATAGAATATACTTCTCTTGTTTCAAACCCAATTCTCGTAGGAATTTCTTTAACCATAAAATTTATTTGTATGCTTCAGTGACAACATTAAATTCATCCTCTGTAGTAGATAAAGAAACACATTTTTGCAACCTGGATTGCCAAGCCACAACTCCCCCTACAAATGTCATTAGGTACCCCCGAAGTAGATTTCTTGAATTAACATCATCAACCATATTGGCATCTGTAAATCCTTCAAGAACAAGTTTACCAATTCCCAAAACACAAGAATAACTCCAAAGTACCTTTGAGATACCTGAGTATCCATTTTATAGTTGCCCAATGTTTTGTAAATGGATTTAAGAGAAATCAATTGACAACACCCATGGCATGAGAAATATTTGGCCTTGTACAGACAATGGCATACATTAACAAACTAACAACTAAGGTGTAAGGAATTTTGTTCATTTCTTCATTCTCTTTCTCGCTTGTAGTACACTGACTTTTTACTGAGCTTAAAGTGGCCTGCAAGTGGATAACTGATAGAGTTTGCATTTTTCATAAAGAATCTTTTAATAAAATTTCAATGTACTCTTTTAGATACACAAATATTTCTTTCCTTTCAATCATGAATAATGTTCATACCCAGAATTTTCTTTGCGGCTAGCAAGTCTGTCATGATAAAATACTCGATCAATTCCGATTTCATCCTGTTAATTTTGTAAGAATTTTGACCAACAATTAACATAGAATAATAAAATAATAAAGTTCCCATCGTAAAAATCCTTCACAAAAACACAATGGTTCGAAGTGGTGTGAGAATACCCATTTTTACTTATAAAAGAGCCAAACTGTAACACCCCGTGATTTTTTAGCCGTAAAAATCTTCGTTAAAAAAAATTTCGAACAAAAATATATTTTTTGGAATTTGTTCAATTTTGATATGTAAAATGTTGGTTTTTATATATAAAAATAAGATTTTAAGTGGAATTTAAATTGGGATTGAAATTTGGAAATTATAACTTTTTGTATAAAAATCGGGGGAGGATCCGACCTAAGGAGAAAAAAATAAATAAATAACAATATTTGACGGTCCAATCGAGATGAATTTTTTGTAAAACTTCATCTCGCCTGCATCTATGATGCCTCCAAATTTCAGCCACTTCCAACGGTCTGATCGTCCGGTATCTTTTTTTTTAGTTTTTGTATATGATTAGGATTCTTATTCGTTTTGGTATATAAACATAAAATGACGAGTTTAGGACTTTTAAAACACATTTAACCTTCTAAAAAATCAGTAACCTCATTTGTTTTCATCTTCTTCCATCTAAAAAACCTGAGCCCCATTGAAATCAAGATTCAACCCATGATTTGAAGGCTTATTTGGTGTTTTCTCGAGTTTGGGATAGAATGAGTTTTTATTGTTTTCGCACGAGGAACGCAGTGGTATGATCAGAATTTTGAGGCAGAATCGTATGATTTTCTTGTGATGATTTTAAGGTACTGGTTTAATGCAATATGCTCCTTTAATATCTCTAAAGTAGCCATTTTGTTCCTCATTTATTTGTACTCATATTGTTGATATCATGACATTTATTGGAATATAAAATATTGATTCGATTTGAGAAATTGTATTTGTTGATGGGCATGGTGTCATGAAATTTTTACATGACATGGAGAATGGTCACCCGCCAATAGTCCAAAAGTCCAATAGCTAGGATGAGGCCCTACGAAGTTTAGGTGAGACCCAGTGACCTACTGATGTGTTATTGAAAAATTAAATTAGTATAATGCTCGGATATCGCATTGAACATGAATTCAGATTCCTATTGTTGGCTTTATTCACCGTTATATTTTTTTAGCATCTATTCTTGTCATACTTTGTAATTACCCATATTTTTCTTTTAGTAGCAGGTTAGTATGGATTTGGGCACTATGGATTTTTAGAGGATTTTAGATCATGTAGTTTGGAGGATTTTTTTTTTTTGTGTGTGTAGCTTGGCAATTTAATTTATTTTAAGAGCTTAGTTTATTTTTTAGAGGAATTTAATTGCAATTATTTTGGAAGTGTAAATTTTGGATTCATTATATTTATTTATTGTAATAAAGATGCTCTATACTAATTGTTGAGTCCCCTTGTGTTTTGCACGGGGTGTTACACAAACTTCTTATTCCATTTCCTCGGTGTTTCGTTCTAGGCATACAAACTTTTCTTCAATTTGCAGACAAGATTATATTTCCCCTTGGCTTCGAAACCTTCAGATTGTTCCATGTAAATTTCTTCTTCAAGGTATCCATGGAGAAATCAAGTTTTAACATCGAGTTTTTTAACCTTTAAGTTCATGCTTGCAACTATGCCAAGCACACCCCGAATGGATGACATTTTCACAACTAGTGAAAAAATCTCATCAAAATCAACACCCCTTTTTCTTGCCAAACCTTTTACAATAAGAAATTCCTTGTCCCGAGGTTGTGAGTATTCCTCACCATTCTCTAATCAATAAACCCATTTTTTCCAGTCGTTTGTTACCATTGGGTAACTTCACAAGTTCAAAGGTGTGATTTTCGTGCAACAACTTCATTTCTTCTTGCATTGAGTTCATCCATTCTTGATTGTTTTCATGTTTCATGGCTTCTTGGTAAGTTTAAAGCTCCCCCTAATCACATAAGAAAACAAACTCCTTAGTAGAATATTTTGTAGTAGGTTTTCTTACTCTCGACTCGGGTTGTGGTGGATGCTCTTATGGCTGTTTTTTCCCCTGATTTTCTTCTTTGACATCAATAAGATGATCTTTATCGTCACTAGAAAACTCATTTCCTAATATACCATCTTCATGTGGTTGTTTAGTAAGTGAAGAGATAGGATCCAAATCAATAACATCATCACCATTATTGGACTTTTGAGCACTATGAGACTCGGGTTGACCACCTCTTTCAAAATTTGGAGTTGTTTGATTTTCAAAAAGTACGAGATCTCTTATCCTTACAAGTTTCTTGTCTTCTAGGTTCCACAATCTGTAGCCAAAATCTTCTGTCCATAGATAAGAAATATACATTTCTTTGCCTTATCATCAAGTTTTGACCTCTCATCTTTTGGGATGTGGAGAAAAAGCCCTGCAACCAAATTTTTTTTAAATAATCATACGAGGGTTCTTTAATTGTCCAAACTTTATCTGGAACATCACCTTGTAGAAATAATGAAGGAGACAAATTAATTAAGTCTATGGTTATTTGCATAGCCTCTGTCCAAAGGATCTTTACAATTTGGCACGTGAAAACATAAATTCGATTCTTTTAAAAATGATGTGGTTCATCCTCTTGGTAACTCCATTTTCGAAAGGGTATTCTTAACGATACTTTAATAACAGATTCTATGAATCTTGAAATACTCATCAAAGGGACTAATGTACACACCTCCATTGTCAGAGAGAACACATTTTTTTTCTCGAATCTCCTATAATTTTTGCCTTAAAGTGCTTGAACACATCTAGCACTCAATCTTTACATTTCAAAGGGTACGCCCACAATTTCCTAGAGTGATCATCAATAAAGTTGACAAAATAGATAGACCCACCAAACGTCCTAACTTTCATAGGGCCAAACATATCAAAATGTACTAAATCTAAAATATTAGACTTTTTATGCATTGTTTTTACATAAAGAAACTATGTTTTCTTTACCGGCTAAATAACAAACACAAGTAAATGGGGTACCTTTCATGCCTGCTAGAAGCTCTTTTTTGGATAAAAAATTTCAACCCCTTTTCGCTCATATGTATGAGCTATTTATGCTATAGTTCAGTAGAAGAATCGTTTTTTAATGCATTCACAACTCCCTTGCTAATTTTTTCTTCTATTATATAAAGACTGCAACACTTGTTCCCTTTAGCCACCACTAAAGAACCCTTGGATAACTTCCATCTTCCATCACCAAATTAGTTATGAAATCCTTCATCATAAAGATTATCAGTTGATATCAAATTCAGAAGAATATTCGGTACATTCCTCACATCTTTAATCAACAACGAGTAACCAATATTAGTTTCCAAATAAATATCTCCCATCCCAATGATTTCAGACAAACCTTCATTTCCCATACGAACACACCCCTTGAGTGTAGGAAGTGAAGAAATCGGCTTGTGAGTGACATGAAACAAAGAATCGAAGTCAATCATCCAATTTATTTCTTGACTTATCAGATTAACATAAGAATTCTCACAAATAATCATAAGCTCACCATCGAAAGAAATTGCAGTTGTGTTTTCATGCTTCTTCTCGTCACATTTTTTTTACCTTTTTCTTTGAACTTGAACTTTATGCATTCCATCTTCACGTGTTATTTCTTGTATTAATACTTATACTCAATATTTTTCTTCAAATATGGTGTTCCTTGACTATCACGGCTTTTATCACGATTGTTATGGCTTTTTCCACAGTGGGGAGATGATCTACTTCTGCCTCTCCCTCGATTTTTAGTGATATGAGCTTCAGACAAAGAAAAGACATTTGATTGTCTCTGAGTTTCTTCATTTATAAAACTTATAAATAATTGACTCACGTAGATAACACCATCAGGTGCGAAATTACATACTGTTATAACCAAGGTCTCCCAGCCTTCTAGCAAAGAACTAAGGAGCATTAAGGCCTGCAGTTCATCATCAAAAATATTTTTCATTGAGGAAAGCTGGTTAGTAATACTATTTAATTCATTCTAATGTTACGCAATGGAACTTCCTGCCATATATTTCAAATTTAAAATCTTTTGAAACATGAAATCTTTATTGGCGGCGATCTTTCTGGCATATAGATTTTCCAACTTCTTCCAATTTGCATTTGCTAAATTTTCAGTGGATACGTGATGGGAAACATTATCATTAATCCATTGTCGAATAATTCTGACGAACTTTTTTAACGAGTTTGTTCCAGTCAGCATCAGACATACCTTTTGGTTTTTTCGTGATCCTTTAAATGGGCCCATAAAGATCTTTGTAATACAATATATCTTCTATCTTGGTTTTTCAATTCATCTAGTTTCTTCAATTGTGACTGATCATTCAACCAACATTGCCTTCCATGATTTACATGCAAATCTGTAACCAAAGTCCTGATACCAGTTGTTGGGTATATAGCGTAATTCCCCACAAATGTAAATCAAATAAAATAGTGCAAAAAAGTAAAGGAGACACATATCTATGTGGTTCACCTATAAAGTGTAGGCTACGCCCATAGGACCCTAAGGTCAATTATTTCACTATCACAAAGTTTGAATTACATGAGACATAAATGTCTCACAACCAAACCAAATACAAACACACTTAGGTCTATAGAAATATTCAAAGAGAAAGGATCTCAAAAACAAGTCTTCAAAGAACAGTAGCCAAAGAAGATAAAAAATAGCACAAAGTTATTTCTCACAAAACTCTAATAACCTGATGTTAATTGAATGAGTAATTTGCAAAAGGAGAACACTCCTTATATAGGTTCTAAAGACCATATCAAGGGTCCAATGAATTTAGGGCAAAATCTTTTCCAAAGTAGACTTTCCATTTAATAAGACTTTAACCAAGAGTTCCTAGATGAGGATTCCCAAAATACATGTGCTGATTCATGAATCTTGGAATATGGATGGACACTAACAATACACACACACACACACACACACACACACACACATATATATATATATATATATATATATATATATATATATATATATATATATATATATATATATATTGCATATTGAAGTTGCCAACATTGTAGTTTGGAATTCAGGTATTTTCTTCCTCTTCTTATTTTTTCCTTTATTTAAAGGTAGGTTTGAACATTTGCATACAATGATGATCAACTAATATTCCTTTGAATAATGGACACAATTGATTTATATTTTAGAGATGTCTATGTCCCTAGTTGCTTAATTTTATGTAATAACCCTTACTTATGAGTAATTGATTTTTATATTAATTTTTCGTGAGAGGTAATTATATAAAATATTGGTTAATATGGTAACTATTATTCTAAGTGGATTAAAAGATAATATTTACTAGATTTTGCATATTTATTGTTATGTGAATGTAAATGGTATTATGTTATGATTTATGGTGTCGTTGTGCTTTAAACGACATTTATGGTTTAAATGAAGTTGGAACTTGAAATGATTTTATATTATTCCGAATGCTAGTTTAGAGGGTGTAGTTAGTCCCGAAATAGTCGAGATAGTCAAAATAAGTGTCGTATTGTATTTTTGGATTTCGGGCACTTTTGATAGGTTATAACTTAATTATGTAGTTACGAGTCATTTTAATGGTGTATTAACATTTAAAGATGGGAATTTATACTAAAGGAACAATTAAGTCTTGCAACCCTATTATTTTTCAAGTGTATGATTCCTAAACCTAGAAAGAGAGAGAGAGAAAAAGAATTTGGGGAAAAGAAGAGAAAGAAGAAGAGAAGAAGAAATTTGGGGTTTGATCTCGCATCTACCGGAAGAGAATTCGAGTTTTCAGATTAAGGCAAGTTTCTAACTTGCTAGTATATGATTCAATGTGGATAATTTGTGTGATAGTTATGTGTTATTAGAGGATTTGAACAAATAGTAGGTTTTGGGTATATTTGGATGTTTAAACCTTGGATCTTGGAGTTTGTGTGATTTAAGTTGGTTATATAGGATTAGTGCAGTGTAGAATTGTTGTGGGTATATTATTGATTTATGAAAATGAAAGAAATGTAAGAAAAAAGGAGTTTAGGTTTTGGATCTAGCATTGTATAAGAAGATAAAATCTTGGGTCTGCTAAGCGCGGTCGACAGCGGTCCCAGGACCGATCGACTGGGCCTTCAAGGGAGATCCTACTGCTTTTGTATTCAAGTATATAAACTGAGACGCGGTCGACCGTGGTGCCAGGACCAGTCGACCGGGCTTCCCAAACTGAGTCCATTGACTTCTTTTGTAGACAAAAGCCATGAGACGTGGTCGACCGCGGTCCCCAATTTTTCACCCTAAATGTTTAGTTTCCTCTATCTTCTTTCTTTTAAAATAGGGACTTAGGAACATTCTTGAATGAAGTAAAACTAGAGTACTAGAGTCTAGTAGTATGGTATCTAAGAACCTAAGCTAGAAATGAGAGTTGGGGCTTAGATTTGGAATTAATTTAGTTAATTAAATTATAGGAAGATAAATGACTCTTTTATAGAATGAACTAGCATAGACCTAGGAAGAGTTAGAGTGAGTTACTGTAAACTTCTAGAATTATGTTGAAGAATATCATGCCTAGGGGTTATAGAAGGAATATTAATTAAGGGAGATTTATGTTGCGGATGATTAAACATTGAGGTTTATCATGATGACATTAAATGCCTATGGCTTCGGATAAAATGTAATGCATACTTAAAAAGGGGAATAACTTGTGAATGATAAATTTTCATGTACAAACCTCTCTAAATGCTATCATAGGGGAAGTTACGCTTATGAGGTGAGGTCCCCTGGCTAGTGAATGCAGGGTGAATATAGTCCTCAGCCATAGGACCGATTATTATATATTGTGTGACTATTGTTCGAAGTAGGGTAATTCCGGGTGTGGTTATGACTCACTGTCGAAGGTATATGGCCGCTTCCCGACGTTATGCGATGTAGGATTCCCAGGTTGTCTTAGTGATAGGCCCAGGAAGATGATAGCTATTTAGGGGCGTGTCCAGTGGGGAAACCCAGAAGGGCGATCTTAGAATCGTTATATGTTGTGTAATATAACTATTCATGTTAAAGTGGGATATTATTGATGGTAAAGCACTCTATGAAATAAATTGATTGAATACGATTCCTAATGAGAAAAGGAACGGTGAAATGAAATGGTGTAAATTGTATAATAACGAAATGGAATATCTTTAAGTAATATTTTATCTATATTCTCCTGCATAAATGAATTATGATCATTGTCATTATTATTGTGTTAGATTATGCTTTTAGATTGAGAAATTAGATTCCTTATCATTGTTTATGGTGAACGAAACAAGCATATTCATGATGATTAAATAGTCCATGACTGTCATTCATTTTATGCACATAGTGATCATATCAAGCCGGGCCCTGACCCGTTTATATCTCCTTGTTTTTCATGAATCTTATATTCGCTCAGGTGCTCCACCGCAAGGACGCCCGTATTGACTTTTCCATCCCAGTGTCTTGGAGCTGTAACACTTTGCGGATGTTATGGGATAATTGATATAGACGCTTCCATCTTTTGTATTCTAGTTATGATCGGTTGCACGTTCGGGCATGTTGCCCAAGTTTTGTACTTGTATTATTGATATGATATTGCACTTTAATACTCGGTGTAACCTAATTGTACATGTCTGTCAACCGACAGCTTATTCGGTTGTTTTGTTGTATGGTTGTTGAATGATTATCTATCTTTATTTGCATCCACCTTCTTTTCAACTAGGATTGTTTAAATGATTTCTTTAACTTACTAAAATAATTTTTGACATCCGTTTTCCAAAATAATGGGTGGTTATCTCGTATACTTATTGTATTACAGTGATGCTAAGAACGGACCATCTATGATTCCTGTTATTATTGGAGTATCGGGTTGGCCACCTCTTATTTTAATAAGCGGAGTGTCACATTTTACTACTCTGATTTGTTGATTTAATATGTTTCCCTTCAATTTATTACCCTTGGTTCCTTTAAATAAATTATCAATTTAAAATACTCTGTATAGTTTCTTAAATTTTTTTTAGTATATAACTTTTTGTATTCATGATAAAAGCTAATGTTTATTAAATATCCCAATTGCAATTTCTTTTTTTTTTTTGCATTTCTTTTTTATTGTCTAATTATCCTACTAAATAATTGAAAAATGTTGAGTATTTGGAATTGGGATAGCGCTATTGGCGCTCCCTTAAATGCTTCATGCACTCCAATTCGTAACCTCAACCCATTAAATGACAAAAGCACCCTTAATCCTTCAATTGTTGACCATTTCCCATCCCCCCCCCCCCCTATAAAGCAAAAGGAAAATTTTCTGACAGTGAAAACCTGATGCATTTCTTTAGCCACACAATCTATTTCACTCTCTCTTATCTATCTCCTCCTATTAAGTTTTTTAAATTAAAAAACCACTTCATTATATAAAAACAAAAGATAACATAAAACAATCCTTTAATCTCGGATATATTCCGCCAATTTTTTATATTCCACAAAAAAAATATGAGTCAACTGTCTATATAATCCTTAAAGTTTTATCGTGCATGTAAAAAAATGTTTGTTTTTAATAAATAAAAACCACGACGAAAAAGTGAACAAGACAAATAGTATTAATTTTTTAATAAATAAAAAATGGGAGCAAAAAAATAATTTTTAAAACATTTCTTTAAAATATAAAACATGTGACAAAAAAGGGAAAAATATTTTTTTTTCATTTTTAATAAACAAAAATCGGGAGCAAAAAGAGAAGAAAAAACAATAAATACAAATTGGGACAAAAAACTAGTTTTCGTTTCGTGTTATAGATAAAAAATGGGAGGAAAAACGAAAATAATTTTTTTAATTAAATAAAATTTGTAATGAATAGAAAAGAAAAAAATATTACAAGATAAGTATGAAAATAAAATTACGATTAATTGTAAAGAAAGTTAAATATGAAAAAATGATACAAGATAAATATGAAAAGTTATCGAAGGAATAAGTGCATTTTGATCGCTCAAAATGCCCAAAGACGAATTAATCAAGGCTTGTGTGCAAGTGAAATGTCATGAGAACGTAGTTTTGCCATTAACGGTGTAGAAGGGTGTCTACCTACAAAAAATATAAATAAAAATATTTTTTTATTGGAAATATTTAGAAGAAATCCACCTAGGTCCCGGCAGAAACTCATATTGAGCAGGAATTCCCCCAGGGTCCCGGCAAAAACTCATATTGAGAAGGAACCCCCCAGGGTCCCTCCAGCGCAGAAGTGACATATTGGATAAGGAACCCCAGAGTCCCTCCACCACAGAAGTGCCATATTGGAGAAGGAACCCCAGGGTCCCTCCACTGCAGAAGACCAAGATCGAGAAGTGCCACTGCAAGGGTCGCTGCAAAAATGACATTCGAGAGGTGTCGCCGCAAAGGTCACTGCAGAAAAGACATTCGAGAGGTGCCACCGTAAGGGTCACTACGGAAATGATATTTGAGAAGTTCCCCGCAAAGGCCAATGCAGAAGTACAAGATTGAGAGTGGCTGCCACAAGAGTCACTGCAGAAATAACATTCGAGAGGTGCCGCTGCAAGGGTTACTATAGAAATGACATCTGAGAAGTCCCTCGCAATGGCCACTGCAGAAGCTCAAGATCGAGAAGTTCCACTGTAAGGGTCACTGCAGAAATGACATTCGAGAGGTTCCGTCGTAAGGGCCACTGCAGAAGCCCAAGATCGAGAAGAGCCACTGCAAGGGTCGCTGCAGAAAAGACATTCGAGAGGTGTCGTCATAAGGGTAACTGAAGAAATGAAATTAGAGAGGTGCCGCCACAAGGGTCACTATGGAAATGACATTTGAGAAGTGCCCCGCAAAGGCCACTATAGAAGTCCAAGATTGAGAGGAGCCACCGCAAGTGTCACTGCAGAAATAACATTCGAGAGGTGCCGTCGTAAAGGTCACTGCAGAAATGACATCTGAGAAGTGCCTCGCAAGGGCCACTGTAGAAGACCAAGATCGAGAAGTTCCACTACAAGGGTCATTGCAGAAATGACATTCGAGAGGTGCCGTCGTAAGGGCCACTACAGAAGCCCGAGATCGAGAAGTGCCACCGCAAGGGTCGCTGTAAAAATGACATTTGAGAGGGGCCGTCGCAAGGGTCACTGCAGAAATGACATTCGAGAGGTGCCACCTCAAGGGTCACTACGGAAATGACATTTGATAAGTGCCCCACAAAGGCCACTGCAAAAGTTCAAGATTAAGAGTGGTCGTCACAAGACTCACTGCAGAAATAACATTCGTGAGGTGCCGCCGCAAGGGTCACTGCGTAAATGACATTTGAGAAGTGCCCCGCAAGGGCCACTACAGAAGTCCAAGATTGACAAGGGACGCCGCAAGGGTCACTGCAGAAATAACATTCGAGAGGTGCCACCGTAAGGATCACTACAGAAATGACATTTGAGAAGTGCTCCTCAAAGACCACTGCAGAAGTCCAAGATTGAGAGTGGTCACCGCAAGAGTCACTAAAGAAATAACATTCGAGAGGTGCCGCCTCAAGGGTCACTGCAGAAATGACATCTGAGAAGTGCCTCACAAGGGCCACTGCAGAAGCTCAAGATCGAGAAGTTCCACTGCAAGGGTCGCTGCAGAAATGACATTCGAGAGGTGCCGCCATAAGGGCCACTGCAGAAGCCCATGATCGAGAAGATCCACTACAAGGGACTCTGTAAAAAAGACATTCGAGAGGTGTCGTCATAACGGTCACTGAAGAAATGACATTCGAGAGGTGCCGCCACAAGGGTCACTATGGAAATGACATTTGAGAAGTTCCCCGCAAAGGCCACTACAGAAGTCCAAGATTGAGAGTGGCCGTCGCAAGACTCACTGCAGAAATAACATTCGAGAGGTGTCGTCACAAGGGTAACTGCAGAAATGACATCTGAGAAGTGCCTCGCAAGGGCCATTGCAGAAGACCAAGATTGAGAAGTGCCACTGCAAGGGTCACTGTAGAAATGAAATTCGAGAGGTGCCGCCATAAGGGCCACTGCAGAAGCCCAAGATTGAGAAGTGCCACCTCAAGGGTCGTTGCAGAAATGACATTCGAGAGGGACCGTCGCAAGGGTCACTGCAGAAATGACATTCGAGAGGTGCCGTCTCAAGGGTCACTGCAGAAATGACATTCGAGAAGTTCCCCGCAAAGTCCACTTCAAAATTCTAAGATTGATAGTGGCCGTCGCAAGACTCACTGCAGAAATAACATTCGAGAAGTACCGCCGCAAGGGTCACTGCATAAATGAAATTTGAGAAGTGCCCCGCAAGGTCCACTACAGAAGTCCAAGATTGACAAGGTCCGCTGCAAGGGTCACTGCAGAAATGACATTCAATAAGTGCCGCCGCAAGGGTCAATACGGAAATGACATTTGAGAAGTGACCCACAAAGGTCACTGCAGAAGTCCAAGATTGAGAGTGGCCGCTGCAAGAGTCACTGCAGAAATGATATTCGAGAGGTGCCGCCACAAGGGTCACTTCGAAAATGACATTTGGGAAGTGCTCCGCAAGGGCCACTGCAGAAGTCCAAGTTGAGAAGGACCACCGCAAGGGTCCCGGCAGAAACTCAAATTGATAAGAGTCACCTTAAGGGTCCCTATAAAAGCCCAAGATTGAGAGGGACTCCGCAAGGGTCCCCGTAGAAATGACATTTGAGAAGAGGGACCCACAAGGTCCTTCCCCACTCAACTCCCAGAAAAATTTAGGACGAAGGGGTGCCTACCATAAGCAACCCCTCATCATGAGAAATAACAGAAGTATTAACACTTATTTTCTTGTACATGTTGCCTAATTGAGCAAGCAGGGCTCAAGTAGACCAATTGGGATCTCTTGCGAGTTTTGGCTTGGCGGCTGAGGGGCAGGGTATGTTGAGCAAGCTCAACCACTTAGCACTATAGGATTGAGAGAATACTAGTAGGAGACCCTATGGTCGCCCAGTCCTCACACACCTCACACTTAGTCACAAGTGAAGTGAGCAACCAAAGGACTGGTTTCTCACAAGAAAAGAACTGTTTATGAAATGATTTTAAAGGAGAGGGTCCTCTAAACCCCTCTCAATAAAAATGATTTTAGAAGGGGGTCCTCAAGACCCCCTCAAGCTTACAAAGATTTTAGAGGAGGTGGTCCTCGAGATCCCCCTCAAGTTTACAAAGTTTGTACCAAAAGTTACTGTTTCAAAAGTTATTTAAGAAATCAAATATTTTGTCTCCATTAGAAGACATATTTTCTTTTGAACTTTGGTTGGCACCATGGGGCATCTGCCAGAGGGGACAGGCAGGGCTTCCTATAGGTAGGGACAAACAGTACACTGTTGACTTTGTCCCTCACCAACCCTCTAAGTTTTGGCACCAAAAGTGCCAACCCAGCCCTAGTGCCCAAGTATAAATAGGACCCCTGGGCAAGGTCATAAAAAAAGAAAAAAAAACTCAATAGCACTGTTACTCTATAAAAATCACACAAGAACATCTCTAGTCTCTCCCTGCTCTCTCTCTAGTGCCAAGTGCCTTGTTCTTTCACTCCCCACCGACAACCATCATTCTCAGGAGCTCCTCTTGAGAAAATTATTATTATTGTTATGGAAGTTCATCTTCTTGCAGGGAGGGAGTTCCATCTTGAGCTCCATTTTCACCAAAAGGAGAAGGTCTCATCAGAAGCTGCTCCAGAAGTTCTTGAGAACCTTGCAGACAACGTCCATTGGAGTGGGTCACGCCTCACCCTTTCCAGTTATTCATAGACCCCAGTCTCACTAACCTTCTATATTTGGCGACTCTACTGGGGAGGTATCCTCACTTTCATTGACAAAGAAGGATATAAGGTTTGTAAGCAACTGGTCTTGGAAGACACTTCAACTGGAAATGGAGTTCGAAATAACCAGAACACACAAGAGGAGGTGATAGTGACTAGAGCTATAGAACCTGGTCCTCATGGAGGACATACTAGTGCAACAGCAGTTGCTCCATTGACAGCAGCAATCCCCACTGGAGGGGGCATCCTCTGCAGCACCAGTAACAGGTGAGTTGGCTCTGCTGCGGATGGTGATTCCCATAGGAGAAAGCTGCTGAGTCAGAGGTGGCGCCGACAAAATAAAATAAAAAGTGATGACCGACTAATCCTCTAAAAAAAGTGGTAGTGGAGGATTCACCCTCAAGGACACCTTAAAAGAGACTATACTCACTTATCTTACTCCCGATCAGCTAAGTAAACTACCTTGCTTTATAAATTTTTGAATATGTTCATTTCACAACTCTTGATTTATATTTTATGAGCATTTCATACATATTCCAACTGATTTACTTGATAAAAAAAATCACACATGTAATATTTTTTTTTAAATGCCGAGTGATAAAATGTAAGAACATACATATTAGTTCTTTGTTGGTATAGCTCACTCAATATATATATATATATATATATATATATATATATATATATATATATATATATTCTTAATTACTTTTATGAATTTTATAGAAATACAAATAGAATGGGTATGTTTCTCGCAAGTCTATAATAGAAATCGGTCATATCATTGGCATTATGACAACCAGGTAATGACAAAAGGCTTTGAAGCCAAAAGAATCATAAACCCCTCAAACACATAATATATATATATATATATATATATATGCACGAGGAACGCCCTCAAACCAGAAGTACAATAATACTAGACGGGCTCCTCGTCCCGAGATTTAACAGTGATGATCGCAAAAAAGAAAAAGAAAAAAAGAGAGCAGAAGATGTAAAAAAAATCGTCAAGTAATCTGACTATTGGGCGAGTAACCCCTCTAGAAATTGAAATTTTGTGCACAGACTCCCCCCACATGCGACATGTTTAACAGACTCACACAAACCAAAAATGACTTGTCGCCCCAAACAAAAAGTATTTGCCAGACCTACTCATGACTAAAAAAAGATACGACATGCTCGTAATGAATTAGACATGCTCGATCCAAGAAATATTGGCGCCTTGCTTCAACCAAAACAGTTTACCCCTTGCTTGAACCGAAGTTATTCATGACGTGCCTTAGTCAAATCAAACGATCCAGCGATTTACTAGTTCAGAACATGCTCAAGTAAAATACACTTGTTCAAATTGATTTTTGTACCCGATGAAAAGTGAATTCATGGGCATTTTATCAAGCACCTGCTACTCAAAATTAGAAATCCAGCATAAAAAAAATTCACAGTACACAAAGAAATCCCACCTTAAGACTAGTTCCTGGATTCTGTCTTGATTCCATTTGGTTGCTCACTAAAGACCAAAATTTGACAGAGAAACCATTTCTAAAAGAAATTACACGGGTTTCATCCTCGTATATCTATGCCTATAAAGAAAATTGATATATAGTTTTTTTTATTCGTGTGTTGTTCTTGAATGAACCCTTTTGAAATCTTTGTATGGAAGATACAATCAGTATCCATAGTCGTATATCTCTTCAAATCATTGCAGAATCCTTCAAAGAATCTCAAGAGTAACAGCAAAATCCCCTCGAATGAATGCTTTTAAAATGGTTGAATGAATCGTTTGAAATTTTCTCCATCAATCTCCCACTTATCTATCTTTCTAGTGTCTTATACAGAAACTTGTGATAGAGATATTACAATAAAAGGGGGGGGGGGGTGAACAAGAAACTAGCAGATCCCTCTATCTCACACGCGACCACGCCTTGGGCTTTAGAGTTTATAATGAAGAAAAAAAGATAATAGCGTAATAGAAAATGAAAAGAAGGGGCAAGAGGGTTTTCTTCAGCGTGCGAGGAACCCAACAACAACAAGTGTGTATTTTTGTTAAGAAGACGAGGAACCCAAGATAAGGAACCCAACAGTTGTCTTGTCACAATATATTTCTAAAGCTACAAAAGAAATATCAAGGTTTTAAAAAGTTAAGTGTGCGAGGAACCCACTACGAACCCAGTACAAAAATATATATATATATATTAGTAGCACAAAAATGTATTGGAGCGAGACACTCTAATTTCCTACCAGTCTCTCGAAGCATGATTCTTTTATGAACTCGTTTACTTTATTGGATGTAAAAGAAAAGAAAAAAATGGGAAGTTATAAGAAATGCACAAATAATTCTCCCTGTTTCGAGTAAGGGCAAACAATTTTAGAAGTTGAGTTTAAAAATAACCCTCTCGTCTATTTTATGACATTTTATAAAAGGGAGTTTGTAAATTTAGGGGTTTCTTGAATTTATGACCCGAGCGTTTATGTGACCAGAGGTTGCTCGAATTTACAATCCAAGTTTGTACACTTGAGTGCACAAGAATAGTGTTGCCCAAAGTCATAACTCCCATATTTGTGTGTTTTAACAAAGTTTATTTTAGGAATATTCATGTTTTGATCGATAATCCTAAAATCCTCAGATTTATTTATTCAGAATAGTTCATTTGAGTAATTTCACATTTCATTAATGATAAATAGTTTGAATAAGAATAATTCATTATGTGAAGAAAGATAAGATCTCTTAATCCTTTATTCAAACATGTTTGCTCCATTTGTGCAAAGTACAAATGACTTTGAAAGTATTTATTACTTTACCACGGGCATTATTTTTTTTAGTAATATTAAAATTTTGAAATGGCCACTGTTGATATGCGTTTTAAAAAGTTATGTTGTGCAGCTAAAAGATCATAGTTGCTTTAGTGGACATTTTATTCTCTCGCATGCTTGGATTCAAGCAGTGGGGCTAGCAAGTAGATGTTTGAAGCCTTGATAAAAGGTTCAAGTCTCAAATTGAATTTATGGAAGTATACTTGACTCCAACATGCTTCATGAGCATTCTCACTTAATGTGGAAGGCAAGATCTAGTAACAAAATGTATGAGGTATCAATTATACCTTCTTAGCAAAGTTTAATGCTTATGAAATGATAAGTTATTCTATATCGGTCAAGATGCCCCCCTATGCATTTTGTACTCGATAGTATATCTCCACCTAATAAAATAAGGCAATAGGTGTGATAACACAAAAAATATTTATAAAAGTATAAATAAAAGGTGCACCAGTTGAGCACCTAAGACTCCAAGGGCATCGGAGCGCTTACAATCTTGAGCAAGTGCCAAGTATAAATATAAGGTGCTCTAGATGAGCACCTAAGGCTCCAAGGATACTGGAGTGCTCACAGCCTTGAGCAAGTGCCAAAGTATAAATATAAGGTGCTCCAGTTGAGCACCTAATGCTCCAAGGGCACCGGAGCGCTCACAATCTTGAGCAAGGGCCAAATATAAATATAAGGTGCTCCAGATGAGTACCTTAGGCTCCAAGGGCACCGGAGATCTCACAATATTGACCAAGTGCCAAATATAAATATAAATATAAGGTACAATAGTTTAGCACCTAAGGCTCCAAGGGAATCGGAGTGCTCACAATATTGAGCAATTGCCAAGTATAAGTATATGTGCGACAGTTTAGCACCTAAAGCTCCAAGGGGGCCGGAGCGCTCACAGTCTTGAGCAAAGGCCAAGTATAAATATAAGGTGCGCCAGTTGAGCACCTAAGGCTCCAAGCGCACCGGAGCGGTCGCAGTCTTGAACAAGTGTCAAGTATAAATATAAGGTGCGACTGTTTGGCACCTAAGGCTCCAAGGGCACCAGAGCGCTCACAATCTTGAGCAAGTGCTAAGTATAAATATAAGGTGCTCCAGATGAGTACCTTAGGCTCCAAGGGCACCGGAGCACTCACAATCTTGAGCAAGTGCCAAATATAAATATAAGGTGCGCCAGTTGAGCACCTGTGGCTCCAAAGGCATCAGAGCGCTCACAGTCTTGAGGTAGTGCCAAGTATAAATGTAAGGTGCTCCAGATGAGCACCTAAGGCTCCCAAGGCACCGGAGCGCTCACAATTTTGAGCAAGTGCTAAGTATAAATATAAGGTGCGCCAGTTCAGCACCTAAGGCTCCAAGGGAACCGGAGCGCTCGCAGTCTTGAGCAAGTGTTAAGGATAAATATAAGGTGCGACAGTTTAGCACCCAAGGCTCCAAGGGCACCGAAGCGCTAACAGTTTTGAGCAACTGCCAAGTATAAATAAAATGTACGACAGTTTCGTGCACAAGTCTCTCGACATTGCAAGACACTTCTGCACGAGGGGCTAATATTGAGAAGTCCTCAAGCAAGTGAATAAATAATAAAATAGTTTGGAGTGTGGGGATCCACTTAGAGTGGCTCCACCTTCCCAAGATTGCATGTTTGACAGAAAATAGCCTAGGTCGAGGGGATCCACCTTGAGTGACCCCTCTTCCCAAACTTGATGCTAATGAAAAGAACTTAGGGTGAGGGGCTCACCGTGAGCAACACCTCAACTCAAGATGAAAGGCCACAAAAGAAGGCCAAGGGCGAGGGGCCTACCTCAAGTAACCCCTCCGCCCAAGATAAAGGGCCATAAAAGAAGGCCAGGGGCGAGGGGCTCATCGCGAGTAACTCCTTCGCCCAAAATGAAGGGTCACGAAAGAAGGTCAAGGGCAAAGGGATCACCGCGAGTAACCCCTACGCCCAAGACAGAAGGCCACAGAGGAAGGCCAAGGGCGAGGGGCCCATAATGAGTAACCCCTCCGCCTAAGAGGAAAGGCCAACAGAAGAAGGATAAGGGCGAGGGGCTCACCGTGAGTAACACCTCTGCCCAAGATGAAAGGCCACAGAAGAAGGCCAAGGGCGAGGGGCTCACCGCGAGTAACCCCCTTCTAAGGTAAAAAGCCAATGAAGAAGGCCAAAAGCGAGGATCCCATTGCGAGTAACCCCTTCGCCTAAGATAGAAGGCCACAAAAGAAGGACAAGGGCGATGGGCTCACCGAGAGCAATCCATCTGCCCAAGATGAAAGGGCACGGAAGAAGGCCAAGAGTGAGGGGCTCACCGCGAGTAACCTCTTTACCTAAGATAGAAGGCCACAGAAGAAGGCCAAGGGCGAGGGGCTCACCGCGAGTAACCCCTCCGCCAATGATAGAAATCCATAGAAGAAGGCCAAGGGCGAGTAACCCCTCCACCAAGATGAAAGACCACAGAAGAAGGCCAAGGGAGAGGGGCTCATCCCGAGTAACCCCTTCGCCCAAGATGAAGGGACACAAAAGAAGGCCGAGAGCGAGGAACTCATCGAGAGTAACCCCTCTGCCCAAGACAAAAGGCTACAGAGGAAGGCCAAGGGCGAGGTACCCATCGCGAGTAACCCTTCCGCCTAAGATGAAAGGCCAATAGAAGAAGGCCAAGGGCGAGGGGCTCATCGTGAGTAACCCCTCCGCCCAAGATAAAAGTCCACAGAAGGAGGCTAAGGGCGAGGGGCTCACTACAACTAACCCCCGCCTAAGATAGAAGGCCATAGAAGAAGGCCAAGGGAGAGGGGCTCACTTTAAGCAACCCCTGTACTCAAGATAGAAGGAAATAAAAAAAAGTCCAAGGGCGAGGGGCTCACCGCGAGTAAACCATCCGCCCAAGTTTATACCGTGATAAGGAGGTCCATTATAAGTGGCCGCATTTACAAAACTTAGGATGAAGTGACAAAACATTTAATGACCTTTAGGGAAATGACGAAGAAACCCTAGGGTCCTTGAAAAAAAAAGCTAAATTTATGGCGTACAAAGCCTTTTGGTCTACCCAACACAAAAGACTTTGTACGAGGGGCTAATGTAGAAGGGTGTCTACCTACAAAAAATATAAAAATAAAAATATTTTTTATTGGAAATATTGAGAAGAAACCCACCCAGGTCCCGGCAGAAACTCATATTGAGAAGGAAACCCCAAGGGTCCCGGTAAAAACTCATATTGAGAAGGAACCCCCATGGTCCCTCCAGCACAGAAGTGCCATATTGGATAAGGAACCTTAGAGTCCTCCACCGCAGAAGTGCCACATTAAAGAAGGAACCCGAGGGTCCCTCCACTGCAGAAGCCGAAGATCGAGAAGTGTCACTACAAGGGTCACTGTAGAAATGACATTCGAGAGGTGCCGCCGCAAGGGTCACTGCAGAAATGACATTCGAGAGGTGTCGCCACAAGGGTCACTACGGAAATGACATTTGAGAAGTGCCCCATAAAGGCCACTATAGAAGTTCAAAATTGAGAGTGTCCATCCCAAGAGTCACTGCAGAAATAACATTCAAGAGGTGCCTCCGTAAGGGTCACTGCAGAAATGACATCTGAGAAGTGCCTCGCAAGGGCCACTGCAGAAGATCAGGATCAAGAAGTTCCACTGCAAGGGTTGCTACAGAAATGACATTCGAGGGTTGCCTCCATAAGGGCCACTGCAGAAGCCCAAGATCGAGAAGAGCCACTACAAGGGTCGGTGCAGAAATGACATTCGAGAGGTGCCACCGTAAGGGTCAGTGCAGAAACGACATTTGAGAAGTTCCACCACAAGGGTCACTATAGAAATGACATTTGAGAAGTGCCCCATAAAGGCCACTGCAGAAGTCCAAGATTGAGAGTGGCCGCCACAAGAGTCACTGCAGAAATAACATTCGAGAGGTGTCATCGCAAGGGTAACTATAGAAATGACATATGAGAATTGCCTCTCAAAGGACACTGCAGAATCCCAAGAACGAGAAGTGCCACTACGAGGGTCACTGCAGAAATGATATTCGAGAGGTGCCGCCATAAGGGCCACTGCAGAAGCCCAAGATCGAGAAGTGCCACTGCAAGGGTCGCTGCAGAAATGACATTGGAGAGGTGCCGCCGCAAGGGTCACTGCAGAAATGACATTCGAGAGGTGCCGCCGCAAGGGTCACTACGGAAAATGACATTTGAGAACTACCCCGCAAAGTCCACTACAGAAGTCCAAGATTGAGAGTGGCCGCCGCAAGAGTCACTGTAGAAATAACATTCGAGAGGTGCCGTCGCAAGGGTCACTACAGAAATGACATCTCAGAAGTGCCTCGCAAGGGCCACTGCAGAAGCTCAAGATCGATAAGTTCCACTACAAGGGTCACTGCAGAAATGACATTATAGAGGTGCCTCCGTAAGGGCCATTGCAGAAGTCCAAGATTGACAAGGGCCGCCGCCAGGGTCACTGCAAAACTGACATTTGAGAGGTGCCGCCGCAAGGGTCACTACGGAAATGACATTTGAGAAGTGCCCCACAAAGGCCACTGCAGAAGTCCGAGATTGAGAGTGGCCGCCACAAGAGTCACTATAGAAATGACATTCGAGAGGTGCCGCCGCAAGAGTCACTACGGAAATGACAATAGAGAAGTGCTCTGTAAGGGCCATTGCAGAAGTCGAAGTTGAGAAGGACCACCACAAGGGTCCCAACAGAAACTCAAGTTGATAAGAGTCATCGCAAGGGTCCCTACAGAAGCCCAAGATTGAGAAGGACTCCGCAAGGGTCCCCACAGAAATGACATTTGAGAAGAGGGACCCACAAGGTTCTTCCCCCCTCAACTCCCAGAAAAATTTAGGACGACGGGGTGCCTACCATAAGCAACCCCTCATCATGAGAAAGAATAGAAGTACTAACACTTATTTTCTTGTACAGGTTGCCTAATTGAGCAAGCAGGGCTCAAGTAGGCCAATTAGGACCTTTTGCGAGTTTTGGCTTGGCGGCTGAGGGACAAGGTATGTTGAGCAAGCTCAACCACTTAGCACTATAGGATTGAGAGAATACTAGTAGGAGAACCTATGTTCGCCCAGTCCTCACACACGTCACAGTTAGTCACAAGTGAAGTGAGCAACTAAAAGGCTGGTTGCTCACAAGAAAAGAATTGTTTATGAAATGATTTTAAAGGAGAGTGTCCTCTAAACCCCTCTCAAGAAAAATGATTTTAAAAGGGGGTCCTCAAGACACCCCTCAAGTTTACAAAGATTTTAGAGGAGGTGGTCCTCGAGAGATCCCTCAAGTTTACAAAGTTTGTACCAAAAGTTACCGTTTCAAAAGATATTTAGCAAATCAGATATTTTGTCTCCATTAGAAGACATATTTGCTTTTGAACTTTGGTTGGCACCAGGGGCATCTGCCAGAGGGGACAGGCAGAGCTACCTGCAGGTAGGGACAAATAGTACACTACAGACTTTGTCCCTCACCAACCCTCTAAGTTTTGGCACCAAAAGTGCCAACCCAGCCCTAGTGCCCAAGTATAAATAGGACCCCTTCGCAAGGTCATAAAAAAAGAAAAAAACTCGATAGCACTGTTACTCAAAAAAAATCACACAAGAACATCTCTAGTATTCTCTCCCATCTCTCTCTTTAGTGCTACGTGCCTTGTTCTTTCACTCCCCACTGATAGCCATCATTCTCAATAGCTCCTCTTGAGAAAATTACTATTATTGTTGTGGAAGTTCATCTTCTTGCAGGGAGGGAGTTCCAGCTTGAGTTCCATTTTTACCAAATGGAGAAGGTCTCATCAGAAGCTACTCCGAATGTTCTTGAGATCCTTGTAGACAGCATCCATTGGAGTGGGTCACGCCTCACCCTTTCCAGTTATTCATAGAACCCAGTCTCACTACCCTCTTACAAACGGGTTAGCAAATTAATTGTAAAAAGAATTTAGAATTTTTTACTAAACTATATATGTAAATCTAGATAAGCTATCAAGTGGGTAAGGATAGCAAATTATTCCAAATATCAATGTTTATGGTGTTTTTTCTTTTATTAACAAGTAAGGTTTAATGAGAGACTATTATTTTTAAGTAATAAGAATATGGTGCAAAGTGTGAAGTTAAATTAATTTAGTTGTGTATTTACGTCATTCTAACCGTGCATATGCACATCCTTTTGTTAGTTTATAAGTTTTAGAATATTTAGTGTTCTATTTGTAAACTTTAGGGTATAACATTTTGGATTAAAATAAGTAATTATATCATTATATTATTTTTTTACTAAACAATTCACGAATATTACACTATCTATAAATCAAATTTTTGGTGTTATAAAACAATACTTTCCAAATATGAAGTTTAATAAAGAGAATATATGAGATATTAGAGGACAATTTATTCGATCTTTCTTGTCTATAAAAATCAAATGATGTAAAAAAAATCATATAAAGATGGATGAGAGGGAAGAAGGGAGATGGAAGGAGGTTGACATGTGAATGATAATGGGTGTTTGTGTCAATTTCTAGCTTCAAGTTGGGAATTGGAGTGTTAAAAACTTTCAATGGACTGTGAATAGCACTGTCCTTGGAGTTGTGGGAAATGTTAGGGTATGATTTATAGGAGGGTGGATAATTTATGAAATATACTTTTTACTTTATCTTTGATGTCATATATAGTTCATAATAATAAATATTGTTTTTTTCTTAAATAGCTTGGAAATAATATATTGACTTTTAAGCAATTTTAAAACATGCATGAGGGGCCCTAATTATAAAGTTAGTCATGATACCAGTTATAGTACCACCTAGTAATGGAGTAAGAGCTCAAACCAGTAAAACCTTGAAGGATCAATAGTGGTGAAAACATAACAATATAAATGAAGAAGTAGGTGAGGTAATGGAGAAGGAGATTATAAAGTAAGTGGTTCAACCATCTGGCCTACTCCACTGTGCAGGGGTGAATGAGCTTCACTATGAATGAAGGTCTCTAATGGCCTTGTGATACAATTCACTCTTCTCTCTCTTTTTACTCTGATTTTAATAGAATATTTTCCAGGGTTTACAATTATTGATACTTTTCTAAGGTTGACGGATGCAGGTATAAATAGTGTTGGGGAGGTACAGTGTGAACTCCATGCATGTAATAAGCATGTGCAATATTCATTGGCGAATGAGTGATAGCCACATGCCGCCTATGCATATAAATCATGAAGATGAAATATCCCCCCCCCCATGTGCACATGTGATCTAGTTGTAACTGCCTATCCACGTGGAAATATTATGATAGAGCCTTACCTTATTCATGGTAGATAGGTCGTCTAGAAGGGTCTTAGCTCGATCGAGTATGAGACCCACAAAATCTTACTCAAACATAGTCTGGAGATTGTGGTCTCAGGTGAGTAAACGTTAGGCCGATATGGGGTCTCAAATACGGAGTGTAGTAGACCAGACAATGGAAAGAAGGACCAGGATGTCAGAGAGTCTCAGCCTGAAATAATGGACGAGTCCAGGATTGCTATATATGGGCTCCTTATAGTATGCATGCCTTGTAAGGTCGGCTATGTCGAATAAGAGCTATCCTCAGATGAGGTTACACTTGGGCATATCAATCACCACCAAGCCCTTAGTCTCTAATATTAAAAGGAGGATGAGTGGTAAAAGTATCTGAAGATAAAAAGCTTGATGAGATGTTTATAACTGACGGCTGAGCATTCCTTATAATGTAGTATTTGAGTTGATAATGGTTATCGAAGTGACAATTAGAAGTTAATTAGTGACTTGTCAGACTTTATAGTACACATGACCTAGTTTCCATAGGTTAGCGTACATAAGGGCGACTGATGCACTTACTGCTCTGCACCCTACTGATAAATTTCTTCAAAAATTATGCCTAATCATTGTTTGGTTTAAAAAACATTTTACCCTTTCTCTTTCTTCTTTGCCAAAGTCTTTCTTTCCTGCCTGTACGCTCTCTGTGTTAAGCTCGCCATTAACGTCCTTCAACCATCCATTGCTCCTATCATTTTCTGACCAATTTCTTGCTTTTTAAGCGTTCCTCCTCAACCAGGTAACCATTTCCATCACTTTCTTATTGTTGTTCCTTTTATTATAGTGATTTCTATAGTGTTTTGAAACTACGGAGATCTTTATATTTTTTTACAGTGAATTTGGTATTTCGAGCTAAGATTCTGGTTTTTTTATAAGGTTTTTAAGCAGTAGGAGGTACTCTTTGGCCTATAGTTAGGTGTTTTGGGTCCAGGGCTTCTAAGTTTTGAGATTTTATTGATTCCCCGACGGAGTTCTCACTATTTTTTTTCTTGTTCTTGCATTGTCCTTGAGATGTTTCATTCAAAAGGATTAAGTTCCCTATCTTGATCTTGTTGCCAACTTAGTTATCCGAAAAAACTATTTTGGATGTTAAAGCCCTTATATAAATTAGCTGAGTAGTTTCTAACCTTTAGGGAGAGGTGCTTTAGGGTGATACGAAGGATGGAAAATAAGAACACCACTAAGCGTGAAGCCGAGGCTTTCCATGTCCATCCAATCTACTATGTTCCATTAGATTTTGTACGCCCTCCCATTGTAGAACTTAGTGACTCAATGTCTGAGTAATTTTCCTCTGTAGACGACAATCCGTATGTCTCCCACATCATCGAGAGTGTGGATTCTTATGATGAGGCTATGAGACTCCCTTCTGTGTGGTCTGAAGAAATTGAAGACTCTTTTTTAGCCTCATCCTCTCAACATGTTGAGTCTTCTAATCAGTCAGACTCCCCTATATAATTCATATTAGATTCAAACAAGTCGAGGGTAGAGGTTGTGCTTTGAATCCCTATCATGGCAGTCCCATTATCGATCGTTCCAGGATAATAGTTTTCTCAAAGTGTTCCAGGTAATATCCCGACTGAAAACCCAGATAACGATGATGGTACAACCGAGGATACACTTGACACTTCTTACGTTAAATCTTTTGTCAGCATAGTCACAGAGTTATATTTTTTAATTTGGATACATCTCCATGTCAAAGGTCCCTCTATCAATATGAGGGTCCCATTTGAGTACAAGCGAGCCTTTCATGGCCAATAAGGTGATATCTGCATCAATGAGCAGGTGTTTAAGGTTGAATTTCGTCTACCAGTGCATCCAACAGTATGAGTTTTTCTAGCAAGCTTAGGGCTCAGCCCTTCTCAGCTTTCACCCAATTCCTGGTGGGTTATTCTTGGTTTTATTTCTCTCTGGAAGCTGGTTCATCATACCAAACTTCCACTTAGCGTCTTCAGGGGATATTATATAGTCTCGTCCCCCAAAACTCAGCCTATCTACTTCATCTCATAGCCAGGAAACCCGTAAAGAAATTTTTGCACGTGACTCAGACTTCCAACCATAACTGGTAGCCTCGTTACTTTTTCATATCCGGGGCTTGGGGGTCAGCCCTGATGTTTCTTATTGTTCTTATGATCCCAAAGTTCCCCAATGATGAGAAAAGTCTTATATATTGGCCAAATTAGATCTGAGATTTATCATTGATGCCACTAAGGACGTGGAGAAGTTTAGGAGATAGGGCAAGGAGGGGGGCCTTGTATAATTTGAACAATTAATGACCCCTACTTCTCGGGCCAGACAGGTTTGGGGGTTGACCCTCTAACTACATTATGTAAGAACTTTTCTTATAACTTTTGTGTCGTACTTTCTTTGTCTTTATTATTGACCTCGTCTTTATATAACAGATCAACCACCCAATCCATCGGAGGCTATTTAGAGAATGGGTACACCAAGTCTGGAAAATTTAATGAAACAGGTGGGAAAGAAAAAAGTTCCCCCACTTTAAACGAAGAAGTCCACTACTATCAACCCCAACCAAGCCAAGGGCTCGAATAATAGGAAAGAGGTTCTTGAATATCTTCCCACTTCTCATCGGCAGAATAGGAACAAGGACGAATCGTCCAAAATTGGGCAGACCTAAGCCATTCCCATATCCTTAGAGGATGCCATGTCAGATCGGTTGGATAATCTCAAGATTATCAGGATGACACCACTCCTAGCTTCACAAGAAGATCCATCCACAAATAGGCTCCATACACTGTCCTTCTTAGAAAAAGTTCCCTCGTCTAGCTCTCCTTTTTTAAATAAGAAATTTTCATCTTCATTCTCAGCCACCATCGTTATGATCGTAAACTCATTTTTAAAAAAAATCACTTTGTTAGGATCATTTTCCCTGTCTATAAACTCTTTAGTGTCGGCGTCATCCCATGTAAATTCGGCCATTAAATCAGCTAAAGCCTATCCCTTGACAGTTGTTCTTGGCTGATAGATGATATTAAATTTCCATATCTCTATCTACTAGGCCATAAATGCATTTGATTTCTCAGGTTTATGGATGACCTATGTAAGGGGGAGAGTCAGTAAGGATGACTATAGTATGGGCCTGGAAATGGGGCTTCATCATTCTAAATGAATATATCAGGGTATAAGCCAATTTCTCCATCTTCAAGTATCATTATTCAACCCCTTGAAGGGACTTGCTATCGAAGTAGATCGGATTATGTACATTATCATTGTCTTATACAAATGTTGTGCTGATGGCCGACTCGAATATGACCAGGTACAAATACTATTTTTCTCTCTAAACAGGCCGGGACAACAAAAGTGGGGAGCCGATATAAGCTTTCAATTACTAAAAATATCTCTCACACTCCTTATTCCATTCAAATGCCTTTCTGAACACCTTGAAGAATGGAACGAACTTGTCAGTATCCCTTGACTCAAATCGATTTGGAGCAGTCTCTTATCAAGGTAACCTCTGGACATCTTTTATGGACCTTGGAGTCTTCATTTCTACCAAAGATTTGTTTTTTTAGGTAACCTATGGACATCTTAATGATGAAACCTAATAACTTTCTTGCTTCGATGCCGAAGACACACTTTGCAGGATTAAGTTTCGTTTGATACTAGTCTATGGTGTTGAAAGTGCACTCTAGGTCGGCCACATTCGTCTCGGCCTTGAGGCTCTTGGTTAGCATGTCATCAACGTATACCTCCATGATTTTTCCTATTTGATCCACAAACATCTTATTCATTAACCTCTGATAGATTGACTCGGCATTCTTCAGTCTGAATGGCACAACCTTGGAGCAGTATGTACCCTTGTTAGTGATGAATGAGGTTTTTTCGGCATCAACGAGGTCCATGAATATCTAATTGTAGCTTAAGTGGGCATTGATGAAACTTATTAGTTCATACCCAACTGTGGTATCAACCAATTGATCAATTCTTGGTAGGGGGAAGCTGTCTTTTGGGCATGCTTTCTTTAAATCAGTGAAGTCAACACACATCATCCACTTGCCATTAGGCTTAGGAATAATGATTGCATTATCTAACCATTATGGAAAATAACCTCCCTTATGAACTCTTCATTATTTAATTTATTCACCTCTTCTCTTATGACCTCATATTTTTCCTTGGAGAAGATCCTCCACATCTACCTGATCGGCTTGGCTTATTTGTACACCTTCAATTTATAGAAGAGGATCTTCGGATCAATACCCAGTATGTCTTCATGACTCCATGTAAAAGTACTTTGTATCTTTCTCAGTAACTTGATTAATTCCTCCTTGATCTCTTTCCTCATGGCTTTGCCAATCTGGAAATTTTTTTCCTTCTCATACTCATTAAGGACTATGGATTCTACCTCCTTAGAGGCCTTTCATTTTTTAACTTTGTCTCATCCCTAGGTTCGAGAGTATCAATGTTGTAAGTTGTAGTTACAATTTTATGGGCTTTTCTTTCCTTATTCGAGTTATACTCGCATTCATGTGACTAAACTTGGTCACCCTGAACTTCCTCTACTCCATAAGGAGTCGAGAATTTTATCATTTAGTGAACGGTTGATGGCACTGCCTCAAATTCTTTAAGGGCTACTTGTCCCATAATGATGTTGTAGGATGAATATATGTTCTCACACATGATGAAGAAATTGATTTTATTCACGAGATATCTAGGCCATGTCTCCCCCATACTGACGTTCATCTTATAAATCCCAAGAGGGTGGACTTTTTCTCCACTGAAGCCAATAAGTTATTGACGATATGGGTAGAGCCTCTTCTTGCTTAATCCCAATCCATAGAAACACTTCCAGAACATCATATCAGTCAAACTACAACCATCAATAAATATTTTTGGGACATCTTACACGTGCACTCTAGTGGTGATCACTAAAGGATAGTCATGTGGAGCTAATATATCCTTGAAGTCAAACCTCAAGAAGTCAATGACCAAGGTGTTCATGTAAACTTTATTCCTTTTACTTGACTTTGAATCAACAGTCGCTCAGTTTACTACCTCTGGCTTGGGGAGAGCTTTAGCATCTACAACATGGGCTTTACGATCGGCTATGTCTTTACCACAACGTGCCAAACCGCCAGATATCATTTTGACACTATGAGAAATGCAATGCAACTAAACCTTAGGATCAATTTTCTTTGGATGGGAGGTCTGGGTCGGCCTCCTCATCATAGTCTGATGCATCATCATCCTTATTCACCGGGTTATCTGGTTTTCATTTGTCGTCTCTTCACTGTATGGTGTTATCTCGGCCACCCCTCTTATCCATGTACTTTATAAGTTTGTCTTACATCAGTATCTTTTCTATCTCATCTTTGAGTGCTAAGAATTTGTCATTGGTATGGCCATGGTCTTAATGGAATTCACAAAATTTACTTTTATCCCTCTTATGAGGATGGGCTTTGATATTCTCTGGCTATCTCAAGGACCTATCATTCTTGATCTCATTTAGAATAATCTTTAGAGTGGCATTCAATGGGGTATAGTCATCGAATTTGTCATCCATCGACCTCTTCTTGTCTCTATTGCTTTAAGTTTTTGGGACTTTATCACACTATCTCCCTTTTTATCTTCACCTTTGTCCGTCGTGGCCTCCTCGACATCTCCCCAACATTCATGACTCTCCTGATCGTAGCCAGGAGTTCTTCCATGGATTTAGGAGGGTCATCGGCCATTTTCCACATGAGCTTTACTTTTTGTAATACTCCCATCATAGAAGTCAGTAAAATACTCTCAACATAGCCTTACAACTCTAATTTCTCCTTGTTGAAGTGGGATATATAGTCCCTCAGAGATTCAATTTTTCCCTTCTTAATATACAACAAGTTTGTGGTCTTTTCTGGGGTTTTACTCCAAAACAAAAGTTATGAATGAACCGCTCGGCTAGCTGCTTGACATTATCTATCGAGTTTCTAGGAAGGTTGGTATACCATACATCAGTAGCACCAGTTAGGGTGCTTGATAATGCTCTACACCTCATCTCATCTAAGATCGAGATGATGTATGCAACAGATTGATACATTACCATATGGTGGGCTGGGTTAGTACTCCTATCATACGTCGGCATTACCACTGAAGGCTTGAATTTATCTGGGGCAGGGTAGCTTACAATTTTGGCAATGAACGGGCGCCCGTACATGTAACCCCTTTGGAGAGGGTATCGGCTCTTCATAAGGTTGCCAATCTTATCTTCTAGCCTCTGGATAGAACTATTCCAGAGCTTGTCAGCTGCAGTTGTAGCATCTACCTTAGTAGTAATAGCATTATAACTGGTTGTTCTTTCTCGATCAGTTTATGTACTGGATCACTACTAACCATCCTTTGACAACTATATACTTATCTATGCTCCTCGTCTCAACCACGTGAGGGTTTAAAACTAGCATTTCCTACATTTCCTCTGGAGACAACTATACTCCGACACCTGGAGAGTCAGTTTCTTAAATCACCCATAGGGCCGAGTGCCTTCTCGGATCAGCCTGGCACCATTTTCCCTACTTACGTGAATGGGGCGCACAGTATCCCTAGAGATTTCATATGGTTCCCAGCACTTTTCATCATCATAACATTCATTTTCATCATACTATTGGCCTTGCCTACCCAGGCGTAGGCACATGGGTTCAGTAGTATCCCATAATCTCTACTTCTGCTGTGTCACCTTATGTGGGTTCGGGGTTGGTCCCCCTGTCACCTGATTTTTTCCCTCCCTACCAGTCGAAGTTATCATATTCTCTCATGCGCCAGTGGGCCTAGTCAATACATTCCAGTTGAAAGTGGTCAGTTTCTATTGCATCTTTATTTGGCTCGCCACTAATGATCGCAGCGGTGCCGCTACCTCAATAATTTCTCACTGAGGTGGTGCCTGGCTGGAACTAGGGCCAACACTTGGTGTGAGTTCTGATGTCATTGAATTCGGTGAATAAAAAGAACCAAAGGTTTAATGGAATAGCTTAATGAGATGAAAGAATACTTGAACTCAAACAGGAGATATTTTAAGGGTGGTTACTGCCCAACCAAGTGTGGGGTTGGACCACCACCAGAGAATCTGGTGAAGAGTAAGTTGCGAATAAGAAGAAGAATATGATAATATCGCTTCCCACAAATAGCGCTAAAAATGATAGTTCCAAAGATGGTACCACCAAGTAAATGAATAAGAGCTCAATCTAGTAGAACATCAAGTGTGCAATAATGGTAAAAATATAATAATATAAATGAAGAAGGATCTGAGGCAATTGAGAAGAAAGACAGTAATATAAGTGTTCAGCCCTGGGTCCTTTATTGTGCAGATGAGTGTGTGTTTAGCATTAAACTAGGCTCTAATGGCCTTTGATTACAATGCACTCAACTTTCTCTCTCTACTATGATTTTAACAGAATTTTTCTAAGGTTTTGAATTATGGATCCTTCTTAAGGTTGAAGGAGACAGGTATATATAGTGCTGGGGTGGTACAGTGTTCACCCCATGCATATAATAGGTATGTACAGTATGCATTAGCCAATGAGAAATAGCCACCAGTCACCTATGCCTGCAAATCACGATGATGAAATATTCCCCCCACGTGCACATGTGATTCGATTGTAACTTTCTGTCCACATGGATTGATTATGCTGGAGCCTTGCCCAAAGTATGGTAGAGATTTTGTCTAAAAGGTTCACAAGTGTACCAATTATGAGAGCCACATAGTCTTGTTCAAGCATAGTCTAAAGATTATGGTCTCGACTGAGAATATGGCAGGTCGAGACTAGGTTGTAGCATGAACCCATGAGGTCTCGACTGCTAGGCATCTCAGACAAGATAGGATAAGGAGGATATGTCTTTTGGAGGGTCTCGACCTAAGATAATGGATGAGACCAAGATTGCTAATGTTGGGCTCCTTGTAATATGCATGTTTTATATGGTCGGCTAGGCCGAGTAAGAGTTATCCTCGGTCGAGGTTACACTTGGGCATATCAATTACTATATTAGCAACGAAGGATGATCCCTCCATGTAACCCATATTTAAAAGGTCTTGTCTCTTCATGATGTCACCAATCTTGTCTTCTAGCCTATGGATAGAATTGTTTCAAGGCTTATTGGACGAAATTATGGCATCTACCTCGGCCACACCAACATTATCACCAGTACCTTCTTTTTTAGTTGGTCACTATTGTGACAACCCGAATATAATTATGATGAATTATATTTAAATCATTCTTATCTTATGTGATATGAATAATGTTATATTATTATATCTAATGTTAAGTGATTATGTTTATTATAATCCTACTTTCATAAATCAAGAAAGGTCGAATTATTTACAAACACAAATTTTGTTGTTTTCGGTCGAAATGTTCCTGTTAGAGACTAGTTTTGACCTTTATAACATTATAAATGACTTGAGGTGAAAAATATATAGTTGTAGACATGTGATTTAGGGTTGTAACATAACAGACGGATCATCAAATGGATGTCCGAGTAAAGAGTTATACCGAATTTACGAACAAAGGGCAAAGTTGTCCATTCCCTTTAAGTGGTATTTTGTCTTTTATTAAACCAAATGATTTAATTTGATTGGTTGGATTTGGAGGCAGCCTTGGCCGAACTTATACCCTTGAAAAAGACTTATCCTTCAGCCAAAATCAGACATGAAAGGGTTTTAAGCTTCAGTAAAGAGAAGGTAGAAGTTTAGGCAGAAAAGTGAGGAGAAAAAGTGTAGAAAAATTCGTAAAAATTACGTAAAAAGCCCTAAAGGTAATCCTAATTACAATTCTAGTTATTTATCTTATATTACTGATTTATATGATATAAATCATCATAGGTTTACGAAAGTTTTCAGCCCTTTATATGTATGTATGGTTATATGCAAGTTTATGTTAAGGTTAATGTAGAAACCCTTAAAATTTCTTTGTATTGAAACCCCTTGTATTCAAACTTGCATATCTATTTGTGTACTTACTGTAATTGAGAAATTCCAATTGTATATGAAATTAGACTCATATATTCATATCATATATTAAAATTATAATTTATCTCCTTGTAGTTATGCTGTAATGATGATTTCAAGTTGGTACATGGTTTCTGTTTTTATACTTCATTTCGGTATGCCCTGAGTTTAGTCAAGCTTTTGAGATAGCAAATGAAGTGAAACAATTATGAAACTTTAATTCTATATGATTCAGTATGTGTAAAAATGGGTTGAAAATCATGGAAAGTTATGCTGGAGAAAAATTATGAAAATTCTTGGAAGTTGAATGAACAATAGAGGAGCTTGTAGGGCAGATTTCTTGTGTTATAGAGAAATGGTCATAACTTGCCCTAGGAAGCTTGAAAAATTACACCGTCACTTGTACTGGATAGTATATTCATATATGTTTTCATATTGATGAGGTTGGACCCCTGTATTTGTACAATTTAGGAATATAGTATGGTTAAGTATGTAATACCATAATTTCAGGCCATACTGGGTACCCCTTGAATAAATGTTTGTATTTCGTCCTTACAAAGGGTACTTTGAGTACATGTTTCATGTGTATATACATTGAGGAGTATAATTTCATGTTTACTTGACTTTGGTTATAAATTCCTCGGAAGGTATTTCCTACGGTTGAATGTCCGTAACTTTATCAACATGTACATTATTGTTTTGCCTTTACCTATGTTTTATGGAATGTGACTTAATTGGAATTATATTGTTGATGTATAGTCATGAAAAGTTACATAATTATGTTTGGATAATATTTATGATTGAGTTTCAGTACTGATTTAGTTGGATTGACAGGTGTAAGGCCTAATCAACCTAGTTCAGCTCCACCAGAAGAAAACATGAATACATAGTTGTCAACCAAGGTGAGTGTACTCACTGGAATGATGTATTTGTATACTGTTACGAATGTGATCATAATGTTATGAATATAAAATTGTTAATTTCGATTTACCGAAATGAGGGGTTACTCCTCGACCAGGAATGGGGGAGATTTGTCTATTAATGACAAGGGGTTACTCCTCGACCAGGAATGGGGGAGAATTATCTATTTAGACATCATATGTGAATCATGATTCAGAAAAGTTGGTCATTCATTATGAATGAGCCGGATAAGTTAATACATAAGTATATGGGCAAGATTTATTGCATTTAAATTCATGAAGTAGTTTAGTAGTGATGCATTCACTGGGCTATTTTTGCTCATGGTTCCTATGTTCACATTTTTCAGGTAATGCGATGTCACTGCCAAATCTAGGAAGTCGGGCTGGGTTAGCCAGGAATGGGAGAAACAAAGATTTTGTTTAAATATAAATGATGTAATTAAGTTAAATTATCCTTCAAGCAAGTTTGTATAAGTATGACCACTCTGATGTTGTAAAAAGGTTTTCAGTTATATGGATTTACAATGATGACTCTAAAATTAAAACTCGTGTTTATGGTTTGGTTAGATTAATTATGGTTTGACTCACTTTGACTTTCAGACTTATTTATAAGTAACTGGGTTGGGGTGTGTCTTCTTTTGGTATCAGAGCCTAGGTTTAGAGGTTCTAGAGTGAGAAGAGTCTAGATTTGGCAGTGAATGTCAGAAATATATTTTATTTGATACTAACGATTATGTTAGGAAAGATATGTATATATGCATGTTGTTATATCTTTGATCCATTTCAGATATAAAAGAATGGAAGGAGGGAATGTGAATGTGGAAATAGAATATGAGGCTTCAAACATGGCAGCAGAGGCAGAGGTTGAGCAACCTGTTCATGGAAATATGGAACCTGACCCAGAACAATTGACAGACATGAAAAAAATGGCACGTGCTATGACTTTAATGGCAGAGCAGAAAGCTAGATTTATGGCTCATATGGAAGAACAACAAGCCAGGAAATTAGAGGCACAAGCATTGGCCAGGGCTGAGGAGGTGGTACACCGGGAAGAAAGGAGTACTTCACATGAGAAATTTATTAAAATGAATCCACCCTCATTTGAAGGAGCAGTTGATCCAGCAGAGGCAAAAGTCTGGGTTAAAGAGATTGAAATTAGATTTGGGGTAATGAGAATGCCTGACAATCAACGAGTGACCTTGGCGACGTATATGCTAAGAGGAGAAGCTAAGTACTGGTGGGATGCCACAAAACATTTGTTGATTACTCCAGGAGGTGGGAATGTGATCTCATGGGATGCTTTTGTTAAAGCCTTGTATGATAAGTATTTTCCTCCGATGTATCAAAAACAAAAGGAGAAAGAATATTTCCTGTTGAATCAAGGAAGTATGACAGTTAGAGAATACGAAGCTAAACTTACAGCTTTATCTCGGCTTGCTTCGAGGTTTATACGAAATGAGGAAGATATGTGCAGTCGATTTCTTGATGGGATTGAGTTAGTCATTAAATCACGGTTGTCGGCTTTAGAGACTGTTAATTATTCAGCCTTGGTGAACAAAGCCATGTTGGTAGAAAGGGACGCGAATGAAGCTAGAGGGAATCGAGAACGAGGTGTAAAGAGAAGCAGATTTGATCAAAATTATCAAAAGAGTAGTGGTACAGAATATTCGAGGTTTGGAGGGCAGAAATTCCAACAGGGTAGAGGTGGAAGTAGTTTGCAAAGGGGTGAGGCTAGTGGTGGAAGAGGTTCAGGAGTTTCAGCACAAGGAGATCCTAATGTTTATTTCTTTTGTGGGTCATCGGGTCATATAAATAGAAATTTCCCAAAGTTACTGAATATAGAATGTTTCAACTGTCACCAAAAGGGTCATCTGAGAAAGAATTGTCCTATGTTGGCAAGAACAGTTTCAGTCAGTACTGTGGGGCCTCATAAAGGATCTTCTCCAGGTAGTGCCACCAGGGGGAGAGGTACATAACAAGCAACTGGATCGAGGGCAGGAGGAAGAGTGTTTGTGATGACGCTACAAGATGCCCATGCTCCACCGGAAGTGGTTACAGGTAAACTTTCTATTGCAAACAAAGATTTATATTCACTCATTGATCCTGGATCTACGCATTCATTTGTGGCATTACATATTGTTTCATATTTGGGTAGACCATGATCATTTCTCAATTGTGCCTTATATATTTCTACCCCAATGGAAAGTGTGAATCTGGTTGAGCATGTTATAAAAATTGTGTCTTACGAATGGGTGAGCGAGATTTCTATGTTGATTTGATACCGTTGGCCATTCGGGATTTTGATATTATATTGGGGATGGATTGGTTATCATCGTATCATGCTTCCATTGATTGTTTTCGAAAAGAAGTTACATTTCATCTTCCTGGTGAACCGGAGTTCCAATTTACAGGGGAAAGGAATGTTGTCCCTAATTGTCTCATCTCAGCAATTAAGAGCAGAAAGTTATTGAGTAAGGGTTGTATAGGGTACTTAGCGTATGTGGTTGATATTAGTAAGGAAACACTTAAAGTTGAAGATATACCAGTGGTTAGAGAATTTTCTGATGTCTCCCCAGAGGAATTGCCAGGATTGCCACCCAATAGGGAAGTAGAGTTTTCTATTGAATTAATTCCAGGTACTGGTCCAATTTCTCTTGCTCCATATAGGATGGCACCAGAAGAGTTGAAAGAATTAAAAGTGCAATTACAAGACCTGATAAGCAGAGGTTTCATTCGGCCTAGTGTTTCGACATGGGGAGCACCAGTGTTATTTGTGAAAAAGAAAGATGGGACAATGCGATTATGTATTGATTATCGGCAGTTGAATAAGGTGACCATTATAAATAAGTACCCTCTACCTCGTATCGATGACTTGTTTGACCAATTACAGGGAGCCACAGTATTTTCGAAGATTGATTTGAGATCGGGTTACCACCAACTGAAAGTGAAGGATAGTGATATTTCCAAAACAGCTTTTCGGACTCGATATGGGCACTATGAGTTTTTGGTGATGCCATTTGGATTGACTAATGCTCCGACAGTTTTTATGGATTTGATGAATCGGGTATTCCACCCTTTCATTGATTCATTTGTGATTGTATTCATAGACGATGTGTTGATTTACTCGCGTAGCATGGAGGAACATGAGAAACACCTGAGACTTGTATTGCAGATTTTAAGAGAGAAGAAATTATTTGCTAAATTTAGCAAGTGTGAGTTTTGGTTGAATGAAATTGTGTTTTTAGGGCATGTTTTCTTGGTAAATGGGATATATGTTGATCCAAAGAAGGTGGAAGCAATTGTTGAATGGGAGAGTCCTAAGAATGTGACAAAAATTAGGAGTTTCCTAGGATTGGCAGGTTACTATCGCAGATTCATTAAGGGATTTTCAGCAATAGCATTACCACTGACAAAATTGACTCGTAAAGAAGTGAAGTTTGTATGGGATGAAGAATGTGAGAGGAGTTTTAAAGAATTAAAGAATTAGTTGGTTTCAGCCCCTATACTTACTATTCCATGTGGGAATGAGTCTTTTGTGATCTATACAGATGCTTCATTTCAAGGTTTAGGATGTGTTCTTATGCAGAATGGGAAGGTAATAGCATATGCTTCCAGACAATTAAAGACGCATGAATGAAATTACCCTACACATGATTGGGAGCTAGCGGCCATTGTTTTTTCTTTAAAGTTGTGACGACATTACTTGTATGGAGAAACTTGTGAGATATTTACGGATCATCAAAGTTTAAAATACTTTTTTACACAGAAAGAACTTAATTTAAGACAGAGGCATTGGATAGAGATGATTAAAGACTATGACTGTACCATTCGTCATCATCCTGGAAAGGCCAATGTGGTAGCAGATGCTTTGAATCAAAAATCATCAGGGATGCTTGGTTGCATACGGTGTGCCCGTGTTGGAAATATTCTTGACTTGGCATCGATGGGGATTGAATTGAAGTTTTCAAAAAGAGAAGGATTATTAGCACATGTCACAGTGAGACCTTTATTGGCAGAACGCATACGAAATTTGCAGATCGGTGATCCATTGCTTGAGAAGAAGAAACAAGAAGTTCGGGATGGTAGAGAGAGTGACTTTGAAATTAAGAATGATGAATCGTTGTGTTATAAAAATAGGATTTGTGTACCGAATGATCCACCCTTAAAGAAAGATATATTAGAAGAGGCACATAGTTCTATTTACTCTATGCATCCGGGAGGTACCAAAATGTACAGAGATTTGAAAGAATATTACTGGTGGAACAATATGAAATGTGAGATTTCCGAGTTCGTAGCTAAATGTTTAGTGTGCCAGCAAGTAAAGGCGGAACATCAGAAGTCGGCAGGATTATTACAGTCATTGCCTATTCTGGAATGGAAGTGGGAGCATATAACGATGGATTTTGTTACAGGATTACCCCGGTCACCAAAGGGGAATGATTCTATTTGGGTGATTGTAGATCGATTGACGAAGTCAGCTCATTTTCTTCCAGTTAAGACCACCTACACTATTGACGAGCATGCATGCATGTACGTTGATGAGATTATCCGTTTACATGGGTCACCGGTGTCAATTGTATCTGATAGAGATCCAACATTCACTTCTAAGTTTTGGCCTCGTCTCCAGAATGCCATGGGCACAAGTTTGAAGTTCAGCACTGCTTTTCATCCACAAACTGATGGGTAATCAGAAAGAACGATTCAAATATTTGAAGACATGTTACGATCCTGTGTATTTGACTTCAAAGGTAGTTGGGATGATCATTTTCCATTGATGGAATTCTCATATAATAATAGTTATCAGTCGACTATTGGTATGGGTCCTTATGAAGATTTATATGGGAGGAGATGTAGAACACCTTTGCGTTGGGATGAAGTGGGTGAAAGTAAAATTTTGGGTCCTGAATTGATAGATATGACAACTGAAAAGATCAAAATGATTCGGGAACGGATAAAGATAGCGGAAAGCAGGCAGAAATTTTATGAAGATAAGAGGAAGCATCCATTGGAATTTCAGAAGGGAGATTTTGTATTCCTCCGTATTTCACCATGGAAAGGTGTTATGAGATTTGGGAAAAAGGGGAAACTAAGTCCAAGATACATTGGACCATTTGAAGTGTTAGAAAGAATTGGGCCCCTGGATTATAGATTAGCTTTACCTCCAAATTTCTCTCGCTTACATGATGTGTTTCACGTATCGATGCTTCGTAAGTATTTGGCAGATCCATCTCATCAGTTGAAAACTCAACCAATTGAACTGAAGGAAGACTTATCGTACATCGAGGAACCAATGGAAATTATTGATCGTAAGGAACAAGTATTGAGAAATAAAGTTATTCCCTTAGTTAAAGTTATTTGGATGAGCCATGGAGTTAAGGAAGAAACATGGGAAACAGAGGATAGAATGAGAAAACAGTATCCACATTTGTTTGGTAAGTGACATTTATATTAAATTTCGGGGACGAAATTTTCTAAGGGGGGGAAGTTGTGACAACCCGAATATAATTATGATGAATTATATTTAAATCATGCTTATCTTATGTGATATGAATAATGTGATATTAGTATATCTAATGTTAAGTGATTGTGTTTATTATAATCCTACTTTCATAAATCAAGAAAGGTCGAATTATTTACAAACACAGATTTTGTTGTTTTCGGTAGAAATGTTCCTGTTAGAGACTAGTTTTGACCTTTATAACATTATAAATTTGTAGACATGTGAGTTAGGGTTGTAACACAACAAACAGATCATCAAATGGATGCCCGAGTAAAGAGTTATACCGAATTTACGAACAAAGGGCAAAGTTGTCCATTCCCTTTAAGTGGTATTTTGTCTTTTATTAAACCAAATGATTTAATTTGATTGGTTGGCTTGGGAGGCAGACTTGGCCGACCTTATACCCTTGAAATAGACTTATCCTTCAGCCAAAATCATCCATGAAAGGGTTTTAAGCTTAAGGAAAGAGAAGGTAGAAGTTTATGAAGAAAAGTGAGGAGAAAAAGTGTAGAAAAATTCGTAGAAATTACGTAAAAAGTCCTGAAGGTAATCCTAATTACAATTCTAGTTATTTATCTTATATTACTGATTTATATGATATAAATCATCATAGGTTTATGAAAGTTTCAGCCCTTTATATGTATGTATGGTTATATGCAAGTTTATGTTAAGTTGAATGTAGAAACCCTTAAAATTTCTTTGTATTGAAACCCCTTGTATTCAAACTTGCATATCTATTTGTGTACTTACTATAATTGAGAAATTCCAATTGGATATGAAATTAGACTCATATATTCATATCATATCTTAAAATTATAATTTATCTCCTTGTGGTTATGCCGTAATGATGATTTCAAGTTGGTGCATGGTTTCTGTTTTTATACTTCATTTCGGTATGCCCTGAGTTTAGTCAAGCTTTTGAGATAGCAAATGAAGTCAAACAATTATGAAACTTTAATTCTATACGATTCAGTATGTGTAAAAATGGGTTGAAAATCATGTAAAGTTATGCTGGAGAAAAATTATGAAAATTCTTGGAAGTTGAAGGAACAATAGAGGAGCTTGTAGGGCAGATTTCTTGTGTTATAGAGAAATGGTCATAACTTGCCCTAGGAAGCTTGAAAAATTATACCGTCACTTGTACTGGATAGTATATTCATATATGTTTTCATATTGATGAGGTTGGACCCCTGTATTTGTACAATTTAGGAATATAGTATGGTTAAGTATGTAAGACCATAATTTCAGGCCATACTGGGTACCCCTTGAATGAATGTTTGTATTTCGTCCTTACAAAGGGTACTTTGAGTACATGTTTCATGTGTATATACATTGAGGAGTATAATTTCATGTTTAATTGACTTTGGTTATAAATTCCTCATAAGGTATTTCCTACGGTTGAATGTCCGTAACTTTATTAACATGTACATCATTGTTTTGCCTTTACCTATGTTTTATGGAATGTGAATTAATTGGAATTATATTGTTGATGTATAGTCATGAAAAGTTACATAATTATGTTTGGATAATATTTATGATTGAGGTTCAGTAATGATTTAGTTGGATTGACAGGTGTAAGGCCTAATCAACCTAGTTCAGCTCCACCAGAAGAAAACGTGAATACATAGTTGTCAACCAAGGTGAGTGTACTCACTGGAATGATGTATTTGTATACTGTTACGAATGTGATCATAATGTTATGAATATAAAATTGTTCATTTCGGTTTACCGAAATGAGGGGTTACTCCTCGACCAGGAATGGGGAAGAATTGTCTATTTAGACAGCATATGTGAATCATGATTCGGAAAAGTTGGTCATTCATTATGAATGAGCCGGATAAGTTAATACATAAGTATATGGACATGATTTATTGCATTTAAATTCATGAAGTAGTTTAGTAGTGATGCATTCACTGTGCTATTTTTGCTCATGGTTCCTATGTTCACATTTTTCAAGTAATGCGATGTCACTGCCAAATCTAGGAAGTCGGGCTGGGTTAGCCAGGAATGGGAGAAACAAAGATTTTGTTTAAATATAAATGATGTAATTAAGTTAAATTATCCTTCAAGTAAGTTTGTATAAGTATGACCACTCTGATGTTGTAAAAAGGTTTTCAGTTGTATGGATTTACAATGATGACTCTGAAATTAAAACTCGTGTTTATGGTATGGTTAGATTAATTATGGTTTGACTCACTTTGACTTTCAGACTTAATTATAAGTAACTGGGTTGGGGTGTGTCAACTATACGGGATCTATTCCAGTATTCCTTTGACGACTATTGACGTCTCTTTATCTCTAGTCTAGGGCACACGGAGGTCAACGCCCCGCTCATTCATGATTTCTCCTTGCACTGACTATGCTTCGTGACATGTAGAGTCAGTATCTTAAATTTCCAACTGGGCCAAGCATACAAAGGCAGATCCTCTGTTAAATCTGTCAAGCACTGAGGCATGAGGTTAAACCCCTGGGCTTAACATGGAACTAATTCCCCTCCTGGGATGAATTAGGAATACAATGTCCCCAGAAATTTCATAGGGCTCCCAATAATCCACATCGTTATCACATGGGTCATCCTGAGACTCATGGACTTTCCTCCCCAGGTATAATTGCCTAGGTTCAGCAATATCCCTTCATCTCTATTATTGTTGTGCCTCCTTCTTTGGGGCTAGGGGTGGTCCCCCTATCGCCAAGTTTCAAAATTCCCTGGTGGTTAAAGTTATCATCTATGATCTTGCCCCTGTGGGTCTAGCTAGTATGTTTTGGCTGAAAGCAGTCAGTTGCTCTTGCATTTTTATTTGGCTCTCCGCTAGTGATAGCAGCGTCGCCATGAGCTCTTCCATTTTTAACTGAGGTGGCTCTTGGCTAGAACTGTGACCAATACCTAGTGGAAGATCGGATGCTATTGACTCCGGCGAACGGATAAAAGAGGAGATGTACTAAAAGAGCTAAATGAATTGGAAAAAGTTTGAATTCAAACCAGAGATCTTTCAATGGTGTTTCAAGACCAAGAAAATGTGGGGTTGAACCACCACCAGAGACCACGGTGAGGAGTAGGCTCTAAATGAGAGGAAGAACATGATAATATTTCTTCCCACAAATGGAGCCAACTAATGATTCCAGTTATAGTACTACCTTGTAAATGAGTAAGAGCTCAAACCAATAAAACCTTGAAGGGGCAATAATGGTGAAAATACAGTAATATAAGTGAAGAAAGAGGTGAGGAAATGGAGAAGGAGACTATAAAGTAGGCCTACTCCACTGTGTAGGGGTGAGTGAGTTTTACTATGAATGAAGGGTTCTAATGGCCTTGTGATACAATTCACTCAGCTCTCTCCCCTTACTGTGATTTCAACAGTGTATTTGCTAGTGTAGGAGGGCAGTGAGACTGGGATCTATGAATAACAAGAAAGGGTGAGGTGTGACCCACTTCAATGGATGTTGTCTGGAAGGTTCTCAAGAAATTTTGGAGCAACTTCTGATAAAACCTTCTCCTTTTGGTAAAAATGGAACTCAAGCTAGAAATCCCTCCCTGCAAGAAGATGCACTTCACAACAATAATGATAACCTTTCCAAAGGGGAACTCCTGAGAGTGATGGTTGTCAGTAGGGAGTGAAGAAACAAGCATTCAGTTCTTAAAGAGAGAGCAAGGAGAGAATACTAATATGTTCTTGTGTGATTTTGATAGAGTAACGGTTCAATTGAGTTTTTGCTCATGTCTTGACCTTGCCTAGGCGTCCTATTTAAACTTGGGCACTAGGGTTGAGTTCACACTTTTGGTCGCCAAAACTTAGAAGGTTGGTGAGGGACAAGGTCTGCAGTGTACCATTTGTCCCTAACTGTGTGCAGCAGCCTATCCCCTCAGACATGTGCCACCGGGTGCAAACCAAAGTTAAAAAACAAATATGTCCACACTAGATGATAAACTTTCTGATTTGGTAAATATCCTTTGAAATGGTAATATATGGTACAAGCTTTGTAAACTTGAGAGAGGAGGCCTCGAGGACCTCCTCCTCTAAAACTTTCAATCTTGAGGGGGAGGCCTTGAGTACCCCTCTCCTATAAAATCAGTTTTCTTGAGAGGGGCCTTGAAGACCCTCTCTTATAAGAATATCATTTTGTAAAAGTTCATTTCTTATGAGTAGCCCTTTGTCTTCTCACTTCATTTCTGACTAAGTGTGAGATGTGTGTGGTCTTGAGTGACTCCTAGGGTCTTCGTACTCGTATTCTCTCAATCCTAAATTGCTAAGTGGTTGAGCTTGCCTAACAAACCTTCTTCCTCAACCACAAAGCCCAAACTACCAAGATATCCCCATTGGAATATTTGAGCCCTAGCTACCTATATAAAAAATTAAGTGTTAGTAATTTTATTCTTCTAAGGAATGACTTTTCATAATGATTGGTTGCTCATGGTAGCCACTCCCTCACCCTAGTATATTTTCTAGAAGTTGAGGGGGAGGATAATGGGGGTCCCTCGACTCAAGTTTTGGTTTAGCACCCTGAGGGTTCCTCGCCCAAATATTTCCTTACAATTGAGGGAGCGTAACCTTGATGGTTATGTGACCAAATATTTTCTGGACGCAGGGGGTTCCTCAACCAATAAGGATTTTCTACCGTTGAGGGACCCTGCGGGTTCCTTCACAATATGAATTTTCTGCTATTGAGGAACCCTAGGGGTTCCTACACCAATATGGATTTTCTACTATTGAGGGAACCTGGGGGTACCTTCACTAATATGAAATTTATGTTATTGAGGGACCCTGGGGGTTCCTTCACCAATATGGAGTATATGCGGTTAAGGGACCTTGTGGTTCCTTCACCAATATGAATTTTCAGCAGTTGAGGGACTCTGGAGGCGCCCTCACCCATAGGGATTTTCTACCATTGACTAGGGGTTCCTTCCCTAATATGAATTTTCTACGGTTGAGGGGCCCTGAGGGTTGCATCACCAATATGAATTTTCTACGGTTGAGGGACCCTGTAGGATTTTTTTCACCAATATGAATTCTCTGCAGTCGAGGGACCCTCGGGTTCCTTCTCCAATATGAATTTTCTGGGGTTGTGGAACCCTAGGGGTTCCTTCACCATTATGAATTTTCTGCGGTTGAGGGACCCTTGGTGTTCCTTAACCAATATGAATTTTGTGCGGTCGAGGGACACTGAAGGTTCCTTCACCAATATGGATTCTCTGCAGTTGAGGGACCCTGGGGTTCCTTCACCAATACTTATTTTCTACGATTGACGGACCCTGGGAGTTCCTTCACCAATATGAATTTTCTTCGATTGAGGGACCTTGGTATTCCTTCACCAATATGAATTTTCTGTGATTTAAGGACCTTGGGGGTTCCTACAGTAATATGTTTTTTTTACGGTTGAGGGACCCTGTGGGTGCCTCAACCTCATATTTCCTGGAGACTAAGGATGTGGTATTTGAGGGAACCTCACCCTAAAATATAGTGGTCAATCTTGAAACACCCTTCTACATTAGCCCCTCTTGCAAAGTCTTTTGTGTTGGGAAGACCAAAAATATTTGTACGCCATAAATTCAATTTTAAATTTTTAGGGACCCTAGGGTTCCTTCATCATTACCCCTAGGGTCATTAAATGCTCTGTCACTTAATCCCAGGTTTTGTAAAAGATCACACTTATGGTGGACCTCCTTATCTGGGTATTAACTTAGGTAGAGGGGTTGTTTGCGGTGAGACCCTCATACTTAGCCTTTTCTGTGGCCTTTTATCTTGGGTAGAGGGGTTACTCAAAGTGAGGTTCCTCATCCTTGGACTTTGTTCTGTGGCCTTCTATCTTCTTTAGAGGGATTTCTCACAGTGAGCCCCTCATCCTTGGCCTTTGTCTGTGGCCTTATATCTCAAGTAGAGGGGTTGCTCGCGGTGAGCCCCTCGTCCTTGGCCTTTTTATGTGGCCTTCTATCTTAGGTAGAGGGGTTGCTCACTGTGATTCCCCTTGCCCAGGTTTTATACCTTGTCATAGGGACACTCAAGGTGGACCCCTTGATCTAAATATTTTCTTACTAACTTCGGCAGTAGGATCCCCTCTACGTCGGCTAACTTGCCCTTGGCTATTCTAGAATAGCAGCTGGACACCCCTCTACATTAGTTCCCTCATACAAAAAATTTTCTGTTGGGTAGACCAAAGGGTTTCGTAGGAAACAATCACTTCATCTTAGAATGCGATAGTTTTATGCCTTTATATCATTACACTATTCGATTTAGAGTAACTGAGAGGTCCCTTGTGGTGGACTTCCTCATCCTTAGTCATTTTCTTTTTTGCATTTGTTTTGGGCAGAGGGTCCACTCAAGGTGAGTTCCCTCCCCCTAACTCATTTTACCCGGGCTCTATCCTCACTCTCCTTTTTAGACACTTATACAATTTTAGATCCCGATCCATTCCCATGCACTTATCACGTAGGATATCTCTATGGGTTTGAATATTTGGCAAAAATTCAATTTCAACTTTAAACGAAAATTTTCTTTTTCAAGAATTTTAATATTTTTTTGCAAACTTCGAATTCACAAGAGCTATTGTTTCAGCACGATTATGAAGCTTATTATACTCATCCAGAATATCAAAGTCGCCATCATCGCTAAACTCATCAAATAACTTATCATAATGATGACCCATCTAGAGAAAACAAATAAACAAACACGAGAGAGAGACGAATAGACCACCCTAAACAACATGAAATAAGGATCTAGATGATAACTTAGTGTTAGTACTCTAAAACCAATTTGAGAAAGCATGTTCTAATAAGGAATGATAAAAATACAACTCATTTTAAAAAAAAAATCAAATTAAATTTTAAACCTAAACAGAATTAACTTAAATAAAACTTTGCACTAATTTTAAATAAGTTGTAAGTCAACTTGATTAACCAATTTTATCTTAACCTAAACATCAATCTAGGTGAGAGTATATAAAATAAATAAATCAAACCACAACACATAGATGTACGAGGAAACCCCACACCAGGAAAAAAATTTGGACTACCAAGCTATGCAATTCACTATGATATGGAATCACACAAGTTGACAAAAGAATTATTTAATGACTCGAAACCTATAAGCCTTGACGTGTTTTTAATGTTCAACCACTCCTCCATAGTGAGAATACAAGAATCCACCCATGCAAGTACAACAACGTGGAGTCCACACAGGTATCCACTGAGCCAGACTCAACAATTATCCACATATTAGAACACATAATCCACCATTTCTTCACTACAACACCATAAATAAAAAATACGGAGTCCAATGCAACGAAATAATTCTCACAAAGATGTGGAGAATAAACTTGGTTCCCAAATAGGATATTCAAAGCATATATAAGATGAAACTTGGATCCTAAACTACTTGGGTGAAAACTAGAGTTTTGGAGAGCTTTTTGAAAGATTTTGAAAACTCTAAAACACTGAAAAATTATCTTGGAAAAATTTTGCTCCAAACTCCTATTTATAGGAGGTTTGTTAAAAAGGAGATAAGGATGAAAATGCATTCGATAAATCTCAAATATATTAAAAAATTTCGTACTCATTCGAACGATATTGAACCATGTTCGAATGACGTATATTATCTCATCCAAACATAGTTCCAATGACATATCCAAGGAGACTCCATCATAGTTGAAAAACATCTTGTTAAAAGTTTCATTCGAATCATAATCTATCGAGGTACCTATACTCATTCGAAAGACTTCCCAAATTCCTTCTAACAAAGTCCATAAAAAAAATCTCCCAAAATATATAAAAAGGATCAAATCATTTAAAGAAATTTTAAAAAATAATTTTATAAATATCCTACCACCAAAAAATAAAATATCCAAGGATCATAATATATACACATTCATACCTGAGAGATCCTCCAAACATGAAGATGGAAATGTTGCACTAAGCACGACATGCTATGTAATCTCTGAAGCTTTGCAGCTATGTCTTTATCCAAACACATCAAAGTCTTGAAAAGAAAAAATCAACTCTAACCTATGACTCAAAATATTTTGTCTGTAATTAAGCCAATATATATAGTGAATGTGTTCTTAATCGTAATGGGAAAACTCAAATGTATATAGTTTAGTAATAGATAAATAGTATAAGTGTTTGGAAATAAATGAACCTTTGAGTAAATTAGCTAAGGGGTAGATAGACGTGCACTATCGATACACCTCAGATGGATAGATAGATAGATAGATAGATAGATAGATAGATAGATAGATAGATAGATAGATAGATAGATAGATAGATAGATAGATAGATAGATAGATAGATAGATAAACACCTAGGTATGGGAGGAAATGGTATAAAATCTCAAAAAATACTCAATCTCTCACCAAGAACACTGAGAGTTTATTAATGGTGTGGGAAGTAAAAGCTCTTGGTAATAAATATCTCAAAAATAGGTCTTTTGGATCAAAAGACTGGTTTTTGTTGGGTTTTTCTCATTTTTGAATCTCTTGGCTTACACAAAGGAGTAATTCAATTATATATAGTCTCATTAAATGAACTTGAGTAATTTCAAACACATGTAATGTTTGTCAGTTTCCCATACACAATATGACAACTGCATTTAATGATGACTGAAAAGGTTAGGGTTTTGGAGGTTTGGAAGCTCATTTCTTCACTTCTTCTTGGATTGACACCCATTTGGGCTTGTAATATGTGCTACCATCTTCAATCTCCATTAATATAGTTGTATTTCATTATTTCTTGCTTTGTAGTGTAATTTACAATCTTTCTAATTTAGGTTTACATACTTTGATTACTCGCTTTCTAGTGTAGATTTAGCGCGTAGATTTATTGACTTTATTTACTGCGTTTTTATCATGCTTTCTATCTAATTTAAATTATGTTGTGCTTGAATTGAACTCACTCGAGTTGACACGTTGCTTGGCTTTGGTGATGGTATTGATGGGTCTATTTCGAGTGTGTTGTCCTAGTTATTGCGCCTAGGAGATTTGACGAGGCATATCATGTATGTCCCGTGCTTAGGACCTTGCGCGTGCAATTTTCGGGATATTTGTTGACGCCAAAATATGAATAGGCTTTTTATGTGGATTTACGGGCGTGACAAACCTTGGTTCAATTAACTGTCGAAACGAGACGCATTCTAAATAACTCGTCTACCCATATGTCCATTTTATACAAATTAACTCGGGTAGGGGATATTCAACGCAACCTATAGTTTTTACCACTTTGTTAATCTAGTTTCAATACACTCGCCTAGATTAATTTTTCCCTTTTATGCATCTTTTCTTTTTTAGTTTGTAATCACCTTTTACACTTTTATTTCGGAATATTAATTCTTATAAATTCTAGCAACATGTCTCAGTGGATATTTTCAATACCCGGAATTGGCCTCTATACTCACCAGTTGAGTGTAGTCATAGGTTTAGGTTTTTGTATTGAGGAGGTGAATAGAAAACAACGATCAACGTTTGACACGCGCTACTTTTCGCCCTTAATCAAAATGGCGCCGTTGTCGGGGACTTATTTGTTTTAGACTTTATTTGATTTAGTATTTCATTGTATTTTCTTTCTATTTGTATTATTTTCTAATATTTTGTAGGACTTCAACATTTGAGAACTTAGAAACGCTCGAATTTTTCCCGCACGCACCTACTTTGTGGAATTCGCCACTCGAGCCATTTTTGGTGTAAGCATGTCTTATTCCAATTCATTCGATAATCATTGCTATAATTCTCAAAATTCTCGCAAACCTATGACTTTCAGTGAATACTTAGAATCCCAAAGTATAACAAATTCAAATATGAGTTTGGCCGAGTATAACGAAAGTCAAAATTTAGGTTATTGGAATTTTGATGATGATGATAATAATTTTGGGCCTTTACCTCCTTATAATTGGAATTTGAAATGAATTCGAATAGTTTTCAAAATTCCTGTAATAATGAGTTTTTGTTTAAGTCCGATGGTCATTTTCAAAGTTCCCATTTTCATGCATCCGCACCTCGACCTACGACATTCAGTGAGGATTTGAGTATGTATGAGAATGAGAAAATTGAAACTCATTATCAGGAAGAATATCGTTGTTGGGAACATGAGTTGGATTTATTATTTGAGTTCGATGACGATTTTGCTTCCGAGACATTCGAAGTCGAGGAACGTTTTGAACCAAATGAGGTACTTTTTCCTACTTTGGAACCAATCATTCTTGACTTTACCCATTGCGTAATAGATATTGAAAGTGAGGATGAAAATGACGTAATATCTATTTGTAATGAAATGATTTCTTCTTTGGCCCCCAAAGAAGAACATTTCATTGAAAATGATATTATTTTCTTCAAAACTCAAACTTCATGCGATGATGATTCATCTCATGAGTTTGAATTTCTTTCATCCCCATTTTCATTCTCTGCTATCACACCATCACAAGTACCCGATGATTCGGTTTCAAACTTTAATGTTTTAAACCTTTTTGCCGATGAGGAGTACTTGCCACGATCGCATCCGTGCCTTCGTGTGTGCCACCTCCCATTCTAATTTCAAAATCATTAGGAGGATATTCGACTTTTCTCGGTCCCCACTTATTTTTGTCACCCGTTCAATCCAAACCCCCCATCGTCCCTCCAAGAATTTTAATTGGTGATAGTTCATTTCTTTCGCCTTACACATGCCTTCCGTTGTTCAAACGGAATTCATATTTTTAGGAAGTCATGCTTGTATGTGAGGGTACACCGATTATGCTCCAAAGTCAAATCATTTTTATGGTGGACCCTCAGCTATTTAGACTTCTAGTGTATAGTTAGTGTGAAGCCTAAATAGTAGGTTGTATATAGTTAGCTTTTTAGCTTTCTTTCTTTTTATTTTTTCTTTCCTTTTTCATTTAGTCTAGTGTAATTAGTTAACTTTTCGTTATTTGTTTTTGTTATGCTCGGTACTAACTTGTTTGTAGATTCTTTGAACTTGTTCTTATGGGGATCGCTCCAATTTTGGGTAATATCGTTATTTTCCTCTCTTTATAACTTGGTTCTTAATTCACATTGAGGACAATGTCAGGTTTTAAGTTATGGGGTGTGGAATATTCTATCCCTTTCTTTATTTTAGTCCATGTTTTTGCTAACATGTTAGCTACCTAGTATGGTTTTCTGAGAAAAATTCAAAAATTTCTTAAAGATTTTTTTTCTTTTTTCTTTTTTTTTTTTTTGCGGCAGTTTGCCTTTGTTTCTGATGATAAATTTCAATAATTGCCCGATCCAATAGACAACCCAATTATGCATGTTCTCGATTTTACAAGTTATTAGACTTTAGTCTTGATTATTGATATTATGAATAACTTCATGAATTAAACTTTAATCCCATGAGCACATGCACTTTTCTTGCTTTATTGATTTGGTTTAAGATTTTTATAACTCGGGAATCTCTTGTTGCATTGTATATACTTACACCGAGTAAGCTTTGTACCTTTCGTCGTTTGTGAGTGTATACACTATTCTTTTCTCTTTGAAAACGTTGAATTCGTCGGTAATCTCACTATTCTTTCATTTGCTCGTTCATTAATTGAGTTCATATTTGAAATGTGTTACTTGATCATGATTTTCATATATTTTTTTGGCTCGAGAATTGCGTAAACTTTATGAAATGATCATAGGACCTCTTTGTTATATCACCCATATTAGCCGTGACCTCACCTTATATGTTTACCCTCGTTAACCCCTTTGAGCCAAAATATATACTTTCATTTCATAACCCAAATCCCAATACCAACTCCAAATTGGAGTTATATACCATACATACACCAACCATACCTTTGTTTGGAATGTTACTTGGGATTGAATGATGTCGATTGCAATTTAGGCATATGAGAGTTTGAAAAGTAAAGAAAAGAAAGTAGTGAAAAAGTAAAGAAAAAGAGAAAAAAAAGGAAAAGAAAACAAAAGAGAAAAAAATGAGAAAAAGAAGAAAAGAAAAGGAAAGAGAAAGTTGTATATGTTGTATATAGTTCGAATAATCTTTGATTACTATCCCCGATGATATATCTGTGCCTTTTCGGAACTTGTTTTCCAATTTTGATATTGCCCGCATCTTCTCATTATCCCGAGTTTTCATCCCGAACATTTTGAATCCGTACATACGTTCCTTTCATTTCATACCCTAGTCATACCTACATTACAACCCTATTAAAATCCTATGTGATCTTAGGTTGATGTAATTCAAAGGTTTAAATAGTTTTGATAATATGTGAAAATGAATTTTGCCTCTTTTAGTGTGCGGTATTCTTTCATTGAGATTACAGTTGTTCAGTTTACATATAGCGTTCTTCATTTGTGACATGTGTGCGGCCTAGTTTCCCTTTACATTTACTCTTTATGCTCGCATGTTCCGTGTGTTACCTCCCTATTTCGAGTGAATTCTCTTGATGAGTGTAATGACCATGAGGATTGAATATATGTTTTCTTTAATGTTTATCCGGTTTATATAAGTTTTTTGCCAAATCATACTTTGCATGTGCTCACTCCCCTCCCACATTTTAAGGTTTCAATTCTATGAGGTGCATTCTATAATGTTAATTATTTGGGCTTTTGTTTGAATTCATTCAATGTGCTAATAATGCGTATGAAATCTTGTTCGCTATTTTTGGGCTTGCCGCATGTTGGTTTGGGCATATTTTGAGAAAACCATGTGATGTTTGTGGGTATCATCCCTGAAAACCCTCACGAGCCGACACTCGTCCACTAGGGTGACCTAGGGGTTTAACGGCATATTGCATACACTAAATGTAATCGAATCGCCCGCAAAAGTGGGACTTTTTTTTTTATACCTATCTTCTGCTTTTGGTTTGCTTGTAGTTCTTGTTGCATCCTATTTCATTGCTAGGGACTAGCAATGTGTAAGTTAGGGGGTGTGATACGACGCAAATATTGCGTATTTCATCCCTCGAACCTACGCATTTTAGTCCCCCTTGGGTATCTTATTCCCTATATTTATGCTCGTTAACAAACAACCTCGGATTTCTACGTTGACATGATTTACAGGGGTTAATTGAGCTTTTATAGGTATTCGAATGCTAAGTGTGAAGTTCGGACGTATTTCGCTTAATTTACATACGCGATTGCACGTTCAAGGGCATTTTAGTCTTTTCACATCTTGAGCACCTGGCCCAACATCTACACGGAAGTTGTATCCCTCCTCGCAAGCTTCGTATGGCCATGAACGGTGTGCGATTCCGATTCAGAACGAAGAAGTTGTGGAGATTTCAGTGGACGAGAAAGGCATTCAACCAAAACAGCAATGCAGTGAGCTGATACCTGCTTGATCGATCGATCGATCAAATGGATTGATCGATCAATCCTTTGCGACAGTGGGCTATTTTATTCATCATCGATCGATCGACGGTTTGGGTCGATCGATCAATCGATCCCCTGTTACCAGGAGATATTTTGCCTTTTATTTTCTTTTCTCTTTTCTTTTCTATTTCTTTTCCCACTTGGTATATAAGCCAATTTTGTTGTAAATATCATATATAATTCGTTTTAGGTAGGATAGGTTAGGGTTTTAGAGGTTTGGAAGCTCATTTCTTCATTTCTTCTTGGATTGACACCCATTTGGCTTGTAATTTGTGCTACCATCCTCCATCTCCATTAATATAGTTGTATTTCATTATTTTTTGCTTTGTAGTGTAATTTACAAGCTTTGTAATTTAGGTTTACATGCTTTGATTACTCGCTTTCTAGTGTAGATTTATCGCGTTTATTTACCGCGTTTTTATCACGCTTTCTAGCTAATTTAAATTAGGTGGTTCTTGAATTGAACTCACTCGAGTTGACGCGTGGCTTGGCTTTGGTGATGGTGTTGACGGGTCTATTTCGGGTGCGTTATCCTAGTTATTGCGCCTAGGAGATTTGACGGGGCATATCATGTATGTCCCGGGCTTACGACCTTGCGTGCGCAATTTCTGGGATATTTGTTGATGCCAAAGTCTTATTAGGATTTTTATGCGGATTTAGGGGCATGACAACCATTGGTTCAATTAACTATCGAAACGACATGCATTCTAAATAACTCGTCGACCCATATTTCCATTTTATACAAATTAACTTGGGTGAGGGATATTCGTCGCAACCTATAGTTTTTACCACTTTGTTAATCTAGTTTCAATTCACTTGCCTAGATTAATTTTTCCCTTTTATGCATCTTTTCTTTTTTAGTTTGTAATCACCTTTTACACTTTTATTTCGGAATAATAAATCTTATAAATTCTAGCAACATGTCTCAGTGGATATTTTTGATACCCGGACTTGGACTCTACACTCACCAGTTGAGTGTAGTCATAGGTTTAGGTTTTTGTATTGAGGAGGTAAACAGAAAACAATGATCAACTTTTGACACGCGCTACTTTTCGCCCTTAATCAGCCGCATCTTTACTGGAGATGGACTAACGTTTCGTTGGTTCTAAGGTCTTATTCATGCCGTAGATTTTTGGTGAGGCGATTAAAATTATACAATGTTTTAATTACCACGACCTCTTATATAAACGACCACATTATCTTTTCCCATACTTTAGAGAAAATAACTTGGCGATTTCCAACAATTCTAAGGATGATTTTTGGAGGATAAAAGGCGATTTTTATGAGACTTTCTCTTCAACTTAGGTGATTTTTAACCCTTTTCTCCATGATTTCCTCATAGATATTGTCTACTAGTGTACTTGTTTTCGTTTCCAATATTTATTATTTACAAATAACTCCCTAAATCAATTAAATGTATAAAACTAGGTGGTAGTTTTCTAAGTTTGTGTTTAGGTAGAACCTTAATCGGTTTTTGGTAATTTCTTATGACCCGATAGTTTTAGTGGTTGTTTGTTTAATTGCTTCGTTCGTAAGAATATGATGTGAGTTTGAATTGATATTGGATGATTTTGAGGGTTTCAGGTCGGTTTTAGCCAAGAATGTGTTCTTAGCTGAAACCCTATGGTTTCTAATTTTTATCCATTTCCTTTATCTTCCAAACGAGTTTTTGTGTTTGTCAATTATGGATGTAGCCTTTCCAATCGTCTAGGCTTGCACTAAAGTTATGTTTTGTCATGTAATGCCATGCCTTGTACCAAATATGACGCAGACTTGTATAGCCTTAGTCTTGTATTTTTCCTTTGATTTTCATGTGTAACCCTTATTTGTATTGAGTATGGCCGTGGTTTATGAGTTATGCTGCAGCCATGGCATGTGCCCAATTTTTAGGCCTTAGCTTTAGGGTTTATACTTGTGTACATTGTCACGATTTTTTTATTGAGTTTGTGTCTTTTGAAACTTGTGCCTACCATGTATTTTGTTTATAATGGTTGCGTCCCTCAAACAAAGGATCTTTATCTTCTTTTATAGGTACCATATGTGTCCTTATGCATTGGAATACTTAGGAGTATTTACAAGATTTCTGGATATGCCACTTGGTGTAAAACCTTCTGTGGTGCTAAATAGCAAGCCTCTTAGGACTTTTAGATCTTGTAACCTATGAGATTCCCTAACTTGTACATGTATTGACTCTATTTTCATGGATTCCAACTGTTGGGACCCTGTGGATGCTATTGGGATAAGCCATAAGGATGATATTGATTCAATAAATAATCAAATGCCGATGAGGAGAAATATTGTGGATGGGGTTGCGGGCAACTACTAAATAAATCCAAATCGCTACGAAGAGGAGGAATACTGAAGCTAGGCCATCAAGTCGAGGCACTAATAGTGAAAAGGACCATGTGGCCTTAAATTATCCTTGCATCATGGCCAAATAATGGCTGGATCATCTGGACACGGCCTATGAATTCCCAATAGGAACCGTATTAACTTTACCGTTCATGGATCAAAGGTCATAATTCGCACTCCCTAATGATAGAGTTCATTTTCCTTTTCATCCCTTCCTCCTTGAAGTTAAGCTTCCAATCCCAGTGCCTGTTAGAGAAAATCACAAGGTGATGAACTTATCCCTGACCCGGGTTGATCCTAATGGTTGGAGGAGCATATTAGCTTCCTTAGTGGTTTGGAAGAATAAATTTGACAGGGATATCATAACCACGTAGTTTTTTTAACTTTTATAGACCAAAACAGAACACCGTCGATAATCCTTGGTATTACTATATGGATATACAAAGTTCTAGTTGATACCTCATGAGGAGGAGGTCTTCTAGTGCCAAAAATTATAAAGGAAAGTAATTTTTCATTTTCGGGAAAAAATAGGAGACAAACTCTACAGAGTCTGAGGGGGAGAGGTCCCATAAGCTTTCGCGGACATGGAGTCGTCCCCCTTTGTAAGGTAGAAAACCTATTCCAACATGGCTAAAACCATTATTCTTTAAACTTGAACTTTTCTAACTTGTCTTTTTTGCTATGTTGTTGCAGTCCGTCCAGGCTTAACTTCATCAAAACATGAAAAAGAGACAATTAAGGCCGCAATGGATACTCCAGATAAGAAGACGGATTTATCCTCTATGGTCACTCTGAGAGCCTTATACATAATTGGATATTATATGTGCACATTACTCCTTTCAGACCATCTAAAGGTAAAATAGATTTTTAGGTTGCGAAACACTTTATCTTTAAGTAGGTCTTCAATTGCAATGATAAAATTCTCTTATTATCCAGGTATGTTCGTGGACGGAGAGACAATTCTGGAAATTTATAGAGAGATGCTCCATTCCCATATTGATTAGACGGAAGAAAACATACAAGCTCTAAAGAAGGCTCCTAAAAATCCAAAGGCAAGAAAGAAAAAATAATACGGAAAAAGATGCTACCCACGCGGCTAGGGTCCCCACTGGGACCCAAAATGAGGTTGCAATAGGAGGTTCAAGTATAATAATATCCAAGGATGTCTTGGACAACATATATAGGGTAGGCGTAGCTCCCCTGCCACTGGGGAGAAAAAATTAAGAATAAAAAAACTCTAGGCATATCTCCATCAATAAATAGCCTCCGTCGACGTCTCTTTCGGTGGATTTAAATGCCCCAACTCCACAAAGTAGGGAATTTACTTTTCGTCTACAACCTCGTATAAGGAAGGAAGATCCAACTTCTCCATGGGATAAAACTTCTACTACGGTACCATTGATGAGGGCGTTGGAAATTCTGCTGACCTCAAATGTCTGTATGAGGCAGATCTCGAGGAGGTAAGTCTGCTCTATATTTACGCAACTTTTTTTCACATTGTCTACTTTGACTTATATTCTTTTTCTCTCTTTACTTCAGAATTTTGAGGTTGCTATGAGCCACATGGATAAATATAAAGACCTATTTGTTCAGTATAAATCCATAAAGGCTACCTATCAAGCTGAGGTGGGTAATATAAAGTCTACCTCTTTTGAAGCAGGAAAGAAGTTTCTGGCTGCTTCTTTCCATGCTGAAAATCTTGATGCCAAGGCAAAAGTAGAGGCAACGAAAAAGGCCAAAAATGATGCTGAAAATAATTTCAAACCGGCTATGGAGGATCTTATTTTATTTAAAGCCAAATTCCTTTAAGCTACCAAATAGGTTACGACATCCTAAGATAAGTACACCAATCTTGAGGTCCTACCTCTATATCTGAGAGTCATGCCTTGTTCATACAAAAAAATGTTGATGAACATGTTTCGGCCACCCAAAAGATAGTCAATGAATATTTTGCGGCTTTAAAAGCTACTTGTGAAGATACAGTGGCCATGTTTTAAACTTTATGAGACTTTTGGACTAGCCATAATAGGGCATACATTCGCGACTACAAAGAGACGAGGCATATATTTTCCAAGAAAGTTCCCTGAGGCCAAGAGAACCATATTTTATTAGAGGTTTGAAGATGTCAAGAACACTCAGTGCATGGAGTAATTAAAAAGACTGATGAACTGGTTAGGAAGCAGAGAGAAGAGGCCACGAAAACTGCGATTTTAGAAGTTGAGAAGATCAAAACTGGTGTGGAAGAAGAAGACGCTGAAGAGGAATACGCGGAGTCCTAAATTCTTATCTACAACTTATTTCTTATTTTTTATGTAATTTCTCATTTTTGAACTTGATGAACATTTCTTCTTCTTACATTAAACTTATTTCCAATGAACAAGATTTACTTTTAGCTCCGTAGACTTGTGAGCATATTTTGTGTTCGCCTTATATACTATTTAGTCTTCAATGCCTTGTATGCATAATTGTCTCCACTATGTATCATTATCATAATTAAAAATTAATTGCTTATAATTTTAGCCTTATATCTAGAAATGCACTCGGTTTAACAGCTAGGATTGATTGTGGTCACGGTCTTTCAAGCTTACTAGAGGCTTGAATTATAACATCTGTAACCTTAGTTATTTTTATTATGTTTAATTGGTGTTGCGACCTTTTGGCCTTGTAATTTCTCCTGCAAGTGTGATCTTAAACTCAATTATGGCCACAACCTTAGTAATGTGATTTTGTCTAAAGGCTTCAGATAATACACCGTAACTTGATAGGTATAGTGTCCTCTCAAGGCTTTGGGCATGACTCTGTGGCCTTATAAATGTGATCTTGAACTCAATTATGGTAATAGACTCGGTAATGTGATATTGTCCAAGGGCTTCAGATGATACATCGCGACCTGAGAGGTACAATGTCCTCCTAAGACTTTGGACATGGCTTGTTGCTTTTTTATCACTGCGGTCTTCCTTTGTTACCGCGATGTTCCAGCTCCTGAAATATTCAAAGAATAATGAGGTACTATTTAAGAGCCTCCCAATGCGGCTAAGGTATGTTTAGTATCTCCCTCAATCTTTTGAGTCTATATTTTACAAGCCCTATAGGCTTTATGTGCTATTCCGGAGTTGGTCTCGAGTCCTTAGAAAAAGAAATTCACTCTCATCAGGGCAATGCATTTTTAGAGGATCTGACTAAAAACCCTATAATGAAGTTCCTTCCCATTAGGATCTCCGTGATGACAAAGGTTTTATTATTGGATATGAATATGCACCTAAGCTATTTGGCACCTCTGTCTCTATATCCGTTGATAGGATTTTTTTTGTCATTTCTACCTCCCCGGCCACGATTTTGTTCCTACTAGTTTCTTAGGAACCTCTGCCTCTATGGTAAGTGATATGGTTTATGGGCATTTCTACCTCCCCGGCCATAGTCTTCTTACTACTAAGTTTTAGAGAACCTCTGCCTCTTATTTGACACTAATAATAATAGTTTATAGGTTGGATTTGAGAGGGTAAATTCCTCATATGTCCCTTTTGTATAATCCCCATGCTTCCTTTTTTTCCTTTCGACTGTTCTGCTATAGTGTTCTTTTGAGAGGTCGTAGTCTCACCTTTCATTTCAACATCTTCCGCCTTCAATGTATTTGTAAAGGCCGCACACTCAAGTATAAGAATTCTCTATCTGGGGAGATTGATCTGGCCTTAGAGTGATTCCTGGCCTTTATAAAGATGATTTGATGCACCTAATCAAGTGGGCAACATCTTCGGTCTTCTTGTGGCATGGTCTTGAGACGCCTTACATTTTGAGTTCTCTCTAAAGGTTAGTTATTTGTAAAATCTTTTCTCTTAGATAACTAAACATAATGAGAAATCCAAGAGTCATAGAATAAGAAAACTCAATAACGATAGGATGAGGCTGCGGGCTATAACGCCAAAAAGAGATGAGGTCGTGGCTATTATTTTTTATAATGAGTTTCCATCGTAACTGATCTGATCTAACACATTTTTATCGAATATATGTCATTGGGCAGAAAGGTAACTCGAACGTTAATAAAATAATCTCAACCTATCATGGGTGTTTTATTGATCCTTAAGGCAATAGCCCCGTCAGATTTTTCGCTTGCAGTCATCGATTTTCAATTCTACGACCTAGTCTTATGTAAGTTAACCTGACCCATAATTCTTGAAACAAGCTATGTGTTTTTTAAGCATTTTTTGGCATCCCAAAGGGAAACAATTATACAATAAGAAACGTTAGATATGTAAAAAAAATTGGTTAAGCTCTCACTTGGAGGTTGATTCGTGCTGATTATTTCATTTATTTACCCTCTTTATTTATGCATTTATCCCCCTCGAGTACCTTAATTCCTAAAAGTATGCTTGTTAAATACACAAACTCCATTTTATATGTTTACATGTTTTATGAGGTATAATTGGGCTTGTGTAGGTATTACGGTGCTTAGTGTGAAGTTTGGTAGCGTTCCATAGATGTTCCTTTAATAATCGCACTTGTAGGGGAATTTTAGTCATTTTATAATTTGGGAAGTTTGCCCAATGTCTTCACGGAGTTGAATCCCTCTGAATAAAAATACAAAGTATTACGATGATGGTACACAATTTCGAATCCTAAAAAAGAAGTTACAGGACTTTAAGCGAAAGTGGAATTACACCAAAACCATAAGACCCAATGGCTGCTCAAAATAGGGGATTGGTCGATCAGCCTTGGGACCCCGGTCGACCAGTGAATCAGATTTTTCCCACGAAACAAACCAACAGTTATTTCCTAAACTATCAATCGATTATTTTTACTCGATCGATCAAGCTTGTGGAAACTTTGGCGCTTCTTTCCTTTTTTTATATCTTCTCCCTTTTTCATTTTTCACTTACTATATAAAGCAAACTTGTTTGATTTCCTTAGGCATCTTTCGTTTTATTTAGTTTCTAGGGTTAGATAACTTTGGGGATTTTTGGTTGAGTTTCCTCTTATCTTACCTCTTTGGTTTTATACCCATTTATGTAAGTATATTTTACTATTCATTATGTTCTTTAATTATTCTATGATTTACTTCCTTTTGTTATTGCTTTATAGTTACTTTTCTTATTTGATTAATTAGTTGTTGATAGTTTATTTTTTATTTCATTTATTAATTAGTTGTTTTAATTAGTTTAATCACCTGTGTAGGCTAGTTTATGCATTGGGGTCATATTTCCCCCCATTAATGGGTGTCAAGCTTTGAAATTTAGGTTTTGGGTCAAAACGCATTTAATTGAAACCTCGTGTATTAAAGTTGGAATATTAGGCATTTAACTTTCTTTTTCATGCAATGTTAGTGTTTATAGTGATATTCCAAAATTAATCCAAGTGTGACCATTTTCGATTAAATGTTTAATGTCGCATTTTTGGGTTAGTTCCCTTCATGTGTGATGTTTACAATTAATTGAATACGCTCAGTTAAATGTTTTCGAACTGAAATCCTTTTTACGCATTATTTTGCCTATAACGGGGATGTGATCCTGATCTCGTTTTATTGTTCTTATCTAGTTTTATTTATTTTTCCCTTTTTCCCCTTTTAAACCATATCACATTTTACACTTTTTTTCTAGACGTAATAAGTAAATTAACATCCGTCGAACATTTGCTCTGTATTTTTTATACCTGGACTAGATGCTATACTCCATATGAGTGTAGCCATAGTTTAGGTTTTTTACATTACAATCGGAAGTCGATGAAAATGATTGGCGTATCTACACGGACGCTCGATTTTTGCCAACATCAAAATGGCGCAGTTGCCGGGGAGTGTTTGTTATAGATGGTAATTCTTTTATTATTTCATAATATTTTTTTCGTTGTATTTGTATTCTTTGTTTTGCCTTTCTTTTTGACTTGTGCTAAATTATTTTGAGAATCTTAAAATTATGGCGCTCCTTGCGGCTTTGAATTGCCTAATTTGAAATGTCTCGCGATAACTCTTTTGATAACCTTAATTGTTATGGAATAGTTTTTCAAGTTACACTCCCAAGACTATGCGAGAGTACCTATAAATTCTTGAAAATGACCATATTGAGCGGAAAATTCAAGAATTTGTAAATAATCCCTCATTTCCTAGGGAAGGAACTTTGGGAAACGGGGAATCCCCTAGCTATGATCAAACCTCTCAAGAAAGTGTTATGTCTTCTCGTTGATTTGATCATGAGTTAGCTTTCAAGGAATTGAATGAAAAATTCGAGAGTCTTAAATCTTGGTCTTTATAAATAAATGGTCGACACGATGAGATTATTTCTTCTTCATAAATCCCGATTGAGGTTGAAACTTTCATTTTACCTCCACCCATTTTTTAGGAAGAAATAATTATAAGTGATCCAAGAACTTTCGAATTTTAACCACTTATTAATATTTCAAACTCTATTGAGGTTGAAGATCATTCGCTTCCTTGGTTCCTCACTAAAATCGAACCATTAAATTTGTCATAAGAATCGGTTGAAAGTCTTGAGGTCTTTGACCGAATTCTTAAACGAGAATGTTATTTTGAGATGCTTCACTTCATGGTCTATTCACTGGCAATTTCCCCACCTCCCATTCCATTTGAAAAACCTTGGGGATGTGATTTTAATTTTACTGAGATCAATTTGGTCTTTGCACCCTTAGTATCCAAATCCCCCATCACCGGCATAAAAACTTTAATTGGTGATGGTTAATTTCTTACACCTTACACAGACCTTAAATTGTTTAAATGGATTTCTTATTTTTCGGGAGACATGCATTCAAATGAGGGGAAACCAATTATCCCTCGAAGTTAAATTTTATTTTTGGTGGACCCTCAAAATTTTCAACTTTTAGTGTAAAGTTACTTAGAAGTTAAAATTGTAGGTTGTAAATAGTTAGTTTTTCTTTCTTTCTTTATTTTTCTCTCTTTTTAATTTTAGTCTTGTGTAATTAGTTAAAGTTTTTGTAATTTTTTTTGTTATGATTGGTTCTAACATGTTTTGTGAATTCAATGGACTCATACTTATCGGGGATTGCTCTACTTTGGGTAATATCTTTCTTTTCCTCTCTTTTTGTTGTGTTCTTGATTTTCATTGAGTAAAATACAACATTTTAAGATAGGGACATGGGATATTCTTCCCAATTATTGTCTAGTTATATTAATTTGATCACATGTTATTCACTAAGCATGCTTTTGTTGAAAAAAATTGAAAATTTCAAAAATATTTTCTTTTTTTGTTCTCCTTTGTTGAGCATTTACCTTTGTTTCCGATGATAAATTTTAATAAATGCCCAATCCAATTGATAATTCAATGATTCATGTCCTCGATTTTAGAACTTATTAGATTATAGTCCTGAAATCATTAATATTATGAATAACTTCATGAATTAAACTTTAATCCCATGAGCACATGCCCTTTTTCTTGTTTTAATGAATTAGTTTAAGATTTTTATAACTCAGTAATCTTTGTTGCATTGTATATACTTACACCTAGTGAGATTTGGACTTTTATTCGTTTGTGAGTGTTATAGACTACTCTTTCCTCCTTAGAAACGTTGAATCCATGGGTAACCTCACTATTCTTTCAAGTGATCATTCATTAATTGAGTTCATTTATGAAATGTGTTACTTGAGCATGATTTTTAAAGTTATTTTGACACGAGAATTGTATAAACGTTAGGAAATGATCATAGGTCATCTTTGTTATGCTACCCATATTGACCTTGACCTCACATTATATATTTCCCTAGGCAACCCCGTTGAGCCTTAATATATCCTTTTGTTTCATTACACTAAATCCCATAACTAACTCCATATTGGAGTTATAAACCATACATATTACCTTCCATACCTTTTTTTGGAATGATACTTAGGATTTAATTATGTGGTTACAATTAAGCATGTGAGAGTGAAAAAAGAAAAGAAAAGAAACAAGTGAAAAAGAAAAGAAAAAGTGAAAAAGCAAAAGAAAAGAAAAGAAAAAGAAGAAAATAAATAGAAAGATAAAGTTTGTATATGATGTATATAGTGTTCAATAATCCTCGTCGCTCTCCAATTTCACATCTAATGCTTGTCATGAAAATCATTTTACAATTGTGAAATTGCCCGCAACTTTTCATTATCCCGAGTTTTCATCCCCGAACACCTTTGAATCCGTACATATTCATTTCATTTCCTAAACTTAAGCTCAAACCTACATTACAACCCTATAAAAGTCTTATGTCATCCTAGGGTGAATTCAATTCAAAAATTTTAATAGTTTTAATAATATGTGAAAATATATTTTGCCTCCTTTAATGATTATCTTCCATTAAGATTACATGTTTTACATTTTATATATAGCGTTCTTCATTAGTGACATGTGTGAGGCCTAGTTTCCATTTATATTTACTCTGTATGCCCGCACACCCCATGTATTACATCCCATTCATGGTGATTTCATTTGTTGAGTGTATACACCATTAAGAATTGACATATATGCATGCTTTAATGCTTATCTGATTTATAAAAGTTTTGTCAAATCATACCTTGCATGTGCTCGATTTTCCTCCCACTTTTAAGGTTTTAATTCGATGAATTCTTTCTATAATCTTAAGAATACGAACTTTTATGTGAACTCCTTCACTTTGCCTATAACGTGTTTGAATTTTTTTTTTTTGTGATTGTTGAGTTTGTCTTATGTTGGTGATTGGGCATATTTTAAGGAAACTTTGATGTTTATGGGTTTCATCCCTGAAAACTCTCACGAGACGACACTCGTCCACTAGGGCAACATAGGGGTTTAAAGGCTTATTGTATATGCTAAATGCAATCATTTCAGGTAACTTAATTCCTTTAATTATGATCGATAACCAGACAACCTCCATTTTATATGTCTATATGTTTTATACGAGGTATAAACTGAGCTTGTGTAGGTATTACGGTACTTGGTGTAAAGTTTGATAGCGTTTTCGTGGATGCTCTGTCGACACTCGCCCTTGTAGGGGAATTTTAGTCATTCCATAATTTGGGACTTTTGCCCAATGTCTTCACAGGAGATGAATTCCTCTTAATTAGCTTCGCATGGCTGCTGACGGTGCGCAATTTCGAATGATAACGAAGAAGCTATGGGACTGTAAGCGAAAGTGGAACTAAACCAAGTAGATCCAAGTGCTGCTCAAAATAGGGGACTCGCCGACCAGCCTTGGGACCCCGGTCGATCAGTGAATCATATGTTACTCATGATGCAAATCAGTAGCTATTTCCTAAATGATCGATCTACTGTTTTTAGTCGATTGATCGAGCCTGTGGAAATTCTAACGCTACTTTTCTTTTTTTATTTCTTTTCCCTTTTTCTTTTTTCCACTTAGTATATATAAGGGAACTTGTTTTAATTCTTTAGGCATCTTTCATTTTATTTAGTTTGTAGGGTTAGATAACCATGGGGATTTTTGTTGGATCTTCCCTTTCCTCTCACCTCTTTGGGTTTATACCCACTTATGTAATTATATTTTACTATTCATTATCTTCTTTAACTATTCTACACTTTACTTCCTTTTATTCTTGCTTTGTAGTTACTTTTATTGTTTGAGTAATTAGTTGTTAAGAGTTTGTTTGTTATTTCATTTATTAATTAATTATTTTAATTAGTTTAATTATGTGTTTAGTCTAGTTTAAAGGTTGAGATCATATTTTCACCATTATTGGGTGTCGAGCTTTGAAATCTAGGTTTTGGATCAAAATACATTTAATTGAATCCTCGTGTACTAAAGTTGGAATAGTAGGCATTTAACTTTCTTTGTCACACACCGTTAATGTTTATAGTGATATTTCAAAATCAATCCATGTTTGATCATTTTCGATTAAATGTTTAATCTCGCATTTTTGGATCGGTTCCCTTCATGTGTTGTTTATAATTAATTGAATATGCTCGGTTAAATATTTTCAAACCAAAATCCTTTTTATGCATTGTTTAGCCCATAGCGGGGATATGACCCTAATCCCGCTTAATGTTCTTGTCTAGTTTCATTTCTTTTTCCCCTTTTCCCTTTTAAACCTCATAATCTTTTACACTTTTATTTTACAAATAATAAATTAATTAAACTTTGTCAAACATTCCTTGTGGATTTTCCATACCTGTACTAGTTTCTATACTCCATAGGACTATAGTCATAGTGTAGGTTTTTTGCGTTACAGTCGAAAGTTGATTACAATGATTGGCGTATCTACACAGGGCTCGGTTTCCGCCAACATCAAAATGAAACTAGATACTAGACATAATTAAAGCAAGAAATAAGCCTAGTTAACATATGAAAACAACTAATTAACCAACAAAAACAAAATACATGGCAAGTAAATGAAGCACAAAGCATGAAATAAAGGAAATACAACTTAAATTAAACAAAGACGACAATGAATAGTAAAATATACTTACATAGATGGGTACAAACCCAAAGAGGTGAGGAGAGGGAAGCTCCCCAAATGAAACCCTAAAACTAAACTAAATTGAAGATATCTTACAAAAAAAACAAAACTTTGTTTATATAATAAGTAGAAAAAAAATAAAAGAAAAAGAAATAAAAAAGAAACAAGAGTCGAAAAACTATAGGACACGTCGACCATAGCCAAGGGGCTGGTCGATCGCGTGCTCGGTTTGAAATCCCCTACCTTGGTTCATAGGATTAATCTAAATTGTCGATTGACCAAGGACTCAAGTCCGGTCGACTGGAACTCTATTTTCTTGGAATCTTTGGCCCATCATGTGGGAAAAGTGGATCTTCACAAAAATGACCCTAACTTCTTCGTCCGAACTCAAAATTATGTACCGTTTGCATCCACGAGAAGCTAACTCAGTGAATTAAGCTTACGTGGAATCCACTGAGCCAGATATGAAGTGTGAAATGACTAAATTGACCTTGAAATTGAGTGAGACGATGAAACTTCCTCGCAAAGGAACCAATCCACACTATAGGCATTTCCATACGTAAAAAAGCCCAATTATACCTTGCAAAAAGTATGAACATATATAATAAAGGTTGTATAGTTAATGAGCATAAATATAGGGAAAACGGAACACAGAGTAGGGAGTCTCCTCCGCAGACATCCCTTTCGGTGGATGTAAAGGCCCCAACTCCATAAAGTAGGTCCTTTACTTTTCATCTATGACCTTGCATAAGGAAGGAAGATCCAACCTCTCCATGAGATGTTACTTCTACTGCAGTCTCATTGATGAGGGGGTTGGAAATTTGACTAACGTCAAATGTCTATATGAGGAATATGCCGAGGAGGTAAGTTTGCTTATATTTTTGGGGCATGTTTTCTTGGTGTCTACTTTGACTTAACCTCTTCTTCTCTATTTCCTTCAGAATTATAAGGTTTCTACGAGGCAAATGGCCAAATATGAAGACCACCTTGTTCATTATAAGGCCGACAAGGCTTCCCATCAGGCTGAGGTGGGCAGTACAAAGTCTACCACTTTTGAAGCTGAAAAGAAGTCTGCTGCTACTTATTTCCATGCTGAAAGTCTTGATGCAAAGGAAAAAATAGTGGCTACTAAAAAGGCCCAAACTTATGCCAGAGATAATTTCAAACAGATTATGGAGGCTCTTAATGTACTTGAAGCCAAATACCCTAACGCTACTAAATAGGCTGCGACATCCTAAGATAAGGTTGCCAGTCTTGAGGTCTTACCTCTATATCTAAGAGTCATGTTGTAGTCATGCAAAAAACTGTTGATATACATGACATGGCTATCCAAAAGATAGTCGATGAACATGCTGCAACATTAGAAGCTACTAGTGAAGATATTATGTCCATGTTTTAAACTTTACAAAACTTTGAACTGACCATAATTGGGCATACATTCATGAGTAAAAAGAGATGAGGCGGAAAGTTGGCAAGAAACTTACCCGCGGCTAATTGAACCATCTTTTATTAGAGTTTTAATAACATCGACCACACTTAATGCTTGCAGTAATTGAAAAATACTGATGATTTGTCCATGAAGCTAAGAGAAGAGGCCTTGGTAGCTGTGATTTTAGAAGTGGAGGAGATCAAAATTGGTGTGGAAGAAGAAGACAAATAGGAGGAATACGCGGAGTCCTAAATTCTTATCCGCGACTTATTTCTTATTTTTGAGGTAGTTTCTCATTTATGAACTTGATGAACATTTCTTCTGCTTGTATTAAACATCTTTCTAATAAAAAAAAATTTAATTTTCGCTCTGTAGCCTTGTGTGTATATTTTCTTTTCTCCTTATATGCTCTTTGGTCTTCGATGTCTTGTATGCATAACTGTCTCCACTATGTAGCATTATTAGGATTAAATCATAATTACTTATAATTGTAGCCTTATATCTATAACTGCACTTGGTTTAAATGCTAGGATTGATTGTGGCCACAGTTGTCCAAGCTTACTAGAGGCTTGAATTATAACATTTGCAACCTTATTTACTTTTATTATGTTTAATTGGTGTTGCGGCCATTTGGCCTTGTAATTTCTCCTGCAAGTGTGATCTTGAACTCAATTATGGCCACAACCTTAGTAATGTGATTTTGTCTAAAGGCTTCAGATAATACACCGTAACTTTATAGGTACAGTGGCCTCTCAAGGCTTTGGGCATGACTGTGTGGCCTTATAAATGTGATCTTGAACTCAATTATTGTAATAGACTCGGTAATGTGATCTTGTCCAAGGGCTTCAGATGATACAGCATCACCTGAGAGGTACAATGGCCCCTAAGACTTTGGGCATGGCCTGTTGCTTTTTGATCACTATGGTCTTCCTTTGTTACTGCAATGTTCCAGCTCTTGAAATATTCAAAGAATAATGAGGTACTACTTAAAATCCTCCTCAGGCTGCGAAGGTATGTTTAGTAGCTCCCTCAATCTTTTGAGGCTATATTTTACAAGCCCTATAGGCTTTATGTGCTATTAAGGGGTTGGTCTCGAGTCCTTAGAAAAAGAAATTCACTCCGATCAGGGCAACGGATTTTCAAAGGATCCGACCAGAAACACTAGCATGAAGTTCTTGTCCATTAGGATCTCTGTGATGATTAAGTCTGATTTATTATGACTAAGATTTTATTATTGGAGATGAATCAGTACCTAGGCTTTTAGAGACCTCTGCCTCTATAGCCGTTGATAGTGTTTTTGGTCATTTCTACCTCCTCGGCCACAATTTTCTTTCTACTAGGTTTTTGAGAACCTTTGCCTCTATGGAAATTGATAGGGTTTGTGGGTATTTCTACTTCCTCGACCGTAGTCTTCTTGCTACTAGGTTTTCGAGCACCTCTGCCTTCGCGACCATTAATAGATTTTTTGGGCATTTATGCCTCCAGACCGCGATCTTCTTGCGATCTCAAGAACCATATAGATGTCTTCAGGTGTGATTATTGTCAGGTTTGTAGTTAGATATGTTGGATAAAAATTGCAAAGGAATTAAAGAAAATTTTTACTTTTCATTCATATGAACTTGAGGTAATACAAAATTAATTTTTTTGGCCAAACGATTTCCTTGTAATAATTACAAAAAGTAAAAAAACAGTAAAATATCGCCCAAAATGTATTTCTAGTCATGACTTCGTTATTGCTCAATTGAAGGTTAATGCCTCTGTGAATCATCGTAGCATTCCAAGCCTGAATTTTTTTTTAATCTCATTCTTCAGGCACATAAACTTGTTAGTTGTATGAGCATGGCCTTTATGAAAGCTTCACCATTTGTTCTCGTCTCTCCTATCAGGGGGGATTTGACCCTGTCTAACCATTTGAGGAGGCATTCTTCTTTGATGCTTATAATAATAGTTTCTAGGTTGCAGTTAAGAGGGGTAAATTCCTCATGTGTCCCTATTGTATGATCGTCATTCTTCCTTTTTTTCCCTTCCAACAGTTCTGCCATAGTTTTCTTTTGAGACGTCATAGTCTCACTTTTCATTTCAGCATCTTCTGCCTTCAATGCATTTGTGAAGGCCTCACACTCAAGTATAATAATTCTCTATCCGAGGAGATTAATCTGGCTTTAGAGTGAAGTCTGGCCTTCATAAAGATGATTGATGCACCTAATCAAGTGGGCAACGTCATCGGTCTGCTTGTGGCATGGTCTCGACATGCCTTCCATGTTGAGTTCTCTCTAAAGATTAGTTCTTTCTAAAATACTTTCTCTAAGGTAACTACACATAATGAGAAATCTAAGAGTCATAGAGTAAGAAAAGTCAAAGAATTGAACAGGCGATAACGATAGGATGAGGCTGAAGGCCATAAAGCCAAAAAGAGATGAGGTCATGGCTATTACTTTTTATAATGAGTTTCCACCGTAATTTATCTTATCTAATGCGATTTTATCGAATATATGTCATTGGTCAGAAAGGTAACTCGAACGTTAATAAAAGAATCTCAAACTATGATGAGTTTTTTTATGATCCTTAAGGCAATATACATATATGTGTGTGTGTGTATTTATGTGTGTTTATTTTAACCTTAATTAAAAAAAATCATAAATCCTAATTTGGTGAGAAACCCTAATTTTCCATTCTTAAACGCTAATTTTCAATTTTTAAACTCAAATTAAAATTTGCAATTCCTAAACCCTAATTAGTGGCAAATTTGCCCATTTTTAAAACAAATTTAGTGGAAAAATACCCAATTTAGTCAATCCTAATTTAAAACTAATTTTAGTGAGAAAATTCCCTAAATCCTATTTAACCCTAATTTAGTGAGAAACTACCCTAAACCCTAATTTAATGAGAAATTATCCTACTTTAGTGAGATATTATTATTATTGGTATGCATTTTATCATGTAGATGATAAAAGGAGTGCGGGATAATTATTGTTTGTTAGTTTCGTTATTAGATAGTAATGTTGAACTGATTGGATTGATAATACACATATACTTTCAAACTCTCTCATAGTAAACCCTAACAAAATATGTCTTAACATTAACGACAGGTTCTTGTTTGGATTTCACCTCGGTGAGATCCAACACGCATGGGGTTAAGAGAAGGGTAGTGATCAATCAAAACCTTAATCAAACTAATATACCCTTATACCTCATATGTTAAAATAAGATAAACTTAAATTGGATCGGTTGAAAAAGAATAACTAGTTATTGATTAATTAAAGCCATTATTTGTAGAACTCATATTCACGCCTACATATATTTTTCTCAGGGAAAATGAGGCATGGTGATAATCAGTGGTAACAAGAGTACAAGAAGTTACAATTGGACTTCACGTATATATGTTTTATTAGTACACTCCGTGTAGAGTGTACTCCTATTTATAGGTATGGGAATAAGAAGATCGAATAATTAAACTATCTTTCAAATCGTAGAGTTGATCTCCAACAAGAGTACCAATCCGATCCTATTCTATTTTCCTTACCAAAAAGGTGGGATGACACTATAGAGAATATATTTCGCATACATAATCCTGACATAGCCCAAACCTTGTTTACGCTATTAGAGTATGCAAAAAAAACATTCACCCGATATGGATACAAGTACATACACATAGCACTGACATAGGCTGAGATGTCTCACGACATATGGACGTTAAATTGAAGATTGTCAATAAGTTAACAAAGATGTAATTCCGAGTTCATGTCATGGATATCTATACATTAATCATATACACGCTTCTCCTAGTTCCCCGCGTTCAATAATCCATTGGTTTTTAAAAACTAATACCGAATGGATGGAGATTGAAGATATTTTAAGGCCTTACTATATATATATATATATATACTTGATTAGTTAATTATAATTTCATATTATTATAATTATTTAGTCACTTATTAATTTTTATTTTCGCAAATAATGTCAGGCGGTAATGGACAAAATGTACCAAGTGATAATGTGACACCCCAATGAGGATCCTTATCTCGTGCACACCAACAAGAATTTTCATCACCAATTTCTATTCATAACTCCACCATTATTTCAGTCCACTACTCTAAGTACGACTTTAAGTACGAGTAGGCAACAAACCCTCGTTGCTCGAACGCCCCCACCTAGCGCTCCCGACATATCCCAGTCAAATGAGAAAAATCCTATTGGGTTTTACCTTCTTAAAAATAACCCCAAAGGTGATAAAAATGACCTCCGGAGATTTAAAGCCCAGTGTTTGTCGTTTAGGAAAAGGAACGTGGGAGTCGGGAGGAGAAGACAACTAGAAACTTTTTTATCATGAAATCAAAGATGATATCTATGATCAACTTTGCAAGTGGTTTTCATTCCCCCAGCGTTCTAAAGATGGAGAGTGGTCCCTCCGTGATCTATAGGATATGAAAATAAATAAGAAATTGTGGTTAAGAAACAATCCTACAACAGGAAGAATTTATATCCCCTCAACTGCTTTCACTTTAACTACTAGTGAGAAGAAGATCCTTTTAAAGACATTGCTCAACTTGAAGACTCCAACTGGTTATTCGAGTAATTTAAGTAGGATAGTAACCTACCAAACAAATGACTTAAAATAGTGCAAGTCTTAAAACTGGCACACAATCATCCAATTAATCCCTCTGATATTTAGGCATTGCTTCTCTAAAAGCAAAGATCTTTGTCGATCAATTATGCAAATCAATTTGTGTTTACCCTACTTTGTGAAAAAGTGGTAAACATAAGGCACATTAAAGCTATGAAATCAACTTTAGTCGAGGTTATTTGTGTATTAGAGAAATACTTTCCTCCTTCATTCTTCGATATCAACATCCACCTTCTTGAGCATTTACGCGATGAGGCTTTGCTATGTTGTCCCGTTAGATATTGTTGGATGTATCCTTTTATGCTCTTGATGAAAACCTTTAGAGGGTCAATTGTTGAAGAATACGTTAATGTGGAATCATCGCTATACGCTAGGGAATATATGCCAGAATAATAGGTGAGGAGGTTCAATCCTTGTGGAGAATGAGCGATCGAGGAACCTGACCATTTTGAGGGTGAATTGCCTTTTAGGAACCCTAAAAAGGTGAAACTCACAAGTTTACAATACGAGCAAGCATCTCATTATGTCTTTGAATCGCAAGATGAAGTCGAAGACTGGAGAGAGTGAGTATCTACTGAATTCTTCTTGTTTGATTACATGTATTTTATATATTATGGTCTAAAAACTCTACAATTTACCCATAGGAAGTATGAGAAAGAAATTGTCCAAAATCAAAGGAGAAATCGCACGACGACTAATTTTAGGTCATGGGTATCAAAAGAGGTCATTTTCACCGCTTATGTGCGCGGTTATTTATTCATGTTTGGTAAAAATATGCCATAATACAAATTCATTAATAAATGCAGCTTCTGAAAAAAGGTGATGTCTCTTCAATGCTTGCACGCCTAGAAAAAGATCCAAATTTTAATGGGTAAGAGTTTAAGAAATTTCTCACCAATGGTTTTGATTTCTTTTCATATCCATATGGAGGAAACTTTTAACGAAAAATAATGGAATTTCAATTTCTACCCTGACTACCTGTGTCGCTAGCAAAAGCAATAAAAATGCAAAAGATACGATGCTCACCTATTATGGGATAATCCAACAAATCATAGAACTCGATTACTTAGATTTCATAGAAAGAGTATTCTATTGTGATTGGATGAAGGTGGAGGATACTAAAAATTCTTGCAAAATTGATCCTGACTCCAAACTTATTATGGTAGATTTATCAAAGATGGAGAGTAAAGATCACATAGTCGACGAGCCTTTTATTTGTGCCTATCAAAATGTCAAGAAGGTATTCCACTCAAACTCCATAAACGATGGCAATTAGGCTATTGTTAAGCATGCACCAAAGGGTATGACTACTCAAGCAGACGCATTAAAGGCTCCAAAAGAGTTCCAGTTAGCTCTTGATGACATCCCTAATTTGAAGGATCTTTTAGTTGATTTAGAAGAAGACTGAGTATCAAAATATTATTTTATCCTTGTCAATCTTATTAGTATCCTATTATGAGATTGTCCCTAGAAAATATGATTTGTATCCTATTAGTTTGATATATGAATTTTAATTTCGATTTATGAATGTTTAGTTTAATTTTTGAACATGACCAAAAATTACAAATAGTTAGATTTAGGCTTGAAAACATGTTGAAGGTAAAAAATACTGATCAGCCCTAAACGAACTCATAAAAGACATGGACACCTCCCACGGGACCAACGTAACACTTTGCAACTAATTGTATGGTAACGGGACTCCCTGTTTGAGAACAAGACTAAAAATTACAAATAGTTAGATTAAGGCTTGAAAACATGTCATTGAAGGTTGACAATTCAAAACAATCCCCAAACCACCCCACAACAAGTATGGACACCTCCCACGGGACCAACGTAACCCGTAGCAAATAATCGTGTAGTCACGAGATGCCCGAATTTAGAACATAACCAAAATTGCATATAGTTAGACTTAGGATTGAAAGAATGCCATTGAAGGGAGAAAATGCGAAACAACTCTCAAATGCCCATACAAGAGGCATAGATGCCTTCCATGGGACCAAAGTAATACGTAGCAATTAATCGCATAGTCACGGGACACCTAGTTTGAGAATATGACCAAAAATTGCAAATAGTTAGACTTAGGCTTGAAAACATGCCATTGAAGGGAAAAAATGCAAAACAACTACTAAACGTCCTAGCAAGAGGCACAAACACTGCCCACGGGACCAACATAAGATGTCATAAAAGACTGCATAATAATGGGACTCCCCGTTTAAGAATAAGATCAAAAATTGAAAATAGTTGGACTTAGGCTTGAAAACATGTCGTTGAAGGGAAAAAATGCAAAACAGCCCCCAAATGCCACCGTAAGAGGCATGGACAACTATAGAGGGACTAACATAACACGTAGCAAATGATCGTGTAGTCACGGGATGCTCGGTTTGAGAACATGACCAAAAATTATGAATAGATTGACTTAGGCTTGAAAACATATCGTTGGAAGAAAAAAAATAAAACATCCCCCAAACATCGTAGAAAGAGGCACGGACACCTCCCACGGGGCCAGCATATCATGTAGCACCTAACCGCATAATTGCACGATGCCCGGTTTGAGAACATGAACAAAAAATTTGAAGAGTTAGACTTAAGATTGACAACAAGTCGTTGAAGGGCGAAAATGCGAAACAACCCCTAAACGCCCCGGCAAGAGGCACGAACACCTCCCACGGGACTAACATCACACATAGTAACTGATCTCATAGTCATGAGAGGCCCAATTTTAGATCATGAACAAAAATTAATGAAGTTATACTTAGGTGTGAAAACATGTCGTAGAATTATGAAAATGCTCAACAGCCCCCCAAACTCCTCCGCAAGAGGCACGGACACCTCCTACGGGATCAACGTAACATGTAGCATCTAACCATTTTGTCACGGGATGTTTGATTTGATAATAACCATTAATCGGTACTGCAGGAGACAAACACCTACCACATGACCAAAATAATGTATAACAACTTACTGCGTAGTCACGGGCCGCTCGATTTTAGAACATGACCAAAAAATATAAATAGTTAGACTTAGGCTCGAAAATATGCCGTTGAAGGGCAAAAATTTAAAATAACCCTCAAGCGCCCCCGCAAGAGGCACATACACCTCTAACGAGGCCAACGTAACATGTAGCAACTGATCCCGTAGTCACGGGATGCCCGATTTGAGAACATGAAGAAAAATTGCAAATAGTTAGAATTAGGCTTAAAAACATGTCATTGAAGGGCGAAAATACATAAACAGACCATAAATACCCCTATAAGAGGCACTAACACATCCCATGGGACTAATGTAACACGTAGATATTGGACGCATCATCACAGGATGCCTGATTTGAGGACATGACCAAAAATTATAAATAGTTAGACTTATGCTTGAAAACATGTCGTTGATGGCCAAAAAAGTAAAATAGCCCTCAAACGCCCATGTAAGAGGCACAAACACATCTTACGCGCCCAACGTAGCATGTAACAACTGACCGCATAGTCATGGAACTTCCAGTTTTTTAACATGACCAAAAATTGAAAATAGTTTTACTTGGACTTTAAAACATACTGTTGAAGGGCGAAAATGCAAAACAGCCCCTAGACGCCCCTACAAGAGGCACGAACACTTCCCATGAGACCAACGTAACACATATCAACTGATCACATAGTCATGGGGCCACCAGTTTGAGAACATGATCAAAAATTACAAAGAGTTAGGCTTATGCTTGAAAAAATGCCATTGAAGAGTGAAAACGTCGAACAACCCCCAACCGCCCCTGCAAGAGGCACAAACACCTCCCACGGAACCAACGTAACATGTAGCAACTGATCGTGTAGTCGTGGGATGCCGAGTTTAAGAATATGACCAAAAATTGCAAATAGTTACACTTAGAATTGGTAACATGACGTTGAAGGGTCAAAATGCAAAATAGACCCCAAATGCTGCCACAAGAGGCATGGACACCTCCCACGGGATCAACGTAACATATAGCAACTGACCACATAGTCACAGGATGCTTGGTTTGACAACAAGACCAAAAAGTTCAAATAGTTAGACTTATTCTTGAAAACATGCCGTTGAAGGGGAAAAATGCAAAACAACCAAATTTAGAGTGTTCTCACAATTATGCATTTACATATATTTTCCTAAATAAAAAAACCAAGAAAAGGGGATAGGGGTGCCTATACCACAATTTTTAATTTTGAGTGTTCTCTTAATTTTCTACACTTTCAACACATTTGATGTAAAGTTTCATAAATCATAAGAGGCACCCTAGATTTGAATTGTCGGTTACTCCCCAACCTTGTTATTCTTACGAACTATGTGTACCTTGATGCCATTTTTGGCTACGTCGGCATTCCAAAGTTATCTTGGGGATTCAATTCCATTGTTACTTACAACATGTGACATTTTTTAAGTTTTGTTTACAGGCCTCAATGAAGAAGGAATATTTGGAATATATTCACACAAACATTCGTTGTATTTCTATTTGAGTTGTACATATTCACACAAAATACGTTGTATTTTATTTTTTTTATATATATTCACGCAAGCATGCGTTGGATTTTATTACATATTCATGCAAGTATGAATTAGTTAACTTGTGTTTTATTAGTACATATTCACGCAAGCATGCGTTAGTTAACTTTTATTACATATTGGCTAAATATTTATGTCTGGAAATATAAATAGGTTTAAAAGATGTACACTTTTTTTAGAAAGCATATAAAGAAATTTTACATTTTTAAAAAAATTTAATTTGGCCACGGTCAAAAACCATGACCCATATTTTATTTTAATATGAAAAATATTGGGTCCCTTTGGGGTCACGGGCCTGGACCGTAACCTGCCGTGGTGTCCTGGTCATGGGTGGTGACCATGACCTGTGTTCTCCCCTATGGGTCACATGTAGCGATCGTGATCCCTAATTTTATCATGCTTCATATTATCACGGGTGAAGACTGTGACTTGTAGCGGTTATCACGGGTGAAAATCGTTAGCATTGGCAATATTTGGTGTAATGACATTTAATCCACTAGCTACCCTTCTTACACCTAGCATTTCCCCACCACACTCATAACCTATTTCTTCTCCACATGCAATCCATCCTACATTTACCATTATATCCCCATGCATCGACATTTGTCCTATCATTGTACAACCTACTTTATCCCGATCGCGCATTTCTGTTTATAATCCCCATGGCTTTCATTTGACCATTCTTCTAAACTTAGACTCTAACCAAGTTTATGCATCTCTTTACCTTCCTCATTCTCTACAACTAACTCATAAAAACTCAAGCTGTACTTCAGCCACACTCTCTCCCTCATCTCTGCTGACTTCCCATATATTGACCACCCTATGGCCACTTGTTCTAATTCTCCCTTCTTCAAAAATCTCATCCATGAAACATATGACATACTGATTCATGCGTCCCACATGAACACCACACTATGACTGAGGCACTATAAGATCCACGGTGGGTACAAGCCATGCATGAAAAGCTCAATGCACTTCATACTAATCAAACATAGTCTTTCGTTCCCAAACAACCTCATATTCATGTAATTAGATCAAAATGGGTATTCAAAACTAAACTCAAACCCAGTGGTTCTATTGATAGATACAAAGCTTGACTTGTAGCTCAAGGGTACAATCAAATTGCTGTTGTTGATTTTGGAGATATCTTTAGTCATGTCATTAAGCCTTCTATAATATATATTGTTTTTTCCCTTGTCATTACTCAAATATAGTCCCTTCAACAGTTGGACGTGAAAAATGCCTTATTGCATGGGGCTTTACAAAAATAAGTTTATATGAAGAAACCTACGGGGTTTTCTCATCCTCCCTCACCTCATCATGTGTGTACCTCACATAAATACATCTACGGGATCAACCAAGATCTAAGAGATTTGTTTGACAGATTTAGATTATTTCTTCTTATCCTTGCATTATTTTATAGCCGAGCTCTTCCATATTTATTTATCCAACACTCTTCCTAGGCCACTTTAATTATGTTAGTGTATGTTGATGATACAATCATCACTACGATTAATGCTTATATTCTCACTAAACTCATTGCTCGCCTCAGCTGTGAATTTTCAATAAAAGACCTCGGTATATTGCACTAATTTCTTAGTATGGAAGTTCTTCCCATCTATGGTGGTACTTACTCAATCAAAATGCCTACATTGAAAAAATTCTAACTCACACCAACCTGATGTCCTCTCAACCAAGTTACACTCCTTTAGTCATTAAGGATGACACTATTTTCCCCCACCTTAGTTGATAACCCAATCGAGTTTTGGTCCATTGTCGGTGTTGTTTAATATGTCACCCCGACAATACTCACACCATTAACACCATTTTCTAACATGTGCATTCTACCACCTTCCAACATCTCTCCATGGTCAAGCATTTCCTTTGGTATCTTAAATACATCTCCTCTTATGGTGTAAAGACATCTCCTCTTGTTCAAATAATCCATCTATGTTCCATTCGTAAAGTCTATCCGATGAAATCGAGAATTGATTGTGTATATTTCTTTCTTCATATTGCATATCTGGGGGTGTTGATCTTGTATACCAATTTTTTGTTAAGGTGGTTGGAGTTACTCTAGGGTTTTTTATTCTATTTAATTCAACATTAGTAAATTGTTTTTCAATAGTCTGGATATCTTCATCTGCAGTAGATTCTTGGGATGAGTCTGTTTGGTTAATATAGGCATTTTTGTTGATAGTTGTAATATGTCTGTGGGGGTGGGGGGGGGCAGGGTGGGGGTAGGGGTGGGGCTGTTGTGTGTGTGTGTATATGTGGGGGGGGGGGTGTGGAGGGAGGTGGGGAAGGGTGGGGGCTATTGTGTGTATGTGTGTGTGTGTATGGTGGGTGGGGGTGGGGGGGGGGGGGTGTGTGTGTATGTGGTGAGTGGGGGTGGTGGTGGTGGTGTGTGTGTATGTGGTGAGTGGGGGGTGTAGAGGGAGGTGGGGGGTGTGTGTATGTGGTGAGTGGGGGGTGTGGAGGGAGGTGTGTGTGTGTGTGTGTGTGTGTGTGTGTGTGTGTGTGTGTATGTGTATATTTGAATTAACCCATGAATTTGTATTTTTGTATTTGAATTAACCCATGAGTGGGGGGTGGGGTGGTGTGGGGTGTGTGTGTGTGCAGGTGTGTGTGCAGGTGTGTGTGGCAGGGGCAGGGGGCAAGGGGTGGGGGGGGGGGGCAATCTTAACAATTGTATAGCTTTAATTGTAATTTTAATTGTATTGTGACCAGTTCATATGAAAGTAGGATTGCCCCTCGTTGTAAATTAGTAAATTAATAATTGTATACTTTAGTAATTGCGCATTTCATATGAGTAGATGAATTAGAAAGAGTACGGGATAAACATTTGTTGTTGAAATTGTTGTTGAATTATTTTTTGAAAATTACTTTGTATATCGAACAATATATATATATAGTATGATAATTAAATGAAACATACATGAAATTCACAATATATATATACACCTGCATGTTGTTAGAGAGTCTTAAATGTAATTCTCACTTTATTCATGCCAAACCCGACTCTCTTATAAGATATGCATATTGTGATAAAATATAATGAGGATAAAAGACTTTTGTAGTTGACACGGTCGTGGTGGGGGGAGGGGGGGAAGGGGTGGGGTAGTGGGGGTGGGGTGTGGTGATAATATTATATCTGTACTAATAACATTTTTTTATAACAAATGTCTCCTTCAGATATTAAGGCGAAGATGATGATGCTGTTTATGATGATGTCGTCTAGGCTCGGTGGTAGTGGAGGCGACGAGGGCTCTTCCGCCCCTAGGCTCCCCAAATATGGGAAATTTGGGATTACAATCGAGAACAAATCGGAGATATTAGCGAGATCCCTCGTTCTACTAAAGACGGTCATCGGCCCGGGGTTTATGAGTTGGAAGGAGGTGCCATATGAGCTCAAGTTAGCTGTTTGGGCGGCACTACAGGTAATATGTTTATATTTCAATTTCAATTTCAATTTCAATTTCAATTTCAATTTCAATTTCAATTTCAATTTCAATTTCAATTTCAATTTCAATTTCAAATTCAATTTCAATTTCAATTTCAATTTCGATTTCGATTTCATTTTATATTTATATTTATATTTATATTTATTTGCAACTAACATTGTATTTGTTGGACAGGAACAATTCAACTTGGATCCAAAGCTACGCGATCCTGTCTTGGAGCAGATTAGGGAGCAACTCAAGTCGTGGAAGAAAAATATGCGGGCACAGTACTTTGGGAAAACACGAGAGTCCATTATCCAATGGCGTGAATCCGTACCCCCCAAGGAGCCGATCTCATTGGCACAATGACAGAAGTTCATTGAAAATGAGATCGAGGATCGACAATTGGCATCTTGCCAATCGGGGAGGGAAAATCGGGCAAAAAAGATGGACGTGCACTACTCCGGTCGGACCTCTTACGCCGAGGTGGAGCATAGGATGCAGGTAAGATTTAATTTTTCTATAACTGCAGAAATATATTATTCTTCATTATTTTACTTTGCGGGGTCGATACTAATTTTACTTTACTTTATTTTATTTCAGGGGGTAGGGAGTGGGCCAGGGGGTAAGCCACATAGGCTTGATACTTATGTGGCTCTTCGGACGAAGAAGGGGAAGGAAAAGGAGGTGTCCCCGAGCGTCGCGACCACGATTGTAAGTAATCCGACAGTTTAATTTTTTTTAATTACGTTATAATTTTTTAGTTTACTTATTTTACTAATCATGTACTTTTTGTCGTTTCAGGCAAAGCTTAAGGAAGTGCATGAGTCGCAGTCTGATGCCGACAAGGCATCTTTGTCCACAAACGCACTCAGCCAAGTGCATGGCTCTGATCGCAAAGGGAGGATAAGGGGGGTGAGCTCGCGGGTGGCTAAATCTAGGATCATCGAATTGGAGACGTGCGACACCGGGTTGGCTCGAACGGTGGATTCACATGACGCGAAGCTGTCCCGTTTGGAGGCGACGGTCCAAGATATGTTCTCATTCATGAAGCGTACGTTGGGCGGAGGCCGTAAAGGGAAAGGGAAAGGGAAGGAGAAGGCGGTGGAGGAGGAGGTGCGGGAGGATGAGGCGCAGGATGACGAGGATGTGGACCTCGCTTTTTCATCACCGATACGTGCGTACTTCGATGATCCACTTCCCTATTTGGCTCCCCTCCCCAGACCGATGTTGACACTTAGTTGGCCGAGCGTACTCATATTGGACATATTTTATGGCAAGCAGATAGGGCGGGGGTTGAGGGACCCGAATATCATCCAGGGTGGAATAGTTCATGGACGTGAGCTTCAAGAGATGGAGTCCAGGGTGCTCGTCACATATGTCATACCCGGGAAGGAGAACTCCCTATTGTGGTTGCGCGAACAATTCGGCACGATGTATATTAGTGGGTTCGTCAATTCGTATATCGTGTGTCCTACTCACCTCCTCAGTTTTAACAATACACCAGACATGTAGTGACATTGTTTTAAGTTTGAATTGAACTGTTTTAAGTTTGAATTGAATTATTTTAAGTTGTTACATTTGAATTATATCGTGATGCATATTGTCTCTATTTGAATGTATATTTTCATTATCTCTATTTTTTTTAATATATGATGTTTGAACAGGTACAACGTTGCTATAACAGGTACAAATATACTGCTGGGCAGTGGCAGTGGCCATACTGCCCTGCAGTTGTTTTTCAATTCTGCCCAGAATTGTCACCGTCATTAACCGTGACAAGTCCATGACAATGTTGTGTCACGGACGTGACAAATTCTTTTGAACAGAGCCACTACTTTGTCACGGTTGGAAACCGTGACTAAACGTGTCCCGGTCATGGACCGCGACACGACCGTGACACAAAACGCGAGTTTTGTGTCATGGTCATTGACCTTGACAAGTTGGATTTGTCAAGGTCAATGACCGTGACAATTCGGCAGATTTGGTGTAGTGTTTTTTGCAAGATCCTCACTTCAGCATTATAGCTATTCGAATGCTGATTGGGACGGCAGCCCCAACACTCTAAAGTCCAGCTCTAGTTTTTGCATTTTCTTAGGTGAAAATTGTGTATCTTTGTCTTATAAGTGACAACTGGTATCTGAGTTCAGTGTAAAGATGAATATCGACCACTCACTACTTCTACCACTAAAGTGACTTGGGCTTCCTATGTTCTTAATGATCTTGGCACACGGCTCCATTTCATCTCCCCACATTATTTTATGACAATAACAGTGCTTTATATATGATTGTCAATCATGTTCTACATGTGCAGATGAAGCACGTGGAATCAGACTATTAATTCATTTGGGAAAAAGTGGCACAAGGTCAACTGTGTTATATATGCGTATACGAAAAAACCAAAAAGATAATAAATTGGAACGACTTATCTGGATGATGTGGTGTGTGTTAGACACACAATCCTAAGACAGAAATATCGCCCGCACATTAATCAGTGATGCTTTGAGCCTCAGATAATTGTCCCCAGGATTCAACATCACAGTTCATATGATTGAAGCACTCAATGGATGACTTTAAAACCCCAAGAAGTTATGCCCAGAATTGGAGTATGAAGAAGGACGTTTTTGAGAGAAAGAGAGAGAGAGAGAGAGAGAGAGAGAGAGAGAGAGAAAGTATTCTTGAAACTAATCTACATACCCCTTATATGAAGGGATGCATAAACCAGCCACTCCCCAAAATGTGGATGACCACTTCTCCCACTAAACCACTCTCAACGGCTAATTTAAAAAAACGTGTTTTAGTTTTAATCATAAAATAATTTTTAATTAATTAAATAAAACGAGTTTTAACATTAATTAAAATTAAATTAAATTAAATTATTTAAAGAAGAAATTAAAATTAACTGATTATTAGGACCCAAGCCCAAGCCCCAAGTCCCAAGTCTTGATATATAATATAATATTTATATATCTATTTAGGTATAAATACCCTAACTCCTCTTAAATGCCCTTAGTGGGACTTGGCCTCCACTAAAGGAGACACAAAAGTTACCACTAGACTACAAGGTATTATTATAAGTATATCATTCACACCAATAGTTATACACACACACACAACAATCCCCCACATGAATGAGATATAAGAAGAAGGAATAAGGAAAGTTTTGGGCAATAAAAATGTCATTTGTAGGCAGAGGTATCTTTTAGACTTGAACCTTGCTTAGTGTTTGTCCATTGGGCTTACAAACTATTCAGTAAATTACATATCTTGAACTGACCAGTTATTTTGATAAACCAATTCAACAGACTACACACATGACACTTTAACACACTTGTGGTTCACAACAGTTTTGCTCATTAAGGCCATGAGCTATATCCCAGTATCATGAGCACTCTACGAAATTCAGCCATAATTCCCATAGGTAGCGACCCCACTACCACACTCACTTAGGTGAATCTATCAAGAATGTTCTATCATATCCCTCTTAAAAATCCAAGCCATAGATTCATTAAGATTTTAACTCAACTTTTCTTATTACAGGTACCAATACTATTATTATTAACACCATAAGGACAAGACAATGATAAGTCTTTGAAGCGCTTACATATAATCATCCACAATTAGTTTTATCATGGAACCCATATTCTGGGATGTCTATTCATATAGGTTGGGTATCCATCATAATGATTTTACTCATTAGGCTTTAAGCCCATCCCCCTCGATGTTTTGTAAATGATATCTCTTAACAACCCTTTGGTCAACGGAATCGCTAAATTATCATTTGACCTTATCAAGTCAATGGTTATAATGCCATTAGATATGAGTTGTCTCACACTATTATGCCTACGACGAATATGTCTTGACTTTCCATTGTAGGACTTGTTGCTTGCTTTTGCTATTGTCCCTTGGCAATCACAGTGTATAAGTACTGCAGGTACAGGTTTAGGCCACATTGGAATGTCTTCCAGAAATGTCCTCAGCCACTCAGCTTCTTCACCTTCTTTCTCCAAAGCTATGAATTCAGACTCCATTGTTGATCTCGCAATGCATGTTTGTTTTGATGATTTCCACGATATGGTAGCCCCGCCTAATATGAACACATATCCCCTTGTAGGTTTGGATTCCTCTGAGTCTAAAATACAATTAACATCAGTATAACATTCAATCACAACAGGATAGGAGACATAATATAAAGCATAAACCAAAGTAAATTTCAGGTATCTCAAAACTCTAATAAGTGCATTCCAGTGATCATTATTAGGATTACAAGTATATCTACTCAATCTCCGTACTGTATATGCAATATCAGGGCTGGTGCAGTTCATAATGTACATTAGGCTACCAATAATTCTTGAAAATTCAAGTTGTGACATAGATTTTCCTTTATTTTTCTTTAGTTTACTATTTGGATCATAAGGAGTTCTAACAGGAGTAGATTCATATTGATTGAATTTCCTTAACACACTTTCTATATGATGTGATTGTGATAATTTGATTCCCACAGAATCTCATATTATTTTAAACCCCAAAATGGAATCTGAAACTCCCAAGTCTTTCATATCAAATTGTTCACATAACATCTTCTTAGTGGTTTTTATAATACTCATATGTGATCCAAAAATTAACATATCATTAACGTATAGGCAAACAATGACACAAGCATCTCTATGGAACTTATAATACACACATTTAACGGATTTATTTATTTTAAAGCCATCATTAATCATTACTTGATCAAATTTTTTATGCCACTGCTTAGGGGCTTATTTTAGTTCATATAAGGATTTAGCTAGCTTGCAAACTTTGTTTTCTAATCTCTTTACAACAAATCCTTCCGGTTGATCCGTATAAATTTTCTCTTCTAATTTTCCATTTAAAAAGGCAATTTGAACATCCATTTAATGAATTTCCATTTTATAAATGGATGTGAGGGAAATTGGAATTCTAATAGAAGTAGTTCGCACAACCGGATAATAAGTGTCAAAGAAATTGATTCCCTACTTTTGTTTATATCATTTGGCTACTAACCTGGCCTTATATTTTTCTATGGATCCATCACGTTTCATTTTTCTTTTAAAAATCCATTTACACCCTATGGTTTTACAACCCAGTGGCAAGTTAACCAAATCTCAAGTGTGATTTTGCATAATAGATTCTATTTCACTATTAACATCCTCTTTCCAAAATGGAGCTTTGGGAGAGATAAGAGCATCGTGATAAGATTGAGGATCCCCCTCAGACAAAAATGAAATATAATCAGGCTCAAAAGATTTTTCTATTTTACGTCTTTTACTTTTTCTAAGTTCATGTATCTCCATTTCATTCTCTTGCCTACTACTAGATGGCATATTAATGTTCGAAGGAGCATCCTCAAGTCTAGTAGTGGGATTATGTGGAAAAATATGTTCAAAAAATTCTGCATCACGAGATTCAATAATAGTATTTGTAGATACACTATCTACATCCGATTTAAACACAAGGAACCTATACGCACTACTGTTTTGAGCATTTCCTATTGTTGATGTAAAAAACTAGATTATCTCTAATTAATCAATCACAGATAAATAAATTAACAAGACAAAGGATTTTTAAAGTGGTTCAGCCTGATGAAAATGTCCTACGTCCACTGTTTTTGTATTGCTGACTGTTTGCCTGGAATCTTGATAATAGGGTTTACCAAGAAATTTCGAGTCCCCCTCTTATGAGGAAGTTACAATGTTTTTATACCCTTGAGGCTATACATATGAAAGGATAATGCTCTGTTTTCCAGTAGACATATACATCTGTACAATAATAAATGCGCATTTAATGCATAGCTATCTTTTCATTCTGATGCTCTGCACGCTAAGTAGCTCGGACCGATTGAGTTGATCGGTACGCTTAAGCTGCTCGGACTGCCTGAGTTGGTCGGGGTGCCTGAGTTGCTCGGTACGCTTGAGTTGCTCGTCTAAAGTATTTGTATTTGATATATAGGACGCCACGGGTCTTCAAGTGATTGGTCCACGTCAGCAGACTAAATTTGGTATCAACAGAAGCCCCCAATGTTTCGCATTTGAGGTTGAAGGAGAGTGTGGAACATTTTGCTTGAAAATTGCTTGGATAATGGATCTTCATGGATTTTAGGAAAATTTTATAATTCCTTTTTGAGCGCATAATACCAGACTTCATAAATATTTTGAATTTTCACGATCACTTCGATATTCGTTCCCTTTTCTTCTTTTAGCCACCGAAAATGAAAACGTCTTTCCTTATAATCATTATTTCTCTCTATTCCCGAGGTAAAGTATTTAAGTGTGATAGAAATCCTATCATTTTTCACTTTTTAAATCTGTATCTCTAAACTCTTCATCTTCTCTCTATCTTGTACTGTCTTTCTTTCCATCGTTCATTGACAACTGATATTTATTTCCTCTGTAAGATTTTCTTCCTTCCTCTTTATTTTCTTTATTCACCATGGTTTATCTTGTTGAATCGTTAGATAAATTTCGATCTGAGTTTTCAATCCCTTCTTGGGTTATCTTGGAAGAAATTTCTAATCCTTCTGATTATTTTTCTTTGGCTGAGGGACATTGGTTCCCAAGTCTTTTTGTAGCCGAATGTGGCTTTTCTTTCCCACCAAATCCCTTGTGTTTGGAGTTTTGCCAATATTTCGATATTGTACCTGCAAGAGTAGCTCCAAATACATGGAGGATAGTTAATGGCGTACATAGGTTGAATTAACTTCATGGAACTCGTTTAGGAATTCCAGAGATTATGTATTGCTACAGATGGGTTACCAGTGACAGTAACTTCTATTTAAAAACTAGGTTTTTGAATAAAGCGTTAGTTGTCAATCTTCCCGATGCCAATAGGGATTATTTTGATCATGGGGTTGTGATGAAAAATTGGCAACACCCTCCATTAAATGGAGATGATGTATACCAAGGCCCCAAGTGTCCACTTTATAGCAATGGGATAGGTTATTTTTATTTTTGAAATCTTGTTTTCTTTGTATTTGATAAAATGCATCACTGACATTTGATTTTATTTGTTACAATTGATAATAAAAGGAAACTTCCAAAAGAAACCGAGGTTAATATAAAGCATTTAAAACTTATCTGGGACTTGCATCAATCTGTTGCTGAGGAGCATGTTAGATCTGCTTCTTATTTTCTGCAATACAGAAGCTACACTTCGTCTTTTACTGCTCATCCTTGCCCTATGGTGGTTGATCTTGACCAAGTACCAACCTCTGAAATCAGTGTGGAAGGTTCTTCTTCTGACTTAAGCATTCCCATCACTGATTTGATGAAGAAGAGAAAAGCTCCTTCCTTTTTTGACAAGTCTGCCTCTACCACCGTAGAGGTAAAGAAAAGTAAATAATATGTCTCAGCAGAAGGGGCAAAGACTGTAGATGTACTCCCTCCCATTGCTGCCAAGGAAGGTGGTGAGAAGCCCCCTGTGCCTCTAAGTAAGACTGTTGTCATCTCCCCAATAGAGATAATATCTTTAATTGAAAATGCTCCTGCTCCTTTGAGGAGATTAAAAAGAAGTTCTTCTGAGAGACCTGCTGAACCTATCTCTCAACCTTCAAATGTTGAAGGTAGTCTTCCAGCTCTTGTTGCTCCGAGCTCTACTATGAGCTTGGTAAGATCTTGGACTGTTCCAGAATCCCAAGGTGTTGAAGAAACTTTTTCTCGCGAGAAACTTACTGCACTGGCTGCTCAACACCTTAGTTCAGTAAGTATTATTATTCTGACTCCTTTTTTTCTAATACTGTATTCATATATTGACTCAAAATTCTTCCTTTTTTCATCTAGTGACATGCTTTAATAGCATTTTGAAGAAAGATGAAGCCATCAAGGCCTTCAGCTCCTCTAATGTGGTAGAATAAGCTTTTGCTGGATTAACTCGGTCCTTGAAGGAATCTCGTTAAAAGTACGAGGAAGACAAGAGTGCTTGGAAGAATCAACTCGAGTCTGTTGAGCTAAATAGAGATCAAGTTGTGACCGCCTCCAAAGAGTTGGAGAAGAAATTGAAGGAGGCTGAACAGAGCAAAAAGGAGCTTGAGGTCAAGCTTAAATCATCTGAGAAAAATGTTGCTAAAATTCAAGATGTTGAGCAATAAAAAATAGAGGTGGAAGAAAAATTGAAGTCTGCCGAAAAGCTCCTTAGGGAAACGACCTCCTCGGAGAGGCAAAAGAGGAAAGCTGCAGTTAAAAAATCCTTCAGTGCTGTTTGGGACAAAGGTTGGAACAAGGGCCTGGCTGTCATGTCTTCTCAAATGGAGTATGCCAGTGTCAAATATTTTTGGGATGGATGGGTAGCAGCCTTGAAGGAGTTGAAGGTTGCTGAGAATTCTGAGTTATTCCAGCAACACACTCATGGCCTTCCTCCCTCTCCCGGAGAAGAAGAAGAAGACGGGGCTGCTTCAGATGAATTTTTTATGATGACAGGAGAGAAGGTCCCTGTTGTCCAATATTTTGAGCAACTCTAACCAGCCATCACATCTACCAAGCAGATGCCCTTGCTCTGCGAGCAACCAACCCCTTCATCCAAGACCTCTGAGGAAGTCGTAGGAAATAAGTAGAAGGTGTAAAGTTGTTCGAGTCTTTTATTTTGTTGTTTTTGTGGATGTAACCTGGAACTTTGTTTTCCCTTATCATGATGAATAAAATTTGAACTTCATTTGTTCGTTTTAACTTCTCTCTTACTTGTTTTGTCCGCACCCTTGTTGATTTTGTGTTTCATTTTGTCCTTGCTAGTTTGTGGCCAGGATGGAACTTTTATCAGCTCATGATTCAGAGTTGGTGAAGAAATGCAATGACTATTTCAAAGTTGGTCATGCTGATTTTATTGAAGCTCAAATCATTAACATCCTCGGACCAGATGCCTCTGAACGATCAGTTGATGCTTATCAATACTTGAAGTGCCTGCTCGATCTTACTGTAGCCAACAATGTGGCCTATTATAAAATGATTAAATATCTTCAAGGAACGATCGAGGAACTTCAACAACAGTATAAAGAATCCACTACCCTTTTTGCATCAAGGATACGAGAAAAAATATCAACAATTGAGTGCTGACAAAGGGTATGACAAATTCATATCTGCTCATGAGAAGAAGGAGAGTGTTTTAAAGCTTGAAATTGAAGAGGATAGGCATATCGCCAATTTTTTGGAGCAGGAGAACATTGCTTTGCAGGAGGAAATAAAATAACTCAAATCTGTTGCCTTTTCCTCGGGAGCCTTAGTCCCCATTAATGATGAAGGTTTTTCCTTCTTGGAGGTAGAGAATGCTAACTTACGAGATGAGTTAGAAACTTTGAAATGAGATGGACCCTCTACATCTACTCGTGGTAGAGCAAGATCTTCTCGTGGACGAGCAAGGACTGGTCGGGTCACCATTGAAGAAGAAAGAACTCAGTCTACTTTAGAGAATCAAGCCATTCAGTTGATGGCGAAGAACCAAGCCTTGGTGGAAACGTCTAAAACGATTCTGAATTTCACCGGCCAACTCTCCGCCCAGAGTTCTGCTCTTGAAAGTAAAGAAATTCTTACGAAGAAGCTCCACGAGCAACTGAAGAGGTTAACTTATTAGTTTCACAAATAACTCAGAGAATTTTAGATGGTCAAGTATATGAAGCTCTGTACCATCTTGATGCTCGGATACAGCAGTCGAATAATGAGAGGTACAAGCAGAGATTGTTGAACGCTATAGGTGTGCTAAAATTGGAGCAGGTACACGACTTATGGGATTATTATGATCCTGGAGTGCTCGATTTGCCCGTGCCTCCTTTTAATCTTGATATTAGTTAGATTATTGCTCGTGCAATTCCTTAATGCCCGATTTCCAAGTATATCGGTGATTACAGTCTTCATGCAAATTTTGAGATAGCTCATCCAGAACACTTGCTTGATCGACCATCCTTAATGAATTTCAGAATGCTGTGAGATCTAAACTTTATAAATTCCCCTTATGCATTAGATGATCCTCCAGCCGGGGTAGAACCTGTTTCAAAAGCAGAGGGAAAGAAACCAATAGAATATGATATTTAATGTAATGGATTCGACTTCATATCTTGTGTAATCTACTTTTCCTTAATGAAGAAAAAGTTTGTCTTTTGCCATTTCATTTTCTTCGAAATAATTTGTAGAATGCCTTTGTTTGTTGGTTAGTAAATATATATGTATATACTATACTTATCCCATTTGTTGTTTGATTATAGTGACTTGTCACTCATTGGGCCTAAGCAATGGAATGATTTTCTTCCCATGCTCCTGCTTAGTTGTAGTAATCTCGTATGGATTACCTGGTTGCCTAGACAGTGGATGCCTCGGGAGGTCGTCTAGCTTCTTTCCTAGTTTGGTACCAACCAACCGGAGTTGGTGGTTATTGATTTACTGACCAACTGGAGTTTGTGGTAATAAGTCTCCGACCAACTGGATTTGGTGCTATTGAGTTCTCGACCAACCGGAGTTGGTGGTAATGAGTTGCCGACCAACCGAAGTTGGCGGTATTGAGTTTTCAACCAACCAGAGTTGGTGGTAATGAGTTGCTGAACAATTGGAGTTGGTGGTCTTTGATTTATCGACCAATCAGAGTTGGTGGTAATAAGTTCCCGACCAATCGGAGTTGGTGGTAATGAGTTGTTGACCAATCGAAGTTGGCGGTATTGAGTTCCCGACCAACCAGAGTTGGTGGTAATGAGTTACCGACCAACTGGAGTTGGTGGTCTTTAATTTTTCGACCAACCGAAGTTGGTGGTAATAAGTTCCCGACCAACCGAAGTTGGTGGTAATGAGTTGCCAAACAATCGGAGTTGGCGATATTGAGTTTCCGACCAATCGAAATTGGCGGTATTGAGTTCCCGACCAATCGGAGTTGGTGGTCTTTGATTTGCTGACCAACCGGAGTTGGTGATAATAAGTTCCCGACCAACCGAAGTTGGTGGTAATGAGTTGCCGACCAACCGAAGTTGGTGGTCTTTAATTTTCTGACCAATCGGAGTTGGTGGTAATAAGTTGCCGACCAACCAGAGTTGGCGGTATTAAGTTACCGACCAACTAGAATTGGTGGTATGTTGTTTTGAATTTGGGTTTGTGTAGTGTGTAGCATTAATATTCTGAAAAAAATTCAACAAAGAGGAAAATACGGGCGAAACATCACTTTATTCATATTGAAGAAACTGTATTACATAGGACTTTCAATTATTGATAATACTTGCGCAGATGCTCTACATTCCATGCATTCTTGAATTCTTCACCTTCCAATGTTTCAATCATGTATTTCCCTGGATGAACAACTTCTGTTACTATGTAGGGTCCATGCCAGTTGGCTTCCAGTTTGTTCTGCTTATGGATCACTTTCTTCAGTACATAGTCCCCTTCTTTCAAATCACACTTTATCACTTTTTTGTTGTAGAATAAAGTTATTCATTATTGATATGCTGCATTCCTGATTGCTGCTTCTTTTATAACTTCTTCGAGCATATCCAGGTCTAATCGTCTCATCAAGTCACTGACAGGAGAACTAAAATTCAGCACCCTATGTAAGGGTAGACCCAATTCAGTAGGTATGAAAGCCTCACTTCCAAATGTCAACATGTATGGAGACTCCCCAGTTTCTGTTCGTGGTGTAGTGCGATAAGACCACAGCACAGAGTGTAGGTCGTTGATCCAGTTTCCCTTTGCATCATCCAGCCATTTTTTCAAACCATTCAGTAGAGTTCTGTTCGTTACTTCATTTTTCCCCTTGCTCTGGTATGGCCTGGCGCAGAATGGATTTTCAATACATTGGATTGATGACAATATGCAGCGAATTCCTCGTTATCAAACTGGGTTCCATGGTCAGTGATGAATGCATGGGGAAGACCATATCTGCAAATAATATTCTTCCAAATAAACTGATAGACCTTATCATATGTCATATCAATGAGAGGCTCAGCTTCCACCCATTTAATAAAATAATCCATAACAGCAACGAGGAATTTGAATCTTCCTTTGGTCGTTGGAAGTGGTCCGACCAAGTCTATCCTCCACATGGAGAATGTCCAAGGGGACGTTATGGGTGTTCACAATGCTTTGGGAGTTCTTCGAATGGAAGAGAAGCATTGGCATTTATCGCATTTTTTAGCATAAGCTGCGCAATTATCTCTCATCGTTGGCCAATAATATCCCTGCGTTATTATTCTTTGCAACAGCGTCCGACCTGCTACATGGGCTCCACAAGACCCTTCATGTACCTATTCGATCAAGTCTTTAACTTCAGAGGGATGGACATATCTTTGTAGTCCTGCGATAACTCCTCATCTATACAAAATGTCACTGGTCAATACATAATGAGCAACTTTAAACTTTAGTTTCTTGGCTGCGAGTTTATCAGTTGGCAAAGCCCCCTCTTCAATATAGGCCCTGATGGGGTTCATCCAAGATAGTCCCAAGTTTAGGGTAATGAAGTTCATCGTCAAATCCTGGTCTATGCTCCGACTAACTAGCATTTTTATTGGGATTATTCTTTATAGCTTGGTGCGTGTGGCTGATGCTAGTCGAGCTAGGGCGTCTGATCTTGCATTCTCTAATCTTGGTATTCTGATCAACTGAACTGCAATAAAACTTGATACAACCTCCATTACTTTTGTATGATACTTGACCATTAATTCTCCTTTTTCTGCATACACCCCCAGAGTTTGATTTACGATTAACTGGGAATCACTGAATACAATGACCTGCTCTGCCTTCATAGTTTTGGCCAGATTTAGACCCATGATCATCGCTTCATATTCAACCTCATTATTGGAGGCTTTAAATTGAAAACGTAGAGCATATTCTATATCAACCTCATCAGGACTGTTTAAAATAATTCATGCTCCACTACTTGTGGCACACGAAGAGATATCAACATACAGATTCCATATTGGTACTTCATTATCAATTTTTTTATCAGATAGAGTTCCTCAGTGGAATATTTAATACTTCCTTTTATCCTCCCCTGATACTTCTCGATGCTCGTTGGTTATCTTTCCTTGATCGTCATCGGATGGAAGTTGGTCGGGGGTTAAATTTAATGATCCCGTAGCATCCACGTGTTGGTCTATATTTAACTCCTGCTCTTCAGAGGTATCAGAAAGACTGAATTTTGCGATCAAATCAGCTACTGCCTTCCCCTTGAGCGACGATCTAGGCTCATAAACTATGTCATATTCACCAAGTTCTACTGCCCAGTACATCAATCTTCCCGATTTCTTTGGTTTATGCAGAGCTTGTCTTAATGGCATGTCAGTGTACACCACTATAGTATGGGCTTGAAAATATGGTCTCATTCTTCTGCTCGCTTCGATTAGTGCCAGTGCTAACTTTTTCAGCCTTGGATATCTGATTTATGCTCCTCGGAAGGCCTTGCTGGTGTAATAGATCGGTTTTTTTACTCCGTCCTCCACTCTTATCAACGCTGAGCTAACTGCATTGTCTGAAACTTCCAGATACAAGTATAATCTTTCTCCCATCACTAGTTTAGATAACAATGAAGGAGTCCCTAGATATTTATTCAACTCTTGGAAGTCCTTCTCGTATTCATCATTCCACTCAAAAGTTTTTCAGAGTATTTTGAAGAATGGGAGCCATCTGTCTGTTACTCGTGACACAAATCTGTTGAGTGCTACAACTCTCCTTGTGAGACTTTGCACCTCCTTCTTCGTAGTTGGAGATCGCAGTTCCAGTAGGGCCTTGGTCTTTTCGGGGTTCGCCTCGATACCTCGCTGGTTGATAATGTATTCGAGAAACATGCCTTCTCGTACCTAGAATATGCATTAGTGGGATTTAACTTCATTTGATATCTCTCTAGTTGATCAAAGGTCTGACCTAAGTCAACTAGATGATCAGCAGCTTTCTTGCTCTTCGTCAGCATATCGTCAACATAAACCTCCATATTATGACTGATTTGCTCCGCAAACACCTTGTTCATCAGTCGCTGATATGTTGCACCTGCATTTTTAAGTCCAAAAGGCATAACATTATAGCAATAAGTTCCCCTTAGGGTGATAAAAGAGGTACTCTCCCTGTCCTCAGGCTTCATTTTAATAAGGTTGTAACCATAATAAGCATCCATGAAACTCAACAATTCGTGTCCTGAGGTAGCATCTACCAGTTGATCAATTAGGGGCAAAGGAAAATGATCCTTTGGGCATGCCTTATTAAGATCAGTGAAGTCTACACACATCCTCCGCTTGTTATTTTTCTTCTTTACCATCGACACATTTTCTAGCCAGTCAGGATACTTGACGTCCTCAATAAAGAAGGTTTTTTGTAATTTCTCCATTTCCTCCTGTAAGGCTTGATTCTTTTCAGGGCTGAAAACCCTTCTTCTCTGCTTCACTGGCTTGACCTCCTTGTTCACGTTGAGCTCATGGCATAGGAAACTTGGGTCTATCCCTGGCATGTCTTCATAACTCCATGCAAAAGTCTATTTCCTGCGTCTTAGAAATGCTATCAGTTCTTATTTTATTGATACATCCAATGATGCACCAATTTGGGTTGTTCGTTCTAGGTGCTCGTCGTTAGAAAGATACTTTCGGTGGCTTCCATGACCCGGCCCTTCACGAGATGAGACTCATCTCTAGGTCGTAATTTTTCAATCTCTGCATCTTCTATTTTATCCACTTAGTATGTAGTAGTCTTCTTCCTGGATTTTTCTCGTTCTTCCTATTCGGTAGATGAATAGTAGCATTCCCGAGCTACTTTCTAGTCGCTTTTCACAACTCCCACTCCAAAATTGGATAGGAATTTTAAACATTGATGTAAAGTAGATGGTAGTGATTTGAACTTCTTCAGATCTACCCTTCCCATGATGATATTGTAAGCTGATTGGACGTTTTTATCCATTATGAAGAAGCGTACCCTTTATGTTCGATAAGAAGGCCATGTACCGATAAGCATATCCAACTTAATCGTCCCAAGTGGAAAAAACTTTTTGCCAGTAAAGCCGAGGAGGGGCCTATGATATGGCTCCAACTGGGCTAACATCAAATTCAAACTGTCAAAGCATGGGTAGAACATGATATCTGTCAAGCTACCATTATCCACAAGTACTCGTGAAATCACCACTTCTTTCATTCTTATCTTGATCACTAATGGGTTATCATGAGGATATAGTACACCTATCAGGTCATTTTTAGAGAAACCAATGACCAGTTTGTCCTTATTCACCTTCCTCAGGGGATCATCTTCTGCCAAATTTATTCGCTGTATGTACGTGCAAGTTTGAGCCTCATTAAGGTAAGCTTTCCTCTCCACAGTAAGATTTCCAGCTCATGCATCTCCACCTGTAATAGAATTACATTCAAATAATCCAAAATGGATTGAAAATACCTTACGCTCTGGCTGTCTTGGTCTTTTAGGAAGGTCGGAATCATCTTCATGATCTCTCTTCTTGTCTTCTTTTGCTTGACGAGGAGATTTAGATCTTTGCCTTCCTCGGTTGTTGGTTTTTCCATTATTTTGGCGATCAACACACTTAGCCAATTTTTCCCGCCTGATGAGTGCTTCAATTTCATTCTGGAGAGCTATACAACGTTTGGTCGTATGACCATGGTTTTTGTGGAATTCGCAATATTTGGACTTGTCTCTTCTGTCAGGATCTTCTTTCATTTTCCCTGGCCAGGCTAGCTCCTCGCTATTCTTGATCTCCTCCAGAATGTGATTTATATCTACCTTCAAAGAAGTATAATTTCCAAATTTCTTCATCTGCTCCAGTGCTTACTTTCCTTTCGACTGCCTGTTGCCAGCATTGTTCTTTGGATCCTTCTTTTTTATTTTACCATCTTCAACCTTAGTCTCTTTAGTGTCTGCATTCTTCTTTGCAGCCATAGCTTCCTCGGCGTTCATGATTTGGGCTGCTTTTGCGATCAGTTCTTCCATAGTCCTAGGCGGATCTTTAGCCAAAGTGTAGTACAACTTATCTGGCAACAGTCCACTCATCAGAGCAGTAAATACTGTTTTCTCCTCGTAATCAATTACTTCAAGTTTCTCGTTATTAAAATGATTAATATAGTCTCTGGTGCTTTCACCTGTTTTCTGCCTAACACTCAGCAAGTGTGCTACTCGTTTGACTGGCTTCGCTCCAAAATAGAAGTTCCCTATAAAGAGCTCTGCTAGTTGAAGTAAAGTTGCAATCTTCCCCCGAGGAAGGTTATTGTACCATATCTGGGCTGACCCTGTGAGAGTTCTTGAAAACGCCCTACATCTCATCTCATCTGGAACCGCATAGATATCGGCAGCAGCTTGGTATTGTTCAATATGAAGTACAGGGTCAGTTTTTCCATCATATTTGGGCGTCACCATAGGAGCTTTGAATTATGATGGTGTTGGAAAATCCACAATTGTCTATACGAATGTTGTACCTTGGACGAAAGTTCTTTGTAGAGGATTCTTGACCTTAGCCATTTCCCCTAATCTGTCCTCCAACCTTTGAATAGAGCCTTTCCATGCATCATTTCCTACCTCGAGCCTATTTGTTCGAGCAACTGATCGTGTTGAGTTTTTCTCTTGGGACCTTTCATTACGGGATGTTGGGCGTGATTGGGCAGAGCCTTCCCTTAGATCGGATGGTCGTTGAGAGCTCCTCGACGCAATCCTAGGAGGACTTCTATTCCTCTTAGGGCCCAATCAATCAAAAGGGGATACTCTACTCAACCTCTCTAGAGCGCTAGCCCTTTCTAGAGTGAGAGTGATATTTCGGTGGGAATCAGTAGCTCGTACTGATGAAGTCCAGCCAGGTTGATACGAAGGATCATTTGATCTCTCAGTACGATATGAGTCAGTATGTCAAGTGATAATGCAATATATAGCACCCTGCCGCGATAGTACTCTTCCGAAGCCGCGGATGATCAGACCACACAGGGTCGCGGCAGTTACCACAGTCAGGACGCGGCCAGATCTCTCGTAGGGTGCGGCCCCCTACATCAGAGGCCGCGGCACCCCACCTTAGGGCGCTTCACTACTCGGCATTGCTTACTCTACGGGCTGCACACCCTTATCCACAAGTGACTGCAGACTTGGTACATGCCACGTGTTGTGGGCACGTGACTCAACTCACTTCCTTATAAATAGAGGACCATACCCGGAAAAGGTGGGGGATCGATTCCACATACGCCCAAGGTAGGCTCTACAATACAGATCCTCACTACACAACCTCAACACACAACTTGGAGGCCACGCATCCACATCGCAGCCGCCTATCCAGCACCCCGGAATCCTCAGTACTGCCATGTACTCTCCATTATTCTCATATTTGTATGCCACTTTAGGCACGATTATACTGTACCATGCAACGCATATAATGAGAACGGAGCAACACAGTGATGTAGGCCTATTTTAAAGGCTGAACCACTCTATATCTTGTCTTCTCTCTATTTACTTGCTTTACTTGTTCATCACACACTTCACACATTATCTGCTGATGCGAGAACGACAAATGGACGATTTCTCGTATCATCAGTTTGGCGCCGTCTGTGGGAAACGAGATACCTTAATCTTATTTCTCTATGTTTCGAGTTCTTGAACACCTTATTCTATTCACGGGGATCCTCTGGATCATCATCCCGTGAGTAAATTTTGGTTACTGAGCTCTATTTGATACTTACACCCTTAAATGGGTATTTCATACCTTCAGATCTGTTCTCGGGTCTCCATTTTATGACCTTAGATCTATTTTACATACCCCTGTGACATCACCCCACCTAGATAAAGCTGGAAGGCTTGATGGGCTTCAGCCCCATAAATGTGGGTGATTAGGGAAGAGTTATATTTACTCCCTTTTTGTTCTTGTCCTATGATCTAGGGTTTATCATTAAAATTGTGCCATTGTGTGTACCAAGAGGTTATTCTCTCATGGACAGACCCTAGTAGGCATGCTATCCGCGTGTTCCGGGAGAAAAACTCAGTTTTGGGTTTCAATCTTAGGATTTTCCCTGTCTAGGTAGGGATGCGGCGTGGTAGTTCAACTACCTAACATGTCGCGGCCTCTACTGGGGTAGGTATGTTGCAGAAGCTTCAAAACATCAAGGAACATTCGGGTGGCCTTCAGCTCAACCTTGGTGATATCATTCAAAGGCTGCGGCAGTGCACTTGTGTGCCATACTTGCCGCGGCCTCCTCAACATATCATGGGGCAGTTCATTCCCTTCCCCCCCCCCCCCCCCAATACTCCTGTTATTACTCACTTTTGTTAGTTTTGTCTCAGATTCTATATACTCTATAAAGACTAACAAAAGCAGAAATGGAGGGGGAATCCAGCCAGAGCATGGAAGTCAAGGATGAGATTGTGCAACTGTACAATCACCTTAATCACCTCTATGACAGCCATGCTTCACTTCAGACCCAGGTAAATTACCTCACTCAGAGGGTGATGATGCTAGAGGCCGCAGCCAATCAAAATACAAACGCAGGTCCGAGAAGAGCTTTACCTGCTGCGGCAGTCAAAGTAGCCGCAGAACCAACTGGCAAAAGGTAGAAAAGGGAAGCAGAGAAATCAGAGAAAAAGTCGGGCGTCTATACGCCGTTGATTTTCCCAATTGTAGAGATCTTTGAGTGTATCAAAGAGGACAAGCTTTTGAGGTGGCCAGAAAAGCTGAGAGCTCCACTCCACAAGAGGAACAAAGCCGCCTGGTGCAAATTCCATCAGGACCATGGCCATGAGACAGAGCAATGCTATGCTCTGAAAGATGAAGTCGAAAGGCTGATTGGCCAGGGGATGCTGCAGCGATTCCTGAAGAATGCATAAAGGGCTCAGCCGGACCTGACAGAGGCTGCATGCCACACCTCATCCTTAGCCTTTTTCAATTCAACTATTTCTGTCTATGCTTTATGTAGCTCATTAGAGCCCGAATACTCAAGATTTTATGTTTTATTAGCAAAGCCATTAGCTGAAACATACATATATAAATATAATGAATTAGCAAATTTAGGATAAATTTGATTCCTCTCTTGTTTTCATAATTTGTCATCTCACGAAAAGACCTTTTGTCTTAAACAGAATCCAAGGGAAGAATAAAACATTATCTTGGAAGATTATTATTATTTTGGGATGCACCTATGGAGGGATTGCGGTCTTAATTAGCTCAAAAGTTCTCCTCACGACGTGCGACTGTATCTTATCATATGATGATTATAATCAGGAAAACATCCGAGGATTCAGGGAGCTTTTATCAGCCACGGGGGCTTACAATGCCCGTTCTCAGCTCTCGGGACGCGTCATCAAGCCGGGAGGCTTATAATCTCTGGCCGTGGAGGGCTTTATGTATATCAGTAGCTGTGGGTGGCTTCATAACATAACCCAGCCTGGAGAGGCTTGATAGTGTCTCACACATTAGCTGTGGGTGGCTTAACAATGTAACCCAGCCTGGAGAGGCTTGATAGTGTCTCACACATTAGCTGTGGGTGGCTTAACAACGTAACCCAGCCTGGAGAGGCTTGATAGTGTCTCACACATTAGCTGTGGGTGGCTTAACAACGTAACCCAGCCTAGAGAGGCTTGATAGTGTCTCACATATTAGTTGTGGGTGGCTTAACAACGTAACCCAGCCTGAAGAGGCTTGATAGTGTCTCACGTATTATCCATGGGTGGCTTAATAATATAACCCAGCCTGAAGAGGCTTCATAGTGTCCCAAGATCGACTAAAGGTAAGCCATGGACGACAATCGAATCAACTATTGGAAGCTCAGTCATCATGATCATGAGGCGTGTCAAACCCGCAGGAGGATGGCCTCAGTTTCCCAGGGGCAAGGTTCTACAGCCCCATTATCTTGTCAACGGTCAAATAGATGCCGCGGCATCTTCATCCACCACAACCTTAGTGATGGATGGTAACCCGCCAGTTAAATGGAAAAAGCGGCCGTTGCTCGTTCAAATCGCCGCGGCATGTACAGAAAAAGGAAGAAATCGCACCGCGGCCTGGGGTGACAGCCTAAGGTAGTGTAAGGCAATAAAGGGCCAAGGTGACAAAGGAACCGCGGATGATATACAAGAAAGTGCATGGAATTATGCTATGCTGCCGCGGACTTGGTTACAAGTTCTACAAGTTCTTTCAATACAAAAAGTTGGTTACAAAGATGAGAGGCAGTAACATACAACCATTCATTATGGATGGCAGAGTATAACGCGCAATGCAAAAAAGAAGAAAACATTAAGCAGAGATAAGAATATGGCCGCAACCTTGGTATTAATAAATTTGGATTACAAAAATAGGGGCCGCAGCCACAGCAAAGTTCGAAATTACAAAGTGCAACTTAAAATTCAAGAAGCCGCGTCGTCATCGTCATCAGCTTCATCACCGCCCGCGGCGGTCTCTGTCTCCTCGTCCTCTGCCTCTGCTTGGGCTATCAGCCTTGCCCTCTCTTCAGCCGCGGCCCTCAGCTCAGCAATGCACTCCTGATGTTCTGCATCACTTAATTTCCAAGAGAGGACCGTATCCTTGGCATCAGGGAAATTTCTAATGATTCTCTGCCGCAGCTCCTGATAGCCGCGGAGGTAGGCCCTGTTATTTGTAAGGAAGAAATCCTTGGAGCCTTTGAAGGACTCCACGGCATGATCTATAGCCAGCTGGAGGGCGTCGCCGTGATCAACTTCCATCTTTTTGATAGCCGCGGCATGGGCTTCGTCCTTCTGAGCAGACTTGGCTTCAAGCTCTTGGTATTTTTGCTGGAGGAGGGCAAGCTTGGAAGTTGCAATCTCCGCAACACGGGCGGCTTCAGCTGTTTGAGCTTGCGACGACTTCAGAGATTCCGCGGCCTGATTGAAATTCTCTTCCGCTTCCTCTCTGGCTTTATTGGCCTTCTCCAGGTCCATGTGGGCTGCCTGGAGGGCCGCGGCAGATGATGTTTTCCCGGCCTCAAAAGAAGATGCCCGAGCCGACTGCAGGTCCGCAGCATGAGCACTCTTCTCGGCCTCTTTCAGCCGGTATAAAGCCTCGTACTTTCTTTTTTGGACTACAATCACGTCCGCGGCCTGTATATGGAATAAAAGACGTTAGCAAAAGCAAAAAATACGAGATACAAAGACTATGATGATTGGCACGTACCCTGAGAAGGCTGTGGAGGCCACAATCCTCCAGGTCTTCGTGATCCTCCCCAACAAGTCTGTCGAGGTCCGCGGCATCCAATGCACGCTTCATTCTCCGGGCAGCCTTGGCAGTAGTGTCCCAGGAGGAATTTGGGTCAGGCTGCCTTAGTTGAGGCCTTGGCCTACCGTCTGGCCCAGACTCTCCGCGGAATTGGGGAGGCGGCAAATTTGCGTTGACGGCCACAACATTGGGTGGGGGTGGAGAAGACGATGGTTGCCGGGGAACTTCCGCTGGCAGAAGTCCTGCCGCGGCCAAATTTTCCCCTATGTCATCATCAAAGTGTTCATGACGCATAGGGGCTTCATCGTGAACCACTTGATCCGCGGCAGGATCTGTGGGTTTATCAACAAAAGAAGTCGCAGCCTGTACCTTGGCCCTAGACCGCTTCCTTTTCCTTCTCCTCGCGGTGTTATTTAGGACGACCGCGTCCTCATCCATCTCTGCCAACTGCGCGGCCAGCAGTTCCCTATCAACCTCCTCACCTGGAAAATAATGGCATGAGTTCAACAAATTCCAAGAGAATAAAACGACCGCGGAATGAGAGAAATGGTACAGTTAATTACCTTCTGCGCCCATCTGTTGAGGAATTGATTTGTTGGGGAAGAATCCCGCCCCAAATATAGTGGCCGATGTTACAAGTATGCTGAACTTCTTGTGTTCAGCAGGAAACTCCGCGGCCTCGGCAACTCTTTTTTCCTGCCGCGAGTTCAAGTGCAGATTGTCAAGAGCTGCAGAAAGAAGATACAGTTCCAAGTTAGTAGTAGCCAAGAGAAAATAAAAGACTCCTAGAATCTTATACCTAGTTTGGAGGGTGAACCCCATTGCCGCGGCATTTTGTATGATCTATCTCTCTCGTTCTCCTCTGGGTGCATCTCCCAGCCTTCACCGGAGATGTAAAAATATTTCCCCTTCCAGTTTTTTACGCTGGTCGGTCTCCTAGTGTATAGGGTCTCGTCCCTGTCGCGGCTAGAAAAGTAATAGTAGCCCGCGAACTTTACTGAGTTCTCCTTTGGGCGGTAGAAGTGGAAGAACTCCGCGGGAGTAATGTCCTTTTTGAACAACTTCTGCCAAAGTACAACTGCAGCAAGAACAGCTCTCCAACCATTGGGGTCTAACTGAGCTGGAGCCAGCTTCATCGTCTGGAAAATGCGACGGATGGGAACGGGAACAGGCAACCGCAGCCCATAGATGAACGTGTGCAAAGGGAAGCAAATTCCATCGTCATAAAGTGCCGTGCACGGTCTCTGGTTCGCGACAGGGGCTGAACATGTCAAGTTTTCTGGAAACTCGAAAGCCTCAGCAACCTGCTCAACCCATTCTTAGGTCATCGAGCCGCGGATGTCGAGAGCGGCCAATGGTTTTGCAGCCCGCCCAGATGTACTTCCAGGCTTATTTCTAGAAGCTGTGGCAATCTCTCCTTCTCCCATGGGATGAGTGCTTGAATTGGCTTCCTCCTCCATCGAACGAGATGGGGAACCCTTCCCAGATGCAGAATCCGCGGAGGTTGAGTCAATTACCACGCAGTTCGGGCAATCTTTCAGTTTGCAGGGCCCAACTGATCTTAGAGGCGGCGCGGAAGTAAGTTCTGGGGGAGAGGTCCCAAAATGCTTTGCCCAAAAGCCTCTAAGGAACTCGTCCGGGTCAAAGCTCATATGGCTGCAGCAGTACCTGAAAAGCAGAATTCGCAGTTAGGCGCCGCAGCCAGTATGACTTGTAAGACTTCAAGAAGCCGCAAAAGGTTGTTTGTTTTAAGTCTTGAAGGCTGGAATTACGTCCCTAATACAGTTATTAATAAGCGAACTCTATTGCTTATGGGACCAAACGGCCCAAACTGTCCGTGGACAGTTCCATTTTATGGAACCTGAGCCGCCGCGGAAATGAATTAGAATTGCCTTAAGGCATCACCGATCGCGGCTATTCCTAATTTTTCAAACAGTCCTAAATGCTCTAGTAGCAACTACAGTTATTCTACATGTATGTCTTGGTCCCAAGGGGAATGTGTATGTAGATGCCGCGGATGTGGACTTAAGGGACCGCGGCCATTTGGCACATTAGCGCAAAATTGCTAATCATATTGTGCCGTGGCATTTATCCTAAACAGTTGATTAACAAAATTTTACATATCCTAAGATCAAATTCACAAAAGGTGGAGTTTTCAGCTATGAATGTCAAGGACAGTGGTATGAATGTCATATGCAGCAGATGTGGAAAAAAAGCAAAACAAACATGTAAAACCCTAGATTTCAGGCAAACGGACGAAGAAAGGCGTAAACAACGAAGAAAAGTGAGAGTAGTGGTTGAAAAGTCACCTGGAAATGAAGAAAACCGCGAAGAACAGCCTCACACCACCTTGGAAACACCACACGCAGCTTCGAACCACCTCGGAAGGCTGTCAAAAAATGCAAGAAGGATTGTGCAGAATTTCGCTCTCGATTTGCTCTCACAAGTTTTGGAAACGTAATGAAGTCCACGGCCAGAAACAATTTATATAAGGGAGCGCGGAAGACGAATCGTCGCTTTGGAAGCACCGCGGTTACTAGGCTTATAAGCCGCAGTCCCAATGTACTTCCCTTGGCACAACGGCTTGGGGGCTTATTGATAATGCAATATATAGCACCCTGCCGCGATAGTACTCTTCCGAAGCCGCGGATGATCAGACCACACAGGGCCGCGGCAGTTACCACAGTCAGGGCGCGACCAGATCTCTCGTAGGGTGCGGCCCCCTACATCAGAGGCCGCGGCACCCCACCTTAGGGCGCTTCACTACTCGGCGTTGCTTACTCTACGGGCTGCACACCCTTATCCACAAGTGACTGCAGACTTGGTACATGCCACGTGCTGTGGGCACGTGACTCAACTCACTTCCTTATAAATAGAGGACCATACCCGGAAAAGGTGGGGGATCGATTCCACATACGCCCAAGGTAGGCTCTACAATACAGATCCTCACTACACAACCTCAACACACAACTTGGAGGCCACGCATCCACATCGCAGCCGCCTATCCAGCACCCCGGAATCCTCAGTACTGCCATGTACTCTCCATTATTCTCATATTTGTATGCCACTTTAGGCACGATTATACTGTACCATGCAACGCATATAATGAGAACGGAGCAACACAGTGGATGTAGGCCTATTTTAAAGGCTGAACCACTCTATATCTTGTCTTCTCTCTATTTACTTGCTTTACTTGTTCATCACACACTTCACACATTATCTGCTGATGCGAGAACGACAAATGGACGATTTCTCGTATCATCATCAAGATTGAGAGACCTCTGGGAATAACGTTCTTCTAGTTCTTGAAGATGGCAAATGGGTATTTCTTTGAACACTTTTTTGTCCTGATTGAGTCGGCACTCCACCTTAAACAGTTTGTATAAGTTGACGCATGGTTTCTTGCATGGCCGTTTGGCCTTGGGCTAAATTATCCATTATGACGGACAGATCTTGAATATTTGGGGGAGTAGAAGGATTTGGAAGGACCCCCGTGTTTCAATTACTGGATTCTGGATTTTCAGCCATAGATGATGAATTATTTTGGTGAAAAACGCTAAGCACAGTCGTTTCCCACAGACGGCACCAATCTGTTGATGTAAAAAACTAGATTATCTCTAATTATTATGAAGGCTTAGCTAAACACCCCCACACTTTTAAGTATTTATATGAAGGCTTTCTTCCTTTCCACAATTCATAAAGAGATTTATCAAATTTCTTAGGGGGGATGTTGTTTAAAATATAATAGGCTGAAAGTATCGCTTCACCCCATAAATTGTGACGAAGACCCGAGTTGTTTAGCATACCATTTACCATATAATTTAGCGTTTGATTTTTACGTTCCTCCACACCATTTTGTTGTGGACAATATGGTGCCGTAGTTTGATGTATTATGCCATGTATTTTACAAAAATCATTAAAAGGCTCAGAATATTCTCCTCCTCTATTTGATCTCACAATTTTAATTTTTTGATTTAGCTGATTTTCATCTTCTGTTTTATATAGTTTGAACTTCTCAAGTTCTTCATCCTTAGATCTCAAAAGATATACATAACAGAATTTCATGTGATCATCTATAAAGGTGATAAAATATTTTTCCACCCTTTGTTTGAATTCCTTTTAAGTCGCACAAATTGTTATGAATTAATCCCAAAATTTCAGTATAGTGTTGTATACTTTGAAAAGGTTTTCTTTTGAATTTTGATTCAACACATATTTCACATTTGTGTTCGACATTTGCTGGCAGTTTAGGAATATCTCCTAAATTCATTACTCTTCTAAGTGAAGCAAAATTAACATGTCCAAGTCTACTAGGCTATAAATATAAGGAATTAGAGAGATAAGCAGAAGAATTAACTACATTAAAAGCAGAGTCAACAATTACATTTAGTTTGAATAATCCCTCACACATGTAACCCTTTCCCACAAACACCCCATTTTTAGATAAAACAAACTGATTAGATTCAAAAACCATTTTAAAACCCTTTTTACTCAACAGCGAGCCTGAGACCTTTTCTTTTCCAGTAACAGTAGCCACTGAAGAATTGCCCATGTAGACCTTTTCATCACTTTCCACCACCTCTTAGTGGAAAAAACACTCCTGTCTCCACAGATGTGTTGGGTGGCCCCAGTGTCCACCCACCAGTCCTTAATGTTGCTAACCAGGTGTGCCACTGAAATAACAACAGAAAAATTATTAGTTTCAACAATTGAAGCTTCAGCCCCATTTGGTTTTTTGAAATTCTCATTGTTTTTCAGGAATGTTTGCTTTGACAACCATAGCCGTGGCAACTTCCCTTTTTTCCCTTAACGCAATTATCCTCTTCAATCCTAAGTCTAACAGTGAGATCTTCCATAGTCATATCTTTACGTTTATGTTTACGATCATTTCTAAATTCTTATCAGGAAGGGGGAAGTTTCTCAATAACAGATGCGACTTGAAAACCCTCACTAATTGACATCCCCTCAACATGAATTTCATGAATAAGGACTTGAAGTTCTTCTAATTATGACAAAACAGATTTTTCGTCAACCATTTTAAAATCCAGAATACGACTAACAACAAATTTCTTAATTCCAGCATCTTCACTTTTGTATTTCTTATCTAACATCAACCATAACTCTCTAGCAGTGGGGACAGAAAAATAAATATCATATAGGGCATCATCCAAATTGTTCATAATATAATTTTTGCACATAAAATCAGATTTTTTCCAAAGTTGCTGGTTCGGTCTCTTCAGAATTATCTTCCTTAACTTCTAACGTGTGATCGAGTTTCAACAGGTTCGGATAAAATTGCATTTTTTGTTGCCAACGTTTACAATTCAAACCAACAAATTTTCCAGGCCTAGCAGAGACAATTGCAGCAAGATCAAAACAACAATATGTTCCATTTCGCCATCAACTTGCACACATTTTCACCAAAGCTATGTCGGCAACCTTTTTCCACAATTTTCGTCATAATCTTGGTGTTTGGCCGCCTCCCACACCAAGCTTGATGGGGAATGATAATAGACCACACCACCAACATGCATACTATGTCAACCTCATTTACATCATGTGCCAAGTCAAAACTATTCCTCGTATCACAGGACATGAAACCCATATTTGTATCCCACTTCTGTACCATCCGTAGTTGTTCTTCAACCTGTTATTGTAATTGTTGACTCCCACTCTTCCATATTGTTTGTAACTGTAACTGCTGTAACCTTTGTGTATATGTATAGAAATATACAACAATAGTAAGATAACGAGTTGCATTGTTTTAACTCATTTCATTTCTTTAAACTCTAAAATTAAATAACAAATAATGCAGTTAATGGGTAGGAATGCTCACATAGGTAAGAACTAAAAATAGCACACACCATAGTCAAAACAAATGAATAGTCATATATTCTTCATTTAGATATTACAAGATATACTTTAGTAAACCACAAAAAAAACTTTCAATTAACTAAATGCGAGAGAAAATTATCAGAGAGATTTACTTAGGTCCACCCCCACCGAAATGTCCATAAAATTATCATTTTTGTTTTCAAAGAAACCAAAATCATTTTACCCATACCAATCATTATATAGTCAAACGTCACCCATTTTTAGTTACTGAATAATTTCGATTGTTGTTCGCGTAGACCATTTAATCAAACAATAATGATAAATTGACACATAAATTTTATTAAGCAAATATTTCCAGACTAACAAACAATATTTATGGACTGACACATTTTATCACTAACAAATATAGTGCTACATAAATTTATAGAGTAATTGTTTGCAAAGTCTTTTTTTAATAACTCTACCATTATTATTTATGGTTATTTCTTGAGGAACCACAAAGTTTACTCAAAAATATTAGAGTGTATATAAAGATAATCGTAGACTTTTATTTAAAACTTAGACAACGGTGATTTGAAATAAAATATGATGTGTCCTTAGCAGCCCTCCTATTAATTGGAGTCTAAACCCCGAATTCTTCTTCTTCTAAAAATTCCAATGTTTTAACCTTCGCTGAAAAAGAGTCTCATATCCGTATATAAATAACTAAGAGTCTCCATTTAGGACTAGATGCAGAGGGAGGTTAAAATAAAGATTTTGGGCTTTTCCTATCAAATTTTATGAAATATTGAAGGGAAGGGTCATCCTCATAAAGATGGGACTAAATCGTTTCAAAACAAATTTAGGATCCAAATGGTTACAAAAGTCAAAGTCCCAAAATTTACTCATATATTTGTATATTATAGTGTAAGGATGTGCCAAACAGTATATTATATTAAATTTTATTTACATTTTTAACAGATTATTATGAACTTTTACTGTATAGTTCAAAAATAATGTAACACGTTATAATTGAAAGAATCTTCATTATATAATATGAAGATTGGTTGTACGAAGATCAAGTGAAACAAGAATTTGAATTACGGAAAAAAACTCTGATACACTATGAAAACCGAGTGAATCATTTTATTTTATTCCATTAGTGGGATGTTGTTATAAAAATGTAGACTTGTCAATAGGTCGTGTCGTCGTGTTTGTGTTGTTTTTTTATCATTTTCGGATTTTATTGGGTCTGTGTCTAAACGGGTGACTTTTTTATTTTGTGAAAAAATCATATCCAAACTCGACTCGTTATGATGTCGTGTCGTGTCGTGTTCACTCGTTAATAACCATTAAGATAATGAATTATTTTGAATTGTATATAAGTTAACATATTATTTCATTTTTGAACCATGACATTGCTAAATCTCTCATTTAGGAAAATTTATTATGATTAAATTAACATTATGGTACATAAATTATTTATAAGTTCCAAAAGCATATCATATTTACTCAAATTAATGGGTCATAACGAGTTTTATCGGGTATTAAAGGGTGAAGGGAGTCAACCCTAACCCGACCCGTTAACTATCGTGTCTTATCGGATTGACACTGATATGACCCGAACTTATTAAGGGTTCACCCATTAACTTATAATTTCGTATCGATTCGTATCGTGTTATCGTGTCGTACCTCATTTTGTCTGCTCTACAAAAATGTGAGTAACTTTTCTCTCCGAATTTTCCCTACGTTCATACTGTTAAATATTTGCTAAAATGTATAAACTATAGTCTTCATTAAATTTTTTCTTTTTTCCAAAAGGCACCATATGAGCAATCGGTTTCCAAGATGAGCCTAGAAAAATCTTGCAGCGATGTTCACATTGCCTTATCCAATATATTTAAACATGGAATAGGAGTTGTAACTGAGACCGGCAATCCCAGATTATATCTTTTATTACAGCTTGTATTCATTTAAGCTGGCAAATCTTGGAGATTTGCGCCTACACTGGTCTTTATATTGCATTTGCATCATTCACACGTGTATATATACATTATTTTTGTTCTACACAAGACTATAATCATTTTGACGTTACAGAACCCAAGTGAAACAACAAACAAAAAACTCTGCACACCAGAGGGAAAAAAATACTACCAAATATTTTGAACAAATGTAGTTCATTTTTGTCACGTTCATCTACATAAAATTTGGATTTTCATAAAATTTTAGGGTGATTTGGCACATTTTCCTAATTAAATTTTAAGCAACAGTTTTTTTTATTATTATTTTATTTTAAAAAGTCTCTTATTACATAAAACACTCTCTATTTTTTTAATTTAACCCCAAAACTCTAAATCCTAAAATTTTAAAACCTAAAACTCTAAATCCTAAAAATTAAGAATGAATTTATATACTCCATGGACGGTCGATGAGATGAGGATGACTTGTTTCTTACAATGAATTCACATGCGTAGACATGATCAAATCAATAAAATCAAAATGCAATACAGTGTTCTTGAAATTCGTACCAAAGTTCACAAAGTAAATAGTTTGAGTTCAGTATAGTTGTTGTAATCTTTTGGTTCGCTTGTGGCCCAACCATTTTAATTAGGATAAGATCTTAAGCTACTTTTATTTTGTAAATAGATTTTAATTTCGTGCGATGCACGAACATTATAAAATTCTTGTTCTACAACTCAATGCATTCAAATAATTAAATATATTAGAATTAAAATTACGACACTTGAAAATGAAGATGGTAATGCCACCTTTGTACATTCATTTTTTAGTTACGATATAAATTTAATCGCCATTAATTAGCATAGTATATTGTTGGAATATTAAATAAAATTCATCAACATATTAGATTATCGAAATTACCATATAACATAATTATAGGAACTGTGTACCTGAATTCATAGTAATGATTGAGAGTAGGGGTTTGGAGGTCTTCCACATATTAATCCCTCTCTCTATGAGTTCTCTCTCATTGATGGGAATGAGGAGGAGAGTCTTTGAATGCATTAGCCTTGGGGACTAGAACCCTTCATTATATAGACATCTAATTCGAACCCCATAAATTATAATTAGGTGACTCTTGAGTAACCAATAGGTGACTCTTGAGTAACCCGACTCTTGAGTAACTAGTAGGTGACTTTTGGGTAACCACGCATTTCGAATTCCATCTTATTGTTGATGTCTTTTGAGCTTACCTAATTAGATCACTTCATTTTTCCAATTTAAATTGAAGCTCAAATATAATTACCATTTTAATATGTGAGCCCACATTAAATTATTTGGAATATATAAAATATTCCAACAATCTCCCACTTAGGCTACATAATAATTTCGAATGTAATTATATTCAATAACCTTATGTGCGCACCAAATTGCTTTCTATTCTTAAGGAATCTCCCGAATCAATCTCGTCCATCTCCTATATCGATATGAGACCAAAGACCTTTGTTACATTTATGTGGTAACTCCATCCATAAATGGTCACCACACCAAATATATTTAACGACATAGATCAAGTATGGATGTGTGGCTGGAAATTACATGCAATGTGATCTCAGACATGCCTATTTCCAATTGGTCCTAACTTTATTCCGTAGTGAGATCAAACCTTAGTCTTTTAAACCTTGTGTTATACCACAATTAAAAGACAATACATTCAGAGTAAATAACAAAATAAAAATATCATCAACTTTATTCTGCAGAAATCTGAAACATACATGAAGTATCTGAATAGTGTCAAATGAAGGAACATTAAACTGAATACAAATTCCCACTAAAGCTGAATATCATCAAACTGAACAACACCTATATGGGTAGTGTGCTCATGAAAGACCTCGGATGGTAAGCCTTGGTAAGCGGATCCGCGAGCATGGAGTTTGTTCTTATATGTTCAATAGACATTATCTTACTCTGAACTCTTTCCTAAACAACAAGAAACTTAATGTCTATTTGCTTAGACTTCAATAAGCTTCTGTTATTATTCGAATATACAAATGCTGAATTATTGTCACAACATATCTGTAGTGGTCTTTCAATGGTATCCAAAATATGCAGCCTAGTGACAAAATTTCGCAGCTATATCGCATGATTTGTTGCCTCATAACAGGCTATGAAGGTGCAATGAGTGACTGCTTAGCACTCCATCGAAAATAGCACCTCCAGACAACATGTATACATAACCAGAAGTGGATCTCTTAATGTTTTAGCAACCCACAAGATTGGCATCAGAATACCCAATGATCTCCAAATTATCTAACTTTCGATAGATGAGCATGTAATTTTTTGTTACCTATAAATACATCATAACCCATTTGGCTGCTTTCTATTGATCCATTTCAGGGTTACTCAAATATTCTCCTAGCATACCCATTATGTACACTAAATCCGAACGCGTACATACTTAAGCATACAAAAGACTCCCTATAACTGAAGCATAAGGAACCTTTTTCATTTCTTTACTTTCAGTCTCATTCTTAAGGCATTGACAGAGACTAAACTTATTTCCCTTAGCAACAGGAGTATCTTCTTGTGCAAAATCTTTCATGTCAAATCTAGAGAGTAACTTCTCGATATAAATCTTTTGGGATAATCCAATGGTACTTTGAGAATGATCTCGGTGTATCTTAATTCCCAAAAGAAAAGAGGCATCCCCAAGATTTTTCATTTCAAAATTCTTAGTTAGAAATCTCTTGGTTTCGTGCAATGAGCCTATATCCCTGCTAGCCAATAATATGTCATCGACATAGAGCACAAAGAAGTTAATTTTACCATATATGGATTTCTTGAGTTTGCAAACCATAGACTTTAGATCAATTGGGTCAAAGTTTTCAGGTTGCACCATATACGTGGTTTTCTTAATGTTACCATTGAGAAAAGCCATCTTAACATCCATCTGATGACGCAACTCTAAATCAAAATGATCTATAATTTCTCATGAGGTTGTTGAGTTTTCTCTTCTGGAATAATTCTTATATTTTGATTAGGGAAGTCATCATTGTTGTCTCCTTCAACACTATCAGCAGGCGAACCAATGTTCGGTAGAGGAATTGATTCCTCTTCAAAGACAACATTCTTATTCTTAACCGTATCTTCCCTCTCAAATGAAATATCCTGAAGAAATCTCACATTTTCCCTCTCGAAAAAGGACTTAGTTGAGGGGTCAAAGAACTTAAAACCCCTCAACCGTTCAGTATACCCAACAAAATAGCAGCTAATAGTTCTTGAGTCCAGTTTCTTTCCAATTGGCATATAAGGCCTTGCCTCAGCTGGACACCCCCAAATGTGTAAATCTTTAATCACAGATTTTTAGCCTATCCATAGTTCATAAGGGGTTTTAGCTACCATTGGACAAAGTACTCTACTTAGAATATATACTGCAGTCTTAAGTGCCTCTCCCTAGAGTAAATCTGAAAAAGAAGAATGACCACTCATACTTCTTACCATATCTTTAAACGTTATGTTTCGTCTCTAGGAATTTGGTAAAAGGATCTAGACGTTGTTCACCCGGTCTATCAAATCTGCCATAGTATGCACAGCCACAGTCAGATTTGACAACTTTAATCTTCTTGCCTAGTTGGTTTTCAACTTCGGCTTTGAAGGCCTTAACATGTCCAGAGCTTGAGACTTCTCATGAATTAAATATAAGTACCCATAACGAGAATAGTTGTCTATAAAAGTGATAAAATACTATTGGTCATTCCATGAAGCCGTAGGGAATGGACCGCAAATGCCAGAATGTATCAATTCTATGACATGTTAACTCATTTTGGAACTTAAGTTCCTTATGTTTGTCTGTTTCCCCTTTATACGCTCAATAAAAACATCAAATTCTATTAAATTAAGGGTTTGGAGTATTCCATCTGACACAAGTCTCTCTATTATCCTTTTGGAGATATGTCCTAAACACTTATGCCACAAAGCAACAGAATTCTCATCAGTTAATTTTAATTCTGCAAGGTTTCATTAAATGAAGCATTGGTGTTTAATAAATATAATTTATCAATTAAAGAACTAGTCACAACCAAAGTAGAATTTATAAAGAGAGTAACTTTATTATTTCCAAGTGAACAAGAATAACGGTATTTATCCAACATAAAAAATAGAAACCAAGTTTCGTTTGAAAAACGGTACTACATAAGTCTTTATTAATTCAATAAAATGACCAGTTTCAAAAGATAATAAAAAGGTCCCAATTGCTTCAATTCCAACTATTTTTCCATCGCCTAGATGGATGAATCTTTCAGCATCATTTGGCGGTCTGCTCCACAGGCTACCCTGCATAGACATACATACATGAGTAGTAGCACCCGAATCTACTCACCATGGCTACATACAAAAGCCAAATTAACTTTCGAACAAACCAAAATGAGAAGTGTACCTTTCTTTACACGCCATGTGGCGTAATTAGAACAATCCTTATTCACATGCCAAGGTTCTTAGAAAAGCAACAAGAAAATTGTGAATCCTGAACTTGTTTCTTTTGTTGAACTCTAGGTTTGGGTTGTGATGTTACAAATGCAGTACCCTTATCATTAGTCCTTTTCCTCTTTATGTTTCTTGAGGTCGATGCAATATGAGCAATTTCAGTTGTCTTTTCTCGCTTAAACCTTTCCTCTTTGTGCACATAATGTGAAATGAGCTCATTAAGAGTACATTTATCCTTTTGAGTATTATAACTTACTATAAACTGTCCAAAGTGTGTATGAAAGACACTACAGCAAATCTGTCGAATTGTCACAGTCATTGGCCTTGATAAGTTGGACTTGTCAAGGTTAATAATCGTGACAATTCTGGGGGTGACAATTTTTTTATCACGAACTTGTAATGGTCATTGACCGTGACAAGTTCATTAGACTTGTCACGGTTATGTCTCGGTCCTTGAGCTTGACAAGTTTTGTCACAGTTAAGGACCATGATAAAACCGTAACATTTAATAAAAAAATTATCATGGTCAATGACCGTGACAATTCTGGGCAGAATTAAAAAAAAAATTACTGGGCAGTATGGTCACTACCACTACCCAGCAGTATATTTGCACTTATTATAGCAACGTTGTACATGTTCAAACATTATATATCCAAATAAAATTGAGATAGTGCAAATATACATTCAAAATAGAGACAATATGCATCACGATATAATCCAAGTATAATTCAAATGTACCAACTTAAAAATAATTCAAATGTACCAACTTAAAAACAATACAATTCAATTCAAATAATGTCACTACATGTCTTGGGTAAGGTTAACTCTGAGGAGGTGAGTAGGCCACACGATATACGAATTGACACACCCACTGATATACATCGTGTCGCATTGTTCGCGCAACCACAATGAGGAGTTCTCCTTCCCGGGTATCACATGCGTGACGAGCACCTTGGACTCAATATCTTGAAGCTCGCGTTCATGAACTACTCCACCCTGGACGATATTCGGGTTCCTCAATCCCCTCCCTATCCGCTGGCCATCAAATACATCTAGTATAAACACGCTCGGCCAATCAAGTGTCGACATTGGTCGGTCGAAGGGAGCCAAATAGGGAAGTGGATCATCAAAGTCCGCACGTGTCAGCGATGAAGCAGCGAGGTCCACATCCTCGTCATCCTGCACCTCGTCCTTCACCACCTTCTCATTTCCTTTCCCCTTGCATTTTTTGCCCAACGAACGCTTCATGATTGAGAACATATCTTGGACCGTCTCCTCCAAATGAGACAACTTTGCGTCATGCGAGTCCACCGTTCGAGCCAACCCGATGTCGCTCGTTTCCAATCCGATGATCCTAGATTTGGCCACCCGCGAGCTCACCCCCTTGTCCTCCCCTTGCGAACAGAGCCAAGCACCTGGATGAGTGCACCTGTGGACAAAGATTCCTTGTCGACATCAGACTGCAACTCATGCACTTCCTTAAGATTTGCCTGAAACGACAAAAAGCACATGATTAGTAAAATAAGTAAATTAAAAAATTATAACATAATTAACAAAAATTAAATTGTCGGATACTAACAATCGTGGTCGCGACGCTCGGGGACACCTCCTTATTTTTCCCCGTCTTCGTTCGAAGAGCCACATAAGTATCGAGCCTATATGGCCTACCCCCAAGTCCACTCCCTATCCCCTGAAATAAAATAAAGTAAAATTAGTATCGGCCCCGCAAAGTAAAATAATACAGAATAATATATTTCTGTAGTTATAGAAAAATTAAATCTTACCATCATCCTATGCTCTACCTCGGTGTAAGACGTCCGGCCGGAGTAGTGAACGCCCGTCTTTTTTACCCGATTTTCACTCCCCGATTGACGAGATGCCACACACACCCCCCCCTACCCTACCCCCTTCCCCCACCACACGCACACACACACACAGCCCCCCCCCCCCCCCCCCCCCATAGACAACATATTCTATAGATTTAAATAACTTGATAACAAGTCCGAGCCTAAACATAGAACAACAACCTAGAAAGAAGTTCCATGAGTAGTATAGGAGAAACAATCCTATAACCACATTTAATAAAGTTGATAGAGACATTATCATATACACCTCAAATCAGGAATAATTTTGATGTAACTAATAGTGTGCACTAACCAACACAACATAACCATGAACACTGAACAAAATGGTGTGCACTAAACAAAATGTCCGATTTACCCTCTCTTTCTCTTTGTTAATACCTACCCTTCCTAGATTGTCGTTCTTTTGAAAAAGAACGAAAATTGAAAAAAGTTGAATGTCGTATCTTTTCTACTAAAATGGTAATAAACAACCTATAAATGGAAATAAAGATGGTAAATAGGAATGTTTATTGGTTGGATCTAGCGCACTATACGTAATTTCAAGTATGTTTCATTTAATTATCATACTATATATATATATTGTTCGATATAAAAAGTAATTTTCAAAAAAACTTGAAAAATTCCACCCCCATATGGACAATACTCCAGTGGTCATGCCACATTTAAAATTAACCAACCCAACATCGATCCACTATAATCCAACAGCAATATCAACAACAAATGTGTATCCCGTACTCCTTATAATTCATCTATTCAATTAATTATTTTCATCAATTAAACTAACAATTAAAGTGTACAATTATTAATTTACTAATTTACAATGAGGGGCAATCCTACTTTCATAATTAATCATATATTAATTTACTAATTTACAATGAGGGGAAATCATATATTAATTTACTAAAAAAATTAATAATCAATCAATTCGTTTACAAGGGACACTACGCACAAACACGCACATATACACACATGCGCACATACACACACATACACACGCAACCCCCACCCCTGCCCCATCACCCACCCACCCATCCCTGCCCCCTCCCCCACCCTGCACTACCCCCTTCCCCCACCACACACACACACACAAACAGCCCCACCCCCACTGCACACACGCACACACACCCTGTCCCACCACCACACACACGCACAAACATCCCCTCCCCCCCACCCCCATCCACCACACACACACACACAGCCCCACCCCCTCCCCACCCCCACCCACCACACACACGCACACACACACACACACACAAGCACATATACACACACACACACACACACATATATATATATATATACACACACACACATATATATATATAAATGGAAGAGAGAGAGAGAGAGAGAGAGAGAGAGAGAGAGAGAGAGAGAGAGAGAAGGAGGGAAGAATCGGCGGGGAAAAAAAGCGAAAAGGATTTTTTTACTGGGACATTTGTCACGGACGTGTCACGGTCCTTGATCGTGACAATATTATAAGGATTGTCACGGTCAATGACCGTGACAAGTCCGTGAAAAGTGCATTTGTCACGAACTTGTCACGGTTATTGACCATGACAAGTCCTTGTCATGGACTTGTCACGGTCAATGACCGTGACAAAGAATGCGTATTTTTTTTGTCATGATCAATGACCGTAACAAGACTAGCCGCTGGAAGTGTGCCAATTTACCCATTTTGGTGTAGTGAGATATCACTAACAAATGCATGAGCAAGTTACCATATAGCTCTAACTTTAGTACTTTAAGTTTTGAAGTGATGTTAGACATCTCCATAATCTACTCCCGTATATTTCCTTTGCCTTTATACTTTATTTGTATAAGGTTAGCTAAAAGCGTACTTGTATCGGCCTTTTCATTATTTACAAAATGTAATTCAATAACTTTTGGCAGTTACCTCATCGGACATACCACCCCTGAAATCTTCTAGAACATTGCGCTTTAGCATCATTACACTTAAGCCATCAGAACGATCCCACTTCTCAAAGTTCGCTTTACCTCAGAGGAGAGGGTTGTTCCTTCTTTATTGCCTAGTCTAAATTCATGCAACTGAGAACTGTCAGAATGTCCTCTTTCTAGTTCTTAAAGTTTGTACCGTTAAACACATGAATTGAGGTCATGCTGGTAGTAATATTAACAGAATAAGTAGTAACTTAATGCGAAAGAACAAATAAATTACAAAATCTCCAATTTAAAATTTATGTCATGGAATATTATAATAAAATAAACTGATAAATGCAGGACATAAATTTTATATAACTGTAATGGTGGGCCCATCAATGAGATACCTAGCACAACATTAATATTTAGTCTTTGGACATAAATATTAACTTGTAAGTGGTACTCTCAGTCTAGAAAAAAATATTGATAATAAATCCGGTCAACTAACCCTCATTTGGGCTGATTAATTGCACATTATAGAATTCGATCAAACAACTAACATTCCATTGGGCCGATTAATTGTCCACATGAAAACTATAGAATTATCACATATTTAATTCTGCATGTATATTTATTATTCAACCAAATAATAATCTTCCTTTGGCCCGATTATTACCCACAGGAATAATAAATATATTAACATCATTTTTATATCTCAAAATAAATTAATCTATGCAATAGAGGTTACTTTGTCAACGTATTACATTAATTAATTCATTTCAAGATATAATATATTTTTGGTATTTTTTTTTTAAGAAAATACCCCGAATGGGAATCAAACTTTATTAGAAATATAATACCAAATGATTTTTAATCAAATATGCAATTATTTGGTCCACCTAATTTTATACTTGCCTTAGTTACCAAAAAAAAATATGCATTTGGAAATAATTCTCACAAAAGAAAAAAACTGATTTGAAAAGAATTCCCACAAACATTGAGTTATAATTAATCCCCCTCCCCCTAAAAAAAAAACTGAATTGAGTGCTCACTTATTTTTCCAAAAATGGAAAATTTTGATTTAGCACTACAGTGACATAACAAAATCTCTTCAAGATCACTCTCCAATTCACGGAATCGCAAAACCAATTTTTAAGCGAGAGTTATTAGCATTGACATTATTACCAAAAATGGCAAAAATATATTTTTAGGGGTCTAAACGATGTCAAGTCGCCGAGATAGGGTGGTGCCCATTGCTCATAATGAGTTTTATTTATTTTGCCGTTTCCAGGTGACCACTAAAATTTTGTAAAATTATGAATAAGAAAACGAAATATGTTGTTGAAAATATCCCTCAAAATTCTAAATCAAGATTTCAACAATTCTCATATTAATGTTGAACAAAACTGAATTAATCCATCCAAATCCATTATAAATTAAACCCTGTTAAGGAAAATAAAAAATCACCTTGGATTAACAATACTTAATCAATTTGGGACTGTGATTATGAAAATTATCACAAATCATACATAAATTCTACATAGAATCCTAAAAGTCATATAGGTTCTAACTAGATCATATGTATAATAAATCAAACAAAATCAGTTATAAATTACAATCACAGTACCAATCCCAATAATCTAATATGAAGAGGCTCTAATACCACTTGTTGGAATATTAAATAAAATTCATCAACAAATTAGATTGTCGAAATTACCATATAAAAGAATTATAGGAACTGTGTACCTGAATCCATAGTAATGATTGAGACTAAGGGGTGGAGGTCTTCCACAGACTAATCCCTCTCTCTATGAGTTCTCTCTCATTGATGGGAATGAGGAGGAGAGTCTTTGAGTGCATTAGCCTTGGAACCAGAACCCTTCATTATATAGACATATAATTAGAACCCCATAAATTCTAATTAGGTAACTCCTGAGTAACCAATAGGTGACTCTTGAGTAACCCCACTCTTGAGTAACCAGTAGGTGACTTTGGGTAACCACACATTTCGAATTCCATACTTACTGTTGATGTCTTTTGACCTTACCTAATTAGATCACTTCATTTTCCCCATTTAAATTGAAGCTCGAATATAATTACCATTTAAATATGTGATCCCACATTAAATTATTTGGAATATATAAAATATTCCAACATATATAACAATTAAAATTCACATGACGGCAAAATACATAATTTCATTCTTCCAACTTCAATATTTTAATATATATTGTTCTACATTAATGTTGACACACCACATACACTCAAGTATCAATAAAAAAATGAGCAATGATAATTTAATACATATTGTTCTCCATTAGTGTTGACATCCAATTTTATTGTAATATTTCCATTTGGATCAAGGGCATAGTAGGTTTCTACAAAAAAAAAAACAGCAAACAAAGATTAAGTCTTGCTGTTCTAATAAATTATTTCACTAAATTTACACCAATGATGCAACTACTATAAATAAGAAAGCCAGAATATAATTTCATTATATCTTCACAATTGTTTGATACTTAATCATAACTAGATCTTAGCCTACGCTCCCCATGATCTAAGATTGCAACTGGTTGTTCCTCGTATGAAAAATCAGGCTGCAGTTCGATATCATCTAAAGGAATATGCCAGTGAGCACCTTCACACCTTTTGTACTTTTTCAATGAACACACATGAAACACATCAAGAATCTACTGTAGGCATTCCGGCAAGGCAAGTTGATAAGCTACGGGCCTACCTTAGTAATAATGGGAAAATGGCCTACATAGCGAGGCACAAGTTTCCCATTCTTCCCAAATCGCGTTATACCTCTCATTGGTGATACCCGTACCAAAACTTGATCTACAACCTCCAATTCCACATGCCTTCTATTCACATCAGCATAACTCGTTTGACGATCTTGAGCGATTCGGATGCGGTTGAGAATGACCTCAATCTTAGAAGAAGTATCTCGGATCATTTCAGGTCCAAGGAATTTGTTATCTCCTACCTCTAACCAAAAAGTAGGTGATCTGCACGGTCGGCCATATAATGCTTCATAGGGTGCCATACGTATAGTGAATTGGTACGAATTATTATAAGAAAATTTGACCAAGGGAAGGCATTATTACCAACCTCCTTTAAAGTCGAGCACACACATTCTGAGCATGTCCTCCAACATTTGGTTGACTCTTTCCATTTGGCCATCCGCTTAAGGGTGATAGGAGGTACTCAACTTCAATTTGGTTCCCATAGCTTCTTGGAAACTTCGCCAAAAATGGGAAACAAAAATCTTGTCTCGATCGAAAACTATATTAATGGGCACCCCGTGGAGTCTAACAATCTCCGCAATAAATAGCCGAGCATAACGAGCCACATTATAATCTGTATGTACCAGTAAGAAATATGCTGACTTAGTTAAACGATCAACAATTACCCAAATGGAATCATGACCGCTTTGTGACGTTGGAAATCCCGTGATGAAATCCATCGAGATGCTTTTCCACTTCCACACCAGTATTTCTAAGGGTTGTAGCAATCATGTAGGTCGTTGATGGTCTACTTTCTCCAGTTGACAAGTAGTACATTGGGAAATGAATTCAGAAATGTCCCGTTTCATACCCGCCCACCAGTATTGACAGCTCATGTCTTAGTACATTTTGTCTCCACCAGGATGTACTGCAAATTTGGACCCGTGAGATTCTGTTATTACGGCCCGCCTGAAATCCCCTTCATCCGGGACAATGAGTCTCCCATGGAAACGTAGCCCACCCTCAGAACTTATAGAGTAGGATTTCGCTCCCTCGGTTAACAAATAATACAGGAGCACCCCATGTCGATGTGCTATGCCTAATAAACCCCTGTTCTAACAGCTTCTTAATCTGATCTCTTAATTCACTCATTTCCACAGGAGCCATACGGTACGGAGCCCTAGCAATTGGCCGCGTCCCCGGTGCTAAATCAATCACAAACTCAATCTCACGACTTGGAGGCAAACCCGGTATCTCTCGAAAAACATCCTCAAAGTCTCTAACGACGGGGATCGAATCTAAAGAAACGATTATATCATGAGAAGTCTCCTCCACAATACAATACAAATAAGTGCTAGAACCTCCATCTGAAAGAGGCATAGCTACTAAAAACATTTCTTGCCCCGGAATGGCAAAAACTATACTTTTCCCATAACAATTTATTATTGGACGGTATTTCATTAACCAATCCATACCCAAGATGACCTCATACCCTGCCATATCAAGGACGAGCAAATCGGCTTCTAAACACAAATTGCCAAGGTTTATCTCTACTCTTTTACAAACAAAGAAAATGAGGGAACCATCACCCATAGAAGATTCAACACTAGTAAAAGTACTTTCCGCAGATTTAATTAACTCCGTGGACTGAGCTAAACTTCTAGAAATAAAGGAGTGCGTCGCACCCGTATCAAATAAAACACGACCCATGTGTCTATGAATGGGAAACTTACCCTCAATTGTCGGCGGCGCGGGTGGGGCTGGAGGAAGCATAGCATCTTGTATATGGTAAACACGCCCATACTGTAGTTGCCTTATTGTGGAGGATGACTAGATTAGGCCCTGGTGGGGGTAACTGTGCCTGCTGATGCTGTGGAACTCTAGGAAACTGTCCCCCAATCAATTGCAGACACGATTTTCTATAATGACCCGACTCCCCACAAAGAAAACAATGACCCGCCATATTTTCGTAATTACAACCCCTATTATTTCTGAACTGTCCAAAGCCTTGGCCTAGATGGCTTCGACCCCCATTGTTGCCCCGACCTGCCTAACCTACCTGACCTACCCGCTGTTGTTGTTGGTCACCCTGACCATGCCTGAAACCACTACTACCAAAATTAAATCCCCCAAAATGTTGTCTTTTAGACGAGTCCCCATGCTGGGTGTCCTTTTTCCTTCTGTTTACCTCCCAATGGTTGTGACGAGGATTGTGCTCCTCCGGTACCGTTGCCTCCCGGCTTACTAGATTTCCCTAAAACTGACACCTTCTTACTCCCCTATACATTCAAACGATGATCTTGACAATGAAGTAACGCGGTATTCATAACTTCCTCAAATGTTTGTAAAGTTGGATTCCTCAAAAAGTGTTGTCAGATTCTCCAATGCAAGCCTCCTATAAACTTTGATATTTTCCTCTCCTCCGGAGTCACCTCATCTGGCATAAAACTAGCCAAATGAGTGAATTCCTCCTCATACTCAGCCACAGAACGCTCCCCCTGAACCACATCTTGAAGTGTCCTCCTCATTTTTTTCTGAACTGCGGGAGGAAGGTACTTTCGGTCAAACAAAACCCAAAAGTATAATATAGTCATGGTGTCTCTTTGTTCTGGAGTGGTCATCGACTCCCACCAGTGCAACGCTGCTCTAACTAGTTTAAAAGTAGCAAGGATTTTCTTTTGGTCCTCACTACAGTCTACCATGCGAAGATGGCGCTGCATATCCTTTTTCCACTGATTTGCAACTACCACATCAGAACCACCCTGGAATTGTGGGGGATGACCCTTCAAGAAAGATTCTCTGACCCTTTCCCATGAAGAAGGTCCCGTCTGAGCTTGCACCCGTTGTGCCATCGGTTGTTGAGCTTGGGGAAATTGTTAAACTACGGTAGTCATCGCAGCATTGACCGCTTGGGCAATAATATTGACTACATCAGCAGCATTAATAGTTCCTTACTGAGGTGATGGAGGTTCTACGTTATCTTCTACCACGGTGTTTCTCCTTGCAGGGGGGCCTCTTTTTGGTGGCATCTGAGACGAAGAAACATCTGAATTATAATACTATTTAAAACAATTTATTTTCACAGAAAATCGCAACCATATAATAACAAAACAGTCCTAACAATAGGGCTCTATATCAAAGAACGCTACGGTAGAACGTGATAAGATTGCATAGATACTAAAGACTCTAGAACCTGATGCTCTGATACCATCTGTGACACCTCGCTTATTTAAAATAAGAGGTGGCCAGCCCGATACTCCAATAAATACAAGAATTATAGATAGTCCATTCTTAGCATCACTGTCGTATAATAAAATATACGAGATAACCACAAATTATTTTAGAAAATAGATTGTCAAAATATATTTTGTAAGTTAATGAAGAACATTGAAACAATCCAATTGAAAGAAAAGTGGATATAAATAAAGACTGATATTAGATAATCAACCATATACATCAAAATAATCGAATAAGCTGTCGGTTAACAAACCCTTACAAACAGATTTCACCGAGTGTTAAAGTACATCATCATATAATATAATACAAGTACAAAACTGGGGCCACGCACCCGAATGTGTAACCGATCATAACTAGAATACAAAAATGATGGAAGCCTCTATATCAAGTATCCCATAACATCCGCAAAGTGTTACAGCTCCAGAACACAGGGATAGAAAAGTCAATACGGGCGTCCTTGCGGTGGAGCACCTGAGCGAATATAAGATTCATGCCAGACAAAGAGATATAAATGGGTCAGGGCACGGTTTTATATGATCACCATGTGAATAAAATGCATGACGGTTATGAACATTTAATCATCATGAATGAACTAGTTTCGCTCTCAGCAATTATTAATGAAAATCCTTACCTCTCAAACTAAAAGCACAACCTAGCGTAATATCAATGATAATGATCAATATCCACTTATGCATAAGAATATAAGTAAATAAATTTGAATTAATCAGATTCCATTTTAGCTTTACACTATTTCACCCCACCGTTCCTCTTCTCATTAGGAAACTTATTCAAGCAATTTATTTCGCTAAATGCTTTACCGTCATTACAAGTCCCATTTTAACAATAATAATTATAATCACTTCGTATAACGATTCTAAGACCATCCTTCTGGGAGTCACCCCACTGGATGTGCCCCTAAATAGCTATCATCTTCCAGGGCCTATCACCAAGACAACCTGGGCATCCTATATCGCGTGTCGTTGGGAAGCGGCCATATACCTTCGATAGTGAGTCATAACCACACCTGGAATTACCTCACTTCGAACAATAATCACACAATATATAATAACCGGTCCTATGGACGAGGACTATATTCACCCTGCGTTCACTGGTCAGGGGACTTCACCTCATACTCGTAACTTCCCCTATGATAGCATTTAGAGAGATGTGTATATACAATTTATCATTCACCATTTTCTCATTTTAAATATGCATTACATTCGCATCCGGAGCCATAAACCTTTTATTTTATAATCATAAACCTTAACTTTTAATTAATCCCCAAAATAAGTCCCCGAGGAATAATGAAGTTACTACGAGCCGCCAAGTGCGATATACCTCAAGTACATCTCTAATTTTCCCTCATTATATAGTCCGACACTTCCCTAATCTCAAACTAGCTTACTCAAGCAACAATTACGTAAAACATGTATTAAATGATCTCCGAATTGAGCCCAAGTATCCCCGTTCTAATTTAATATGGACACATACCTAATATAAGTCTATAGTACTATATTTTACTTCATAATAGAAGGTTCCTAGGTCCTAAACCAACAAGAAAAGGGCTAAAAACTAAGTTAGAAAAATTCACCAAAATAGCAGGATTTTGAATCGATTCGTCCCTGATAGCGAATCGATTCACCCAAAAGTGAATCGATTCGGTAGAGGAACCCAACACTCTGTCTCACGCCGAATCGATTCGGCCTTAACCTGAATCAATTCGACAGCCCAGACCTGTAGCCTCCCTTCTTAGCAAATCGATTCGCTAAGGGGCGAATCGATTCACCCTGGTGAATTTGCCAAGTTGGGGGCTACCGGTTATGAACCCTAATTTACCCAAAACTCCAATTTCTCTTCTCAAATCTCATCCAAATCAAAACTCATTAAATGCAAATCATTTCTAAGCAACCAACACCTACTAAAACTAATTTAAATGAATTCCAATATTATAATGAAGGGTCTAAACACCAAATTTATCAAAACCCATATGTGGAAAAAAATTCTCAAGAACACAACTGAAATGCAATTTATTCACACTAGATTATATACTTGCAAGTTAGAAACTTGCCTTAATATTGTATTCTCGGATTCTCTTCCAGTAGATGCAAGATCAAGCCCAATTTCTTCAATCCTCCTTCTTTCTCTTCTTTTTCTCCACAATTCTCTTTCTCTCTCGATCTCTCTAGGTTTAGGAACATAAATGAGGAATAAAAGGGTTGGAAGACTTAATTGTACCCTTAGCATTAGTTTCCAACTTTAAATGTTAATACACCATTAAAATGACTCGTAACTACATAATTAAGTCATAACCTGTCAAAAGTGTTCGGAACCCAAAAATACAATATGACACTTATTTTGACTATCTTGACTATTTCGGGACTAACCACACCCTCTAAATTGGCTTCCGGAATAATATAAATCATTTTCATATCCCACTTCATTTTAAACCATAATTATCATTTTTAGCACACGACATTTCAAAATATAACATGATGCTATTTACATTCACATAATAGTAAATATGCAAGAATCTAGTAAATATTATCTTTTAACTCACTTAAATAATATTTACTCCATCATCCAATATTTTATATAATTACCTCACATGGTAAATTAATATAAATTCAGTTACTCAAAAGTAAGGGTTATTACAAGTATTTTATAAAATTAGTAAACAAGTTTTTGACGCCGTTGTCGGAGATTTGTTCAATTTTTTTCTAAAAGAAGTTGTGACTTTCGGGCTAGTTTTTTTTTTACTTTTCGCACTTTTATTAGTAAAATTTCATAAAAGTATCAAAAAATATAAAAAAATCCAAAAATAAAATAAAAAATAAAAAATAAAAAACTAATATTTTCTACTTTTTTAGTTAGTTAAAAAAATCTATTTAAGTTTTTTTAGTAAATAGTACTTTTAGCACTAGTTTATTACAAAAACACAATAAAAATGGAAAAAACTCGAAATAATATATATTTTTGAAAATTTCTGTAACACCCTGTATTTTTGTACATTTAATATTTAATTAATTCCACAATTTAAAATTAGTTGTGTGTCATAATTTTAATTGAATTAATTATGGAAATATCTATTAAAATATTAATCGGGGAGTGAATTGTTAATATTTAGGAAAATTTAATTACTAAGTGAATAGTAATAATTTATTTACATCATTTCGGGTATTAATAACGAGGTATGTACTTATCTTAGTTGGGAGTCGGTATAGACTAAATTGTGTGTGAGATAAGGATTTTCATAAATTAATTTGGATGCCAATTCTGAGTGTACGGTTGAGTCCAGATGGGCCGAGATAGTCGGAAAAGTGTACTCGGGGGTAGTAAACGGGTCCCGGGACATTTTTAGGCATAGCCGGGCCTACACGGGGGCATTTAGGTCACTTGGGCATGGCCCATTAGGCAATAAATGGGATTTAGCCTAATTAATTAATTATAAGGAAAAAGGGGATGACTGATTAGAGTTTAGAAAATACTTAGTGGGAGAGGAAACCCTAAGAGGCAGTTAAAGGCAAATTGGGGGACAAAGGAAAGAGCCAAAACAAGGGATTTCATCTTCAAACTTGGGAATTCACAACTCCAAATCAGACCCTACGAATCATAAGGCTAGTGGTTAACTTGTTGTAGCATTTAATTTTCTTTTCGATTCATATTTATGTGATGTGAGAAATCAAATTTCATTTTTGGATTTAAAGGGTATAAACATGGGGTTTTGTAAACCAATATTCTAAATTCCTAAATTATGTAGCAATTGATGTATAATCAGAGATTTGTATATATATCTGGTAAGATGTGTAAACCCAGATAAATTAGAAATGAAATTTAGATATGGATTTGATGTTGAAATCGGTTTACGAATAAAATGGATTTTCCCCCAATTTATGAAAATAGTAGAGAACGTAAATTAAATGGTGTTTGTGGACTTTATGGGGGTCCCTGATGAGGTTTTTGGTATATATTATTGATGAGAAGACTTGAGTTTTACTGTAGAAGAAGTTAGGGTTTGGATCTTTCCTTCCATGGCTGAAACAGAATGGTGGAGAAGACGATGACCTGTATGATCGATCGATCGAGGGTTGGGGATCGATCGATCGATGGTCGAAAAATTCTGGCAGTTCGGCCAGTTTATATATGTAAGGGGAATTTAATTTAAACTCTTTTCCTATACCTTGTGTAATGAGAAATAAACATAGGGATACAATCTAATTAATTGTGAAGGAAAATTAATTTGGATTTGAAGGAAATTTATGTGTGACACACTACAATTAAATTTTGGAAAAAATATTTCGAAATAATTAAATATGAATTGAGTGGGCGAGTCCGGGTATATGGGTCGAGTGATACCAAGGTGTTAAATCTATTTAGAGCGAAAGCTAAATAATTTGGAGTCGGAAATTTAGACTCGGGTATTGTTTTATTTCGGACCACGAGAGTAAGTCCGAATATATTGGTTGGGACGACACCAAAAGTAATTTAATTAATTAATGTTCGAATTAATTAATAATTAGAGTTGGGCCATAAACTCATAATAATTTGAATAGGCTTGTGTTAAGGACTTAGTACACGGTATAGCCGGGATAGTTTATATATATATATATATATATACGGTGTGCGATAGTATATATATATTGTGTGTGCATTAATATCAGTGGTTAGATATTATTATTATATACTCTAGTGCTATAGAGGGAGGTTACGCGTAGTGGATGAATCCCCTAGCTTGAGGAATAGGGCGAGTATATTCCCAGGTCATAGCGTCCATTATATGGGTGAGGGGCATCTCCCTTTCAGGGAAGGAATATGACCGCCTCCAATTTTTATGTATTAACCAAGTTAGTGAGCGATTCTGACTTGGGGTAACTAGGTTATGTGAATATACCTAGTGGGATAGAACTTCAGAGAATTTATATCGGGTGAGTTATTACTCGGGAGGATGTTATTATTAATTATTATTTCAGCATGTTTGTGAATGTTGTAATATGACTATACGTATATAATGAGGTAAATAATTATATATGAGAAAATTAATACAAGCAGTGAATTGTATTATATATATAATGGGTGTGAAAGTTATATGTATCTCAAAATGGAAATGATTAATTAAGTTAGTGTTGATAATAGCTTAGAAATCATAATTTTGGCATACTCGGTTAGAGCAGGGTAGTTACAACGGGGTTAAATAAATTATCTAGTCATGAGATAAATAACTAGGTAAAGTAATCAAGGCGTTAGTAGTGCACATTAGAGGAGAGGGAAGGATGTCCTCAAGGGAGTGCGGCACTAACTAAAATATGGAGAGCATGCATATTTATTTATTACTGCAAGTTAATCATTTTCTAAATCTTTTCCAAATGTTTTGGGGACTAACCCTTGCTATAAATTTTTTTAAAAACCTTTTAGGTGTCCAGTCAGAGGGACGCCAGGCTTGACTCATTCCAGGGATCCGTTGATGCATCATATGTGGATGTTGCGGGATTTTGTTAGGCGCCTCGTTCTTTTCAATTCTAGTATAGAGTTTTCATATCAGTTACTCGAGCATGTTGCTCACAGTTTTATTCAGTACTTATGTCAGACCTGTTGAGATTTATTATTTTCTTTACTTTTGTTGGATTTTTGAACCGATGGTTTATTCGGTCAATTAATTAATTGTGAATGGTTGATTTCAGTTTATTGTGATTGTTATATTATTTTGTTTTCGCATGAGTATTTCATTTAAGTTATTGAAAGATAAAACTTGGCACCAGTCTAATTTTGTCACTTAGGTGGTTAGTAATTAAAAAGGCGACAGTGATGCTAAGGATGAACCAACTGAGAAACTTGTTCTAATTTAACTTAGGATTGATCACCCGGGGTTAATTAGGTGGGGTGTCACAATTTCGAGAATCGTTTTATTAGTAAGTAGTCCCTAAAAAAATAAAAATTCAAAAAAGATTATTTTTATTTCAAGTAGTAATTTTTCTATTTCCAGAATATAAAAAACTTGAAAAAATCAAAATTTGTTTCATAAGTGTTCTTGGTTATTTTTGTTTTGTATTAAATATACCGCTAGTGCGTGTGTAGTGTTATTTTTATTTTTTATTATTTTTTTGTGTCGCACTTTACGCTTGGTGTAGATTTTTTCTTGTGTTTTGTTTCAGTATCACATTAAAAAAATACAAAAAGAAGAAAAAAGGGGCAAAAGTGAAGAAACATTCGGAAAAAGTGTGAAACGATGACCGAACAGGAAGATGGAATTTCTTGTGTGGATTTTCATAATTGTTGGATTAAATTTCAAATTATATCTTGCGAAAAAAGTTTTAATGTCTCATATGCTAAGAATGGTATTTTAATTTCGACGCCCGATATAGGTTGGCATTGGGGATTGACCACCTCCATTGTCAAAATATGTGGGGTGTCACAAGAATGAAGTATACTTTTGTAAAGAATGTCATGAAGACTACTTTTGTGCTAACAATATGTTTAGTTATTTAAGGTTGTTAGACTTCGTTTTGAGTACTATTGTGGTTGAATGCTAAATGATTTATCTTATACTACATTTTGTTTAGGGAACTTTAATGGTTATGAATAACATATATTTTAAGATGAGTTTAATTTCAACTAAATGATTTGTCATTGAGATGGACTGTCATTCATTTCTTCACTTATGTTTGGAATATATTTTGAGTCAAATTCGTGGGCGATGGTTGAATTTTGTGCATTGCAATAGGTTGAGAACGAATTTTCACTAGTGTATTTATATATAATTTTTAATGAGAAATTAATATTTATTAATATATTAATATTTCTGACGGACTTTAACCGTTACAAATAAAAACATCCCTTATAGATATATGAAACTCCCAATCCATTACAATGTATTTTGTAGAAGTTTTTACATGTTAAAGATATAGAATATGTAATGGGTAAAAACCTTTACAATTTCATAAATACATTTATAATATATTAGATGTGTACCAATCCCAAATCCCTTATAAAATAAATTGTAACAATTTTTTCATCACAAATATTAAATTTGTAATGGATTTTATTCATTAAAAATTCCGTTAATAGCAATAAATAACAACATTTTTCTACTGAATTAAATTTGTTACAAATATTTTTTATAATGGGCAAAAACCATTACAAATGCCCTGTATTCGTGTAGTGCGGACCCGCATCAATCGGGGGAGAGGGAACGGTGTAATTTTTGTGGTGGAGAATTTTTTGGCTGAATTGATTTTAGCCCAACAAACTTTCACATCTTTTTTCATTTAGTCACAAATATTTTTTTCAAATCAACCATTGAACTTTCACTTCCTTTCCAAACCAGACATTGTGCAAAACTTTGACTTTAGGCAAAGATGGAAAGGCATTGAGAGTTCAATGGTTGATTCGGAAAAAGAAGTTAGTGGACTTAAAATGAAAAAAAAAAACGTGAAATTCAACTATAAGTTCTTTTTACCTAGGGAATTTTTGGGGATAAGGAAAGGGATTAGGGTCCCCTCCTTTCGGGGATCCTTGATTCGATATATATATATATATATATATATATATATATATATATATATATATATATATATATATATATATATATATATATATATATATATATATATATATATATATATATATTCAATAAAACACTTTAAACACTTTTATTGTTATAATGGATAATCCATATCCATTCAGCCATTAAAATAAATCTAACCACAAACAATCATTTAATAAAATAGTTTCCTCATTTTGTTCATTTCATAGACACTATATGTTACTGCCAAATTTAACAAAAATATTGAGATATGACTGGAAAATCCACACGTTGCCTTAATTGCATCCGTCACACTTTGCTTTGTTGGCTTCTCTCTATCCCACGTCCTCTCATCCTTATATCTCTCTCCACTCTGTCTCGCCCTCCCTCCCTCTCTTTGTTTTTTGACTATTCAAGTGTTTCTCATATTGATATTTTCTTTATCATGTTTTTTTAATTTTTAATTTTTTAGGTAGTAGATAATTATAAGCCTTTAAATCTCTTAAAAAATCTTAAAATTTAAACATAATTTGTCACCGCTCTGATTCATTTGAGAAAAATGTAGATGATATTTCTTGTAATTTGGGTTCCTATGGGAAACTAATCCCCCATTAAGAAGGTGGCAGGGATTCCCCGTCTCGAAAAAATTAGGGATTGGGGTGGGGATAGGGATAATTTTTCAAAATGGGGATGGGAGAACCAATCGTTGGCCCCGCCCTGCCCCGTTACCATCCCTAATGAAAAAATAACACAAAGAGAAGATATAAGGTGGATCCGATCAACTACATGGGTGTAATACCCCCTATTTCATGGATTTATTTATACTTATTAAGTGAGAAATAAATTAATAAATGGAATTAATTATTACTTGTTTAATTTGGAAGTAATAAAAATGCATAATTTAGATGGTAATTAAATTGCATGTGCTGTTATTTTGTGTCATGTATTATAAATAATTAATCAGTGATGACGTTGAACTATGAGTTACGTGTAAAATAACATAATATGTATTTTTGTTACGTTGTGAGGTATTACCATGTGTGTGTGAGGTATTATCATTTAATTTGGACTCTGAAGTGTCACGAAGGCCCGAATGTGTGTTTTAATCATCTTAAGTTGGGCCCGGGGGATATGTAGTGTAGACACCCCATCCTAGTACCATTCAAATACCTCCTTAGGTTCCTAACATTCTTCCTTTAGGTCCTACTCCAAAGCCTACCAACAGGTTACCGGGCATCCGAACTCTGTTTCACTTTGGTCAACTCTTGAACCCGAGGGTAGATTAATATACTTTCATAGGACTCTGCATACCCTTTCCAACGGTTCATACCGTGCGCGAATCGACCTTATGGTTTGTGCATACTTGACTTTTTACTCCGAAACATTACCTAAAGTCTACCGAGAACGTTCGAGATCCATTTCACTTTGGTTAACTCTCGAACCTGAGGGTATCTCATTACACTTTCATAGGGCTCTCAGTACCCTTTCCAAGGATCCCTATCATGTCTGCTTGCCTTTTTACTTCGAGAACCCATTCTTAGAGGCCACTGAGCGCCTTCGAGCCCCGCTTGACTTTGATCAACTATTGGACCCAATATTGGCTTGATTTATTATCATAGGACTTTGAATACCCTTTCTAACAGTGTCAGACGTGAGTGATTCGAACGTACGATTTGTATTTTATGCCATTTTTCTAAAAAAGTCCCTTTAGGACTGCCTATAGGCACCTTAGACAATATGCCTATCGACAAAGGGGTACTTTACTTCGCCATCAAGTCGAAGGTATGTCGATTGACAGGATATGGCCTATGTCAATTGGCACACCCCTTGTAAGGACATATTTTACATAGTCCATTTTAAAAGTATGCCGTATACCGCTACACCTGTCGAAGAAGATGTTCAAGCTCATTTATGAAACAAGACGGATCCGAATATTATAATCCTTCAACAACAAGCCTTGACATGATTAACTTTGGTAAGGTTGTGTTTTTAGTCCTTTAATGGTTCATTTAAAGTGTTAGGATATTTTTCTAAATTTTTTTAAGCGTTGAGGAGTTATTTTTTGTCAAAATAATTTTTCCAAGACATGTAGACAGAGTTTTAAAAATAAATTTTTTCCCTTTTGTCATTCAAACGACATTGGAATGTCGTGCGGAGTCTTTTAAAGCGAGATTCCGTCTCGCGCAAAATGTCATTCAAGCGACATAGCACTGTCGTCCAAACGACATGCCATTGTCATTCGAACTATGGCGCCGACTCAATTTTTTTAAATTGATTTTTCTGACTTCGTTTTTCAGTAGAAGACCTCAGATTTTTCAATACACGAAACTGTGTTTTTGCAGAATTTTGTCTTCTCACTTTTAGGGCTTTTTAACCTAGTTTGCAATTCACAAATAATCCCAAATACTTTATGTGAATTTCTTTGGAACCCAAGGTACCATTTTGTCAGAGTTTCTCTTGCAGAGACGATTTCTCTACTGCTGGATTGATAGACTTGTAAGATCTATTTATTGAAGCTGACTCCGGTCATTGGGGATGCCCGAGGGTGTCCACTGATGAATGAATAGAGGTTCTTGTGGGTTCTTGAGGCAAACTACTGCTAATTGTGACTACGTGTCTTTGAGAGTTTTCTGCGTGAAGATTCATTAAAGATTTCATTGTGTATGTAAGTTGCGATTTAACATTCATAGTGAAATAAAAGGTTTTACCCTATAGGGTTTTTATCCTGAATTTTTTATTGTTTGGATTTATGCATGATTTAATTTAATTCACTTAGATTCTTTTTTAGGGTTCAATTAAAATTTGGATCTTAGATTGACTCTAATTAAATAAGTGTTTGTTTCAAATTGGAAATTTATGAAGTCAGGACATTTAATTGGTATCACAACACATATAGCATTTCCAAATTGGTATCAGAGCAGGTTACTCTAATTTATCGAGTATTCCTTTTTTTGCAAAATTTTGTGATATCAGTCAATTTTGAAAATTTTGATTTTTTAAAATCAAAAATTTTCCAATGGGACACTTATATAATTGGATGCTCATCTTTGACGGCAATAATTATGCCTATTGGAAAGCTCGAATTAAATCAAGTTTGAAAGCAATCGACGAGCATGTTTGGTCACTTTATGAAAGAGGGTGGATTCCTCCCACTGTTACTGCTAATAATATCACATCTTTAAAACCTGTGTCGGGATGGACTGAGGAAGATTTTAAACTGTCTAGTTTTAATTCTCGTGGACTTAGTGCTATTTCTGGAGCCCTCTCCCGTGACGAGTTCCGTTCTATTATGACGTTTACCACGTCTAAAGAGGATGGGGTGTCTTAAAATTGACACATGAGGGTACGAATGCGGTTAAAGCATCAAAATTACAAAATTTGACCACCCAGTTTGAGACTATTACCATGTTAGAATCCCAATGTTTTGATGATTTTTATACTAGATTATCGGACATAGTTAACATAAGTTTTATTTTGGGTGAGGTGATAGATAACACGCGTGTCGTTAAAAAGATTTTGTGATCGCTCCCAAAACGCTTTATTCCTAAAGTCACAGTTTTGAATTCATTAGGAACATTAAATTAACTTAAGTTAGAAGATCTCGTAGGAGACCTACAAACTTATGAGATTGACATGTTTCCCCAAAAAATCAAGGCTAAGGATAGAGGCGTTGCATTAAAGACTAAATTTAAGAAAAGGAAGAAAGAGAGAGTTTGTGAGTCTGAGCCCGATTGTGAGTTTGATTTTGATGATGTGGCTATATTTGCTAATTTTTTTAAAAAGTTTCTCAAAATGAACAAAGAAAATCATTTCAATAAAAATTATTTTGAGAAAAATAAAAAGAAAGAAAAGGCCAAAGAGCGGTGAGAAAGAGTGAGAAAAAAAAACAAAAACAAAAAGAGAGTGATGAAGATTTAGAAGATGTGAGATGTCTTGAGTGTGATGGAAAAGGGCATAAGTCGTTTGAGTGTCCCACGTTTCTTAGGAGAAAGGGTAAGAAAGTTTCCATGCCAGACATTCTTAGTGATAGTGACGATGAGGTGAATGATTCAGGGGATTGATCATCACATGGGATGTGTGTCGCATTTTGGGCTAGTCGGGTGACACACCTAGTTTGTCCCACGATGGTGAGGATACTTGTACACGTGAGAGCCTGAATGATGATTTGAGTGTTTCGGGTTAGGGTGAGAATAAGATCGAAAATGAGGATGAAAGTGATCTCAAAAAGGCCTTTAGAGATTTATATGCCGAGACCTTAAAGACTAAGAAATTGAATAAAGAGTTAGGTCTTAGGGTGATTTATTTGGAGAGAGAGATAGGATTTTTTAAATTTGTGAGGCGTCGGCAAGTCAACTTGATAAGATTAAGGTTAATTTGAGTGAGCAGTTGATCGTTGTGAGTCGGGAAAAGAGTTAAGTTCAAATTCGTGTGGTTCAACTAGAGAGAGATATTGAAATATACAAGGAATTAAAGGCCACTATTGACACATCTAAGAAGGTTGGAAAGATGCTCCGCAGTCTCTCTTTGGTTAATGTTGAGAGATTAGTAATAGGTCATGACGATGCATCTACTTCCCATGTTGCACCCGAGCCGGTTCCCGAGTTTGTTATAGATACTTATGGCTCTCAATCCAACGCACCAAGATGTCCGATTCCCGTTAGGAAATCCCACCCTATAGTTTTTGAGAAAGGTGTTCTTAGGCCCGATCCCCAATTAAGCAGGGGATGAGGATTCCTTGCCTCGAAAAAATTAGGAATCAGGACGTGGACAAGGACAGTTTTTCAAAATGGGGAAGTGGGGACCAATTTCTGGCCCCTCCCCACTCCGTTGCCATCCCTAATGAAAACATAACATAAAGAGAAAATATAAGTTGGATCTGATCGACTACGTGGCATGCTTACCTCGTATACATAAATCATGTTGGGTGATAAAGGCACCCATAAAAACACTTTGGGCCACCATAACTTGCACAAAATGTTTTATACGTTATGCTGATGGGAGTCTCTTATAAGATATACAATATTGTTATCCCTTATCCATTACACAACATATAAGAAAAGAGTTGTGGGTATTACGCCTTAGGATGGCATAGTATTCATCGTCCCTAAGGATGACACTGTCTTCACCGTCCCATGTCACCCATTGTATATCCCACTTTCTATTTAGGCGTGATATACCCTCCCAATCCCATGAAAAATTGAATTCGCATCCAGCTGCCACAACTGAACCAATGCATGACACCGCTATAAATAACAAATCCCTTCTCAATTCTATAACTTTGTACAGATTCACATGTCTTCAATCAATCCCAAACGGATGTTTGGGAAATGTGGGAATGGGGGAGACATACATAATATATAAAGAGTAGAGGTTGGGTTATTGTGTGTATAAAGGGTTGGTATGGCTTTATCACTTGCGTTGAAAATATCGCTCTTGCTTTTTATTTCATTGTCATTTAGTTATTTTGCGATTTAGAAGCATGTTTAGGATTAGAATTTGATATCTTAATCATGTTTAAATTATGGGGATTAATATTAATCGGTCGTTCTTTAGAGACTTGTACCTTTGAAGAGAAATATGAAATTAAATGGTTTTGATGTATGAATCTGATGTAAAATTCATGTTTTGGGATTTAACTTCATTTAGAAGTTGAATCTCATGTTAATTTAATGTTTTAAAACCTGAAATCACATGTTAATTGATTTAACTGAAAGTACATAATGAAGCTAGATTTAAATTGGGGTTTGATAGGTTTGAACCTTAATTTTCATTACAGGTTCGCTAAATTGATTCATATTTTGGGTCTAATTGATCCAACTCCACTGAGATAGTGAAATTAGGGCTTTTGTTGGAGATTTGGTTCGATTTAGTTTCAATGAAACTATAACTGAATTATAATGTACAAATATTTTTAGGGTTTTATAGAGTTTATCTCTTTAAGAAATTATGTAGGACATGTATACCACTTTCATAATTTATGTAGGTTAAATTATTTATGTGAGGGGGGCACCGAAGGTGGTGCTGATGAAGTGAGGAAGAGAGGAGGAAAAGAAAGTTGGAGGATGGAGGAGGAGAAGAAGATATAAAAAGTGTGATTATTTGCCTATTTTTCAAAATATTTGTTCATTTTTTAAAATTATTTGTTCAATTTAAATAAAAAATGTGTCGCTTTATAAGAAACACTTTAAGCATGGGCTCACATGTCCAAAATAAAATAAACTTGGCTTCCTTATAACTAACATTTTACAAAGGGCTAAACTCCAATTTTCTAATATTTGTGTGCATGCAGTGGTGGTCCTCAACATTGTTGTTAGCGCCTTTAGCACCCAGTGCATCTAGACCATGTGCTCAACTTGCACCAATGAAAACTCGAGATGGCAAAAATCCCTGTTTGGTCGGGTTTCTTTTAGGACCCGCCCCAATCTGGGGGAGAGGGGACAGATTAATTTTTGGGGATGAGGCCGAATTGCATTTTAGGCCACTGTAACACCTCATAATTTCAAGGACGTTGAATTTAATTATTTTTGGGAGAAGTAGAATTTATTTATTTGGGAGAAATTAAATTTATGGTTTGGAGAATTTATTTAAATTGGTGAATTGAGGTTTAATTAATTCAGTTTATTTTTAGAGTTCGTGTGTGTCGCATTATAAGGTTAATATTGGAGTATGTTATAAAGTATTTTGGATAACAATTATGAGTGCACGGTTGACTTCGGATAGGTCGAAATAGTTAAAAAGGAGTACTCGGGGGTAGTATATGGGCCTCAGGGCATTTTTAGGCACAATCGGGCCCACACGGAGGTGTTTGGGTCATTTTAAATTAGCCTATATGAACAATTACGGGATTCACATTAGAAAAGATAATTTTAAGAGTTTGGTATGGACACAACTCCAGAGGAGAAAAATCATATAACCCAAATTAGAGAATTGTTGACAAACACAATTCAAAAGGACACCTCTAGAGAAAAGAAGAGGGAGAAAGCAAGGAGATTGTGGAATCATCATCTTCGTCAAAGGATTCAGCCTCTACAAATCATATACAGGCAAGTGGTTAAATTGCTTCAATGTAAATTCGTGATAATCGATTCATATCATAATGGGTGTGATAAATTTGGTGTTTTTGGGTTGGGTTGACATACAAATTAGGTTTTAATTTAATTCATGCTACGTGTAGATTTGGCATTTAGAAGGATTAACCTATCAAGTATTTTGGAGACAAACTTTTGAACTGTGTTGATAATTGAAAATTGAATTGGTAGTTTCAATCCGTGGAGAATTTGTAAATGTTAAGAAATTACAAAAAAGGAAAGAAAATATGGATTTGTAATTCTAAATAAATCCTACGTGATTGATGGGAAAATTATAGAGGTTAAGCTATCATGTATATGGTGGAGGAATTATATATTGGTTGATGGGTCGATAAGTAATTGGGAGGTTGATTTCATTTAAAAGTTTGTTTACATAATTAAAAGATTTCATTAGCCATCGAATTGGTAATATGGTATAACAGTAGCAGATTTCTGGGTTGAAGAGTTTTAGAAAAACATTCATAGCAATGAGCAGGAAGAAGAAGGAAGAGGAGAGAGAAACAAATCAGTCATTCGAGCGACCTGGTAGGTCGTTCGCGTGACATGTCTAGTCGTTCAAACGACATGGACGGTCGTTCGAACGACGTGGACGATCGTTCGAACGACGTGGGGGAATGGGGCCCAAGTTTGCTGTAATTTTTGAATTGGGCCAGAGATGACTTTTATTGGGTTTAAAGGATGATACAGTTAGAGTTTTCAAAGCCTATTTTTTATTTAGGGATTATAATAAGAGGCGAGTATAAATAATTTTGTGGAGACAAAAGAGTGAGAATTAAATATAGAATTTGGAACGATAAATTCTAAGGAATTATTTATGGACCGAGGCAATGAGTCCTGATATTTTGGGAGAGTGTCACCATAGTAGTAAAATTACTTAATTAATTAATGTGCAAATTAATTAACTTAGAGTTAGGATAATTGACTCGAATATTTTAGGCTAGTGCTACGGGATTTTTGCACGGATTTGTCGGGTTTAAATTGAATATATATATATATATATATATATATATATATATATATATATATATATACGGCGATTTTATAGTATATATATATTTATGTGCTTTATAAATATTGGTGTGAATGATATTTATAGGAATACATACCCCTCTAGTGTTATCACGGGAGGTTGCGCGATGTGGGTGAATCCCCTGACTTGAGGAGCAGGGTGAGTAATCACCTGGTCATAGCGTCCGCTATTTAGAAGTGAGGCGTTTTTAGTATTATATGTCCTCTCTATCGGTGGAAACTATGGCAGCCTCGATTACACTTATTTATTCTTACCTGATTCGGTGGTATATAACCGTGTCAAGTTAATTAGGTGGATGAGTATACCTAGGGTGATAGCATTTTAGAGAAAAAATCCGGTGAGTGCCTACCCGGGAAGGATGGATATATATATATATGGCGTGTGTGTAAATGTTGTATATGATATGTATATATGGTGTAAATTTATATACGATTAAAATACATAGAGTGCAATTGTATTACATATATATGATACGTATATAAGCTGATGATTTATATACATCCAAGTTTGATGAGGTGAATGGTATTAATTTATATAACAAGTGAGACTGTTATACATGTGAAGTTAAAAACAATTAATTAAGCTAATGCAATGATTAGCTTAGGTAGTAATTTTACGACTTGCTCGGGTTAAAGTAGGATGTCGGGAAGTTCAGAACAAGGCTAGTTAGACGGGGTAGTGTAATTAGGAAGGTTAGATAGTAAATGGGGTTTTTGTCACAAGTTCAAGAACACTTCTTTGCTAATTTTTCAAGAGGAATCCAATCGTGCTACCAGATTTTCTTCATCTTAATCACATGCATGAATACTCTATTCCTTTCCTTTAGTATTATGCATTTTAAGTGTCGCCCAAACCCTTAATCATATATTTTTGAATAAATTAATTAGTCACTTAAATAGAGAAAGTGGACACTAAATTTTGGGACTGTTTTTGTGAAATTTTTTCATATGAATTAATCTTTGAAACCTTTGGGAACATAGGTTAGATTTTTGGGGTTTTATGATTTTGGGTGTAGGTTCTCATGTAGAATTTTGTGGAGGTTATTTATGTGGTTAATGGGACGCGTTCATATTTATAAATAAGATGACTTATAAAAGATAACGATTATATCATATTGAAGATTATTTCTTGTTAATTAATTTAACATTATTGAATATAATGAATTATGTTGTTAATAACGATGGTGCTATTAATTGAATTAAATTAAATTAAATTGGGACTTTATGATTATATTGTCATGTTGCGTTTATGATTTATGATATTGTGTGGATTATTATTATTCACTTTTGCCACCGCGGGGACGAGGGGATTTTGGGTAGTATATTGCTCACCTCTATTTTAGGATGCTTACTAGGTATGGGACTAGTGAGCAGGCCTTGATTAAAATTTATACTTGATAGGTATGGGACTAGTTAGTGTAAATTCGTGGGGATTTTATATCTCGGGGTGGAGCAGATTTTTACGTCATATCGCCTTTTCATTAAGCCTAGGCATGTGACTAGGACGTGTTTTATATTGGTGATTCATACTATATGTAGGATAGGACGCATGTGTACTTGGGGACCCTTAGGTATGGGACTAAAGGGTATTTTGAGGATCTCACTTCGATTAAAGGGGTGGGGTAATTTATAAATTGTGAAATTGAGAAAATGAGAACTAATGCATAAGATAAAAACGGGCATTAAAATTTGTGGTGACATAATGTGTCAGGGACCGATAGTTTAAACGGGTCAGCGGGCGATTTATGTCGTGTCGTGTGTGGACCCTTGTCATGGGGCGGGGTCGACAGTTTAAACGGATCAGAGGCCATTTGACAAGGGAAAGTGTGACACTTTGGTGGTTTACCACCCGGGGCGGGAGGACCGCCATAATAAAAAGTGAGAACAATAATAAAATTGGATTAATTTAATTAAATTAAAATCATGGGACTTGGAAATTTAAAATCATATTGGTGTTCTTTTTGGAATGGAAATTTGTGCGGGTAGTTAGTGATTTATATTTATCTCGTTTAATTAAAATACTCTATTATGAGATTTATTGCGTATAATGCTACTGTCTGGGTTCACGGACCCTATTTGAGGGGAGTAGTGTGTATTCATGCTCGGGGCTATGACCTCGTGCGTTGACTAACTTTTTCAGGAATTAGTGCTGGAGTAGCTGCATAGGATTTATTGGATATCATTTGGAGGTGCAGCTGGAGTTTATTCTTTTTATCATTTTATATAGTTAGACTTTCTTTTCAGTCGTATTTAATTATGAGACTTCATTTGGGTTTTATCGGGCCATTCGGTTCTAAAGTTGTAAGGGTTTTATTCAGTTATTTCACTAGATTCAGTTGGAGATTATTCAATTTCATATTATTAGAGATTGGATTTTCTTTGAGTTTAGCATGGAGATGGATTGTTTATCGCTTAGCTGGATGGTTTATCTTTTGGGATTGATTATCATTTATCTTGTGGATTAATTTTATATGTCTCATATATGTATCATGATAAGAATGGTATTTTATTTACTCACTCCCGACTTAGTTTTGATGGCGGTCGACGCAAGAATTAAGCGGGGTGTGACAAGTTATTTCATTTATTTCAGTCAAACGTTGTACTCAGCTTATTGTTCAGTTGGATTATTATTTCAGATTTGGGCTATGTAGTCGATGGTTTATGAAGCCCTTATACTTTTGACTCACTTGAGTCTATATTGTATAAGAGCTCATCTAGTTTGGAAATTGTGACAAAATTATGTCCATCCTAGAAACCAAAGAACCTCAGAAATTGGTTTGCTACTTCATCTCTCTATCATGTAGTGATCAAGAACAAATTGCCAACACTCACACACAGTAGAAGTTATTTAATGCATGTCATACTACATAATAATGTGTGTACATATGTTAAGTGTGTTTAAATCCCTAAGTTTGATTTTTAATAATTTTTTGGGATTTTTTAAACTCTTTTTAAACAAAGATTTCTTAATTAAAACTTGGTTTCTAAGTTTTTGGGGTCAATCTATAAATATACTTTGTTGGGTATTTTGGCCTAATGTTACCTTGGGTAGAATCCGAAAGCGGAGTAAACTTTAGGGTGTGGTTTTAATTATTTTAGGACGCGCGTTTCATATCCTATATTTGGCCAACACTTGTCTTCATCTGATTGGTTGGGCTTATGTTTCTTTACTGAGTTAATGACGCGTATGTTTTTAGCCCTTGGATCATTGCTTATCGACGATCTTCATGTTGTCTTGGTGAATCCCAGTACAACCTTTTAAACCAATCAGGTATCGTTTAACCACCGCCTTCTGTGAGCCCTTGGATTCAAGTCAATTTAAATTGACTCGATCCTAACCCCTGGTTTTGATCCAGTCTCTCGAACCTTCTCTTCACACTATAAAAGGAACCCTAATCTCAGACTTCGAAGACTTTTGCCATTTTCATTTTTCAGAGAGAAGAGAGAAGAGAGAAGAGAGAAGAGAGAAGAGAGAGAGAGAGTTAGAAACCCTAACTTTGTTCATCCAAAACCTCTTCAATCCAAAGCCAAACACTTCTTCAAAACTCCATATCCAAAAACACTAACCTGAGTGTTCTTGAGTGTTTGAGAGTTTGAGTTGAGTTTGTTATTGTTGTTGTAACCTCTTGTTAGTTAGATCTTGCTTCCAACTTAAACTGTTACTTAGATCTAGTTTCTGATTTCATAGAAATTTCAGATCTGAGTTATTCATGTTACATTGCACTTAGTTTCATTCTTTATTTCTCATCTTGAGAAATATATTGTTGATTATTTTCTATAAAACGTTTGCTTACTTTGAAATCAACAATAAATGCTTCTGTTTCTAGTTCTTGTAAAACTAAACCTTTGACCTAGTTTGGAATCACACTTGGAGGTTTTCAATCTGGAAAATCTTTTCAAAACTGAGATTGATTAAGATCTTGACTGATTTCTGAGGAAGATATCCGTGGATTCTGGGATTGATTTAAAGGTCAAATAAGGTTCAAAGTTTTGTAAGAAGAAAGAAAAAGAAAAGGTCACAGCATATAGTGTTACTGTAATTTGTTAGGACTGTTTGTACTTTATAAATGTGTGTGTGTGTGCATGCATGTGTTAGAGAGCACCTCCACAAACACTTTCACCCTTCAACACGAAAAGTGTTGGTAATAAGATCTTGTGAACAAGAGTCGACGTAAAGTGCTAGAACAAATCAGAAGTTGACAAACTGGGAGAACTACATCTACAATCAGAACTGCAGAGAAGTTATAAGGACACCAGCGGGTACATTCCTAAACTTATATAGGTCTGAGTTGTATGCATGTTAGTTATATAGTTTGTAACTCATAAATTTGTTTTAGTGGATTTTTCATTTTACTCCGTAGAGGGAGTCGTGGATGTTTCCTCAATTGGTGAGGTTTTACCACGTAAAAAATAGTGAACATAATCTTTCTACATCTCCTCATCTCATTTTTGCTTGTGCTGAGTTTAAATCTTGTTTAAACTATATTTTAAACCTGTTATTCAAATCTTGAATAGATCTCGTACATACTGATTTGTTAAACACATCTTGTGTTAAAATAGTTTTGATTTAAGAAAAGAGTTTCTTCAAAAAACAACTCGGAGTTACTTAAATAGTTTATTTTCAATAAACGGCTTTAGTAAAACATTTTCAATTGGTATCAGAGCTTGGTAAAACTGCTTTTAAAGAGATCCCGTGTTTCTGAAAATCAAATATGGACGAGAAAAATGAAAGATTTGGTAACTTGACCAGACCTCCAATCTTTGATGGAACCAATTTTGCTTACTGGAAAGTAAGGATGATTGCTTTCATTCAAGGAACTCTAGGAGATGATGTCTGGGACATTGTTGAAAATGGTTACACTTTTCCTACAAAACCAGCCAACGAAGGAAGTAATGAGAGGGTTAAGAAAGCATTAAGTGAGTTCACTCTAGAAAAGAAACAAGTTTCTCGAAATAATAACAAAGGAAAGAATGTCATATTTATGTCCATAAATGAACATGAGTTCAAAAGAATCTCATCCTGTACCACTTCTAAGGAAGCTTGGGACACCTTGGTTACTGCTCATGAAGGAGACACTAGAGTTAAGGCTACTAAAACTCAAATGCTCATTCAACAGTATAGTTCTTTAATTATGTCTGAGACTGAGTCATTTGACGACTTTTATATGAACCTGATTGATATTGTGACCAAACTGCATGCTAATGGGATAACTTATGATAGACAAGAAATTGTATCTAAAATTCTGAGATCATTACCACAGAAGTTTGATAACAAAAGATATGCTATTGAGGAAATGTGTGATATAAATCTCACTCTTGAACTACTCAGTAGTAAATTAAGAACTGTGGAAATGCAACTGGAATTTAAGAAACAATTGACCCAATCCCATAGGAAATAGACTAGTTCCAATCTAAGCTTCTCTTCTAAATTGATTAAGCCTGAGTTTAATACTTCCAATGATGAATCTGATGAGGAATACGATATAGAGAGTTTGGACAATCAGATTGCTTTAATGACAAAACAGTTTATGAAAATCATTAAGTTTAGAAACAAAGTGGCAAATAAACAAGGCAAATCAAATTATCCAACTCCCTCTAATCACAGACCTCATGAGAAAAACCATGACAAAAATCACAAGGACTCTCATATTAGACCTAATAGAGACCTTAAGAAGACTGAATGCCATAGATGTGGTAAACTGGGACACATTGCACAAGACTGTAGAGTTAACTTGAACACTCAAAATAGACACACTAGAGCTAACATCTGCAAAATGTGGGATGATTCAAGTGACTCTGAAAATGAGGAACCTGAGTCATCTGATGCTTTCGACCCTTGCATGTCTTTCTTTGCCAAGATTATTTATAATGATGACATGCCTATGCTTGTTAATGAGGATGAACCAAATAATTCTATGCCTGATGCTTCGAATATTGTTGTTACTGGTTTTGATGCTTTGATTACTGAGAATGTTGCATGTTCTACCTCGGGGTGTGTGAGTCAAAGGGAAAGCAATAATGACGATGTTAATGGGTGTGTGAGTTCTAAGAATGAAGCATTAAGGGTCACTTCACACACTACACCTAGTGATTCAGACAATGAAGATCTCCCAGACATTCACACACTTTATGCTAAAACTCTCAAGAAAAGCGCTAGGCTAGAAAAAATTGTGAAAGATCTTACCAAAAAGTTGGAAGATCTAAGCTTGATGGTCAAACTGAATGCTGAAGAGTATACTACCCAATGTTTAACTCATGAAAGTGAAATTAAAGTTTTTGATGAAAAACTGAAAAATTTGACTGAAACAAATGAAATTCTGGAGAAAAAGTACAAAGGAACATTGTTAGAATTGGAACAAACCAAAGAAAAGACAACAACTATTTTCAAAAAATTTACAAAATTTGAAAATAATTCTAACTATTTTGATGAATTTGTTGTTAAATCTAAAACCAATTCTGATGATCGAAATGGTATAGGGTTTTGCCCCAATTTGAAGACACAAACAAAATCTTTTGAACCTATCAAGTTTGTGTCAGGAGACAAAAGACCTATTGAAACATGCCCAGATTTTCATTCCCTAAAAATTGAGTTTGATTTAAAACATCAAAACTTTAACATTGGGGAATCAAGTTGCTCTAAACATGAAAGTTCACCTAAGGCTAAATATGTTTGCCCCTTTATCAGAAAGATCCTACATTCAAACCTGTACTACCTAGGAATAGAGTTCAGCCTCCAAACTTTTCAAAACCTTTCCTAAGGAGACCCCAATTCTGAGCAATCTTTATTGCTCCTACTGAGACATATATGGTCACTCTTTCGGTGGTTGCTATTCTAGGAGACTAGTTAAACCTGTCTATAATCCTCATATCTATCAGAACTTTAACTATTCTAGGAGGAGCCGAAATAATTATATACTTCCTAGAAAGCCAGATAAAAACTCTAACTATAGAAATAGAAAGACCAAACCTAAAAGAACATTTCCTAGAAGGAATCCTAAGCACTTTCCTAAACCAAATGCTCAAGTCTTTCATAAAATTCAAAATCATGCGCAAAACATTTTTCAACAAAAATCTAATGCTCGCAAATTTTATCAATTGAGAGCTAATAAGCGCAAGATGAAAACTAGAGCAATTTGGGTTAGAAAAGATGATCTATTACCTCAGATGAAATGTAATGTTGTTGTTAATGCTTTAAAAGCTGAACACACATCATCCGGTTGGTATTTAGACTCTGGATGTTCTAAGCACATGACTGGAGATGAAACTAAACTTTTAAACAAAACCATCTTTGCTGGTGGTAAAGTCATTTTTGGTGATGGAGTTTCATCTCAAATCATAGGCAAAGGAACTCTCCAAGAAAATGGGCTTCCTATTCTTAAAGATGTTCTTCTAGTCAAAGGTCTTAAGGCAAATCTACTTAGCATTTCGCAATTTTGTGACTCAAATCATACTGTTACCTTTTCAAAGAACAATTGCAAAATTTTAAATGAAAAAGGTGAATGCATAGTTACTGGATTCAGAACTCCTGACAATTGCTACACTGTCATGAACAATTCTGAAATCTGTAATGTTGCCAGAATGGATGACAACGAGATATGGAATAACATAATGGGTCACATAAATTACGATAATCTTAGTAAATTGTCTACTCATGACATAGTAAGAGGAATTCCAAAAATTAAACCTATTCATAATATTGTCTGTGGTTCCTGTCAGGAAGGTAAAATTGTTAAGGCACCTCATAAGAAAGTCAAAGATATTCTTACCTCTAATCTCTTAGAACTCATCCATATGGACCTAATGGGTCCCTCCCAAACTGTTAGCCTCTGTGAACACAATTACATCTTAGTTATGGTTGATGACTTCACCAGATTTACTTGGGTAGCCTTTTTAAAACAAAAGTCTGACACCTTTCAAACCTTCCTAAAAATTCTTCTTAGGATTAAAATGAAAAGGACACTCAAGTAAATAGAATCCGTAGTGATAGAGGTGGTGAATTCAAAGACACTGGTATTATAGAATACTATGACTATAATGGTTACAAACACGAGTTCAGTGCTCCTAAGACTCCTCAGCAAAATGGAATCGTCGAGAGAAAGAATCGTACCCTTCAAGAGATGGCACGTGTCATATTACATGCCAAGAATTTACCTAAATATTTTTGGGTAGAATCTATTCGTACTTCTTGTCACATTATTAATAGGGTCTATCTTAGAAAGAATTCCAAACAAACCCCTTACGAACTGTGGTACAATAAAAAGCCTAATCTCAAGTATCTTAGAACCTTTGGCAGTACTTGTTATGTATGCAAAGATAGGGAACACTTATCCAAATTTGAGAGCCGGGGAGATAAATCCATATTTCTTGGATACTCGCCTAACAGTAGAGCTTATCGAGTGTATAACCTTCTCACTAAAACCTTGATGGAATCCATAAATGTAATTGTTAGTGACACTACTGTAGAAAGCAAGACTGGTGAATCAACTATTGAGGAAGTATCTACAAATATTTTATAAAATGACTCCTCTGAAATAGATAATTCATTACCTATTGAGACACCTGAAGTACCTAACTAGGTTTCTAAAGATCATCCCATAAATAACGTAGTTGGTAACCCTAGTGAGCTAGTGCGTACAAGATCCCAACTAAGAAATTATGCACATTATGCATGTTTTGTTTCCCTTGTGGAACCAAAGAATGTAAATGAGGCATTGAATGACTCTCACTGGATTTCTTCTATACAGGAGGAACTTTTACAATTTGTCATTCATGATGTTTGGTATCTTGTTCCACGTCCTGATCACAAAAAGGTTGTTGGCACACATTGGATTTTCAAAAATAAGACTGATGAAAATGGGATAATAATTAGAAATAAAGATAGATTAGTTGCTCAAGGATACTCTCAAATAGAAGGAATAGATTTTAACGAGACCTTTGCCCCTGTTACTCATTTAGAATCTGTTCGTCTGCTTTTTGCTATAGCTTGCCATATGCAATTTACACTGTACCAAATGGATGTCAAATCTGTGTTCCTTAATGGAATACTGGCTGAAGAAACCTATGTAGAACAACCTAAAGGGTTCATTGACCCTAAATATCCAAATCATGTATTTCGTCTAAAAAAAGGCTTTGTATGGCCTTAAACAAGCTCCTAGAGCTTGGTATGAGCGTCTTTCCAGTTTTCTTTTAAATAAAGGTTTCAAAAGAGGTGGAAATGATCAAACTCTCTTTGTCAAACACTTTGACAAACACATCACTATTGCTCAAGTTTATGTTGACGATATTATATTTGGATCAACTTCTCCCTCAGAAGTAAAATCCTTTTCTGAAATTATGAGTAAGGAATTTCAGATGTCCCTTATGGGGGAGTTGCAGTTCTTCTTAGGTCCAAGTCAAACAAAATCCAGAAGGATTATTTGTTTCGCAATCAAAGTACGCTTTAGAGATCTTTAAGAAATTTGGCCTCGAGAGTGCTAAAGATGCTAAAACGCCCATGAGTACTACGGTAAAATTATCGAAAGATGAAAATGGAAAATCCGTAGATCCTACTCTATGTCGTAGTATGATAGGAACATTACTATATCTTACTGCCTCGCGTCCTGATATTATGTATGCCGTGTGTGTATGTGCTCGTTATCAAAATAATCCTAAAGAGAGCCATTTGAATTCTGTTAAACGTATAATTAAATATGTAAAAGTCACTCTGAATCTAGGACTTTGGTACACTAATGACAAACCTAGCACTATTATTGGGTACACTGATGCTGACTGGGTTGGGTGTACTGATGATAGTAAAAGCACATCAGGAGCATGTTATTATATTGGTAATAACTTGGTAGGATGGAGTAGTAAAAAATAAAACTGCACATCACTCTCGACAGTTGAATCTGAATACATAGCCGCTGGTAGCTGTTGTGCTCAATTATTATGGCTTAAACAAATGCTAAGTGATTATGGTATTCAAAAAAACCAATTGCATCTCTATAGTGATAATCAAAGTGCAATTAATATTTCTAAAAATCCTGTTCAACACTCGCGAACAAAGCATATAAAAATAAGACATCATTTTATACGCGAATTGGGTAGATAGAATTTTAATAGGAATAAGTTTTTCTTATTTTTTGTTGCCGTACGAGTCCTAGTTGACTCAAAGGAGATTTTGTCTCATATTTCCAAAGGGGGAGATAGAAGCCCTTATACTTTTGACTCACTTGAGTCTATATTGTATAAGAGCTCATCTAGTTTGGAAATTGTGACAAAATTATGTCCATCCTAGAAACCAAAGAACCTCAGAAATTGGTTTGCTACTTCATCTCTCTATCTTGTAGTGATCAAGAACAAATTGCCAACACTCACACACAGTAGAAGTTATTTAATGCATGTCATACTACATAATAATGTGTGTACATATGTTGAGTGTGTTTAAATCCCTAAGTTTGATTTTTAATAATTTTTTGGGATTTTTTAAACTCTTTTTAAACAAAGATTTCTTAATTAAAACTTGGTTTATAAGTTTTTGGGGTCAATCTATAAATATACTTTGTTGGGTATTTTGGCCTAATGTTACCTTGGGTAGAATTCGAAAGCGGAGTAAACTTTAGGGTGTGGTTTTAATTATTTTAGGACGCGCGTTTCATATCCTATATTTGGCCAACACCTGTCTTCATCTGATTGGTTGGGCTTGTGTTTCTTTACTGAGTTAATGACGCGTATGTTTTTAGCCCTTGGATCATTGCTTATCGATGATCTGCATGTTGTCTTGGTGAATCCCAGTACAACCTTTTAAACCAATCAATCGTTTAACCACCGCCTTCTGTGAGCCCTAGGATTCAAGTCAATTTAAATTGACTCGATCCTAACCCTTGGTTTTGATCCAGTCACTCGAACCTTCTCTTCACACTATAAAAGGAACCCTAATCTCAGACTTCGAAGACTTTAGCCATTTTCATTTTTCAGAGAGAAGAGAGAGTAGAGAGAGAAGAGAGAAGAGAGAGTAGAGAGAGAATAGAGAAGAGAGAGAGAGAGTTAGAAACCCTAACTTTGTTCGTCCAAAACCTCTTCAATCCAAAGCCAAACACTTCTTCAAAACTCCATATCCAAAAAAACTACCCTGAGTGTTCTTGAGTGTTTGAGAGTTTGAGTTGAGTTTGTTATTGTTGCTGTAACCTCTTGTTCATTAGATCTTGCTTCCAACTTAAACAATTACTTAGATCTAGTTTCTGATTTCATAGAAATTTCAGATCTGAGTTATTCATGTTATATTACACTTAGTTTCATTCTTTATTTCTCATCTTGAGAAATATATTGTTGATTATTTTCTGTAAAACGTTTGCTTACTTTGAAATCAACAATAAATGCTTTCTGTTTCTAGTTCTTGTAAAACTAAACCTTTGATCTAGTTTGGAATCACACTTGGAGGTTTTCAATCTCGAAAATATTTTCAAAACTGAGATTGATTAAGAACTTGACTGATTTCTGAGCAAGATATCCGTGGATTCTGGGATTGATTTAAAGGTCAAATAAGGTTCAAAGTTTTGTAAGAAGAAAGAAAAAGAAAAGATCACAGCATGTAGTGTTACTGTAATTTGTTAGGACTGTTTGTACTTTATAAGTGTGTGTGTGTGTGCATGCATGTGTTAGAGAGAACCTCCACTAACACTTTCACCCTACAACACGAAAAGTGTTGGTAATAAGATCTTGTGAACAAGAGTCGACGTAAAGTGCCGGAACAAATCAGAAGTTGACAAACTGGGAGAACTACATCTACAATCAGAACTGCAGAGAAGTTATAAGGACACCAGAGGGTACATTCCTAAACTTATATAGGTCTGAGTTGTATGTATGTTAGTTATATAGTTTGTAACTCATAAATTTGTTTTAGTGCATTTTTCATTTTACTCCGTAGAGGGAGTCGTGGATGTTTCCTCAATTGGTGAGGTTTTACCACGTAAAAAATAGTGAACATAATCTTTCTACATCTCCTCATCTCATTTTTGGTTGTGCTGAGTTTAAAGCTTGTTTAAACTATCTTTTAAACCTGTTATTCAAATCTTGAATAGATCTCGTACATACTGATTTGTTAAACACATCTTGTGTTCAAATAGTTTTGATTTAAGAAAAGAGTTTCTTCAAAAAACAACTCGGAGTTACTTAAATAGTTTATTTTCAATAAACGGCGTTAGTAACACATTTTCAGTTTATTCGGCAAAGCTTTTTTCTATTCATTTCAGTTTTGACTATCTTAGTGATTGTGTGAATGGTTTAAATTATATTTTTTCCGTATGTTGTGATTGTTTAGTGAAAAGATAAAATTGCCACCAACTTTTTGAATACTAGGTGGTTAGTAAGTTTTAAAAAGTTTTTTGATAGTGATGCTAAGAATGAACCAAATAACAATCATGTTTTAATTTGATATAGGACTGATCATCTGGTATTTTATTGGGCGGGGTGTCACAGATTGTATCAAACCATCAAGTTCTAGTGTCCTTCGGATCTGTGCAGCTTTTCACGTTTTAGCTTAGCGTTCTTTGATGTAGAACCCTATGATAGGATTGTTGTATTCTTTGACGTACGCGCATTTACGTTCTTCTGCCATTAAAGTTGTATTGACTGGGAACTCATACAAATTGACTAAATTTTAGATGTCACTCGAGAGAGAACAACAGACTAGACTCGCTGAAGAGTTTAAGGCAAGACAAGTACCATATATACTTATTGTACCGTAGGGAATGGTGACAGTCACAGAAATAGCAGGCATTTTAGCACAAGCAGTTACTACCTCACTACTGTAATATCAAGATTGTCAAGCTCAACTTTTAAGGAGCGAGCAAAAGAATAAGGGAAATTAGTCGATGGGATAATACCAAAAGTAAAAGTGGCAGTGAAACCCCACAATAGGGACAGGGTGCTCAACAAAGGGATTCAATCAAGAAATTTCAATCAGGGAGTTACCAGCCAGAAGGTCGTAGTCCCACAATGGTCCAGAAGGATCCGAATCAGCAACAAGAGGTTTCCCAAGGCCGTTAGGGCCAAAAGAACAATGGGGAGGCCAGCAGGGCCAACAACAGGTAGTTTTGCAGAGGCGATGTTACATTTGTGGCCAGGTTGGTCATGTGAAGAAAGAGTGCCCACAGAAGAGTCACCAGGGATAGCCCTAGGGTCGACCTCCCCTTGGCCAGTAGAGACAAGGCCGAAAAAAGCAAAATCGCTCAGACTGCTACTTCTCGTGTGGGAGGAAAGGCCATCTGAAGATAGAGTGCCCCTTCGATGGTCGTTGTTATATATGTTGGGAGGTGAGTCATCGGAAAAAAGATTTCACATTACAGAATATCGTACCATAACAGAATGTTCAGCAAGGACGACATAAACAACCATCCCCAATAAAATCAACTGTAAGGACATGATTTTATAAATGTCCCTTATCAATTGAGTATGTCGAATACCGCTACAACCGTCGAAGAATGTTCAAGATAAAATATGCAACAAGATGGGTTTGAATCTTAAGCTTCTTGAACAATCAAGCCTCCCGAGATAAATTTGGTAAAAGTTGTGTTTTTATTCCTCAGCATTTCACTTAGAATATTGAGATATTTTTCATCAAATTTTTTATAAGTGTTGGAGCAGAGTTTTTAAGTTTTTCAGCAAAATTTATTTTCAAAGTTTTGAGGCAGAGCATTTTCTAGAAAAAATAAAAAATTGTTTTTTAAATTTTCTCATTCCAGCGACCAGCAGTGTCATTCAAACGACAGAGGCTGTCGCGCGATATGTTGTTCAAAAGACACCCTAACTCGTTCGAGCAACTCATTAACTCATTCAAATTACCCTCCGCCTTAAAATTTTTATAAATATGCTTTTCCAACTCCATTTTTCATAAAAAGACATGCGTTTTTCACAGATACAAAACTGTTTTGGCAGAACAGTGTGTCTTCTCACTTTTAGGATTTTAATCATTTCGTTTTCAATTCACAAATCATCTCAATGCTCATGTGAATTGTTTTGGAACTCAAGAACATATTTTTCTATTGTTCAACCCTTGTGGAGTGCGTATCTACACCTGAAGACTGAGGTCATTGAGGTTCGCTGCGTGTGGATCTTTGTGAAAGATTGGACTGCGGTTCATGTGGGTTCGCTGCGTGGAATCCATTGCTGACTCTAAACTGCATGTCTATGTAGGTTTGTTTTGGTAAACTTATTGCAGATTTCATTATAATCCATGTAAGTTGTGATTTACAAATTATAGTGAAATAAAAGGTTTTGCTCTTCGGGAATTTTTCCTGAAATCTGTGAGTTAGCATAATTGTGTTTGTGATGGTTTGACACACGCATATACGTAGTTGCATGTTTAGGGGATGAATTGATTTAGTTTCAGAATTGACTCTAATTAAATAATTTTATGGTTAGAATTTGCGCATTTATTTAAATCGGTATCACACACGGATTTACAAATTGCTATCAGAGCAGTTTACTCTAATTCATTGAGTTATCCTTATTTTTAAAAAATTGTGTGATATTGATTTTTTTTTAAATCTGATTTTTGAATATTAGTCGCAATGTTTCCAAACAAAAACTTATATAGTCGGTTGCCAATTTTTGACGGGTTTAATTATGCTTACTGGAAAGCCCGTATGAAATCCCAATTAAAAGCAATTGATGAAAGGGTTTGGTTAGTTTGTGAAAGAGGTTGGAATCCTCCCACTATCACCGCAAATAATGCCATGAATTTAAAACCTGTATCAGAATGGACTGAGGATGAGTTTAGGTGGAGCACGTTTAATTCACATGGGCTTAGTGCGATTTCTGGTTCTATCACTCCTGAGGAGTTTCGATGTATTATGGCGTGCACCACATCGAAATATGCGGGAATATTTTTACAGCTCACCCACGAGGGCACTAATGCTCACCCACGAGGGAATATTTTGACCAATCAATTTGAGACTATCACCATGCTTGATACTGAGTATTTTGATGACTTTTATGCATGTTTATTTGACATTATCAACACTAGTTTTAATCTTGGTGAGCCTATACCTGATACACGAGTGGTTAAAAAGATTTTAAGATCGATACCAAAATGTTTTATCCCAAAAGTGACTATTTAAATACCTTAGGTAATTTGAGTTGTCTAAAATTAGAAGAGTTGGTAGAAAACCTCCAGACTAGGCCTGTCAATGGGTCGGGTCTGGACTCGAACCCGATTCGGATAAAAGGGTCTGAGCAAATTTTTTTGGACCCGAGACCCGAAGACCCGTTTATTAAACGGGTAGGGTCTGGATCTTATACAAGACCCGGACCCGAAGACCCAACCCGGATTGTACATTATTATTTTTTAAATATATATACATATACTATAAATTTATATATATTTTTAAATATATCTTATCAATATAACATGTAAGTAATATATATAAAAATATGTATTTATGTATATAATAAATATAAATAATATATGTTTTATTTATACTAATAATATTCTATAATACATTATAAAATATTTTAATTTAAGATTAAAAAATAAAGAAGGGGGATAATATAAAATAAATGTATATATTTGGCCAGACCTGGACCCGAACCCGAAACCCGAAGACCCGAACGGATTCGGGTTTGAATCCAATATTGTAGAGCTGATGAAGACTTAGACTCGGACCTGAACCCGTTGAAGACTCGATTACACGAATCTGGATCTCTCTAAACCCGACCCGGCTCTAACACGTTGACAGGCCTACTCCAGCCATGTGAGATTGACATTTTCCCTGACACAGTCAAACCTAAGTATAAAGGGATAACACTTAAAGCCCATTCTAAAAAGGGAAAGTAAGTGTCAACGAGTGATAAGAAAAACAAAGTGAAATTTTGTGAGTCCAAGTCTAAGGACAAGTTTGATTTTGATATGGCCATTCTTGCAAAAAATTTCAAACGTTTCTCAAGTTTTTTTTTAGAAACACAAAAAGAAAGATAAGGCAAAAAAAAAACGATGAGAAAGAGAAAGAGGGTGAGGGAGATTTAGAAAAAGTGACATGTTTTGAGTGTGAGGGAAAAGTGAATAAGTCGTTTGAGTGTCCCACTAGGCTTAGGAGAGAGGGCATGAACGTTGCTATGCCTGTCACCCTTAGTGATAGTAAGGAAGCTATGAGAGATTCTGGGGATGAGTATTCACAAGGAAAGTTTGTTTCCTTTTTAGCTAGTCACGAGAGCAAACCTAATTTGTCCCACTACGATGAGGAAACTTGTGTTTATGAGACCCCCGAGGATGATTTGTCTGTTTTGAGTGAGGGGAAAGTGAGTGTGAAAGTGGAGATGAAAGGGAGATCCAAAAGGCTTTTAGAGATTTTTATGCCGAGACCTTGAAAACAAAGAAATTGAATAAGGAACTAGGTTTTAAGGTGATTGATTTGGAGAGAGATCTAGAAAGTTTGAAGGTGTTTGAGGCAAAAGCAAGTCAACTCGAGAAAGAGAATGTTTCTTTGAGTGAGCAGCTGATTGCTTTAAATACGGAAAAAGTAAACTTATAACCCGTGTGTCACAATCAGAGAAAGATCTTAAACACTCCCTGGAGGTTAAAGTCACTATAGAGGACACATCTAAGAAGATAGGAAATATGGTTCTCAATCTCGTTTTGGGTAGTGGTTAGAGTTTAGGAATAGGTCATGATGGTGAATCCACTTCACATGCAACACTCGAGCCGATTCCTGAATTTGTTATTGACCCATATGGCTTTCAACACAACCCACCTAGGCGTCTCGTACCTGTTAGGACAACATGTAGGAGACGATTTGAGAGAGGTGTACCTAGGCCTGTTTATGTTTGCACACACTGCAAGAAGAGAGGACACCTTAGAGATTTTTGTTTTAAGTTAGGTTATGCTACTACACGTATTCACACGTACGCACCCACACCTGATGCTCCAGATGACTACACAAGAGAGTTTGCACATATTAGGGAGCATGTAAAGTTTTTGGTCAAGACTTCACATGACTTGATGGAGTTTTTCCGTAGGATGTCACCACATTTGGAAAACCCCACCGCACCTACTAGATGACGTCTAGACTTGTTTGCTAGCATATGATATTTGACATGATGATATTTTTGCCTATTGCTAGTGTGTATCATTTTTCTATTTATATTTTCCATTTTATTATATTTTTCGAACAACTAAAAAGATTTTTGTTTTTGAAATATTTTGGATAAATACGAAAATATTTTCATTTGTTTTAAAAAATTTGACAAAGCCAAAAAGATTTTATTTTGATAAATTTTTTGGTAAAAGACAAAAAGATTTTTGTAGTTTGTTTACACCATATATGAATGGACATTTAAGATGACCGAGTCACAACTTCATTCCATATCCATGTAACCGTTTGATAGTGTTTTGATATGCGTCATCATTTCATTTTTGTGCTTTATAATGTGATGAGTCATTAAGATGTAATTTGTGATTACTACCTACATGTTTGACTCATATTTTCCTTTAATGCACACTTGCACGAATTTGTTTGATTATCGTACTTGTTTATCACATATTGGTCGTAGTGTTGTCATCTTAATTCTGTCTATAAAACGAACCAAATGCGATAAAAAATGATAATGGAAGAAGTGCATGTAATAACAATTTACCGTGAGGATTTAATTGCAACAAAATATGATGAATGTTCACAAGAAAGTGCTACGAGAGTGTAAAATTAACTCTGCATAAAGACACCGTTTGAAAAGAGCCCAAAAAAATGAAAAGCAATAAAAAGATAAATATGTCAAAAATGAGCCATTTAGTTTAGATCACCTCAAGAAAAATAAATGATTATTATTTTTGAGGGAGTTTGGATGGAAAAATAAATAAACAGGTTTGCACGTCCTGACAACATCTTGAAAAGGCATTACATAGTTTTAGACGTTATTGGTGTGAGCATCATTTTTGACTTTGATGTTTTGATGGATTGAGTCGATGTCATTTAAATTCAACACTTTTGAACCTAAAGACGATTTTGAGTTCATTCGTTAGGAGTATCCAGATTCATCGTGCACGTGTGTTATGAGATTGCATTGATATTCCTATTGAATTTTTTCACACCCATTCATTCCGTTTCCACGATTTGGTTATCTTAGTTTAAATTTATGGTGAGTGATTTTTGTTAAATTAGTTTTGCATTTTTGTATGAAAAATTGAAAAATCAAAAATAGTTTTTGGAATACGTTTGAGTATCTCTTTAATGATAGCAGTTTGTTTTGCCTTGGTAATCGTGACAACTCCATGTATGTTCTTATCTTAGCGAAAATTATCCATCTTTTCAAGAATATGCAAATTACTAAAACATTGTACCTTTAAACTCTAGTCGTGCTTGTGATGCTCTTGCCATGACTGCATTTCGGATGATATAGGCGTCTCCATATGTTAGTTGCACCAATTATGGCTGAGTTGATGTAAAGCCGTGTGTGATACCGATTTAAATAAATGCGCAAATTCCAACCACAAACTTATTTAATTAGAGTCAAATTTTAAATTAAATCAATTCATCACCTAAATATGCAACTACGTGGGTGTGCATGTCAAACCATCACAAACACAATTATGCTAACTTACAGATTTTAGGAAAAATCCCCGAAGGGCAAAACCTTTTATTTCACTATAATTTGTAAATCAAAACTTACATGGATTATGATGAAATATTCAATAAGTTTACCTCAACAAACCTATATAGACACACAGTCTAGAGTCAGCAATGGATTCCATGCAGCGAACCCAAATGAACCTCATTCCAATCTTCAACAAAGATCCACATGCAGCGAACCTCAATGGCCTCAGTCTTAATGTGTAGAGATGCACTACACAAGGGTTGAACAATAGAAAATTATATTCTTGGGTTTCAAAATAATTCACATGAACATTGGGATGTTTTGTTAATTGAAAACAAAAGGATTAAAACCCTAAAAGTGAGAAGACAAACTGTACTACCAAATCAGTTTCATATCTGTGAAAAACGCAGTTCTTCTTATGAAAAACGAAGTTAGAAAAGCCTATTTATAAAAAAAGTTAAAGTGGCGGGTCGTTTGAACGAGTAAAAGAGTCGCTCGAACGAGTTAGGATGTTTGAATGACATATCGCACGATAGCCTCTATGGTTTGAACAACACTACTGGTTGCTCAAACGAAAAAAATTTAAAAATAAATTTTTTATTTTCTCAAGAAAATGCTCCGCCTCAAAACTTTGAAAATAAATTTTGACGAAAAACATAAAAACTCCACTCCAATACTTAGAAAATTTTCGATGAAAAATATCCCAATACTCTAAGTGAAATGCTAAGGAATAAAAACACAACTTTTACCAAATTTATCTCGTGGTTGCTTGATTGTTGAAGAATCTTGATATTCAGACCCGTCTGGTTGCATATTTGATCTTGAACATTCTTCGACGGTTGTAGCGGTATACGACATACTCAATTGATAACGAACATTTATAAAACCAAGTCCTTACAAATCTTCTCCTATGTCTATGCCGATACAAAATAAAAACATCTGAATTATCAAAACATAAAATGCCTATACAAATCTAATACCCTCATGAACCCAAAAATGAAGAGGTACTTAACATGTAGGTCTCAAAACTTTTCTTCAAAGTCTGCGACATCAAATCTTCAATTCTTCAAAACCTTTTCTCATCAGGGTGTGCAATTCAATCATCTTCAATCCTTGTACCTACACACATGAGACAAAGAGAATACCTCGTGACATATCGAGTTTGAAATGAGATAAACATAATGCGACACCCCGCCTAATTAAATACCGGATGATCAATCCTTTATTAAATTAAATCAAAGTGTCTGGTTGGTTCATTCGTAGCATCACTGTCGTAAAATAATTTTTTTTATTAATCACCTAATAAATAATTAAGCTAAGTGTCAAAACATTTATTTTTTTTTTATTAAACTCCATTGTTAAAATATTATATGCATAAACCAATTTATAAATACTGTTAACGATAAAAAATCAAACCATTCAAGTGAAACGAGCCAACTAAATTAATCAATCCAAATAAGTATCCACATCTAAGGCCAATGTAATAGATGAAACGATCCTAAATAAAAACTGAATACTGAAACAATAAAAAAGTACAAAATCTCTATCAAGTCTAAACATAATCTGGAAATGGGCGACACATGCCCTAACTAAAAAGACTAAATAGAAAGCTGAGAAGTCAAAGAAGGAAGCGTCTACTGTAAGGACATGCAACTCCCACACAAGCTGCAGCACGTCCACTGTCCAAAGAACTACGCCTGATGCCCCTGTGGCTGGGCACTTGTGATATATATATATACAAGAGAAAGGAAAAAATGACACAAAACGGGTCAGAGCCCGAGTGTAAAACAACTTTAAAAATAGTTTAGCAAGTATTTAAGATGCTTACTAATTGATATTACAACCATGTTAGTACCTCGACACTCACTTGAGAATTCTCACCTCTCAACTAGTGTGCAAGCCTAACGTATTACTATAATTACTTATAAAATTAGCTCAATACACTAGTTTTACCCAATTCTCCTCTCATCAATTTTTGATCCGTATGACCGTATGCCAATGATTTATTTAAGATAACTTTAATTATGAATAATCAAGTCAGTTAAGTATATCTCCATACTGATTTGGGATTACATGCACTAAATTTATTTAGGAGCACTTATTCAATTCTATCTACTTACACGCACAGTAGAAGAGTCACCGATACATATATTTATCACACACAATATATATATAATAGAGCACCCCACATAAATCTAGGGTGCTGGCATACTCTGCTATCTAGTCCTTGTACCTCTCATACAATAAGGGAAATACTAGTTCGGATCCACTCTCAAACCATATTAACATAAAACACACATATTGGAGGCGAAGCATAGTCCCAAGTCACTAAGAGGTCAGCACATACCCTCACGTCTCTTAGGACCGTCTGATTCTCATTCTCAGATAACCTGTACCAAGGACACTATGTTTTAGGGTACGAGACAATATCCCCCCATAAAGGTCCAATCAAGATAAGACTGTCCCGGCGAGGAAACCCCCATGATAGAAAGTAGCACGGGTATGATTATACACACACATTCACACACACACACACACACACACACATACATTCACACACACACACACACACACACACACAAATTTATATATATATATATATATATATATATATATATATATATATATATATATATATATATATATATATATATATATATATATATATATATATATATATATATATATATATGCTCACATTGTTCATTTAGGTACTCCCACGACCCATAATAATAATATTCTAATCATACGGGGCACATAACGCCCGAGTCCTACGTATAATTAAACCCTTCCTTTTTATTCTCAATTACCATCACATTCTAAGTACTTCTCATCTCTCGAAGTGTTTCATCTTAATTAAATGTAATATCCGTAGGAGTACACTCACTACCCTACTGGTCTAAGTCCTTCTTGATTCTCACAAAACTTAATTTAATGTATGCACGCTTTCCATTCCAATTTATAACCCCCGAAATCCCACGGTTAAGTCTCATATAAATTGCATTACTCGGACCCTACTTATACCCTACTAGTCTTTCCCATATCCCATTATGATGTTTAAATTATGTCTAAGAGTCCTCACACATTTGGAATCAAATTAATATTAAAGGGGGAGAAAGTTTCAGTTTCCAGGAGGAGTCAATCGGTCGATCCAGTCGATCGATCGACATTCTTGAGTCGATCGATCGATCGAACAGTTCTTGCCCAGATTCTGTAAATTCTTTACCTACGGGTTTCTTCCATTTAACTTCTTCAAATCGTCATTAACAAGTCCCAAACTCCCAACCAGACATTAGGAACATTATATAAACACTTATAGATGCTTTCTAACATAAAACTTTCGTTAAATCATCAAGAACCGTCATCAAACGAATTAATTCAAGAATTTATCCTTTAACCCTAGTTTATTTTATTTCACAAGAATTTCATTGATATTCAGATTTCTATCTCTACTGAGCATCCAATTTCATATTCACCAATCTAAATACAAAAGGGAGTCATCCTAACATGATTTCTCTTCTGAAATTCAACATAATTTTCCCAGACATCATTTAATTTTCATGGAAAAATAAATAATTTTCTCCTACACTAGCATGGAGGTGATATCAACTAAACAACAAGAAGTTAGATACTTGCCTTAGAAATGGAAGTTTGAATCGTTGATGATGATGGGTATGGTTTCGTTCCTCGTTCCCCGATCTACGCGTTGATGGTGGAATTGGTGAAGATGGTGTTGGGTAGGTGGTTCTCTCCCTTGGAAGCCTTCTCTCTTCTCCCTTCCTTAGCCCCTCTGCAACTCTACAATTTCTCACCCTCGAGGACTCTCTCTTCCCACAGATATAAACTCTATATTTTCGTCATTAATTAAGGGCAAAAATGAAAAATTACCAAAATGCCCTCCCGGATTATCGGTTAGGCCTAAAAACATCCCAAGACCTAAACTAAACCCCCTGGTATACTTTTCTGACTATCTCGACCCTTACGGACACTTTGGCACACTCGAAATGACCATACGGGTGGCTTATAATTAATTCATTTTTTATTCCATTAATTTAGTCCCAACATGACACATGTGCGTCCCAACTTAATTTCTGTAATTATCGTATTATTCACTCGCGATAATTTTAATAAATTCAATCTAATATTACTTTACTCATCTAGTAATATTCAACATAATTCTTATCAATAATTACTAACTCTCGTCACGCTAGTAAATATTTATTTTAAAATTCGGATTAATATTAAATTAATTTATCCCACTTAATTTAATTAATCCCATTATTAAATGCCATAAAAATACGGGGTATTACACATAAATTCAAAACAAGTATAAAATCTCAAATCTCCCCCATAATGTAAAAACTCCCCCACAATTCATTCCCCCCTTTTTGTTTGATTGAAATAGACATGGAAACGAATAAACAAGTTAAATATATAACTATTAACATTCGAGTTCAAGAGTGAGTCAGATTTAGGGGGTGTGTTGGTAATAATAACTATATTATGTATATATATTTATCGTGGAGTAATGGGGTTCTCTGGTCTTAACCACGAGAGAGTGGGGGTGTACACTAAGAGGAGGTTCGCATTACACGAGAGGTTACTACTTTCGAGAAATTTGGGAGTAGGGTGGATGATTCCCAAGGATCGGATGGTTAGTGATAGTTTGGAGCTATAGTGAGTAGTTATAATAAGACTTAGTGTTCGCTTTATCAGGGTATGGGTTATTTCGGCTAGGTATCACCTGAGATAGGGTCTAGCTTATATATATGAGTATATATGTTAAATATGTTCCATAATAGGCTTATGATAATATGCTTATGTTGTTAATTTTATCCCGAGGAGTAGGGATGTTTATAGATGTGATTCAGGGTGGATAAACTTATTTGCGAGCGAGGAGGTATAGCTAGGGAGTTATTTTTATGCAAGGAAACTAGTGTAGTAAGGGCGTGGTATTGTATGTTGTCTTTTGTAGGATAAGAGTGGGCGTGTATACTTTTATATCAAGAGACGGGCATTTGGGGTACGTGCTATGGAGTAGGGGCCTAATGGATCTCAACGACTAGAAATGTTAGGTAGTAGTGTATCGAGGGGTTCCTTGTTTGGATTTCGCATTGCGAGATGTTCCACGCATGAAACTTAGCGCAACGTTAGAAGTGGGGAGAGGTTTGGTCATTAGTACATGGGTGCGGGTACCTCGATGATTATTTATGCATGTAGTTATTACTGAGAGTTGAAAGTTATATTATGGTTTAAGGCTAGTATAACCAAGTAATTTTTGTGCGGTTAAGCACGGGTACATGGTGTATGGGTGACCTGGTTAACTAATTTGAGTTTAACATTTTATTCGTGACTGGAAGTGAGATAGTTAAGTGCAGAGATCTTAGAGGTATGTGACTAAGGAGATATTCGAAGCTTGGAGTACTAGACTTATCTTAATTTCGAGGATGAAATTCCTTTGTAAGGGGGAAGTACGTAACACTCCATAATTTAAAGGACATTGAATTTAATTATTTTTTAGAGAGCTAGAACTTATTTATTTGGGAGAAACTAAATTTATGGTTTAGAGAATGTATTTAAATTGGTGAATTGAGGTTTAATTAATTCGGTTTATTTTTAGAGTTCGCGCGTGTCGCATTATAAGGTTAATATAGGAGAATGTTATAAAGTATTTTGGATGATAATTTTGAGTGCACGGTTGACTCCAGATAGGTCGAAATAGTTAAAAAAGAGTACCCGGGGGTAGTATATGGGCCTCGGGGCATTTTTAGGCATAATCAGGCTCCCATGGATGAAAATTGCATTGGGAGTTTCAATCTGTGGAGAATTGGTAAATGTTAAGAACTTACAGAAAAGGAAAGAAAATCTGAGTTTGTAGCTCTAAATAAATCCTATGTGATTGATGGGGAAATTATAGAGGTTAAGCTATCAGGTATATGGTGGAGGAATTATATACTGGTTGATGGGTCGATAAGGAATTGGGAGGTTGATTTCGTTTAAAAGTTTGTTTACAATATTAAGATATTTCATTAGCCATCGAATTGGTATTAAGGTGTGACAATAGCAGATTTCTGGGTTGAAGAGTTTTAGAAAAACATTCATGGCAACGAGCAGGAAGAAGAAGGAAGATGAGAGAGAAACAGATGCAAATTGGTATTTATAATTTGCAAATTATAAAAAACAAAAGTAAATGTAGTTAGATGTGTAAAATAGGAAAAATGTAATAAATTAGAACACAAATGCAAACCGAATTTTGAGAAAATATTGGGGTGATAAGGATTGAGTGTATGTTGGGGTGATTTGACCCGGCTTCAATTAGTGAAGAAGTCCATTTTCAAATGTGTTAGTAAATCCACCCCTAATTGAAATAGGAAAAGGTTGTACTCATTATATAAATAGGGCGAGGGCCCAAAGGGTTTGTCCGTGGGTGACACGAAAACTCCTCTCTCTTCCTCCTCCTGGGGCTCCATAAAAGGTCCGTCTTTGTACGATTACCTTCTGGTGGCATCGACCTCTTTGCAGCTTCGTCTTCATTAAACAGGTAACTCCATCAATCTCGTTGTCACCTCACAAATCTATATTTGTGTAAATGAAGCCCTAGTTACACTACGCACTGTTTTTCTCTAATTCTATTCTATTTTTTTCAATACGTCTTTTACTTCTTCAGTATACATTTTTAACTTGTAACAATTTTGATATGAATTTAAATAGAGTGCGGTGAAAAATGGTGAAGAAATTCTGTGGATGGGAGGGCTCTGCGGAGCAAGTTGGCGGCGATGAAGATTTGGTAAGCGAACTCTTCCTACGTTTGCCAGTGAGATGTCTTATCAGATACAAATCAGTTTCAAAACAGTGCTTCTGTATCATCTCCGACCCCCGCTTCGCCTGCATCCACACCTGCCGAACCACAAGTCCTCCAATTCCCTCTGGCCTTTTCTTCTACAATTCTTTCACCAAGAACCAAGAAATGGAGTCGGTTTCTCTTCAAGTTGAAGAAGCATCCACAAAGAATCGAACATCTAAGGTTGGGGTTGGGGTTGGAGTTGGAGTTGGGGTTCCGTCTCTCTCATTTCTGGATGTGGCAGCACCAGGAGCTACAGTCAAGATTCTACAGTCATGTAATGGCTTGCTGCTATGCTGTTTCACCTCCCAATCAAGCGAGGCAAAATCTTACTGCGTTTGCAATCCTACCACCAAGAATTACAAAATACTTCCTCAACCTTGTGTAGTTCCACGTAAAGAGATTCTCGACTTTAGCTTGGCATTCAATCCTTCCGAATCACCTCACTATAGAATCGTGTGTCTCATGAAATTGGTGCCTTTCAATCCCACTAATAAACTATTTAAGAACCGTCTCAGGACTTTTGATATCACATTTGATATCTACTCATCCGAAAATGACATATGGAGAACCTCTGATTGTTGTTACTATTTATCGTGGGATGCTGAAATTGATAGAGGGGTCTATTGGAATGGTGCAATTAATTGGATCATTCCTAACTCCAGGTTTACCTCTTTTGCCTTCCTCATCGATGATACAACATTCTGATCGCTGAGGAGGTTATAAAACGAACGCCGTTGCCCTCAATGATACAACATTCTGATCGCTTGGGGATTCGCTACTTTGGAGAGTGTGGCGGTCATTTCCTTCTTATTTGTACTGGCTACCCTTGGCCAGATTCGTTCCATCTCCTTGACATGGATAAACACACCTGGAGCTGGTCTGTCAAGTACGAAGTTGATTTAACTCCCTTAATGTGCACATTCCCAGAAATGCACCCCTGGCCTTGTGCGTTTGCATTCTCCATACTATGCGTTATCAATGCAGAAAAGAAACAAGAAGACTTGGAACTGGTGTTAACGGTTCCTGGCAAGGTCATCTGCTATAATATTCATCATAAGAAGACCAAGGTGCTCAGGGAGCTGCCATCTCAGGTTGTTCAGACTGGTTTCGCTTTTCATTACATTGAATCCCTATATCCTGTTTGATCATATACTGCCTTTTGGAGCAATCATTTTAATCTGTTATTGGCATACTATTTACTAGTCTAATTCATATAACAGTTTGCTATATCAATTGGGGATGGATCTTTGTTTTGCAAAATATATTGCACTTTCTATACGTATCTGATTGGATGTAATATGTTGTTTTTTAATCAGTGTTGTTATTTTGACAAGCAATTGCCACTCATAGAGCGCCGTGACAGCATGCAACACATGTAGTCGTGTTATTTAGGTGATACAATTGCTGGAATGATTTGTTTCCCATGGATAGTTTTTTCTTAAGCCTCGTTTAATGCGCCGTATAAGGGCGCTGGATGGGATAAGATAAGGATGGACCGGATAAGACATATTCCAATACTACGTTTGAAAAAGTTCTGGATAAGAAGACGGAATGGGATATAATATAACAATCCTGTGTTTGCTCTGGATATGATTAATTTGTCTCCGGTTTTTCAAAAATAACCTTATTTGTATTTAATAATATAAAAATACAAAAATGTAATGTTATCACATATTTTAACTCAATAACATTGTATTTAATTCCACGTGGAATTTTAAAAACATTAATATTATGAGTTGATAATAATGAGATGGACATAGGTATTTGTATTTGTATTTATAATTTGTACACAGTCAATCATTAGCAATCACTCACACGTAAAAAAACGTGTGCACACAAATCAACCGCCGAAAATAGTGAGATAATAAAAGTGGTTGTTTATTATCTTCTCTTTCAATTCAAAACAAACCAGCCACCGAAAAATTGCGTGAAGTCACAACTGGGGAACATTGATTTTACTGCGTAAACCAAAATAGTAGTTCATAATAAAGCAGAAAACATAAAAAAAAAATCGAAAAAGACAAGAAAGGAGGAGGCCACCTACTGTGATGAAAAATGTGAATGGAGAGTTGTGTAAATGAAAGAGACCTACGATTGTTATATAATATTTGAGAGAGTGCAAGTTGAGTAAGTTTTTTTTTAACTTGATAAGGGTAGGTAAATAATTTTCAGTTAAATCTTGACACCGGATATATTTAGAGGTTATTAGATATATGTCATATTAGACATTTATTTATTTATTCTAGTCCCACCATGTTTTTCCCCTACATATACCTAACTTTTTGGAATTTTTTCTCACAATTATACCCTTTTAAAACCAATCATTCGTAACTTCCTTGGAGAAGTTATATAAGTGGTTGATTTTTTTTTTAATTTTCCTATGATCTAAATTTTTGATTCACAAATTCGTTTTTCGCAAAATTACTATTTTTGAAATCTCCTCGTCGAGATTTATCAAACAAGACCAATGAAGCCTATAAAATTTTAAAGAAAAAAATTACACATACACTAAACTTTATTGTATGATTTAGATAATGAAATAGTCTTATATCTATGACATTTTCACAAATAGCGATATTTTTTGTGTTAATATTACACAGTCAGTTAAATTTACTAGTTAAATAAATGGGTTAAATAATCTATAAACTAGTATATATATATATATATATATATATATATATCATAACGCTCGTGCGGACTACTCCGCATTTTAAGAATGCGGACCGGACATGTGTCACTTAACGGTGCACCTACAAATTATAGTCTAAATTATAAGCACTCTCTCTTTTCTGGGTTCACCGCTAGGTGACAAATGTCCGGTCCGCAATTTTAAAATGCGGACTAATCCGCACAAGAGAATGAGTGTGTGTATATATATATATAGAAAAAAAGCCCACTATTTTAATTTAACCCATTTATCCAATATTCTCTTATTTTTACAGCGTCGCGTCAGCGGCACCCAATGCCACCCCTACTCACCCCAAACCGGAGATCCGATGGATCCAAACCCCATTTATCCAATATTTTCTTATTTTTAAAGATCCACGCCAGCGGGAATCTATGCCAGCGCTACCCACCACAAACCGGAAAATAAAATCTATAAACTCATATATATAATATATATATATTGAAAAAAAGACACCTATTTTTACTTTAACCCATTTAGTCGCTTAAACACCCATTTATTCAATATTCTCTTATTTTTAATTGTCCGCGCCAGTGGCACCCAATGCCATCCCTACTCACCCCAAACCGGAGATCCGGTGGATCCAAACCCCATTTATCCAATATTCTCTTATTTTTAAAAGTTTGCGCCAGAGGCACCCAATGCCACCCGTACTCACCCCAAACCGGAGATTCGGTGGATTCAAATCCCATTTATCCAATATTCTCTTATTTTTCAAGCTCCGCGCCCACGGCAACCCATGCCAACTCTGCCCACCACAAACCGAAAACTGATATAGTTTTATATCTATGACATTTTCACAAATTCTTGTGAAAATGTCACATTTTCTTGTGAACACAGTAAACTTTACTATATACACCAGAAAATAAAATAGTCTTATATCAGTGATATTTTCACAAACAATAACATTTACCGTATTAAAATAATTTTATATATGCGTCATTTTCACAAACAGTAATATTTATTGTGTTGATATTACACAGATAATAAAATTTATTGTGCTGATCAATTAATGTGTGTGTGTGTGTATATATATATATATATATTGTAAAAAGACACCTATTTTTTATTTAACCCATTTAGTTGAAACACTCATTTATCCAATATTCTCTTATTATTGAAGGTCCGCACCAGTGGCACCCAATACCACCCTTATTCACACCAAACTGGAGCTCCGGTAGATCCAAACCCCATTTATCCAATATTCTCTTATTTTTAAAGGTCCGCGCCAACGGTAGGGATGGCAATTTAACCCGAACCGTAGGAGTCCCGCCCCGCCCCGCCCCTAATGGGGCGGGTTTTAAAACCCGATTAATGAATTAGGAGTGGGTATGGGTTTAAGAAAAAAACCCGTTTATTAAATGGGGCGGGTTAGGAGTTAGCTGAAATAAAACCGCCCCGCCCCGTTTAACTTATGCTTATATAAATATCCTTTATATGTATGTTAATTATAATTAAATTATATATATATATATACACACACACTCACACACTAAAAAAAAATCTTTACATGTTTGTTAATTTTGTAAAAGATTTAAGTGAAAATATGAATTCACAATTGGGGGATCGTCTCACTTATTGGAATACGAGCCATTGTATACCTCTAAGACTATAATGTAATATTTTTAATTTTACTATTTTTAAAATTAACGCAACCCGTAGGAGCCCCGACCCGCCCCGTTTATTAAATGGGGCGGGTTAGGAGTTAATTTTCAAAAATCCTAACCCGCCCCGCCCCGCCCCGTTTATTAAATGGGGCGGGTTAGGATTTTTGAAAACCCGCCCCAAACCCGCCCCGTTGCCATCCCTAGCCAACGGCACCCTTACCACCCCTTCCCACACCAAACCGGAACTCTGATTAAGGTCGTTGGAGCTCCGACAATAGGGGTGGGTGATGGTGGGGATTGGGTGCCGCTAGCTCGGACTTTAAACATACGAGAATATCGAAAAAAAAGTGGTTTGGATCCACTGGAGCTCTCGTTTGGGGTGAGTAGGGGTGGCATGGGGAGCCGGTGGCAGGGACCTTAAAAAATAAGAGAATATTGGATAAATAAGTGTTTGAGCGACTAAATGTGTTAAACTAGAAATATGTGTCTTTTTTACAACTAGTTGTGCCCACGTGCGTTGCACGTGTGACCGTTTCGGATATTAATCTTCCACTACAAATCTGTGAAGGAAAAAGTAATAAAAATACTTGCAACATATTATGTAGAATCTATTTTGTTAGAATATAACATAAAATACATAGTACGAAGCATCAATCATTACACCAAAAATCAAACCTCCATTCAACTGTAAACTATACAAGATATTTATGTTCTTACTTAGTCATTCATCCGTGTTTACTCCTCTGTGCTAGCCAACTGACAGGTATTTGTAAGCAACAGCAGCAGCTGCAGCAGCTGCTGTTGCCAACCTGTCATGCATTTGGACGATATCGACTGATGACTAAATCCTATTTAGGACTCGAAGGCCTTCGTTGTATGACTAAATCCACATGTGGGACTTTGTCTTCGGATGCCTTTTCTGTTTAACCGTAGCCGTAGAGTGGTACTAAGGTTTATTCACACAGGGCATTGAGGCTATTGGTGATCTTGGATTTCAACAGATACACTTGGGTAATAAATCCATTTGTAAAATACATGGGCAGTAATAGATGTGGTTACCGGGTCTTGAACCATGTCTAGGCAAATGTTACAGTTGAAACCACTGGTCGCATTATTTTCCATTAAGTTGGTGGATTGTTTTCTAACGCTTTCGACTTGATATTGGTTTACTTTTCTACCGTACCAAAGAAATAAGATTCTCGTCATTGCTTTTATTAATTTGGTACCTAACCAGTTATCTCTTTTTCTTACTACCATAAAAAATTAAAATGTTATTCACCATTTTTGTAACTTACTAATCAGATGTACCCTACACTAATCACGTGAAAAAAAATCTTCTCTCCGATGTAGGCGAAAGACGATAGTATTTTGCCAAGTGCTAAATTTTCAGGACTAAATAAATGGGACAATATCTGCCACCATCTTCATTATACTTAACAATTTAGGTCGCAACCTATAAAATCAATGCCAAACCCATCCCCATTCTCTCTATATACGTATCCATCTAGTCTCCCATATATACGAATCCAACAATTATGACATAATGAAAATAGTTTGAAACACTTAAGTTAAAAAAACATATATTCGGCTAATACTTTCTTATTTGTTATTTTTTTTCAATAAAGAATAGTATTTTAAGCTATTTTTTAATTTTTTTTTATTTTTTAAAATTAAAAAATAACTTTATTTTATCAAAATTGTTATGATAGTTTTAAAAACCTTTTTTTTTATTTAAAAAGCTGTTACGATAGTTTAATTTTTTTTAAGATCGATTTAAAAACATTTTTTTTCAAAAAAAATGTTTTTTACATAAAATTGGGGAAAAATTAACAAATAAAAAAATTGTTCCTTATATTGAAAACTGTTTTTTATATTTTTTAAGTAACACGATCACGACCCAAATAAAACGCGACGTGACATGGAGTCTTATTTTTTTTATACTGGTGGCGAGGACCATTATTTATTATTTCAAAAATAATATTTTTACTGTTTAAAAAAATGGTCCGCGCCAGCGGTATGCATCGGTGGTCCAACCACCTATCCATACCGCTGTCGAGGACCAATTTTTTTAGTATGTTGGTTCGCGCCAGCAGTATTATAAAATATTTTAAATAAAATGTAAAAAAAAAAACAGTTTTAAACAATTTTTTAAGTGCCCAAAGATTTTATTTACAAAAATTGTTTTAAGTAAAATCCAAGCATGGGAGTTGTTTAAGAAAATTGTTACAAAAATTCTAATAGTTACAAAAATTGTTTTATAAAATAAAAAATCAGTAGTTCTAAAACAATAACTATTAGAATCTTATTTTTTTTAAATAAAATCTTTAGACACTTAAAAAATTGTTTAAAACTGTTTTTCTTGTTCATTTTATTTAAAATATTTTATAATACGCGACCAAAATAAATTTAACGCGACATGGCACGACCATCTCAAAATCTTAATTTTACGTGTAGAAAAATTAAGATTTGTTGTCGTGTTATTTGGGTGATACAATTGCTGGAATGATTTGTTGCCCATGGATAGTTTTTTTCTTAAGCCTCGTTTAATGCGCCGTATAAGGGCGTTGGATATGATAGGATAAGGATGGACCGGATAAGACATATTCCAATACTACGTTTGAAAAAGTTCCGGATAAGAAGACGGGATGAAATATAATATAACAATCATGTGTTTGCTCCGGATATGATTAATATGTCTCCGATTTTTCAAAAATAACCTTATTTGTATTTAATGACATAAAAATATAAAAATGTAATGTTAGCACATATTTTAACTCAATAACATTGTATTTAATTCCACGTGGAATTTAAAAAAAATTAATATTATGAGTTGATAATAATGAGATGGACATAAGTATTTGTATTTGTATTTATAATTTGTACACAGTCAATCATTAGCAATCACTCACACGTAAAAAATATGTGCACACAAATCAACCGCCGAAAATAGTGAGATAATAAAAGTGGTTGTTTATTATCTTCTCTTTCAATTCAAAACAAACCAGCCACCGAAAAATTGCATGAAGTCATAACTGGGTAACATTGATTTTACCCAAAATAGCCGTCGGAAACATACAAAAATAAGCAAACTAAATTATACGTAACTTTCAACTTGTCTAGCAGGTGGGTTAACAATACATAGCAAAACAAATTGTAACAAAATATTAGCGGTGGGTTAACAATACATAACTTTCAACTTGTCTAGCTGGTACATTAACATAATATTTGCATCGATTTAAACCAAAATAGTAGTTCATAATAAAGCAGAAAACATAAAAAAAAAAATCGAAAAAGACAAGAAAGGAGGAGGCCACCTACTGTGATGAAAAATGTGAATGGAGAGTTGTGTAAATGAAAGAGACCTACGATTGTTATATAATATTTGAGAGAGTGCAAGTTGAGTAAGTTTTTTTTTAACTTGATAAGGGTAGGTAAATAATTTTCAGTTAAATCTTGACACCGGATATATTTAGAGGTTATTAGATATAGGTCATATTAGACATTTCTTTATTTATTCTAGTCCCACCATATTTTTTCCCTACATATAGGTCATACTCGTAACTTTTTGGAACTTTTTCTCACAGTTATATCCCTTTAAAACCAACCATCCGTAACTTCCTTGGAGAAGTTACATAAGTGGTTGATTTTTTTTAAAAAAATTTCATATGATCATAATTTTTTATTGACAAATTAATTTTTCGCAAAATTACTATTTTTGAAATCTCCTCGTCAAGTTTTATCAAACAAGACTCATGAAGCCTATAAAATTTAAAAGAAAAAAATTACACATACAGTAAATTTTACTGTATGCTCTAGATAATGAAATAGTCTTATATCTATGACATTTTCACAAATAACGACATTTTTTGTAAATAGTCTTATATCTATGACATTTTCACAAATAACGACCTTTTTTGTGTTAATATTACACATGCAGTAAAATTTACTGGTTAAATAAACGGGTTAAATAATCTATAAACTAGTGTATATATATATATATATATATATATATATATATAATAATGCTCGTACGGACTAATCCGCATTTTAAGAATGCGGATTGGACATGTGTTACTTAACGGTGCCCCTAAAAATTATCGCCTAAATTATAGGCACACTCTCTCTCTTTTCTGGGCTCACCGCTAGGTGACACATGTCCGGTCCGCACTTTTAAAATGCGGACTAATCCGCACAAGAGAATGAGTGTATATATATATATATATATATATATATATATTGAAAAAAACACCACTATTTTTAGTTTAACCCATTTAGTCGCTCAAACACCCATTTATCCAATATTCTCTTATTTTTATAGGTCCCCGCCAGCGGCACCCAATGCCACCCCTATTCACCCCAAACCGGAGATCCGATGGATCCAAACCCTATTTATCCAATATTTTCTTATTTTTAAAGGTCCACGCCAGTGGGAATCCATGCCAGCGCTACCCACCACAAATCGGAAAATGAAATCTATAAACTCATAATATATATATATATATATATATATATATATATTGAAAAAAGACATCTATTTTTAGTTTAATCCATTTAGTCGCTCAAACACCAATTTACTCAATATTCTCTTATTTTTAATTGTCCGCACCAGTGGCACCCAATGCCACCTCTACCCCAAATCGGAGAACCGGTGGATCCAAACCCCATTTATCCAATATTCTCTTATTTTTAAAAGTCTGCGCCAGAGGCACCCAATGCCACCCGTACTCACCCCAAACTGGAGATTCGGTGGATCCAAACCTTATTTATCCAATATTCTCTTATTTTTCAAGCTCCGCGCCAATGGAAACCCATGCTAGCTCTACCCACCACAAACCGAAAAATGATATAGTTTTATATCTGTGACATTTTCACAAATTCTTGTGAAAATGTCACATTTTCTTGTGAACACAGTAAACTTTACTATATACACCAGAAAATTAAATAGTCTTATATCACTGACATTTTCACAAGCAGTAACATTTACCGTGTTAAAATAGTTTTATATATGTGCTATTTTCACAAACAGTAATATTTATTGTGTTGATATTACACAGACAATAAAATTTACTGTGTTGATTAATTAATGTGTGTGTATATATATATATATATATATATATATATATATTATATAAAAGACACCTATTTTTTATTTAACACATTCAGTTGAAACACTCATTTATCCAATATTCTCTTATTTTTGAAGGTCCGCACCAGCGACACCCAATGCCACCCTTATTCACCCTAAACTGGAGCTCCGGTGGAGCCAAACCCAATTTATCCAATATTTTCTTATTTTTAAAGCTTCGCGCCAATAACACCCTTACCACCCCTTCCCACATCAAACCGGAGCTCTGATTAAGGTCGTTGAAGCTCCGACAATGGGGGTGAGTAGTGGTGGGGAGTGGGTGCCGCTAGCTCGGACTTTAAACATAAGAGAATATCGAAAAAAAAGTGGTTTGGATCCAATTGAGCTCTCGTTTGGGGTGAGTAGGGATGGCATGGGGAGCTGGTGGCGCGGACCTTAAAAAATAAGAGAATATTGGATAAATAAGTGTTTGAGCGACTAAATGTGTTAGACTAGAAATATGTGTCTTTTTTTACAATATATATATATATACACTTTAATTGACCAACACAATAAATTTTATTGTCTGTATAGTATCAACATAATAAATATTACTGTTTCTAAAAATGACACAAATATAAAACTATTTTAACATAATAAATGTTATTGTTTGTGAAAATATCACAGATATAAGACTATTTTATTTTCTGGTGCATACAATAGAGTTTACTGTATTCACAAGAAAATGTGACACTTTCACAAGAATTTGGGAAAATGTCACAAGTATAATACTATTTCACTTTTCGATTTGTGGTGGGTAGAGCTCACATGCGTTGTCGCTGACACGAACTTATAAAAATAAGAGAATATTGGATAAATGGGATTTGGATCTACCGGATCTCCGGTTTGGGGTGAGTAGGGGTGGAATTGGGTGCCACTGGCGCGGACATTTAAAAATAAGGGAATATTAAATAAATGGGTGCTTGAGCGAGTAAATGAGTTATATTAAAAATAGGTGTATTTTTTTCAACATATATATATATATATATATATATATATATATATATATATATATATCTGTGTGTGTGTGTGTGTGTGTGTGTGTGTGTGTGTGTGAGTTTATGAATTATTTGACCAATTTATTTAACTAGTAAATTTGTCTGTCTGTGTAATACTAACATAAAAAATGTCATTGTTTGTGAAAATGTTATAGATATAAAACTATTTCATTTTTTAGTGTATACAGTAAAGTTTACTGTATGTGTAATTTTTTTCTTTGAAATTTTATAGGATTTATGGGTCTTGTTTGATAGATCTCGACGAGGAGATTTAAAAAATAGTATATTTGCGAAAAACGGATTTGTCAATCAAAAGTTATTATAATTTGAAAATTTAAAATAAAGTTCAACCACTTATGTAACTTCCGCAAGGAAGTTACGGATGGTTGGTTTTAAAAGGGTATAATTGTGAAAAAAGTTCCAAAAAATCAGGAGTAGCACCTATATGTAGGGAGAAAACATGGTGGGACTAGAATGAGTAAATAAATGTCTAATAGGACCCATATGCGAAGCCCTCATATATTAATACCACTTTAAAGGTGGGATTTTTTTATCTCATTTCTTGTGGGATAAGGAGCTCATTTGGAATTATTTATCCCATCTCATATCTCATCCTAAACTACACCAAAAATTGGATATTATAATTTTATTCAATACGACCCTCTTATACGGTGCATCAAACGAGGCTTTTGTGACACCCCGCCCAATAAAATACCGGGTGATCAGTCCTATATCAAATTAAGACAGGAATCTCATGTGGTTTCATTCTCAGCATCATTGTCGAAAACAAATCAATTACTAATAACATATTACGACCGATGTCAAATTTTAAACTTTCTAATCTTTTTAACTTGATCGCACAAATAATATCATTCACACAGTAATATAAACAAACAAATAGAATGAATAAATAAATAATCGATAACTCTCGGTAAAGCATTTATACAACCATATCGAATGTATGCAACTAGAATGCTGAAAAATAAAATAATGACAACAATTGGGCAATATGCCCGAATATAACTCACAGTACCTCCTATCTAGATCACAAGGAGAGAGCCGTCTATACAATTCCTACCAACATCCACAGATGCTGTAGCAACGTCTGACTCGAAAGAATTTTCATCTAGGCGTCCGTGTGTCTGGACACCTAAAAAGAGTTTTTGATGAAAAGAAAAATATATGCAAGCGAGTCAGAGCCCGAGGTTTTGAAAATATTTTAGCAAGTGCTTAAATTAATTTAACATATTAAATATGACATTCTCCATATTTAAACTGGTGTCGCACTCACATAAGATACCCCTCACCTCTTATCTAACAGTGCAAACCTAACGCGTGTATTTTAAACACCCTAGTTACGCTACCCAACCTAACTATCATCTAACCAATCTTCTAAACACCCATACTGTAAGGACATAATTTTATAAATGTCCGGGGTAGAATATAGGAATTTTCTATTTGTCCTAGATCACAGTTTGTATGTATGATACCGCTACATTCGACACGTTAACACGATCATCCTCGACGACCTTGATCCGAATCCATGCATCCACCATCTTTACAAGTGCATCATGCTACATGCAACGTTATGCTCAACTTATTCCCACTACTCCACTACGCATTATTGGTAAAATGATTTATTGGAGTTGTTTATATTTGCAAAAATATTTGAGAATTTTTTTAGAAAATATTTTTTTGAAGTCTGAATTATTTTTTATCAAAAGCAGAAATTTTTCTAAGTATAGAAGCGGACTGCCTCGGTCGACGAGCTCATTCAAACGAGTTTGCACTGTCGTTCGAGCAAGATAAGCATCTCACGCGATGTCGTTCGAAAGACACGTGCCCTTCGTTCGAGAAAGATGCCTATCTCATTCGAGTGCCGCCGTCGCCTCGATTTTTGTATAAATACCTGTGTGCATTCTACACGATTTTTCAAGTCTTTTTCGCACAAGTTTCTGCGTTTTCACAGCCCAGAAAACAGACTTCACTTTTTAACGTTTTATACCTTGTTTATTCACATAATCACTCCCATATATGTATGTGAATCTTTATACCTTCAAGAGGATCGTTTACTACTCATCTGGAATATTTTTGTGGAGAAACCGTCTTCTTCTCTACTGCTGCCCACCTGGAGTTCTTGCGGGAGATTCTAGCAGACGACATCGGAACCGACACCTGAGGGTATTTCGCACGTCCTTATTTTCATTATAATCCGTGTAACCATTACTTTACAAATTATAGTGAAAATAAAAGGTTTTGCCCCTTTGGGGGATTTTTCCTCACTTGTGTGTGTTGTTTGTGATTGACTGTCCTTGCATGATCATGTTTATTTCAATCATACCTAGATGCATGTTTTAGGATTTAATTGAAAAACTGAGTTTAATTAAATAATCTCTTTATTTGAACGCACGCGCACTCTTCAAATTGGTATCAGAGCCAATTACATAATTATACCGTGTAATTTTCTGCAATTTTTTTTCTAAGATATCAATTTTCTGAAAAATTGATTTTTGAAAAAGGGCGTGTTCATAATGGAGAAATTATATAATAAAATGCCAGTTTTTGACAGGAAAATTATGCTTACTGGAAAGCCCATATGAAATATACTTTAAAAGCCATTGATGAAAGAGTTTGGATTTTAGTTGAAAGAGGGTGGACTCCTCCCTGCATTACTATTGATAACGTGACTAATTTAAAATTTGTGACTGTATGGACTGAAGATGAATTTAAATGGTCTTCTTTTAACTCTAAGGGTTTAAGTGCTATTTCTAGATCCGTCACACCTGACGAGTTCAGGTGGATAATGACGTGTACCACGTCAAAAGAGGCATGGGATGTTTTACAACTTACCCATAAAGGAACTAATGCTGTGAAAGAGTCTAAACTGCAAAATTTAACAACTCAATTTGAAACAATCACCATGCTTGAGACTGAATGTTTTGATGAATTTTATGTTAGGTTGTCTGATATTATAAACACTAGCTTTAATCTTGGTGAACACATTCCTAATGCTAGAGTTGTAAAAAGGATTCTAAGATCACTGCCTAAGTGTTTTATCCCTAAAGTCATTGCACTAAATTCTACGAGTAATTTAAACACGCTTAAATTAGAGGAATTGGTTGGAGACTTACAAACCTTTAAAATTGATATGTTTCCTAAGTCTCTTAAACCAAAAGATAAGGGAATTGCACTTAATGCCCAGGAGAGGAAGAATGAAGGGTCGACAAGAATGAGGGTAGAGTCATCTAGAAAGAGGGAGATAGAAACGTCTGATTCTGAGTGTGACCTTGATTTAAATGATTTGGCTTTATTTGCTAAAAATTTCAAGAAAATTCTTAATTTCAAGAAAAATGGAAATTTCAAAGATAAAAAGAATTTTGAGAAAAATAGGTTTGAAAAGAAAAATGAAAAATATTTTAACGACCCTCCTAAGAAATAAAGTGAGAGATGTTATGAGTGCGATGGTAAGGGTCATAGAGCTTTTGAGTGTGCTACTAGGCTGAACAGACTTGCTAAAGAAAAGGGCAAAACTGTCCTTAATGCTACCCTTAGTGACGACAGTGAGGTCGAGTCGGTGGACTCTGGAGACAAGCCACCGCATGAGTGTAACTTCACCGAATTCATGTCTAGTCATGTGAGTAACTCTTGTGCTCCTCACGACGATGAGGATGCTTCTTCACAGGGGCACCTCGACGATGAGAATGAAGAGAGTGAGGGGGAGGATGATGCAAGTGAGAGCGAGAGTGACCTTCAACACGCCTACGCTGAGTTATATTCTGAGCCATTTAAAACCAAAAAGTGTAACAAAGCGTTAGTTCTTAGGATCGCCGCTTTAGAGGGAGATTTAGGAAAAGCGATAGAGAGAGAGTCCTCCACCTGCACTACCTTGAGAAAGACAGAGTCTGCCTCTGTTGAGAGAGAAAGTTAGTTTAGAGAGAGAGAGACAGTTTGGAGAGAGAGAGAGAGAGAGTTGTTTTAAGAAAGAGAAAGGGAACTTGACTAAATAAGTGGCTAGTCTTACGAGTGAGATCCATTCCTCCCTAAAGACTCGGAAGAAACTTGAAGCCCTTGTAACCCAGCTTACTCATGATCTTGAGAGAGCACGGGAAGTCAAGGTTCAAATCGAGGACGGATCTGGAAAGATGCTCCTCGGTCCCGCTTTAGGTTTTGGTGATCGGCAGGGAATAGGTTTTGATGGTGCCTCCACATCCCAAATTGCACCTGGACCAGTTCCTAAGTTTACTACTACTCCCTATGGCCATCTTCAAAAACCATGAAGGATATTTTGATCAAGAAAAGCAAACCAAAGTCTGCCTAAGAATGTGTACTTTTGTACGTACTGCAAAATAAAGGGCCACCTTAAGGAGTTTTGCTATAGTTTGGGTCGGACACGATGTACTAATGCTCCGCCACCTGCCACTAGTGATTTCTTGAGTCTGAGAGAGCGAGTTGAGTTTCTAGCCGCCACTTCACAAAGTTTGATGGAGGAATTTCGACGAATGTCATTGTCGTCAGTAAATGCTTCCCACATCTCGGCTAAAACCAATAATAACAAGGGTAAACAAAAGGTTACCACTTCTTGGGTACCTAAGAAAGACGAAAAGGCCCTTGTTGTTCATATCTCTCTCAAAGCACATAATACCTCACAGTGGTATTTGGTAGTGGGTGCTCCAGACATATGACAGGTGATATCTCATTTTTTACCTACCTAGAGGATCATAAGGAAGGTAAAGTCACCTTTGGAGACGGGAGAAAGTCTATCATAGTAGGATGAGGTACAATAGAGTTACCAAGATTTCCTAAGGTAGAGAATGTTTTGTATGTTAAAGGTTTGAAAGCAAACCTTCTCAGCATTAGCCAGTTGTGCGACGCTGACTTTGTCGTAAAGTTTGACTGGGACACGTGTAATGTCTATAATCAAGACGGTAAACTTTTAGTGCAAGGGGTGAGGACAAAGGATAATTGCTATAAGACTCTGCCCAAGTCATCACTTGTCTGCAACATCTCCACGATCACTCCTATGGATCTGTGGCACCAATATCTAGGTCACGTGAACTTTAGAGATTTGACACGTTTAGCTAAAAAGGACCTAGTATGAGGCTTACCATTTCTTGGAAAGCCAACTTCTACGGTTTGTGGACCCTGTCAGTTGGGAAAGCAAATTCGTAGTCCTCATAGGAAGTTGCATTCCATTACCAGCTCCTGTGTGCTTGAGTTGATTCACATGGATCTTATGGTTCCTACTCGTACTGAGAGTATGGGTGGTAAGAGGTATATCCTCGTGATGGTAGATGATTTCTCCAGATATTCAATTGTAGATTTTCTGAGAGAGAAATCCGATGTTGTAGAGTTTTTAACGACTAAGTGCCGTGTCGTAAAAAACCAACACGGAGTCACTATTAACAGGATACACAGTGACAACGACACCGAATTTAAAGAAGCTAGATCTTTACTGTGATAGCCTTGGGATTAAACATAAGTTTTCATCTGTAAGGACTCCTCAGCAAAATGGGATTGTTGAGAGGAAGAATAAGACGACTCAAGAAATGGCTAGATTTATGCTTCTAGGTCATAAGGTCGCTAGGAGATTTTGGGCAGAGGCGGTGCCTACCGCATGACGCACAATGAATAGGGTTTACCTGCGTCCACACTCACTTAAGACGCCTTATGAATTGTGGACTGGAAAGACACCCAACCTTGCATATTTTCGTGTCTTTGGGAGTAAATGCTACATCCTACGGGATAGAGAGCAAATAAAAAAGTTTGACTCCCGAAGCGATGAGGAAATATTGCTTGGATATTCATCAAATAGTAGAGCATACAGGGTTTTTAACCCGAATAGCTCTAAGGTTATGGAGTCAATAAACGTCACCGTGAAAGATGACGAACCTCCGATGTCTGTTGACCCTAGCCTTCAGTGTGAGGATAAGGACTTGTCTGGCAGCGATTTACTTGTCCCTCACTCAAACCCTATGGACCCTACTTTTGTGATAGGGGACACACCTTCTTGGGTTCTCAAGAGTCATGACCCTGCCGCCATTGTAGGTGATTCCACTTTAGGGGTCAAGACTCATTCTCAGCTAGAGAACGTTGTTATCCATTTTTGCTACACATCCAAAGTCGAGCCCAAGAATCACAAAGAAGAACTCAAGGATGAACATTGAATATCTGCTATGCAGGATGAGTTGCTTCAGTTTAAAAAGAACAATGTCTGGGAACTTGTCCCCCGACCTAGTGAGATGAATGTAATAAGTACCCGATGGATTTTTAAGAATAAAATGGATGAAAATGGTACCATAATCATAAATAAGGCTAGGTTGGTCGCTCAAGGCTACACACAGATAGAGGGTATAGACTTTGGGGAGACATTTGATCTTGTTGCGAGGCTTGAGTCCGTCTGCTTACTACTCGCCATCGCATGTCATCTGCGCTTCAAGTTATATCAGTTGGATGTCAAGAGTGCCTTTCTAAATGGCATTCTACAGGATGAGGTTTACGTGGAACAACCAAAAGGGTTTGAAGACCCTAAGCACCCCGAGCACGTTTATTATCTGAGGAAAGCCTTGTATGGTTTGAAGCAAGCACCCAGTGTTTGGTACAAGAGGCTTACTTCCTATCTCTTAGCCCGTGGCTTCAAGAGAGGGGAGTTAATATGACGTTGTTCGTTAGGAGAGATAACGGTGCTATTTTGGTTGCCCTGGTCTATGTGGACGACATAGTCTTAGGATCCACGTGCTCCCAGCATGCTCACCACTTTGAGGAGGAGATGAAAAGTGAGTTTGAGATGAGCATGGTAGGTGAGCTTACTTTCTTCCTTGGTCTCCAGGTTCGTCAACTAGAGGATGGGATGTTCATCTCCCAATTCAAGTATGCTAAAGACCTAGTGAAGAAATTTGGTTTAGACTCCGCTAAGCATGCACGTACACCTATGAGTACCACTACCAATCTTAGTAAGGACACTTCAGGCAAGGATGTAGAGCAAACTTTGTATCGGAGTATGATAGGTAGTCTTCTCTACTTGACTTACAATCGTCCCGACATCGCCTTTAGTGTTGGAGTCTATGTGCGATATCAGGCGTCCCCTAAAGAGTCACATTTACTCGCTCTTAAATTTATTATCAAATACGTGAGTGGAACTCTCTCCCATGGCATTTGGTATTCCTTTGATACCTTTGACCGCTTATCCGCATACTCGGATGCTGGCTGGTCTGGGGATGTAGAAGGATGTAAGAGCACTTATGGTGGGTGTTTCTTCTTTGGTTCTGCTCTTGTCTCTTGGTTGAGAAAGAAGCAAAACTCCATCTCTTTGTTCACTACAGAGGCTGAGTACATTGCCGCCGAAAGTTGTTGCACAAAACTTCTGTGGATGAAGCAGATGCTCGAGGATTATGGGATATCACAGGACACCATGACCATCTCCTGTGATAATCCGAGCGCGATACAAATATCCCGCAATCCAGTCCATCATTCGTGCATAAAGCACATCAGGATACGTGAGCACTTTATACGTCAGTTAGTTGAGGATAAAGTCGTATCCCTGAGTTTCGTACCCACTGACCTTCAGTCAGCCGATATTTTCACAAAACCTTTATATTCCCTTAGATTTGAGAGTTTTAGGAAATCTTTAGGGATTTGCACAGTTGACTGATGGGATGGTCTGTGTCTAGCATAGGATGCTTTGTCATGTTCATATCATATGATTCATATTGCTAGTTTTTATCATTTGTATTCTTATTTTGCTTTTAATATTTCTTTGAAATATCCAAAAAGATTATCTTTTTATAAAATTTTTGAAAAGCTCAAAAAGATTTTATTTTGATAAAATTTTGAAAATTCCAAAAAGATTTTTGTATTTTGTTTACACCTTTTTTTTTGGATGAGCATTTAAGATAGCCGAGTCACAACTTCACTTCCATTATCCATGTGACTGTTTGATAGTGATTTGAGATGCTACATCATTGCATCTATGTGCTTTACATTGTTTGGAGTCTTTGAGATGTGATTAGGGATATCTTTCTACATATTTGGCTACTTATCTCCTTTATTACACACATGCATGGCTTTATTTGATTATTGCAGTTATCTATCACATATTGGCTTGAGTGTTTCCATCTAAATTCTGTCTATATATACAACGAACCTTATGCGATAAAATTTGACAAGTTTGGAATGCATGTAAATCCCAGTTGGTGAGATTGTGTGGTATTTTATCAACGGTGAAGGGCTACGAAAGTTACTTATCTATCCTTTGTGATTAAGCCTCCGTTTAATTAGACCTAAAAAATTGAGGAATTTTATTATTCGGGGTCCAAGACGTTAAAAGAGCCCGAAAAAATTTAAAGGCAATAAAAAGTAATATATGCCAAATATGGGCCATTAGGTTTCACCATCTATTCTCCAATGTTTGAGAATTTATACCACCTCTATTCAAAATATAAATCTGAGGGAGTTTGGTTGGAGAATTTATACGGGTTTGTGCTTCCTTGAAAGTCCTGAAAAAGCATTAAATCGTTTTGGACGTTATTGGTGTGGAAATCACTTTGAGCTTTGATTTGCTGATTTGATTGATTCAATATCTCATATTTCCATTTTTTTACACCTAAGGAAGATGTTGAGTTTATTCGTTAGGAGTATCCAATATTCATCTTGCACATATGTTATGTTTGTATGCATTGATTTTCCTATCGAATTTGATCACACCCCTACATTTTCGCTATCATCGACTTAGTTGTTTTTGTGTTTGTTCATGGTGTGATTTTTTGTTGTATATTATGTGTGAAAATTTTTGAAAAATTCAAAAATAGAATTTTGTTACCTTGTGACATTCTCCATTTGCTTTAATCTGTGCTTCTCATATCTGTCTATTTGGGGACATCATAAAAAGGGGCAAAAGAATTATGGGGGAGAATTGTTTGGCGTTTGGTTGATTTATCAATGATTTGCTTAATCTTAATTGATCTTTGATTTTTGCATATCATTATATTTCAAATTATTGCGCGCCACGGGTATTTGCTTTATCTCATGTGTGTAGGTACAAAATTGATACTTAATGGATTGCACATCCTGATGAGAAAATCCTTGAGAATGTTTTGAAAAGTTTAAGCTTTGAAGATGTTGAAGATTGATTGTCGACATGTCAGCTAGTATTCTCAGTTTGAGGGTTTAATGGGGATATTATCTTGTATGTCATTTGATTTATTGAGATAGCACAATTCAGATTTTTTATGCATGTACCGACATAGAAATAGGGGGAGATTTGTAAGGACATAATTTTATAAATGTCCGGGGTAGAATATAGGAATTTTCTATTTGTCCCTCTTGTATCTTATTTCTTCATTTAAAAAATTTAATTGTCTTCTCTTGTATTGAAAACGGTTTACTGATATTAAAAAATCTTTGAGCGTTTTTAAATCTATGACTTCTGGTTTTGAAAGAAATTCAAATTTTACTTGTTGACCTAAGGATAGGGAGGTTATTCGATTATCACTAGTTGCGAACGGATATAGAAGTCAAAGAAAAGGGATTCCTAAAATTACCTTGTCAGTCATATTTTTTACTAAAACAAAAGGAGTTTTGTAACATACATTATTTTGACAAATATGTGCTTTGGGTTATTTGTATTTGATTTGTATTTTACTTCCATTGGCTGAGTTTAATCGTTCAGATGTTTTATGATAATACCTGGTTGGAATTAATCCTTCTTGTAGACAATTTAAATCTGCACCTGAATCAATTAATGCTATGACTTTTATCTCATTTTCTTTGTTAATAATTAAAGATACTTGTACATTCCATTTTTGTAAATTAATTTGGTTTATGATATTTAATTGCTGATCAATTTCTTCCGTTGTTACTATTTTAGGTTCTTGTTCAGCTTCTGGTTCACTTTCTTCCGAGGAGATGACTTGTTGCTTTTGGAAAGTTTGGTCTACTTTTAAAATAGTGATATCTTGTTTTAATTCTTTACTATCTATTTTGATGTCTTTGATATCCTGTTTAATTATGTTGACTTCTCGTTGGAGATCTTGTAATGTAACTTCCTTGTGAGTTTTAAATCATTTTAAAGTATTATCAAGACTTATCTTGTTTTGTGTATTTATACCACTTTCTTCTTTGGATAATAATTTTTAAAATTTTGAAAGGTATTGTGATTTTAATTCTCGATTTGATATTTTTTCAATTAAATCAATTAATAATTCTTCTTGTTCTTCTTGTTTAGTGAGAACATTGATAGTTTTACAACAGTTGTCTTTGCATCATAATGTTATATCTGGAGAACTAGAGTTTGTACCTGATTCATAGTAACTTGATGATTCGAAATTAGTGTTTTGTTCACCTTCACTAGAAGAATTTTTTAGTTCAAAATTTTTGTATATTTCTTGTGTTACTTCAGATGATAGTTGGAACTGGTTAATTTTGGATTTTACTTTACATTCTGATTTCTAATGACCTGTTTTTCCACATTTAAAATATTTTACTTTACTTTTGTCATTTTTCTTATATTGTGGATTAGTATGTGGTTTTTTATGTTTTGTATAAAATTCCTTATTTTCTTTATTGTAAAATTTGTTATTTTTGAAATAGTTTTTTCTATGTCTTTGGTATTGTTTTGGATATGACTTGTAATTTTTATTTCTTGATGGTGCAACAGGGTTCAAACCATAATGTTCACAAAAATTTCCCATATCATATTTTGCCTTTAATTTTTCTTTATTATCCTGGTTGCTTATTTTCATATCTATACACATTTTTAATACCTCTTTCTGGATTGTACTTATTATATCTCCATATGTAAGATTGTTATAATCAATGTGTCCATTTGTGTTACTTATAACTTCTCTTATTTTATGAACAAATAAATTTGGTAAGCCATTAATAAATTTTTCTTTCCAAAATGGTTCATTACTATCATCTCTAAGCATTACTTGTGATGTGAAAACATCTTTGTACCATCTAAAATCGCTTAAAGTTGGGCATATAAGGTTACTTACTTTATCATGAATTCTTGAGGTTATATTACTTGGTGTTCCTAAAAAATGTTTTATTATTTTATATTTCTTGTGTTACTTCAGATGATAGTTGTAACTGGGTAATTTTGGATTTTACTCTACATTCTGATTTGTAATGACCAGTTTTTCCATATTTATAACATTTTACTTTACTTTTGTCATTTTTCTTATATTGTGGATTAGTTTGTGGTTTTTTATGTTTTGTATAAAATTCTTTTTTTTCTTTATTATAAAATTTGTTATTTTTTAAATAGTTTTTTTTTTGTCTTTTGTATTGTTTTGGATCTGACTTGTAATTTTTACTTCTTGTATATATATATATATATAATAAAGTAGAAAACTTATATATGTCACAAGTTAAAAAGATGATGTCATCAATGTACATTTTTTCTTATAATACCCATTTTATCCCTTAAAAAATTGCTTTCCCCCTCTTTTGACACACTCTAATTTATTTCTTCCTTTTTTTTTCAAAATTCAAACACAAGGGTAAAATGGTGTTTTACTTCCAATGATTCTCACCCATTCCCTCATTATCCCAAACGCGTCCCGTCTATTCTTTTTCTTACCTTCACTTTACCTTCTCTCCCTTGGAAATGATCTCCGACAACGATCAGCGATCTCCGACAACGATCTCTGCCATCACCTAGATCTCTGTCAACGTCTCTGCCATCATCGATCTCTACCAACATCTCCGCCATCACCGATCTCTTCCATGAATGATCTCCGTTAACGATCAGCGAACAGTTATGGGTTTACCAAAGAACGATCTCCGCCATCACCTAGATCTCTGTCAACGTCTCTGCCATCACTGATCTCTGCCAACGTCTCTGCCATCATTGATCTCTGCCATCACCGATCTCTTCCATGAACGATCTCCGGCAACGATTAGCGAACAGTTGTGGGTTTACCAAAGTGACACACATATGGCAACAATCTTTACCATGGTATTTTTTTCATGTACGCATTATCATCATTTTTTTGTGTTGTACCTCTTCTCGGATGGCTCCCTTTGTTGTTTTTTTTAAACGAACAACATCGATTATTCGTAGATTTTTTTGAAACCTAGATCTATTTTTGAGTTTTTTAAACAATAATGTTTTTTTTATGGCAAGTAACATCTGCTATTAACAACATGTGTATATCAAATCTATTAAGCATCGACTATTTCTGTTTTTTTTAACCTAGATCCATTTTTGGGTTTTTTTAAACAATAATGTATTTTTATAGGAAGTAACATCTCCTATTTATTAACATCACGTGTATATCAGTCGGTACGTATTTGGCCTATTTATATCAGAGCAAATCATTGGCTATTAACAATCTGATGTTTTTAGCTTTACTTGAGCCTTATCAGGGGAGTCATTGCCTGCCAAGAATTATTCATTCTTCCAATAATGTTTTTTTTATATCATATAGTTTTTTTTCAAGTTATGGTGTTTGGTAAAAGGCCTGCGTTTTTTTTTGTAATGTTTGACTTATGTTTTTTAATGCAGGGTGTTTATTTCAGTGTCTGTTAATATGGAAAATGTTGTTGATTCATAGAACCATGTGTAGATTAATAAGGCAAATGTTTATTCATAAAGCAGTGAATGAATTCTTTATTTATGTTTGTGGATCCTGTGCCTTTTGCCTTATGTGGTTTAAATTTTGTGTTTAATAGTTATAATTTGTGTTAATGTACACTTCTTTGCCTAAATTTGATACGTTGACATCTATTTTTTTTCTATATAGCGATACAATATATTCTGCATTTTCTGTTCATTTTTACTCACTTTCAGTTTTTGGGTTTTCAAGGTGAATTATTTTTTTGTTCTATCTCTGTTTGTACCAATAGGAACTATCTTAGATGTCCCCCAGATGAACTATCCTCGAATGCACGAGACGAATACGGTCACTGACTGAGCAGATGAAATATCATGTGCATTGAACCTCTATATTCGGCCTAAGTGTTTGTTTATCTCATCAGCAGGTTGGCCTGTCTTCTGAGCTAATTCTTTGAAAAGGTAATCTCTAATTCTAAGAAGATCATTAGCTTCATTATGAATATCATCAGCCTGACGACGGGCAACCTCATCTGGTGATTGTAATGCAATTCTTGAAAGAAGCTTTATAAAACTATTACCCCTTTCTCTAGCAACTAGAAGAGCAGCAAGAAGAAAACCTGCCAGATTATGTGTAAAGCCCACACAGCGGGTGACAACAAGACTTTTCAAGCTTTTCATTGTGTCATAAATAACCATTCTAGGAGTAATATCTCCGCGAGGACCATTGATGTACATATACATCCTCTTGGAAGTCTCAATACTGAGAAGGTACAACATCGTTTCCAGTATTTGGTTGCTTAATTCTTCATCTATATGTTGCCCAATGAAGATAACACATTCTCGATAAAGGGAATTTCATAAATCAACTCATTGGCCAGTTCCCTTATCAAGAGTTCTATACGGCACCCTTGGTGTCCCTATTGGCATCATTCCAACACGTGTGGATGTGATTGTGGTGTGCATGTTCACGTGTGGGTGTGGGTGTTTTTGCACATGCTAAAGCCTTCTTTATTAGTTTATGTAAACTTATTAATTGTTATATGATTAAAATCAATTATTAATTGTTATATGATTAATATTGTATTGAAGCATTGGGGTCTCCATTGTTCACGGTATCACGCTATCCCTCTGCTCTACCAACCCTTTCTAAATAATACATTTAGCTATTGATCCAACCAGATTAAATAAGATGATTTGGTAACTAATGAAGTATACAAATCTGAATCCTCATACAAAATAGTCTTAAGCTCACTTTCCTCCAGTGGCAGAAGTGCCAACTCGACTTACTTTGAAAGTATTTACTTGAATCCTATTCACTTATTTTGGGCTTAAGTTTTTATTTTAACTCTTTTACTTCTATGAACATTTTGGTTGCTAATTGACTAGGTTCCCTTATGGTATGCTGTTGTATTGTAAATCTTCATGTTTTTAAAACCTTCTATGGATTTCTTCAAATAAGACAAATTCATAAGCTCTTTATTAAATTTATCTTCGTTGATTTTGAAATATCTTTAATAATTGATTCCTTTAACAGTGTACCAGTCATTTTGCATAAATTTAAAGGATTTATAAAATAATTTAATGTCTATTAAACCTCCATTTCTTTAAGTTTGATTCTTTTTCACAAGAATTTAATTTTTTTAAGTGCTTACTTTTGACTTTTGGTTCAAATGCAAGGCTAAATTACTCAGTAATTGAAGGAGAATGAGTGGAAGGATGAGGAAAATCGTTAGTTTGGAATAAGGGTAAAATATGTTGGAAGGGGGGGTTAAATATGTTGGAAGGAGGAAAATCGACAAGATGAAGTTTTTTTTAGATGAAGTTAGACTTTTTAAATATTATTGAATTGATCGGTATCCCTTAAGAAGGGTGGGTAGTCCAATAAACAAAGGAGACTATGTCCAATTTTTTTTTAAAATATATACTTTTCCCTGATTGTATGTAATGGAGTATATTTTGATTATGTTTCTTATACGAGGTCCAAAACGGACTATTTGTTATGTTGGATTAATTTTTTTATTTATTAAATACGGTGGATAGCCCTATAAACAAAATGGTACTTTTCCCATTTTTTTAAAAATTGTTTACACATCTGTATTGTAAAAGAAATTTTGTAACTTAAATTTAGACGATTCAATACTTTGAAAATCTATACTTATAATATATAAAAAAAATTATTATAATATATTATGCCCGACTTTATACTTTCCAAAATTATATGCGTGCCTTTATTTGAAATTTTTGCCGTTTCGCGATTACGTACTTTGAAATTTTTGTCGTTTTGCGATTACGTACTTTCAAAATTTTTGCCGCTTCGGGATTATGTACTTTGAAAATTTTCAGCGTTCCTTCAGGCACGGGCATACCCTAGTATATATATATATATATATATATATATTATGTGAGTGTGTGTGTGTGGGGGGGGGGGTATATTGTGTGATTATGTGAACATACCTTTACTCATGGCAGGATCTATCGGTTTGGGGTTCTCATTCAACATCGGATTGTGTACCATGCGCCGATTGAGATATGATCATTAATTTAGATCATGTGTTAAGGGTAGTCCTCTTCATTATGAGAAAAGGTTATTTGGCGGGAGCCATTAGTCGAGTCGGGCATGGACCCATTGGTGAGATTACTGCGTATGATTGCCCTCATTATTTGATGTGTTTTGCTTTAGCTCATTAGGTGTTGGTTTCCCGCGGACTTCCCGATCGAGGCACGAGATGGAAACTTAGGGTAAATTCCTTTGTGTGCTATAATTAATATATAAATATATATTATGTGAGAACTAATGTGGTCTAATAGAGTAGACAATTGTTAATGGACCTAATTCTACGAAACAAATACATCATGTGCTTTAATTGTATCCTGTGGGGGGGGGGGGGGGGGGGGGGGAGTATTATGGGATCTATTTTGTGACTGTGATTGTATATGTGTAGTTAGTTACATCTGTGTTATATGATAGCTAGTTGTGATTGATTCTTTATGACAATTTATATAATAATTCGTTTAATTGAAAGATATTAAAACAGATAGGGCATTACTTTATTGAGACTAAGAATATGTTAATGAAAATATATGTGTGGGCCTTGAGGTGGAATCCAATTTTTATTTTCGGTAGTGTTCCATGGTAGTTGTTCGTTACGTGATAGTGCTTAATTGTCTAGATATAGAGACTTTTAGCATACTTATAACTCAAGTTGGTACATGCGTGTAGTATTTCATTAGGTGAGAGGTGAGATGCTTATTTCACGTGGCAACCGATTGGTGGCATATATTGAGAATTAACTGCAAAATTATTTATTTGTTTTGAAAGTTAATTCTTGCAACTTTAGGGCGCTGGACCAAATTATAAAATGCTCCCCCTAAGTATTATTATAGTATAAATAGTTTAACTGGGTTGAGCAATCAGACTTGCGATTTTGGCGATCCAGCTTAGTATTCGTAGAGTTGGAGTCAGTGGTTTATCGGAGTTGCCTGTATTTTCGGGGTTACGTAAAAGGGTTACCTTTGTAGTCTTTTTCGTTTTTAGTTGGAATATTATAATTAGATGGAATTTTTAGTTGTACTATATTATTCAGCTGAACAGTTGTGATCAAAAAGTATGATATAGTTTGGTAAAAAATAAATAATGATATCGAGAAAATAGGTAAGCAAGTTTTAGGTGAGACTAAAGGAAAAAGATTCATAAAAAGAGAGATGTTGCGGTGGAATGAGGAAGAGTAAAAGATAATACAAAAGATACGAGTAAGTTTTAAGGAGTGGAAAAAGAGTAAAAATCAAGAGGATTTAGAAAAGTATAAGAAGTTAAAAAATAAAGTAAAAATATTATTAGAAATGCGGAACAAAACGCACTAAATAATCTTTATAGTAAATTAGATACCAAGGAAGGTGAAAAAGAAATATATAAATTGGCAAATAATAGAGATAGATTGACAAGGGATATGGATCCAGTTAAGTGCATTAAAGATGTAAATCAAAATATAGTAATTCACGATAAAGAAATTCTAGATAGATGGGAAGAGTATTTTCAGAGATTATTGAATGAAGAATATCCGAAAAATATGTCGAGAACATTGAACAAAATATATGAATGGTATGTCCGATTACTGAAAAAGAAGTAGATATACTAATAAGGAAAATGGGAAAGAATAAAGCGAGTGGCCTGGATAAAATACCCATTGAGGTGTGGAGAACCCTTGGAAGTATAGGGGTATTATGTTTAAAAGGCTTATTTAATAAAAAATTAAGAGAAGGAAACATGCCATATGAGTGGAGGTAAAACACCATAATGTCGTTGTCTAAAAATAAATGGGATATTCAAAACTGCGGTAATTATAGAGGAATCAAACTATTGAGGCACACTATGAAATTATGGTAAAAGGTTATAGAACAAAGATTATTAAATGAGTCAGCTATCTCAAAAAATTAATTTGGATTTATGCCAGGGAGATCCACCACGAAAACTATTTACTTATTAAGACAGTTAATGGAAAAATGTAGAATTAAGAATAAAAACTTATATATGGACTTTATAGATTTAGAAAAAGACTTATGATAGAGTACATAAGGATATAATTTGGTGCGCTTTAAGGAGGAAAAGAATACCTATGAGTTATATTAAAGTTATTGAATATATGTATGATAACACAAAGACTAGAGTAAACACTATATGTGGAGAAACTATTGACTTTGCGATTAAAGTGGGTTTGCATCTAGGATCGGCCTTAAGTCCTTATTTATTTGTCGTAGTTTTGGATAGGATTACTAATGACATACAATAATATGTACCATAGTATATGTTGTTTGCGGATGATATAGTTTTAATAATCACCTTAAAGGAAATCTTAGCAATGAGAGTTGATACTTGGAGAAAAGGCTAATAGTCTAAGGGACTAAAAATTAGTAGAAATAAAACGGAATTTATGGAATGTAAATTTAATAATGAGGCGTCGAGTAACATAATGTTAAAGATTGAATAAAAATTGATAAACGAAACTAATAAATTTTGTTACCTAGGTTCAATGCTACAAAGTAATGGAGATATTGATGAGGATGTTACGAGTAGAATGCTAACTGGTTGGATGAAATGGAGACAAGCGAGTGGAGTGTTATGCGATAAGATGATAACTAATAAATTAAATTGAAAATTTTATATAATAGTTATTAGGCCAGTGACCTTGTATGGAGCGGAGTGCAAGGCGTTAAAGAAGAAACATGAACCAAGTCTCCATATTAGTGGGATGTGGATTCTCCGATGGATGATCGGAATTACTATAAAGAAAAAAATTAAAAACCCATACATGAGAGAAAAGTTAGGAGTAGCTCCCATTAACGATAAATTAAGAGAAAGTAGACTTAAGTGGTACGAACATGTGTTGTGTAAACTAGTAGATGCCCCTATAACAAGAGGAAGATTATTAAAAATAGAGGATAAAATAATAAGAGGCCGCCTTACGCTATCGTGGGAAGAAATTATTTGGAGAGACCTTAAGGAATTAAACTTGAATGATAATAATGCATATGATAGATTAGAATGAAAAAGGATAATCCATGTGGCCAACCCCATATGATGGGATTAAGGTAAGGATGATGATGGTGATTCAGTTTTCATAGTTTGGTATTTTTATTCATCATCTTTTATTGAGATCTTTGTTATGATGGTTTTAATTTATCATGGTTTTTAGTTTACATTGATGATGAGAATGATACAAATTTTTTTGGCATCCCCAAAATTTTATGTGCGGTCTGATCACCGAGCGTGAAAAATCATAGGGTGTCATAGTTGGTATCAGAGCGTCCAGGTTCTAGTGTCCTTAGTGTTTGTGTTATGTCTGTTTCGTTTCTACTGAGCGTTATTTGATGTGTCTAGAGCCTGTTATAGGACATTTTACTCTGGTGATGCGATGACATGTGTGTCGACATTGTTCGTTGTCGTTTGAGCATTGTCGAGACTTTAGGACTATTCGATCTTAGAGAAGCACGAGAATGAGGACCGTTGCGAGTTAGTGGTTAAGTATGGAATGAAGTGTTGGACAATGGTGTTCACCATTGTTGTGAGAATTATTATGTGAAATTATCGTGTGTTGGGGGTAAAGTCTGCAACTTAGATAATTTTGTAGGAACAAGTTAATGAATGTGTCTCACGTTGAGTTCATTTTTGGAGATATTAAGGAATTTGAGTTTTGAGGAGCCTATTGAAGTTTTGGGTTTTGCTTGTGCTAATATGGATTGTGACGAAACTTTAGTCTAATGGAATGATCTTATGAAACTTTATGCACCAAAGGGAGAGAGGGTAATGAATTTCTACGTTTTAATAAAATGTAAAGATTTTGATGATACATTTATGTACGATTTGTCCCCTGTAAATAGTGGAATTGGTGTTGCGCTCAGATTGGAGCAAGGTTTATTTATATGGTTAAAATGTTTGTGATTTACGTGATGATAATATGATATTGTTTGGACTTTGGAGTAGGTTCACCGTGTTGTTACGGAATATGAGTTGGAGACTAGTTAGATATAATTCGCAGTACACTTGAGTGAGTGGAAATTGGAGAGGCGAGTATTGATTTTCCTGTTGGTTCGTGTTAAGGCGAGCAAATTATAGATTTCTATGAGGACGGAGTTTCTTGTGCATTATAGGCATTTATTGTAGTGATGTATTAGTTATGAATAAGGTTTAGTAACAAGTAAGTTTCAAGAATCTCAAAGAAATATTGTGTTTCAACTGAGAGTTATAATTGCAAAAGTAAGATTGAAAGTACCCCTATTAAAGACAATTGGGGTAAAATAGAAGAATATGTTATGAAATAACGGGTTGAGCTGAGAGAGAGGGAGAGACAGATCCTAAGATAAATTGTGATTTTGAATTTCTATGATGTGTAGTGTATGTTCATGTGATTAACAGGTGCCCGAATGTGGATTTTGGGTATTGTAGTATAGAACCAAGGATTATTCGATTGAGGTTTATAGTGTAGAACCAAGGATGATTCGATTGAGGTTTGCAGATTTTTATGTAGTGGGCGTTACTACTAGCACTGGGGTTATAACCATGGATTTTATGATTTGGGAAGTATCACTTTATCGAGAGTAGGTGTAACGATGTGAGGGTTTTAGGTTAGCTAGTGATGTAGTTTTTGGATTAAGGATATAATAATTTACAAGTTCGGAGTACCTTTATGGACTATATGCTAGTGGTGTCATACTTTATAGGATTTCCACGTGAGATAGTTAACCGATGATTGATTTATCTTAAGTATGAAAGGATCTGAGTGATGAGAAATATTTGTCTGGTAAAGATTTTTGTTATTTTAAGAATTTTATGGCTAGTTCCGCCTTGGTTATATGAAGTTGTGTATGTTCACATATGGTGTTAGCATAGGGATGTTATCATGGCAATGTGTGATAGTAGACCCTTATTGTAATGGTTAGATGTTCAGAGGTTTAGGAGGGATTAATCACTCTATTAGATTTAAGGATGGGCGGGGGATGTCCCACCATATTTTTCAGAAAATCATGATGTTTTAGTATTATTGGATTGATTAACTTAAAGGGTTTGGTATTACTCTTGAAAGGGGTGACCTTTTGTTAGAATTGTCACAAGTTAAGATTTATTTTGTTAGTACATTGTTTTGTGTTTGGTCTTGGGCCAATGGATATTAATAACCGACTGAGCTACGTAGTAGTGTATCATGAGGGTTCTATGTTTAGATTTCTCTTATGAGACGTCCCACACATGAGTCTTAGTAAGTGTCGAGAGTTGAGAGACATTTGGGCCTAGGATGTCTAGTTTAATATGTTGGACATCACTTTTCTGGAGATATAACACATAGAACGTCGATATATTATATGAGTTAAGTCCAGCGGGCCAAGGAGTGCAACGTCGAGAGCAATGAGGTATATTCGCACCACTGGTTGAATCAGTGGGGGCAATCTCAAGAAAAGTTGAGTTGCAGTTAGTGAGGTATTAGAGTATACCTTTACTTTATAGTGGTGAATGATATATGTGACTGAATTAGTAAGTATATATGTAATATTTATGCATCTGTGCATGTGGTATACGGTGTATGAGTGCCTCAACCGCGACACCCTATGGAAGGCGTATGTAATCCTTTTTCTTTTATCTTGTGGGATACGGGTACGAACTAATTATGTATAATCCTATGATATTTTTGTGGGTTATATTTTGACGAATTTTGAGGACAAAATTCCTTTATTAGGGGAAGAATGTAATGCACAGTATTTTCACATACTATAACTATTATTTATTAAGTTATTAATTAATTAATAATTGTAATTAATTGTTACTCATATGACCTAATAATAATAATTTGGTATAATTTAGATGGTGATTGAAAATGTGTACACATAGAAGAATAAATTATGCCATTTTATTGACACCGTGAGGTATTACCGTGTATTGTGGGTAGTATAATTTATAACATACTCTAGGTGATATGGGTGTTCGATTATGTATTTTTATCGCTTTGAATTGGTTTCGGTGGGTATGTATACCCTTAAGAGAGATTTTGGGTCATTTAGGGCAGTATTATGGGCTCCTCTAAGGTCTCAAAATTAGGCCCCACCAAGAGGTGCGGGATTAGAGTTTTTAAAAGGGGTTAAACCACATCATTTAGTTATTTTTCATCCAGTAAACCTAACCCTACAATCCATTAACACTTGGGAGAAGTTTGGGAAACTTGGAGAGGAGAAAACAAGGGGAAATTCTATAAGAGTTCTTCAATCCTTTACTTTAAGACAAGAATTTTCATTATATATCTTTAATAATGTGTTTCTTAATTTATAAGCATGATTTCTCATATGATTTTGAGTTTTTGATTATGTTGGGTACTGATTTGTATGATCATTTATGATTTAGGTTATATAGGAATGATATGAATATATATTGCATTGAGTACTCGTACGTTAGTGATTAAAATATGAAATTGATGGATTGAATGATGAAGATTAGAAATATAACTGATGTTTTAGAATGAAACTTCATGATTAAGAATTGTTCCCATGATAATTTGAGGTTTAAGGATGTAATTGATGATGAACAAATCCAAAGTTGATTTAAAGATGAGTTATGTTGCAAAGTTTGAATCTTTAAGTTTAATCTTGCATTTCATGTTCCTAGACCCATAGGATGGTGTTAAAAGGTTTAAAAAATTGTTGGGTATTGTTTGGGTACTATTTTAGAGCTTGGACTGGGCATTAATAGAGGTTTTGGAGGCTTCATCTTCGTCTTTAGGCCGTTTTGGATTCTTCCCATAACCGAATTGATTCGGCCTAAGGACGAATCAATTCGGGTGTTAAAATTGTAGATCTTTTTGTTACGAACGAGTGGCCGCCGATTTCATATATTTCTTATATTTTTAATTAGTTATGAATTTTCTACTAAACAAGGGCACGAGACCAAAATTTTGGTTTGGTGATTTTGGTTGGACTTTATTTTAGGATTGATCCACCTAATTTATTAAGAGATCAAATTTTGATTAATATTGAGAATACTTATGTAGGTTAGATATATGACCTTTATGCTATTGTATTCGCATCCAGAGTTAGGATTGTCATAGAATGGATAAAAGCAAACTTGGTACCCTTGGGAGAGGGGAATCAATTCGGCCCTGGGGTCAATCAATTCGGTCCCTGAGTCGGGCAAGGTTAAGGTTGGGAAATAGGTCATAGGGTTATCACGAGTTGATTCGATTATATGGGAAGTTATCCATGTGATAGACGGTTAGCAAAAACTAGAAGTTAAGTTTATTAGTGTGTAAATAACAAGGTAAATTGTGTAATTTTAATTAAGGTAGAAGAACTATTAGGACCTTAATTAAATGTACAATCCAACATTGGGGATTGGATTAGATTAAGTGGACGCGTGAGAAAGAGGTATCCTCTAGTCGTGTGTATACATTGAGCGTATAGAGTAATGAGTTAAAGTGTTTTCAAGATTAGGTCAAGTCTTGAGTGTTTATAGGACATGAAATTAGTTTAGTAATTTAATAAGGCGACACTTATGTACATTCCTTCTCAAACAGGATTTATCAAAGGTAGGCAGATCTCTGAAAACATTATTTTAGCTCAAGAGATGATGAATAACATTGGAAGGAAGAGTCATGGGTCTAATGTGGTAATTAAATTGGATATGTCTAAGGCATATGATGGGGTTTCCTAGTTTTTTCATACCAAAATCCTCAGAAAATTTTGTTCCTCAGAAGTTTGGATTGACAAAATTTGGAGAATTGTTTCTAATAATTGGTTTTCCCTTCTTATCAATGGCAAAGCAGCAGGCCTCTTCAAATCATTTAAAGGTTTAAAACAGGGTGACCCTCTATCTTCAGGACTTTTCACCATTGTTGTAGAAGGATTAAACCAAGGTCTGCACAAGCTTATGCTAAGTGGAAAGATTAAACCCTTCTCCCACCCAAGAGGTTGTCATCTAATTTCCATCTTGAATTTTGGTGATGACACAATTATCTTCTGTAATGGAGGTAATCACAGTCTTAAAAACTTGATGAAGTTTTTGGGGAGTTTTGAAAAAGCATCTGGTCAATGTCTAAACTAGTCTAAAAGTAGTTTTAAAGTTCACCATTCCTTACATAGGAGAAGAATTCATTCTATTGAAGATATAACCAAATTTTCAAGGAAAATAATCCCAATTAAATACTTAGGCTCCCCTATTTTTTATGGGAGAAGCAATCATTCTCACTATGCTGAATTGGTGAATAGAGTCAAGGATAAAATAGAGGGGTGAAGATCAAAATTCCTTTCTTTCAATGACAGGAGAATCCTTATTAACTCAATTTTAAATTCCACTCCTATCCACTGCATAGCAACCCTTAAACCTCCTATTAAAACCCTAAATCACATTCAAAGTCTTCTCAGAAACTTTTTATGGGGTGAATCTATAGAATATGGAAAGCGACACCATTGGCTCAAATGGGATAATGTATGTTATACAGTGCAAAAAGGAGGGATGGGTATAAAATCTTTGGCTGATATCACTAGAGCTTTCAATTTTAAGCTCTGGTGGAATTTTACTAATTCTAACAGTTTGTGTCATGTGTTTTTAAAGTGCAGGTCAAATAGTAGCAGCTCCATGGCCTTATTAAGGATCAATCAAGTTAGAGTAGAAGCAGAGAAACATTATGCTTCAGTAAATAATTCTCATATCTGGACTCTAACTTCTTCTGGATAATTCTCTACTCAATCAGCTTGGCAAACTATCAGGAAGTCCAAAAGTTCGTCTCTTATTTTCAAATCAATATGTAATAAAGATATACCTCCTAAGATCTCAATTTTTATATGGAAATGAATCCACAAAAATATCCTAATTGATGAAGTTATTCAAAATTCAGGAATTAGATTAGCCTCAAAATGCAGATGCTGTCACAACCATATAGAGAGTATGCTTCACTTGTTTATTAATGGTCCTCAATCTTCTGAAGTGTGGAATTACTTTTCTAGCATCTTTGGGATTAATACTTACTCTACTTCTCTAAATCATATGTTGATCTCATGGTGGATTAAAACATCTAACATAGATTACATTCAATATCTTCTTAATATGCTTCCAAGAGTTATTCTATGGGAAATTTGGAAAAGTATAAATCTTTGTGTTTTTGAGGGAGATCATATGAATAGCATGGAGATTATTAATAATGTCTTACAGTTCATTCATTGTTGTTCCTCTAATAAAACCTTCAAGTCTTCATCAAACTTGTTCGAGGGTGTTAAAGATCTCTTCTGAATCAATTCAGTGCCATCTCCTTCTACATAAATGGTCAAAACCATTTGACCATTGTTTCAAGCTTAATACAGATGGTGCTTCAAAAGGGAATCCTGGAGTTTCAGGTACAAGAGGTATTATTAGAGATAAATCTGGTCTCATTGTCAAAGCTTTTTCATCGTTCGAAGGCATAATGACAAATACCAAAGAAGAATGTCGTGCAATCCTCCGAGGCTTCAAAATTTGTAAGGAGATCAATATTCATTATGTGTTGATTGAATTAGACTCCCAAGTCATAATTAACATTCTTAAAGGTTTCATCCCAAAGCCCCCTGGAATTTTCTAGAAATCTTGAAAGAAATTAAAGAATTGTACATTCAAACCTCATATGCTCATTGTTGGAGGGAATCAAACATCATTGCAGATAGTTAAGTTAATTTTGGCATTCTCAGCAAGGAATTAAAACTCTTCTCTTCATTATCGGAGTTGCCTAAAGAATCCAGAGGTCCCTACATATTGGGTTTACTTGGTCTTCCTTCTATTAGTAAAGTGTAATATACTTCTTGTTTCTTTAGTTATTCTTTATCTTTAGCTCATATCTTCTGTAATTGCCCCCTAGGTAGGGTTTTCTACCTAATTTAATAAATCTTGGGGGTTTTCTCTCTTAAAAAAAATAAATAAAAAAAAATTACTAGAGAGTGTGTACATATAGAGGTAAATGTACTCATAGTTTAGAGACACAATAAACTAGGGGTTGAATCTAATAAGGTTAAGAGTTGATAAACCTAAAAATATAAAGAATAATCATGTGTTTAGAAATATAATTGATATGGGGTACACTTGAGTGTATGCGATATCATATTTGTTTATATATGTTTAACTTGGTTTGGATATATTGTAAACCTAAATTATATAAGGATATATATATATATATATATATATATATATATATATATATATGTGTGTGTGTGTGTGTGTGTGTGTGTGTGTGTGTGTGTGTGTGTGTGTATTTGATTATGCGAATATACATATACTCGTGGTTGGATCTATCGATTTAGGGTTTGTTTTTTATATCGGACGGTGTACCATACGACGTCTGAGATATACTATCATAGTGGAGGTCATTATTTTAGATCATTCGTTCAGGGATGTCCCCTTTGTGGTGAGAGAAGGTTGTTTAATGGGTGCCATTAGTCAGTGTTGTCATTTTTTATAAAATACCGCAAGTGCACAGTTTATTATAGAATAGCGAGTATAAGTACGGGTTGAACCTACGGAGATTTGTTAATTTTTTTCGTTCAAAATAATTGTGACTGTCCAACTAGACTAAATGGGATAGAGAATGATTATGAACTACACTAAATAAAACCAAATACGATAAATGAGGATAACACAAGATAATTGTAAAAAATTAGGAAATACTTAGGATTCGGGGTCCATTTATCACGTAACTAATATTTCACACTAATTCAATGTGTTCATTCCCTTTTTATAACTCAAATTAAATCGACTCTTGCCGCGTTTAATTCGAAAAATATGACGGTTATGATCAAAATATTTTCAACGTCTCTAATAGACGACTAAAATCCCTATTCCCTTAGAAAATACAAGTTTTAAAGTTCACAAATGTATTTAAGCATGAACTATCAAAACAATCAAAGTGCAAGCATAATCCATAAAAAATTACTACTTTTAAATCTCAAAACTTGATTTGACTAAATAATTTTGAAGGTTTCAAAACACACTCTCGTGTCGTTTTAAAATAAATACAGAATATTTGATAACAATTAAAACAAGTAAGAAATGAACAACAATCAAATTAATGTGACAATATTAGTTAACTATGATAAAATTCACCCTAATCCTAATAGAATAATAAAGCTATCAAAATGAAAGATAAATTGCAAGAATGAGATTTTCATTAATAAGTCAAACTTACAAATAGTTCTCTTAAAACAATCTCCAATCCTCTAAAAAATGATAAAGACTTGGCCCTTAAATTGAATGCAATCCCTAAAAAATTACTCTCTCTAAAACTCTCTCAAAATATTGAGCCAAAGGGTCTTATTTGTAGGGCTATGAATGAAATGTTTGAGATGAAGTGAAACTCTTTTTGATTGGTTTTAGTTGAGCTGATAATTATCCTCAATTTTGGCACTATTCACATCACTATTCATAGCACCATCTTTAATCGCATTTTCGTCTGAACTTCAAAGTTGTGAGTCTTGTTATGAACTTTTCAAAAAGCTATGGCACGGCCTCAACAGAGACTCGAATGATTTTATAGAAAATATTTTATAAGCTATGTCAACCGTGTCATGTCATGTCGTATGGCGGCGTATCGTAACAATTTTTGCACATCGACTCCTTTGTTGTCCAAATTTTCGGAGTACTTGTAAATATGCAAAATAAGAATAATTAATTCAAATTTAGGGTAAAAAATATTTAGAATTTACGTAATTACCCCTATTTGCATTTTAGCGCCTGAAATTCATTAATTGCTCGTTTTAATTCAGAATTCAACCAAATTTCAGAGAGAACTTTATTTTGCCTAGATAAAGATTTAAAAATTATTTTCAAGCCCATAAAATTTCTAAAATTATAATTTCACCCCCAGAGTTATTAAAATTATATTTTTAACTGAAATTTTATTCAAACTTGCATTTTTCTTTTAATTTACAAAATAGACTCTAAAAGCACATTATTTATGATACAACGGGCCTAACAAGGCCTAGATTTGGACATAATTTATGCAAAATAATGCACTCATCAAATACCCTCAAACCTAAAGTTTCCCAGTCCGCGAAAAAATCAAAATTTTAAAATCTAACTCACTTTTGTAGGAATTACAACTTCACTTAGCATGTGCAACAAGTCGTTAAACCCCTAGGTTACCCTAGCGGACGAGTTTTGTCTCGTGAGGATTTGCAGTGAATTTACCCACAAAATTCAAAAACTTGACTTAATACAAAAGACTCAAAAGTAATAGAATCAAGTTTGAATGCAAACTATATAAATATAGTAGAACTTCATTTTTCAATCTCAACTTTTCGTGTGTGTCACTACACCAAAATGGGCAAATTGTCACCTTTCAGCCGGCCAGCCTTGTCAAGGTCATTGACCGTGACAAAAAAACACGGGAAGGAGAACTCCAGGGTGCTCGTCATGCATGTCATACCCGGGAAGGAGAACTCCCTATTGTGGTTGCGCGAACAATGCGGCACGACGTATATTAGTGGGTGCGTCAATTCGTATGTCGTGTGGCCTACTCACCTCCTCAGTTTTATCCAAAACATGTAGTAACATTAGTCTTAAGTTTGTCCATTTTAATTAAATTTGGATTATATCGTCATGTATATTGTTTTTACTTTGAATATTTGGATTATATCGTCATGAATATATATTTGCATTATCTTTAGTTTGTGTTGGATATATGATGTTTGGAACAGGTACAATGTTGCTATAACAGGTACAAATATACTGCAGGGCAGTGGCGGTGGCCATACTGCCCAGCAGATTTTTTTTAAATTCTGCCCAGAATTGTCACGGTCATTGACCGTGACAAGTCCGTGACAAAATTTGTCCCGAACGTGTCACGGTCAATGATCGTGACAATTGGGGTCACAATTATAAACCGTGGCAAACGTGTCACGGTCATTGACCTTGACACGACCGTGACACAAAACGCGAGTTTTTTGTCAAGGTCAATGACCGTGACACGACCGTGACAAAAAAAGTTGTCTCGCCTCGAAATGTCACGGTCATTGACCTTGACAAGGTGAATTTGTCAAGGTCAATGACCTTGACAAATGGGCAGATTTGGTGTAGTGTGTTTGCATAGCCAATATAACCGTCCTTTTCAAAAGATTTGATCGTTACATTTCTTATCTGAAAGTTTGTATTGATTTCAAAATCTCACGGGATTCACTCTCAATCGAACACTCGAAAATGGGTTATTTTCTCTCGGTATATGTTAATAAAACAGTAAATTTAGGTGAGAAAATTTTACATATACATCATCAAAAATGGACTTTTTTTTATAATGGATGAATATGATCTCATGAATGGAAAATCGCTTACTTTTTTAAGATATTAAATCACATCATAGATCCTATCCATCTTCTGTCCAGACTATAATTAACTTCACTTCAGATCGATTAGGACTTTCTTTGGTTGTATTGTAGGCACAAGTTTAGCTAGAAAGAATGGTTTTGGAGTCCAAAATTTCTGAGAATATAAAGGTTTTTCGGTATTTTGACATTTAGGCACTTTTTCTTCCAACCTCAATTTTCCCTTTTTCATGTACTCCTTTTTTTCTTTCTTTCAATTTTTTCATTCTTTCCTTTTCCCACATCATTCTTTCGCACTTTTTTTTTTCCATTTATGCCCTTTTTCCTATTGAACTTTAACCCTAGCATTCTCATAAACTGGGTATGGCTTCTTTTTATTGGCTTTATACTCCCAATTGGAGTTAGGTGGGATAATAGGTTTTCTACAAAAGAAAACATATTTTCTTTTTGGCTCAAATGGACTTGCAACGGAATAATAAAAAAAATATTGGAGTTTAGGCTTAATTTTGGGCTTTCAAATGATGGCCTAATCTCATTTCCCAAGTTTTGTTGAGTTAATTTGTGTCTCAAGACGACTTACTAAGACTTCTAGTGCTTAAGATTCACATTTTGACTTTTTGTTTTCTGACGCGACTAAGAATGTGTCTCAGAAGTACGTACTCTCTAGGCTCAAGTGTAAGCCTGTCGCTTAAGTAATAATCCGATAAGTCGGGTATCGATCCTCAGGAAAATAGGACAATAGAGTTGTAACGACATTGGACAAACGAAGGAAACCTAACTTTGACGCTAAATAAAAAGGAAAAGATGATCTGATTTGGGAAACAACTACAACTATACGCAATTTTGAAATTATGAACACAAATATTCTACTGCCAAAATTTTGAACAACGTGAATAAAACTTTAATTATGAATAAAGAAAAATAGGTTGGGTTACAATCCCCCACACCCTAGTAATTCACTTCGTAAGATACTAGATTTAGAATTAAAACTTTAAATGAATCCGACTTTTTAATACTCCTAAGTATTACATATATGAGGGATTGTAGCCCGCACAGTATGTAAGCAAAGGCTGAATTAAAATTCGATATTTATCTCTCCTAAGTATTACACATATGAGGGATCGTAGCCTGCACAGTATGTAAGCAAAGGCTGAAATAAAGTTTTATCGTATGAACTACGATACAATTCATCTTAGGTTTAATTCCAAACACTATTTCCACTACTATTAATTACATCGGGTGGGGTTCATGCATCCCAACCCTTGAAAACTTATCCGGACATACTAACCCTAGACGAAAACATGTTTCGAATGAAAGGGAACATCTTTACTAAGAATGAAAAAGAAGAAGAATGAAAAAAATACTTACTAACAAAATAATTACTGCAATAATTAAAGAAGGAAATGGAAGAAATTTACTTGAATTGCAACTGGAATCAAAACTAGGGTTTTTATGTTATTCTCCTATAAAACTAATTACAATTGCTTCCTTCATGAAGTAGAAGCCCTGATCGAGTGGAAAAACCGAGCATCCGTGTAATACGCTAGTCGTTGTTATCAGCATCCGACCTCAATACAAAAAAAACCTAAACTTGTAACTACACTTCTTAAGGAGTATAGTGGCGAGTCTGGGTATCGAATCCACAGGGAATTAGGACGTGTGAACGTGACGACAAAGGTAAGGTAGTTTAATCCTAAAGTTGATGTTAAAATAAAAGAAAAGAAAAAGATGATTGATGGGTTTAAATTTCCAATTGGTGATGAAATAAAATGTGCACAAAATACTTAGAATTGTAAAGAAATTATATTTGAAAATGAGAAAAAATAGGGTGGGGTACAATCCCTCAAACCTTAATAAATTACCGTATATAATACTAGAATTGTAAATTGAATTTTTTTACTAAATACAGTCTTTATATATCCTAAGCATTACATATATGAAGGATCTTGCTCGCATCATATGAAATCAAAGGCAAATACAAAGCGGTGAATGGAAAATTACACTTGCATAGCATTCTTAAACATCCCAAGTACCTAGGGCAAGATATATTAAAAGGTAGGCTATGTGTGTAGAATTTCCATACACGATTTGGTCAATATTTAATTTACCCTCTGCTTTCTACACAGGTAATTTATACCGGAATGAATTCATGTACCCCAGCCCTTGAAAATTTAGCTAGACATGATTTTATGGGAAAATAATTTCATAACAATGCATATAATTGTGGATCTAAGAAACATGGTAAAAACAAAAATTACAAAACAAGAAAAGATGATTAAATTGAAAATAAAAATTGAGATTAACTAAGAGAATGGAATTTGATACTTGAAATCTGCACTAGGGAAGAGAGATGATTGAATCCAGAAATATTCTTCTTCTTCTTCTTCAACCTTACAAACTAGGGTTTATGAAAATTTCTATGTAAAGAACAACTAAGAAAACTCTCAAAAATCTGACTTTCTCTCTCTAAAATTCTATTCTACTCTCTAGAATTCGTCTCCCCTTGAAATGATGTAGGGCTTGGTCTTTTATAGCACCAAGTAACACGAATTTGACAACTAGAATCGCTTGTTGCGCAAGTTTTCACCAGCTAATCACCTCAAAATCTGCATAATTAATGCCAGCAATTCGCACCACCGGACCCGGATCGGTCCTGTTCCATCCGGATCGGTCCTGTCCCATCCGGATCGGTTTGGTTTCTGGTCCATTTCTCTTCATTATCGCGCAACTTCAAAATATCGTAACTTCTTCACCGTAGCTCGGATTGGGGTGCCGTTTTATCCAGTATTCTTGTAATTTAGAGTTCTTCAACTTTCTAGTTGGCCCCACCTCTGGACTAAGGCTGAAAAATTACAAAAATGCCCTTCAACTCTCCATTTCTTGGTTTCTTTCACTGTTTTGAGTTCTCCTTCGCACTAACTTGCATGAAATACCTGTAAAGCTCATGAGAAATACACAAAACACGAAATACTTGCCAAAAGAGGTTAGTATCATAAATACGAGACAAATCCAAGCTATTTACACTGCACACGATCATAAAAATACCGAAATTAAGGGGATAAATGTGAAGAATATGTGCCTAATCAAGCCCTCTTTTACATATTGGGAGGAGTTAAAATTTATAATCTATGAAATATAAGAGTTTGAACGAAACAGGATTCTAATTTTTACATGTAGATAAGTTAGAATAATCGAGAACATAACCGATCTTGTTAAGGGGTTCAGTTTGGTTCTGTCTTTAATAGCCTTTACAGAGAGTTCTTCGAGCATGGGATCAGTTCGTTTTTCATCTACTTCGGTTCGGTTCCATCTTGATAATGCTTTGCAGGAAGTTTTCCAGGTGTAGGATCGGTTCTTTATTTCTTCCCTTCGATTTGGTTCCGTCTTGACACTCTTTATAAGAACTTTCCTAGGATGGGATCAGTTCTTTTTCTTTCCACTTAGGTTCGGTTCTGTCTGACAGTCTTTGCAGAAACCTTTCCCTCTTGTACTTCTTTGAAGCTTTTGCTACAGAACTCGGATAAAAACACTGAACACCTACAAAATAGATGAAGAAAACACGAAACTCGGTGTACTCATTAGAAACTTGTCAAGAGAAATGATATGATATAAATCCACTCGAATTACACTTTTCGGAGAGATAAAATCCTATAAATTAAGGGGATAAATGGGAAGGATTTATGCCTAATCAAACCCACCTAACTTAGAACTTTGATTGTCCCGAGCAATGTAAAAGAATCAAAACCTGGTCTAACTCAAAAATGGGATAGGATACCTCTTTCGCGAGCGAGCGATTGCATTTAGTGTGTGAAACAAGCCTTTAAACCCCTAGGTTACCCTAGTAGGACGAGTTATGTCTCGTGAGGGTTTGCAGAGAATATACCCATAAAATTCGACTCAAAGAAAACTCAAAATACGCAAAAATTGTATAATTCAAACTTTTCCAAAAAATAGTTATCACCAGTTTATGTTCAAGAGTCTCAAATCATAGTGCATGTGTGTGAAACCGAAAATTTAACCGCGAATTTCCACCGATTTACCATTACATTACTTATCCAAAAATTCATTTTGATTTCAAAATCTCACGGAATGCTTTCACAAACGAATCACTCGGAATGTGGCTATTCTTTCGGTATGCGTGATTTATAAGAGTAAATGTATTGGAACCAAGTTTACGCATACAAGTAGAAAGACGGAAATTTTATGGTAACCGGATCTCCTCATCGGATTACGATCATAAGAAAGCAGAAACATTGCCTCTAATTCATATTTTTTATCTCTTTTATTATCTTTTTGTGTATTTTCTCTCCACGCGGTAACCAATTTTGAATAAAGGACTCGGTTAGGAATTTTTCGGGTTAAAGGTGTATTGGGTAAAATGAGAATGGTGCGGAAAATCTGGAATTGGAAAGTTTTCTTATGATGTCTGTTAGTGCGTTTCCGGGATTTTGCTCATTTTTTTATTTTTTTCACGCTTCTCTTTTCTTGCTGACATAGCTATTTTTTCTTTCCCCTTTTTCTACACTTTCCAGACTTAATTTATGGGATTATCCCTTTTCACAATTTCGGGCCAGTTGGGATTTTTTGGGTTGTTTATTCGGCTCAATTTGGGTTACAAAAGGGATAATTTTTTTACTACTTTTTCTGGCCAATATTTTTGGGAGATAAACGAGGGCCTACTTTATTGTCCAAAATACTAATTGCGTTACCATATGCGTTTCGAGATGAATTAAGTTTAAAATCTATTGTGGCACATTTTTAAGGCAATATCACACACATTTTCCATAACCGATCAAAGTGAAAGAATTGAGATCCTCAACGACTTATTTGACACTGAAAAGAACTTATGAGCTAACAATTAACTCGGATTGATTTATAAATTTCACAAAAATGAAAGGCTCAAATATCACCGGGGTTGTTAATCTCCACACTTATTCGTTAAGTCGCCTACGTTCGCTCAATTTCCATCTTTCGTCAATTTCGGCTTTGTGCATTTTGAATTTTATAATTTGAGACTTTAAACTTACTTTTAATAATATTTTTAAAAAATTTGAATTCCAATTTTTATTTATTTTGAAGAAAATTATTTTTGGATTTTTCAAGATTTTATGATTTTTTTGAAATTTCTGGACATTTTTGAAAATTTGTGAAGTTTTAGAAAGACGCACTTGTGACCCCACTAACTTAGACTTTTGCATTGTCCTCAATCAAAAGGACTAAAATCTAAAGAAGAAAAAGAATAAGTGCGACAAATAAAACTAGCATATTATCAAATGCACTAAGACACTATATGACACTCATACATGAATAAAAAATACAACAAAATCACCCCATACATGTTGGGGATGCGACGACCTCTCATCTCTCCATAAACTCACCCGACCCATGAACGGGGTCCAATGCTCTCCTCGTCTCTCCCATCTTCAAATCGTAGAATGATAATCGAAACAAGCTGGGACTTCGCCCATAGATAAAGGAAAGACTAGGGGACTCATCATGATTAATCGAAAAAGGATCCTCGTGATGCATACTACGTGAGTAGAGCTCTAAGTCAGACGAGACTTGAGTCTTATCTTCTATTACCTTCGAGGACTCAAGTTGCATAGGTGGATGGTCATTGCAAAGAAACTCATCAATTGTATCTTTTGATTCGCGCTCTCCTAATTGACTCCATGAGTCCAATAGATATTGGACTTCGTCGTTATGGCTCTCATCCACCTGCCCGAATTCTCTCTCAAATTCCTCTAGGCTCAACTCCTCTAGCTCTCTTTATTGCTTTGTTTCCACATCCTTCCTTCCTCGCTCCATCTCAAAATTATTGGGTGGTGTGGGTGGGTAGCAATTGAGTAGAAAAGTATCTATCGTGTCTTGCCATTCGCTCTCCTCTAAGCACTCATACAAATCTCTCCCGATGCCCTTTAAATTATCGCTCTCTCTCACACTCAATGGATCACTCACACTCTTCATTTAAGTTACCACGCATACCTCTCCGACCCTTCGCTCCATGTCGCATCCTTCGCTCTCACTTGATGTAACAAGGCATACCCCTATTGGCTCTTGCGTGTGGGTCCTCCCATGCTCGTGTGCTGCCTCTAAACGATCCGTCTCTCGCGGTTCTCCTTCATCACCCTCGTTCTTGATATTATTAAAAATATTTATCTCGAGGGTCATGTTCCCAAATGTTAAGTGCATTTGCCCATTCTGAGTATTGATGAGTGCATTAGCCATAGATAAGAATGGACGACCAAGGATAACGAGAACATGATTGCTCTAGAGAATGGAGGGCTCCTCGTCACAAATGACAAAATACACCGGGAAGCAGAAAGTATCTATTTGGACAATCACATCCTCAATGATTCCCCGAGGCTTATTCACAGAATGATCCGTGAGCTGGAGAGTCATAATTGTGGACTTAAGGGCTCCCAAATCTAGTTTCTTATAGATGGAATAGGGTAGAATGTTAACACTTGCCTCTAAATCTATTAGCGCCCTTTCGATTCGGTTCTTCCCCATGATGCACCAGATGGTGGGTGCACCCGGATCTTTATACTTAATGGAAGGTCACTCGATAAAACAGAACTGACATTCTGGCCAAAAAGACATTCTTATTTACCTTTATCTTGCGTTTCACCGTGAGTAAGTCCCTAATGAACTTAGCGTATGCGGGAATTTTCTGTATATTCTCGAGAAAAGGTAAATTAATCTTTACTTTCTTGAGGACGTCCAAAACATCATCTCGAGAAGTCTCTTTGGAGTGCGGGACCAACCGTTGAGGGTATGGGGCAGTAGTGGGGGGTTTCACTGTGACATTGGGTTCGCCAGTGTTATATTTTTTATCACTCTCAATTAAAGAGGCATCTTCGGCTTCTTTCGTGCCAGGTGAAACCTTCTTATCTTTAGATAGGTATTGTGGGGGAGGTGACAAGTCAACTACTCTCCCACTACATAGAGTGGTAATTGATCCACATTTCTCAGAAGGGTCATGGGGTGTGGAGCTAACACTAGTTTGACATTGGAGAGGTCTTTGTCCCTGGGCAGGAAACTTGCCCTTCTCCTGGATACTCAACGATGATTGCCTCTTTGAAATAGTCATATTTATGTCATTGATCATGCGCTCATGTCTAGCAGTGGTTACATTTTGGGAGTGATGAATTGGTTTATCGTATCCTCAAGAGTTCTTCACGGTGGAGTGATATATGGCCCTGTAGGTGGTGGTGCCTGCACATGTCCCTGCATGTGTGGTGCTTGTTGAAATTGTGATGGTGGAGTAGGGGCAACATGTGAATTAGGATTCATCGCAACATTTGGTTGCCCATAGATAAAACCATGATGGTTTTTCCATGAAGGGTTGTAAGAATTCCCGTGCGGTGTATCGAAATTACCCTTAAATCCTCCTATACCACTCACTTGCTCTTGAAGCATAACTTTGTAGGCGGGTATCGTTGGGCATTCCTCTGTTGAATATCCCCCCTCACAAATAGCACACAGCTTCTCAATGGGGTTTGGGATGGTGCCAGTTGGTCCTCTTACACATACCTCAAGTATTTCTCGCATTCCTTTCTCAATTATATCGAGTTGACTGTTTGTCATAGTATTATTTTCTACGTGAAATAGGCCAAATGCCGATGGAGTGATGGTCATTTGGCGAGTTCAATTATGAGCATTAGGGTTATATGTATCCCATGCTTGGGTAGTCTCGGTAACATACCTCAAGTGAAGCTCAGCATCGTCAGCTTCTAAGTCGACAAAGGGACCATCACACATGGTTTCAATGAGTTATTTGGAATTTATATTCATCCCATTATGGAAGAAGGAAATGATTTGTAGTTTATCAAGTCCATGACGAGGGCACAAAGTGATTAACTCGTTAAAATGCTCATAACATCGATCGAATGACTCATTTTCTAGTAGTCGGAAGGTTTAAATTTGAGCCTTGATGGAGTTCATTCGATGTGTAGGGAAGACTTCCTTTAGAAATTTAGATTGTAGCTCGTTCCATGATGAAATCGAGTTTGGAGGTAAAGACCATAGCCAGGTCTTAGCCTTATCCTTTAGCCATAATGGGAAGAGTTTGAGGCGGATCATATCTTTTGTGCAAGTTTGATCGCTGAGGGTCTCGCACGACTCCTCAAATTCCATGATGTGGAGCTATGTCTTTTCTGAATCCATTCCATGGTAATTGGGAAGTATCTAGATCATCACATTCCTAAAGAGAAATTTCCCTGCATTATACGGGAGTAAAATGCATCCCGAAGTGATAGTGTGCTCAGGAAATAAGATGTCTCTCAAAGGTCAGTACGGGGCTTCCTCACTGGCGGCTGCATTTCCGTGTTATGACATGTCTCTCTCACTTAGGGCTATGTGTCCTCACTTGGTATGCTCGGAGCGTGCTCTGAAGTGTGTCCTAAGAGGAAAAATAGAGTGTTATTTGTGATTAAAAGTGACGGTGTGGGAGGTGGAACCTAAAATTGTAGAGCGTTTGGAGTATGAGGGCTATCAAGGTCGTACTCAACTATCGGGTTTTTGTGAATGTGGGTTGTAGTATTATGGGGAGTTGGAGTGAGTTCAGAATTTTGCATTAATAAGCTTATGAGAGATGATTTATCTTTTCGTGATTTTGATTTTTGATATTTTTGATATTTTTGTATTTTCAATTTTTTTTTATGTTTTTGGATTTTTAGAAATTTTTTTGGTCAAAGTTTTAGATTGACTTAATCTAATCCTAAGTCTACCTAATTCCCCGCCAACGGTGCCAAAAACTTGACGCAACTAAGAATGTGTCTCAGAAGTGCGTACTCTCTAGGCTCAAGTACAAGCCTGTCACTCAAGTAATAATCCGATAAGTTGGGTATCGATCCTCAGGGAAATAGGACAATAGAGTTGTAACAACGTTGGACAGACGAAGGAAACCTAACTTTGACTCTAAAGAAAAAGGAAAATATGATCTCATTTGGGAAACAACTACAACTATACGCAATTTTAAAATTATGAACACAATTATTCTAGTGCAAAATTTCGAACAACGTGACTAAAAATTTAACTATGAATAAAGAAAATTAGGTCGGGTTACAATCTCCCAAACCCTAGTAATTCACATCGTAAGATACTAGATTTAGAATTAAAACTTTAAATGAATCCAACTTTTTAATACTCCTAAGTATTATATATATGAGGGATCGTAGCCCGCACAGTATGTAAGCAAAGGCTGAATTAAAATTTGGTCTTTATCTCTCCTAAGTATTACACATATGAGGGATCGTAGCCCGTACAGTATGTAAGCAAAGGATGAAATAAAGTTGTATCATATGAACTACGATACAATTCATCTAAGGTTTAATTCCAAATACTATTTCCACAACTATGAATTACATCAGGTGGGGCTCATGCATCCTAACCCTTGAAAAGTTAGTCGGACATACTAACCCTAGATGAAAACATGTTTCGAATGAAAGAGAACATTTTTACTAAGAATGAAAAAATACTTACTAATAAAAGAACTACTGCAATAATTAAAGAAGGAATTGGAAGAAATTTACTTTAATTGCAACTGGAATCAAAACTAAGGTTTTTTTGTTATTCTCCTCTAAAACTAATTACAATTGCTTCCTTCACGAAGTAGAAGCCCTCTTTTACATGTTGGGAGGAGCTAAAATTTATAATCTACTAAATCTAAGAGTTTGAACCAAGAAGGATTCAAAATTTTATCGAATAATCGAGAACATAACTGATCCTATTAAGGGGTTCAGTTCGATTCTATCTTTTACAGCCTTTATAGAGAGTTCTTCGAGCATGGGATCAGTTCATTTTTCCTCTACTTCGGTTCGGTTCCATCTTGACAATGCTTTGCAGGAATTTTTCCAGGTGTAGGATCAATTCGTTATTTCTTCCCTTCGGTTCGGTTCTGTCTTGACAGTCTTTACAGGAACTTTCCCAGGATGGGATCGGTTCTTTTTCTTTCCACTTAGGTTCGGTTCTGTCTTGACAGTCTTTGCAGAAACCTATCCCTCTTGTACTTCTTTGAATCTTTTGGTATGGAACTCAGATTAAAACACTGAACACCTACGAAATAGATGAAGAAAACACGAAACTCGGCGTACTCATTAGAAACTTGTCAAGAGCAATGATATGATATAAATCCACTCGAATTACACTTTGCGGAGCAATAAAAGCCTCAAAATTAAGGGGATAAATGGGAAGAATTTATGCCTAATCATTTTCAGTAATCGAAAAAAACAAAGAATTTGAGATCATCAATGAATTTATCTCCGAAGGAAAGTTTGAGTCATTTTAACTTGAATTGATTTAAATCTCTCAAAAATGATAAATGGCACAAAATCTCACCAGGTTAAATTCTCTAGATTTATTCGTTAAGCATATTAACTTTTGCTTCAATGTCCATTTTAGATCATATTATATGGCTAATGTGTAAAGATTTAATAAGATGAGAGATCCATGAATTAATTATATATTAAGAAATTGTTTCAAAACTCAATTATACTGAAAATCTTATTGGATTTTTGATTTTTTTCTGATTTTTTTTTTCTTTTCAAAAGTATCATCCTTACCCCCAAACCTAAATTTTACATTGTCCTCAATGTATGATCAAATAAAAATATGAATGATTCGTATCGAATATTTCATATTTCTTCCCGTTATCTTTATGCATTCTAGTACTTTTACGATCCTAAATGCCTATATTTCTACTCATTAACTAGACAACCTTGGATTTAGATATATACATCCTTTGCCGGGTTTAATTATGCTTTTATAGGTATTGGAACGCTAAAAGTGAGGATCCGTTTCATTTTAGAGAAGTTCCATCATCAGATGCTATTTCAAGACCATTTTAGTCAATTCACATTTCTTCTCCAGCTCATGGAAATTCCACGAATGCGTAGTTCATTGAGTTAGCATTGCGTGGCCAAAAATAGTGCGTCGTTTGAAGTTCGAACAAAGAAGTTATGGCCGTTTCCGTTTGTAACCATTTCCCCCCTCTTCAAGGACCAAAGGCTGCCAAAAACAGAGTGTCGATCGATCGGGTTTGGGCCCCTGGTCGACCGCTATTTCAGATTTTGCCTACGAATTGAGACAGTGGGCTGGGACCTGTTCGATCGATCGATCGATGGTCCTTATCGATCGATCGATCACCATCGATCGATCGATGGTCTTTCGTCAATCGATCGATCATACTAGATATTTAACAATTCATTCCTTTTCTTTTCTTTTCTTTCTTATTTTATTTTTTCCCAACTTACTATATAAGAGATTTTTGTTGTAATATCAAATAGTGAGTTTTAGAAGATATTTTAGGTTAGGGTTTGGGTTTTGAGAGTTCTTTCTTCATTTCTCTTTGGGATGACAACCTTTTGGACTTTGTAAGTTAAACTTTCCACTTCCTTTACCATTAATAAAGTTGTTCTTGTTTAATTATTTCTTTATAAATTAATTTACATGCTTTATTAATTAGTTTACTTTCTTTATTTCTCGCTTTCTTAGTTAATTAGTTTAATTTAGTTTAATTCATGTATTACCCTTAGATAAATAGGGTCGGAAATTCGTTCCTCCATTTACGGGCCTCGAGCTCCGAAAATTAGGTTTTGTGCAAAAGTGCGTTTAATTGAACCCGCGCAAGTAAAGTAGGATTATTATGCGTTTAACTTTCTCTGTCATGCAACGTTAGTATTTATAGCGATAATCCGAGTTTAATCCGCGTGCGACCAATTTTCGATTAAATTTTTATTCACACAACTTTGGCTTAAATTCCTTATTGCGTGAAGTTTATGATTAATTGATAATGCTCTATTAAATTTCTCTCGAGCCAGAATTCTGATTAATAGTTATTTCGATCTGTATGGTTTGATGATATCCCAATCCTCGCTTTACTTTTGTGTAGACTTAACTTATTCTTTTCTTTTATTTACAACCACCAATCACCTTTTACACTTTTATTCCTGAATTAATAAACCGATTATGATCTATACTAACACTCCCCGTGGATTCGATACCCGACTTACCGCTATACTTTTATCGCAAGTGTAGTCATAATTTAGGTTTTTGCATAGACGCGGTGAAACGAACAACAACGACCGACGTCTTGACCGATGTCGCATTTCACGCGGCTTATCAAAATGGTGTTGTTTTTGGAGAATGTTTTGTTATAGATTGTAGTTGACTTATTATTTTTTAGTATTTTTTTCTTTTGCATTTGTATTCTTTTTTAACCTTTTTTACAAGATTTCTACATTTGAGCGCCTAGAAACTCTTGAATTTTGCCATGCGCACATCATCTTTGTGGAAATAGCCATTTCGAGCCATCTTTGGGGTAAGCATGTCTTATTCCAATCATTTCGGTAATCATTATGATAATTCTCAAAATCCCTGTACTCCTTTGACTTTTGGCCAATACTTAGAGTCCCAAAAATTGCAAAGTCAAAAATGACTTTGGGCGAGTATTACAAAAGTCAAGCTTTGGAGTGTGTATATTTTGAGGATGATGATAATAATTTTGGGCCTCTAATTCCTTATAATAAGAATGTTGAAACTAAAAGATATAGCTTTCAAAATTCTTATAATAATGAGTTTGAGTATAGTTCCGATAATAATTTTCAAACTTCTCATTTCCAAGAATCCGCACCTCGACCTATGACTTTCGATGAGGGTTTGCTCATGCTTGAGAATGAGAGGTATGAAGATCGTTATCGGGAAGAATATTTTTTCGGAACATGAATTGGATTTATTATTTGAATTCGACGACAATTTTTCTTCCGAAACTTTTGAAGTCGAGGAATGTTTTGAACCAAATGAGGATTTTATGCCTACTTTGGAACAAACCATTCTTCACTTGGCCCATGGTTTAATAGAGAATGTAAGTGAGGATGAAATGGATGCATAATCCATTTGCAATGAAATGATTTCGTCTTTGGATCCCAAAGAAGAATGTTTCATTGAAAATGATCCTATCTCCTTCGAAATTCCAACTTTGAGTGATGATAACTCATCTCTTGAGTTTGAATTTCTTTCCTCCCCCTTTTCATTCTCTGTTATCACACCGTCTCAAGTACCCGATGAATCGGTGTCGAACTTGAAAACGTTCAACCCTTTCATCGACGTGGAGTACTTGATCGATTTTCTCTCCATGAAGGCATCTTTGCCTCCATATGCACCCCCTTCTATTCCAATTGAAAAATATTTGGGAGAAAATTCTATTTTTTTTGGTCCCCTTGTGTATTTGTCACCCGTCCTATCCAAATCCCCCATCCTCCCTCCCAAATTTTCAATTGGGGGGGGGGGGGGGGGTTCACCTTTTCTACCACCCACATGCCTTCTATTGTTTGAATGGAATTCCTATTTTTCGGGAGGCATGCATGAAAAGGAGGGTCCGTCATGGATCTTTCAAAGTCAAATCGTCTTTTGGGTGGACCCTAAAAAATTTAGACTTCTAGTGTATAGTTAGTTAGGAGTATAAATGGTAGGTTGTACATAGTTAGCTTTTAATTCTTTCTTTATTTTTAGTGTTTCTTTCCTTTTAGTTTAATCTAGTGTATTTAGTTAAACTTTTTGATATTGCTTTTTCTTATGCCTTGGTGCTAATATATTTTGTAGAATCATTGGACTTGTTCTTTGACGAGATCGCTCCATTTTGGGTAATATCGCTATTTTCCTTCTTTAACTTGGTTCTTAATTAACATTGAGGACAATGTCGGGTTTTAAGTTATGGATTGTGGGATATTCTATCCATTCATTGGTAGTGTCCATGATTTTGATTATATGTTATTTTCAAGCATGCTTTTCTTGAAAAAATCAAAAATTTCAAAAAGATTTTCTTTCTTTTTTCTCTTTTTTGGGCCTTTTGCCATAATTTCCTATGATAAATTTAATAATCGCCCTATCCAATTGCTAACTCAATGATGTATTTTCTATTTTTTCATGTTATTAAACTTTAGTCCTTATATTATTCAACATTGGGGATAAATGCATGAATTAAACCTTGAAAACCCATGAGCACTTGAGCATACTTTCTAAAATCATTTGGTAGGACAATTATAACTTGGTATCTTTTTGTTGCTATGCGTACACTAAAAACTTAGCGACCTTCGTTCTTTTCTTTGTTTTCGATTGCTTATACATTACTCTTTCTCTTTCTTGAATAACGTATCTTATTGGGGATCTCATTTTCTTTTCATTGATTGCATATTAATTGAAGTATCACTTGAGCATGATTTTCAACGGTGTTAAGTCTCGAGAATTACTTGAAACTTTAGGATAGGATCATAGGCCCTCTTTGATGTTCAGCCCATAGGAACTTACCCTTAACCTTATACATGTCCCTAGTCAACCCCGTTGAGCCCTATTACGACCTTTATTTTCATCCCAAATCCCTTAACTAACTCCACATTAGAGTTTTACACCATACAATTTACCTTTCTTACCTATGTTTGGAATGATATTTGGGATTGAATGATGATGTGTAGTGTGGTTTCAATTTAAGCATGAAAAGAGTGAGAAAAGAAGAAAGTATAGTGAAAAAGAGAAGAAAAAGAGAAAGTTGAAAACAAAAGAAAACAAAAGAAAAAGTGAGAAAAAGAAGTAAAGAAAAAGAAAGAGAAATTTGTATATATTGTTTATAGTGATTCAATAATCCTTGTTACTCGCTCGATTTATATATTTAATGCTTGTTTTGAAATTATTTTCCAATTTTGAAATTGCCCTCTATTTTCCATTATCCTAAGTTTTTCATCTTCGAACATCTTCTGTATCTGTAAATACATCCTTTCATTTCATACCCCTAACCCCAAACCTACATTACAACCCAATAAAGTCCTATTTGATCCAAGGGTAATATGATTCAAAGGTCGAACATTAGTGATAATCTCTTTAAGTGCTTTTCATATCGGTTAATATGCGATATCCTTTCATGAGATTGTATTTTGCACTTTTATATTTCGTTCTTCATTAATGACATGTGTTCGACCTTATTTCCTTTTACAATTACTCTTTATGCCCGCATGTCCCGTGTGTTACACCATACTCCGAGTGCTTCTATTTGTTGAGTGTGATATTCGAAGAGGATTGAGTTGAAGCATGCTTTAATTGTTATCTGGGCTATAGGCATTTTTTCCAAATCAAAGCTTTTCACATGTGCATACACCCCACTCACATCTGAGGATTCAATTCCATGTAGTTATTCTTTTAATGTTGATGGTTTCGGATTATTGACCAAAATTCTCTTTTACATTGTTGATAATATGTTGAAATATCTTATTGTTGTTAAGTTTGGCATATTGGTTGTTTGGGCATATTTTGAGGAAGCAATTTGATGTTTGTGGGTTTAATCCCTGAAAATCCTGACGAGACGACACTCGTCCACTAGGGTAACCTAGGGGTTTAACAACTTATTACATATGCTAAATGTAATCGTGCTCCCTACGAAAGTGGAATTATATTTCGATACATATATACATCTTGTACTGCCTTCTATGGACTAGTTTTGTTTGTTTCATTACTAGGGACTCGAAATATCTAAGTTAGGGGGTGTGATTCGTATCAAATATTACATATTTTTGCCCGTTATCTTTATGAATTCTAGCACTTTTATGGTCCTAAATGCCTATACTTATGCTTATTAACCAGACAACCTTGGATTTGGATATATACATGCTTTGTAGGGGTTAATTGTGCTTTTGTAGGTATTGGAACGATAAAAGTGAGGATCCATTGCATTTCGGAGAAGTTCTATCGTCGAACGCTACTTCAAGAGAATTTCAGTCAATTAACATTTCTTCTCCAGCTCATGGAAATTCCATGACTGCGTAGTTCGTTGAGTTAGCGTCGCGTGGACACAAACGGTGCATCGTTTGGAGTTCGGACGAAGAAGTTATGGCCGTTTCCGTTTGCAACCATTTCCCCCCTCTTCATGGACCAAAGGCTGCCAAAAACAGAGTGCTGGTCGATCATGCTTGGGCCCCCGATCGATCGTGATTTCAGATTTTTCCTACGGATTGAGACAGTGGGCTGGGACCTGTTCGATCGATCGATCGATGGTCTTTGGTCGATCGATCGATTATACCATATATTTGGTAATTTGTCCCTCTTCTTTTCTTTCTTATTTTCTTTTCTCCCAACTTACTATATAAGGGACTTTTGTTGTAATATCAGATAGTGAGTTTTAGAAAATATTTTAGGTTAGGGTTTGGGTATTGAGAGTTCGTTCTTCATTTCTCTTTGGGATGACAACCATTTGGGCTTTGTAAGTTAAACTTTCCACTTCCTTTACCATTAATAAAGTTGTTCTTATTTAATTCTTTCTTTATAGATTAATTTACATGCTTTATTAATTAGTTTACTTGCTTTATTTCTTGTTTTCTTACTTAATTAGTTTAATTAATGCATTACCCTTAGATAAATAGGGTCGGGATTTCATTCTGCCATTTACGGGCCTCGAGCCCAAAAAATTAGGTTTTGTACAAAAGTGCGTTTAATTGAACCCGCGCAAATTAAAGTCAGATTATTATGCGTTTAACTTTCTCTGTCATGCAACATTAGTATTTATAGCGATAATCCGAGTTTAATCCGTGTGTGACCAATTTTTGATTAAATGTTAATTCACGCAACTTTGGCTTAAATTCCTTATTGCGCGAAGTTTATGATTAATTGATAACGCTCGATTAAATTGCTCTCGAGCCGGAATTCTAATTAATAGTTGTTTCGATCCCTATGGTTTGATGTTATCCCGATCGTCGCTTTAGTTTTGTGTAGACTTAAATTTTTTTTTTCCTTTATTTACAACCACCCGTCACCTTTTACACTTTTATTATTGAATTAATAAACCGATTATGATCTATAATAACACTCCCCGTGGATTCGATACCCGACTTATCGCTATACTTATATCGCAGGTGTAGTCATAATTTAGGTTTTTGCATAGACGTGGTGAAACGAACAACAACGACCGGCGTCTTGACCGACGTCGCATTTCGCGCGGCTTATCAATGAACAAAGAAAATAAAGTAAAGAAGTGAAATGATGATATTACCTGTGAACTGCACTTTGCTACCAATATGCAAAGTAACAAGTGTATGTTAAGAAACACAAAAAAGGGAAAAAGAAAAAAATACACTAATAATATACAAACCCATGAAAATTTCCATCATCACCATAAATTAATAATCGAAATAGTTGTGGGTCATTCCAATTAATAAACTTTATAGCACTAAGTGCCAAAACATCATAAATTTGAGAGAATGACCGCACAACGCAAATTTCAATCTTAAATCCATGGTCATAATAGTGCGCACCGACATCATCAATAATAAATAAATTTGAATCGTATGAATCATATGTCGATTCATTACATGAGGATAGAAAATTACAATAAGGATCTAAATATTTACTATCCCTTTTCTGAAAGTAGTCACGTAAAATTAGGGATGCATACTCCACTCCTAAATGTTAGATTTTATGAAAAGCGTGGGAATAAGAGGTATCACGAGGCGATACACTTTCTTGATCAAAAATAGGAGGACCGTCATAAATACTTGCAGTATCACTAAAATCGGATGACAAATCCTCAAATAAAATTTTCCACATATAAGAAGAATCAACATTTCTCTCAATTAAATTAGGAGAAAAATCTCGATAGAAATTAACATCCAAATCATCACAAGTATTATATGTGTCAATATTGTCAATTTTTTCCTCCTCACAAAATTGATTATGCCCATTTAATTCATGATTATTTATAGAAATAACATCGTTATACCGTTTGTTTACCTCTTTCCAATTGATACACTTTGGTGGACAAATAGTAATTACAGGGGTTGGATTCTCATCCATACCTTCTTTAATTTTTAAAATGCCTATTGACTCAAATTGAAATACGTAGTCATCTAAATTTTTAGTATTTTTTAAAAAAACGTCAACATGATCAATTGAGGAATATGAGAAAGATGACGGGATAACAATATGAGAATCACCCATTGTAATTTACAACGCGTGAATTTTTATCTTTTTTTTCTATTTTTTTAATTTACAATGCAAAAGCAATTATAATTGACTCAAAATCTAATTAGACAACCCATACTCTTTGACAAAGGAGAATTTAAAAGACGGCCAGCTACGGTTATCGCCTCAAATCCCTCTATTTCCTCCAGGTAGGTGGTCGGTAAGAAGACTCATTATAAACCACTAATCCTAGATAAGGTAAAATGGAATCGATTTGATAAGCTTGCGTTGGAGTAGCTTTTAGTTCTAGAATCGTTAAGAGTGTATCCTTAAGTCAATTTATACAACGTGCTAAATTAAACAATGTAGGAGCACACAAAAACGTACCTACATCGTGAACTTTTTACGGTCATTTGCTTACACCGGGCGAAGTTTAAGTTGACGTCGATCGGGAAAAAATTCGCTTATGTTTCAGTCATCCCCGATAGTTCCTTGTGTTCATGGCAAGACTACACAAGTTTTCTTACGTTTGATCACTGTTGCACACTGTTTTCTTTTCTTCACTTTTGCTTTCTTTTTTTTTCGAGGCTTTTGAAAAAAAAAAACTACACCCAAAAGTGTGACACAGAAAAAAAAAATAATAAGGAAAAAAAATTAACACGACAAGCGCACTAATGGTGTATTCAACAGACAAACAAAAATGACCAAGCATACTTATGAAATAAATTTTTTTTATTTCTCTTATTCTGAAAATTCCTACTGGAATTTTTTTTTTAATTTTCGTATTTTTTTGAATTTGCGGAAAAAAAAAATCCTAAAAAATCAATATGGAAATTTCCAGAAAAAATATTTTTTTTTCGAGTTTTTTTTTTTTGTATTTTAGGATAAACTAGTGCCAAAAGTAAAATAAAAAAAAACTAGTCTGAAAGTCAATATTCTTAAAAAAAATTGGAACAAATCCCCGGCAAAGGCGCCAAAAATTTGTTGTCAATTTTTATAAAATACCGCAAGTGCATGGGTATTATAGAATAGCGAGTGTAAGTACGGATTGAATCCACAGAGATTTGTCAATTTTTATCATTCAAAATAATTGTGAGTGTCCAACTAGACTAAATGGGATCGAGAATGATTATGAACTACACTAAATAAAAGCAACTACAATAAATGAGGGTAACACAAGATATTTGTAAACAATTAGGAAATAATAAGGATTCGTGGTCCATTTATCACGTAACTAATACTGCACACTAATTTAATGTTGTCATCCCCTTTTTATAACTCATATTAAACCGACTCTCGCCGCGTTTAATTCGAAAAATATGACCGTTATAATCAAAATATTTTTAACGTCTCTAATAGACAGCTAAAATCCTTATTCCCTTAGAAAATACAAGTTTTAAAGTTCGCAAATGTATTTAAGCATGGACTATCAAAACAATCAAAGTGTAAGCATAATCCATAAAAAATTACTACTTTTAAATCTCAAAACTTGATTTGACAAAAGAATTTTGAAGGTTTTAAAACACACTCTCGTGTCGTTTTAAAATAAATATCGAATCTTTGATAGCAATTAAAACAAGTAGGGAATAAACAACAATCAAATTAACGTGACAATATTAGTTAACTATGATAAACTTCACCCTAATCCTAATAGAATAATCAAGCTATCATAATGAAAGAGAAATTTCAAGAATGAGTAGAGATTTTCATTAATAAATCAAACTTACAAATAGTTTTCTCAAAACAACCTTTAATCCTTTAAAAAAGGATTAAGACTTGCCCTCCAATTAAATACAATCCATAAAAAATTACTCCTTCTAAAATTCTCTCAAAATAACGAGTCAAAGGGTCTTTATTTATAGGGCTATGAATTAAGTGTTTGAGATGGAGTGAAACTCTCTTTGATTGGTTGTAATTGAGTTGATAATTATCTTATGGACTCTTAGGAAGAGTTGGAGATAATTGAGAAGCCTTTTTTTAAAAATAATTATCTCAAATTTTGGCACTATTCGGGTCACTATTCACAGCACCATCTTTAATTGCATTTTGACCTCTAATACTTCAAAATCTCGTTTTCGTCTGAGATTCAAAGTTGTGAGTCTTGTTAAGACCTTACGAAAAGCTATGGCATGACCTTGAAAATAGCGTTGCCAAAGCCGTTTATGAAAATAAACTATTTAAGCAACTCCGAAAGTTTGTTGAAGAAACTCTTTACTTAAATCAAAAAGATTTTGAACACAAGATGTGTTAACAAAAATTATGTACGAGATATGGACAAGATTTGATAACAAGTTTTAGTAAACAGTTTAAAATGTTTTAAACTAAGCACACATCAGAATGAGATGAGAAGATGTAGAAACATTAATACTCATGATTTTTAACGTGGTAAAACCTCAACCTTGAGGAAACATCCACGACTCCCTCTACGGAGTAAAACAAAAACAATCACTAAAACAAATATGTGAGTTACAACCTATTTAACTAACATGCACACAAAAACAAATCTATACAAGTTCAGGATTGTACCCTCTGGCGTCCTTAACTTTTCTGCAGATCTTGTTTGTTGGTGTAGTCCTCTCAGTTTGTCAACTCTTCTTTTGTTTCAGCACTTTATGTCGACTTATGTTCACCAAATCTTATAGCCAACACTTTCAGTGTTTGTAGTGTGAAGATGTTGTGAAAAGTGTTCTAAAACACATGCATGCACACACACACACTTATTAGTTACAGACAATCCTAACAAATCACATATAAAGTCTATATGCAGTGAGTTTGTTATATTTCTTTCTTACAAAACCAAAAGCCTTTTTGACCTTTCAAAATAACCCAGATTCCACGGAGATCTTTCTTAAGAAATAGGTCAAGACCTTTCTCAATCTATTTTGAAAATATTTAGGAGATTGAGAACCCTCCAAGTGCAAATCCTACTAGGTCAGACTAGGTTTTGTAAAAACAGAAACTAGAAAACATTTATATGTTGATTCTGAAGTAAGAAAATATTTTAATCAGAAAACAATCAACAACGAAATTCTCAAGATGAGAAATAAATGCAACTAAGTGTATTATGACATGCAAAACTTCAGATCTATGATATCTATTGAATCAGAAACAAGATCTGAGTATGTGTCTAAGTTGGAAATAAGATTTTATGAACAAAAGGATTCAGCAACCCAGAAATCACTCAACTCGAACTCTCATAACTCAAGAAACACTAAGGATGGTGTTTATTTGGTTATGGTGTTTATGGAGAGGTAAGTGGTTTAGGTTTGGAGAAGGATTTGACGAAGTTAGGGTTTCTAACAAGGCTTTCTGGTTTCTCTCTCTAACTTCTCTCTTCTCTCTTCTCTCTTCTCTTTTCTCTCTCTCTCTATTCTTTTTCTGAGAAAACTCAAAGTGGCAAAAGCTTTCGAAGGCAGAGATGAGAGGCCTTTAAATAGCAAGAGAAGAAGATTCCAGACCATCGTTCAAAACCAATGGCTGAGATTGAGTCAAGCTCCTTTGACTGCAATCCAAGGGCTCACAACAGGCGGTGGATTAAACAGGCTGTGATTGGCTAAAGGGTTTACACGGGGATTCACTCAGGCGACATGCAGGCCATCGATAAGGGTTGATCCAAGGGCTGAAAACATGCGATGGTTTATCTAAGTAAAGAAACATAGCTCTGGCCAATCAGAGGACAACAAGTGTTGGCCATAGGAAGAATGCAAACGCGCGTCCCAAACTAATTACAAAGCCAACCCTGGAGTCTCTAGCGCTTTCGGTTCCTACCCAAAGTAACTTTATGCCAAAAATCACAACATAACATATTTAGATATTAACCCCAAAACTTTTTAAATCAAGTTTTAAGTAAATAAAACCTTGTTTAAAATATTTTTAAAATTCCCAAAAAATTAATAAAAATCAAATTGAGGGATTAGAACACACTCACCACATTAATACACATAAGGGTGCAATATGATATGCAAGAATTAAATTCTAAGTGTGTGAGTGATGGCTATAGTCACAGGATCATCACAAGATGAATAGAAGAAGAAGCAACCCAATCTCTGAAGCTCTTTGGTTTCTAGGATGGACAATATTTTGTCACTATTTCCAAACTAGATGAGCTCTTATACAATCTAGACTCAAATGAGTCAAAAGTATAAGGGCTTCAATCTTCCCCTTTGGAAATATGAGACAAAATCTCCTTTGAGTCATCTAGAACTCGTAGGGTGACAACAATTAAGAAAATCCTATTCCTATAAAAGTTCTATCTACCCAAATCCTAGAAAGCAAAAATTACATAACTCAACTATATACAGTTTAACATCCTATTATTACAGAAGAGAATGACTTTACTAGAAGAATACCTGCAAAGAATTACTAAGATCAAGCTTTTTAGTATATGCAGTAGACTCAAATTTCTCCCCCATTTTGTCTCAAATGGACAAAGGGAAGGAACTTGGAAAATATAACAGGTATTTACTCAACACAAATCATACCAATAGATTTACGTAAAGAAATGAATCTATTATAATCAAGAGGTTTGGTAAACAAATCTGCAAGTTGTAGATCAGTTGGAAGATAATTGATTTCTAATTCCTTGGTTTCCACTAATTCACGAATAAAGTGATGTCTTATCTTAATGTGCTTAGTTCGCGAGTGTTGAACCGGGTTCTTAGAAATATTAATCGCGCTTTGATTATCACAATAGAGATGAAGTGTGGGTTCTAGAATACCATAATCACTTATTATTTGTTTAAGCCATAATAATTGGGCACAACAGCTACCGGCGGCTATGTATTCAGATTCAGCAGTCGAGAGAGATGTGCAGTTCTGTTTTTTACTACTCCATCCTATCAAGTTATTACCAATATAACAACATGCGCCTGAAGTGCTTTTACTATCATCAGTACAACTAGCCCAATCAGCATCAGTGTACCCAATAATAGTGCTCGGTGTGTCATTCGTGTACCAAATTCCTAAATTTAGAGTGCCTTTAACATATTTAATTATCCGTTTAACAGAGTTTAAATGGCTCTCTTTGGGGTTGTTTTGATATCGCGCACAAACACACACAGCATACATGATATCAGGACGCGAGGCAGTCAGATAGAGTAATGTGCCAATCATACTACGATATAAAGTAGAGTCTACAGATTTTCCATTTTCATCTTTAGATAATTTCTCTGTAGTAATCATAGGCGTTTTAGCACTTTTAGCACTCTCGAGGCCAAATTTCTTAACTATCTCTAATGCGTACTTAGTTTGCGAGAGAAACAATCCATCTGGTTGTTGTTTGACTTGGAGTCCTAGGAAGAACTGTAACTCCCCCATAAGGGACATCTGAAATTCCTTACTCATAATTTCAGCAAAACATTTTACTTCTGAGGTAGAAGTGGATCCAAATATGATATCGTCTACATAGATTTGAGCGATAGTAATGTGTTTGCCAAAATGTTTGACAAATAAGGTTTGGTCATTTCCACCTCTTTTGAAACCTTTATCCAGCAGAAAACTGGACAGGCGCTCATACCAAGCTCTAGGAGCTTGTTTAAGACCATATAAAGCCTTTTTCAACCGAAATACATGATTAGGATAATTAGGGTCAATGAACCCTTTAGGTTGTTCTACATAGGTTTCCTCGGCAAGTATTCCATTAAGGAACGCAGATTTTACATCCATTTGATATAATGTAAAATGCATGTGACAAGCTATAGCAAGAAGCAGACGAACTGATTCTAAGCGAGTAACAGGAGCAAAGGTCTTGTTAAAATCAATTCCTTCTATTTGAGAATAACCTTGAGCAACTAGTCTAGCTTTATTTCTAATTATCATCCCATTTTCATCAGTTTTATTTTTGAAAATCCAACGAGTACCAATAACCTTTTTGTGATCAGGACGTGGAACTAGATACCAAACATCATGAATGACAAATTGTAAAAGTTCATCCTGCATCGCAGAAATCCAGTGAGAGTCATTCAATGCCTCATTTACATTCTTTGGTTCCACAAGAGAAACAAAGCATGCATAAAGAGCGTAATTTCTAAGTTGGGATCTTGTGCGTACTGGCTCACTAGGGTTACCAACTACGTTGTTTATGGGATGGTTTTTAGAAACCCAGTTAGGTACTTCAGGTGACTCAATAGGTAATGAATTATCTATTTCAGAAGAGTCATTTTCTAAAACATTTGAAGATTCTTCTTCTATAATTAATTCACTAGTCTTGCTTTCTATAGTAGTGTCGCTAACAATTACATTTATAGATTCCATTATGGTCTTAGTGCGAAGATTGTACACTCGATAAGCTCTACTATTAGGTGAATATCCTAAGAATATGGCTTTATCTCCCCTACTCTCAAATTTAGATAAGTGTTCCCTATCTTTGCAAACATAACAGGTACTACCAAAAGTTCTAAGGTACTTAAGATTTGGATTTTTATTGTACCAAAGTTCATAAGGGGTTTGTTTGGAATTCTTTCTAAGATAGACCCTATTAATAAGATGGTAAGCTGTACGAATGGATTCTACCCAAAAATACTTAGGTAAATTCTTGGCATGGAGCATGACACGTGCCATCTCTTGAAGAGTTCGATTCTTTCTCTCAGCTATACCATTTTGTTGAGGGGTCTTAGGAGCACTGAACTCATGTTTTTAACCATTACAGTCACAATATTCTACAATACCAGTGTCTTTAAATTCACCACCTCTATCACTTCGGATTCTATTCACTTGAGTGTCTTTCTCATTTTCAATCCGTAAAAGAATTTTTTAAAAAGTTTGGAAAGTATCGGATTTATGTTTTAAGAAAGCTACCCAAGTGAATCTGGTGAAGTCATCAACCATAACTAGAATATAATTGTGTCCACAAAGACTAACAGTTTGAGAGCGACCCATTAGGTCCATATGGATGAGTTCTAAAGGATTAGAGGTAAGGATATCTTTAACCCTTTTATGAGGTGCTTTAACAATTTTCCCTTCTTGACAGGGACCACAGACAATGTTATGAATAGGTTTAATTTTTGGTATACCTCTAACTATTTGTTGACAGGACAATTTACTTAAATTTTCGTAATTAATGTGACCCATTCTGTTATGCCATATCTCATTGTCATCCATTCTGGCAACATTACAGATTTCAGAACTAGACATGACAGTATAACAATTGTCAGGAGTCCTCAATCCTGTAATTAAGCATTCTCCCTTTTCATTTAAAATCTTGCAATTGTTCTTTGAAAAGGTAACAGTATAGTTTGAGTCACAAAATTGCGAAATGCTAAGTAAATTAGCCTTAAGACCTTTTACTAAGAGAACATTTTCAAGAACAGGAAGTCCTTTTTCTTTAAGAGTTCCTTTGCCTATGATCTGGGATGATACTCCATCACCAAAAAAAACTTTTCCACCATCAAAGATGGTTTTATTTAAAAGTTTTGTATCATCACCTGTCATATGCTTGGAACAACCAGAATCCAAATACCAACCAGAAGATGTAATTTCAGCTTTTAGGGCAGAAATAACAATGTTACACTTCATCTGGGGTACTAGATCATCTTTTCTAACCCAAATTACTCTGGTTTTTAGTTTGTGCTTGTTTGCTCTCATTTGATAAAATTTGCGAGCATTAGATTTTTGTTGAAAAACATTTTGCGCATGATTTTGAGTAAATTTAAACTCCTGAGCATTTGATTTAGAAAAGTTTCTGGTAATCCTTCTAGTAAATGTCCTTTTAGATTTAGTCTTTCTATTCCTATAGTTGGAGTTTTTGTCTGGTGGCCTGGGAAGGACATAGTTGTTACGACTCCTCCTAAAGTAGTTAAAGTTTTGATACATGGAGGTACTGTAGATAGGCTTAATCAGTCTCCTGGCGTAGCAATTGTCAAAGGAATGCCCGTATATATCACAATAGGAGCAATGAAGATTGCTCAGAATTGGGTTTTCCTTAGGAAAGTCTCTAAACAAAGGTTTTGAGAGATTTTGAGGTTGAATTTTATTCCTAGGTAGCACAGGTTTGAAAGCAGGTTCACTTTTCCTAATTGGGGGGCAGACATATTTTCCCTTTGGTAAACTTTCATGCTTAGAGCAACTTGCATCTCCAGTGTTAGTGTTTTGATGATCAAACTTAGTTTTTAGAGAATGGAAGTCTGGACATGTTTCAACAGGTCTTTTGCCTCCTGACACAAATTTGATAGGCTCAACATGTTTAGTTTGTGTCTTCAAATTGGGGCAAAACCCTATACCAGTTCTATCATCAGAATTGGTTTTAGATTCACCAACAAATCCATCAAAACAATTTGAATTATTTTCAAATTTGGTGAATTTTTTGAAAACAGTTGCTGTCTTTTCTTTGGTTTGTTCCAATTCTAATAATGTCCCTTTGTATTTTTTCTCCAGAATTTCATTAGCTTCAGTCAAAGTTTTCAGTTTTTCATCAAACACTTTAACTTTACTATCATGAGACATGCATTGAGTAGTATACTCTTCAGCATTCAGTTTTACCATTAGGCTTAGATCCTCTAGCTTTTTGGTAAGATCTTTCACAATCTTTTCTAGTCTAGTGCTTTTCTTAAGAGTTTTAGCATATAAAGTGTGAATGTCTGGGAGATCTTCATTGTCTGAGTCACTAAGTGAAGTGTGTGAAGTGACCCCTAAGGTTTCATTTCTTAAACTCACGCACCCATTGACATCAGTAGTATCGATTCCCCTTTGACTCACACACCCCGTGGAAGAAGCATTAAAGTTCTCAGTAAGTAAAGCATCTAAACCAGTTAACGTATGATTCAAGATAACAGAACTAGAATTACTAGTCTCATCCTCACTATCAAGCATCGGCATATCATCATTATATATGATTTTGGCAAAGAAGGATAAACAAGGATCAAAACCATCAGATGTCTCAGGTTCCTCATTTTCAGAATCACTTGAGTCATCCCAGGTTTTGCAGATGTTGGCTCTAGATTGTTTGTTTTGGGCATTTAAATTAACTCTACAGTCTTGAGCAATGTGTCCTAGTTTACCACATCTATAGCATTCAATTTTCTTGAGGTCTCTGTGAGGTCTTGTGTTGTCTTTGTTCTGTTTGTCATGAGATTTCTCATGGGGCTTGTGATTTGAGGGAGTAGAATAATTAGGCTTGCCCTGTCTATTAGCAATACTGTTTCTAAATTTAACAATTTTCTTAAATTGTTTTGACATTAGGGCAATCTGATTATCTAGACTTTATAAATCACAGTCCTCATCAGAATCATTACTAGGAGTGTTTAACTCAGGTTTAGTCATCTTAGAAGTAAAGCTAAGATTGGAATTGGTATGTTTCCTATGAGTGTGGGTCAATTGTTTCTTAAACTCCAATTCCATTTCCACAGTTCTTAATTTACTACTGAGTAATTCAGGAGTGAGATTAATATCACACATCTCCTCAATAGCATATCTTTTATTGTCAAATTTCTGTGGTAATGATCTCAGAATTTTAGACACAATTTCTTGTCTATCATAAGGTATACCATTAGCATGAAGTTTAGTGACGATATCAGTAAGATTCATGTAGAAATCATCAAAGGACTCCGATTCAGACATGATTAAAGAATTATACTGTTGAATTAACATCTGAGTCTTAGCAGCTTTTACCCTAGAGTCTCCTTCATGGGAAGTAATCAAGGTATCCCATGCTTCCTTGGAAGTGGTACAAGAAGAGATTCTCTTGAACTCATGTTCGTTTATAGACATAAATATAGCATTCTTTCCTTTATTATTATTGCGAGAAACTTGTTTCTCTTCTTGAGTAAACTCACTTAATATTTTCTTAACCCTCTCAGTACTTCCTTCAGTGGCTGGTTTAGTAGGATAAAAGTATCCATTTTCAATAATATCCCAGACATCATCTCCCAGGGTTCCTTGAATGAAAGCAATCATTCTTACTTTCCAGTAAGAAAAATTGGTTCCATCAAAGACTGGGGGTCTGGTCAAGTTACCATATCTTTCATTTTTCTCGTCCATTATTGATTTTAAGAAAACAGTTTCAGAAACTCAGGATCTTTTTGAAAAAGTTCACCAAAAGCTCTGATACCAATTGAAAATAGCGTTGCCAAAGCCGTTTATGAAAATAAACTATTTAAGCAACTCCGAAAGTTTGTTGAAGAAACTCTTTACTTAAATCAAAAAGATTTTGAACACAAGATGTGTTAACAAAAATTATGTACGAGATATGGACAAGATTTGATAACAAGTTTTAGTAAACAGTTTAAAATGTTTTAAACTCAGCACACATCAGAATGAGATGAGAAGATGTAGAAACATTAATACTCATGATTTTTAACGTGGTAAAACCTCAACCTTGAGGAAACATCCACGACTCCCTCTACGGAGTAAAACAAAAACAATCACTAAAACAAATATGTGAGTTACAACCTATTTAACTAACATGCACACAAAAATAAATCTATACAAGTTCAGGATTGTACCCTCTGGCGTCCTTAACTTTTCTGCAGATCTTGTTTGTTGATGTAGTCCTCTCAGTTTGTCAACTCTTCTTTTGTTTCAGCACTTTATGTCGACTTATGTTCACCAAATCTTATAGCCAACACTTTCAGTGTTTGTAGTGTGAAGATGTTGTGAAAAGTGTTCTAAAACACATGCATGCACACACACACACTTATTAGTTACAGACAATCCTAACAAATCACATATAAAGTCTATATGCAGTGAGTTTGTTATATTTCTTTCTTACAAAACCAAAAGCCTTTTTGACCTTTCAAAATAACCCAGATTCCACGGAGATCTTGCTTAAGAAATCGGTCAAGACCTTTCTCAATCTATTTTGAAAATATTTAGGAGATTGAGAACCCTCCAAGTGCGAATCCAACTAGGTCAGACTAGGTTTTGTAAAAACAGAAACTAGAAAACATTTATATGTTGATTCTGAAGTAAGAAAATATTTTAATCAGAAAACAATCAACAACGAAATTCTCAAGATGAGAAATAAATGCAACTAAGTGTATTATGACATGCAAAACTTCAGATCTATGATTTCTATTGAATCAGAAACAAGATCTGAGTATGTGTCTAAGTTGGAAATAAGATTTTATGAACAAAAGGATTCAGCAACCCAGAAATCACTCAACTCGAACTCTCATAACTCAAGAAACACTAAGGATGGTGTTTATTTGGTTATGGTGTTTATGGAGAGGTAAGTGGTTTAGGTTTGGAGAAGGATTTGACGAAGTTAGGGTTTCTAACAAGGCCTTCTGGTTTCTCTCTCTAACTTCTCTCTTCTCTCTTCTCTCTTCTCTCTCTCTCTATTTTTTTCTGAGAAAACTCAAAGTGGAAAAAGCTTTCGAAGGCAGAGATGAGAGGCCTTTAAATAGCAAGAGAAGAAGATTCCAGACCATCGTTCAAAACCAATGGCTGAGATTGAGTCAAGCTCCTTTGACTGCAATCCAAGGGCTCACAACAGGCGGTGGATTAAACAGGCTGTGATTGGCTTAAGGGTTTACACGGGGATTCACTCAGGCGACATGCAGGCCATCGATAAGGGTTGATCCAAGGGCTGAAAACATGCGATGGTTTATCTCAGTAAAGAAACACAGCTCTGTCCAATCAGAGGACAGCAAGTGTTGGCCATAGGACGAATGCAAACGCGCGTCCCAAACTAATTACAAAGCCAACCCTGGAGTCTCTAGCGCTTTCGGTTCCTACCCAAAGTAACTTTATGCAAAAAATCACAACATAACATATTTAGATATTAACCCCAAAACTTTTTAAATCAAGTTTTAATTAAATAAAACCTTGTTTAAAATATTTTTAAAATTCCCAAAAAATTAATAAAAATCAAATTGAGGGATTAGAACACACTCACCACATTAATACACATAAGGGTGCAATATGATATGCAAGAATTAAATTCTAAGTGTGTGAGTGATGGCTATAGTCACAGGATCATCACAAGATGAATAGAAGAAGAAGCAACCCAATCTCTGAAGCTCTTTGGTTTCTAGGATGGACACTATTTTGTCACTATTTCCAAACTAGATGAGCTCTTATACAATCTAGACTCAAATGAGTCAAAAGTATAAGGGCTTCAGACCTCAACGGACACTCGAGCGATTTTATAAGAAATATTTAGTACAGCTGTGTCAACCGTGTCATGTCGTGTCATATCGCTACGTATCGTAACAATATTTGCACATCGACTCCTTTATCGTCTAAATTTTAGGGGTACCTATAAAAATGCAAAATAAAATAATTAATTCAAATTTAGAGTCACAAGTATTTAAAATTTACAAAATTACCCCTATTTGCATTTTAGCTCCCGAAACTCATTAATTGCTCGTTTTCATTAAGAATTTAACTGAATTTCAGTGAGAATTTTATTTTGCCTAGAGAAACATTTAAAAATAAATTTCAAACCCATAAAGTTTTTGAAATCACATTTTGACTCAAATTTTATTCAAACGTGCATTTTTCTTTTGATTTAAGAAAAAGACTTTAAAAGCTCATTATTTATGATACAACATGTCTAACAAGGCCTAGATTTGGACATAATTCATGAAAAATAATGCACTCATCAGTCGGGTTGGGTATGGGCCCATTAGGGGTGCTACTTTGTATGATCACCCCCATCATGTGTGTTTTTCTTAAGCCTGTTAGGTGTTGGTTTCCAACGACATTCTTGATAAATGCATGAGATGGACACCGAGGGTAGATGCCTTCGTGTGCCATAATATATATATATATATATATATATATATATATATATATAATTGTTAATCGATCCTATGCTACGAGAAATACATTATGTGCTTTAATTGTATCCTATAGGGGTAGTATTGTGGGGGCTAGTTTTGTGTCTATGATCGTATATGTGCATGTAGTTACATCCCTGTTATACAATAACTAGTGGTGATTGATTCTGTATGGTAGTTTGGATAATAATTTATTTAATTAAAAGATATTAAAACAGATAGAGCATTAATTTATTGAGGCTAAGAATGTGTTAATGAAAATATATATGTAGGCCTTGGGGTGAAATCATATTTGAGTTATTGGTAGCATTCCATGGTAATGTTTTATTACGTTATAGTTCTTAATTATCTAGATATAAAGACTTTTAGCATAGTAATGCCTCGGGTTGGGACATGCACATAGTATTTCACTTAGGTGAGAGGTGAGATACTTATTGCATGTGAGAGTTGATGGGTTGCATGTAATGCGAATTAACTTCATCATTATTTATTGGTATTGAAATTTAATTCTTGCAACATTAGGGCACTAACCTAAATTATAAAAAAAATCCCCTAGGTATTATTCTTGTATAATACCTATTAAACTGTTTATACAAGATGGCCACAGTTGCCTTTGTATTTTATTTCATTTTCATTTGAAATATTATAATTATATGGATGTTTTAGTTTTTCTCTTTTATTCATTTGAACAATTTTAATCGGAGATTATAATATAGTGGATTCGATTTTCACAGTTTGGTATTTTTGTTCATCATCTCTTATTGAAAGCATTGTTGTGTTGATTTTAATTTACCATGGTTTTTAGTTTAAATTGAAGGTGAGGATGATATAAATTGTTTTGGCATCGTCGGTATTTTATGTGAGGCCTGATCAACCGCACATGGAAAATTGCAAGGTGTTACACCGTATTTGCCTCCTCAAAGAAGGCCTAACGAGGATCAATATGCCATTTTCTAAAAGGTCACCGAACAATCTTGATCAATAGCGTCTACTTGGAAGAGGACGCCAAGCCTTCTCGTCGAATGTAATGATGAATAAATACGAACATAAGCAAGATGGCGACGGTGGAGGTGATAAATCTATTGCATGTGATGATAATCTATCCCATTTTTTATAGTAAATGGGTGAGCCCGATGTAAGTTATGCAAATAGTTATTGTGAATGCAAATGGTGACCTTTTTCCCTGTCGCATTCGAACTGGCTACCGCTTGCATCGACTATCGAAAGCTTAAATCGGTCATGAGGAAAGACCACTTTCCTTTACATTTCCTTGATTAAATTCTCGAAAGGGTATCCATGCATAAGTATTATTATTTTCTTTATGGTTATTGGGGGTACAACCAAATCGAAATAGCCCCAAAAATAAGAAAATACCATGTTCACTTGTATATATGGCACTTTTTCTTTTCGTAGAATGTCTTTTGGGCTTTGTAATGCACACATAAATTTCCATTAGTGGATGCTTAGCATCTTTAGTGAAATGGTCGATGACATTGTTGAGGTTTTTATGGACGACTTCAATTCCTTCAGTAATTATTATGAGGGATGCCTATCTAACCTTTAAAAGGTTATATTCTAGGTTCAATAAGAAAAACCTCATTCTCTGGAGAAGTGTCACTTCATGGTGACAAAAAGGATCATCCTAGACCATATTATCTCCAATGATGGTATACAAGTTGACAAGGCTAAGATTGATGTTATTTCCAATATTCCCTCTTCTAAAAACCTCAAAGAGGTGACGTTTTTCTTGGTCACATCAATTTTTATCGATGTTTCATTTAGACTTTAACTTGATCGTGCATCTAATGTGCAGTCTTCTTGCTAAAGATGCTCCATTTCTGTGGAGTGAGGTGTGCCAAGAATTGTTTGACAAATTAAAAGTTATGTTGACCACATCCCCCATTATGCAATCTCCCGACTGGACCCTTCCATTTGAGATCATGTGTGATGCAAGTGATTAATACCTAAGGGAGGTCCTTAGTCAACAGAGGGACAACAAACCTCATGTGATATCTTATTCTATTCGCACGCTGTTTTATGGATGACTATCGAAAGATTAGCATCTTTAGTAAAATGGTCGAAGACATTGTTGACTACTCCATAATATAGAAGGAATTTCTAGCCATAGTATTCATTTTTTATCAATTATGGGCTTACTTGGTAGGATCGCCTATAGTTTTCTTCACCGACCATGCTTTTTTTTATGTACCTTCCTTAAGAAGGTTGCTAAGAGTAGGCTCGTATGTTGGATTATTCTCCTGCAAGAATTCAACCTCTTGATTAAAGACAAAAAAAGGTGGAAAATGTATTCATATATAATTTATCCCGACTTATGCTCAATGACGAAGATATTGATTATATCCTTATCCAAGAGTGTTTCCCTAACGAGCAACTCCTGGTCATTTTAACTTTGCCATAGTTTGCCAATATTGTAAATTTCCTTATTACCGGGGCCTATTCACCATGTTTTTTAGCCCAAGACAAGGAAATATTTTTGAGTTTGACCCAATCATTCTTCTTTGATGACCCATACATGTTTAAACATTGTCCGGAAGAAATCATTCATAAATATTTGCCGAACACTGAGATCCTTAGTATCTTGTCTTTTTTTCCACAACGAAGCGTGTGGAGGAAACTTTTCTTCCCAAAAGGTCGCTTTTAAATAATTACATTGCAGTTTTTATTGGCCTACAATTTTCAAAGATGCTCAAGCTTTCTGCAAGACTTGCGCCCAATGCCAATTACTTGGGAAGGTCACTTGGAGGAACATGATGACTTTTGCCCCTAGTCTGGTAGTCAAAGTTTTCGATTATTGGGGAATATATTACATGGGTCCTTTCCCCAATTCCAATCATTTTGAGTACATTTTGGTCACCTTCAACTGGGTGTAAGTCGTTCTTAAGAACAACACCACAAAAGTAGTGTTGAAATTCCTAAAAAAACATCTTGGCTTAATTCATCACATCGAAACTAATCATTAGTGACCAAGGCATTCCTTTTTGCAATGAGATATTCGCTACCTTAATATCATAATATGGTGTCGCCCATAAGGTCTCCATCATATATCACCTACAAATAAACGACAAAGAGGAATTGGCTAATAGGGAGATAAAGGGGATTTTAGAGAAAATCGTATACTCTTTGACCAAGGATTGGTAATATAGGCTAACCAACATGCTTTAGGTGTATCGAACGGCTTATAATATGCACCTTGGGATGTATCTATTTGGGAAAGCATGTCATTTACTGGTTGATCTTGATCACCAGGTATATTAGACTATCAAAAAGCTTAATTTTGATAATACCAAATGTGGAGACCTTCGCAAGTTCCAACTCAACGAACTAGAGGAGTTGAGGAATAATCTATATGATAACTCTCGCATATTCAAGGACAAAAATAAGTCCTTATGTGATAAAAGGATAGTTGAAAATCACTTTGAGGTGGGAAACAATGTCCTACTTTATAGTTCTCACCTCCACATTTTATCGAGAAATTGCAATCTCGGTGGAATGGACCATTCGTAGCATAAAAGTTTTACGATCATGGTATCATAAAAATTATGAATCCGAGGATAGGAACCTTATTTAGAGTGAACGGGGAAAGGCTTAAGCCTTAACTCAAGGAATTCAATCATGAATTGGATGAAATCCCTCGAGAGGACCCTACTATGGGCCCTTCATTGGGTGTTGCGTAGTGCGTTTTGGGTTGTTCCATTTTTGAGTTGCCTTTTTCGAAATCCATGACAATTTTTCATTCTCGCACTCATATCATATCTACATTTTTTTAACCATCCTAAATTTGCTTAACCCTTCCCATCCCCCATCTTCCATACTTAAGAGGTCCCATTTTTTCCCTAGAGCAGAAGTTTAGCCCAAAATAATGGACTGATTGATCGATTCACATCAAGTGGTTGATTGGTTATTGGGACTTTGCCTTGTAAATAGACCAGTAGTCATATTTACTATGTGGCCGATCGAACGATACATGTGCGATCGATTCATGTCCTCATTTATTCGATACTTCCTCCATCCACACGCTTAATTTTAAGGACAAATCGACTGGTCATTTTTAGTGATCGACCAGTAGCATCAGTTATTTCAAAACTTAATCGATTTATTTCCCCAACCCTTATAGCTTCTTATTTCCTTCATACTTGTCTCATCCCCATATTCGATTTTCCCCACTTCTAAGTAGTAGCTTTTCCATTCTTCACTTCCATCCCAAATCAACTCCATTTCTTCCATTCTAAACATCAAAGGTATGAATTATTTCCATTTACACTAATTATTTGATGTTTTAGTGGGGTATTTGGCATAATCTAGATCTTATTACTATTGTTGGGTGTAACTTGTCTAAATACATGTAACTCAAGATATTTTGTCACTTTCTCATTATTATCACCATGAATATACATATTGCACTGGATTCCATTATTAATATGTATGCTTGGCTGATGATTCCTTATACTTGTGTTGAAAGTGGGTGCGCTTTGATAGTTTTTGGAGGGTGTTGGAGTTTTTGGTCCTAAATTCCCAATTTGAGCATTCAAATTGGAATATTTCTCATAAATAAGAACAATGTCACATGTCTACTTTATTATTTGATAAGTGAATCATTTGGGTTGAATATCACTGTTTTAGGAATTCTTAGGTTTATTTGTGCAAATGTTGAATGTTTTGAAAATTTTATACTTAATAAATTTTCCCAACATTTCTCTCCTATTAATTGGTATACTTTAGTTGAAACCCATACACGAACACCCATTGTTTGATTTATCCCTGACTTTGTTCGTGTATGAGGGTGAAGTTAGTTCAAATTTCATTCCATATCTCATTTTGACATTGTGCACACTGATATGCCGAAAGTGCACCCTCTTACTCAGAGTCATCAACCTCGACCAATATCATAGCCGAGGTGACTAGATGCCTAAGACAACCATCAGTAACATCAGCTCTTAGAAGGTCGGCCACATCCGACATTGCTTCTATAACACATCAACCTCGCCTGATGACCAGCCGAGGTCGATAAGGACTCACGCGTTCAAACATACTTCAACACCATCATTGGCCCCAGCCGACGTTGTAGTCATCAGATGAGATCAGTAGTGTTACAAGGGACCAATCATCTGGAAACATCATCATCGGCCCTAGCCTATGTTAAAACTACTCAGACCTAACCTCGACTAGCTACATGACCAAGGTCATCAAATATAGCCTCGAGTAAGGGAACAGTCGGACTTCACCAACCTCGTACTCTTCCAGGACGAGGTTGCACCAATAAAAAAACGCCGAGCATTTATAAGCATACGTGTGGCTTGGAACACGTGGGCAAATATGTTATAACTGAATCATTCCCTCCATGTGAGGGAATATTGAGGTCATCATTGTTTACTTAAGATCAACCTGGTGTCATCCACAGACTGGTTGGATCTTCATGCACATGCTCATTGCATTCTTAGGGGTACATTACACCCCCTAAGCACTATATATAGAGGTCATCCTCTGCCTAAAAAAAAGGGATCCAAAAATATAATCCTAGACAAAACTCTGTTGCATTTATAGTAGAGAGAGAAAGAGGAGTGATTGTATTACTAAAGCCATTAGAGCCTCATTGGATAGTGATATTTACACTCACCTGTACAGTGGATGTAGGAAATTATTGAACCACTTATATTGTTGTGTTCATATCCTTCTCCTCATATCCTACTATATATATACTCTTGTGCTGTCGTTGTTATCACTTACTTGTGCTTGTTAACACCTTATCTCGTGGTGCTGTTTCCATCATCATCATTTTGGCGTTGTCCGTGGGAACGATAAAATTCATCTCTTCCTATTCTATCTTAACCTCACCGGAGACTCTGGTGGTGAACTAGGCCTCACTCTTCGTGTGAAGTTATTTCACCTTTGAAATAGGTCCTTTAAGGCATTTAAGCTTTATAATATTTTCATCACAAGAAGTTTAGCCCTAACATATGGCACCGGAGTTATCACCACCTCCTTCACCATTTGGCGTTGGAGGACCCAGTTTCAGCCAAGTACCACCCCAGTCTGAGATGGCGGAAGTGGCAGCAGCCTTGAGGTCATTGGCAACAATGCAACAAGAATTGAAGGAGCAGTTTGCCCAGCTAAGACAAAGCATGATGTGTCCACATGGGATATCACCAGAAATGATTACTCCGACGGCTTCTCAACCACATCCAGAGGCCAGGGGACCACCCCAAGCACCACGAAAGGACCAACCTACACCTCAGCAGAGGATGGACATTGCTGACCCTAGGTGTTTACATCTGGGGAGGCAAGGAAACCCTTGCCCTGAGGATAGGTTTGAAGATATTGAAGTAGATGATGCTCAAGAAGACTGCTGGGAGCAATATGAGGTTTCAGGTAACACAGTAAGACTTATACAACAGAGACGAGGTTGCAAAGCAAGAAGGGTCGAGGTTGGTGATGTCCAACCAAGAGGATCAACTTTTAATTGCTTGAGTAGAGGTTTGTCCTTTGAAAGCCTCAACCCAGTTAATGACCTGAGACAGAGGTTATCCAGGTTGAGAAGTGTAGTTGGCTCTCAGAGGGGAGATGGTGAACATCGGCCTCGCCATGGCCGACCCCTACATGGCCGAGACTGTGGCCAAGAGGTCAACATCCTACGTTGTGCTACGGATGGGGAACCCTCAGTCCACCTCTTTGAGGTGGTTGGGGACAACCTCGGCCTAGACGACGTTGCTAAGACGTGGAATGACTCCATCCAACGACTGGAAGAGAATATAGGGAACCTCATCAAAAGTCGAGACCCACTCCAAAGGGGGTTCTCAGAGGGCTCCCCATTTGTGGCAAGGATAGTTAACATCCTAACCCCTACCAAATTCAAGCCACCTATGGTGTCTCCCAAGTATGATGGAAGTACCAACCCGGTACATCTATTGAGATGTATCAATCTGCAGCAAACATTTATTCAATCCCTGATGAGATGAGGTGCCGAGCTTTTTTAAGCACTTTGACGAGAGCTGCGCATATTTGGTTCACTTCCCTTCCAAAAAATTATGTGGAGAACTTTAAAGGTTTGGCTGAGCGGTTCATACACAACTTCTGTTTTGGGGTAAGACCTACGAAGAAGACAACCCATCTACTCTATGTAAAACAAGGCAAGAATGAGAGCCTTAGAGACCACATTGCAAGATTCAACAAGGAAAAATTGGAGATTGAAGACTACGAAGAGAATATAGCTATGATAGTGTGACACCCAGACAAATTAAATACCGGGTAGTTACTCCTTTATGAAATTAATACAGAATATCGAGTTAGTTCAGTCGTAGCATCACTGTTGAAAACATTTAATTTATTACTAGCCACCTAATATTTAAAAAGAAATATGCCAAATTATTATTAATTAAATTAACAATAACCAAGTAATTAAATCAACAACCTTTAATCGCATAAACAATCTCATGTAAATAACCAACAAAATAAAATAAACTGAGTTTGGAGTAAACACTCTAATAATAATATTACCAGAGTAAATAAGATCCCGATACAAGAGTTTGAATAATCCAACATCTGAAATAATGAAAGTTTGCATCTACAATCTCTAGATAAGAATTGGGCACCATGCCCTAACTGATATGAGTGGCCCTGAAGGAAGAAGAATAAATATGGAGGTGTCTAATACCAAGATCCTGTAACTTCCACAGCAGCTACAGCACGTCATCAGAATGGAACTCCTATACCTGGCGTCCCTGTGGCTGGGCACCTAAAATGTTTTTACAACACAAAAATAGATTTGGAGGAAAACGGGTCAGGGCCCGAGGTGAAAATAATTTAAAATTTTAGCAAGTGTTTAAATTATAATTAAATAACACATATTATAAACATCTTAGTTGCATACTCTCATATGAGTTTCTCACATCTTAACTAATGTGCACGCCTAACGTATTCCTTAACACATCCTAGTTATGATGCTAACTAACTAGTCTGTACCACTCCTGTTTTCGCATTCTAACATAGAGTATCTACTCGTAACACCCAAACAAGTCATATTAATAACCCATTTTCACATTCATTAAATTACTTATCTCAAGTGTAAATTAAATTCTCACATTCTTAGCCCTTTCAAATATCTTAGTTCTTCACATCTACTAAGCAACAGTGAACCAGTTACAAGTATATATACAAATCACTCTCATTACATATATACATATAAGGCACCCCTAGGATAAGCTTTGGTGCACGCATACTCTTCTATCAAATCCATGTACATCACGTACGTAAGGATCACGTGTTTCAAATCACTTAGGAACCGTCTCAATAAACAAAACCACACATATTGGAGGCGAACATAGTTCACATACCCATAGGTCACGCACATACCTACGCTCCCATGGTCAGCTAACTTATCAACTCATAAATAAGTCATTCACGGTCCTATGTCCTTAGGTTACCAATATAAATCCCCTCCAAAGGCACACAAGGATAAGATGGCCCTTTTCCGAAAATCCAACCTCCCGTGATAGCAAGTATGGTAGGTATGTCATACACATAAGAAATCCATACACTAGGAATTCACACAACCTACGTAATCATATTTCAATATATGCATTCATGCATTCCATATAGTAAGTCTCGTACATAGAAAGTTTATTCCGAACATCATACGTAATATATATTTAGCTTGATAACTCTCGTCGTATAAATTTGAGTACTTAAACCTATCCCAAAAGGTTACTAGGTATCCTATTAGTTTCTAATGTTATTTCAGTAACTTAAAGTCCCTCCATTACTATTCGTATCCTTACATCATCATTCATTTTCGTTATAGTTTCAATTCGAACGATTTCTAACCGAACCTCACTCGGTAACCCTCCTAAGCAATAGCATTCAATTCCATAAGATAAACCATATTTTCGAGCATCAACTAAGACCCTACTACCCTTAACTAAGTCCCACAATATCAAATTAATCATCCTAAGAATCATCATCGGCCTTGGGATTTTCATTAAACCTTAAGGGAAAACAATTGCCAAAAATCAAGAGAGGTCGATCGATCGACACAAAGGATCGATCGACACAAAGGATAGATCGATCAAGCAGGTATTTGCCCAGATTTCTTAAACAATTACAGGTTACTTCATTTTTACAACTCAAATTATTCATTACAACGTCCAACACTCCCAAGAAAGTTCACTAATCATCCTATCAACATATTATCATTATCTTTAACGTATTAGAATCATTAAATCATCATGGATCATAAGTTTCTTGGATCAAAGCACCCAATTTTCATAAAAACCCTATTTCTCCTATTTCCTTCAAGATTTTCACTAATCTCAACATAAATTCACAATTCTCTACGCATGGATCATGGTTTCATAACTAGTACGTACCCTGAAGTTTATATACATGAAGCCTACCCATATGCAATGTTTAATTCTCTAATTTCACAATTAATTCAGTTATTTACGATAAATCATCAAATCTAATTTATTATGTAAAATATATGCTTTGAATCTTTGCAAGATAAATCACTTGCCTCTTATTAGAAATTTTGATCTGTTGATGACAGTATTGGTTGGTTCTCCCTCTCTTTTCGATCACAAATCCGGCGACGGTGGTGGTTGTTTTGCCTTAGAAACCCTTGGAATTCTCCTGCAACCCTTTTCTTTGTTATCACATTACTCTCTCTTGTGTTTAAAAAATAGTGTCCCTAATAACCATAAGTGTTGGCTGATAAATATCTCCTAATTTTCATGGGTAACTATTCACCAAAATAGGAATGACTAAAATACTCTCCCGAGTTGCCCGTTAGGCCTAAAAATTCCCCGGGACCCAAACTAAATTCCCGGCTAGTGTTTTCAGACTATCTCGGCCCTTTCGGACACGTTAGCGCACTCAAAATGATCATACGGATGATATAAAAAACATACTTTTAAATCCATTAAATTTGGTCCTGACACGACTAACACGCATCCCAACTTAATTACCGAAACTGCTGTATTTTCAACTCACGAAATTTTAATAAATTCAATAATCACATATTACCATAATCACTCAGTAATATTCAACATCATCATCATACTTAAATACTAACTCTCGTCTCGCTAGTTATTTAAATCCGAATTAATTTTCAATTAATTATCCCAAATTAATTTAATTAATCCCACAATTAAAAGAAATTTCATTTAATTAATCTCATAATTAAAATCCATAAAATTATAGGGTATTACATACTTCCCCCCTAATAATGGAATTTCGTCCCGAAATTCTGAAATTTAGGCACACCTAGAAAAATTAGGTATCCTCCAGTACCCAAAACAAAATACAATGAAAGGCTCAATCACTACAACCCTCTCTTCACAACAAGCTTACTGAACACTCTTGACATTTTATCAGTTATAGGGTTACACTTCAATAAATTTACCTCACATTGTGCTCTTACTAAACAACATTCGAATAAGAATATCCTATACATCATTGGTCGCATTATTTCAATATTATTGTGAGTTCGCACCTCACTTCGTATCAACTCCCGCGTTTGTTTAAGCAAAAAACTCCCCTCCTGGGAGCAACCATAAAACATCAAACTACTCTTGTCCATTCTTTGAATCTCAGTTCCCAACATTGTGACTTTTACACAAGGGAAAACCACTTCAGTTCCAAAATCCATGGCCGAGCTGGTAGCAACAACTGGTTGGGTTATGAACACTGAAGAGGCAATGACCGCAAAGTATGAGTATGAGAATGGAAGTGGCAGTGGAAAATTACAATGAAAGAAGGATGGAAAGAAGAGGGATGCAGACGACAATTTTGCACACTACACACCTCTAACCGTGATCTGCGAACACATCCTCAATGAAATAAAAAATGATCGGTCCGTGAGATGGCCGGAGAATCTTAAGGATCCTCCGCATAAGAGGAATAAGAACGTATGGTGCGAGTTCCACCAAGACCACGATCATCTGAGTGACAAGTGCTTTTCCTTGAAGGAAGAGATTGAGAAGATGTTTAAGTCTAGAAAGCACAGGAAGTATGTGGATGGTAGAGCTTCTAAGGGGAGAAGAGACGACCCTAAAAAGAAAAGAAATAATAGGTGTCGGGAAGATGCCCCAACCAGAAGAACTGAGGACTCAAATGATGATGATGATTATGACCTTGACCTCCCACCAAAAGATGACAATGTCCTAGTGAATGTGGTTGGTATGATCTCCTTTGGTGTTAACACCATCTTTGGAGGACTAGCAGGGGGTGGCTTAGAGGTAGCCGACCTCAAGGCTCATGTGGCAGAGGCTAAGTCAGTGACCAAAGTAGAGGTTATGAATTTGGCATCTTCAGAGGTTAAACACGAGAAGAGGAAGAAGGTAGATATGAATACTCTCATAGCTAGATTCTTTCGACATGATTTCAAAGGTATCCTAGCTCCACACGATGACCCTATGGTAATCACCACAAGGGTGCATGGATGTGAGGTACAGAGAATCCTCATTGATGGGGGAATTTCAACAGATGTAATGTTCTGGTCCTGTTTCAAGAGCCTAGGCCTCAACAGAGCTAGGCTTATCCCTTATCATCGCCCTTTGATTGGTTTGAGTGGAGAAAAGGTTCATCCGTTGGGCATGTATGAGGTGGATGTAATAATGGGAGATGAGTGGCCTAAGAGGTTGAAAAGAAAAATCAATTTCTTTGTGATGGATGAGAACGTCTTCTCCGCTTACAACCTCATCATAGGAAGAGTATCCCTCAAAGAATTTGAGGTCGTGCCTTCAACAGTTCACCAAATGCTAAAATTATAGACCCCCTATGGGGTAGGGGAAGTGTAAGGTGACCAAACATCGGCACATTAATGCTACTTCAACTCTGCGGAAGAGAGAGAGAGGCTTATAAGAAGGCAACAACCACTTACAACATTGACACCCTTGACACTAGAGATGAGATAAATCTCAAAAAAGGGAGAGGCCGCGGAAGAGGTAGAATCCATCATCCTCAATGAGGACAAGCTAAAAAAACCATCCAAATCGTCAAAGCCCTAAGACCTGAGATTAAGGAAGAGTTGGTGAAGTTTTTGAGGAAGAGACAAAGCATTTTTGCTTGGATCCACACAAACATGACATGTATTGATCCTAAGGTCATGTGCCATAAACTCAATGTTATGGAAGACGCTAAGCCCATCAAATAAAGAAAGAAAGTATAATCAAGATAGAAAATTGACGTTATCAGAGAAGAGGTCAGAAAGCTTGAAGAAGCCAAGTTTATCAGGGAGGTCATATACCCCAAGTGGTTGTCCAACACAGTCATAGTGCCAAAGGTAAATGGGAAATAGAGGATGTGCGTAGACTTCACTGATTTGAACAAGTCTTGCCTAAAAGACAGTTTCCCCTGCCTCGTAGTGATCAGATGGTGGATGCCACAGCTGAACATGAGCTTATGAGCTTCATGGATGCCTATTCCGAGTATAATCAGATCTTTATGAACCTAGAAGACTCAGAGAAGACAACTTGCATCACAGATAATGTGACCTATTGTTATAAGGTCATGCCCTTCGGACCGAAGAATGTAGGGGATACTTACCAATGTCTTGTAAATAAGATGTTTAAGGATCAAATAGGTAAGTCCATGGAAGTGTATGTGGATGACATGCTGATGAAGAGACTGGAGTCCGACACTCACGTGGCGAACCTTAAAAAAACTTTCAACACTATGGACAGATACATGATGAATCTCAACCTAGCCAAGTGTGTCTTTGGGGTAGGATCTAGAAAGTTTTTGGTATTCATCCTCAATCAGAGGGGGATAGAGTATAACCCTGAGAAGATCAAGGTCCTGCGGGAAATGAAGACACCCAAAACCATCAAAGACGTTTAGAGGTTTAAACGAAAGAGTTGCTATGCTGAACAAGTTTGTCTCGAGAGCTAAGAACAAGTGTCTTCCTTTTTTTAAAGTGCTTAGAAAGGCTTTCGAATGGGATGAGGAATGCAACAAGGCTTTTAAGGAGATCAAGTCCTACCTTGGATCCCCTCTACTCCTGTCGCGGCCCATTGTGGGGGAAAGGTTGTACATATATCTAGCCATTTCAGAATCACGAATTAGTACAACCATAGTAAGAGAAGATAACGGGGTGCAGAGGCCAGTATACTTCAACAGTAAAGCTCTTCAAAGGTCTGAAAAGAAATTAACTCGAATGGAAAAATTATCTTATGCTCTGATACACGCTTCTAGTAAGATGAAGACATACTTCCAAGGCCACTCTATGGTTGTCCTCACTGATTCCCCACTAAGATAGGTCCTCCATAAGCCTAAAAAGTCAGGCAGGTTGATGACCTGGGCCATCGAGTTGGGGGAGTATGATATTATTTATCAACCCAGAGTTTCCATCAAAGGGTATGCACTTGTAGACTTTGTGTCAGAGTTCACCTGGGAAGAGGTTGAGATTAAAATTAGTCAAAGAACTACTGATGAGCCAAACAGAAACGTCTTCCATGATCCGGATGAGGTTGGGTCAAGAAGGTCCAAAAAAAGTGTAGTCGAGAATGAGGAAGACAGGTACCTCTTCAAGCAAGGGATCCTGTCAGAGGGGAACTTATCTTCAAATGAAGATGTTTGGAACCTCTTCATTGATAGGTCATCTTTTGAACACGGGAGCAGAGCAGGGCTGATAATGTCAGCACCAGATGGTACCGACATTGAATATGCATTGAGGTTTAACTTCAAGTATTCAAATAATGAGTTAGAGTATTAGGCATTGATAGCAGGCCTCTCTTTGGAAAAATCACTTATTGTTAGCCGACTCCTAGTCCACAGTGACTCGAGGTTAGTTATCAACTAAATTCTAGGGGTATATGAGGCTAAAGATGAAAGGATGGACAAATACCTGAAGAGGGTGATAATGACGCTATAAGGATTCAAGGAGGTGAGGATGAAGAGGATACCTCGAAAAGATAATAGTCAAGACGATGCACTCACTAGGTTGGCCTCAGCAAGGCGAACAAATATAAGAAGAATGGTACCAGTTGAAATCTTGCTCAAGCCAACCATCGAAGAAGAAGAGGTTTCCAGAACTTGCCTCAATCTCAATATGTGAGCCTCATGGATGGAACCACTCATCAGATACGTCAAATAGGGAGAGCTTCCAGAATCAAATTTGGAAAGGAGAAAGCTGAGGTTCAGGGCTTCTAAGTTCTCAATTATAGGAGATGCCTTGTATAAGAAGGGGTTTCCACTCCCTCTCCTTAGATGTGTCCACCCTTCAGAGGTTCCTCACATCTTACAAGATATACATGAGGGATCTTATTCAAGTCACATAGGAGGGATGCCTCTAGCTACGAGGATAATTACTCAGGGATACTGGTGGCCGACATTGTCCAAAGATGCAGTTTCTTATGTGAAGAGATGTGACAAGTGTCAGAGATTATCCACCATCCCTCATCAGCCTATGACGTCAATTAGCTCACCTTGGCCATTTGCAGTATGGGGTATTTACTTAGTAGAACCTTTTCCAAGAGCTACAAACAACTATAGATTCTTAATGGTGGAAATTGATTACTTCTCTAAGTGGGTAGAGGTTGAGCCGATGATCACGATTACGGAATAGAAGACCTTCCAGTTCATCTTGAAGAACTTCATATGGAGATATGGCTGTCCAAACACCCTCATCTCAGATAATGGAACCCAGTTCAAGAATGCTTCCCAAGAGAAATATTGTGAAAGAGTGAGGATCAAGCAGTTCTTCTCCTCTCCTGGATGACCCCAGGAAAATGGTCAGACTGAGGTCACAAATCGAATAATCTTTGATGGGATAAAGAAGAAGTTGGAAGAGGACAAAGGGAGATGGACAGAGGATGTATACGCTGTGTTATGGGCCTACAGGACGATCGCAAGGAGACCAACGGGAGAGACTCTTTTTATGCTAGCATATGGTTCAGAAGTTGTCATCCCTACAGAAGTAGGACTCCCCACCCACAGAGTTCAAACCTATGATCTTTAGAGGAATGGAGAAGAGAGAATAATTAACTTGAACTTGATTGAAGAGAGAATGGAAGATGCAGAGATCAGACAGGAAGCCTGCCAGCAGAGAACAACAAAGTTCTACAACCAAAGGGTGAAATCAACACCTATAGTTATGGGAGACCTAGTCCTAAAGAAGACACTTTAGAAGGCAAATAATCTCCACCCAAACTGGCATGGTCCTTACAGAGTAGTTGATGAGGTTGTGCCTGGTACTTAGCAGCTAGAAAATCTCGAAGGGGAACCTTTTTACAATCCTTGAAATGCTGACCATTTGAAGAAATATTACATATGATGTTGTTGTTGTTTCTTTGTAATACATGTATCATTTTATGAAGAGGAAGTTAATGAAAAGATCATTTCCAGTGTCAATACTTTGTTATATTATGTTTAAACATCATTAATTTGGTGACAATTATGAGGGTCAATACTATGGTGACCTCATACCTTTAACGTCATTAATTTGGTGAAAATTATGAGGTGTAACATCATATTATGGTGATCTCGGACCTTAAACATCATTAATTTGGTGAAAATTGAGGTAAAACATTATATTATGGTGACCTCAGACCTTAAACATCATTAATTTAGTGAAAAATAGGAGGGTGAACATCATATTATGGTGACCTCATACCTTTAACATCATTAATTTGATGAAAATTATGAGGTGAAACATCATATTATGGTAACCTCGAACCTTTAACATCATTAATTTGATGAAAATTATGAGGTGAAACATCATATTATGGTAACCTCGGACCTTTAACATCATGAATTTGATGAAAATTATGAGGTGTAACATCATATTATGGTGACCTCCGACCTTATTCATCATTAATTTGGTGAAAATTGAGGTGAAACATCAATTATGGTGACCTCAGACCTTTAATATCATTAATTTGGTGAAAATTATGAGGTGTAACATCATATTATAATGACCTCAGACCTTAAACATCATTAATTTGGTGAAAATTGAGGTGAAACATCATATTATGGTGACCTCAGACCTTAAACATAATTAATTTGGTGAAAATTATGAGGTGTACCATCATAGTTTGGTGACCTCGGACCTTAAACATCAATAATTTGGTAAAAATTGAGGTGAAACATCATATTATGGTGACCTCAGACCTTAAACATCATTAATTTGGTGAAAAATATGAGGGTGAACATCATTATATGGTGACCTCAAATCTTAAACATCATTAATTTGGCAAAAATTATGAGGGAAAACATCATATTATGGTGACCTCAGACCTTAAACATCATTAATATACATACAAGAGGCAAGGCATTCAAGCATAACATTGGAAGGAAAATAATATAGTATGAAAAAGATGAGATTAATGATCTATCAATGAACATTCAAGTCACAATTCAGATGTGCCAAAAGGCCATCAAAGTTTACAAAAGCTAAGGGGTACAGAACGAAAACTAAAATTACAACTTCAAGCATCACAAGAAGATTTTTAAGCCTTTGTAGGTACAATCGTGTCATCATGACCGATGTTGGTCACCTCGGCTGTGTCATCCTGAGGATTAACATCTTTGATCTCGGTGACTTTTAATGTAGCAGTCTGAGCAGGAGCAGCATCGGCCTCCTCAACCTCTTATAAGGCTTGAGCAAACCGGGGGTCACCAAAGCCTAGACCCTCAAAGTCTGAGGCAATCAAACTCCCTGAATCTTTTTCCTTAGAGGCAGCCCACTTTCTAGTTGCTTTGATACCTCTTTCGAGGTATTCAAATCCAAAACTGATGAACTCATCAGAGACTATATAATCCTCAATAATCTTTCCTGAAGCATCCTCTAAAGAAGCCCTGACTGCAACAACCACCTTAGCTTCAAGAGCATCGTCTTTAGCCTTCAGAGCCATGTCATGGTCCTTCTTAAGCTTGTCCATATCCCTGTCTCTCTGCTGGACAACCTCCTTTAGCCTGTTAACCTCCTTTAACTCTTCCTTTAAATGTTCAACCTCTGCATTCAAAGAGGATTGGACTTTCAGAGCTTTATGACCTTTCTCTATCAGGGGCATTTTCTTTAAAGTCCAGTCAATAAAATGATGCATGGATAAAATACCCTATAGTGGAAGGTCAGATGTATAAGCACATGAGCTATAATATGTAAGATAACCGAGGTTACACTTGAGGAGAGAAAATAAACAGAAACTAGTACCTGAATTGATCTATGGAGGGTAAACTCGATCAGCAGCTGGATGTCTAAAGAACGTAGGAAACTCTTATCCTCTTCAGTTATCACTGAGCCGATGGCATTAACAACCTTCAGACCATAGCCAATCAGACTATTGCTGATCTTCAGTTGAGCTAGACGAGAAGCCAGTTCATCGTCGGTGGAGATTGATATAGCACGATCCACTCTCTGATTCTTGCTCTGCCTCAGAGGTTCCTCATCGGTTGTGGTCTTCCTCTTCTTTGTGGCATCAGCCTTGGATGTGTTGACGTTATTTTGGGTAGTAGGAGGTAGTACATTCTGGCGAGCCTTCTTCATCAACTTCACAAGACTTGGGGAAGACATTTCCCAAAGGTCGCCAAAAATACCTTCAGGGCGCTCTGCAAAAAGAAATATTTGAGTTTATAAATCAAAGGCATGAAAAGTAAGAGATACAACTTGTGAAAAATAAGACTTACGAAGCTCTGTCAAAGAACTACCCCCAGGCCTGTCTGAGCGAGGTAGTAGGGGGTCATTAGATGTTCATATTTAACTAGATGACCCTGCTCGCCCTGATCTTTAAGGTCCTTAACTTTTTGAATATTCTCTTGGATAAGTCCAGGGTTGGCTTTAGCAGCAAGCGAGACCTTCCCCCATCTCATAGGGGTCCTTGGAATCGACGTTCCAGAAGCCTTATGGGGACCAAATTCCCATGCCACAGATGTAAAGAAATACCGAGGTTTCCAGTTATGATTTGAGGTTTGGGTAACCAACAACATTTTCTTATCTGACTTAAACGTAATAGCCTGTGAAGACCCTAACAAAAAGGTCTGAGTGGTGGACTGCCCTCCAAAGGACGATAGTCCCAATCATCACCCTTCAGGCGTTAGGGGATAATTGTGAAGGGGCTAGATTTATATGGGATAAAATGGCTCTGATAGAAGGGTGGATAGGAAGATGGAAGCCCATCTTGAACATCTACTCATAGATGCATATCTCCCCATCTCGGACATTAAAGGCCCTTTTAGCACTCAGATGTCTCCTAAGATTAATGGAAGGGCCTATTGAGTAGAGGTTCCTAAAAGCTAGAAGATCGTACTCACTAACGGAGCTCTTAATCTTGGCTACCTCAGATGTATCAATATCGCTCTCGTGCCCATCATCTTCATCCCTGGTATCATTGGCCTAGGCAGGTGCAGGGTCACCATCAGGAAACCTCTGAGCGAACTCATCCCCGGTGGAAGCCGACAGGGTAATAACATCGTTAACAGGGGGAATGGCCACACTTGGACCTATAATTTTGACATTGGAAGAAGATTGTGAGGTTCCAGCACCCTGGTGAGACGAGGCACGGCTCGAGACCTCGTCCTGATCAGGGACTTGATCATGCCTAATTGAATAATCTATAGCCTCTTGGAAAGAGTCTACAGACATGGGGTCTGAGGAAGATGACTCAGACTCATACATGGGTGTTGGGTCCACTAGAACCTCTACTGGCTCAGCAGGCTCGGGTGGCTCAGGGTAAATTACCTTCAGAGGTGGAAGAAAGATGGGTTTGAGAGGGAAAGCCACAACCCTACGAGCTTCCTCCTGAGCTAGCTCTAACTGCCTAATTTTTTTAAAAGTCTTCTCACGAAGGGAAGGGAACTCTTCTATGAGTTGGTAAAGAGGTTTGGGCATAAGGCAAGCGACACAACACTTGGACTTAAAACCATAAACAGACAAGTAACTTAACTCAACCTAAACTAAGTATCAAATAGGGAGGGTGAACCAAGAACACCTAAGAACAAGGTCACCGAAAAATGCAAAGAATGGTCGAAAAACCTAAAAACTCTCACCGAAAAACACAAACCCTCATCAAAAAATTATAGAAATGAAAAGAAATAGTTAAAAATAGTAAAGCAAGGTGGATATGATACCTAGAAGATTGAGAAATAAGGTAGAAGAGGATTGGAAGCGAACCCTCAAATATACCAATAACGGAACTCTTGAAGAGAGAGAATTGCAGAGAGATAACTCAGGCGAGAAAATGAAGAAGAAACGAATAATAAAGAAGAAAAAAAGGGTTTTAAACCCACTTAATCATTTTGGCATGAGTCCCAAGGACCATCATTGCCTAGGGAACCTAAGGGACAAATCAAAACCATCATGCCTTGTTAGGCACGCCACTCACTTCAGCAAGTGACATGTGTTAAAAAAATATTGTCACACAAGAAAACTCATCCTTGACCATGCATACCCCATAGTCACCAACTCACATAGGTAGCTAAGGGCTAGGGGTGATTGATATGCCCAAAGTGCACCCTCTTACTCAGAGTCATTAACCTCGGCTAATATCATAGCCGAGGTAACCAGGTGCCTAAGACAACCATCAGTAACATCGGATCTTAGAAGGTCGGACACAGCCGATATTACTTCTATAACAAATCAACCTCGGTTGACGCCCAACCGAGGTCAGCAAGGACTCATGGTTCAAACATCCTTCAACATCATCATCGGCCCCAGCCGATATTGCAGTCATCAGTCGAGATCAGTAGTGTTATAAGGGACCAATCATCTAACAACATAATCATCGGCCCTAATCGATGTTACAACTATTCAGACCTAACCTCGGCTAGCTACATGACCAAGGTCATCAAATATAGCCCAGATAAGGGAATGATCGGACTTCACTAACCTCATACTCTTCCAGGATGAGGTTGCACCAATAAAAAAATGGTCGAGCATTTATAAGCATACGTGTGGTTTGGAACACATGGGAAAATCTATTATAATTGAATTATTCCCTCCACGTGAGGTAATATTGAGGTCATCATTGTTTACTTGAGATCAGTCAGGTGTCATCCACACAATGGTTGGATCTTCATGCACATGCTCATTGCATGCTTGGGGGTACATTACACCCAATAAGCCTATATATATAGGTCATCCTCTACCTTGAAAAAGGGATTCGAAAATATAACCCTAGCCAAAACTCTGTTGCATTTACAATAGAGAGAGAAAGAGGGGTGATTGTATTACTATAGTCATTACAGCCTCATTGGATAGTGATATTTACACTCACCTACACAGTGGACGTAGGCAATTACCGAACCACTTATATTGTTGTGTTCATCTCCTTCTCCTCAACTCCTACTATATATATACTCTTGTGCTGCCATTGTTATCACTTGCTTGTGCTTGTTTACACCTTATATGGTGGTGTTGTTTCCAGCATGATCACACACCATGTGTATGTTGAAATGGCTAACCTAATTTCACTCTTCCCTGTGAACATATTCTTGCATGTTTCTCACTTTTTCTCACATGTTTACATAATTTGGGCCTCATTTGGGAAGTTAATCACTTGTTTTCTCTCAAATTATTGAAGCGGAAGCCATTTTTCATTCTTCACCTCCTAAATCTTTAAATTTAGCTTATAATTTGCATTTTTGTGATAATTTCTTTTTTCTAGGTCTTATATGGGTGACGTTGAGTAATACGACTCGACCTGTTACAACCTGCATAAGGGTTTTAAAGGCCTTCTATGTGAGCAATAGAAAGAGTGGTTCGAGGTATACTTTCGAAATCACCAATGTCCGTTATTTATCGATTTCTCTTGGGAACTGAAGAACATCCCTCCTGAAGAACTAGCCCTTCTTCACCAATTCAATTAATGGCCTTTGTTGATAAAAAAATGGATATTAACGAAGATTTAATGCGCTAATTCTATGCATTATTGGTTTAGTTAAAGTAAAGAGGATTTACTATAAAGCCTTTGTAAGGGGAGTGAGGATTGACTTTATACGAAAGGATTTATCCCGATAAATGGACAATGTTGCAGACCTGAAACGGGATGTAAATATGAATGATGAATCAACTTTTGACTTCGATACTCTAATTTAGTACTTAGCACCCAACCAAGTGTATAAGGAAAAATATCTAGTTGAGTCAATTTGTATGTATTGGTTTAATTGTGGACTAAACTCTTTGAGTCATAGGTTGGGACATGAGTTTGTGAACTTTCAAACCTATGACATGTTTGTTGAAGATATAGAGGCCAAGTCAAAAAGATCACATCATATGTCATGTTTCATACCACATTTCATCATCAACGTTCTAAAGATATATCAGGTATCAATGCTTATATTATGCTGAGCCTTGGAAATTTCATTATTAGGTGTTTGAATTTTTGTTAATCTATTTTTAAAATCACTTCTTATATTTTGATGAAAAATATTTTAATTTTTTGGTCATTAGAATGACTTTTCCAGCCCGTTCGAACGAGATATCAGAGCCTCGTTCGAATGACTTCAAACAAGATTCTCCCGAAGTCCTTTTCGTCCAATATGACATCTCTTTAGAAGTCCTCATTCAAACGACGTTAGTATGTCGTTCAAATGAGCCTTTACCTCATTTGAATGACCGGAGTAGTTTTTCAAAATGTTAGTTTTTTCATGTAGTTTTCTCCACAAATCCACACAACTTTCTTACCCACTTTATGTAGTGCAGGATAATAATTTTTTATCAGACTTTTTCCATTCTAATGAGGGAAAATACTATTCCAAAAAATCCTTTGAGATTTGTTAATATTTCATGATTAATTTTCCAAAACACAAACTTTAGATTACACCCAATTTTTTTTGGTCCAAGATTAAATATACTTATATTTTTTTAGATCAAGTTTTGGTACCGGGTTTATCATTCTCTACGTTATTGAGGATTATTTCTTACGGAGGATTCCATGATCGTTGGTTCTCGTACAGTGGACTCTGTATGCATGATGGTTGTTGTGCCCCATAGGTGGACTCCAATACGTAGATGGACTCCTGTGTTGTCACTAAGAAGAGGTTGTAGGAACGAAGAGGGTCAAGTCTTGCGAGGGCGTCGAGTCATTGTGTAAGTATTATGTCCTATCCTTTTATAATTTCGTACTTAGTGAACTTATGGTTGGGCCATCCGAGATTTTTTCCATTTGGGGTTTTCTCGTACATCGAGCGTAGTTGTTTTTATTTGATCTTGCTATTCAAACCTAGATGAATCACATAAATATTTTAATTAGTGCTTAATCAATTTGGGTAACTTAGTTTACTTTTAATTCAATTTTGATTTAAGTTTGTTTAAATTTGGTGAGTGTAAATTTGAACGTGAATCAATTCTTGCTTAAGAAAAAATTAAATTGGAAGTAATTTAAATTTGAACTTTAAAGAACCACCATCCCCCTCGCTTTCAAGTGGTATCAGAGCGGGAACACTAAGTTATCATGTAGATCCGTCATTTTTTCTGTTATTCGATGATTTGTTTATCCCTCTCTCATTGTTTGTTTGTTTCTCTCTATGGGGTATCACAGTGATAAGTTGTCTGATCTTTTTAGTGATGACAGTGATTTTTATATTTGAAAGGATTTTAATTAACTTCATACTCGTACTGAAAAATTAACTCATTTAAATTTGAAGTTTGCAAAAAGAATAAAAATTATTAAAAGAGAAAATTTGTGTTTTAAAACTCAAATGGAATTTTTTCAAACTGTTCAAACTCAAAGACATATCCTTCGTGAGAAGCTCGTGGACATGAATCGTGATTTCAAAAATTTTAAAAGTGTCCTAGAAAGAGAGTGAAGATAGAGTCCGATTTTTATAGAATGAATTAGAGGACTCTAAAATTTCAAGGGTTAATATTTATGCAATTGAGGTTAGTGATAAATTGATTAACAATTTGAAGGTACGTGAAAACACTCTTAGGGATAAGTTTTCTTACATTGAAGGGGAGCAAAATAACCTTTTAGGAATGATTAAAAATATGAATAAGGAGTCACTAAATGTTGAAGAGCCTAAGTTCTTGATTGAGTTTAGATTATTTAAGATAGAAAATGATCTAAGAGACTCAAGTATAGTTAATAGTGGCTTTGATAATTCAAATGCTTTCGCGCCTAAAACTAAATCCAACGTTTGTTTTAGAGTGTCAACCATTGCCCGAGACATTGGACAAGGTCATCCCATAGGTAACATTTCTCGTCTTTACACATGTTTGCATTTTGGTAGGAAAGGTCACCTCAGGGCGGTCTATTATGATCTTAGAAGAGGTCCGAGGAAGTCTAGATTAAGTGTCCCCGTGGTTACCATAACCCAGGGGGTTATATATACATCTATTTGGGTTAGGAAATCGGTTTTAGAGACATTGTATATTGGATTGGTTGATTCTTGCATGCTTGCACATGACTTTTCACATGTTATATCTTATGGGTGATTGCTTGCATGTTTTTCATACGCTAGCTTTTGTTCTACATGATATATATGATTGCTAGTTGTATGACGGTTATCCTTTTATATTTTAATTTTTTATTTATTACGTCTTATTTGAAAATTACAAAAAGGTTTTGTTTGTCTTTTGAATCCGTTTGTTTTTCAAATTGGTATGTTTGTTTGGAATTTTTTGAAAAACTAAAAAAATTGGTTTTTGTGTATTTTACCTTTACACATTTTGTGTGGCGTATCCTTGTGTTTGAATCATATATCATTCCTTGTATCCATGTCTCTAGAAATTTTGGTTATGAATTTCAATACTTAAATTGTTCTTTTTATCATGCTTGCATGGAGTAGTTTGACTATAATTTGCATAATGAATTCTCTTCGTATATGCCTCCTCACAAACATGCATGAGATCTTTTGATCTTTAACTTCACATGTTATATTTAAGCTAAGTGAGATGTTCTCCCATCAATTTTTTCATCTTCATGTGACTATGGGGTATTTGTACATGTAAGAACCATTGCCCGACAACTTTAATTGAAAATAGTTCGGGAAAGGTCTACAAAAGGAGAAAATCTCCTTTGCAGGAAAGCCACCGATGGAAAGATCCTAATGAAAATATTAAAGGAAATAAAAATAGAAAATTTTCCAAAGGACAACTTTGTTTAGTTTGTTTGAACGTTCAAAAGAATTGAGAAAAAAAGGAAAAAGAAAATTTGTAATATGTTTATCTTTTGAGGGTATTTAGTTGGAGATCAATGGGTTTGTACAATGAATCTTAGTTATGCTTAGTTTTTCATGATGCTATTGATTTGTCGAATCATCAAAATTTTAGGCTTGTGTGTATTGTGCTTGTTTATTCTTTGAGTTCATATTATCTTATCACATGAGGTTAAATCTAAGTTTGATAAAGGTCGCAATTAAATAAAATTCCTTGAACATGGTTACGTTGTTGGGTCATAATTATTTTTTCTCTAGTTTACACCCATTCACTTCATTTACTACATGTTTATTTAGACACATTTATGCCATATGAGTGTAGAAAGCTTATCATGTTTAGTGTCTTGTGTGATGTCTATACCTATAAATGTGTTTATGCTTCAATGGTATCTTTTTCACATTTATATATATGGTAAAATTTGTTTTGAGTCTTTGCTTTCATATCTAGTCTTTGTATGCTATTTCTTCGTATTGGTATCTATCCAGTCGCGACTTTTCATTGATATCCCATGTTTATCTTAATACTTTCTAGTTTGTATCATTTTGCTATCACATCATAGTTGGAATCTACTGTGCTTTAAGTGGATTAGTTGTTCTTGTGTTGCCAAGTTTCTTTGTTATTTCTTGTATCACTCTACACCAGTGCATGATATACTTGTTTTTTCTTTATGCTTGTCCCTTGTCTTATTTAGGGGGAGAATTATCTTAACTGGGGAGAAATTAGTTATTTTATGCACCTTAATATTTGTCTATTCCTAAACAAATATGGTGAGAAATGGTATTTTATTTTTTTCATTTGGGGAGATATAACTCTTAGGGGAGACGTCATTTCTTAGGTAGATATTGTTAGACAAATGGGGGGGGGGGGGGTGGATTTTTTATCCAATTTATATTGTTATATTCTCTATGCATTTTATGGTGTGGTTAAGTGTGCAGGCTTACAACCATACGAAAAAATTTTAATGCAAGAAAAGATACTCAGAGTATGTGTCGTTCAAGCATCTATACCTTTTCAGTTTGGGTTGAGTTTGAGTCTTTTATATGAACTTGACGTCCCATAGGTGTTTTTATTTTTATTTTTGTCCCGAAATATCCAAAGGGGAAGATTTGTAAGGAAAAATTTCTTGACTCAATTTGAATGTATTGGCTTAATTCATGACAAAATTATTTGAGTCGTAGGTTAGGACTTGAGTTTGTGACTTTTCAAGCCTATGGCATGTTTGTTGAAGACTTAGCAACCAAGTCAAAAAGATCACATCTTATGCTGTGTTTTGTGCCATGTTTCGTCATCAACATTCCAAGGATCTCTCAGGTATGAATGATTATATTATGCAAAGCCTTCGAAACTATTTTTAAAATCACTTTATATTTTTTGAAGATTTTCTTTTTAATTTTTTCAGTCGTTCGAGCGACTTTTCCAGCTCGTGCGAACGAGATATCAGAGCCTCATTCGAATGACTTCAAATGAGATTCTCATGAATTCCTTTTGATCGTCTCTGATATCTCGTTAGAACTTCTCATTCAAATGAGATTAGTATGTCGCTCGAATGATCCTTTACCTTGTTCAAACGAACGGAGTAGTTTTTCAAAATGTCGATTTTTTCAAGCAGTTTTCTCCACAACTCCCCGCCACTTTCTTACCCACTTTATGTAGTGCACGATAACAGTTTTTTATTAGACATTTTCCATCCTAATGAGAGAAAATACTCTTCCAAAAAGTCCTTTGAGTTTTGTTAATCTTTCATGATTAATTTTCCAAAACACAAACTCTAGATTATACCCAATTTATTTTGATCCAAGTTTCAACATACATACATGTCTTGATATGAAGTTTTGGCACCGGGTTTATCATTTTATGCATCATTAAGGATTATTTCTTGCAAAGTATTTCGTGCTCGTTGGTTCTCACACAGTAAACTCCATATGCGTGACGGTTGTTGTCCCCCATCGGTGGACTCCGAGACGTAAGTGGACTCCTTCTTTATTACTAGGAAGAGGTTTAAGGAACAGAGAGCGTTAAGGCTTATGAGGGCATCGAGTTGTTGTGCAAGTATTCTGTTATGTCCTTTTATAATTCCGTACTTAGTAGACTTACGGTTGGGCCCTTCGAGGTTTCCACCATTTGGATTTTCTTCTTACATTGGGCGCAGTGGGTGTTTATTTTATCTTGCTATTCACACCTAGATGTATGCTTGGGTTAAAAAAAGGAAATTGGTTTAAGCATAAAAATGATTTAATTGGTATTTATTCAATCTGGGTAACTTACTTTAATTTAATTCAATTTTAATTAAGTTTATTTAAATGTGGTGTGTGTAAATTTGAACGTGAATCAATTCCTACTTAAGAGAAAATTTAATTATAAGTAATTTAAATTTGAATTTCCTAGAACCACCATCCCCCTCGCTTTGAAAGTGTGAAAAAAGAAGATGGTATGTTTGTTTGCATGAAAGAAATGCCACGGTTGCTCCACCACATCAACCTACACTTTTTTATGGTCACCAACAACCGATCTGAGGTTCGCTACAAGAAAGTCGTCTTTCTCTATGCATTTTAATCATTTTGGTAACATCAATCTGCCTGACAACTTCTCGGATCAAATGTACATTGCTACACGGGAACGGTCCTAGAATTATTCCCTTCATTTTCCCGATTTGATCACTTTTTTATATCATGCCACTAAATTTCCCGATTACCCTAGTGATCGAAAGACAAAACCTGAAAAACCTCTTAGTAGGTTAAATATTAAGAGATTCTTGGGTCATTGGTGGAGAGAGCCATCGGTTCAGAACATGCTAAGTGTGGTGGTAAAATAATCTGGCGAGGAAAATTATATTAGGAGGACTGAGTAGGTTCCCATGCAGGAGGATGCACTCATATTCCCTGACACTAACTTTGCGACATTAGAGGCACTTTCAAATTAGCGATGGGAAGTGACTTTATGAGTGGGCTACACTGGAGTCCCACCTTGGTTGGGATCGTTTCGAGTAGTTCCATGAGTTTTTGTTGATGCAACACATGATGAGGGACTCTATTTACATTAGAGTAGTCCAAACGCATCGATACCGCGTCATTTTAGGAACCCATATGATGTGCATGACCAGAATGCTCCTAGTTCGTTGGGTCATGCTGATTCCTATACTAATGGTGGATCTCTCTCTCTCTCTCTATATATATATATATATATATATATATATATTAGCTATCGTATATGGGATATTTCTTTATATTTCTATTTTGTTGCTTTTGTAGGATGGTTATCAAAAGTTGTTAAAACTTTATCTTTGTTTGTTAAGTTTTTTTTGCACAATTATGGATATGTAATTATCATATAGTTTTCAGTTGTCTAAAGTGATTTTGATGTGTTCGAACTTCCAAATTTATAAAATCATTTGTGCAACGTTAATTTGTCTAGTATTAAAATTTATCCCCTCTATATTGTTTTGACTTATGTCATGCTTTCTCTAACTTACGAAATTTTCTTATATATAGTTGTGTTTATTTATTATGTTCGTATAGATTCACAGTGCGTATCTCGGAGATTTCTCCGAATGGGGGAAAAGTATTTCCTTATCTTTTTCATACGTATATAATTTCATTAAGGAAAATGTATGATTCAAATTAGGCGTGTGTGATCTTGTGTGTTCTTTCCTTATATATATATATATATATATATATATATATATATATATATATATATATATATATATATATATATATATATATTATTAAAAAATAATTTTTTTTCTTTCATTCATTTCTCTCTTCTACATTTTTCCCTTATTTTCTATAATTAATAAGATTTAATTCCCTATTCAAATGCATTTACAATGATGCATGTTCTATAATTTAGAAGTTATTAGACATTAGTCCTTCAATCATCTATATTAAGAATAACTTCATGATTTAACTTCAAACCCATGAGCACATGTGCATTCTCTTGTTTTAACGATTTGCTTTAAAAAATTTATAACTCGGTCCTCTTTCGTGCATCGTATACATTTTAAACGAGTGAGATTTGTATTTTTCTTCAAATTGTGAGTGTATATAAAATTACTCTATCTTTACTTGAAAATTTTAATGTTTTCAATAATCTCATTCTTCTTCTTTTTATCTATCATTAATTGTGTTCATATGAAATGTATTACTTGAGAATGATTTTCAATGTTGTTTTGATTATAAAATCGCATAAGATTTAGGAAAGAATCATAGGCCATATTTGTTAAATTAACACATATTCTCCTTCATCTCACCCTACTAATTTCCCTAGTCAACCTTGTTGACACTAACTATTAACCCTGGAGATCATTTGGGATATTATGACGTTAGTGTTATGTGATTGTCTTTGAGCATTGAGTTGACTTCAAAAAGAAACGAAAAGAAAAGAAAAGAAAAGAAGAAAAAAATAAAAATAAAAAGGACTTGAAATAAGTTTGAATTCTAAATGTTTCTCTGAGAAAATAAGAAGTTACACTTCACTTGTATAGTTATGCTTCTGGAAGTTATTTTCCAAATTTTGTTATTTCACACACGTTCCACTATCCCAAGTGCTGATTCCCAAACCCCTTCGAATCCGTAAATACTTATTTCATTTCATAACCCAATCCTAGCCTATCTCACAACCTTATTAAGTCCTATATGATCATGGAGTGAATGTGATTCAAAAGTCATAATGATTGAGATAATCTGTTAAAATACATTTTATCTCCCTTAATGTGGATATTCATTCATTGAGATTGCATGTTTTATTTTATTTATAAAGCATTCTTCATTAATGATATGTGCATGATCTTACTTACTTTTGTATTTACTCATTTTGCCCGTATGTCCCATGTGTTACACCCCATTCTGAATTTTTTCATTTGTTGAGTGTAATCAGTGGAGACATTTGATATCATTCTATGCTTTAGTATTTACTCAGTTTGTAAAAAATTTGTCAAATCAAAACATTCACTTGTGCTCACTCATCATTATGCATTTTCAATGTTTCAATTCTAATGAAGTTATTCTTTCAATGTTTATAATTGCACACTATTTCATGAATACTCGTTTACGTTGCTGGTAACTTATTGATTGTTGAATTGTGTGGAGTTTAGCTTTGATTTTCTAGGGCAAAAATCTATGAGGAAATGTTATGTTTGTGGGTTTCATCCCTAAAAACTCTCATGAGACAATACTCGTTCACTAGGCTAACTTAAGGGTTTAACGTCCTGTTGTATTCGCTAAATGCAATTATGTGCTCGCGAAAGTGGAACTTATCCTTTATATAGTTATATTATATTAGCACCTCTCTATTTTGTTTGTTCTTATTTTGGTTCATCACTAGGGACTAGCAATGTCTAAGTTAGGGTGTGTGATTAGTCACTAATATTATATATTATCGTCTGTTATACTTATGCATTCTAGTGCCATTGTGGTCGTTGAGTCCCGTGTTTAATCTCACATAATTTATAACTTTTGCTTTCAATATAAATATGCTTTGCAAGTTTTATTTGAGATTTTGTAGTTGTTGGAATGCATAACTGTAAAATTGTGTGCTTTGGGAGAAAGTTCCAATGCAATACACAACTTCGGGCGCATTTTAGTCATTTCAGTATTTGAGCTTCTTTCATGAACTATTTATAATTATCTTTATGTAGTCACTGATGGTGCATCAATTTGGCTCCTAATGGTCAATCTATGACTATTTTTTCCTAAAGTCCCATTGTACTTGAATTGAAAGAAGGTTTTTTGCCAAAAGCAGGGGACCAATTGACCGGTCCAAATCTAGCAATCGATTGGTGATGTTGAATTTGCCTACGATTGCAACTAGTGGTTTTGTCTCCCAATGTACTGTCAATCGCACATACGACTGATTGACCGGTCATACCAGATATTCGATTCTAATGGTGGTTTTATTTATTTTGGTTTTGGATTTTATTCCACTTGATATAAATAGCAAGTGGATTCCCCTTTGTAAATATCTTGGTTTATTAGAGATTTTTGTAAGGACATATTTTATAAATCCTTTTTACATTTAAGTATGTCGTATACCGCCACAACCGTCGAAGGCTTATTCAAGTTTAATGATTCGTCAAGACGGATCCGAATATCAAATTTTTTCAACATTCAAGCCTCCGCGAGATTAATTTTCGTAAGGTTGTGTTTTTATACCTTAATGGTTCACTTAGAGTGTTGGGATAGTTTTTCTAAAATATTTTCTAAGTGTAGAAGCGGAGTTTTTCATCAAAGAATTTTTTCTAAGTGTTAAGGCGGAGTATTTTTGAAGAAATAAAACTTTTATTTTTTTCTATCTCGTTCGAGCAACAGAGCAGCTCATTCAAGTGATAGTCTGATGTCGCGCAAAGCTTATTCGATCAACACGTGGCACTGTTCGAGCGACAGGAAGTTTTCGTTTGAGTGATGTGCCTCTTTAAGTTTTTTATATAAAACATGTTAAACCCTCCATTTTCGTTAAGAAGACCCGATGCTTTAGTTTCTGCAAACACTGTAAATCGGCAGAACACTTTGTCTTCTTCCTTTAAGGGTTTAATCCTTTTTGTTTTCAATTCATAAAACATCTCAATCCTTATGTGAATTGTTTTGGAACCCATGATACAACTTTGGTGAAATTATTTCTTTGTGGAGTTTTATCTCTACGGTTGACGACTGCGTATCGATTGGGGGACATAACATAGGTTCAGTGTCACGAAATTCAAGATCATAAATATGCATCAAAACCTCTACATGTGAATTCCAATTTCTCCAAATTTATAGTAAGAACCCTAAGGCATCTATTATCCAATTCAAGAATTCGATTATCCTAGATTTTTTGGTTAACCATCTATGTTCCAATTAATACTCTACATGCATAAAATTAATCCCTAAGATCAAATCACCAAATATAACCTAAAACCCAGAAATCCTATGGGGTTTACTATGATGAATCAAGAAGGACACTGAACATTTAAATTAAGCAATAAAATTCTTGTCTGGATAAATTGGTTGAATGATCTTTAATTGAGTCCTTTAGCCTCCTCCTTGAGTTCTTACCCTTAGATATTTAGTCTACTCTTCCCTTTATCTTTTAATATCATCTGGCTGCAAGGTTTAGGGTTTATTAAATGTGGAGAGTCTCTTAACCTCCCTCCTTAACTTATATTACTCCAAATCCCAAGTTAGGCCAAAGGTCCCATTTTTTACTCCTAAAAATGAGCCAAAACCCATAATCTAAATAGCCCGATAACCTCCCAACTTGTATACCTTGGGATCATTTCTAAAGGTCTAAAACACTTTAAACGAGTTCATAAGGTCCCCCAAAATGCGTCCCAATTATTTTTATCCAACACACACATTTTCATTATGCTTGATCACTACATAACCATAAGTTAATTAACGTTCAATTTATTTTCACGAGTGAGTCCATTATGCTCGATTGAGTTCAAATCCATATGAAATCACAAAAAATCAATTTATTCTGAAATTATATTTCATCAATTTAATTTAAAATATACCAATTTAAATTTGTTTTCGAATTTGTTTAATTGAATTCCATCACAATATTTTATTCCAAAAATACGGGGTATTACAGTATGTCTCTCTCATGAGGTCAAAAAAATACACACATCCATAATGAACCCACATAAAAAAAATAGCAGGAAAAAAAACATGGGAACACGCACGCACAATGAAAAATAAACCCAAAGGTCACACAGTCTCAGTCTCATTCACTGAAAGGAAAAACCCCAACAGACTCTCTCTCTCGTGTGTTCATGGCTGATTGGACTGCGTGTTCATGTGGATTGTTGCGATTGTTCCATTACTGACTCTAGGCTACCTGCCTATGTGATTGTTTCGAGGAGCGATCATTGTAGATTTCATTGTAATGTTTGTAAATTGCGATTTACTATTTTATAGTGAAATAAAGGTTTTGCTCGAAAGGAATTTTTCCTAAAATTTGTGAGTTAGTAATTTTATTTATGATGGTTTGACACTCAAACGCGTAGTTGCATGTTTAGGGGCTGAATTAATTTGGTTTGATATTTGTCACCGATTAAATAAGGTTAACCTGGAAATTTGCGAATTCGGTTTAAACAACTATCACACATACGTTTCACAAATTGGTATCAGAGCGGGTTTCTCTAATTTATTGAGTGATCCTTGTTTCCCACAAAATTGTGTGATATTGATTTTTTTTAATTTTTTTTTGTGAAAAATCGCAATTTTTTCGATGGAGCACTTATATAACCGGATTCCCATTTTGGACGAGTCTAATTATGCCTACTGAAAAGCACGTGTGAAATCACAATTAAAGGTCATTGATGAGCAAGTTTGTGTAGTTTGTGAAAGAGGCTGGAATCCTCCCACTACCACCGCAAATAATATCAGTACTTTAAAACTCGTAACAGACTGGACTGAAGGCGAATTTAAATGGATCACTTTTAATTCACGTGGGCTAAGTGCAATTTCTGGTGCCGTCAATCCTGAGGAGTTTCGATGTATTATGACGTGCACCACGTCAAAAGAAGTTTGGGATATTTTACAACTTACCCATGAAGGCACTAATGCGGTCAAAGAGTCTAAAATTTATAATTTAACTACTCAATTTGAACAATTACCATGCTTGAGATTGAGTGTTTTGATTATTTTTACGCACGTTTATATGACATTCTCAACACTAGTTTCAACGTTGGTGAGCCCATACCTGATGATCAAGTGGTTAAAAAGATTTTAAGATCGTTGCATAAACATTTTATCCCAAAAGTGACTGTTTTAACTTCCTTAAGTAACTTGTGCAATTTAAAACTACAAGAGATGGTAGGAAACCTCCAAACATATGAAATTGACATGTTTTCGGACACTGTCAAGCCTAAGGATAGAGTGATAGCACTTAGAGCCCAGTCTAGGAAGGGAGAGAAAGTGTCCAAGAGAGAAAAAAACAAAGTGAGAGTTTGTGAGTCTGACTCTGAGGGTGAGGTAGATTTTCATATGGCCATACTTGCGAGAAATTTTAAAAAAATTCTCAATTTTTTTCAAAAAAATTCTTTCAATGAAAAGTTTTTAAGAGAAATAAAAAGAAAGATGAGTCCAAAGAGAGCGGTGAAAAAGAGAGTGAAAAAGATAAATAGGAAGAACAGAAATTTTTTGAGTGTGAGGGTAGGGGCATAAAGATTTTGAGTGTCCCACTAGGCTAAAGTGAAAGGGCAAATAGACTGCCATGCCAGCCACTCTTAGCGATAGTGAGGAAGAGGTGAAAGAATTCGGGGATGAGTCTTCACATGGAAAATTTTTCGCATTTTTAGCTAGTCACGTGAGAACATCTAGTTTTTCCCATGACGATGAGGATACTTGTGCATGTGAGACACCCGAGGAGGATGATAGTTGGAGTGTTTTAAGTGAGGGAGAAAGTGAGTGTCAGAACGAAGGTGAAAGGGAGTTCCAGATTGCGTTTAGAGATTTGTACACCGAGACCTTAAAGACTAAGAAATTGAATAAGGAGTTAGGTCTTAGGGTGAGAGATTTGGAGAGAGAGTTAGAGATTTTGAGGGTGTTTGAGGCCAAAGTACGTCGACTCGAGAAGGTGAAGGTTTATATGAGCGAACAGTTAATTGCTTAGAGCGGGAAAACAGTGATTTGACTAACACGGTGTCTAGTCTGATGACATGTGTATTCCAACTCAAGAGTGATATAGAACATGATCGGGGGGTCAAAGTCCCTTTAGAGAACGCATCTAAAAAGGTTGGAAAGATGGTTCTCAATCCCATTTTGGGTGATGTTGAAAGACGAGGAATAGGTCATGACGGTGCATCCACTTCCCACCTTGAACCCGAGCTAGTTCCCGAGTTAGCGATAGATCCATATGGCTCTCAACCTAACCCACCTAGGCGTCCCATTTTCAAGAGGAGAGTTCTTCCTCGATGTTTTGACAGAGGTGGTCATAGGCCCGTTTATGTTTTCACCCAATGCAAGAAGAGAGGAAACTTTAGGAAGTTTTGTTTTAAGTTGGGATATGTGTCACGTTTTGCTATTACACGTGTTCATACACACATACATACATGATGCTCCAGATGACTATGAGAGAGTTCTCACATCTGAGGGAGCAGGTAATGTTTTTAGTCAAGACTTCACATGACTTGGTGGATATTTTTCATAGGATGTCACCACCTTTGGAAAACTCCATCGCACCTAACGGTTGAGGTTTATACTTGTTTACTAGCATAGGATGATTTTCATGATGATATTTTATGCCTATTGCTAGTGTGTACCATTTTTGTGTTTATATTTTCCATTTTTGATATATTTTTTGAAAAACCAAAAAGGTTTTTGTTTTTAAAAAATGTAACACCCCGCACTTTTAGGGATTATTAAATTTCATTAGTGGGTGTAATTTGGATATTAAGGGAAATATTGATTGGGATTTATGAATAATTGATTATTACTAGTTTGTGTTCCATTTACTTTTAAGACTAAGTAAATGCGTCGGATTATTTTAATTACATGTCGCAGTTGGATAAAGCGACAAAGGATCCTATTTTAATGGGAAAACCCGCACTAAGTTGTGTTGGGTTAGATTAGTGATTTGAAGTTAAGTACCTCTGATGGAGATTTTGAGTGAGTGGTTGGTCTCGGAATGGACGAGATAGTCAGAATAGAGTATCTGGAGGTCTTAATTGAGTTTCGGGAATTTTTGGAATTAAAAGGAACTCACAATTGAGTAAACGAGTGATTTTTGGGTTTAAAGGGATAAACCCTTATTTTTCCCTATATAAGGCACAAGGGAGGTAAAGAAAGTAAATAAAAGAGATAGAAGAAAGAGGAGAGGAAAGGAGGAGAGAAAAGAGGAAGAAAAGGGAGGTTCCGGCCAAACTCCGCGGGATTCGGCTCGAGGTCATCGAATTTTATCCACGAGGCAAGTGATTACTTGCTTTATTTCCTTTTGAGAATAAATATCATATTATAATTTGGTAATAACAAATTTGACAATTTTGGGGTTGGGTTTTTGTGAATCAAAATGGGTTTTTGGAAGATAAATGAGTAAACCCCGAATAATAACCAATACGAAAAAGTTAGGATTTAATTTAAAATCGATTATTGGTTATGGGTTTTAGGATGTTTAAAACCCTTTTTATACGTGTATATGTTGAGTGATTGAGGTTGGAGGGTGTTGGATAGGAGATAAAAGATTGGGAGAAGCTTTAATGGCCGAAACAACTTCTCGAAGAAGAAGTTGTCCGGGGTCGATCGATCAATTGATGGTCCAGTATCGAATGATCGATGCCCTAGAGATTTTGATAGTTTCGGCTAGGGTGGTTTACATGGGTTGAATTCCAATTGATTTTTTCCTATTTTACTCATTTGAGGATATAATTATTCATTTAGGAACTAAACATCTAGCCATTTGGGGGTTATTTATATGGGCTAGGAGGGTGCTAAGATTTTGTTTCACTAAACATATATTTTCGAGGAAAATAAATGGATTACGAAAATAAAGGTTAGGTGTTCCTAAAATAGAGTGGGGACCTCTAAGTTATTAATTGAGCGAAGCATAAACTTCAAGTTCACAGAAAATGGAATCCATAACTTATTTTATTAAAGGGTGTTTAGGGTAAGTAACACTCGAGTTGATATTTCGGTGGGGGGTCGTACGTATAGAATTATGCGCATAGAGAATGTAATTAGGTGTCAATTGGGTGTGAGAAAATCCTACGAGTCGGATAGGATGAAATTTGGGATATAGGCTAAAGAGGATTTAGCGGTTTCCCGACACGTCTATTGATGACTGTCATTAGAAGTGGTGTGATACTTATGGAATTAAGACGAGTTGATGGTACACTCATCTAATTAGTACGAATTGGTATATTCGGAAAGAGTAAATCCTTAAAAGTGATTAAGGTATGAGTTATATGTTGAGTGAGAGAATACTTATCGGTTGACTGTTTTAAGTGTGCGAATACTTATATAATATTACGAATGGGAACATTCGAGGTTATTGGCTATCGCTATATAAGATTGGCGATTATAGCTATATATATATATGAGGAGTGATATACATTATATATACGATGTGATTTCAGTATATATATTATGATACGAATACATATATATCTGTGTGTGATTGGTATATTTGTATTTTAGAGGCTGATTTCCACGAGCTTTCCTTTGGCGTTGGGTTGGAACTGCCAGATTATATTTTCTCTAGTGCGATCCATGGAGGTTGCGTGATGTGGGTGAATCCACTTGCTTGAGGAGTAGGGTGAGTATATCCCCAGGTCATCTCATCCTGCGTTCAAGTGTGATGTGTGTACTCCAGTCGCAGGGGGGACATGATCGCCTCCATCGTTGTGTATATTTTACCATCACCATTGAGTAAGTCTGGCTTGGTACCGTGGTACAGTGAGTAAACTCGGAGGTTGATCGGCACCATGAGACTGCATCCTGAAGCTATAGCTCATTGGGGGGTGGTTATTGTACTTGTGTGTATAATACATTATTTGTGTATGAGATCAAGAAAATATAGGTATCTCTTATAGAGTAATGAGATAAAATGAATATAGATTAAATCTCGGTTCGGGAGATTCGATCCGGATGGATATTGCGATATGTATATGAGAGTGAGTATAATAATGTATATAAGTATTTGAGTATGTATACATATATGTGTTATGTACTGGGGGTCTAATGGATCTCGACGATCGACATTGCCAAGTAGTAATGTATCGGGGGGATTCCTTGTTTGGATTTCGCTTCGCGATACACCCCACGAACGAACGTAGCGCAATGTTGGGACTGGGGAGAAGTTTGTCCCTTAGTACTCAGGTTAACTAGGATTTTTAGAGATTGGGTGAAACGGATTTGTTAGGGAGGGTAGCTTAACTAGGTTGTTTGTTAGGTATGCGATAGGAGTGCACTATTAGAAGAGGGGTGAGGGTTATCTAATGGGAGTGCGATACCAAATTTAAATATGAGGTAAAACATATTTTTAAAAATAAAGCATTTATGCACTTGCAAAATATTTTTACAACTCCGGATCTGACCCGTTTATCTATCTTTCCCCTCTTGCTATACATATATATATAGGTGTCTAGACATAGGGACGCCTGGATGATGATCCTTGCGACTCAGAGGTTACTGCAGCAGTTGTGGATGCATGAAGGTTTCCTATAGACTCTTCTATCCTTAAAATCTAGATAGGAGGTACGGTGTAAACATCCGAACTAATAACCCAACTGCTTTTATTTATTCTTTTATCGTCTTTTAGTGCGGCATTCGATTTGGTTGTATTATGTTAAACCGAGTGTTCGGTTATTTTTATTTCATTTAGTTCTATTTATAAACTGTTGTGGATGTTTTTATTTGTATGGTTTGTCTAAAAATATTAGTTAAATAAAAGTTTGACACCAGCCTAATAGATTATTAGTAATTAAATTTGTTTTCAATAGTGATGCTAAGAATGAACCATATGCGACTCATATTTTAATTTGGTACAGGTTTGATCACCCGATATCCTATTAGGCGGGGTGTCACAGATGGTATCAGAGCATCAGGTTCTAGTGTTCTTAGGAATCTGTGCAAACGTACTATGCTTTCAGCGTTACTCTCGATTTGATATAGAGCCTTAGGATTAGGATTGTTGATTCCTCTTGTGAGACTTTATTCTCCCGTTCTTATGTAAGATTATAGTAAATCTTTTTGGGCGCTCGTTTGAGGTTCGTGTGTTGATCGAGGAAGGGCGACCAAGAAAGGTCATGATGAGGGCAGCAGGAGGCAGGGCGTAGCAGGAGCTGTAAGTTGAAGTAGGGGATGAGGATCGCAGTGGAGGTCACTCCCTTTGTGGCATTGCCGAGGATTGTTGTAATGACTACTAAAGTATAGTGGTTATGAGTATCTAAGTACCGATGTAGTAGAGAGTGGTGATAAACTTGAATTACTCAGTGAAGTTAAATTGGGAAAGTATTTGAAGGGTCTTTGATAAGGACCATACATTGAAGTTAAGTCATGCGAAGGCAGTGTAGCATTACTTAGTGGCAGTAGAAGGCTCGGAACCTTTGACATAGAGTTGGGTATGGAAATACCCAGATGTGAAAATTTGAGGAAAATTTTTCACTCGTGGGAGCAATATTGAAATGGTGGAAACGGTAATCACCGTGTTCAAGAGAGAAGGATGTTTTGCTCAAGAAGGGATCTTACGAATGGATTTAACCACGAGTTCCCATGATTTAGTAGGAATGAAAAGAATGCAGTTTTGAATTATTCACATAAGGATCGGCTAGAGACCGACAGTGAATAAAGAGTGATAGGGAAAAGTGAACCTTGTACTGAGGTAAGTAGGTACAATAAAGGGAGAGTCCTTCAGAGGAATGATGGGCTCACTAGTAAGTGTTGCTAACACTTATGGAGAATTTGAGTTTATGGAACACCATCGGTGGGCATCCACCCGGGGAGTTCATTAAAATAAGGCTATTGAAGTCGGTAGTGGAGTTTCCTTTTAACGAAGAAGTTAAGGGGACTATGAAGGTGATTGTCAGGATCGAGGTTATAGAGTCCGATGATACTGATAACTTTATCATGGTCAGGAAGGTCAGAGATGGGAAATGTGGTAATGTGGAATGTTGATCCACACGGTTAGTCCTTGTCCAATAGGAATTAAAGGACCAAAGTAGGGTGCCGAGATAGGGCATTGATGAGAATAGTTTTGGTTCGATTAAGACAAGTGTGCTAGGTCAGGGAACCAATCGGAGCAGTCAGGAAGACTGGTGAAGTTATTATTATGAGTTTCACCTCGGAAGTAGGCTGTATATTTAGTATGACTAGATAGAGTCGCGATATTTTGCTAACCCTAGATTCGTGTGTGTAATTCGAGCCTTGTGGAGATATCGATAACATTATATAGTGTATGTCTATATGTTTTTTTTCTGCGGTAGCGGGGTACTATTTTGACTTTGTATCTGGTTAGTACTACTCATTTTGTATGTGTTATATGAGTATAGTACTATTATAAGAGTTATGTTATTGTATTATCGGAGCGATAGCAGGCTAAAAATTGTAAGACTATCGTGTCCGCAGTTCTAGGGTGGAACAGGTTGTTATGGTGATATCTCATCTGGATACAGATTAAGATCGATTTTATTTTTATGTCAAAATGGAATTTCGGTGAGTAGATGTTTCATTATTATGATTTGAATGTGTAGCGACCTTATAGATGTTGAAAAGAGTGCGCTTGTGTTCAAATAAGGAAGTTATTTAATTAAACTCAGTTTTTATCAATTAAGTCCTAAACATGCATCTAGGTTTGATTGATGATGATAAAATCAAGCAAGAACATTCAAACACACACAAATGAGGGAAAATCCACCACAAGGGTAAAACCTTTTTATTTTCACTATAATTTTGTAAGAAAATGGCTTACACGGATTACAATGAAAATATGTGACACAGAAATGCCCTCGGGTGTCGGTTCTGTTATTAGCGGATGGAACTATCCCTTTCCAGCAGGGCAGGAATGAAAAAGAGAACGACTTCCTCACAAATTACTCCAGATGAGTAAATGATCCTCTTGAAGGTTTAAAGATTCACACACATATATGGGATTGGTTTTGTGAATCAAAAAGGTTTAAACAACCTTAAAAAGATGAAGTCATATTCTGGGCTGTTTTCGCAGAATTTTGAGATTGCAGAAAGACTTAAAAAATATGTAGAAGGAGAATGAATATTTATACAAAAATCGAGGCAGTGGCTCGTTCGAGCGAGATAGCCATGTCGCTCGAACGAAGGATAGAAGTCATTCGAACGAAATCGCACGACATGCCTATCTAGCGCGAACGACATTCAAAGTCGTTTGAGCGAGCTCGTCGTTCAAGGCAATTCGCTTCTACACTTAGAAAAAATTATGCCTTTGATAAAAAATTATCTATACTTGAAAAATAATTTTCTAAAAAATTTCCCAAATATTTATGCAAATATTAAATCTCCAATAAACCATTTTACCGATAAAGTGTAGTGGAGTAGTGGGAATGAGCTGAGCAGCACGTCGCATGTAGCATGATGCACGTGAAGATAATGGATGCATTGAATTCGGATAAAGGCCGTCGAGGTTGATCGTGTTGATGTGCTGAATGTAGCGGTATCAGACATACAAAATGTGATTTAGGAAAAAATAACAAATTTGTAGATTCTACCTCAAACATTTATAAAATTATGTCCTTACAAATATCCCCCTATGTCTATACCGGTACGTACATAAAAACCCGAATTATGCAATCAAATGACATACAAGATAATATCCCCATTAAACCCTCAAACTGAGAATGCAAAATGACATGTCTTCCAAATCTTCAGCTCTTCAGAACCTTCCAAATCTTCCAAAGCTTTTCTCATCAGGGTGTGTAATTCAATAATGAACAATGTTATTGTACCTACACACATGAGAAAAAGCAAAAGCAAATACCTGTGACAAGTAACAGTTTGTAATATAATGATATGCAAAACTTGATGATCAATTAAGCTTAAGTAAATCATTCTTAAATCAACCAAACACCAAAACAATTCTCCCCCATAAATCTTCTCCCCCTTTTTATGATGTCCCCAAATAGACAGATATGAGAAGCGTAAATGAATGCACATGGAGAATGACACACGGGAATAAACTGCTATTTTTTTATTTTTCAAAATTTTTCCACACATAGTATACAACAAATAATCACACCATGAAAGAACACAAAAACAACCAAGCCGATGATAGCGAAAATGAATGGGTGTGATCAAATTCGATAGGAAAATCAATGCATATGAACATGACATATGTGCACGATGAATATCGAATACTCCTAACGAATGAACTCAAACTCTTAATTTGGTGTAAAAATGTGGTAATATGATACATTGACTCAATCAAATCAACAAATCAAAGATCAAAGCGATTTTCACACCAATAACGTCCAAAACTATTTCATGCTTTTTCAGGACTTTCAAGGAAGTGCAAACCCATTTATAGTCTCCAACCAAACTCCCTCAGATTTATATTTTGAATAGAGGCGTTCTAAATTCTCAAACTTTGGAGAATTGATGGTGAAACCTAATGGCCCATAGATGGCATATATTGCTTTTTATTTCCTTTAATTTTTTTCGGCCTCATTTAACCTCTTTGGACCCCGGATAATAAAATTCCTCAATTTTTTAGGTCATTTTTAATGGTGTCTTAGAATCGCAAAGGCTAAATGAACCTTTCGCAACCCTTCCCCATTTTTAAATAAACACACAGTCTCACCAAAATGGTTGTTACATGCATTCCAGGCGTGTCAAGTTTTATCGCATATGGTTAGTTGTATAGACAGAATTGAGATGGAAACACTCAAGCCAATATGTGATAGACAAGTACCATATTCAAATAAAGCCGTGCATGTGTGTAATAAAGGAGATAGGAGTCAAACATGTAAGAATATATCACTAATTACATCTCAGAGACTCCAAACAATGTAAAGCACATGGATGAAATGATGTAGCGTCTCAAATCTCCACCAAACAATCACATGGATAAATGGAATGAAATTGTGACTCGACTATCTTAAATGCACATCCATAAAAGGTGCAAATAAAATACAAAAAAAATTTTGTTCTTTTCTAAAAATTTTATAAAAAGAAAATCTTTTTGGATTTTTGGAAAAAATAATAAAAATAAATAAAAATCTATACAACAAAGCAATAATACAGATAACACAAACTAGCAATAGGAAGCATATGATATGAACATGAAGAACCATCTTATCCTAGACACAGACCAACCCCTCAGTCAACTGTGCAAATCCCCAAAGACTTCCTAAGACTCTTAAATCTAAGGGCATCTAAAGGTTTCGTGAAAATATCGGCTAACTGACGGTCGGTGGGTATGAAACTCAGGGATACAACTTTCTCCTCAACTAATTGACGTATAAAGTGCTCGTGTATCCTGATGTGCTTTGTGCACGAATGTTGGACTGTATTGCAGGATATGTGTATCGCACTTGTGTTATCACAGGAAATAGTCATGATGTCTTGTGAGATCCCATAATCCTCCAACATTTGCTTCATCTACAAGAGTTGCGTGCAATAACTCCCAGCGGCAATGCACTACGCCTCCGCGGTGGACAAAGAGATGGAATTTTTCTTCTTGCTCAGCTAAGATACAAGAGCATAACCAAAAGAAAAACACCCACCAGAAGTGCTCCTACAACCATCTATATCCCCGGCCCAATCGGCATCCGAATATGCGAACAAACGGTCATCGGTATCAAAGGAATACCGAATACCGTATGAGAGAGTCCCACTCACGTATTTGATAATACATTTTAGAGCGAGTAAGTGTGAATCTTTTGGGGATGGCTAATATCGCGCACAGACTCCAACACTAACGGCTATGTCAGGACGACTGGCAGTCAAGTAGAGAAGATTACCTATGATACTCCGATATAAGGTTTGCTCTACGTCCTTACCTGAAGTGTCCTTACTAAGCTTGGTAGTGGTACTCATAGGTGTACGTTCATGCTTAGCGGAGTCTAACCCGAATTTCTTCAATAGGTCTCTATCATACTTCTATTGGGAGAGGAACATCCCATCCTCTAGCTAATGGACCTGGAGACCAAGGAAGAAAGTAAGCTCACTAACCATGCTCATCTCAAACTCACTTTTCATCTCCTCCTCAAAGTGATGAGCATGTTGGGAGCACATGGATCCAAAGACTATGTCGTCCACATAGACCTGGGCAACCAAAATAGCACCGTTATCTCTCCTGATGAACAATATCATATCAACTCCCCCTCTCGTACCAAGCACGGGGTGCTTGCTTCAAACCATACAAGTCTTTCCTCAGATAGTAGACGTGCTCCGGGTGCTTAGGGTCTTCAAACCCTTTTGGTTGTTCCACGTAAACCTCCTTCTGTAGAATACCATTCAGAAAGGAACTTTTGACATCCATCTGATATAACTTGAAGCGCAGATGACATGCGATGGTGAGTAGTAATCGGACGGACTCAAGCCTCGCAACAGGAGAAAATGCCTCCCTAAAGTCTATACCTTCTATCTGTGTGTATCTTTGAGCGACCAACCTAGCCTTTTTTATGATTATGGTACCATTTTCATCCATTTTATTCTTGAAAATCCATCTGATACCTATCACATTTGTCTCGCTAGGTCGGGGGACAAGTTCCCAGACATTATTCTTTTTAAACTGAAGCAAATCATCCTTCATATCAGATATCTTGTGTTCATCCTTGAGTGCTTCTTTATGATTCTTGGGTTCGACTTTGGACGTGTAGTAAAAATGGCTAATAACGTTCTCGAGCTGAGCGTGAGTCTTGACCCCTAGAGTGGGATTACCAACAATGGCAGAAGGGTCATGACTCTTGCGAACCCAAGCAGGTTTGTCCCGTAACACGGGAGTAGGGTCCACATAGTGTGGATGAGGTACAAGTAAATTACTGCCATAAACATCCTCATCCTCACACTGAAGGCTAGAATAAATAAACGCCGAAGGTTCGTCATCTTAAATGGTGACGTTTATTAACTCCATAACCTTAGAGCTCTTCAGGTTAAAAACTCGATATGCTCTACTATTCGATGAATATCCTAACAGTATCCCCTCATCGCTTCGGGAGTCAAACTTTCCTAATTACTCTCTATCCCGTAGGATGTAGCATTTACTCCCAAAAACACAGAAATATGTAAGGTTGGGTTTCTTCCCAGTCCACAATTCATAAGGCGTCTTAAGTGTGTGTGGACACAGGTAAACCCTATTCACCGTGTGGCATGCAGTAGACACTACTTCTGCCCAAAATCTCCTAGAAACCTTATGACCTAGAAGCATAGATCTAGCCATTTCCTGGATCATCCTATTCTTTCTCTCAACAATACCATTTTACTGAGGAGTCTTCATAGTAGAAAACTCATGTTTGATCCCAATGCTATCACAGTAAAGATCTATCTTTTCTTCCTTAAATTCAGTGTCGTTGTCACTACGTATCCTGTTAATAGTGACTCCGTGTTGATTTTACTGGACACGGCACTTGGTCGTTAAAAACTCCACAACATCGGATTTCTCCCTCAGAAAACCTACAATCGAGTATATGGAGAAATCATCCACCATCACGAGGATATACCTCTTACCATCGAGACTCTCAGTATGAGTAGGACCCATAAGATCCATGTGAATAAGCTCAAGTACACGAGAGGTGGTAATGGAATGAAACTTCCTATGGGAGCTACAAATTTGTTTTCCCAACTGACAGGGTCCACAAATCATCGAAGTTGGCTCTCCAAGTGATGGTAAGCCACGTACTAGGTCCTTTTTAGCTAAACGAGTTGGAATTTCTAACGTTCACGTGACCTAGACGTTGGTGCCACAGATCCATAGGAGTGATCGTGACGCTGTTGCAAATAAGTGAGGATGTGGGCTCAGTCCCATAGCAATTATATTTTGTCCTCACCCCTCGCACTAAAAGTTTACCGGCTTGATTATAGATATTACATGCGTCCCGGTCAAACTTTACGGTAAAGTCAGCGTCGAACAACTGGCTAATGTTGAGAGGGTTTGCTTTCAAACCTTTGACGCACAAAACATTCTATAGCGTAGGAAATCCTGGTAACTCTACAGTACCACGTTCTACAATGCTAGACTTTCTCACATCTCCAAAGGTGACTCTACCATCCTGATAATCCTCAAGAGAAGTAAAAAATGAGGCATCACCTGTCATATGTCTGGAGCACCCACTATCAAAATACCACTGTGAGGTATTATGTGCTTTGAGAGCGACATGAACAACAAAGGACTTTTTATCTTTCTTAGGTACCCAAGAAGTGGTGACCTTTTGTTTACCTTTGTTGTTGTTGGTTTTAGCCGGAATGTGAGAAGTATTCACTGACGGTAAAGACATACGTCGGAATTCCTCCATCAACCTCTGTGATGTGGCAGATAAAAACTCAACTCTCTCTCTCAGACTAGTAAAATCATCAGTATGCTGTGGTGGAGTAGTAGTACGTCGTGTCCGACCCATACTATAGAAAAACTCCCCGAGGTGTCTTTTTCTTTTCCAATATGTATAAAAGAACACAGTCAAAGGCGGACCTTGGTTTGCTTTTCTTGGTCGAACTCTCCATCGAGGTTTTTAACGATGGCCATAAGGAGTCGTAGTAAACTCATGAACTGGTCCAGGTGAAATTTCGGACGTGGAAGCACCAACATAACCTATTCCTTGCCTATCACCAAAACCTAAAGCGGGGCCGAGGAGCATCTTTCCCGTCTTCCCAGATCCGTCCTCGATTTTTATCTTGACTTCTCGTGCTCTCTCCAAATCATGAGTAAGCTGGGCTATAAGGGCTTCAAGTTTCTTCCGAGTCTCCATGGAGGAATGGAGCTCACTTGTAAGACTAGCCACTTTTTCAGTCAAGTCCCCTCTCTCTTTATCAAAACAACTCTCTCTTTTTCTAAACAAAATCTCTTTCTCAACACAGGAAGACTCTCTCTCTTAAGGTAGTACAGGTGGAGGACTTTCTCTCTCTCGCTTTTCTTAAATCTTCCTCTAAAGCGGTGATCCTAAGAACTAACGATTTGTTACGCTTTTTAGTTTTAAATGACTCCGAATAAAGCTCGGCGTAGGTGCGTTGAAGATCACTCTCGCTCTCACTTGTGTCATCCTCCCCCTCACTTACATCGATCTCACTGTCGAGGTGTCCTTGTTAATCAGCATCCTCATTGTCGTGAGTAGCACTGGAAGTACTCACTTGACTGTTTAGGAATGCGGTGAAGTTACACTCATGCGGTGACTCGTCTCCAGAATCCACCGACTCGACCTCACTATCGTCACTAAGGGTAGCATTAAGTACAACTTTTCCCTTTTCTCTATTCAGCCTAGTAGCACACTCAAAAGCTCTATGACCCCTACTGTCGCACTCAAAGCATCTCTCACTTTCTTTCTTAGGAGTATCTTTAAAATGTTTTTCATTTTTCTTTTCAAACTTATTTTTCTCAAACTTCTTTCTATCTTTAAAATTACCATTTTTCTTGAATTTGAGAGTTCTCTTGAAATTCTTAGCAAATAGGGACAAATCATCTAAGTCAAAATCACACTCAGAATCAGACGTATCTGTCTCTCTTTTTCTAGAAGACTCTCCCCTCTTTCTTGTCGACCCCTCACTCTTTCTCTCTTGGGCATTAAGTGCAATTCCCTTATCTTTAGACTTGACAAATTTAGGAAACATATCAATTTCATACGTTTGCAAGTCTCTTACAAGTTCCTCCAATTTAATCATATTTAAATTACCCATAGAATTTAACACATTGACTTTGGGGATAAAATGCTTAGGCAGTGATCTAAAAATCTTTTTAAAAACTCTGGCATTAGGAATGTGTTCACCAAGATTAAAGCTAGTGTTAACAATATCAGATAGTCTAGCATAAAATTCATCAAAACATTCAGATTCAAGCATGGTGATTGTTTCAAATTGAGTTGTTAAATTTTGCAGTTTAGACTCTTTCACAGCATTAGTACCTTCATGGGTAAGTTACAAAACATCCCATGCCTCTTTTGACGTGGTGTACATCATTATGTGTTTGAACTCATCAGGAGTGATAGGCCCATAAATAGCACTTAAACACTTAGAATTAAAAAATGACCATTTAAATTCTTCTTCAGTTCATGTAGTAACAGGTTTTAAATTGGTCACGTTTTCAAGAGTGATGGAGGGAGGTGTCCACCGTCTTTCAACCAAAATCCAGACACGTTCATCAATGGCTTTTAATGCAGATCTCATGCGGGCTTTCCATTATGCATAGTTTATCCCGTCAGAAACTGGCATTTTATTATATAACTTCTCCATTATGATCACACTCGTTTTCAAAAAATAAAATTTTCAGAAAATTGATATCTTAGAAAAATTTTATGCAAAATTACACGATAAAATTGTGTAACTGGCTCTGATACCAATTTGAGAAGAGTGCGCTTGTGTTCAAATAAGGAAGTTATTTAATTAAACTCAGTTTTTATCAATTAAGTTCTAAATATGCATGTAGGTGTGATTGATGATGATAAGATCAAGCAAGAACATTCAAACACACACAAATGAGGAAAAATCCCCCACAAGGGCAAAACCTTTTTTTTCACTATAATTTTGTAAGAAAACGGCTTACACAGATTACAATGAATATATGTGACATAGAAATACCCTCAGGTGTCGGTTCTGTTGTCGGCGGCTGGAACTATCCCTTTATAGTAGGGCAACAATGAAGAAGAGACCGGCTTCCTCACAAATTACTTCAGATGAGTAAATGATCCTCTTGAAGGTTTAAAGATTCACACACATATATGGGAATGGATTTGTGAATAAAAAAAGGTTAGAAAACCTTAAAAACAAGAAGTCATATTCTGGGTTATTTTCGCTGAATTTTGAGATTGCAGAAAGACTTAAAAAACATGTAGAAGGAGAACGGATATTAATACGAAAATCGAGGCGGTGGCTCGTTCGAATGAGATAGACATGTCGTTCGAACGAGATAGCCATGTCGCTCGAACGAAGGACATAAGTCGTTCGAATGATATCGCGCGACATGCCAATCTCGCGCGAACGACATTCAAAGTCGTTTGAGCGAGCTCATCGTTCAAGGCAATTCGCTTCTACACTTAGAAAAAATTCTGCTTTTGACAAAAAATTATCCAGACTTCAAAAATAATTTTCTAAAAAATTTCCCAAATATTTATGCAAATATTAAAGCTCTAATAAACCATTTTATCGATAAAGTGTATTGGAGTAGTGGGAATAAGCTGAGCAGCACGTCACATGTAGCATGATGCACGTGAAGATAATGGATACATTGAATTCGGATAAAGGCCGTCGAGGTTGATCATGTTGACGTGCCGAATGTAGCGGTACCAGACATATAAACTGTGATCTAGGAAAAAACAGCAAGTTCCTAGATTCTACCTCAGATATTTATAAAATTATGTCCTTACTGATGTGATTTAAGGTATGTATGGTTTATCGTTGAGCTGTGAGTTTAAGCTTGTAGGAGGGTACTTTAGATTATAGATGGAGGCGTAACCCCTTTGAAGTACGGTGATGATAAGGTAATTAGACAAAACCTTGGGTTAGTGATAGAACACCCAAACACAAACTCAATGAAGATAAGACTCAGTCTAAACTCACAAATCTCTTGTGTATAACTCAGGAGATAGGAATGAACTTAGAAGTAACTTAACTAGAGAGAGAGAGAAGTAAGAACCCTAGATACACCTTGGTAGGCATGTATAAATACACCAAACACCCTCAAGAATCTCTGTCAAGTATTAAAAGCTTCGAAATAAATAATAATGGTGAGTGAGTAAACTCTCTGGTTTTGTAATAATTCTCTCTGATGTGTATTATCTCTAGCCATAACTCCTGGGCTCTCAGAAGATCATATATCCCTCTCCTCAAGGGTGGTTGGGGTCCTTAAATAGCCCCCACACCATCCCCGAGGCAACTCAGTCATTAAAGACTATGAAAGACATCCCTCATACTTTATGTCACAGCATTAAATACCTCATGCACTAGTTGTCCCTACGTCATAAACATTAAATGCCAAGACATGCCTTTTTCCTAACCACTGTGCGTCAGGAGGCTGTTGTCGCAGAGGTGGATCACCAACTACCTGATAGACCCAAATACCACGGTGGTTTACTCAAGTGTAGGTCTGACATTGTTTAGCTTGATAGTGACATCACTTATAGTAGATGTGACATTAAATAGAGGGTTCTTTGGCTCACAACTCAACTCACGATGGAACTCCAAGCTGCTCCGCCTGAGGTTCCACGGTAAGGGTACTTTGGTGTTTTACCAAGTGTATCTAAGATGGACAGAACAAGCCCCAACGGTGCCTCACTTCTCAATCCTCCAAGCCAAGTCCCTCTAAAGTTCCCACGGTGAGGTCATTCGATAGAGCATGAAATATCTCCCAGTCCCTGCCAAGCCTAATCTCTCGCGAGTACCGTTTGACCTCACACTAAAACTCATTATTATTCTCGTTTCATCATTACAACCGTTATAGCTTACAGTCAACATAAACAGAAATACAGTATGACTAATACAACAAGCTAAAGTATGAGTTTCCACGCCAAGCTACCTCACTGAGTTTCCACACTTGAGTTGCCTCGATTTCTTAATCTCAAACACTGTTGCTAATTAAGGAATTATCCCTAATCTCAGGATTACCTTCAATACCCCCTCTACATTTGACCCTTCGTGGAGAGATTTGTTGGAACAAGAAATGTCTTCACAAAACTTCTCAATCCGATAAACCCTCTCTGCGTGAAAAATTCTGTCCTCCTCTATTAGAACTGTAGCCTTATAGTCTCTTGGAAAAAGTAAAATTCTCTCCGATGTACCTGAGCCGAAGCGCCATGAGTTATTGGGGCTTGGGCGAAGGGACATCGCCACTTTTTTCTCATGCGAGCCTCAACCATTTTAGCTTTATTATTTGAAATTCTCCCGAAAGGGCTACTAACCTTCTCAAATACTCGTTTGGACTTTTGGCAAGTGAAATTCTCCCTTGTAATGCTTCGTTATCTTCGAAAAAGAAGAAATTCTTCCCGATGTAACTGATTCGCGAATTAAACAACGTTTGGACTTGTGGGGAGGGGACATCGTAGCTTTTTTGAATCGTTGTGGTACTGCCTTCGTTGGGAGAATTGGATATGTCTAAAAACATTCTGGAGCGAAAAATCAAACTTGCTAGAGAAGGCAACCGCCCTCTTTTCCCCAAGCGTCACTTTATTAATGACATGGTGTTGTCTTTTCAACTGTCGAGACCCTTCCCGATGTGCGGCCCTCGCGCGTGCGATGGTGCGAAATTCAAAAGTCAGGTTTACAAACCTTTAAACGTCTCTTTTATTTCAAAAACCTTCTCTTTTCCTTCATCTTTTTCAAGCTCCCCGCTTTCTATAGAGAGAGAAATTATGTGCGAACTCTGTGCAAACTCCATTGCTGACCTATTCTTTACTCAATCTCCTCCCTCTTTCATCTTTTGCGCCACCACCTATGATTTTGCTCCTCCCCTTTTATTCTTATCCTTTCTTACCCAGCTATATCATTCATCACCACTCTATCATGTCTACTCTAAGTACTTCTAAGGTTGTCGCCATCGCCAATCATCCAGACTCCCCCTTCGCCACTTGTGGCACTGCTGCTGCCTCTAGCGCCGCTGCCCTGAATGGTACTCGTCAAGAGCAACTACGCTTCTATCGTCGGGCACCCATCTTTGATGAAGATGATAAATTTTGTGAGACATGAAAAACCTACCATTTCTCCTCCAAGTTCGACCCTTTACTGTTAGGTGATGAGGAAATGGATTCATCGAAGTGGGGCTATCTACCCCCAGAGGGGACTCTACATTTTTGTTTAGATCGCGGTGACTTACCCTATTCTCAAATTGACTTTAAAGTACCCGGGGGGTCACCAGCCCATTTCAGTGCCTGGCATACACTTATGCATAGCTCTCACACTGCTGCTCTTGAGAAGGTTGGGATTCATCGCGCATACTGGTTCGGGGAGTTCACCATCTCAAAGCATAATGAGGCACTATAAGTGCTAGTCTCTCGATGGAACATCATAACCCACACCTTCTTCGCTGCGTTGGGGGAGTTCACCGTTACACTGGAGGACGTCTGTGAACTCCTTGGGTTTGAACCTATGGGTGAGTTCGCCTACCATGATGAGGCTCTGGATGCCGAAGAGGCTGCTGATCGAGCTGAGTTGTATCGGATCTGCCGCGGTTGCACTGGTTCGTCTAATAAAGCCATGTTTACTCCCCTCATCAATAATTTTTTTGAAACTCAAACTGTGATGGTCGCGAATGTCGTAACGGGTCGAGGTTGAGGTACATCTCTTAAACTACCGGCCTACATACTTGTGTCTTTTTCACATTTTTTCCTAACTGGGAAGCCCAACAATCAACCCAGGAGGGACCTAATAAATATTTTCGTTCGTTTGGCTAGGGGGTTTAACCTTCCTCTGGCCACCATCGCCTTGGGGTCCCTCTACGCCTGGTTGGATCGAACCCACATTGACATGGAACGATCACTGTGCCGTTATAACTTGGCTAACTTCACCAACACCATTATTCTGATGGGTTTCCTTTACACCCGCTTTCCTACTATTGCCGCTAAGTCGGTTTCTCTACTCGTCAGCGAAGGTATCAAGCCCCCACGCCTCATATGTTTCCACAAAAAGCAAAGTCGAAAGGAGATAATGGAGGTTTTTGATCATGTAGACTCATTCGTGATGAGGCCATATAGTGAGTCTACCTTTGCCCATAGTTGGGGATTCTTTCCTTCTGCATCCATAACGGTGAAGTTCAGTCCGGTTGTAAAAGATCCCTCGCAAGCCGTAGTGTTTCTTTTCACCCCGAGGTTTCTCCCCTCCTACACTGAATGGGGATACACCTCAGAGCCTTACAACCCTGATAGATGCAGTAGGCAGTTTGGGTTCGATCAGGGGGACCCTCGACCTGTGTTCCAGGCCAACCACTCAAAGGCCACCTTTGCCAAAGCCTGCACCTTTTATACTGCAGCCGCGATGCTTGGTGTGATGTCTACCATCGATGGCTGCATCACCCTCCTTAGTTCCACAAGGAAGGGGGATGTATCCATCTCCTTTGACACCAAGTTCCATCTGAGGCAGTTGGAACAAATTCGTGAGTACATTCAGTCTCCCCCTTAATATCCCCTAGTACTTTCCTTCTCTTTTTCTGAACTAGGTCTTAAGGGGAAGTTCGTAATTAGGATTGAGTTTCCTTTGAGTATAACCATTAAAGAATCTCCCCAAGATTTACCCCCTTATTGCCCAATGATTCCCATTGCCATCCCAAAGTCCAAGGCCGCTGCAACCCCCAAACCATCTACCCCCTCGACCGAAGTTGCCACGGGAGAAGGGCCTTCTCAGCCACCTACTGAGAAGGCCAAGAAGTCCAAATCCAAGAAGTCTAAGGCCCAAGTTCAAACGCAAACTCCATTGGATGCCTTCTCGATTGCCTACGTTCCCCCTCCCATATCTCCAGAGATGGATGAGGTGCTGAGGAGACTAGTGCAAGCTGAAGTTGACACAATACATGTTGAGTTTCAACGGCGCGCTGTCACCATTCCTCCTCCGGGCACGTTTCCTACGATCGTGGTTGATCCCACGGAGCCAATGGAAAAAAGGAGAATAAGGATGAGGGTGTCAAAAACTGGTGGTGCAACGGGCTCCAGGAAGAAAATGCAGGGTACCAAGACCCAGAAGAGACAAACACTCGAGAAACCTCCATCACCAGTTCCCTCTGCCACTACCTTCTCGTCGCCTTCACCAGTAATTATACCTTCTCGTTCTCCCTATAGATCTGAGGTATGTGTGCATTCTTTATTTCTTATTCCTCTTTTCTTAAAGTGTGTTGCATCTGCCCATTTCTTAACAAGAAGTTGTTTTATTGCAGAGAGTTGAAGGAGAAAGGCCCTGTCCCCCCAGTCCCCCCTTAAGTCACTTCGTGGGGGGTATTGCGATGTTTCTCCAGTAGACACTACCCTTATCCGTTCCCCCTTGATAAGTCTGACCTACTCTCATCGTTTATCCTCACAACGGGCCCAAGAAGCTGTTACGGAGGCTGCCACCGTTGAGTCGGCTGAAATGCCTGGTCAACTAGAGGGAACTACTGTTGCCTCCTCTGAGTTATCATTGGAGCAAAAGGTGTCTCTTCCCCTTATTTTGGTTGAGGAGGGTGCCCCTCAGGTAAATTTCTTACCAAGTCTTGCATATTTTAGTTGTTCCCTTGTTTTGTTTTATCATATCTACCATATTGGGCCATTTTAGGTGGAAGTGGCGTCACTGATAGCTAACATTCTCCTTCCGCCTGCATTGACCAGACCCCTTACTACGGTTCCTATTTTTGGTGCCATAACGGGAGTAAATTAGATGCATTCCTACCCCTTATCCTTTTGTGTTTACTCCTTGCGTCTAACACTTGATTTTACATTTGCAGCTTTCTCCAAGTCCTTCTCCACCTTTTGCCCTTAGTGGTCTTTTCCCTTCTAGGGCCCAGGTTGGTGGTACTGCTTTCATTGGGGCATCTCTTAAAGATCCAACGTCTTCTTCTGATGATGCACCCATGTTAGATTTAGTACCTTACGTTGGCGAGGGAAGTTTGCCTACCGATGAAGCTTCTTCAGCTAAGGGACCCGTTGAAGCTGTTGAGGCAATGAGCCTGTCTACAACAGTTTCTACCATTATAACCCCTGTGATGACTCCCATTCTCGCTCCTACTGCTGCTGTGGTACTTTGCTAGTTTCTCTGTATTTCTCTGTTTCTCGAACTTCAACTGTGTTTGTGACTTCATAATGAAAACACTTGTTAAGTTTTTTTTTCCATAAATTCCACCTGTATTGGCTACTTAACAACGAAACACTTGTTAAGGTTTCTCATAAACTCCACCTATATCGGTGACTTAACAGCGAAAACACTTTTTAAGGTTTTTTCATAAACTCCACCTATATCGGTGACTTAACAACGAAAATACTTGTTAAGATTTTTTAAAAACTCCACCTATATCGGTGACTTAACAACGAAAGCACTTGTTAAGATTTTTCATAAACTCCACCTATATCGGTGACTTAACAACGAAAACACTTATTAAGATTTTTCAAAAACTCCCCCTATATCGGTGACTTAACAACGAAAGAACTTGTTAAGATTTTTCAAAAACTCCACCTATATCGATGATTTAACAACGAAAACACTTGTTAAGATTTTTTAAAAACTGCACCTATATCAGTGACTTAACAATGAAATAACTTGTTAAGATTTTTCATAAACTCCACCTACATCGGTGACTTAACAACGAAAACACTTGTTAAGATTTTCCAAAAACTCCACTTATATTAGTGACTTAATAACGAAAACACTTGTTAAGATTTTTCGAAAACTCCACCTATATCGGTGACTTAACAATTAAAACACTTGTTAAGATTTTTCCTTTTGTTTCCTCTAACTGTTCTCAGTTTGCTCGAGAGGATTATCCCCCAGTTCCTTCGCCTATTGCCTTGCCACATCGTGAACATGTCTCCTCCAAAGAATCTAGCCAAAATGATCAAGGTTCCACGATAGGTGCTGCTGCGGAGAGCGAATCTGGATGCGAGCTTCCTCTTCCGGACTTGGCTCCTCCCACCTTCTACCTGATGGTACTCCAACGTTGTCCCCAAATGTCTGCCAACCACCATTTGGCCATTGAGCAACTTGTGAGCTATCATCCTGAGACCTTCACGGTGGACTATTTAGGTTCAAACATCTTAGTTATGAGCTATAGGCTTCAGGGCATGGCCACCATCATTACTAAAATCGCCAATACTCTGACTATAAATGTTACCAGACCCCTCCTCAACCAATTCTTGGGTTATCTGAGGGAGTTGGGTCGTGACGAGTTCCGTTTTGACTAGCTCATTGCACATTTAAAGACTTTAAAGAACCAACAGTTGGACAGCCAGAGGGATCTCTTATGAAAACATCAGGAGAATAAGCAGACCGAGGAAGCCAAGTTGGTCGAGCGAGCACCTCTCCTTGAAACTATTGACAAAGAGGTGGGGTACCTCAAAGAAGCTTTACACGTAGTGAAGTAGAAATGAAAGAAACTCTTAATTGAGCGCACACAGGTGCAGATAAGTTTGGAGGTCTCTATTAACGCTCAACGGTCTTGCCAAACAACTTCTTCGGGCCTCCCTAGAGATTTTTTCTCTTCTCCAGATCTGGGGTTCCTACTTGGCGAATGAACTTGTATATGTATTTTTTCATGTAATTCTTTGGTGATAGCTCCCACTTTTGTAATGCCCCAAAGTTTATAAATGGAAAAAGATACTTACCTTCTTATGCCATCTATTTGTGTTATAACTATTTTCTTAGATTGTGAAGTGTGAAATTCTGTAATTCTTTCATCTCTTCTAGAGCCATAATAAAAATAACTTGCACACTCATCATAATAGAAATAAAGAACTTGTATATTCATAACTGCCAACTACATCTATGTTCAAACATAACTATCTACACATGATAAACTTTTAACCATTTATTGTTAATCTTGAATGGTTTATCTTCTTTTATTTTTGAAATTAAGCAATAACCTGAGTCATGTGACTCCTTTACGATGAAAGATCCCTCCCAATTCGCTGCACACTTAGGTAGAGGAAGCCCCTTAATGTGTTTCACTGCTGCCTTCAATACAAGGTCTCCCTCCACGAACTTCCTTGGTCTCATTAAGTTATCATATGCCCTGGAGAGTTATCATTTAAAAGTGTTGCATCGCGTTATCTCTGTGTTCATCCAACGCTTCTAACTGCACATGCCTACTCTGGGGGAGTATACTACTTCGCAAAGCATATCGAGCAGAGGGATAAATAAGAGAGAACGGTGTATACCCTGTAGGCTTCCTCGTAGTCACTCGATAGGCCCATAACATGGCTGGTATATTTTCATCCCACGCTCCTGGGAAATCCTCCATCATTTTAGCCAAGATATTAACCAAAGTTTTGTTAGTCGCTTAGGCTTGACCATTTCCCTTTGGGTATGCCACCGTCGAAGTGTGATGGATAATGGAGTATTTATCTGTTAGCATCATCACTGCTGTATTGACGAAAGGGGTTCCATTGTCTGGAAGGATAACCTTTGGGATCCCAAAACGGAAAATGATGTATTCTCTGATGAAGTTACTTACCACTCCTTCCATTTCTCTTCTCAGTCGTATCGCCTCAACCCACTTTGTGTAACACTTCGTTGCCACTAGTATCCATATCTTACCCCTCGAAGAATGGTGTATTGCCCCTACTAGGTCGAACGCCCAAGTGTGAAAAGGATAAGGCGTTGCTAGTGAGTGTAAGTCCACTGATGGGGCATGGATTATATTTCTATGAAGTTGGCAAGCCTTGAACTTTCGAATGACCTCAGCCGAATCTTTCTCCATCGTTGGCCAATAGTATCCCAAAGTAATCAAATGGTCATATAACTTGGCCCCTCCTATGGGAGTTGGATCATGTGCCTGCTTGAGGACCTCCGCTGCCTCTTTTCTCGTGATGCAATGCAATGGTCCATTGAAGTATCCCCTTCGATAAATCTTCCCTCCTGAACGTAGAATCTAGAGGCCCTTCGTCGGAGTCCCATAGCATCAATTTTCTCCATTGGGATAACTCCATCCTTAATGAAGTCGATGTAGGGTTGTCTCCAGTCAGGCTGAGCCTCCACGAAATGACATTCATTTTTCTCAAAGAATTATTGGCATTTGTCACACTTCCGCTGTAAATCGGTTGCATCCTTCTTCATGCTGGGCCAAAAATATCCCTCCCTTTGAATTCTTCTATAAAGGGGGATCTCATTTGTTTTGCAATGCTCTTCGTGTGTCTTCTTCAACCTCTGCCCTACTTCTTTTGGGCTGATGCATCTTGATAGCCATCCTCCAGCATTTCTAAAGTAAAGGTTTCCTCGGTTCATAAAGTACTTGTCCAATTCTTTGAGCCCTATCGTTCCTTCACTAGACTCCAATTGCCTCTTAATCTCTCCCCTTTATCCCCCTTCTTCTTCAATTGGTAGTATTGATTGTACCATCAAAGGATCTCTTCTTCGTTGAATCACAACGATAGTTGTATTTTTCCTCATGACAATTTTCTAGGCATAGGCGTCTGGGTGGAGGTTCATCGTTCTGGGATACCTCCTGATCTTGGTCCGATGGAACTGGCAAAGAATTCTCTATATGATTATTCTGTATGGTGTCAGGCTCATGTGTTTCAATGTTTATTCTCCATTCACTTGCTGAACCACTAAGTTTGAATCCCCCTTGATGCAAAGTGAACGGATCCCCCTTGGAAGAGCCTCTAGCAATCCCAACACCAATTCTTCATATTCTGCCTCGTTGTTAGAGCAAGGAAAATCTAGCTTGTAAGAAAGGCAAATCTCCTTCATTCCTTTTTAAAGAATAACCCCTGCTCCTCCTTTTTTTTTACCGATGACCCATCGAACTGCGTTGTCCAATACTCGTCCGTCGCATCTTAATGGTTGGCCTACAAATTGTCTCTTGGAATACTTCTTTGGGTGGCTCGAACATTCCTGAGTGGGATGATATCCAACAGATCAGCGTAGGCCTGGATTTTGGTCGTGCGAGGAGCCACACACTTCAAGTCATATTCAGATAGGATGAGGAACCACCTAACTTTCCTACCAATGAAAATCGTTATTTCTAGAAAATACTTAATAGGATCACATCTAGTTACAATATGAATTATAAAAGATAACATATAATGCCTGAGTTTTTGCGCTACAAAGACTAAGGCTAAACAATGCCTTTCTAAGCTACTGTATCTGTCTTCTGGCCCATGAATGATCCTGCTGAGGTAATAGACTGGTCGTTCTTGCCCATCGATCTCTTGTGCCAGCAAGTCTCCCACGGACCTCGTGGTGGATATGAGGTACAACTGCAATGATACTCCTGCCTTTGGGGGAACTATGGTCTGTGGTGAAATGAGCAGTTTCTTCTGCCCGTCAAGAGACTCCTGGTGAACCTCCTCCCATTTGAATTTCGTGTCCTTTCGCAACAGCTACATCAAGAGATGTGTTATTTAGGCCAATCCGGGCACAAATCTCTTAAGGTAGGAGACTTTACCGAGGAAACTCTTCAACTCCTTCTCCGTTCTTGGGCATGGCATTTCCAAGATCGCTCGCTATTTATCTTGGTCCATCCGCACCCTTCGTCGATCAACCACAAAGCGTGGTAATTTCCCACTTGTCACCCCAAAAACACATTTCAATCGATTCATCTTCAATTTATACTTCCTACAACATGAAAACCTTCCTGAAATCTCTCAGATGGGACTCTTCCCTTCTTGACTTGATGACCAAATCATCCACATAAAATTCCATAAACTTATGAAAAAAATCATGGAAAATCGCCATCATTATTCTCTTGTAAGTTTCCCTAGCATTCTTGAGTCCAAACGGCATCACCCTGTACATGAAGTTACCCAATGGGGTTTTGAATGTTGTCTTCTCTACATCTGAGAGGTCCATCTTGATTTGGTTGTACCCCACATACCCATCCATGAAGCTATACATCTCATGACCAGCCGTTGCATCTATCAAGCTATTAATGGATGGCAGAGGGAACTCATCTTTGGGGCAAGCTCTATTCAAATCTCTGAAGTCCACGCAGATCCTTATTTAGTTTTTGTCTTTTTTCCCCACCGGGACGATACTGATAGCTAGAGTGGGTGTTGTATCTGCGTGATGAACCCTGCCGTTAGTAAGCGTTGAACCTCTTCCTTGATCTTCAAATCTAGCTCAGGATTGTACGTCCCCGTTTCTTGTTTTACTGGAATGGCTGAAGGTATTACATTTATCTTATGGAAGCTTAATTCCTCATCCGGCCCCTCCATCTCTGTGTATTTCCACACAAAGACGTCTATAAACTCTCAAATTAACTCAACCAAGGCCTCTCGTTTCTCCTTACTGAGATCCTTCAAGATGAAGATGGGCCTCGAATCCTCTCCTTCCTTCGCTAGGTTTAATTGCTCTAACTCTTGTGCCGGGGGCCTCGGTTGATTTTCCATGTAATTCGATTCCTCGATGACTTCCTCTACAAATTCCTATAAGTCGGAATTGTCTATCACCATGCACTGTCCCCATTGATCTACCAAAAAGTATTCATATATCGGATCAACCTCATCATCAACTTCCTCGGTCGCCCGTTCATACCGTTATAATCAATACACCACCTTTCCCTCCTCGGTAACAACCTTCTTGCATTGTCTCTTGGGAGCTGTGACTACCTTCCTCTTGTTCTCTTTGGAAGCTTCGGCCACTCTTTCTCCTGAGAACCGGCTCAACACGCTTTATTGTTGGACCTTATGCTCCATCGAGTCCACCTTGGGACTCATTCTATCTTTGAGATGCTTCGAGATGCCTTGGGTCCGAGGGACCACCTCGTGAGCTTCTTCGGCTATTTCCCTTGTGCTTCTCGTAACCTCCTTCTTTTATTCATTCAAGGGCCCCATTCTTTCCCTGATCGAGGGAACTCATTCCCCTTCATTCTTCTGGTTAGGACCCGGATATGTTCCTCTAGTGTAAAACGTTGCATCCACCAAGTGGGCCTCCTCAATAGTGAATGGCCTCTTTGTAGCCCTAATAGTCACCTTTGTCCCCTTGACGTTCGCTTTGGCACATTGGTGGTATGTAGAAGGAACTAGCCCTTGGTTGTGCATCTACACCCTTCCTATTAGCAGATGATAGGAAGTCGCATTCTCTATTACATGGAACTTGATATGGGAACTCATATTTCCCATTACAATTCCAACGTTAACATATCCAATGGACTTGGAAGATTTGTTGTCATACCCTGAAATTAACAAGGGCATGGGAACCAACCTCTCTTCTGGAATATTGGCCGCGTGGAAGGAGTTGATCGACATGATATTGATGGAAGCTCCTCCATCCATAAGAGTCCTTGTGAATCCAACTCCGTTAACACTGGCAGTCACATATAATGGCCTATTATGAGGGAACCTTACAGCCCTATCTGCATCGCTGAAGGTTACTTTTGACATAAACCTTCTCACCAACCTGTCTATAGGTCCCTTCCATCTCAGCGAAGGGACTGTGTTCTTCCTCGCAATATCGCGTATTACTTGGGTTATCTCCAACCTACTTTCCTTTGGTATCCTCACTTGGTCGAAGAACCAAGTGAACTTCGGGGACTTTGAAATTGCACAGTATTCTAGAACTGGGCGTACTTCCTCACCTCTAACACCGTATACCTCTTCCACATCCTTGGCGCTTGCTTCATCACAAGCCAACACTATGTTATCCATTCCCCTCGTGCAATCTTCCAGAGCCTCTTCGTACTCTTCTTGCTTCGCTGGCGACTCTTTTTCCCCTCTCTCGACCTCTTCATCATAGGCCACCACGAGATTGGCTCCATGTGCTGGCAAGGGGTTGTTGTTTACGTTATGTGGAGGGATTTGCAATGTCCCTGCCTTCACGTACTTGTTAATTATTCTTCTCAGTGTGAAACAGCTCTCGATTGGATGTTGGATCCTTCGATAAACCTGGCAGTACTTTGGATCCGCCTTTATTGCTACATCGGGCTCCCCAGCGGAAATGTCTTTTGGCTCATAGATCGTTTCCCCTTGGACCATCGCATTATAACAGCTGACAGCTTCTTCCATTGTGCAAGGCAATAGTGGTGGGTCCTCCCTGTCTCTTCTGAACTTCCTCTTATTATCCTTCTTCGGTGCTTTACCCCTATCTCCCCCTTCGACGTACCCTACCCGTGGGGTCTGAGACCTTTCCCCTGCGGGTTGCATCGGTTGCCTAAACATCATGGGCACCACCACTGAATTGGGCCGCACCACTAAGGAGATATTTCTCGTTGCCTTTAGGAACGCCGTAAAAGTCCCCTCGCGCGTCTCATTGATAAGATGAATGATGTACTCAGGAAGCAGCCCCTCAGCGCAGATCTACAACAACTTTAATTCTTTCGCCTCCTCCCTCACGTCGAGGGATCTTTCCCTGAACCTTCGAACATAGGCCACCACTTCTTCCCTAGGTCGTTTCTTCTCCCTATCCAGCTGGGTCAAAGTAAACTCATCTTCTGCCAGAAAGAAATTCTGGACAAACAACATATGCATCTCTTTCCATGTAAAAACGTTGTTAGGAGTCAAATGGGAGTACTAGGTGTATGCTTTATCGGTTAAGGATTTGGAAAATTCGCTCAACCTAAGCTTCTTGTTATTTCAATGCGCTCCCAAGTGTTCAACAAAGTGCTTAATATGCTCCTTCGGGTTCCCACCCTTCCCTGTATATTTTCAAAGATATGAGGAATATAGTCCTTTGGATAGGGCTCATCATTGTATGCCTGAGGATATGGTGTTCGAAAGTCATCATAAATCGAAGCTATCTCACCAGCAGATTGTGAGGAGACCTACAGGAACTTCAACATCTCTTTTCTCATTTTCTCCAGGGGTGATGCTACTTTAGTAACAACCAACGGGACCATAGGCTGAGTACCCATTGCAGCTGGAACAATCATCACAGTTGGGGCCATTGAATCTCCTGAGGTTCCCATGACTGGATTCACAACAGAGGGTACGCTTGCCGGGATTATTCCCACCCCACCTACACCTGGTGGGGTCGTTGGGGTTGTCCCTGGTGTTACAAAGGCATTGGTTTCCAATCCTCCCAGCATCGTTGAAGCTACCGGAGTTTGCAAAAACTCATAAAACTTACTCATGAGGAGTGCCACCTGAATGGGTCCCAGTCCTGCACTCGTGGACCCTTGTGTCACCCCTGGAATGCATGTCATTGCCTGAACAGGAGGTACCTCTATTCGAGGAACCCCATCCCTTAGAGCCTCCAGTTCTCTCGCATCCTGTTCCTCATTATGGTGGATGTCATCAAACATGAACCTTCGAGTAGAATTATCTTGCACCATACTCTTTAATTAGAACAATGCCTCCCTAGTAGAGTCGCCAAATGTAGGAGGGTACTTTAGATTATAAATGGAGGCGTAACCTCTTTGAAGTATGGTGATGATAAGGTAATTAGACAAAACCTTGGATTAGTGATAAAACACCCAAACACAAACTCAATGAAGATAAGACTCTGTCTAAACTCACAAATCTCTCGTGTATAACTCAGGAGATAGTAATGAACTTGGAAGTAACTTAGCTAGAAGGAGAGAGAAGTAAGAACCCCAGATACACCTTGGTAGGCAGGTATAAACACACCAAACACCCTCAAGAATCTCTGTCAAGTATTAAACGCTTCGTAATAAATAACAATGGTGAGTGAGTAAACTCTCTGGTTTTGCAATAATTCTCTCTGATGTGTATTCTCTCTAGCCATAACTCCTGGGCTCTTAGAAGATCATATATCCCTCTCCTCAAGGGTCGTAGGGGTCCTTAAATAGCCCCCACACCATCCCCGAGGCAACTCGGTCATTAAAGACTATGAAAGACATCCCTCATACTTTATGTCACAACATTAAATACCTGATGCACTAGTTGTCCCTACGTCATAAACATTAAATGCCAAACATGCGTTTTGCCTAACCACTGTGTGTCAGGGGGCTGTTGTCGCAGAGGTGGATCATTAACTACCTAATAGCCCCAAATACTACGGTGGTTTACTCAAGTGTAAGTCTAACATTGTTTATCTGGCTAGTGACATCACTTACAGTAGATGTGACATTAAATAGAGGGTTGTTTGGCTCACAACTCAACGCACGATGGAACTCCAAGCTGATCCGCCCGAGGTTCCATAGTAAGGGTCCTTTGGTGTTTTACCAAGTGTATCTAAGATGGTCAGAACAAGCCCCAACGGTGCCTCACTTCTCAATCCTCCAAACCAAGTCCCTATAAAGTTCCCACGGTGAGGTCATTCGATAGAGCATGAAAGCTCTCCCAGGCCCTGCCAAGCCTAGTCTCTCACGAGTACCGTCTGACCTCACACTAAAACTCATTATTATTCTCGTTTCATCATTACAACCGTTATAGCTTACAGTCAACATAAGCAGAAATACAATATGACTAATACAACAAGCTAAAGTATGAGTTGCCACGCCAAGATGCCTCGCTGAGTTTCCATACTTTAGATGCCTCGGTTGCTTAATCTCAAACATTGTTGCTAATTAGGTAATTATCCCTAATCTCAGCATTACCTTCAATCCCCCCCCCCCTCTACATTTTCCCCTTCGTGGAGAGATTTGTTGGAACAAGAAATGTCTTCACAAAACTTCCTAATCCGATTAACCCTCTCTGCGTGAAAAATTTGAGCCTCCTCTATTCGTTAGAACCGTAGCCTTATAGTCTCTTGGAAAACGTAAAATTCTCCCCGATGTACCTGAGCCGAAGCGTCATGACTTATTGGGGCTTGGGCGAAGGGACATCGCCACTTTTTTCTCATACTGAGCCTCCACCGTTCTAGCTTTATTATTTGAAATTCTCTCGAAAGGCCTACTAACCTTCTCAAATACTCATTTGGACTTTTGGCAAGTGAAATTGTCCCTTGTAATGCTTCGTTATCTTCGACAAAGCATAAATTCTCCCCGATGTAACTGATTCGCAAATTAAACAATGTTTGGATTTGTGGGGTGGGGACATCGTAGCTTTTTTGAATCATTGTGGTACTGCCTTCGTTGGGAGAATTGGATATGTCTGAAAAAAATTATGGCGCCAAAACTCAAACTTGCTAGAGAAGGCAACCGCCCTCTTTTCCCCAAGCGTCACTTCATTAATGATGTGGCGCTGTCTTTTCAATTGTCGAGACCCTTCCCAATGTGCCACGTGTTCATTTGAAATGATTATAGGCGGCCCTCGCGCGTGCGATGGCAGGAAACTCAAAAGTCAGGTTTACAAACCTTTAAACGTCTCTTTTATTTCAAAACCCTTCTCTTTTCCTTCATCTTCTTCAAGATCCCCGCTTTCTGTAGAGAGATAAATTATGTGCGAACTCTGTGCAAACTCCATTGTTGCCCCATTCTTTACTCAGTCTCCTGCCTCTTTCATCTTTTGCACCACCACCTATGGTTGTGCTCCTCCCCTTTTGTTCTTAACCCTTCTTACCCAGCTATATCATTCATCACCACTCTATCATGTCTTCTCCAAGTAATTCTAAGGTTACCGCCACCGCCACTCAGCCAGACTCCCCCTTCGCCACTTCTGGCGCTGCTGCTGCCCCTAGCGCCGCTGCCCTGAATGCTACTCGTCAAGAGAAACTACGCTTATATCGCCGGGCACCCATCTTTGACGAATATGATAAATTTTCTACGGCATGAAAGACCTGCCATTTCTCCTCCAACTTCGACCCTTTACTGTTGGGTGATGAGGAAATGGATTCATCAAAGTGGGGCTATCTACCCCCAGAGGGGACTCTGCATTTTCGTTTAGATCGTGGTGACTTCCCCTATTCTCAAATTGACTTCGAAGCACTCGGGGGGTCACCATCCCATCCAAGTGGCATATTTGAAGCTAACAGACCTCCACGACCGACTAAGTTAAGCAGTAGTGTATATGAGGGGTTTCTTGTTGGATTTCTCTTGCGAGACGCTCCACACACAAACCTTAACGACGTCGGGAGTGGAGAGATGTTACATGATGCGAGGATGTTGGTTTTATTGATAGGTCGTATAGTGTGGAGGAAACACTATAGACTGAGGGCCGCATGATAATGGTTTAAATATAGAAATATAAGTGTTATGGAGAAGCACTGAAATGTTTCTCTCACCGTAGGTATGTGGGTGAGGCAAGGTAAAAGAGAATTGATTAAAGCTTATAGCCACGCCTTGAATAGAAGGAAAAATTGGAGGTAGTATGTTCTGGGTGTGATGTTCGTAACATATTTAGAGAGAGTAGGCGCCTCGATTAGTTAGATTTTCCTTTTCACCAAGGTGGAAGGATAGTGTGGTAGAAGTACGTTAGTAGGTTAGCGAGGTAGGATTTAGGACGTCCCGCTGGTGTTCCTTAGGTCATTATATCTCGATGATCGACGATGCGAGAGAGTAGTGTAACGGGAGGGTTCCTTATTTGGATTTTGATCTGCGCGACATGGGTAGGAAATGACATAGATCGTATGATTACTAGGGAGTAAGGCCAGAAGGGCTAGTTGTGCCGATATGAGAAGGATTGGATTTCCATATATAGGAAGTTTGAATTTTGAATATTTCGGGTTAGGATTACCTAGGTGTCAGTACCAGGCCGAAGAAGGAAGACCCATCTTAGTGAAAGTGTTACGTGTGTGACGTTTTCAAGGGTTGTGCAAATAGGCACGGGTTAAAAAGGTGTATGGGCACCTTGGTAAGTTGATTGTATATATCTCCTGAGGTAGAATAGGCGTATTATATAAGCTGAAGGTTATGCTGCGAGGCAGTTCTCAATGGATTTGAAATGTATTGGATGGATTGTCGCAGAAGGCACGCGATAATCTAATTGTATGGGTGCAACAAGAGTTTTCACACACTCAAGCTAAGCGAGAAGACTCACGGGAGTAGCCAAGTGCTAGGGAAGTTTCCCTTTTTTAGGGAAATTCGAAGTCTAGATAGAGATAAGTGGACGCTCGGAGTAACGAATCCGCAATAAGGATCAATAAGTTAGAGCGACGATTATAGGCTCGTTACGTGCGATTACATAAGCACTAGATGAGACCTTACTACTGAAGTAGCGTTGTAGCATATAGAGATATAGATAAGCTTGTGGTTAAGCTAGTGCATAAGGGCATACGCCTTCAGATAGGTAGGATATAGTAGGGGACCATTGTATTAGAACCTTTCGACTTTGGAATACTAGGACGTAGTGTAATTAGCGATCCTAGTACGTTGGTGGTGCAGGTTATATTCGAATTTCGAGGGCTAAATTCCGTTGTAAGAGGGGAGTATGTAACACCCTGCACTTTTAGGGATTATTAAATTTCATTAGTGGGTGTAATTTGGAGACTAAGGGAAATCTTGTGAATAGTGATTTTGGGATATATGGATAATTGATTATTACTGTGTAATACCCCATATTTTTATGGCTTTTAAATTTAGGGATTTATTAAATTTAATTGAGATAGATTAATTTAATATTAATCCGAAAATTTGTTTTAAATATTTACTAGCGTGACGAGCGTTAGTAATTATTGGAAAATTGTTGATTTGTTAAATATTACTTATTGAGTAGAGTAATATGTAGAATTGAATTTATTAAAATTGTCACGAGGGAATAATATGGCAATTATGGAAAGTAAGTCAGGACGAGCCTGTGTCGTGTCAGGACTAAATTATTATTATTATTATAAGTGAATAAATCATAAATCGTTTGTATGGTCATTTCGAGTGCGCCAACATGTCCGGAAGGGTCGAGATAGTCATAAAAGTGTAACCGGGGGTTTAGTTTGGGTCTCGGGGCATTTTTAGGCCTAATTGGCATCCCGGGAGGGTATAATAGTCATTTTTTATTTTTGGGTAATTAAACCAACGAATTTCCCTAAGATATATCAGCCATTTGAGTTAGGCTTTTAGGGTTAACAATCACAGAACCTAAGAACGACCACTAAAGAAGAAGGTAGGAAGCTTTCTAAACAATCCAAGGCCAAGAACACATCCGTTTGCACCGCCGCCACCACCAAAACGTAGATCGCACGACGAGGAACGCAACCATACCTTTTTTATCCACAAATCAGAACCTTGAATTCCAGGTAAGTATCTATCTTTCTTTTTTTTAGTTAATGTCTCACCTATGTTAGTTTAGGATTCTTCAGAACATGTTTTATGGAAGAAATTGATAATTTAGAGACTTAAAATCGCATGTTTCAGAGAAACTAAATATATTTTGGACATACTCTTCATATGTAGAGGATTATCAACGATTTGGTATGGATTTAGAGGCAAGAAATCTAGAAAAGAATTAGAAGAATGAATGTTTCATGAAAAATTAGGGTTCTTGATAATTATGGTAAATCAACCCATAAATTCAATGCCTTTGATGAATTTGGACATGTTTCATGTAGGAAATCATGTATATAAGTATATTTAACTATTAGAAATGTTGTTTAGGAGTTTGGGAATCGATAATGGCATTTTGGAGTAATTTGGAAGATGAAACCCATAGGCTGAAACTGCAGTTTCTGGGCAAGAACTGCTTGATCGATCGATCGATCCCCTTTTCTCGATCGATCGATCGATCCCTCCTGGAAAACAACATATTTTTCTCCTTTTTATTTTATCTCGTTAAAATACGTAGGAACCCTTGATTATTATTGCTAGAGCATAATGGGTTATAAAGAAGACAAGTAGGGTCTAGGCAGACTCCGTTGAGAGAAATTTAATGTGGGATGAAATTATGGGTTAACGGGGAGTTATTCATAGATAGGAAATTGTGGGTACGTTTACTAAAAGATTGAGACTCCTAAAGGATTTAGACCCGAAGGTAAGTGAGAGCATACCTACTGAAATTATACTTAGTGAGATAGAATACTTCAAGAGATGAGAAGTAAGTATGAAATAAATTATATATGAGAATAAAAGAGACGAATCCGTTATTCGAGATAATTGAGTAATATGTGCTAAGAACGAATAATTATAATTATGGGTCGTGGGCGCACCTAATTTAGAAAATGTGAATATATATATATATATATATATATATATATATATATATATATATGGCTGTGTGATTGTGCATATATTATGTATCTGTGTAAAAATCATACCCGCGCTACTTGTTATCATGGAGGTTGCCGCATCGGGACAGTCTTATCTCGATTAGACCTTTATGGGGGATATTGACTTGTACCCAAGAACTTAGGATTCCTTGATACAGGCGATCTGAGTGATAGTCAGATGTTCCTAAGAGACATGAGGGTAGGTGCTGACCTCTTAGTGACTTGGAACTATGCTTTGCCTCCATTTATATGTGTGTTGTGTTAATACAGTGCGAGAGTGATTCTGAACTAGTATTTCCCTTAGTACGAGTGATACGGGGACTTGATAGCAGAGTATGACAGCACCATAGATTTTATGTAGGTGCCGTTAGTATATATATTATATATGCGACTAATATATACCTATATATATATATAGGAACTTTCTACTGTGCGTATAAGTAGATAAGTAATGAATAAATGCTTCAACTTTATTATAAGTGTTCGGGAACTTTATAACGGTAATGAGTTATTCTAAATAACGTAAGAAATCTTGAAAAGATTGATTTCCTAAAGTAAATATCATCACCTTTTTTCATGTGATAAAACCTTAAGGAGAATGAGTCAGAGAAACTTATGAGATTTATTAGTACGGTAGGCGTGCACACTAGATGAGAGGTGAGAATTCGTAAGAGAGTGTCGCATACTAACGTGGTTGTTGCATTAGCCGGTAAGCATTTTAAATACTTGCTAAACTATTTTTAAAACTGTTTTACACTCGGGCTCTTACCCATTTCCTGTCTTTTTCTCTCTCTTGTATATATATATGTATGTATTATACGTGCCCAGCCATAGGGGCATCATACATAGGTTCTTTGGATTGGACGCGCTGCAGTTGATGTGGGAGTTGCAGGTCGTTGCTTTAGACGACCTCTTCATTGATTATATTCTTGTTTTAGTTCTGCTTAGTTAGGTCATGTGTTTCCCATTTCCCTATTCAGTTTGGATTTGTCAGAGATTTACGTTTGTTTATATTCCCAGAATTCTGTATTCCTTGGGAGTTAACTTTTGTCAGGATGATTTCATTTATGGTTATTTGACATGGTTTGGGTAATCTAGATGGATTAATAATTTTATGTTGATTGCTAGTCGTAGAACTTATGTGATTCTTAGACTGTGGATTATTTAAAAAGGTTTTCAAGTTGAAATTTAAAAATGGAAATAAGACTTTAAATTGTTTTGACACTTAGCTTAATTATTTAGGGTGTTTAATTTGGAAATTTTATTTTGCGACAGTGATGCTAAGAATGAACAAACCGTTCACCTTGATTTTAATCTAATAAAGGATTGATCACCAGGTATTTAATTAGGCGGGGTGTTACCGGTGGTATCAGAGCATCAATTTCTAGTATCCTTTAGGATCTCTGTGGCTTATTATGCTTCCAGCGTTGCTTTGTTTGATATAGAGCCCTATGTTTAGGATTATTAATTTCTATGGTGAAATTTTGTTCTCCTGCTATAACGTATGTACATTAGTGAATCTTATTTGCGTTTGGACGTGTTCGAACAATGAAATATGGCAGGAAATGGCCGTTGGGCGGACAGTAGGAGGCAAGGCTTAATTTAGGTTGTAGAGCATATTGGAGGATGATGACCATAGTTAAGGTCAGCCTTTTATGGCACGAGAATCCTGGACTGTAAAGATGTTTAGGGCGCAGCCTATGATTTCCAAGTGCTTCTATAGTCGAAAAAGGTGAAAGAGTGGACTCAACCAACGTGGTACGACGGGGAAAAAGTCAGACAAAACATTGAGGAAAACTGTCACTGGAAATTCTAAAAATGAGAAAATTGTGTGTGTTAGCCAAAGGAGGTAAAATATCCAATGGTTTGGACATATGAATAAGTGTGGCTAACTGAAAGTGAAAATTTGGAGAAAGCTTTCCTTGGTCTTGTCCAAACGAAGTTATAATGGTGGGAGTCAACCACCACTTTTAGAAGTGGAATGATACGCCTATAAAAGGATCTTAGGTATAGTTTGACCGCATATTCCTTTATCAGATGTGTAGGATAAAATGTGAATATTTTTCTGAACTCATCCTCCATTTTTGAATATGAATCTAAACCGTTAGCTAATCTCGTATCGGAGGATGTAGATACAAATGGAGGAGATGACTCTAAGTGGGAGATTGACTCGTAAATATAGTTAATAACACTTAAAAGTGAATTCTGATGGACGGTCGATTCAGAGGTTGACAATGTCGTACTTTGACAATGGAGATGATAATGATTCTTTGTGTGGGAAGCTAAAAAATCGAAGAATTTATCCAAGAATAAGACTGCATGCAACGGTGGTAGTGTAGCACACAAGAGGGTGGGGATACACGTCAGGGGACCCATTTAAATGATTCGGATAGATGAATTCTTACCAAGCGATGGTGAATTCAGTAAGGACTATTATATCCAGTAGAATGTTCTTTAGGGCCAACAAGGCTAGGGGAACAACAGGGGTAGCCTTCAGGAACCGAGCCTACCAAAGTCTGAGAGAAGGACAATCCTAATATGGTTAGTATGGCAGGTGATAAGTGGATTGTGTGTAGAGGTATTTTGTGGAGAGTGAAATCTCATGCGTTAATGTTTTCCCGAAGTGAATAAAGGGACAAGAGTAGGATGCCTAGTAAAGGACAATGATTAAAGTAGTTTTTGTTTTGGTTTGGACAGGCGTGTTACGTCCGGGGACCATTTGTGCAGTCAAGACGATTGGTAAGGTTGAAGTATGAGCTTTATCCTCGGACGATGAGGCGTGTTTTATGTGACACGAGTGAGTCACTATATTTTGTTCATTTCTAGATTAGCATGTGAAAAGAGTTAGTGCGTATAACTATAAACGTTATTATTATGTTAATATTTTCCCTAGTGTAGCGGGATTATCCTTAGTGCTATTCACGGAGGATGAATGGGTGTATTAATGGTGTTATATACTTTATTGAGATTACTCGTTTTAGTGATGGGGTATACGAGTATGATATTATCTTTCTTACAACTTTATAGTAATGGTTAGTACAATAGTAGGCAGTTATTGCAAGGCTATCGGAGTAATTGCCTTAGTGCAGCATGTTCTGTTCTGGCGAGGCCTCACCTACGAGAGGGCCGGACTCGCACTTATATTTTCTATTTTAGAGATTTCGAAGGGGATAGTGGTCTCGAGATATTCGATCTCGATGTGTGTAGGGACTTTATTGTTATGATTCAGTATGTATTTAGTCTACTGTTGAGAGAAAAGATTTAACTTATTATTATGTTTAGCGCTCAAGACTTGGTGATAGGAAGAGCGCATTAATATATCTATCCTTTAGAGATGTGGGAGTTAAGAGTTGTACCCATATGTTTGGGGACAGGATTTCGAGAACCTCGATTGTATGTATTCGAGATTTATGGAATGTGATTACCACCAATACTAAATGATTGTATACTTGGAGAAATGTTCTTTGTTAAGTGTAATTACGAGAGGAGATGTAACGTTTCTATCAAGAGACGGAATATAGGAGTACATGTTATGGACGAAGGGCCTAACGGATTTCGATAATCGACAATGCTAGGTAGTAGTGTATCAGGGGGGTTCCTTGTTTGGATTTCGCTTTGCGAGACATCCCACACATGAAACTTAGCGTAAGGTTGGAAGTAGGAAGATGTTTGGTCATGAGTCTATGAGTTTGGTACCTCGGTCGTTGTAGGAGCAGGTAATTATATCTGTAAGTTGGAAGTTAAATTATGATTTAAGGCCAGTGGAGCCGGTGGTGTGGTAAGAAAGCATTGAAATTTTTTCTTTATCACCACGAGTTAAGGGGTGGAACGATGATAATGAGGATTTAAATTTTCGATTTCTAGGGTGATTGAGAGTACCCAAGTGTTGTAATCACGTGCGAGCACAAGGAAAAGAAAGAATTGGGTGTTATGTGTGAAGCATATGTGATGCTGACACTAGTATGCACGGTTTACAGGGTGTGTGGGCATCCTGGTTAGCTGATGTTAGAATCGTCCGAGTTGAAGGGACGTGGGAATAGACGTGTGGAATAAATGTTTATGGGACTAACATAACGAAGTGGAAGCGGTAGAGTGGATTGAGCGTCGTGTGAAAGACGATAAATCCATATATATGTGTGCGATCAGATTAGCACACCGAATCTGGTTGGAAGGCTGTGGGAAGCCATTTAAAAAGGGGTATTCCTTGAGAAGGGTAAAATTTAACTATATAGATAACACTCGGAGCGGAGTTGTAATTAGTCAAATGTTGAGAGCGAGTTGCACATACAAAGAGTGATGATGTTAATATGGTATAAAAGGTCTGGAAGTGCCCATCGTGGAGAAATGTGTATGGGTCGGAACTTTCAGTATACGCCAAGGAAAGAAGGGGATTATTAAGTGTCACTTAATGTGAGACATTACAAGTAGAAGTCAATGTCGAGCGGGACATAGTGAGTAGTCTCCGCGGGCACTACTCATAAATAGAAATCAATTGGAATAAGAGGCTTAACCAGAGAATTTTGTGGCTACCGACGATTCCTATAATGGAAGAGGCCAGTAAAGTCGGTGAAGTTTCTTTCATGGGTTTCCAACGTCAAGGAAAGATCAAGGGTTCATTCGAACATGTGGAACAAGTCGCCCAAGAAGGAAGTGATTGATATCCCTTTGGGGTGATTTACAATATTAACTAGTGTGCCCCAGTCTTCCTTTGAAAGAAAGGATCATGTCGGCACGTGGTCCTACACAGTATTTTTCTGAATTAGTATGAGATTTTTGAATCCCACCTTCAATATGGGATTTTAGGAAGCAACGAAGATATCGTTTCGTTTTGAGCAGGTTGTATCACCCATATTCCGGGGAGTAGGTGAGCAGTGATTAACCATTAGTGGAGCAGTGTGAAAGTAATTTTGGATTCACTGTGATCGTTTCTCTTCCACAACGGTTATAGCTAGCAAGTGGAGTATAGTACCATAATTGGGGGAGGATATTACCTAATGGTAGGGTTCTGTGGGAGCACTCGTACCTATTTATTGTGAACAAGGTGCTTTTTGAGGTTTTGGTGTGGAAAAACCTTAACTTTTCTCACTCTGATTGTTAAGAGATGGGCGGATAATCAGAATTTTGGATTGGTCGAGTTAGAGTCTGATGACTATGGTGGAATTACTACGACTGTTTTAGGCGAACAAGAGTGGTTAGAAGTTCATATGCTTTCTCTCAGAATGGGAGTTTTGTGTTTAGATATATATGAGTAGTTGTCATGTAGTGAGGTGCGGCCTCTTAATGATATTGAAATAATGGGAGTCAATGATATATAGCCTCGTCTTATGCGAATGTTCTTGGATAGAAGCACAATGTGAAGTGTCGTTAATGAGAGTGTTAAACATTGAGCTCCATACTATGTAGATAGTTTGCGTACTGATAAGGTATCCAGAATTGTGTTACCAGATAGGCCTTATTTTCGGAATTTCAGGACGAAATTCAATTATTAGGGTGGAAGTATGTAATACCCCATATTTTTATGTCTTTTAAATTTAGGGATTTATTAAATTTAATTGAGATAGATTAATTTAATATTAATTCGAAAATTTGTTTTAAATATTTACTAACATGACGAGAGTTAGTAATTATTGGAAAATTGTTGATTTGTTAAATATTACTTATTGAGTAGAGTAATCTGTAGAATTGAATTTATTAAAATTATCACTAGGGAATAATATGACAATTATAGAAATTAAGTCAGGATGTGCATATGTCGTGTCGGGACTAAATTATTATTACTATAAGTGAATAAATTATAAGTCGTCCGTATGGTCATTTCGACTGTGCCAGCATGTCCGGAAGGGACGAGATAGTCATAAAAGTATACCCGGGAGTTTAGTTTCGGTCTCGGGGAGTTTTTAGACCTGATTGGCATCCCATGAGGGTATAATAGTCATTTTGTATTTTTGGGTAATTAAACCCACAAATTTCCCTAAGATATATCAGCCATTTGAGTTAGGATTTTGGGTTAACAGTCACAGAAGCTAAGAACGGACATTACAGAAGAAGGTAGGAAGCTTTCCAAGCAATCCAAGGTCAAGAACTCATTCGTTTGCACTGCCACCACCACCAAAACGTAGATGGCACGATGAGGAACGCAACCATACCTTTTTCATCCACAAATCAGAACCTTGAATTCCAGGGAAGTATCTATCTTGCTTTATTTTTAGTTAATGTCTAACCCATGCTATTTTAGGATTCTGAAGAACATGTTTTATGGAAGAAATTAATAATTTAGAGACTTAAAATCGCATGTTTTAGAGAAACTAAATATATTCTAAACATGCCCATTATATGTAGAGGATTATCCCTGAATTGGTACGGATTTAGAAGCAAGAAATCTGGAAAAGAATTAGAAGAATGAATGTGTCATGAAAAATTAGGGTTCTTGATAATTATGTTAAATTATCCCATAAATTCAATGCCTTTGATGAATTTCTACAAGTTTCACGTAGGAAATCAGGTATATAGGCATATGTAACTATTATAAATGTTGTTTGGGAGTTTGGGAATTGATAATGGCGTTTTGAAGTAATTTGGAAGATGAAACCCGTACGCTGAAACTGCAGTTTCTGGGCAAGAACTTATTCATCGATCGATCGACCAAGAACATCGATCGATCGATGATCGATCGATCGACCCCCTTCCCTCGATCGATAGCCCCTCCTAGAAAATAGCATATTTTTCTCCTTTTTGTTTATTCCCGTTAAAATATGTAGGAACCCTTGATTATTATTTTTAGCGCATAATGGGTTATAAAGAAGACCAGTAGGGTCTAGGTAGACTCCATTGGGAGAAATTTAATGTGTGATGAAATTTTGGGTTAACGGGAAGTTACTCACACATAGGAAATTGTGCGTATGTTTACTAAAAGATTGAGACTCGTAAAGGATTTAGACCCAAAGGTAAGTGAGAGCATAATTACTGAAATTATACTTAGTGAGATAGAATACTTCGAGAGATGAGAAGAAAGTATGGAATAAATTATATATGAGAATAAAAGAGACGAATCTGTTAATTGAGTAATATGTGCTAAGAACGGATAATTATAATTATGGGTCGTGGGTGCACCTAATTTCAAAACTGTTATATATGTATATATATATATATATATATGTATATATATATATATGTGTGTGTGTGTGTGTGTGGCTGTGTGATTGTGCATATATTATGCATCTGTGTAAAAATCATACCCGCGCTACTTGCTATCACGGAGGTTGCCGCGCCGAGACATTCTTATCTCGATTGGACCTTTATGGGGGATATTGACTCGTACCCAAGAACATAAGATTCCTTGATACAGGCTATCTGAGTGATAGTCAGCTGGTCCTAAGAGATTTGAGGGTATGTACTGACCTCTTAGTGACTTGAAACTATGCTTCGCCTCCATTTGTATGTGTTTTGTGTTAATGGAGTTCGAGAGTGAATCCGAACTAGTATTTTCCTTAGTACGAGTGATACGAGGACTTGATAACAGAGTATGCCAGTACCATATATTTCGTGTGGGGTGCCGTTAGTATATATATTATATGTGTGACTAATATATATACGTATATCTATAGGGTAACTTTCTATTGTGCGTATAAGTAGATAAGTAATGAAAAAATGCTTCAACTTTATTATAAGTGTTTGGGAACTTTATAACAGTAATGAGTTATTCTAAATAACGTAAGAAATCTTGAAGAGATTGATTTCCTAAAGTAAATATCAAAACCTTGATTTTCACGTGATAAAACCTTATGGAGAATGAGTTAGAGAAACTTATGATATTTATTAGTACGGTAGGCGTGCACACTAGATGAGAGGTGAGAATTCGCAAGAGAGAGTCGCATACTAACATGGTTGTTGCATTAGCCAGTAAGCATTTTAAATACTTGCTAAACTATTTTTAAAACTGTTTTACACTCGGGCTCTGACCCGTTTCCTATCTTTTTCTCTCTCTTGTATATATATATGTATGTATTATAGGTGCCCAGCTGCAAGGGCGTCATGCATAGGTTCTCTGGATTGGACGCGCTGCAGCTGATGTGGGAGTTGCAGGCGGCTTTCAACGACCTCTTCATTGATTATATTCTTGTTTTAGTTCTTCTTAGTTAGGGGATGTGTTGCCCGTTTCCCTATTTAGTTTGGATTTGTCAGAGATATACGTTTGTTTATATTTCCAGTATTTAGTATTCCTTGGGAGTTAACTTTTGATGATTTTATGTGTGACTATTTGACTTGGTTTCGTTAATCTATATGGATTAATTCTTTTGTGTTGATTGCTAGCCGTAGCACTTATGTGATTCTTAGACTGTGGATTATTTAAAAAGGTTTTCAAGTTGAAATTTAAAAATGGAAATAAGACTTTAAATTGTTTTGACACTTAGCTTAATTATTTAGGGTGTTTAATTTGGAAATTTTATTTTGTGACAGTGATGCTAAGAATGAACCAACCGTTCACCTTGATTTTAATCTAATAAAGGACTGATCACCCGTTATTTAATTAGGCGGGGTGTTACATACTGGTGTGTGTTTCATTTACGTTTAAGACTAAGTAAATGAGTCGAAATATTTTAATTACATGTCACAATTGGATAAAGCGACAAAGAATGATATTTTAATGGAAAAACCCACACTAAGTTTTGTTGGGTTAAATTAGCGATTCACGGTCAAGTACCTCAGATGGAGATTTTGAGTGCCAGGTTCGCCTCGAAATGGCCGAGATAGTTATAATAGAGTATCCGGGGATCGTAATTGAGTTTTGGGAATTTTTGGATTAAAAGAAACTCGTAATTGAGTAAACGAGTCATTTTTGGGTTTTAAGGGATAAACCCTTATTTCTCCCTATATGAGGCATGGGAGAGGCAAAGAAAGGAAATAAAAGATAGAGAAGAAAGAGGAGAGGAAAGGAGGAGAGAAAAGAGGAAGAAAAGGGAGTTTCCGGCCAAACTTCGCGGGATTCGGCCCGAGGTCGTCGAATTTTATCCACGAGGCAAGTGTTTAGTTACTTTATTTCCTTTTGAGCATAAATATCATATTATAATTTGGTAATAAAAAATTCGACGATTTTGGGGTTGGGTTTTTGTGAATCAAAACAGGTTTTTGGAAGATAAACGAGTAAACCCCGAATAATAACCAAATAGAGAAACTTAGGATTTAATTTAAAATTGATTGTTAGTTATGGGTTTGAGGATGTTTATTGATTAAGGTTGGAGAGGAGATAAAATCTTGGGAGAAGCTTTAATGGTCGATCGATCGATCGATGGTCCAGGATCGGTCGATCGATGGCCCAGAGATTTTAACAGTTTCGGCTAGGGTTGTTTAGATGGGATAAATTCCGATTGAGTTGCTCCTATTTTATTTATTTGAGGATATAAGTATTCATTTAGGAATTAAACATCTAGCCATTTGGGGGTTATTTATATGGGCTAGGAGGGTGCTAAGATTTTGTTTCACAAAACATATGTTTTCGAGGAAAATAAATGGATTAAGAAAATAAAGGTTCGGGGTTCCTAAAATATAGTGGGGATTTCTAAGTTATTAATTGGGCGAAGCGTAAACCTCCGGTTCATGGAAAATCGAATCCATGACTTATTTATTTAAGGGTGTTTAGGGCAAGTAACACTCGAGTTGATATTCCGGTGGGGGATCGTACATATAGAATTATTCGCGTAGAGAATGTAATTAGGTGTCAATTGTGTGTAAGAAAATCCTACGAGTCGGATAGGATGATAATTTGGGATATAGGATAAAGAGGATTTAGCGGTAACATCTATGGAATTAAGACGAGTCGTCTATTGATGATGCGGTCATTAGAAGTGGTGCGATACTTATGGAATTAAGACGGGGGGGATCGTACATATAGAATTATGCGCGTAGAGAATGTAATTAGGAGTCAATTGTGTGTAAGAAAATCCTACGAGTCGGATAGGATGATAATTTGGGATATAGGATAAAGAGGATTTAGCGGTTACATCTATGGAATTAAGACGACTCGTCTATTGATGATGCGGTCATTAGAAGTGGTGCGATACTTATGGAATTAAGACGAGTCGATGGTACACACATCTAATTAGTACAAATTGGTATATTCGGAGAGAGTAAATCCTTAATAGTGATTAAGGTACGAGTTATATGTTGAGTGACAGAATACTTATCGGTTGAGTATTTAAGTGTGCAAATAATTATATAATATTACAAATGGGAACATTCGGGGTTGTTGTCTATCGCTATATGAGATTGGCGATTATAGCCATATATATATATATATATATATATATATATATATATGAGGAGTGATATAGATTATATATACGATGCGATTCCAGTATATATATTATGATACGAATACATATATATGTGTATGATTGGTATATTTGTATTTTAGAGACTGATTTCCACGGGCTTTTCTTTGGTATAGGGTTGGAACATCTAGATTATATTTGTTCTAGTGCGATCCAGGGAGGTTGTGTGATGTGGATGAATCTCCTGGCTTGAGGAGCAGGGTGAGTATATCCCCAGGCCATCTCGTCCCGCGTTCGAGAGTGATGTGTGTATGCCACTCGCAGGGGGAACATGATGACCTCCACCGTTGTGTATATCTAACCATTACCATTGAGTAAGTCTGGCTTGGTACCGTGGTACAATGAGTAATCCCGAAGTTGGATCGGCACCATGAGACTGCATCCTAGAGTTATATCTCGTTAGGATGGTTATTGTACTTGTGTGTATAGTACATTATTTGTGTATGAGACCAAGAAAATATACGTATCTCTTATTGAGTAATGAGATAAAATGAATATAGATTAAATCTCAGTCCGGGAGATTCGATCTGAATGTATATTGCGATATGTATATGAGAGTGAGTATGATAATGTATATAAGTATTTGAGTATATATACATATATGTGTTATGTACTGGGGGCCTAATGGATCTCGACGATCGACACTGCCAAGTAGTAGTGTATCGCGAGGGTTCTGTGTTTGGATTTCGCTTCGTGAGACACCCCACATATGAACGTAGCGCAGTGTTGGGACTGGGGAGAAGTTTAGCCCTTAGTACTCGGGTTGACTAAGATTTTTAGAGATTGGGTGAAACGGATTAGTTAGGCAGGGTAGATTAACTAGGTTGTTTGTTAGGTATGCGATAGGCATGCACTATTAGAAGAGGGATGAGGGGTATCTCATGGGAGCGCAATACCATATTTAAATATGAGGTAAAACATATTTTTTAAAAAAAAGCATTTACGCACTTGCAAAATATTTTTACAACTCGGGCTCTGACCCGTTTATCTATATTTCCCCTCTTGCTATACATTTATATATATATATATATATATATATAGGTGTCCAGACACAGGGACACCTGAATGATGATCCTTTCGAGTCAGACGTTGCTACAGCAGTTGTGGATGCATGCTGGTTTCCTATAGACGCTTCTATCCTTGATATCTAGATAGGAGGTCTGGTATAAACATCCGGGTTAATAACCCAACTTCTTTTATTTATTCTTCTACCGCCTTTTAGTGCGGCATTTGATTTAGTTGTATTGTGTTAAACCGAGTGTTTGGTTATTTTTATTTCATTCGGTTCTATTTATAAACTGTTGTGGATGTTTTTATTTGTATGGTTTGTTTAAAAAGATTAGTTAAATAAAAGTTTGACACCATCCTAATAGGTTATTAGTAATTAAATTGGTTTTCGATAGTGATGCTATGAATGAACCATATGCGACTCCTGTTTTAATTTGGTACAGGGGTGATCGCCCGGTATCCTATTAAGCGGGGTGTCACAAAAAATTTTGAAAAAATACAAAAAGATTTTGATTTTTTTAAAAAAATTTGAAAAAGCCGAAAAGATTTTATTTTGATAATTTTTTTGGAAAAAGACAAAAAGAGTTTTGTAGTTTATTTTGCACCGTATATGAATGGACATTTAGGATGATCGAGTCACAATTTCATTCCATATCCATGTGACTGTTTGATAGTGTTTTGATATGCGTCATCATTTTATTTATGTGCTTTATAATATTTTGAGTCATTGAGATGTGATTAGTTGTTACTACATACATGTTTGACTCATGAGTTCCTTTAATTCACACTTGCACGAATTTGTTTGACTATTTTTCTTATCTATCACATGTTGGCCGATGTGTTTTCATCTCAATTTTATCTTTAAAACGAACCAAATGAAATAAAACTTGATAATGAAAGTAGTGCATGTAAGAACCGTTGATGTGAGTTTGTTTGATGTTTATGAACAACGGGGAAGGGCTACGAAAGTCATTCATTTATCCTTTTTTATTAAGCCACCGTTCAAATTGGACCTAGAAAATAGAAATTTGGCAAAAACAGAAGTCAAGGTCCAAAGAGGTTGAAAGGTGCTCGAAAAAATTTAAAGGCAATAAAAGAAAAAAAAATATGCCATAAAGTGGACAAATTTAGTTTAGTTTCATCGCCTCAAAAGAAAAAGAAAATTCGTTATTATTTATATGGGAGTTTGGATGAAATATAAAATGGGTTTGCATGTCTTGACAAAGTCATGAAAAAGCGTTACAAAGTTATAGACGTTATTGGTGTAAAAATTATGTTTGACTTTGATTTGTCGATTTGTTTAAGACGATGTTATCTAAATTCACATTTTTTCGACACCTAAGGACTATTTTTAGATTCATTCATTAGGAGTACACATATTCATCGTGCACATATCTTATGCATGATTGCATCAATTTTCCTATCAAATATGTTCACACCCATTCATTCCGTTTCCATAATTTGGTTGTCTTGGTGTAAATTCATGGTGTGTTATTTTTGTTAAATTATTTTTGCATTTTTGTATGAAAAATTGAAAATTCAAAAATAGTTTGTGGAAGATTATGAGTTATTCCTTTCCATGAGCATAGTTTGATTCATGTTTACTATGCATATTTGTCATAAAACTCCATGTTTATTTTTGGTTCATTTGTTTCCTTGTCTATTTCGAACAATTAAAAAAGGGGAGAACGAATTATGGGGAGTTTTGCATTATGGGGGATATTTCTTATTGATGATTGATTTATTCTTATATCATTTCAAACTCGATGCATCACGAAGGTATTCGATTTGTCTCATGTGTGTAGGTACAAATATTAAAGATCATATGTTTCAGACCCTAATGAGAAAAGCTTAAAGATTTGAAGTTGAAATTTTTGACGAAAAGTTTTGAGACTTTCATGTTTAGTACTTTTTCATCTTTGGTTTTATGGGAGGGTATTAGATTAATATAGGTATTTTTATTTGATAATTCGGTTGTTTTTATTTTGTACCAACATAGACATAGGGGGAAATTTATAAGTACATATTTTATAAGTCCTGTTTAGATTAAAGTATGTCGTATACCTCTATAACCGTCGAAGACTTATTCAAGTTCAATCATGCGTCAAGACGGATTCGAATATCAAATTTCTTCAACATTCAAGCCTTCGCAAGATTAATTTTGGTAAGCTTGTGTTTTTATACCTTAACGTTTCACTTAGAGTATTGGTATAATTTTTCTAAAATATTTTCTAAGTGTAGAGGCGGAATTTTTCATTAAAGAATTTTTTCTAAGTGTTGAGGGGGATTATTTTTTATGAAATAAAAATTTTATTTTTTTCTGTCTCGTTCGAGCGATAGGCTGATGTTGCGCGAAGCTCGTTTGAGTGACACGAAGTTTTCATTCGAGTGACGCGCCACCTTAAGTTTTTTATATAAAGCGTGTTAAACCACTCCATTTTCATTAAGAAGACCTGACGTTTTAGTTTTTGCAAACACTGCAAATAGGCAAGACACATTGTTTTCCTCTTTTAAGGGTTTAATCCTTTTTTTTTTTCAATTCACAAAACATCCCAATATTTATGTGAATTGTTTTGGAACCCAAGATACAAATTTGGTGAAGTTATTTCTTTGTGGAGTGTTATCTCTACGACTGACGACTGTGTGTCGATTGGGAGTGCTCGAGGGTGTTTGTGACTGATTGGACTGGACTATATCTTCATGTGGACTTTTGCGATTATTCCATTGCTGACTTTAGGCCGAGCGCCTATGTGATTATTCTAAGGAGTGATCATTACAGATTTTATTGTAATCTTTATAAGTTGAGATTTACTATTTTATAGTGAAATAAAGGTTTTCCTGAAAGGGATTTTCCTAAAATCCGTGAGTTCATAATTTTATTTGTGATGGTTTGACACTCATACACGTAGTTGCATGTTTAGGGGCTGAATTAATTTGGTTTGATATTTGTCACTGATTAAATAAGGTTAACTTGGAAATTTGAGAATTCGGTTTAATCGAGTATCACACATACGTTTCACAATTTCAATTTGTAAAAGTTTTTTTCTCTTTTTTCTCTCTTAGGGTTCTAAGACATTTGTTCTCTCCCTATCTCTCTTCATTTACTTCATTGTAAGTTAATCAAACTTTATTTTCATTGTACACTACAAGAAAAATGATCATTTATGTCAGTCAAAAACTGACATAAATGACCATTTATGTCAGTTTTAGAATTTTTCAAAACTGGCATATAAAGCCCTGACATAAATGTTCATAAAACTGACATAAATAAGATCACATTTATCTCAGTTTTTAAGAACACACATAAAAACTACGGTATTCACCATGTTTTTAATCACATTTTCACAAAAATCTGACATAAATAACATCACATTTATGTCAATTTTAGTAATTTTATGAGAGTTTTATCGAAACTGACATAAATGTTGATATAAAATTTAAAAAAAAAATATTACTCCATTAATAGACAACTATTATTTGAGGTTAAATCAACCCTTGTAAATAGATAATAAATAGTCGAACAACATTCAAATAGTCTAAATTTCATCAAACAAATTCACATATAACTTGAAATATACAATATTCATCAAAGAAAATAACATTGTGCCTCAAATAAACAAAGTGTCAATTTAAAAAAAAAATGGACAGAGTCTCCTTTGTTTATTGGACTATCCACCCAAGGGGTAACAACCAATCCAACAAAATGTAAAATTGAAATAAATGGCAACCTAGTTATTTACGTGATAATATCCTAAAAATAGTGATGATACATCACAATATCCAAAAACTAGCATTGCGAATTACATCATAAGAATCACAATCCAAAATACTACTCAAGCTAGGACGTTGTCGAACGAAATGTTCGATCCAATTTGTTCTCGACGCTATCCAACCCAGAATGAGTAACCCTGCAATCAAATAAAATCAACATAGTTTTCATCAAAACACAATGATCTCAACACATTGTCAGTACAACATAACAAAATACAATTACTCGGAAATACCTAATATATATAATCCGTAATGAAGTCAATGAAATCCATTTGAACTTCATTTAGTTCATTCAACGTGTATGTCACTTTATCGGACAATCTTCTCATCTAAAAAATTGAAGATAGAATTGAATTTATTATTACGGTATATAATAGTTAATAACTAAACAATATTTTATATAATAGGACAAAAAGAGAACATTGGTAACATACCTTTGTTTGAAAAGGTATGGAAGGATCCTCCATGAAGTACTTCATGAACTTCAACACAAAATATCCACAATAAAGAGTACCATTTCGTTGCATTGGGCACTAGTTAACACAAAACATTATTAATGAACAAATAATAAAAGAGTACAAGTCTAAAATATTTTTTATACAACACAAATAATTGTAAATCTATAATAATTTTGGGCAGAATTTCCTCTCTTTACAGGACTATCCACCCTACTCAAAAAATATAAAATACTCCAACAACAAAACTATCAAGTTCACCTCATCCATCTAGCTGAAAATGATTGTACTCAAAAACTAAATTCCAAATTCACATGGCCATATGCCAACTACCTCATTCTCTATGATAGCAAAATTGAACATTTGTCTATTCCTTACAAAAAAAAACTCTTGGATATTGTATCATTGAAGACATGTGAGTTGTTGAGAGTCTAAAAATTAAGTTGATTACCGATTGAAGCATTGACAGTTATATATATATATAACAGTATTATATATATATATATATATATATATATATATATATATATATATATATATATAACAGTATTAAATATATATAATACTAACAGACATATATATATAACAAATATATATAATACTATCTATAACAAATATATATAACAAATATATATAATACTGTTATACAGCATATATATAATGTATATGCATATATATAATGTATATATATATGCTAACAGTGTATTTATTATATATATAACAGCATATATATATATATATACACACACAACAGCATATATATAATGTATATGCATATATATAATGTATATATATATATGCTAACAGTGTATTTATTATATATATAACAACATATATATATATATATATATATATATATACACACACAACAACATTTATATATTGTATATAATGTATATAAATATACACAACAGCATATATATAATGTATATAATGTATATAAATACACTGACAACAGCATATATATAATGTATATAATGTATATAAATACACTGTTAGCATATATATATATATATATATATATATATATATATATACATTATATATATGTTGTTGTGTGTATATATATATATACACACACAACAGCATATATGTAATGTATATAAATACACTGTTATATATATATATACACACACAACAGCATATATGTAATGTATATAAATACACTGTTACACTGTTACTATTATATATATATAATATATATATATATATAATATATATATATATATATATATATATATATATATATATATATATATATATATATATATATATATACACACACACACACACAACAGCATATATATACTGTATACATATGCAAACGTCCCCTGCGCCCTCTCTTTTCCTTTAGTAAGTAGTAGAGTGATTACTTCCCTCTAGATAGATAGCAAGGTAAATGGGATAATGGGATCATATTGTACTCTATTCTTATGTTTACATGGCCCACCCCCAACTAGGTGTAGCTTGGGAAAAAACTGTGAGTTGATTGGAGCTGAGTTGACATAGAAATTGTTGTGTTTTCAGTGCTTTTGTCTACTTCCCTATAGCTTTCTCTGTTTTTAGGACAGTGTAGTATAAACCTATTGCCATTTTTCTCTTTCTAATTTTTCAGGTTGTGAACTCCATAGGGGGCATGATGATCCATCACTATGTTAAAGTCTCCACCAATGATGATCGGATCAGTAACTGAAGAAGCCAAATCCATGATTCCCTACCAAAGTTCCCACCTAATATTCCTATCACAGTGACCATAAACAGCAATGATATTAATTGGGCATGGTATGTGGTGGTGTTTAATTTATTTAGATATAAACTGATCATGAATGGTTATGGAAGACACCTCCCAGTCATGTTTCCAAAGCATTAGAAAGACCAATCAGTTTTGATAAAATCTTTAGACTCAAATGATATTTTTCGAGAGGACAAATTCAAGACTTTGACACATTCTAAGTTTGACCATCGATGTTTAGGAGGAAAGAAAGTTAGGAGTTTGGGAGGAGACTTAAACAAGCAAATCTCAGTATTTGTCTCAACTGAGCCAGTGGCCTGCATTTCATCCTGAGCTGAGTCCATTTGAAACTCGACAATAGGTATTGATCAATTTAGACATATGGTGAGATACCAATTGGGACTATGACGAGTTTTGTTCATTACTAGCTTTAGATGTCCAACTTCGTCTTGAGAATTAATCAATTCAGCTTCAATAGTCCGACCATTGCCAATCTTGATCTAAAGTCCAATTTTCAGAAAACGTTTTGGGTGATTTTGTGATAAAGTTTGTGTCATCTCAAGTGTTAGTTAGACTCTCATGTCCAGATATCATCTGTGCGTTGTCCCTAGAGTTGAGATGTTCGGATAAGTCCTTTCCAATAGCCACTTTCCTGCCTACAGGTAAATTAGACGCATGCTTAGAGGTATTGGAGGCCAATTCTAGATAGGTAACATTTTGCTCAGAAGTCTGTTCAGCAGGTGTGAGCACAACCACTCCAGCTTTATCAAGTGAGTTTCAAGTGTTATATGGTATATATTAATGGTCCTAAATATTTTAAAGCTAATTTATATGAATATTTTAGTTGGGACTAATTATAGGTGTACTCTTATAATATTTTTCTATTTGTGGGTCATTAATGCTAAAAACAATTCACTGTGTATGATTTTGTTTAGTTGATTATTGGTTTGTACAAGCATTATTAAACCAACTTTTTTTGTGTGTTATGTTTGGTTAGTTGCTTCAGTTTCTACGACAATAGCATTTGCTCTTAAATTCTGTCGAGGGTGGAAAATTATAGTAATGTATGAAAAGGTGGGTTCTCATTCAATGAAGAGTTATTATAAGAAGCAGTTTATTAACTGAGGTAATGTTTTTCAGATGTTCTCATTCAATTATATTTCAGATGTTCCAGTAAATATTAACTGAGGTAATGTTTTTCAGCTTCATTTTGCAGTAGCAAAGAGATAACTGAGATCCATAAGAGAACATATAAGCAGCAGTTTATTAGAAACGGGATTTAGTTGATTTGGTGTTGTTACTATTTTTAAAGTTCTGATTCTATTTTGCACTTCAAATCAATATTACGTTTTGTTTTGGTATCATACTTCATTACATCCATTAGTAACTTAAATAGCAGTGGGAGAACCTAATAATCTTATGAATGAATGTGTTTCCATCATTTATCTCATATGTACTTAAGTTTAATGTTTTTCAAATTTTATCTTTCCTTAGGTTCTTGACAAATTGGCCATCCTAATGTTTCATTCTAAGATTATATCTTACATTTTCAAATTGTATAGTTTTGTATGGTTTCAAGTTTGAATTTGTGTTATCAATACAAGATTCAAATCAGGTATACTTTTTTGGTAGCTAACTAATCAGGTAAACTTTGAATATTACTGTCATCTCTTAAATTTGGTGGATCATTTATGCTTAACCATGTGCATATGTTCAGGAGGGCAGTGCATATGTCAGTGTATGATAAGAACTCAGATGACCAGGGTCATCCTACAGCGGTTCCAGATGAAGAATCCAACCCAAATCTGACGAGTACTGGGAACTCCATCGCAAAACTACGGTATTTCGCCCAGCAGCCACTAACCAAAACCAAGGCTTACACTCCTCATATACAAATACGAGTGAAGTTTGTTATGTTTTGGTGCAGAAGGCCTTTTTCCACACCCTCGAGGATTTGGACAAGCTTCTCCCCAATCCATAAGGTGAACCTAAAGAGACTTATCGTATATAAGCACAATAATGTGGATGTTACACACCCTGAATCTTTTTTGTGGCCCATTGCATTGTACATTCCACCCCCGTCATGTAAAGATCGAGTTTTCTAGATGTTACTTTCATTAAATTATAGTAGATATCTATAAATGAAGAACGTCTTTATTTGGCGCTTTATTGGCAGTTTTTGTCTGTATATTAGTTTAGAGGTATATTTTCAATGTCAATTAGTTTATGCATAATATCACGATTGCTGGAGGATCGAGAGAAGATGCTTCCAGGTTTGGTTCTATTTCAACTTCTAGCCTAGAACATTAGGAAAATATATTTAGTTCAGGCTTTTTTTCAGAATTCTTTAGTTTAAGTTGATTCAAACATACATGTATCTCCATATATGCAGTATGCACTGCATATATGCAGTATTCGTCTGCATATCTGCATATATGCAGTATGCAATATGCATATATGTAGATGCATATATGCTTCATGGAGACCACTACTAGGAGCACATCGATATAGAGATACAGGTGTTGCGATGTTGAAATATATGTGGAGAATAATTCATTAAGTACCAATTCATTATTGGACATGTTTTGTCTTCAGGGTGTTAGGATGTGTTGACTTTGTAGAACCATAAGCATGGTGTAACTTAGGTACAATGAAGGGTTGTGTAAAGGAGGAGATAAGTTTATATTTTCTGATTTTCCTAAGTGAACTCTTTCTTAGAAGGAACTTAGGAGAAGAGAAATTATAAGTTTTTTTCTTTCGATTACTTAATGTTAAATATACAAAATTTTATTGTTAGTTTTCTAATAAAAACTCTTTAAATGTTTATGACATCCACACAAAGTAATATGTCACACGCAAGTGTACCTGCTACTGTTCGAGAGACCAGATATATATCGGTATCATATAATCATATACCTGATATATATCATATATATCATATCAGTATTATATATATCGGTATGATATATATCATATATATCAGGTATAATCATATAATCGGTATTGATATATATATATAAGAAGACTTTTAGAGGGAGACTCCCACTGGAGGAGGGGCAGATGCTACTATATCCAATGCAAAAATATATAAAAAAGGAGTGTCCCCTTGAGCACCTTTATCATTAGACCCGCAGAGCCTTTTGAAGGTATATAAATATATAACGTTGATACATGTTATATAACACCTACTATATGATAAATTTACCTTAATACAACTCCACGATGCGTTATGCCTTTTCCCATCGATGTTCAATGTGTTAATCCCACTACATGTAAAGAGAATTCAAAGACGTGTATTAGGTAATGTTCAATAATAATGCACTCATCATGCATGTCAAACAAAATTAAAAATTATATTATACTCACGTAGTGATATACATCTTATCTTTGTCACTGGGTACCGTATTCAATGAATCCAACCAATAAATAGTTCTTGTGGACATATCAATGACGATCAATACCCAATGGAACCTGTAAAACGAATTTTGTCATAATTATATAGTCCAGAATATAATAAAGATTTGTTTATTGGTGTGGAAAAAATTAATTTAACTACTTACATATCTTCGAGATTGTAAGGAATGAAACAAATCTGACTTTTTTTTGCATTCCCCAGCCTTTTTCCAATAAGTCGAGTTAAACCAAATTTTTTTGTACCTTTGAAAGACTCGGGATTGAAGAATTGAAACTCTTCTCGGGAGCACTGAAACTTATTATACAAGAACCTGTAAAAGTAAGTAACTAAATTAGTCACTACGCATTTTAAATAACACGATTAAATCAAGTTATACCTCATGTATGCAACAATGCACGTTACATCTAAAGGCTTCAATGCACAAAAGTCTAACAAATCGTTCTTAAAAACATAGCATTGACCCTTATCTTCTCCAAACATCTCTTTCTCCAGTGGAATCGTTATTTGATTCGTCTTCATTATAATTAAATTATGGGTGAAGGCAGTTATCAAATCGCAATCAACATTCTTGTTTACTATATCACATCTACTTTCACCGAAGATATCCTTCTCTTTCTCATGGCCTGCTTTTTTCCTAACTTCCATTTCATTCTGCATTGAATCATGTGAAATGTCAGAAAGCAATGTCATTCATAGCACAAACACAAACTTATAGATAAACATAAGAACCAATGGTTTACCTCAAATCCCAACACTAACTCTTTGGGCCAAGCAACATATGACCCAATAGCCTCTTTCACAAAATACATTTCACTTGGAACAGGTATCGGGAGGATGGCACTAGAAGAAATAACTTTATAAATGGAAACCCGAACATTGTTTTCTCCCAATGCTATATTATGAATTTTCTCGTTCGGTCCATTCCTATCGAATACGATCCCCTCGGCAACGATGTTAGTTTTATTGCCAATAGCCAACCTACATTCTCTAACCTAAATTACGAAAAATAATCACATAAAAATTTAGCAATGTGTTAAAATTGAGCAATTTATTGGCCTCAACCAAGTAAAACTACATAAAATTCAATACCCTACTAATCCAACCAAGTAAAACTACAAAGTTATCACCATCGAGAAATGTGATCCCATTACCTTTGAAGAAGACACTTGTTTCGTACTTTTATCACTAGTTATCGAAGAAGGTTTCTTACTTTTCACAGCAGCTACTGATTGAGGTAGTAACGTTTCACTATGTGTTACACCACTATCTGTGAACTATGCCAAAGAAACACAAAAACAAATTGCAATTACAACAAAAATCACAAAACCTTAATGGTATGCGTTTGTATAATTATCTGTCTCATTATACCTTTGAATAAAGTGATTGTGTTGCAATTTTTCCACCCAAACTTGAACGATTTATATTTTCACTTTCACGCATATATGAAGCAACTTTCTCAGCTCGGGGTGCGGCTGTTGGGGCTGCGGCAACCGGCACATTTCTTAACTTCAACTAGGCTTCCATATCTTTTAATCTTTTCTTCGCTTCTCTTAATTCAGATTCTAACTCGGTAATATGTCTCTTGGAACCACGCTTTGGAAGATTGAAGTACCTTGTGGGAACAACTCCGAATCCCAACCCCCGAACACGGCCCGAGTGTTCGGGAGTACCCAATGTCATAGTAAGAACATCATTACTTCCTTCAGTGATTAAACTACCATCTTTAACTTGTCTTTTCAATTCAGCCTACAATGAAGTAGATTCAATCATTTAGAATGTCATCTAAATATTATCAAAATTACAAATCATACACTAAAAAACACCAAATAAAGGAACTCGTGTCGTAATTTATAAAAACTAACCATTTTATCCGCCACCTCTTTTAATGAATCATCTCCATATTCACCATTTTTCTTTTCACGGCCTTTCAACCATAAGAAAGCCATGTCATCTTCATATTCCGAACCCATCTTCTTTTTCTGGTATCAATTGTAAAACAAAAAATCATATTATTAAAGAATAATTCAATGTTCAAGTTCAAACCATCACAAATCTAACGAAAATATTCAAACTAAAACATACCAAATCTTCAGCAAGACCGACGTAACCCTTCTTGCTCATACGATGATTGTATGTGACCTTGAATCGCTTTTCCCTTTGTGCCTCACTTGCAATCTTATAAATCAAAGCAAAAAATTAGAAAAGAATAACAAAAAGTACCACACAAATCTTTTACTATTTTTTCAATTATACCTCAAATCCTTTGGTTAGCCTGCTGCAAACAAATTCAGTCCACACATCTAGACTAATGAATTTCTCGTATTTTGGAGGAGGATGTTTGAGAAGCTCGCGTTGGTGTCTCAATGGTCTAATCCAAAGTCTCGTGAGGTTTGTTTTGAACACTCTCCAACTGCAACCCATAGAGGATAACACCATCCTCTTGCTGTTCGGATCAATATCAAATTTGATCTGAAAAAGAAAGATGTTGAATACATGTCTTAAAATCAGTGTAAAGATGTCTTAAAATCAGTGTAAATATGTTAGGTAATTTAGTCTGTTAGCAAACTAGTGTTGCATAAAAGGAGATTAAATTAAACCCAATTGTAATCGACAAGAATTGGTATCATAGCAGTAGGTTAAGATTGCACAAATGACGGAAACTTGATGGCAAGCGATAGAGTCGGGGTTTGCATAAATACACCAAACATAAGATGTAATGGATCACAAATTGGAACAAATACGAACAGAATTTAAGAGTGATATGAATTCAGTCATGGATACAACAAAAATGCATCAAACAATATTTTCTATATAACAGCTATATATATATATATATATATATATATATATATATATATATATATATATATATACCTGTATTGCCTCCCACAAATCATTCTTCAATTTTATTGGCACTTTAGGCCAACTTGGATAAGTTATCGGCACAAAGCACTTCACCATCAAACCCCCATAACTTGATAATTCTTTTTTGCTAGTACTTATTGGTTGACCAAGATCATTATATAAAATTCTTATCCGTTCCTCACTGCTCTTTATTTTAGTCAATCGCTTTAGCTTCGCCGCACCTCTGCCTTTACTACTATATTGTGAATGTTTCTCCACGAGTTCGAGATCAATGTCTTCCATTTCAAGTTAAAGCAATCGAACTGTTGAAACACAAAAAATAGCAATAATATAGATTTCAGCAATACAAGTCGTAACTACTCAAACAATACAATTACTGAAATGTACCACAAATTAAAATTCACCATTTTATTCTATGTTAATTAAAATGTACAAGAGCACAATTGCCAAAATATTAAGCCGAAAATAATAATCCATAGTCTTAAGCAAATGTCACATAGCCCATATTCCATACATTTAATTTCCAACAATCAACTGTAGTAGGTTCCACACAAAAAACTAAAAAGTTGGACAACTTCACCAAACAATCTTACATTTTAAGAACCTATAACTAATAATAAAGAACAATTCAAACATTAAGCATCATAACATCGTCTAACACAATTATGTTGGCGTATTGTCTATCCATGTCCCCTCACAATCTTCACGCATATAAGTTTCGGAAGATTCCTCAACCACGTCGAAGGATTCAATAGTTGGCAAAACTGTAGTGCAAATATCATCCCCGAGACATCCTTCATTGAGATCATCTTCATCATCTTTATCATAGTAATCCCTTTGAGGAGTTGACAATACAATTGAATATTTAGGATTCATTTGGTCCGGAACATAGAAAACTTGTTTCGCTTGAGAAGCTAAGATGAAAGAATCGGATTTATGACCAACTCTATCAAGATCGACGGATGTAAAACCAAGCTCGTCTATGTTAATTCCGTTTTTGTTGTCAACCCAATCACACTTGAATAAAGGAATCTGAATTGAAAAATATTCAAGTATCCATATCTCCCTTATGACACCGTAGAAAATCATATCGGTACGAACAGGATTGTTGTCCTTTGCACTAGCTATCTGCAACGTCTTAGCAACTAGGCTCACTCCACTGTTTTGGGTTACTCGTGCATCATCGCGATCCTTTGTTAGGTAACGAACACCGTTAATGACATATCCGTGAACTTTGATGACGTCTCGATGAGGTCCACGAGCAATCCATTTTAAGTCATCTGAGATATTGTTGTTTGGGAGTTCTTCTTCGAGAGCAACCTATTAATATAAGGATTTTAGTTACTTACAAAACAAAATTTAAACATATTAAAGTAAGGGGATATTTCGTCTTTATTCCGACTTTAGTTTTTAATATTAGACCTCACCAACTATTTAGTTCTACTTTACACTCTACCACTATTTTCCAGTGGTTGGTATTAGACTTCAAAATTGTTTTTCACTAAGATTTGCAACTAATAAATAAAAAAACAGTGGCATTGTTTAAAAGAAAACTAAAAAATGGGTAAAGTCTTATGAAAATTAAAGTGGTGGTTAAGTCAACATGTCCCTAAATCATACCCTTTTACTTAACCAATGGATAAACGTGCGGTTGTGCTCTTCTTCAAGCCACTTCTTATTTTTCCCTTTTCGAGGATGGGTTTCTTTCAAGCACTGTTCATGCTCCCTAACAAAGTATTAATGAGTAACGCAACATTAGTTATTAATATATGAGATAAGTATGTGAGGAACTAACTTCATATTAATGGGAACTTAGGAAAGTCATACTCTATATAAGGTTGAACATCATTCGTGTTATGTAACACATGAAGATGTGCCTGCTCCAAGGACATGCGATCAACTTCAACGACATCTGAACCTCCCATCGGTTTATCATCATCCTTCCTCGCCGGAATTCCAATTGAATCTAATTCCGATAAGAACTCTTAACAAAACTCAATAGCTTCTTCTGCTATGTAACATTGAGCAATACAACCTTCTGGGCGATTACGATTTCTCACATAACCCTTTAATACTTTCATGTACCTAACACATGAAAAAGAAAACTAAATCGATACACTTATTTAATTATATTAATACATGATAGTAAAGTAAATTGACCTAACCTTTCAATTGGGTACATCCATCGAAAGAAAATAGGACCGCAAAGTTCGACCTCCCTCACAAGATGCACCATTAAATGCACCATAATGTCAAAGAAGGATGGTGGAAAGTATTTTTCCAGCAAACACAATGTGATCACAATTTCATTATGAATTTCTTTTAGTTTTTGCAAGTCCACTACTTTGGCACAAAGGGCATTGAAGAAAAAACATACTCTCATGATCGCATATCTCACATGTTTTGGCAATACCGATCGAATTGCAATTGGAAGAAGTTGTTGCATTAGAATATGGCAATCATGAGACTTCAAGCCATACAATTTCAAATCTTCCATAGAGACATGGCTTCTAAAATTAGAAGAGTACCCATTCGGGACCTTAAGGTCATGCAAAGTTTGGCAGAACATTTTTTTTTCCTCTCTCGATAACGTATAACATGCTGGCGGTAGGTATGTCCTTTTTTCATTAACCTGCGGTGCTAACTCACTTCTTAAGCCCATTTTTTCAAGGTCGAGTCGACACTTCACCCCGTCTTTCGTTTTTCCTGGAATATTAAGCAAGGTTCCAATGATACTATCACAGACATTCTTTTCAATGTGCATGGCATCTAAGCTATGTCGAATAGGCAAATCCTTCCAATAAGGAAGTTCAAAAAATATCGATTTCTTCTTCCAAAAATTTTCAACCCTATTGTTACTAGGACCGCCTTTTTCAACCCCATTACCTACCCTCCTCGGTCTCTTACGCTTTAATGATTTCTTCAAATTAACCGCCCTCACCTTTTTTGCCTTCTTTCCCCATGCAACCTTAAGTCTCCCAACTTTTATCAATATTTGTTCACCGCTTAAAGGTTCAGGGGAGGCTTGGAACTCTTGCTCACCGATAAAAGCCTTTTTCTGGCTTCAAAATGGATGGTTTTGTGGAAGGTATCTCCTATGTCCCATATAAACGCACTTGCCACAGTGTTGTAATCTGATGGAATACGTTTTTTCACTACATATTGGACAAGCATTATAGCCTTGAACAACACTTCCAGATAAATATCCATACGCTGAAAAATCATTAATTGTCCACAACAGTATTTCCCTCAAAGTAAAAGATTATTGTCGAAAGGCGTCGTAGGCTTTAACTCCTTCATGCCACAATGTATTCAGATCTTCTATTAACGGAGCCAAATAAACATCTATATTATTCCCCGGTTGTTTTGGACCCGATATCAACGTAGTCAACATTGTAAACTTTCTTTTCATACACAATTCCGGTTCAAAGTTATATGTGTTCAACATGACCGGCCAACAACTGTACCTACTACTAAGGGAACTATGAGGATTAATTCCGTCCGTTGATAGTGCTAATCGAAGATTTCTTGGTTCTGCTGCAAAATCGGGCCACTTTTCATCAACTAATTTCCAAGTTAGTGAGTCTGCTGGGTGATGCAACAAACCATCAACAACTCTATCATCTGCAAGCCATGTCAGAGACTTAGCGGTCTCTTTAGATTGAAATCACCTTTTGAATCTCGGAATGGGTGAAAAGTACCATAACACTTTCGCAGGAACCCCTTGTTTCCCCTCATCCCTTTTTTGTTCTTTCAAATTCTTCTTCTGTTTGAACCTGGATGTTCCACAAGTGGGGCATTCAACAGCTTCTTTATACTCTTTTCTATAGAGTATACAGTCATTAGGGCATGCGTGTATCTTTTGAAAGTCCATTCCAAATACCGATAAGCAACGTTTTGCCTCATTACTGGATGAAGGCAATACATTGTTATCCGGAAGCATGTCGGCAATGATTGACAGCATATTTGAAAAGCATTTATCGGACATCCCACTCTTCGCTTTAAGATTGAATAGCTTGACGATAGCGGATAACTTTGTATACTTTTTACATCTTTCATACAATGGCTTCTCCGCATCTAAAAGCAACTTCTGAAAAATTTATGCATTTCCTGTGAAGTCTTCTTTTATAGCCTCCACCATGTCAATCAACTCTTCAACATCCTCCATGGTATCCATATTAAGATCGTCACAGATAGGAACACCCATATTAACATCCGGCAGTGTTTCACGATAATCCTCCTCTCCGTGCCATTTCCATACAGTATAATTCGGATCAATACTCGAACTATACAAATGTTGTCTGATTTCTTTAACACCCATTTTTAATCTATTTTCACATTGATTACAAGGGCATCGTATGAAGTTCTCATCCAAGGAGGCGTTTTGAGCAACCCTAAGAAAATTATCAACACCTTTTATGTATTCTTTTGATAATCTGTCCTTGCTCATCCAAGACCTGTCCATTCTGGCCTGAGTATGTAAACCACCACGAGTGAGATATAAGCAATAAAAGATATGTAATTGTTAAAAATAATGCAATATTATACAACATAATATATTCACACCATTAGAAAATATCGTAGAAAGTATAATATCCCTCTAAAACTATCACATAGTATAAGCATGGGACAGTATTTATTGCAACACAGAACACATGAGAAAGAACAATGACTTTAAAAACACACTTGTCACTTTTGGACTATAAAAATTGAAAATTTTAAAAAGGAGAAAGAAATATATGTCTGTAGAAATTCATTACATCTCGTGTGGAGGAGCTGAGATTTTTTTAACTAAGGTCTTGTTAGGTCTTGGTTATGTAAGATTAATCCAAGTAGATTCAAATAGCAGTGGGTGATGATCATATTCAATCTTAGGCAGGCCAGTACAAGAAACATTATTCCAAACATCTATCCAATCAATTCAACAAAGGTCTGAATCAGGTATTAATATGTATATAGAACTATATCTTAACAAAATGAAATCAGACTTATTTGATAACGTCAACAAACAGTATTTGAATCAATGTTTTGATAACATCTGTTAGACCATCATCTCCCGAAACTCTGCGTCCAAACTCATCCCAATCGAACCATAAATCCCTTTACGCTTGAACTATAATTTTACTCCATTCATACTCATGGCAATCGAACCACATATGAAAAAAAATAAACTCAAAGAAAGAGAAATAGAATGGGCCTTTTATACCACGCCTCTTTAACTTCGATATTACAATTATCGATTACATCACTGACCTTTTCGTTTTTTACTATAGACTTTCGGGATCTTCACAGGAATATAATTAATGTGGGATAACTTCGTGCATCACCATAGACATACCCCTATTGTTAACCTTGCATTGATATCTTTTGCAACCAACTGACTTTTTTCTTGGAAATTAAGGATTATGATTGATTTTTGATCTTGAAGATATATGAACACCATGTTAACAACAGGGGTATGTCTATTGCTGTCCTGAGGGCATTTTTAACAAAACACGCAAAGAGGATCATGAAGCAAATCAGTACTTGCAATGTTGGAAGAACTTGAGAAAATTTCATCTTCAGTAGGATAATCTGAAAGGATGTTGTTCATGTCGTCAGAAATTTCTTTATTTATAACTTCAAGAAAAGAATGTTCTACAGGTTTATATTCTGTAGACCATAAATTTTTAAAGAGTTCTTGAAACATTTTAAAAATTTCTTCACTAGTCTCTTCCCACTGACCTTGATAATTTTTTAGTCTATTGATCGTAAGTTTTCTTTTTCGTCTCTGACAGAAGCATGATTTTTTTGTGTGTTAAGGTCTCCAAGCTTCAGCCATTTCAAATGACTTTTTTGCTGCAAAAAACTTTCCTCTCTTTGAAGAGCAATATTAAGTTTTGCCCTAGTTTTATACATTTCACTTCTAGTGTTATCATTTGGCATTTGTTCAAATTCTATTTCCTTTATAAACATCAGATCTTCAAGGTCTTTAACTGTCTGAAAAACATTTTTGAAAATTTCTTTATTCCAACTTCTCAATTTTTGATTTTAAATGTGTGATTTTTAAAGAAAATTTGGTCATAGGAGGAGCATGAATGTTTATTGACCAAGAATCTTTAATATCATCCTTAACATTTGAGTTATTACACCACAATGACAGAAATTTGAATGGTTTAGGATAATTATTTATACTACTCTTAATAGAAAGTAATAATGGACTATGATTATAGCATAATTTGTGTAAGTGAGTTATATTAGATTGAGGAAATTGCATAATCCAATTTTGATTAGCTAAACCTTTATCTAGCCTACATAATATGGTACAATTTATTCTATTGTTTGTCCAAGTAAATCTTGATCCAGAATACCCTAAGTCAATTAAGGCATAATTAGAAATCATGTCTCTAAAATCTTCTATAGCATGAAATTATAAAGGATTGCCTCCCAGTTTTTCTTCATCACTTAAGACAACATTAAAGTCTCCTATCACTAGCCAAGATTGGTTAGCAGAATCAGATTTTAGATTCCGATTTTGATTATAACATTCTCTTCGATTTCGGTTCTAACATTGGCCTTTTGTAAGTGAATCTGTGCTCAGCCTAGTGTCTTCATTTCCGAATGCATGGTGTTCTTAGAGGTGGTGATGTTCTCAAGTTATTTTAATACTTGATCCATCATGGATGGATCATGGTCTTCTTTAGTATACATGGAGCATACTGCGTATCAAACATGATAATCATGGGCGGGGACTTCACTGATGAAACCTAGATGATCGGTTGGAGCGTGAACTCGAGTTTCCAAGGTAAGAACTTAGTGTGAATTATCTACTAATAATGATAACTACAGAAAAATTCGGGGCACTTTCGTTTAGGATTGGGTAGACATAAGGACAATACATAGGGGGAGAAGAACTCATATATGAATGATTTTTTTATGCAATTCTTTTATCTGTGTTTAACCATATGTGGACGATATTTTTTATTTTATTTTATTTGGAAGTATCTTCTAAGGAGAAGAAATTAACATAGTCCCGTTAAATTTGGGTTAACAGGGGTGAGCTCTCATTTTTCATGTGAGGAGCTAGGAAGTAATGGACTTTGGTATATTATTTTCTCAAATAAAATGTGGGTAGGGGAATCTAACATAAATGAATTCTGTTTGTTCGATGACTTGAGGATACCTATTATTTTATAATCTGTGAAGAAAAGGAATTTATTCAGCCTAGAATCTGAGGGGTTTTCGACCAGACTCGGACTATTTGATAATTTTTGAAATTTTACAAAATGATTGGCCCGTAAGTATATGTTCTTTTTGTGTACTAGGATGTTTACTTAGATTTTTCTCTATATGCAAAAGGGCAATGGGAGTCGGTGATCGGTGGATCGCTTTTCATTATCATGGATCATGATTTATTGACTGCTTAAACTGAAAAACCTTTAAGGTACCCATAAAACTACTTTACCCTAGTATTAAATAACTACTAAAGATTATTCGATATGCCCCAATATTGAAGAAACTTCAAATGTTCCCTGTCACCAAGACTTTGGTATGGAGAGAAAAGTTGTTTGATATATCGGACGAGTGGGTAAAAAGAGTGAGAATATTGATTCGCTAGTAGCCTTTTGTCTGACCGCTTTTGGCCTCACAGGTATAAGGTTTAAATAATATGAAAATCAGGACTATGTAGTGTGCGATGTAAATAAGTAGTCTTTATTTTCAAATATTTTGATGTTTATTTTATCTCCATGTCCTTTGCGTGTACTTATATGTTTGAAAGATACATGGGGACCTAAACACAAATCTACATTTCGAGGGACTATACAACAAAGGCCTCTAAAAAGTTCTAAAATATGTATGAAGTAGTCATGCGGTGGAATAATAGGAAAGAAGCTTAATGATAATTTGGTTCATTGATTTATTCCCAACGGAGTCGTCAATTGTGGTGTTATGGGCCCGGGGGGGGGGGGGGGAGCGAGAGGCTTCGGGAAGTTCTTTTCGATCATTTGTCATGATCCCTATGGGGGTGATAAAGTTCTTATCTCTCGTTATTTCCTTCAACCCGAGCTTGTGTTATAGTTTCGTTGGTCCAATGATTTGCCCCTAGAAGTTGTTAGACACCATTTTTAGTTTTTATCGCATGCCCTTGGTTTGGTTTTGAGCTTAGATGTTCCGTGTGAGGGGTTATCGGTTGTTCATAGTAGCTAGTTTATTTATATAAAAATAAACAGTAGATTCAGGTTAGCCCTTTCAAGATAATCCTAATGAAGGTTTAGGTCTACGAATGGTCCAAATATTCTTATTGTATGTTTCGAGAACTGGATTACGAGTGGGGAAGGTGTTAGGTAACCCACTTGTTCTTTATTCTTACTTAATTATATGCTTATTATCGCTCTTAGCATTAGGTGATTTCCTTTTAGTTTATTTCATAACATGCTTAGAGACCTTACTTTGAAAATCCCTTAAAACGTAGGTATGCTTATGTATGAAAATAGTATGCACGAGAGGTATATGAACGTCAATTAAATCGGTGTGGGTACATAGGGATTATTGTGTATGAGTCTGTATTCGTGTAACGGGTGGTCGTTTGTATGTATGTAAGTGTGCGAAGAAGATCGTCTTAGGTAACGGGTGGCCGTCAATATATATATATATATATATATATATATATATATATATATATATATATATATATATATATATATATATATAAGGGTGTGAGGAAGCTCGATTTGGGTAACGGTTGGTTGTTAATGTATATAAGGGTGCAAGAAACCTCGACTTGAAGATAGTTTGGTACCTCGAGTTGGTTACTCCGTATATGGACTAGAATCCCAATGTTTTTGACTGATTCCTGAGAACAGTTTTGAAAAGTATGTTTTTTATGTTTTGTATTTAATTGTGGAATTTGATTAGAACTTATTTAACCTATGAGCATGTCATTTCAATAAACATAGGTGTTGGGTTAAAATCGAGCTTTAAAATGTAAATGCTCTAAAATGCATACCCAGTCCCCTAAACAGGGGTCGGACTAATATTGACAGTTTATCACAATATATATATATATATATATATATATATTGTGCAGAGTTTATTAACCCTTATAGCGTGAGCTGAATATTTCTCGAGGGAAAGCCCTTTGTGAAATATCAACGTTTAGTCGGGAACAACTTCATTTAAAAGCATTGACTTTAACAGGATGTGCATAGAGGTTTGACTCTTTCTCTTAGAGGAAACAACTTTCTAGAAGTACGAACTTCACTAAGAGGAAGTGACTTTCAAAAGTATGGACTTTTCTCGGGGGAAAGTGACTTTCCTACAACACTAACTTCACTTTGGACTTTTCAAAACGAGATCGAGTATCTCGAGTTCTCGGGATTGAATAACGTTTTTGATCTCTTAATTATTTTGATTTTAATTTTTTAGGATTTATTGGCATCTTAAATTGTTCGGTTTTATTTCATATTGATTGAATGCGTGGGTTGGATGAATTTTCTTGAATTATTAATTGGGAGTTCTTGTATGAAACATGTCTTCCATTTTAACCTATTTATATAGGTGAATTAAATTTTGAGGACTCTTTAATGGATTTCCCACAATAAAGAGTGGATGGAAGATAGTATGAGAGATGCTGATAAGCATGTAAAGGGCGTTCATGAATTTATTAAATATACAGGTATAAATCTTAATAGAGATAAGATCCCATGTCCGTGCACCTATTATATGAACAACAAATATTAGTCTTTGGAGGACATTACGTTTCATATTATAAGATGGGGTATGTCGTAATACTGTAATATATGGACATTCTATGGGCAAAAGAATATATCATATGTTCTAAAAGAATTATCGGTACCCGATCAAGTGGAAGTGATGAATGGTTTGTTAGCACGTCGCCCTTTAACCCACCTAATTGATAATTCTTATGGAGTCCACCACCATCAAAACCACCAGTCTATGGATACAGATTATGTTCATTATGACCTAGTTAATGAACACTGTGCATGAGAAAAGAGTTCACATTATTGATACCTAGGACAAAGGATCCCAACAACATTATTGATATTTTCTTAGCCCCGTTAATTAACAAACTTAAAGAGTTATGCGATGAAGGCATGTGGTCATTTAACACTCATAAGGCTAAATAGTTCACACTTAAAGAAATAGTGTTGTGGGAGATCAAGGACTTTCCTACCTATGGGAACTTGTCCAATTGCAATGTTCATGGTAATTATGTATATCCCATATATGAGGAGGAAATTGATTCCACTTAACTACAACATAGTGGTAAGATATGTTGTGCCAATCATCATAGATTTCTACCGAATAATCACCATTTTAAGAACGATAAGAATAAATTTTTGCCTATTGATCAAAAGAAGGCTGATACACACACAATGACGGATCTAGGATTTTAATTCAGGACGGCCGGAACTGTAAGATTGAATTTTTTTTTTCACAACTCAAGCAAAACATCATTTAACATGTTAAAATTAACGAGTCCGACTCGAAAGAAACCCGAATATGACAGGTCTGACTCAAAAGAAATTCGAATATTGAAGGACACAAAAACGATACTGCACAATTACATATTAGGAACTAAAAATCTTAACAAAAATTCAAGTACTAAGCACTAAATGAATTGACCCTACATTTCTAAACCTCTAAATACTATACATTAAGCATAACATTTTACATTATGTCAAAAACTAGATATTTTACATTTAACTTAAATATTTTAAGTCAACCGGGACAATTAATGTTTAGTCGTTAGGAGCTAAGTATATTTTACATTTAGTTCACCTTATTTTTTAATTTTGCAAAAACTCCCCTGTTTACTTTTTTGATAATTATTTTTTAAAGTTTAGGATAAGATAAAAAAAAGTTTGTAATTGTTTTAAGTGCCGAGGGATCTTTTGGAACAAAATTAAAAAGTTTGGACTATATATTAATTATAAAATTTTCAAAGAACTTTTCTTCAAATGACCCTACTATTTTTTGCAACAAGTCATTAACCAAAATTATTAAACATTGAACATATAAACTGAAAAGCAAATAAAATTACGCTTGAAACTAATGACACTCAACTATTTCTTTAATGTGTGTTTTTAAAAAAAAATGACAATATATAAACTGAATTTATAATAGACACAATTCTTTAAAGAGTTGCTAATAGTTGTAACCAATCTAAACAAATAAAGGCTTGAACAATGCTTGGCACAAACATAACTATTTACTAATGTAAAAAGAGTTAAAGCAACGTACGCCGGGATAGAAAACAGGAGAAGAGGGAAGGCGTCCCAGCTGCAAGCCTGATAAAAGACACAATAAAAAGGAAGAGAAATCAATTAGGTTTTCAAACAAAAATATTACAAACACATACAAAAATCAAGAACGGATCGCATATACACAAATCAAGAAATCGCACACACACATATCAAGAACAAATCGCATATACACAACACATATACACAAACCCTTGCAAATCTAAATTAGAGCTTTTTGTACCTGATTGATGAATCTCGCCGGCGCCGGAGGTGATGAGACGTGAGAGAGCTGGAGGTGCTGTGAGCCGGAGTTTGCCTGAGCGAGACAGAGAGAGAGAGAGAGAGTCGTGCGACCCAGATAGAGGGAGAGTCAGAGAGAGAGAGCGACCCACAGAGAGGGAAGAGCGAATTTTGAGGGACGAGAGAGGGAGAGAGGGACGGGTAGTTGATGTACGGCAGAGAGAGAGGAGCGAATTTTGAGGCTCCAAATTTTTGGAGCGAGAGAATGAAAAAAATTAGCACCGCCTTTTTTTTTCATTTATCTCAGTTTTTACTCCAAAGATGAAAATAACTCATATATATTTGTGTCATCTATATATAAATATGAGATAAATGATTTATTTTTTATGTCAATTTTATTTAAATTGAAATAAAAATTTACTTTCAAAGTAAAATTGACATAAATGAATATTATTTATGTCAATTTACATTTATTAATCTCATGTTCATAGTAGCTAGTCTTATCGGGTTTCATACTACACTCATGATTAATGCGCACTTGTGCTATACAATATTTTAGGCGAGTTAGTGATGCAAGTCAAAGTTATTGGTGGATCTGAAAACTCTCTCTAAATTTCACATGGAAATGGAGGGAAATCATAATGGTATAAATCTTTTATATAGAATAAATTTTATTCAGAGAAATAAAAATCAACTACTTAACGTCTTGAATAAAAACACTTTTCCCCATTGGATAAATTGTGCATTGACTAACCACATGGAAGATTATTGAAATACGTTACAAGTGAGGTGGAACATAATTTTGAAATAATATAATGCATTACCTATGTAATTGTTTTCTTCCGAAAAACATATGGTGTTTCATGGTTTATTACTCTTCTTGACAAAAACCTTTAAGACCTTGAAAATTGTAACAAAAGTGGTAAAGGAATAGGGAAGACTTTATAGGTGATCAACTGTATTAGTGTCTTGTTCTTGAGTATGCGTTATTTTATAAATGTGTTTTGGTATTTCAACCAACCTTGCCAATGGAAGGAATTTTCCTTTTCGATAAATTCTAACGCACGGGCTGACCTGTTTTTCTTCTTATTTTTATTATTATTTTTATGTTTTAAACTAATGATTCTGAACATCCAAACCCTAAAATAAGTCCATATACCTCAGCCACCTCCAATGACTCCCTCTTACATCCCTCAATCTTTCTCCAACAAGCGTAGTTCCTTTATTATCCCGTTTCTTCACCAAACTGTAAATGTCCAACACGAACGCTTCTCACATCATCTCCAATTCTCCCACTATCCACTGCCTCTCTCCGTTCTCAATGAATATCACCAGAGTTATGGTAATGCTCGCTGGTGTTTTGACAACTTACATTGAAGCAGAGCAGTGAATATATCATATGTCTAGGTGTTTTATTAGAAGCTTTTACTCTCTCTCTCTCTAGATTTTTAGAGAGAGAAGCTATCTAGGGTTTTCTCTCATAGTTTTCTTTCTCTTAGGATTTTCCTAAGTTTCGTTACCACTTGCAGCTCCCCCACTCATGAAGAGTGTATCTTAACGAGAGACACTCTTCCTCTGTGGACCTAGTTTCCCCCACTGCATCACCAACATTCATTGTCAACTTGGATATCATGCATCCACCCACTAAAACTTGTCCCCTTCTCAAATCTACTGTAAAATTTTCCACATCTACATACTACACAATTAAATAAGAGACACTCATCCTCTATGGACCTAGTTTTCCCCACTCTATCACCAATATTCATTGTTGTTTTGGATATCATGCATTCACCCACTGAAACATTTCCCCTTCTCAAATCATCTGCAAACTTCACCACATCTCCATAGTAAACCATCAAAACCAACATTTGAAATTTCTTCAAAAGCACCACTTTTACCAGAATTGCCTCCACCAGATCTGAACCCTTGGGCTGTAAATACAAATTGGTTGAGCTAAATTCTGAGAAAGCACGTGAAGGGATATACGAAATTATTTGTATATTAGGCCAAACACAAATTCATTTTTTACCAAATTTTATCTTCATTTAAATTAAAGTGAACATGCAATATTGATAGAAGCCAAATTCCAAACCAAACAGCAAGAAAAAGAAATGAAGAAAATATCCATTTCGAGCAAAATCTTTAATTAAGAAGACGGACACTTGATGACTTACATACTACTTAAAGATTCACTAAGTATAATGTGGTAGAGGCCTAAAATCTTCAACAGAAAATAGTACAGTCCTGCACCGCCCACAACAAGTAGATCTTGCCTGGATCAGCCTTTGGAATACTCGATCCCTTCTTCTTTTGCGGTAGAGCATCGAGTCCACAAATCATTAATAAAAAAAATCTTTACAAGGGTTTTAGAACTTTGATTGTGTTCTTCTTGATTTGGAAAAGTGATCTTCAAAAATCCAAGGGGTTTGGATGAAAGAATTATAGAGTTTGATCATATAAAGAACTCTAAAAAAGCTTCTTAAAAAGTCTAATCCCGCATATCTATTTACTGGGAATGTTGTTGCAAAGTGATAGGGATTAAAGACTAGAAAAGAATTTAAAAAAAATTAAAGTACGCGTACTTGTTCGAACGATGTACCTAATCTTATTCGAACGGATTCCAACGAAACTTCGAACGATATTCAAAAAGAGAACCCAAAAGGCGTCCTTCTAGATCTCATTTGAACGTGTTAACCTCGTTCTAACAACCCTACTCAACTCATTCGAACGACATATTAATCTCGTTCTCACGAGTTAACGAGTTTAAAAAAATTATTTTAAAGACATTTTGAAAACTTCAAAGGCAAACTCTTTTAAAAATAACCCCTAGACAATTAATGCTTTACCAAATAGCCTCATAAGTCTTCTCGGGTAAAGTTGTGTCGAACAATCTTCAATCTTGCAAATGTCACCAACGTTTCTTTTCTTCAAAGACTTGAGAACAGTCATGAAGGTGTGTGTGGGGGGGGGGGGGGGGGGGGGGGGGGTAACAGGATAAGCTTAAAAAATAAAATAAGCAATTATAAATGTTTCTCTCACAAATCTCCCCCTTTGGCTATTCCGGTACAAAACACAATCTGAAGCCAAAATTGATCCCTAAGACTAATACAACTAATACCCTCCTAAACCAATAAACGGAAACGCATATCATCAAGGGGGAATGACCTACACACATGAGACAAAAGATATATCGTGACACATACAAGTTAAAAAAATAAACTCCTCCTCAATTTGTTGTTCCCCTTTTTGTCTGTTATCAATAAAAAGTAAGAAACTAATCATGAAAGCATTTGAATCACCCGAAGAAGAAAATATATCATCACAAAGATAATCAATAAGGCACGTTCCAATTATTTTTTAAATTTTTTTTCAATTATCAAAGGTACATAGAGGTACAAATATATCGCACTATGGAAAAATACTAAAATATTCTAATCATGAAAGAGGAATGAAATTGTGTGAATACTTTCCACGGGCAAATAAACATAGGCATGCATAACAAAGTTGCACGAAGTCATGATATACTTCTAAAGAAAGAGCTCCATTTTAACCTTAGATGTAAGTATGTTGAACCGAAATGAAATTTACTCGACTTATACATTATGCTATGAATTTAAATGCTTCTCAAAGAAATAACGCCAAACTATATAATGCTTTTCAAGAGAGCACGTTGTGCAAACTCATTGATCTTCTACTTTATAACACCCTCAAAATCTCACATATTTAAGAATTCACTCAAGATATCATAGCGCTCGTGTGTAGTGAAGCATTAATGTATGAAATTGGCCCTGGCACTTCTGTTTGGTGTGTCATTAATATTTTAGGCTCTTTTGTCAAATGGTGGATTTTAACGCAAAGAGAATTTTTCTCTTTCGTAGCCCCTTTTCATTGCTTAACATATAAAAAAAATTGGAAACAAAATCCAGGCAATGGATCTTATAAGCACAACTTATCTCTAGTACATCTGGTTTGTTATTAAACATTATTGAGATGAGAACGCCGTATTTGACACATGATAAACGATTAAAACGTTAAAAAGTCTAAGAATGTGTGCAACAAAGGTGATAAAAAGTATAGCATGAAGAAATTAATCATCAATGAACAACGAAATGCTAGTCACTCATTATTAAACACACTAAAGAAATGAAGTCATGTCTCAAAACACCATGAAAAAGTCACATAAATGGATGGAATGTAGGGGTGATTTGAACATCTTAAAAGCACATCCATATATGGTGAAAAATAAAAATACAAACTCTTTTTGTCTTTTTTTAAAAAACTATTAAAAAATTAAATCCTTTTTTTTTAATTTTTCATACTTTTTCTAAAAAACGAAAATAATTGTGGATTTTGTAAGATTTTTCCAAAAAGACATATAAATTCAAACTAGTAATAGGTACAAATGATATGAACATGATAATCACCCTACACTAGACAAAGTACCCGAACTCAATCATTAGTGCGGGAGGAGCGATTCGCATCGAATCTTGCACATTTATACCCTCAAACTTATGCATTTTAACCCCTCGGATACTTTAATGTCTATAATTATGCTCATTAATTAGAAAACCTCTGTATGCTAACATGTTATTTGAGGTATTATTAAGCTTGTATAGGTATTATAGTGCTTAATATAAATTTTGGGCGCGTTTTAATTAAGTTTCGTCGCGATTTTCACGTTCAGTGGCATTTTTGTAATTTTACACTTTGATATTTTTTACCAAAGTCTTCACGAAAGTTGTATCCCTCGGCCCAAGATTCGCGTGGCCATGAACGGTGCGTGAATTGGAGTCCGAACGAAGGAAACACGGACCTTTAATAGGAGAAGAAACATAAGAATTTATTTAAACATTATTTTATTAATTTACTAACAATTTGTTTAATTCCCTGTATGTCCTATCTTCTATTTTGGCCAATTTGCAGGACACACATTTGAGAATGGCTATTTTGGGTGATTTCTCAGTTTTTTCTCCGGTTTTGGCCACGCGCCAAATTGGGATGTTTTTAATGAAATTAGAACACGATTTTGGTTCGGGTCTACGTGCGGGTCGACTGGGTCTCGAATTTAACCTGAAATGGGTCTTGTTGGTATTTCCATGGTGGGTTTTACCATCTCCATTAATGGAGTTTTTGTTGTGGTGTTCTCGGCATGGTAATGGTAGCGGGTTTTATACCCAAATGAAGGTCTTGATTTTTGGCCCTTAGCGGTAGGTTTTCGGCACGATACTGCAGTCATGGAAGTTGCGTTTTTTGGTGTTCTCGTCATAAACCAGACATGGCCATGGGTAGGAGTTGCAAGTTTTGACTTGTACAGAAAATGGTCGGTTATCCAGCAACTCAGTGTCGACCGGCGGCCAACTCGCGGTCGACCGTTGTTTCGATTTTTGCCGTGGATCCAGACTAGTGTATTGCCCCCATTTGCAGCGGTCGACCGTTGTTTCGATTTTATCCTAGTTTTCCCATTCTATTTTTTAATTTTTTTTATTTTAATTATTTTATGATTTAACCAAGACTTATGCATCTAACGTCTTTTATTTTTTATTTTTCCATTATTTTTATTTCCTTATTCCAACTTAGTATAAATAGGAGACTTGATTTATTTTAGTGCAGGAGGGATGTAAATATATTAGATTTTTAGCTATGTTCTCTCTTAGAACTTAGGGTTAGTAAACATTTGGGGGTTTATTGTTAGAGACCACCTCTCTCCTCATTTGTGTTGGATTTTCTCCATTAATGTAAGTTTCTTGTACTATTCATTATCATCTTCCTTTTATTTGTGCTTTGTTCATTTATTTCCATGCTTAGTTAAATATTTCCATTCCTAGATAATTTTAGTTGTTAATTTATTTAGTTGATTTAATTAATTAGTTAGTTCAATTAATGTCTTTAATTATGTGTAGTGGCTAATTTAGTCTAGGTTGTGTCGAATTGAACTCACCTAGGGTTGACGTGTTGCTTTTCTTTGGTGATGGTTTCTCATGGGTTTATTTCGAGTGGGTTGTCCTAGTTATTATGCTTAGAAAATTTAACAGGGCATATCATGTATGCTCCATATTTACGACCTTGCGTACGTAATTTTCGGGGTATTTGTTGTGGCCAAAATCTTATTAGACTTTTATGCGAATTTAGGGGTGTGACAACCCTTGATTTAATTAACTATCAAAACAAGACTCAATCTTAATAACTCATGAGCCCATGTAACGATTTTATACTAATTAACTCTAGGTGAGGGATATCCAACGTAACCTATAGTTTTTGCTCGCTTTGTTAACGTAGTTTAAATACACTCGCCTAAAATAATATTTTCCTTTTTATATCTTTTTCTTTAGTTTATATTTATCCTTTACACTTTTATTTTAGAAGTATTAAATCAATTAAATTCTAGCAACTCGTCTCTGTGGATTTTTGATACTCGGATTGGCAGCTATACTCCTTTAAATGAGTGTTGTCATAGTTTAGCTTTTTGAATTTAGTTGGTGAGCCGAATGTAAGAAACTACCGACGTCCGTGACGCGACACCGCGGCAAAACCCCTGTCTATCAAATGGAGTCATTTCCGGGGACTTGATGTTTTAGAATTTATTTAATTCATTATTTCGTAGTTTTTTTTCTATTTGTATTTTTTGCCTTACATTTTTGTAGGACTTCTATAACTGAGCGCCAAGAACCGCTTGAATTTTTTGCGTGCGCATCCCTTTGTGAGTTTCGCCACTTCGAGCCATCTTTGGGGTAAGCATGTTTTATTCCAATCCTTTCGATAATCATTATGATAATTCTCAAAATCCCCATAAACCTATGACTTTTGGTCAATACTTTGGGTCTCAAAAGATTGCAAATTCAAAAATGACTTTGGGCGAGTATTACAAAACTCAAGCTTTGGACTGCGTGTATTTTGAGGAGGAGGATAACAATGTTGGGCCTCAAATTCCTTATAATAAGAATTTCGAACAAATTGCAATAACTTTTAAAATTCTTATAATAATGAGTTTGAGTATAGTTTCGATAATAATTTTCAAACTTCTCATTTCCAAGAATCTGCACCCTGACCTATGACTTTCGGTGAGGGTTTGCTCATGCTTGAGAATGAGAGGTATGAAGATTGTTATCGGGAATAAAATTGTTTGTGGGAACATGAATTGGATTTATTATTTGAATCCGACGATGATTTTTCTTCCGAAACGTTTGAAGTCGAGGAATGTTTTGAACCAAATGAGGATTTTTTGCCTACTTTGGAACAAACCATTCTTGACTTGGCTCATGGTTTAATAGATAATGAAAGTGATGATGAAATGGATGTAGTATCCATTTTCAATGAAATGATTTTGTCTTTGGATCCCAAAGAAGAAAGTTTCATTAAAAATGATCCTATCTCCTTTGAAATTTCAATTTTGATCGATGATAACTCATCTCTTGAGTTTGAATTTCTTTCCTCCCCCTTTTCATTCTCTATTATCGCACCATCACAAGTACTCGATGAATCGGTGTCGAACTTTAAAACGTTCAACCCTTTCACCGGCGAGGAGTACTTGCTCGAGTTGCTCTCCATGAAGGCATATTTGCCTCCTTGTGTGCACCCTCCAATTTTAATTTCAAAATACTTGGTAGATGATTCAATTTTTCTTGGCCCCCATGTGTATTTTTCACCCTTCTTATCCAAATCCCCCATCCTCCCGCCAAAAATTTTAATTGGGGATGGTTCATTTCTTAAGCCTTACACTTGACTTTCGTTGTTCAAACGGAATTCTTATATTTCGAAAGGCATGCTTTCAATTGAGGGTACACCGGTCATCCTCCAAAGTCAAATTGTCATTTGGATGGACCCTCAAAATTTTCTACTTCTAGTGTATTGTTAATTAGAAGTCTAAATTGTAGGTTGTAAATAGTTAGTTGTTATTTTCTTTATTTTTCTTCTTTATTCATACTTATAGTCTAGTGTAATTAGTTAAGTTTTTTGTTATTTGTTTTTGTTATGCTTTGGTACTAACATGTTTTATAGAATCTTTGGACTCGTACTTACCGAAGATCGCTCCATTGTGGCAAATATCGCTCTTTTTCTCCTTTTAACTTGGTTCTTAATTTACATTGAGGGCAATCTCAGGTTTTAAGTAAGGGGGTGTGGGATATTCTATCCATTCATTGGTAGTTTCTTGATTTGATTACATGTTATTTCCAAGTTTGCTTTTCTTGTAAAAAATTAAAATTTTCAAAAAGATTTTCTTCTTTTTTCTCCTTTGTTTCCGATGATAAATTTCAATAATTGCCCAATCCAATAAACAACTCAACAATGCATGTTCTCGATTTTAGAAGTTATTAGACTTTTGTCCTATTTATTGATATTACGAATAACTTCATGAATTAAACTTTAATCCCTTGAGCACATGCACTTTTCTTGCCTTATTGATTTGGTTTAAGATTTTTATAACTCGTTAATATTTTGTTTCATTGTATATACTTAACCGAGTGAGCTTTGGTCTTTCCTTCATTTTTGAGTCCTTATACACTATTCTTTCCTCTTTGAAAACATTACAATCGTTGGTAATCTCACTATTCTTTCATTGATCGTTCATTAATTGAGTCATTCTTGAAATGTATTACTTGAGCATGATTTTCAATGTTTGTTTTGACTCGAGAATTGCATAAACTTTAGGAAATTATCATAGGCAATCTTTGTTATATCACCCATATTAGCCTTGACCTCACCTTATATGTTTACCCTCGACAACCCCTTTGAACCTAAATATTAGCCTTTCGTTTCATTACCCAAAATCCCATAACCAACTCCATATTGGAGTTATAATCCATACATATTACCTTCTATGCCTTTGTTCGGAATGTTACTTGGAATTGAATGATGTTATTGTCGCGTGGCTAAAATTTAGGCATGTGAGAGTCTAAAAAGTAAAGAAAAGAAATAAGTGAAAAGGGAGAAAAAGAGAAAGTAGAAAACAAAAGAAAACAAAAAAAAGTGAGAAAAAGAAGGAAAGAAAACAAAAAAAAAGTTGTATATGTTGTATATATTGTTCAATAATCTTTGTCTCTCTCCAATTTCATATTTAATGCCTTTTATGGAATTTATTTTTCAATTTTTTATATTGCCAGCATTCTTTCCATTATTCTAATTTTTCATTTCGAACACTTTGAATCCGTACATACATATCCTTCGTTTCGTACCCTGGCCTACCCTACATTACAAACCTATACAAGTCTTATGTGATCTTAGGGTGAATTCAATTTAAAAGTTTAAATAGTTTCGATAATCTGTAAAAATACATTTCGCCTCCTTTAATGAGCGGTATCTTTCATTGAGATTGCAAGTTTTTATTTCCTATATAGCGTTCTTCATTTGTGACATGTGTGCGGCCTTGTTTCCATTTATATTTACTCTTTATGCCCGCATGTCCTGTGTAATACCTCCATTTTCGTAGTGATTTCATTTGTTGAGTGTAATTCCCGGTGAGGATTGACTTTTATGCTTGCTTTAATGTTTATCCGGTTTATATAAGTTTTTACCAAATCATACTTTGCATGTGCTCACTCCCCTCCCAAATTTTAAGGTTTCAATTCTACGAAGTTCATTTTATAATGTTAATAATACGGACTTCTGTGTGAATTCATTCACTTTGTTAATAATGTGTATGAAATCTTTTTCGCTATTTTTGGGTGTGTCGCATGTTATTGGGCATATTTTGAGGAAACCATATGACGTTTGTGGGTTTCATCATCCACTAGGGTAACCAAGAGATTTAACGGCTTATATCATACCCTATATGCAATCGTTCGCCCGTGAAAGTGGTCTTATCTTTCTTATCCCTTTTATCACTTTTGTATATATCTCCCATTTTGTGACTTTCTTGTAGTTCTTCTTGCTTTGAATTTCATTACTAGGGATTAGCAATGTGTAAGTTAGGGGGTGTGATTCGTATTGAATCTTGCACATTTATACCCTCGAACTTATGCATTTTAGCCCCCTCGGGTACTTTAATGTCTATAATTATGCTCGTTAATTAGACAACCTCTGTTTTATATGCTAACATGCAAGGTTCTAAAAAATGCAGTGCGTGATCGAGGCGTGGAGGCCAAGCCTTAAGTCTTAGAAGCCTAGGTAGACCTTAGGCGTAAAAAGGTGTGAAAAGGCATTTAGGCCCTTTTAATATATTTTAATATTTTTTGACCATAACAAGGCTATTAAAATACTAAAATTGTATGTATCATAAAAATATGTCTGAATATTTGCAAATTAAAATACTATTTGATTATTTTGGATGAGATAATGGTCTGGTTTGTAAAAAAATCTTTAAAAGGCGATATCGTTTCACTAAAGCATTGTTGTTTTTAGAGAAAAAGTGCGCCTTAAGGGTTTTACCAAGCATAAGGCGTTAAAATCTAGAGGAGGGGAGTTTCTCCCAAGCCTCAAGCCTAGGCGGGTTTTTTAGAACAGTGCTAAAATGTTATTTGAGATATTATTGAGTTTTATAGGTATTACATTGCTTAGTATGAGGTTTGGGCACGTTCCGACTAAGTTTCATCGCGATTCACATGTTCAAGGGCATTTTCGTAATTTTACACTTTGGTATTTTTTACCAAATTCTTCAGGGAAGTTGTAGTCCTATGGACAAGCTTTGCGTGGCCGTGAACGGTGCGTGAATCGGAGTTCAAACGAAGGAAACACGAACCCTTAATCGGAGGAGAAATATAAGAATTTATTTAAATATTAATTTATGAATTTACTAACAATTTGTTTAATTCCCTATATGTCCTATCTTCTATTTTGGCCAATTTGCAAGACACACATTTGAGAATGGCTATTTTGGGTGATTTCTCTATTTTTTACTCTGGTTTTGGCCACACGCCAAATTGGGATGTTTTTGATGAAATTGGAATACGATTTTGGTTCGGGTCTATGTGCGGGTCGACTGGGTCTCGAATTTAACCTAAAATGAGTCTTGTTGGTATTTCCAAGGTGGGTTTTACCATATCCATTAATGCAGCTTTTGTTGTGGTGTTCTCGGCATGGTGATGGTAGCGGGTTTTATACCCAAATGAAGGTCTCGATTTTTGTCACTTAGTTGTGGGATTTCAACGCGATACTCCAGCCATAGATCTTGCATTTTTTGGTGTTCTCGTCATAAACCATACATGGCCATGGGTAGGATTTGCAAGTTTCGGCTTGTGCAGAAAATGGTGGGCTATCCAGCAACTTGCGATCGACCGACGGCCAACTCGCGGTCGACCGTTGTTTGGGTTTTTGCCGTGGAGCTAGACTAGTGTGTTGCCCCCATTTTCAGCGGTCGATCGGCAACCACGCGCGGTCAATTGGTACTCTGCATTTTGGTTGGATATTTTGTCCGGGTTTTCCTATTCTATTTTTTTATTTTTATTATTTTATGTTTTAACCAACACTTATCCATTTAACGTCTTTTATTTTTTATTTTTCCATTATTTTTGTTTCCTTATTCCAACTTAGTATAAATAGGAGACTTGGTTTATTTTAGTGCAGGAGGGATGTAAATATATTATATTTTTAGCTCTCTTCTCTCTTAGAACCTAGGGTTAGTAAACATTTGTGGGTTTATTGTTGGAGACCACCCCTCTCCTCATTTGTGTTGGACTTTCTCCATTAATGTAAGTTTCTTGTACTATTCATTATCATCTTCCTTTTATTTGTGCTTTGTTCATTTATTTCCATGCTTAGTTAAATATTTTCATGCCTAGATAATTTTAGTTGTTAATTTATTTAGTTGCTTTAATTAATTAGTTAGTTTAATTAATGTCATTAATTATGTGTAGTGGCTAATTTAGTCTAGTTTGGGTCAGATTGAACTCACCTAGGGTTGATGTGTTGATTTGCTTTGGTGATGGTTTCTCATGGGTTTATTTCAAGTGGGTTGTCTGAGATATTACGCCTTGGAAATTTAACGGGGTATATCATGTATGATCCATATTTACGACGTTGCATGCATAATTTCTGGGGTATTTGTTAACACCAAAATCTTATTAGACTTTTATGCGAATTTAGGGGTGTGACAACTCTTGATTTAATTAATTGTCGAAACATGACTCAATCTTAATAACTCGTGAGCCCATGTAACCACTTTATACTAATTAAACTCTAGGTGAAGGATATCCAACACAACTTATAGTTTTTGCTCGCTTTGTTAACGTAGTTTAAATACACTCGCTTAGAATAATCTTTTCCTTTTTGCATCTTTTCCTTTGGTTTATATTTATCTTTTACACTTTTATTTTAGAAGTATTAAATCAATTAAATTCTAGCAACTCGTCTATGTGGATTTTCGATACCCGGACTGTCCGCTATACTCCCTTAAATGAGTGTAGTCAAAGTTTAGGTTTTTGTATAAAGTTGGTGAGTCGAATATAAAAAACAACCGGCATCGGTGACGCGATACCGCGGAAAAACCCCTGTCTATCAAATGGCGCCATTGTCGGGGACTTGATGTTTTAGAATTTATTTGATTTAGTATTTTGTAGTATTTTTTTTTTCCTATTTGTATTTTTTTCCTAACATTTTTGTAGGACTTCTGCATTTGGGCGCCAAGAACCGGTTGAATTATTTGCGCGCGCATCACTTTGTGGATTTCTCCACTTCGAGCGATCTTTGGGGTAAGCATGTCTTATTCCAATCCTTTCGGTAATCATTATGATAATTCTCAAAATTCCCGTAAACTTATGACTTTTGGTCAATAATTTGAGTCGCAAAAAATTAAAAATTCAAAAATGACTTTGGGCGAGTAATAAAAAAGTCAAGCTTTGGAATGCGTGTATTTTGAGGTGTATGATAACGATTTTGGGCCTCTAATTCCTTATAATAGGAATTTCGAAACAAATTGTAATAATTTTAAAATTCTAGTAATAATGAGTTTGACTATAGTTCCGATAATAATTTTCAAACTTCTCATTTCCAAGAATTCGCACCCTGACCTATGACTTTCGGTGAGGGTTTGCTCATGCTTGAGAATTAGAGGTATGAAGACCATTATCGGGAAGAAAATCGTTTGTGAGAACATGAATTGGATTTATTATTTGAATCCGACAATGATTTTTCTTCCAAAAATTTTGAAGTCGAGGAATGTTTTGAACCAAATGAGGATTTTTTGCTTACTTTGGAACAAAACATTCTTGACTTGGCCCATGGTTTAATAGATAATGAAAGTGTGGATGAAATGGATGTAGTATCCATTTTCAACTTTCAATCCCAAAGAAGAAAGTTTCAATGAAAATGATCCTATCTCCTTTGAAATTCCAACTTTGAGCGATGATAACTCATCTCTTGAGTTTGAATTTCTTTCCTCCCCCTTTTCATTATCTGTTATCGCACCGTCACAAGTACTCGATAAATTGGTGACAAACTTTAAAACGTTCAACCCTTTCACCGATGAGGAGTACTTGCTCGGGTTGATTTCCATAAAGGCACCTTTTCCTCCTTGTGCGCCCCCTCCCATTCCAATTTCAAAATACTTGGGAGATGATTCAATTTTTCTTGGCCCCCATGTGTATTTGTCACCCGTCTTATCTATATCCCCCATCCTCCCACCAAATTTTTTAATTGGGGATGGTTCATTTCTTACGCCTTACACTTGCCTTCCATTGTTCAAATGGAATTCTTATTTTTCGGAAGGCATGCTTTCAACTGACGGTACACCGATTATCCTCCAAAGTCAAATTGTAATTTGGGTGGACCCCTAAAATTTTCTACTGCTAGTGTATAGTTAATTATAAGTAAAAATTATAGGTTGTATATAGTTAGTTGTTATTTTCTTTATTTTTCTTCTTTATTCTTACTTATAGTCTAGTGTAATTAGTTAAGTTTTTTGCTATTTATTTTTGTTATTCTTTGTTACTAACATGTTTTGTAGAATCTTTGGACTCGTACTTTTCGGAGATTGCTCCATTGTGGGTAATATCGCTCTCTTCCTCTCTTTAACTTGGTTCTTAACTTACATTGAGGACAATGTCATGTTTTAAGTTAGGGGGTGTGGGATATTCTATCCATTCATTCGTAGTTTCTTGATTTGATTACATGTTATTTCCAAGTATGCTTTTCATGTAAAAAATTAAAAATTTCAAAAAGATTTTCTTTCTTTTTTCTCCTTTGTTTGGCATTTTGCCTTTGTTTCCGATGATAAATTTCAATAATTGCTTGATCCAATGGACAACTCAATGATGCATACTCTCAATTTTAGAAGTTATTAGACTTTAGTCCTAATTATTGAGATTATGAAGAACTTCATGAATTAAACTTTAATCCCTTGAGCACATGCACTTTTCTTGCTTTATTGATTTAGTTTAAGATTTTTATAACTCGGTAATGTTTTGTTGCATTGTATATACTTAACCGAGTGAGCTTTGGGCTTTCCTTCGTTTGTAAGTGCTTATACACTATTCTTTCCTCTTTGAAAACGTTACAATCGTTGGTAATCTCACTATTCTTTCTTTGATCTTTCATTAATTGAGTCAATCTTGAAATGTATTACTTGAGTATTTACGACCTTGCGTTCGTATTTTCCTGGGTATTTGTTGATGCCAAAATCTTATTAGGATTTTACGCGAATTTAGGCATGTGACAACTCTTGATTTAATTAACTGTCGAAATGAGACTCAATCTTAATTACTCGTGAGCCCATGTAACCATTTTATACTAATTAACTCTAGGTGAGGGATATCCAACGCAGCCTATAGTTTTTGCTCGCTTTGTTAACATTGTTTAAATACACTCGCCTAGAATAATCTTATCCTTTTTCATCTTTTCCTATTGTTTATATTTATCTTTTATACTTTTATTTTAAAAGTATTAAATTCTAGCAACTCGTCTCTGTGGATTTTCGATACCCGGACTGGCCACTATACTCTCTTAAATGAGTGTAGTCATAGTTTAGGTTTTTGTATAGAGTTGGTTAGCTGAATATAACCAACGACCGGTGTCGGTGACGCGACACCTCGGCAAAATCCTTGTCTATCAAGGAGTTCTGAAAAGGAATAGGCATCCTTTAAAAGTCCTCCATCAAACTTTGCGAAGTTTTGACCCAAAACTCTACTTTCTCTCGAAAACACTAAAAATCTTTGTGATCGTGTGTGTGGGAGCATGAGTAGGAACACATGTGGGAATGCGTGTAGGAACATGTGTGTGAACTTTTTTGGGAACATATCAGGGAACAAACATGTGAGAAACTCTTCCTAGCTTAAAATATAAATCCCAAAGGTGACCTCTTTGTTTGGAATGGGAACATACATAAACGAGCTTGGGTCTACCTTAGCTGAAAGGCCTAAGACGCACTCTCCTTTGTGGATTAGGTCTCATTGGTTGATTAAGTCGAGGTCCATAAGGATCCAGCATAAACTCGAAAATCGGTCCGGGTAAAACATTTAAAGTAGATGCACCATCACAACCTATTCCTTGCCTCACGTTAAAACCTAACACGGTACCAAGGATCATATTTCCAACCTTCTTAGATATGTCCTCTAAAGTGACCTTGACTTATCGAGCACAATCGATATCATTCTCGAGTTGAGATACACGGACTTCAAGTTTATCACGAGACTCCAATAAAGCTTGAAGATCTCTCGTAAGACTAGCCACAGTGTTGGTCAAATCAGTCTTCTCCTTACCAACGACAACCAATTGATCACACAAAAAAAACTTTTAACTTCTCAAGTTGACTCACCAAAGCATCACACTCTCTCAAAACTTCCACCTCATTCTATAAATCAAACACCCTAAGAGTCAATCTCCTATTTTGCTTTTTAGTTCCCACAGACTCTTTGTAAAGTTCGTCGTAGGTGTGTTGAAGTCCACCTTCTCCCTTTAATAAAATTATCCACATCATTCTCACTCTCTTCAGAATGATTCGATAAAGTTTTGAGGATATCATGTTTAGAAATGTCCTCATCGACTTCGGATGAACTCGAAGTACTAACTTGATTGACCATGGACGCAAGACAACATTCATGTGGGGATTCATTCTCGAAATTCATATACTCGACGTCATTATCACTAAGAGTGTCTTTACATGCCGTTTTACTTTTGTCTTGTCTCTTTAGCCTAGTGTCCCTGTCTGGTCTCTTTAGCCTTGTGGAACACTCATGTGCCTTATGACCTTTCCCTTCACATTCAAAATATCTTACTTGATTATTTTCACAAGCACTCTTGCCCTCATTGATATTTTTATTTTTCTCAAAACTTTTGATTTCTTTGGAAGAATTTTCTATGTTAAATTAGAGATTTTTTTTTGAATTTTTTTTCAAACATGGTAAGATCATCGAGCTCAAAATAAAACTCGAAGTCAGAGTCAAAAACCTTTTCCTTTTTCTTCGTTTAACTTTTAAAGCTACTCCTTCCTTTTTCCTTTTTCCTTTTAGTTTCGTGGAATATATCTAATTCATAAGTTGGAAGTCTCCTACGAGTTCTTCTAACCTAAGATTATGTAAAATTCCCAAAGAATTAAGAACAGCAACCTTAGCATTAAAACGGTATGGGGGTGATCTCAAAATATTTTTAACAACCCTCGTCTGAGTAATTCTCTCACCCAAATTAAAGCATGAATTCATTGTATCAGATAAACGTGCATAGAATTCATCAAAAGCGTCAGAATCATTAATACGTATAGTCTCAAATTATGTGGTGAGATTCTGAAGCTCGGAAGCTTTCACAATGTTAGTACCCTCGTGAGTGAGTTGGAGGATATAACACACTTACTTAGATGTGGTATACATCATAATGTGATGAAACTCATCGGGAGTGACTGCACCAGAAATTGCACCTAAGCCACGGGAGTTAAAATTATTCCACTTAAAATCATCCTTTAACTTTTTTTTCTTTTTTTTTTTGGGAAAAGATTGATATTATTGATGTGCTGGAGAAAAAGAGTCTTTCTCCGGTGGCTTACAATCTAAAGATCAAAATATCAAAGTTATCAATAAAAGAACTAAAGAATCTAGAAACAGGACCATTATAAGGCTTAGCCTTAAATACTAAAACAATATCATAGTGAATGGCCTGAATGATAGTCTTGGAATTCATAGTAGTGCCCTCAAAGTTTGCTTTGTTCCTAGAACACCAAATCTGCCAACAAATATAAAGAGGGAGAATCTTACAAAGTATTGATCTAATATTATTTCCCCAACAATTAATCCACTAAGAAATGATTTTCGATCTCAATGAAGAGTTTTGAGTCTTTAATCACATCAGATTTTCAAAATGAACCCACACATCCCTAGCCACGTCACTGGAATGAAATAAGTGCTCATCATTTTCTTCTTGAGAGTTGATACAACAACGACATTTAGAAACCATAGGAATAAAAATGGTCTTGAGTTTGAGGTCCAAAGGGAGAGCTTTATGAAGAATTCGCCATAATAAGATTGAGACTTTGGGCATTATCCTCGAATCCCATATCATGGAGAATGAGAATTGAGAACAATGTTTCTCCCGAATTAAATCCCAAGCCTTTTTAAAATAAAATTTTGTGTCTCTCCAATATTGAGGGCAAGAAATAATATCTTCATCAAAATATTCCTCAACAGCTTGCATTCTCTTCCATGTGACACTCGCAAATGTTGGAACCCCCTTGAAATTAACATGAGCAAGTTTTTTATATTTGTAATGCATAAAATTTGCCCGAAGAGTATTTTTTTTATATATAAAATTGGGACCAAATTTTGCAAGCATATGCTTTACAAATATCATTTACATCTCTGAGCTCGAGACCACCTTATGATTTAGGACGATTTATCACATCCCAAGATACCCAATGATGCTTTCAAATATCATCCATCTGACCCCAAAAAATAATTTGAACATATTTTCTGAAAATACTTAAAGAAAGAATTCGTAAGGTGAATAATGGAAAACACATGAAGTCCCAACGTGTGAAGGACAGATTGAATGAGATTTAAGCGGCCTGATTGATTAATAACTGAGAAATTCCAACATTTCATCCTGTCCACTGCCTTAGAGATAATAACGTTAAATAGTCTATTTTTTTCGACCGACAAATAGAGGAACTCCCAGATAAACAATCGGAAGTGATGACTGCTTGAAACCAGACTTGTTAAGGAGCAGATGTCTTTGACGTGGAGAGCAGTGGCGAGAGAAAATAATACTGCGTTTAGTAGAGTTAATCTTTTGCCCAGACTGATATTCAAATGTTGACAAGAAATCCATGAAAACCCGGAAAGAACTGATGTTGCCATTAAGGAAGAATATAATGTCATCAGCGAATAAGAGAGAGGAAATTACTGGATAGTCCGATAGGATTGAAAAATTCTTAATAGATCCAGAAATCATGAGATTATGGGCACCCCGATTAATGACTTCAGCTGCAATCACAAACAACGCTGGGGAAAGTGGATCACCTTGGCGCACTCCTCGACCAGATTTAAATAATCCGCATTATTTTCCTTTAAGGATAATTGAATACCAGCAGTTAAAGATGTTTCTCCAAATCATATCAATCAAAACTTCTAAAAATCCATAAGCTCGAAGCACTTTTATAAGAAATAGCCAAGAGATCATATCATAAGCTTTTGCCATGTCCACTTTGACCACCACATTTGATCCTCTAGATTTTTTATTGAGATGAGATATCAGTTCTTGAGCAAGCAGTATATTGTCTGAGATGGTTCTTCCCTTGATAAAACCTGCTTGGGATGGGGAAATAATTTTTGGAAGCAAAGAACCAATACGGTTAGATAAAATCTTTGAAATGATTTTATTAGAAAAATTTCAAAGACTAATGGGTCTCAAATCAGAGCAAGTTTTTGGTTTGTCCACTTTAGAAATAAGAATTATATTAGTGGAAGACCAACTTTTTGGAATATCTTTGCCAACAAAAAAGGATTGAATAGCACAAACAAGATCTTTAGGAATGATATTCCAGCAAGTTTGATAAAAAAAAACCATTAAATCCATCCGGACCCACCACACATTCTTTATCCATGGAGAAAATGGATTGCTCAATTTCTTCTTCATTTGGCACTTTAGAGAGCATAAAGTTATCTTCACAATCAATCATCTTTGGTATGTGATCTAAAATTGACTCATCCTCCACACAAGATGAAGGCTCTCCTAGAAGAGTTTGAAAATAGGAAGTAATTTCCTCTTCAATTTCATTGGAGTTATTAAGAATATCACCCACTTCATTTTCGATCTGATGAATGAGTAATTTATTTCTCTTTTTCTTAACCACCGTGTTGAAAAATTTTGAGTTGAGATCCCCATCTTTAACCCATTTAACTCGGGCCTTTTGCTTCCAAAACATTTCTTCAATTTTAAGCTCCTTATTGAAATGAGCTTTGGCAAGATTCCAAGCTTCCCGATTAGTCAGAGAAGGATCAATATCATACATGTCTTCTTTCAGAATAACCTTAACTTCAGCTTTTTGGACCCTGGAAAAAATATTAGCGAATACATTTTTATTCCAATTTTTTAAGGAATCTTTCACATTCCTTAATTTAGCGGCAAAAACCACCATGGGACTTCCTGAACAATCACAATTCCAAGCTTTGTCAATTACCTCCATATATTCTGAATACGGAATTGTTTAGAAACCAATTCAGAATTAAAATTTAATTTAAGGACAAGAGGGGCATGATCAAAATTAGTGCGATGAAGATGCTCAACCTTTGAAGAAAACTGGTTATTAAACCAACCATCATTACCCAGAATACGATCAATACGAGCCCAGATTCTAGATTCTCCATCTCTATTATTACACTAGGTAAAATTAGAGCCTGAATATGGTATCTCCTGTAAACCCGCTTGGATTATAGTAGCATTGAAATCAATAATGGCTTGACTATCAACCATGTTACCTCCTAATTTTTCCTGTTGGTTAGCCACAATGTTAAAGTCGCCCCCAATATTCGTATCTAAGAGAAGCGATAGTATTGAGTTCATCCCAAAGCAATCTTCTATCATCTCTATTACATTTGGCATACACACGGGAAATCAGAAACGATTTGGGAGAACTAAGAAAAGTAGATGAAATGGAAAGGGCTTGTACCATGTCTCTAACTATGTCCACACGACAATTAATATTCCACAAAATCCAGATTTTACCTCCCACATTAGAAACAAACCCAGAAAAATCCAATTTTATAAGCTAGAGAAGAAAGACTGACTTCATCAATTTTTGGCTCCTGAATAGCAATCATGCAAATATTATATTTAAGGATAATCTTCTTAAGTCTTCTGATTGAAGCTTTATTTCCAACACCTATGATATTCCAAAAAAGGAGACTAATCATAAGGAATTGTTAAAGATTTGAGCTTGAGATTTTTTAGTAACAGAGCTAGTGTGAATCACTGGTGCTGAATTTTGTTTGTGCTTCTTATTCCTTCTCTTAGGTTTACCAGTATTATATTCAGACTCATGATAATCATGGTTGCTTTGCACATCAGTAGATATTAGCTGTTTAGGCGAGTTCCTAAGCCAGCTAAATTTTTGTTGCAGCTGATTGGAGAATTCCCTCATATCTGAGACAGAAGGTAGTTGAACCGAAGATGGTTTTAAGTCATCAGTAGTATTCCAAAGAGGTAGTAAGAATGAATGAGAATTTTTTGTAATAACACCACGTTCCAACTTAGTAGGAAATGGACAGGAAGTTGGTAAAGAAGTATTTCCATTAGAAGGAATAGAAATTTACCCTCTTTCGTGTCAGATATTTCCATTAGAGCCTCGAAAGAATTGTGGATAATGATATTATCATTATTGTCAGCGTTGGGGATAGATTTGTCATTGGCTGTAATATTATTAGAAGAAGCAAATAACATTGCACCTGTGGCTGACGATGAAGCCAAACCACGAGGAGTCATATCGACTGTCCCACTAAAAGATAGCACATTATTAGGAACTTCATTAAAATTTAGCTGACACTTATCTTTGAGTCTATTATCAGTTTTTGAAACCACCTGATTTTGAGGAGCTTTAGTCGAGGGAATATCTTTAAAAACAACCCCGTTTTGTATATTCTTTTTTTCTTACCAAGTTGTTACAACCTTAGTTGACTTTAGTGGAGCATTTTCGGCTGGATTATGATTGTTTCCTGCAGGAAAGTTATTAGCAGGTGGATTAGGGTTACCTTCAAACCCTACAGTATCATCATTACAATCATTAGAGGAATGGACAGCCTGCATGCAGAAGCCACAAAACGAAGGAACATTCTCATATATGATTTTCTACCAAAAACCTTTAGATCCATTAACAATCCAAATACGGTGAGGTAGAGGTTTTAAAACATCAATCTCTACACATACCCAAGCTTGACTAGGTCTAGTAACAGAAGAAGTATATTAATCCATCTTCAAGGGGGTTCCAATCCTGTGACAAATAGCAAATAACGCAGATTTGGCAAAAAGATGGACTGGTAGGTGGGGAAGAGACACCCACATAGGAAAGATAGGACAATCATAGCCTGGGATTAAATTTGGAAACCACTTCATAACTTTCAATGGAGCCTTAAAGATATACAATTGTTCACGTAGCCATAACCACAATAAGTCTTCTTCACAAAACAATCTTATTAAGATATGCTGATCATCTATTAAACCAATTGCAAATGAGGTTTTCAGAGAAAATCCGAGAAAAGCCTTCCGAATTGATTCTAGTGAAGGCCTGCCAAAGCTGAAGCGGCCAATAAGAGAATATTTGAATGGACTAGCCAGTTGAGCAGTTTCTTCCATGGAGAATTCCACAGATGGTTCACCTTTGATCATCCTTTAACTAGGCAGTGACAAGTTTAAGACTTTCGACATTGTTGTTAGTCATAGTGGATGGTGTCTACCCTATTTTATACACAAGCCAAACCCTCTCGTCAACTGATTTCAAAGCAGGACTCATTCTACCTTTCCAATAAGCATAATTTAACCCATAAAAAATAGGCAGCTGATTAGGCATAAATATTTCATATTTATGCCCTTAATTTTGATCTTTTTATGATCCCGTGCATCGTAATTGACTTGGTTTTATCTCATATTTATTATACTAACCTTTTTTGGCGAGTATTTCCTATTTTGTGTATTTCTTATATGTTTTACAAGTATTTCCTGCAAGTTTGTGCGAGAGAAAACTCAAAATAGTGGAAGAAATCAAGGAAAAGGAAGTTGAAGGGTAGTTTCATAATTTTTTAGCCTTATTCCGGAGGTGGGGCCAACTAAAAAGTTTAAGATCTTAAAGTCACAAGAACGCAAGAAAAAACGGCGCCTCAATTCGAGTTACGGTGAAGAATTTATGCCCATTTGAAGATGGAGAATAACAAAAAAGGCAAAACTAAATAATGCTGAAAGTAGAACCGGTTCGGTTCTGAGTAGAACCGGTTCGGTAGGTTGGAAAAGTAAAACGAGTTCGGTGGGACGAAATTTGTATTTTTTTTCTTCTTAAAATTAGAGTTGTGCATGGTGTAAAGACTTAAAAAACTGAGAGTTATATTCTATTGTAATACCAGATGTGGCCATCCCCGGTCCTCATGGCGGGCGGGCGGAGTGAGAATCCTAGGCCCCGCGCGTCCCTCTTGGGAGCGCTTCGGCCAGCGTCATTGGGTGAGGTGAAAAATGTAGAGAGATAGAGTCACCAGTCTATTTTACTTAAAACAGACAAAAGAAGGGGAGCCATCCCAAAGGACAGCATCCAAAGACATACTGATGCATACGAAACCAAAATGATTCGAAAAGGGTCCGGAGGCTAAGTTACAAAATGGGAAGGTGTTAGGCACCCATTCCGCCCTTTCAGTCTCTCATGGGTTTTTGTTATTTTCCTTTATCTTCCCTGTGATATGTGTTCATGTGTATACATAGTGGAGATAGGAATCATCGACTTGCACCATGGAAGAGGTAAAGCGAGTCATCCGTAGGAAGGTATAAAACTATTAGAAAATAGGATTTACGCGACTATCCTTACGTTGACCGTTATGATGGAACGATAATGCATGTGGAATAATATGCCACTAAGAACAAATATATGTATATATATAATATAAGAGGGTGGAGTTTAGAGAAAATAGAAAATGAGAGAAAAAGTAAAAATAGGACTCGGGTCTTGGGTTTCACCCTGAGATGCCTACGTAGCCATTAAAGGCATCACAGTCCACGTAGTTCTCATGCAAAACTAGGGGTGGGGTTTATCCCATAAATCCAACCGGGGGATTCTCTTATTTGTGTGTGTGTGTGTGTAGAAAAAGTGTTTGAGTTGTAAGAAAAGTATGAGAATTCTCGTTTGGAATTTATGAGCAAACCCTATTTTTCTTATTTTTTGGGTTTTTATTTATATGAAAATAAGAGATGTGCAATAATACTAAATAAAAAGTATATTAGGATGTGTGAGATGAGATGATGAAAGTGTTAAGTAATAAAACAAGTTATTGCGAATTTATGAGAATTTAAGGAGAGAGTTAAGAAAATTGGACCTTCTTGAAGATTTTGATCTTGTATGTTGGAGAGCAGCCCTTGCACTTGGATGATGATGGAGGGTAGTGAATTCACCATGTTTGATGAAAAGGATGATGAAAAGTGAAGGTTGGAAAGGGTTTTGGATGTGAAAATCGCGCTGACTTCGAGAGAGATTTTCTGGATGTGCTGAGAGTGATATCTATCATATTTGGGCTCCCTTGCAAGTGAGTTCAGGCTTCCTTTTTATAGGCCCGGGGAATTGACGATCGGCATATCCATGTTCCTGCCAATCAGCAAGTGCGTTTAGGCACACTGTCGATAGGCAGGGTCTGGGACCTGCCATTTGGCAGTGTCTTTCAGGCCTTTTCAGAAAATCGACCGCAGAACGCAAACTGTTGATCAGAATCATGCACGAGGTAGACCGTTGGAAAGGTAATTCAGAGACCTTAGAAAGTAATTTGAACCGCTCCCAGGTTCGGGAGTTGACTTTGGGTCAAATATAGCTCGTAATCATTCGTCGGTCCATTGGACGGGGAATCGTCGGATGCAAACGGATTGTTCGTCCGCATGGTAAGTCTGAATCACGCACAGGGCAGACCGTTGGAAAGGTTAGTAGATGTACTTTGACATTCCAAATATTTTGATCCGGTTCGGGAAGTTGACTTCGGTCAACCGAGCCCTGGAAGCATTCGGTGACCTTTCGAAGTAAAACGGATCGTTCGTCCGTACCGTAAGTCAGAATCGCGCACGAAGTGGACCGTTGGAAAGGGGTTTTAGTGCCTTTGAAGATTTGACTTAGGTCAAACGGAGCCCGGAGGCACCTAGTGGCCTCCTGATTGAGTTTCGGGGGAAAACGGGTCGTTCATTCGCATGGTAAGTCGGAATGGTACACGGGATGGACAGTTGGAAAGGGGTTTCAGATCCCTTCGAAGATTCATTCAGTCTCGATCGAGTTGAAGACTTTGATTTTTGGTCAAACGGAGCCTGGGAGTGCCTGATGGCTTCTAGGTCAGTACACGGGGTATGACCTGGGTTTGTAGTCATGAAGGGAGGTGGTAGAGACCTAAGGAGAGTTTAGGGGGTAACAGAATGGGGTGTCTATAGAGCCCCTCGATGGGTGAGTTTAGAACAAACGATAGCCGTCGAATAGACACCGCATGATGCTTTTGAGGGAGGATGACCAATTTAGAGGGCCGAGGCGGCCGAGGCCGATTCTGAGGACCTAAGAGATGGTTTGGAGGAAAGGTTTAGGCCAATTCCAAAGGAGGTGCGGGGGATGACCAATTCTGCGGGTCAGAGCCAATTCTGAGGGCTTAAAGATGAGGGTGACCGATTCTGCGGGTCGAAGCCAATTCTGAGGGCTTGAAGATGAGGGTGACCAATTCTGCGAGTCGAAGCCAATTCTGAGGGCTTGAAGATGAGGGTGATCGATTCTGCGGGTCAAAGCCAATTCTGAGGTCTTGAAGATGAGGGTAACCGATTATGTGGGTCGAAGCCAATTCTATAGGCTTAAGTAGAGATGACCAGTTCTGCGGGTCGAAGCCAATTCTGCGGGCTTAAGTAGAGATGACCAGTTCTGCGGGTCGAAGCCAATTCTGCTGGGTTAAGTAGAGATGACTAGTTTTGTGGGTCGAAACCAATTATGCGGGCTTAAGGTGAGATGACCAATTCTGCGGGTCGAAACCAATTCTGCGGTCTTAAGTAGAGAAGAAAAATTCTGTGGGTCGAAGCCAATTCTGCAGGCTTAAGGTGAGATGACCAATTCTGCAGGTCGAAGCCAATTCTGCGGGCTTTAGGTGAGATAACAAATTCTTCGGGTCAAAGCCAATTCTGTGGGCTTAAGTACAGATGACCAATTCTGCGGTTCGAAGCCAATTCTGCGGGCTTAAGGTGAGATGACCAATTCTGCAGGTCGAAGCCAATTCTGTGGGCTTAAGGTGAGATGACCAATTCTGCGAATCGAAGCCAATTATGTGGGCTTAAGGTGAGATGACCAATTCTGCGGGTCGAAACCAATTTTACGAGCTTAAGGTGAGATGACCAATTCTGCAGGTCAAAGCCAATTCTGCGGGGTTAAATAGACCAATTATGTGGGCTTAAGGTGAGATGACCAATTCTGTGAGTCGAAGCCAATTCTGCGGGCTCAAGTTGAGATTACCAATTCTACGGGTCGAAGCCAATTCTACAGGCTTAAGTAGAGATGTTCTTGGGGAACTCTGTCAGGGAGATTTATCTTCTGGTTTTGTTTTAGGCTGGGAGCCGACTGTTGGGGAAATCTTTTGCATCCTCTGAAGGAAAAGCCAAAATTCAACTGGGGATATTTAGGTGGCCCAGGGTTTGGATGTATTGCTTGGGGAAAATTGAGGCCTTTGGGGCATAGGGGTGATCTTTAGAGATCCTCCGGGGATGTTGCCGGGAGGAGTTTTACTTGGTTTTTTAGAGTTCCGCTGGGGAAACATGGGTTCTGCTTGAGGGAGTGTGAAATTTTCTTGGGTGAAAATGTTCTAAATCCTTCCTGGGATATTTATGAATTTTTTGAGAATTTTTCAGGGCTGTCTGGTATTTTCTGGGAATTTTTGTACGAAATTTAAAGGGGGTGTCGGTCGGCATGGTTCAGAAGGTGCCATTCGATAGTGGCGCGGACTTTTGGACTTCCTCAGGAAGGTAAGGGGTTAGTGCCGATCGGTGGGTGGGGGTCAATGCCGATCGGCATGACCCTTAGCATCCTATATAAAGGGGGAGAATTCCCCTCATTTTTCATAGCTCCTTGCTTTCTTTCTTTCTGCGATTTTTCTCCACAAATCGTTCTAGCGTTCCGATCTCTAAGAAATGGTTACCTTTATGAGCACTGCAGCACATAGGGAATAGTTGACTATTGATGACTGGGCGAACGTGGAGTGGAGGGTCAGGGCGCCTCTTACTTTGGGGAGTGATAACTCCTTTGACGCATTCGAGCCAGTTGCGGATGAGTGGACTTTGCTACGGGAGTTGTCTCATCATCGGTCTTTTAAGGTGGCGAGCCTCGGCGGTTATGTAAGTAACCTAACTTTTGGCATTCTTGATTTTTCCTTCCTTTTTGAATTTTGACAAGGTTTATTCTTTTGACAGTCTGATATTTCTTTGAAGAACAAGTGTGCCCATGGGACGACGGGGCCTAAGGACGTCTAGGAGCATCTTCCACCTACGATTCGTTGGGTGGTATCATCAACGAGTTTTGAGAGGTTGGAATCTGTGATAGATGAGATGCCTAGGTCGACAGCGGTCTTATGCGCTTTGGGGGAGAGATGGTGGGATACTACACACACCTTCCATTTTGGTTTTGGGGAGATGATCGTGACTCCCATAGACGTGCAGTAGCTGCTGGGGCTAGATTGCGATGGGGAGCAGATAGAGGTGGATCGCTCTTTGCGGGTGAGGCCGAAGGCGATGAGGGCGGCGCTTGGCGGTGTAGGGAGCATAGTTTCTTGGGATTCCATCCGACTGTCCTTACTAACGGATGTCTTGCTGAGTAGGGTGGTTGATGTGTAGGATGGGCTGCAGGTGAGGCAGATGGCTCGGTTGTTCATTTTGTTAGTACTGGAAAGTTTCATGGTGGAGTCAAGCGGCGACGTCGTCCATTGGTGGTTCTTGCCGTATTTGAGGATGTTTTTTAACATCCCTCTCTATGATTAGGGGAGTATGACTTTGGCGACCCTCTATTTTTCTTTGGATGCATTCAGTCGGTGCTGCCGGCAAACTTTTACTGGAGCCACGTATCTCCTTGAGGTATTCTTTAATTTGTGCATTTTCTTTTCATGCCTTCGCATTTTCCTTATGCGTCTCTTTTTTATTGTGAATTCATGTCTTTGGAAAACATAGTTCTATGAGGTGATTGGGTGCAATACCCAGCTGATTTCCTTGAAGGATGAGACTGTTGGGGACTTTTGTCGATTGTATTGATGGCTCAAGTCCAATTGGCAGTCAAAGGGATCTCTCTCTCTGGAGGTGGTGCGTCAGGTCTTGAATGTCCTGACCAGTGGTAGGGCAAGACTCTTTCCTTTTCAACCTTGGTTTTTGGCATGTTCTGATTCTCTATTAACTTATTCCTGTTGGCGATTTTCAGGTAACTTTTTACCCTTGGGGGACAGCCATTCAGGATACAGGGGCGACCGGGGTGAACGCGCAGATGAGGCATTTGCTGGTGCATGAGTTTGGCCATTCTTGGTAACTCAGGGAGCGGGTGGTTCAGCAGATTACAGAGGAGGAGGTGGTGGTGCCACCTACGCAACTTCCTACGTCTATGAGACGGGAGCGGCTGCTGTCAGAGGATGCGAGGATCACGGCTATGATCGGCGAGTCCTTTGTATACTAATACGTCTATGCCGTATGACTATATGGACTTTGTGATAAGCTGGTTGATGGTGCCCAGCATATATGATACCTTGCCTTTCCCTCCTGGGGGTTCGAGTCAGGCGGTGGGGTCTTCCCAGTGGCGGTGGTTCATCGGCATCTATTGCGATGGGGACTTTAGAGGTTCCCTTTGTTCGATTGCATACCCCTTCGTACAACATCCTACGGGATGATGGAGGGATGGTGCCTATGTTACACCGTCTTCACGCGATGGATCCGAAGGAGCTGGGTTTGACAGAGGGGGTTCTTCTTCCTGCTGTATACCTTTCTGTTATTTTTTGTTCCTTTTCTATTCTGATCCTTCTTTGATACTAATTTTGCCTTCTTCTTGCAGCAAGTCCGTGTGTCGACCACTTGGCTGAGGGATATTAGAGATTGGATATCTTTGAAGACTTCCCATATTCAGGATGCGATCCCGGTTCCTTCTTGCTTGGTGTCATCTGCTTCGCCCGAGGAGGACTCTGGCTTGGGTAGCGGTGGTGCGTCATCTCACCATAGGGGAAAGAGAGCGCATCGCAGGGGTGGAAGCTCTTAGAGAGAGGGGGTGAAGGGTAGGTAAGAGAGAGAGAAAATGTGGGTTCGAGCTGAGTCCCGTTTGTTTTTTACTTTTCTTTTATTTCCAACAAAATTTGATGTAATACAGAAGAATATATATATGCAATGCAATGGGATTTTTTATTATCTTTTGTTAATGGTGAATGAATGAATGCATGTACATGCGCTTTTTACTTTGCTGCTGAGACCGTAAAAAGAGATATTTTTAGGATTTTTTTTGAAAGAAAGTTTTAAAAATGGGAAATTATATAGGGGTGGAAGAGGATTTTTTGAAACACTTTTGAGAATATCAATTTTATTTTTATTGGGTTTTTCTGATTTTGATAAAAAGGAAAAAGGAAAATTTTCAAAAATGGGGGATTGCCTATTGGCAGTCAAGTCCAGTCCCATCAATTCAAAGCTTTTAATTAGTGCCCTCTTCAGCTTCTTGTACCTTGTCGGGTAGGATTCCCTCCGATTTCTGCAAGGATTATGTCTTTTGTGAGGGTTCTCAAGTATAAAAAGGGGTAAGGGTGGAGTGTTTTCATCAAACCTTCACACTCTTACTTACTTGCCTACTATCTCTTAGTCTTGCAAGATGGTTCTCCCTGGTAGCATTGAGTTTTCTAACTACCTCGAAGCCTTGGAAGAGATGTGCTCTTATAATGTCGATTATGATGCTTTCAACATGCGCTGAGTCTCTTTGTGGTGCAATCGGTCCATTAAGTGGATCATAATGATGGCGGCGGTACAATTTTGGTACCCCGAAGACCATGTATTACGCTTTGGGTTGGATGAAGTTTGTCCCACCTACGAGGAATTTTCTGCCATGCTGGGGATAAATCCTAGTGTTGCTTCAGCTCTACCTGAGTTTTACCATTCTCCTAGGGAGTTGTTGGCTGGGCTTCCTCGTATTTCGCAGTCGATGGCTAGACCACTAGTTACTGGGGGAATGATCTCCCTTTCGGTGGTGTTACAGTCCGTGCATTTGCAGGAGGCTGGCGATGCTACATAAACCGGAGCCATTGTTCTGGGCTTAGTATCAAAATTATTGCTGGTGACTGGGGAACTGCTAGTGGACCCACAACTTACAGCTATTATTTCCTGGATGTCATACCGTCGCAATCCTGTACCGGTGATACTGGCGGAAACTGATGCCTGGCGAGAAGGTCGTTCTGTCTTCCTAAGGGGTAGCCCCGTGATGCCATTCATGTGGCTGTCTGAAAGACTCTACCTAGTGACACCTCCATAGTGTCCTTTGTTGTTTGTACCCAACTTCTTTTTACATCATTCCTTTAGTGTTGGCCTGGATATTGAGAGCTTGGAGAATTGGCTTGTGGAGCATGGGACTCGAAATCTTTACTGGTCAGTGCCTTGGTAGGGACAGTTGCTGCCTGTTCTGGAGCTAGGAGAATACACTTATGTGCGGCTAGTTGGTCTCGGCTAGACCACTTTTTATTTCCCTTGTCGGATTCTGCACCAATTTGGTTAGGTACAAGTCGTGCCACCTCGGATACTAAATTTCTTTCCGGTAGAGGATTTGATCGAGCGTCTGCACCTGCGGCTTGGCTCTCTGTGGGAGATTCGGTGTCCATCGACCCGACCCTCTCAGTCTGTTGGGAGATTTTGGCATATCCCTGGGGATTATATGAAGTGGTTGTGGAGGAGAGTAGTTAGCAAGATTTTGGTAGTGGAGACTGGACAAAAGTGGCTTGTCTCTTTTAACGCCATGGAAGGAGGTGTTGTGGTTTATTCGAAGCTGGTTCGAGCTTATCGGTCCATGGAGTGTCTGCGATACTCTGTTCAGGAAAGGAAAACTTAGGGACCCCCAAGATGTAGATAATGATGATGGAGCGGGCGCCTCTAGTAGCTGTGGGTAGGATGGTTTATTTTATAATGAGGAATAAATGTGGGGATTTTATTTGGCTTTTTTAGGAGGGTAGGGGGAAAGGTGTTATCTGTTCCTTTTCTTATGTAATCTATACCATAATTTCTTATTAGTAAAATAAAAAAGTTTCTGATTATCCAGTTGTGCCTTTTGATGAATTTTGTGTTGTTTGAATTATCTATATCGATCGCTAAGGCATACATAATGCTTTTGTTTAAATATATGTTTGAATGAACTGTCGTTCTCGGAGGTAAGAAGAGAATAGTATTTTGTGAAAAAGAAAGGATCGTGCTCATGTAAGGTGTATGAGCTGCCTACGTACCTCTAGGATATTGAAATACTTTGTTTGAAAATGCTTATTTTTAGAGTATCGGGCCCACGTAGTTCTGGGCAAGGGGAAATGAAGAGTTTTTTTTTATAATAGAAGGGAGACGAGAAGAGTCATAGTGCGCCGAGATTTTGGACTAGGGGTAGAACTTCTTGGGACGCTCTAGGTTGACTCGACGAGCCATCTCTTCCCCATCTAAATCAGTAAGCATGGCGGCACCGCCGGACAAGATCTTCTTGATAATGTAGTGGCCGCTCCAATTGTGCTTGAATTTCCCTCTAGGGTCCCAGATGAGTTCTATGATTTCTTTGAGGGCTACGTCCCCTTCTCGGACACTGTGATCCATGACTCTCTTATTGAATGAGCGCGCTATTAGGCTATGGTGCCCTTATATGTGGTATAGTTCTTTTAATCTCCTTTCGTCTAGGAGGGCATCTCGTCAAGACGGCTTTGGCACCAGTCTTCTTCGTTGACCTTGCTTTCAAGCATGATGCGCAACGAGGGTATTTCCAGCTCCACGGGTAGGACTTCTTCTATACCGTAAACCAGAGAGTAAGGGGTAGCCCTAGTAGAGGTTCGAATTGAGGTTCGATAGGGCGTACGGGATCCGGTTGGCCCAATATCGACAGCTTTTGGTCATTTTACTGATGATGGCTTTGAGGTTCTTGTTAGCGGCTTCAACGACACCGTTGGTATGAGGTCGGTAGGGAAAATATTTGTGTCTCTGAATCCCATACTCGTTGACCACTTCTGTAACTTCTGCCTCAAAATCCAACCCGTTATATAATACTAGCTCGTGCGGGATCCCATACTAATAGATGATGTTTTTCTTGACAAATTTGGCCACTTTATTGGCGTTCAGTACTGCGTATGACTCCGCTTCGACCCATTTGGTGAAGTAATCAATGGAAACTAGGATGAACTCATGCCCATTGGAAGCCTTCGGTGTAACCTTCCCTATGATATCGATGCCCCAGGTGGAGAACGGCTAGGGAGAGGTCATGTTGTATAATTCACGTGGAGGCAAATGCTGAAGGTTGGAGAATTATTGGCATTTGGGGCATCTCTGTACATAGGCGGTGCAATCCTAGGTCATGGTGGTCCAGTAGTAGCCTTATCGGATGATTTTTTTGGTAAGCATGTGATTGTTCATGTGGGGTACGCATTCCCCGCTGTGGATCTCCTGCATTATCTTTTCAATGTTATCCCCTGCGATACAGTGCAGATGAGTTCCATCAAAGTTCATTTTGAGTAGTGCTTTATGACAGATGATGTACTGGGCGACGAGTCTTCAAAGGGTTTCTCGATATTTCTTATTGGGACCCTTGGGATACCTACCATGCTTGAGGAGGTGCCAGATATCAAAGTACCAACAATTGGCTAGCTCGAGATCTTCTGTAATTATGAGCTCAATGTGGTAGCAGTGGGATTGTTTGCCTTGCTTTTGAACTAGGAAGGGGGTCATAGTTATTCCTTCGGGAATGTCGACCATGTAGGCCAAGGTAGCGAGAACATCGACTAGGTTATTCTTTGCTCGAGGTAGGTAATGGAAGGTGATATCTTGGAATTGGGAGGCTAGTTCTTCTAAGTGGGCATGGAAGGGTTGGAGTTTCTCGTCCTTGACTCTCCACTTTCTGAGCACTTGACCGATGATGAGGGCGGAATCCTCGTAGACATCTAGGCATTAAATACCTTTCTTGAGAGCAACTTTGAGGCCTACTGGGCATGCCTCGTATTCAGTCATCTTGGTGGTGCAAGGGAAATCCAACTTGATGGCGATGGGAGTGTGGGAGTCAACTGGGGCGATCAGAAGTATCCCAATGCCATATCCCTTCTTATTGTCAGCGCCGTCAAATAACATTTACCATCGAAGGTTGTCTTGAGAAGTGCAAAGGATGTTTTCATCTGGGAATTTGAAGATCCAGACATCATCTTCTTCTACTGGGTAATCAGCGAGGTAGTCAAAGATGGATCTTCCTTTCATCGATTTCTGCGTGACGTACACGATATCGAACTCGACTAGAAGCATCAACCATCAGTCCATTCAGCTAGATAAGGTGGGTTTCTCAAGCAGGTAGTTGATGGGTTCCATTAGGGATACAAGTTTGATGGAGAAGGTGAGCATGTAGTGCCGCAACTTCTGGGTGACCCAGATAAGTGCGATACACGACTTTTCCAAAGCAGTGTAGTTAACCTCGTAGCCGACCAATTTGCGACTGGAATAATAGATGGCTCTTTCTTTATGGGAATCTTCAAGGTATTGGGCTAGAAAAGCCCCAACTGAAGTGTCGGTTATGGTTAGGTATAGGAGCAAGGGGAGACCAGGCTGTGGTGGCATGAGTACCGGGGTTTGGGTCAGATATTGTTTGATTCGGTCAAAAGCTTCTTGGCATGCCTCATTCCAAACTTTAGTTGAATCTTTTCGAAGGTGTTTGAAGATAGGTTCACAGATGTAGGTTAGTTGGCCAATGAACCGGCTAATGTATTGCAATTTTCCAAGGAAACCTCAGACTTCTTTCTCTATTCAGGGAGGTGGCATCTCAGGTATGGATTTCAACTTGGTGGTATCTACTTCTATCCCCTTCTCACTGACCGTGAATCCTAAGATTTTTCCCTTTGTAATGCCGAAGATGCATTTCTGTGGATTGAGTCTCATCTGATATTGTCACAATCGTTCGAAGAACTTTCGGAGAGCAGGAACATGACCCTCTCTAGTTTTGAATTTGATAATCATATCATCCACATAGACCTCAACTTCTGTGTGAATCAGATCGTGCAGGATGGTTGTGGCAGCCCTCTGGTAGGTAGCCCAGCGTTCTTGAGACCAAATGGCATGACAGTGTAGCAAAAGGTTTCCCATGGGGTGATGAATGCGGTTTTTTCTTGGTGGTCTGGGTGAATTTTGATTTAGTTTTATCCGGTAAACCCATCGACGAATGACTTGAGAGCATGACTGGCTATGTTATCCATGATCATGTTGATATTGGGTAGTGGATAATCATCCTTTAGAGAGGCTTTGTTCAAATCCAGGTAGTCTACACACATCCGAACTTTTCCTCCTGATTTTGGTATGGGCACTATGTTGGCTAACAACGTGGGATATTCGATCACACGAATGAAGCCTACGTTCAACTGTTTGACCACCTCTTCTTTGACCTTGAGCGACCATTCAGTGCGTAGGTTTCTCAACTTTTGTTTGATCGGCTTATAATGTGGGAGAGTGGGAATCTCGTGCTAAGCTATTTCAGGATCAATGCCGAGAATATCGTCATAGGACCATACGAATACATCCACGAATTCTTTTAGCAATTCTTCGAGTTATGCACGCTCATGCTCGTTAAAGGTAGTCCCTATCCTAATCTCGCGCAGTTGGTTACTAGAATTGAGGTTAACAATAACAGTCTCTTCTTTATTAACTTGAACGCGGTTATGTTATTCATTATTAACCTTATTTAGATTAGTTAAGAATTATTTATTTGTAAAATCATCATCATCAAAAGTTTGATTAGAATCCAAACAGTTGATGTAAGGCACAGCAAGATGCTCAAAATCTTTTTTTATTTCATCGATAGGAAAAACAGCATTAAGAACCTCGTCAAAATAGGACTCGATTACATTTGAATAAGGATAGACAACAGAAGAAGAAAGGGGTAAAGATTAGGATTAGGGGAGATTTTAGCAAGTAGAACTGGCGCAGCATGCCAGTTGAGGAGAGGTGTATCATCAGCTTTAATCAGGTGGGATGGATCCAGTGATGTAGTGTCTGAATGAACCATGCAAAGTTTCAACCCTAGTGTCTGTAAGTTGAAGGAATCTCTGGAGTCACTTTCCTCAGTCTCTTCGGTATCTTTGATGAGCGGTTGTACTAGGTGCTGGGAATTTTTGGCCCATGGGTAGCTGTCTTGGAAAAATATCTCCATTACAGGCTTCATCTTCTTGTATGTATGGTCATAGCATGGTTCCGAAAAGTCACAAAAGGGGAAGTCCTCACCCTCTTTGATGAATTGTCCATTTAAGGAGTCACTTGGGATAGTCTGGACGCGGTCTAGTCTTCTCTTTGGTCGAGACTGGTGAATCATTCTGAACTCTTATTTTAACGGTTGATACCCCAAACCACAAGGAGGGAAAGCCTTTTTTAGTTCAATGGGCTCAAGTATCCCTTGTTGTCTTTGCCCTAGCCCTAGTCCGGGCATGAAGTGCATATTTCTGAACATCTGAATCACATTGACGTTGCCATAAGGGTCGTATTCTGTACAAACCCTTTCTTTAAAGTTATCCCCTGTTAGGAGTAATAGTGGTTCAACTCGAAATCCTAATAGGAGCATATCATTTGACCCGTGTTGTATCTCAAGGATTGGACTGTTGGTACTTGCACCATCGGCATTGTCGTCGTCGCCCAAGATGGTAATGACCCGTCTGTCAGCGAAGAACTTTAATTTCTGATGGAGTGAGGAAGACATGCCCTTGATACTGTGGATCCATGGTCGTCCTAGCAATATGTTGAAACAGGCTGGGATGTCAATAACTTGGAATTCGATGATAGGGTTTATAGGGCCAGCCCCTATTACAAGCTTTATCGATCCCATCACCTCCCAACGGGTATTATCATAGGCATGCACAACAGCAAAGGTTGGATCGAGGTCGCTTTCTTTTAGGCCTAAACATGTGAAGGTTCTCGGTGGGTAGCAATTTAAGACGAGTCCATTATCGACAAGAGGTAGTGGCACAACCTTCCCCATAACTTCGACGGAGATATTGAGTGTATGATTGTGGTTTGGCCCAATCTTGGGGATTTCTTCTTCGGAAAAGGATAGCATTCGGGTAGAGGTCAAGGATCCGACCAAATTTACCACTTCTTCTAGTGTGGTAGAAGGAGGAACTGTTGATCCAGTGAGTAACTCAATCAAAGCATTTCTGTGTAGATGAGAAGATATGAAAAGCCCCCATAGAGTGATGTTAGATTGAGTTTTCTTCAGTTGATCGAGGATCTTGCTCTCCTCGAGGGTCATTTCTGGCATAGGAAGGTTTTCAACGCCCTTCCCTTTGTCATTGGTTGGTAGTGAGTTTGGGATCTGTTAATGCCTCCCTGATCTGGTTATGTGATTTACTGAAGAAGGGAAAAACATGAATCTCGTTTCCTCGTCGATCTCGAGTTGTTTTGTCACCTTATTTATTTCTCTAAGGAGTTCTTCAAATTATATCATTCCACAAATCTGAGGGCCAGTTTTCTCAAAATCTTTTTCTTCATTCGAATCTATCAATTCTTCCCCCCATCTAGTGGCAACAATTGTGTTTTTCTATGTAAAGTCAATGCATTCCACAACTTCAACGGCTTCTTCATACAGGTCATACAATTCTGTAGGGATGTGTAAGGGTGAAGGTACCAGGCGCCCCTGTAGCTTCAGAGTATCAAATAACTCGATCATACTGCAAATGCTGTTGGTTTACCTAAATAATTCTGCCGTGATCTGGATGACATCATCCAGACTGACTTCATCGGTTGGTACTACCCAACTATCTAACTCTCGAGCCCATTTCTGTGCTTCCAAGAACAATGTATTGAACCTCTGGCAATCAATGATCATCTGTGAGGGCAATTTCATCACGGACTCTAGGAGTTGGTTTAACACTTCTGACAATTCCATGCTTCTATTTTCAGAACGGGTACAGACAGGGATGCATGCTCTGGTAAGGAGTGACAGTGCCTGATCAGCGAGGTTAGTAGGGTGTAGGAGGAAATAAGGGAAAATTTGGAGAGGTTTAAGAAAGTATATGGGTGTGATTTGAGTTGAGGGATCGAATTATGGGTTCTCTTCTAGAAAGATGGCATTGGCATGATTTGGAAGTGGGTTGTGAGTAGTGTTTGGCTTAGGATTGGTTGGTGGGGAGATGGTACCCCGATCAATTAGACCTTGAATTATGTTTCGGAGGTGAAAGCATTTGTCGGTGGTATGGCCAGCTGTTTGGTGAAAGCCGCAATGGGCATCTTCCTTGAAGTTTCTTGGGAGTGGATTTGGCAAATAACGGGGATCCAAATGTTTGATAAGGTTTCGTCTTAACAAGGCTTGATAAACTTTGGAGAGGGGAGCATGGAGCTCGGTGTATTCCTTTCGAACTGGGACAGTGAGACTTTCAGGCACCCATGAGGTGGTTGGTTGAGAGATGTTGTTGATGGTTGAGACTGTAGCACTGGCAGGTTTGTCATATTTTTCGGGGGTGAACTGCCTGGACACCTTCTTTGGTTTGACATCTATTTTAGCAAGACCTTCCTCGATTTATACTCCTTCTTCTCTGAGAGCTCAAAAGTGGGGATAGTATTGTACTCCCATCATTTCTCGGACATGGGGTAAGAATTTCTTCTTCACTTTGCTGACTTGTTCTTCCTCGGAAGGCCGATTGGTCATGGTTGCTTCTTTTTCCCTCCATCGGGCGATGAAGTTACTGACTGATTCCCCAGGGTTCTGTTTGAGAAGATCTAAATCACGACGGGTGACCTCAAGCTCTTCATTATATTTGTACTGTGACATGAATTCCCGAGCTACATCCTCCCAGCTACGAATTCTGGACTCTTCGAGAGATAAAAACCATCAGATGGCGCTATCCATCAAAGTTTGCTGAAACAACCGGGCCATCACTTCTTCAGAAGACCCTAGTAGAGTTATGGAATGGTGATAACTTCGGAGATGAATAGTTGTGGGTCCACTTCCTCCGAATTTCTTGATATTCGGCATCTTGAACTTCTCGAGTAACCTCTCTTTAGGACAAGGAGACATGTGGGTGTAGTCTATGTAATTTCCTGAGATTATGACTTGGTTAAACTTCTTGGTGAGCATCTTGAGCTCTTCTTTGACTTTGTTCAGCTCTTCTTCCTTTGGATCAATGATCATAGGCAAGTTATCCCTAAGCTGGGCAAGGTTCGACATCAGAAGCTAGGCATGCGATAGGCCATTAGCAGGAGGGGCACGTAGAGCGTTCTGATACTCTTCAAGAACCTAGATGGGCTCGGGTGGATCCATAGCACGAGGGAATAGGTCCTCGGGTTCTTGAGGAATAGGAACCTGGTTTCGTTGCATTTCTCGAACCTTAGTTTGGAGGTTATAAATCTTGGACACGAGCTGATCTAGGACTGCTGTCAGATCCGGCTGCACAATGGGTACTTGATTTGTGTTCTCCATGGAAATCAGATGGATTCTGAACTCGGAAGGAGTAATAGGGGAACAGACGGAACTCGGGGTGACTTGACTGAAGACCGAAGCTAATAAGGAGTCAGGCCAAGGGCTTGCGATCGACCTGAGAAGGCGTAAAATAGGATTTATTTTTGAGAAAAAAAGGGATGAATATATTTTTGACATTTTTTTTATATTGAAAGACAAAATATTTTTGGAGTTTTGATAAAGAGAGGAGAAATGTTTTTGGATTTTTGATGAGGAAAGGTAAAAATATTTTTGGATTTTGGATAAAAAAAAGGAGAAATTTCTTTTTGGAGACGGTCTCAGCATGATTAATATAATTATTATGTTTTCACTTGTATTTATTCTCCTAAATGAAAAATGAAATGTCGGACGGGACCCGAGCCTGGAAAAATTGGGTTTGTAATATATGCAAAGCTATGGCTGGACTTGCGGGCAGGGTCCCATTTTTAAAAATGCGCAAAAATTTAGGCCGCAGGCCGACCCAGAATTTCGGCAGAGTTTCGGGTATAAACCGCCAATCTAACATGTGTGTCCTAGGCTTGACACCTATATGCGGGTAGGCACTTGGTTGGGTGAATAGAAAAGGGTTCCCCCCTTTGGCGTGACTTCCATGATATACATTTGGCTCTTGCGGGCAATCGGTACGTGTGGACAAGCCATTTGATGTACCTGAGTGTACGTGAATTTCCTCACCATATACCTCGTGGGGACAGTACGTGTGAGAGCGAATTCAATATACTCGGCGTACATGAATGAGTTCCCTGCGATATACCTCCCATCATAACTTCGGTCAAGCGGTACGATGAGGGAGGAACCATTCAATATACGTCGAAGGTACTTGGCCAATGGAAGGTGAGAGTCATATAGTTTAGGCTAACTGCGCCCTGCCGGACCAGCACCCATCACGAAGTGACCCTCCAGTTACTGGGTAAAATTTGGTCAATGACAATGCTCTTTGGTGATGTCGTGTGAATCATGCATGATCCTCTTATTAGTATCTTATGATGAGAGTATCTTTCTTGATCATGCCCAACAGGGAGCAAAGTATGAGTACCAATGGTATACCAAGTATGGATGGGTGATGCGTTCAACATGTGGATATATGTGACCCTAGGTGCACGTGGTATATGCGTTCAACATGTGGATATATGCCCAACAGGGAGCGAAGTGTACATGGAGAATTTTCTACAAGTGTGTGAATAGAAGCATAAGAATGGGGTACACATGAGTAATAAAGGGGGAACATGCAAATAGGGGGAAATATGAACAAACATAACACCCATGTAAATAGATTCTATCCCTCATGAAAGTCCCCAGCAGAGTCGCCACTATTTCCATCCCCGATCCTCGCGGCGGGCGGGCGGAGTGAGGATCCTAGGTCCCGCACGTCCCTTTCGTGAGCGCTTCGATTGGCATCATTGGGTGAGGTGAAAAATGTAGAGAGATGGAGTCGCCAGTCTATTTTACTCAAAACAGACAAAAGAAGGGGAGCCATCCCAAAGGATAGCATCCAAAGACATATTGATGCATACGAAACCAAAATGATTCGAAAAGGGTCCGGAGGCTAAGTTACGAAATGGGAAGGTGTTAGGCACCCATTCCTCCCTTTCGGTCTCTCATGGGTTTTTGTTATTTTACTTATCTTCCCCGTGATATGTGTGCATGTGTATACATAGTGGAGATAGGAATCATTGACTTGCACCATGGAATACGTAAAGCGAGTCATCCGTAGGAAGGTATAAAAATATTAGAAAATAGGATTTACGCGTTTATCCTTACGTTAATCGTTATGATGGAACGATAACGCATGTGGAATAATACGCCACTAAGAACAAATATATGTATATATATAATATAAGAGGGTGGAGTTTAGAGAAAATAGAAAATGAGAGAAAAAGTAAAAATAGGATTCGAGTCTCGAGTTTTACCCCGAGACGCCTACGTAGCCTATAGAGGCATCAAAGTCCACGTAGTTCTCATGCAAAACTAGGGGTGGGGTTTATCCCATAAATCCAATCAGAAAATTCTCTTATTTGTGTGTGTGTGTGTGTGTGTAGAAAAAGTGTTTGAGTTATGAGAAAAGTGTAAGAAAAGTATGAGAATTCCCGTTCGGAATTTATGAGCAAACCCTCTTTTTCTTATTTTTTGGATTTTCATTTATATAAAAATAAGAGATATGCAATAATACTAAATGAAAAGTATATTAGGATGTGTGAGATGAGATAATGAAAGTTCTAAGTAATAAAACAAGTTATTGTGAATTTATGAGAATTTAAGGAGAGAGTTGAGAAAATTGGACCTTCTTGAAGATCTTGAGCTTGATCTTGTATGTTGGAGAGCAGCCCTTGCACTTGGATGATTATGGAGGGTAGTTAATTCACCAAGTTTGATGAAAAGGATGATAAAAAGTGAAGGTTGGAAAGGATTTTGGATGTGGAAATCACGTTGACTTCAAGAGAGGTTTTCTGGATGTGTTGAGAGTGATATCTATCAGATCTGGTATCCCTTGCAAGTGAGGTCGGGCCTCCTTTTTACAGTCCAGGGCATTACAGATCGGCATAGCCCTGTTCCTGCCAATCGACAGGTGCATTTAGGCACACTGCCGATAGGCAGGGTCTGGGACCTTCCCTTTGGCAGTGTCTTTCAAGCCTTTTTGGCAAATTGGCCGCAGAACGTAAACCGTTGATTAGAATCGCGCACGGAGTGGACCGTTGGAAAGGTAATTCAGATACCTTCGAAAGTCCTTGGACCGCTACCGAGTTCGGGAGTTGACTTTTGGTCAAATATGGCTCGGAAGCATTCGTCGGTCCATTGGACGGGGAATCGTCGGACGCAAACGGATCGTTCGTCCCCATGGTAAGTCCGAATCGCGCACAAGGTAGACCATTGGAAAGGTTAGGAGATGTACTTAGACATTCCAAAGAGTTTGATCCGGTTCGGGGAGTTAACTTCGGTTAATCAATCTTGGGAAGCATTCGGTGACCTTTCGGAGTAAAACGGATCGTTCGTTGAAAGGGCCCTTTAGTGTGTACTTTAGGTAAGAACAACTTTGTTCCAATTTTAGCTAAAACCAATTTTTACTTCTTAAACCCTAAACATGCATCTAAGTGATTAAATCCATTTGATGAATAAAACAATCGGTAAAAGAAACAATTTCAGAAAAAATCCCCGAAGGGCAAAACCTTTGTATTTCACTCTAATTTGTAAGAAAACGGCTTACACTGATTACAATGAAATAAGTGCAACATACGAAATACCCGCAGGTTTCGATTTTGATGTCTCAGCTGGAACTTTCCCTTTCCAGGAGGGTAGCAATGAAGAAGAAAAATGGCTTCTCCACCAGATACTTCATAAGGTCTCCTTCTAAAATAGCACACATCTCTCCGATTGTAGAGTTCTCCTCACAAAGTGAAACACGGTGTAGTGAATGGATTATCTTCCGGTGAACACGTTCAAGATCACTTAACTTTGGTATTGAGTAATATGATCTTGAATAAACACCGAAAGATAAAAAAACTGTTTGGGCATAAGTTTTCAAAATAGTTCTGCACACAAAAACGTTTGCAGATACGTTTTTATTTATAACTGAGCTGCACAGAGTCCAAGAAAATAAAAATACAAAAATCGAGGCGGCAGGTCGTTCAAGCGAGATGAGATCTCGTTCGCGCGACATGTCAATTTCGTTTGAACGATTCACAATCTCGTTCGAGCGAGATACAGTAAAAAATAATATTTTTTCTTTTTAATTTAATCCTCGAACTTTCTTTAAACTATTTGCAACTCAGAAATATTTTTTTAAACATAAAAAGATTTAATTCCCAAACATTTAAATCACCCAGCATTTAATCAATATACAAGTTACCCAACTACTCACAAGTATTCATACCTGAGTGATGTTAAACATATGCAACACGTCTTGACTTGTAATCTTCTTGAAAGCTTTGAATGCACATTCTTAGACTTGAACTTTGTCATAGGCTTTAAATAAACTCCATAAATAACTAACCTAAAATTAATTTATTTTGTCCGGAATTAAGCCAATTAAAATAAATGAATATGCTAAGAATTATGTTCTTACAAATCTCCCCCTTTTGCTATTTCGGGTCAAAACTAAACAGAGCTATATGCCATAAACAAATACATGTCTTATCCCAAAACACAGAAATATAAAAGTACGGGACATAGTGATACTGAATAAACGGTAAGCATCTGAATCTGATTCTGTCTCTGTCTCTGAATGGCAATCATCTGAATTTGTCTCTGAATGTGATGTATTAATGAATCTCTGAAAATAATACCTACACACACAAGACACAACCAAATACCCAAGTGAAGTATGGAGGAAATAAACTAATATAAAATCATAATAAATACTCCCCCTACATCACATATCTCTCCCCCTTTTTGCCTGGAATAGACAAAAGGTGGGACAAACACACCTCCTCTAGCAATAAAATATAAGAATGAATCAGCATGGCTAGATAATCAATAGCAATATGACAATGGGTAGCAAAAGATAGCAGAAACAGAATAATAATGAGAGAATCACTAAAACTGCAAAAATAGAATGTACATCCATGTCATAAAACCAAGATAGATACAACTAATCGAAAGAGTACATCATATCAGAGAGAATAAAAATACATCAGGAATATGGATGTCTCAGATACGATAAAACAAATACAACTAAGCATCGGCAGGAATATCATCATTATCATCATCAGTATCAGCAGTGTATGTGAAAGAAATATGATAGAGTCCAGATGAACAGGCGCCTCTTTACCGCATCTCATCAAAAAATGTTGTCATCCTGGACTCAGCACGAACACGTGCTTCGACCTCAGCATCAAATCTAGCCATGATAGAATCATACACCCTGGACTGGGCAGCTACTTATGCCTGTAAAGAAGAAACCTCCTCCTCAATAGGACGTGTAGGTGCAGGAGTGGAGTGTGGTGGCGGAGAAATAGTAGACGTGCTCGGACCAGTGTGATCAGAGACCTGACAAGGATCAGGGAAGACTCCCTCTAGGGGTGGAGCTCTCGCTGCCTATGGAAAATGACTCTCAGAACGAGCGAAAGTATTATGATCAATAATACCAGGCGTAGGGAGACATAGATCACCCTCTAAAATAGGGACACCAATAGTAGTGCAAAAGGTGGAAATGAGAATCCCATATGGAAGAGCAGGACGGACAGGGATGGAACCATGGACAGTGACAGAAGATATGACTCGAAGCATGACGGTCGAAAGATCGATATCCCACCCCTGAGAAACATGGTACATGAAATAGACGATGTCAGACCCAATCTATGTATGATTTATCCGAGCATAAATGGATGCTGACACAAACCTATTTAGTACACGGAAGGCAGGGTAAAGCTGGCAATAATACATCTTAGAACCTGCATGGGGAATCTCCCAGAAATAATGCCGTAAAACATCATCATAAGTAGGTCCATCGTCGGTATAACGAGGATACACAACATCTGGAACACGAGGAAGGTGCAGAAAAGATGCTATGAGATCTGCAGTGACGAGAACAGGAATGCCACGTACAGTAGAAAAGATCCCCTCATCGTGGGGAAGAGCACGAAAGAAAAACTCTCGGACAATGTCCGAATAAACAACCCCATGAACCTCAAACATATAATCCCAACCTCTAGCAGATATCCAACGAGGAATACCTAACTCAGGAAACTCAGCAAAACGAAACACTCTCTCTGAAATAACAGACCGAATGTGAAGACCCAATGAGCAGTAATGATCATACTCAACATGAGTGTCCCACCTCACAGGTGAGTACAGGGGCGGACTAGCCTGAGCTCTCTGAGCTCGAGCAGAGGGTGGTGCCTCATCGAGTCGTTCGGAAGGGGCACCATGGCATCTAGGTGGCATGACTAGAAGGTGTAATGTGTGATGTGGAAAAAAAATACCGTCGCGGACGAACACACATACACCTAAGAACCTATCTCCGTACCATCGTCCAACCGAACCACCGCGAACACCAACCACAATCACAGACAAAATCAGAAACAACAACTAATATTTTCTCAAATAAAAGATTCCTAAAAAAAATAAAAAATCAGTTATGAACAGTAATACCTCGAAATCGCCAGAAAATGGGAACTGTTTGTCGGAGAAATAATGCATGAGTAGTGTTGAAATCAAAAACGCCGGAGAACCACTGTCCGAAAAGATTATACGTCGGAGAACAGATCTCAGGGGGAACACACTCCTTTAAAAGTGTAACCGTCGACAAACCCTTTTTGTTGCCGGAAAACAAAGAGGGACAATGTCTTAGAGGTACAGAATACGTACTCCAGAAGTTATGAAGTTCCAGAACAATGAAGCTTTTAACACCAAAAATGGTGGAAATTTTTTAAACATTGGAGCTGTTGTCGCTTGGAAAAAAAGTAAGAACGACAAGAGAGAAGGGAGAAAAACTTCTTAAAATAAACCCTGATCTCGCGAAAAGTCGTTCGAACAACTTAAGGATGTCGCTTGAATGATTTGGGAAGTCGCTTGAACGACGTGTTCGCGCGATATGAGATGTCATTCGAACGAGAAATTAAAATTTCCAGAAATACCCCAAAAACATTCAGAATTTGCCCAGTGAAAAAATTACCCCAAAACAGTACCTGGAACACAGAAACAGGCTGCAAAACAGAAAATAGTGTAAAAATTGACAAATGGGGATTACATGTTAACATGGTACTAATGTGCTCAATTATGAAAGTGAACTGATTGGGAGTGAACTACAACAGATGAGTCATCATTTCAATACGTCAAATTGATCAAAGAGTTCTCACTGATAGCAAAGAATCATCAAACTGCATTAAAGCCATGTGTGACAAAATAAGTGTGAGTTCCACATGCATACAAGTTCGGATTGTTGACGATTCTACAAATAATAGTGTCATGATAGGATGTTTCAACATAGGATTCGTAGTGCAAACCCGTTTAAATTAATTTCCATCCAAACTCCCTCAATATATGAATTTTTCAAGATCTTTAGAAATATCTATCAATCTCTACTTAGAGAAAGTCCTATTGGCCCTGATTATGGCATTTATTTCTTTTTATTGCCTTGATTTTCTTTTGGGCTCTTTTAAACCGTGGCTTTCATGACGAGTCAATTTTATACTCTCGCAGCCCTTTCCCGTGAACACTCAACATATTTTCAATACCAATTCTCACGGAAAACGGTTCTTACAAGCACACCTCCTCCTTAAGTTTACTTACGCATAGATGACAAAATTGAGATAAGAACGTCTCACTAAACTCAAATATGCAAGAGAAGTCAAACATTCATATAAACTCATGCAAGTGTGCAAGGATGGCATAAAAGAAAAGTCGAGTCAAAATGCATATCAACATCGAAACATCCCCATATAGCAAAGGTTAATATCATTCTAGGCATCAATAATAATGACCAAAAGTCCTAGCCACATGAATAATGAAAGAAGGGGGGAATCAAGCACACTAATATCCCATATCAATCATGTAACCTCACGACTAAAAAATCAAAAATCTTTTTATATTTTCAAAAGTTTTTATAAAAAGCAAAATATTTTTGAATTTTTCGAAAAAGACTCAAATAAATAACAAAAATAAGAAACATGCCATAACACTAGCCAAATGTAACGCAAGATGTAAATACTAGTGTATGAAAAACTGACGAACAACCTCAATTGAAAGAAGAAAGATGAGGAGAACCATGAGCAATGATGCGAGAATCACAGAGTTTTATACCTAACGCTTCTAGATTCGACTTTCTAACCCAAGTAGGTGTGAACTGATGAGAAGGGGCTTTGGGAACCGGAATGGCTCTAGAATTTCTTGGAGCGTTCTTAAGATCATAGAAAAATCGTTTAGGATGACCTCTCCTACCGCAATGAGTGCAAGTGTAGATACGGTGAGGAGCGTGTCCTATAGCCCGATTATACCTCACTTTCCTAGGTGGTTCTCTCATAAAGTTCCTAGGAAGCTCTCTTGTTTTCATGGTTTTGGCTTTGGGAGCAGGTGCGACATGATTATTAAAGCCAATACCTCTCCGATTATCTTTGATTTTGACGGTGCCTAAGATTTTGTCTAGCTTTTCCGACCTAGCCTCCAAATCAAACTTAACTTTACTCGAATCTCTCAGTTTTTCTTCAAGCTCACCTATCCTTTACTCAAGTAAACGCGTAGAATTTTCAAACTTCAGAATTTCCTTTTTCATAGTCTCCATCAATTCCCGAAGACTATCTCTCTCACCCTCGACATATTCTAGCTTCTCTCGAATTTTCTTTTCTTGTGCCCTAAGATCCTCAATTAAAGAATTGGAATTATTTATTTCTATGGCACGTTCTTTCAACATAGATCCTAGTTTCATGTTTGATTTCTTTGCTTTTAAAGTTTCTCCATACAGTTCTTTGAAAGCAGTTTGCAAATCTCTCTCGTATTCGCTCTCATCCTCACTCACCTCCTCCTCACTCTCATGAGTATCAACTTCAGTGGTTGCGGAAGAATCATGCAAAGGTAAGTCTTTATCACTTACATGACTAACCACAAAAGTGGAAATATCATCCTTACTAGAAAAAAAAATCTTCTTTTGGGTCACTATCACTAAGGGTAGAAACACGATTTATCGGTTTATTAAAATTCTCCCTAAGTTTAGTGGGACACTCATCTATCCTGTGACCAAAACCTTCGCAGCAAAGACATTTTTCACAATCAACCTTATTAACCAGTTTTTTAAGAGCAATTTTCATGTGAGATTTCCAATTAGATGATTCAAATAATTGAATTTTAAAATCATCAAAACCACCAAAAGGCATACCTAAAGACATGGGATCACAAACACAATAAAATAGTGCAACAAGCTCTGATACCAATTTGAAACGGCCCTTTAGTGTGTACTTTAGGTAAGAACAACTTTGATCCAATTTTAGTTAAAACCAATTTTTACTTCTTAAACCCTAAACATGCATCTAAGTGATTAAATCCATTTGATGAATAAAACAAGCGGTAAAAGAAACAATTTCAGGAAAAATCTTCGAAGGGCAAATCCTTTTTATTTCACTGTAATTTGTAAGAAAACGGCTTACACGGATTACAATGAAATAAGTGCAACATATGAAATACCCGCAAGTGTCGGTTGCGATGTCTCGCCTGGAACTTTCCCTTTCCAGGAGGGCACCAATGAAGAAGAAAAATGGCTTCTCCACAAGATACTTCATAAGGTCTCCTTCTACAATAGCACGCAGCTCTCCGATTGTAGAGTTCTCCTCACAAGGTGAAACAAGGTGTAGTGAATGGATCATCTTCCAGTAAACACGTTCAAGATCACTTAACTTTGGTATTGAGTAATATGATCTTGAATAAACACCAAAAGATGAAAAAACTGTATGGGAATAAGTTTTCGAAACAGTTCTGCACACAAAAATGTTTGCAGATACGTTTTTATTTATAACTGAGTTGCATAGAGTCCAAGAAAATGAAAACACAAAAATCGAGGCAGCAGGTCGTTCGAGCGAGATGAGATCTCGTTCGCGCGACATGTCAATGTCGTTTGAACGATTCACAATCTCGTTCGAGCGAGATACAGTAAAAAATAATATTTTTTCTTTTTAATTTAATCCTCGAATTTTCTTTAAACTGTTTGCAACTCAGAAATATTTTTTAAAACATAAAAAGATTTAATTCCCAAACATTTAAATCACCCAGTATTTAATAAATATACAAGTTACCCAACTACTCACAAGTATTCATACCTGAGTGATCTTAAACATATGCAACACGTCTTGACTTGTAATCTTCTTGAAAGCTTTGAATGCACATTCTTAGACTTGAACTTTGTCGTAGGATTTAAATAAACTCCATAAATAACTAGCCTAGACTTAATTTATTTTGTTCGAAATTAAGCCAATTAAAATAAATAAATATGCTAAGAATTATGTTCTTATATTCATCCGTACCGTAAGTCGGAATCACGAACGAAGTGGACCATTGGAAAGGGGTTTTAGTGCCCTTTGAAGATTCATTCAGTCTCGGTCGAGTTGAAGAGTTGACTTAGGTCAAACGGAGCCCGAGAGAGCCCGGTGGCCTCCTAATTGAGTTTCGGGGGAAAACGGATCATTCCGCATGGTAAGTAGGAATCGTGTACGGGATGGACCGTTGGAAAGAGGTTTCAGGTCCCTTTGAAGATTCATTCAGTCTCCGTCGAGTTGAAGAATTTGACTTTTGGTCAAACGGAGCCTGGGAGTGCTTGATGGCTTTTAGGTCAGTACTCGGGGTATGATCTGGGTTTGTAGTGACGAAGGGAGATGCTAGGGACCTAAGGAGAGTATAGGGGGTAGCAGAGTGGGTTGTCTACACCAAACATTGAAAATTAAGTTTTTATATAGTTTTGAGAGGGTTTTGAAACCAAGACTTGTAGGGTTCATATTGTTCAAGGTTCTAAAAAATGCGGGGCGTGATTGAGGCGTGGAGGCCAAGCCTTAAGCCTTAGAAGCCTAGGCGGGCTAAGGCGTAAAAAGGCGTGAAAAGGCGTTTAGGCCTTCTTAATATATTTTAATATTTTTTAACCATAACAAGGCTATTAAAATACAAAAATTGCACGTATCATAAAAATATGTCTGAATATATGCAAATTAAGATACTATCTGATTATTTTGGATAAGATAATGGTCCAGTTTGTAAACAAACTCTTTAAAAGGCGACATCGTTTCACTAAGGCATTGTTGTTTTTAGAAAAAAGTGCGTCGTAAGGGTTTTACCAAGAATAAGTCATGAAATGCGTAAGGCGAGGCGTTTCTCCCAAGCCTTAAGCCTAGGCGTGCCTAGGCGGAGCCTAGGCGGGTTTTTTAGAACAGTGATATTGTTCAACAATTTCTTCTTCAAATTGAATCAATTACAAGTTTTTCTTTATTCCAAGAAGTCTTATATTTATTACTTTCAATTGCTTTCATATTTTTTGTAGGTAAGTCATTCATTCTTAGTTAGAACCCTTCCTTGCTCATTAATCTTAGTTTTCAGGCAATTTCATGCAACCTAGATTTCTTGTTTAAACACAGTTTTATGATGTACATCTAGATTTCTAAAGATTGGGATGCATGAACCCAACCCGATGTGGTTTGCATGAATATAAAAGTAATTCCATGAACTAAATATATGATTGAATCGTGTTGATTAGTTGTTACAACCGTCGTAAGACTTTTAACCTCGTTTGCCCTAGGTAACCGGGGTATTTAAGAGTGTGACGTGCGTGTCAGCTATTCCGACAGTGCTTTATTTCTATTATTGATTATGTATGATGCGGGATTGTACCCTCATATATGTAATTCTCGAAATTAGTAATGTTTGGGTTTAATTAATTATTTAATTAATTATTTCTTTTATATCCGGTAAATGTACTAGGGTCTGGGGGATTGTAGTCCAATCTATTTTTTTCATTCATTTTTTATTCAGTCACAGTTAGTTTACTCCTGCATACGTAGCTTAATTATTATTTTAATTAATTTGCATTTAGATAATAGATATAAAACTTAAAATCAATCATCTTTTCGTTCTTTTTCTAGAGTCAACCTTAGGATTTATTGTCTTACCTATCGTCGTCACGTTCTACGTCCTATTTCCCTGAGGATTCGACCTCGTCTTACCGGGTTTATTACTTACGCGACCAGTTTGCACTTTAACCGTAATTAACACGCACTAGAGACAGATTTTCATCTGCGTCAAGTTTTTTGCGTCGTTTTCGGGTAATTAGGTAGACTATTAGGTTAGGTCGGTTAATCTCTAGTTTGACTCTAATTCAAAAAAAAGACCAAATTTTTTTTTTAAAAATGCTTATCACGTTTTTGAATTGCCCACTTTGAAATGTCTTATTTTAACTCGTTAAATGGCGTAAATTGTTTTAATAATAGTGGGAATAATGAAGTCGAGATATATGAAGATTGGATCAATAAAACTAAAAATAAGTCTCAAAACTACACTCCCAAGACCATTGGTGGGGACATTCAAACTATCGAAAAAGAAAGGCTTGAAAATAAATATCAGGAAAAAATCGTTTTGGGGAGCAAGAGTTGGATGCATTATTCGAACCCAATGAGGATTTTTCTTCAGATATTTTTGAAATTGAAGAATGTTTTCAAAAAAATGAGGAATCTGAGGTTCTAGAACCAAAGAAGCTCACTTTGGAAGAATAATTTCTTCTTTTCACTCAAGGCATGACCCACCATCGTGATGTTTGTTTGGAACTCGAAGCAACTTGTAATAAGATGCGTTCTTATTTGGAAAGCTTAGAGGAGGTCGAGACTTGCATTTCATCTAAAAAGTTTGAGGGCGAAACCATTGATAGTGATTCAAGTACTTTTGAATTCCAACCTCTTATCAATATTTCAAAATCTATTGAGGTTGAAGAGCCTTCGCTTCCTTAGGTCCCCACTATTATCGAACCGTTAAATCTATCGCAAGAATCAGATGAAAGTCTTGAGGATTTGACCCGATTCTTAAACGAGAATATTATTTTAAGATGCTTCATCTCATGGGCTATTCACTTGCATGCTCCCCACCTCCATTTACAATTGAAAATTGTAAGGGAGAGGATTTTGAGGACAAAGAGCCTTTGCTTGAATTATTTTTCAAGGTGGAATCTTCCTTTTTGTGTGCCCCTCTTTCCATACTACTTGAAAATCATTGGGAGGTGATTCTACTTTTCTTGGATCTCAATGGTACTTGTCCACCTTAGCATCCAAATTCCCCGTCATCCCTTTAAGATTTTTAATTGATGATGGGTTATTTTTTTGACCTCACACATGCCTTCCGTTGTTCAAACGGAATTCTTATTTTCTGGGACGCATACATGAAAAAGAGGGTACACCGATTGGCCCTCAAATTCAAATTGTATTTTGTGTGGACCCTCAAATTTTTCGACTTCTAGTGTATGGTTTATTAGAAGTTCAAATTGTAGGTTGTAAATAGTATTTTTTTTTTACTTATTTCTTTTTTTATAGTCTAGTGTGATTAATTAAAGTTTCGTTATTCTTTTTTTGTTATGATTGGTTCTAACGTGTTTTGTAGATTCAATTGACTCATACTTATCGGAGATCGCTCCATTTTAGGTAATATCTTTCTTTTCCTCTCTTTATGTTGCGTTATTGATTCGCATTGAGGATAATGCAACATCTAAGTTAGGGGGTGTGGGATATCCTTCCCATTTATTTTTTAGATTCATTGAATTGATCTCATGTTCATTCCAATTATAAGTTTTTTAGAAAATTTCAAAAAAATTGAAAATTTTTGATAAGCCAAAAATATTTTTCTTCAAAATAAATAAAAATTGGAATTTAAAATTTTCAAAAATACCATTAAAATTTTGTTTAAAGTCTCAAATTTGTAAAAATCAATTGCACAAAGCCAAAATTGACCAAAGATGGAAATTGAACGAAAATTGACGAATTTACGAATAAGTGTGGAGATTAATCAACCCGGTGAGATTTTGAGCCTATCACTTTTTGCGAGTAATTAAATCAATCCCAGTTAACAATTAACTCAAACTTCTTTTTAATAAGTTGTTGATGATCTCTATTCCTTTGTTTTAACCAATCATGGGAAACGTGTGAGATGTTGTCTTGAATGCGCGTTAACATATCTCTAAACTAAATTAATCTCGAGACGCATATGATAAAATAATGAGTGATTCGAACAATGAAGTAGGTCCTCATTTGTTACCCAAAAATATTAGCCATAAAAAGTCGTAAAAAATTATCCTTTTGCTATCCAATTTGAGCCTAATAAAATGTTTCATTTTCGTTTATAACTTGAAAAAACCCAATTAGCCCAGAATTGTGAAAATTGAACATTCATCAATAACATCCAAAAAGTGCAATAAAAAAGGGCAAGAAAAAATAGAATAATGTTCAACAAAAATAGCAAGAAAAGAAAAATGGGAAAATAGAAAAAGAAGATAAAAATGAGTAAAAGCCCGAAAAGGCACTAACGGACATCATAAGAACATTTTCCAATTTCGAATTTTCCAACTATTCCCAGTTTTACCCAATACACCTTATAACCCGATAAAGTCCTAACCAAGTCCGAATTGCAAAATTAATTATAGTGTGGAGAGCTAAAATGCAAAAAGATAATAAGAAAGATTAATTGGTGTCAATAAGAGATAATGTTTCCCATTTTTCAATAATCGTGTTCTGATGATGAGATCTTTCACCATAAAAATTTTCTCTTTCAAAATTGTGTGCGTGAATTCGTGATCCAATGCATTTACTCTTTAAATCTCGCATACCGATAGAAATATTCACATTCTGAGCGATTCATTTGAGAGAGCATCCCGTGAGACTTGAAATCAAAATGAATGTTTGGAAAGTAACGTAATAATCAATCAGTGGAAATTAGCGGTTACATTTTCGGCTTCGCACACACACACTATGATTTGAGACTTGTCAATATAAATTTATGGTAACTATTTTTGGGGAGTTTAAATTGTACAATTTTTAGGTATTTTGTTATTTTTTTTTAGTTGAAAAATTAATTTTGTGGGTGTATTCACTGCAAATTCTCACGACACACAACTCGTCCTACTAGGGTAACCTAGGGGTTTAATCTCATATTTATGTTTCTATCCTTTTTTGGAGAGTATTTCTTGTTTTGTGTATTTCTCATATATTTTATAGGTATTTCATGCAAGTTAGTGCGAGAGAAAACTCAAAATAGTGGAAGAAATCAAGAAAAAGGAAGTTGAAGGGAATTTCGTATTTTTTCAGCCTTATTCTAGAGGTGGGGCCAACTAAAAAGTTGAAGAGAATAAAGTTACAAGAACATACGAAAAAACGGCGCCTCAATCCGAGTTACGGTGAAGAAGTTATGCCCATTTGAAGATGAAGAATAAAAAAAGCAAAACTAAGGGATGCAGAAAGTAGAACCGGTTCGGTTCTGAGTAGAACCAATTTGGTAGGCTGAAAAAGTAGAACCGGTTCACCCAAAAGTAGGACTGGTTCGGCGGGACGAAATTTACATTTTTTATTTCTTAAAATTAGAGTTGTGCATGGTGCAAACACTTAAAAAAACGTGAGAGTTTTGTAATACCAGACATTGAAAAATAAGTTTTTACATAGTTTTGAGAGGGTTTTGATGCCAAGACTTGTAGGGTTCATATTCTTCAATAATTTCTTCTTCAAATTGAATCAATTCCAAGTTTTTCTTCATTCCAAGTAATATTATATTTATTTATTTCAATTTCTTTCATATTTTTTGTAAGTAATTCAATCTTTCTTAGTTAGAATCCTTCCTTCCTCATTTAATCTTAGTTTTCATGCAATTATGATTTCATGAAACCAAGATTTCTTGTTTAAACACAGTTTTATGATGTCCAACTAGATTTCTAAAGGTTGGGATGCATGAACCCAACCCGATGTGGTTTACATGAATATAAAAGTAATTCCCTAAACTAAACAAATGATTGAATCGTGTTGATTAGTTGTTACAACCATCGTAGGATTTTTAAGTTCGTTTGGCCTAGGTAACTGGGGTGTTTAAGAGTGCGACGCGCGTGTCAGCTACTCCGACACTACTTTATTTCTATTATTGATTATGTATGATGCGAGCTTGTACCCTTATATATGTAATGCTTGAAATTAATAATGTTTGGGTTTAATTAATTATTTAATTTATAATTTCTTTTATATCCGGTAAATGTACTAGGGTTAGAGGGATTGTAGTCCAACCTATTTTTCTCATTCATTTTTTATTCAGTCACAGTTAGTTTACTCCTGCATACGTAGCTTAATTATTAGTTTAATTAATTTTCATTTAGTTAGTACATACAAAACTCAAAATCAATCATGTTTTCGTTCTTTTCCTAGTGTCAACCTTAAGATTACTTATCGTCGTCACGTTCTACGTTCTATTTCCAGAGGATTCGACCTCGTCTTACCGAGTTTATTACTTACGCGACCGGTTTTCACTTGAACCGTAATTATCACGCACTAGAGATACATTTTCAGTCGCGTCAGTAGCCTACTATACAAATTATCCATATATTCCCAAAACATAAAGATCACAAAATAAATTAGTGTAACCTTATCTCGTTCGAACTTGGTAACCTCGTTCTAAGGACCCTATGCAACTCGTTTGAACTACATGTCAATCTCGTTCTAATGAGTTAGCTAGTTTTTCAAAAATCCTTAAGAAATCATTTTAAAAATATTTTGAAAACTTTAAATGCAAACTCTTTTTAAAGAAAACTTGATAATTAAAGTTTTACCAAACCACCTCATAACCCTTCTCGAGTAATGTTGTGACGAACGATCTTCAATCTTGCAAATGTCACCATTGTTTGTTTTCTTCGAAGACTTCAGAATGGTCATGAATATATAGTGGGGTGTAACGTGATAAGCTCAAAAAATAAAGGGATTGCAGGGATTTAGTCCTAATTATTGAGATTTTTGAGTGGGCAATCCTAGGTTATTTTATTTTTTATATTGGTCGCATTACTTATAAACATGCTCACTAGAAAAAACTGCTAACGCTTAAAAAGGGGAGAAGTTAATTTTACAAAATGGCCTGGGACTGCAAACTAAAATAACAATTGGTTGAATCGGAGACATCCAAAACATAGAGTACCGGACTTATAACAAAATAGCTGAAAAATAAAATGAGCAATTATAAATTTTGCTCCTATAAGTTAGTACGTGCGTTTGTTGCAAAACTCTCGTTGTGTCCCTCTTGGATGGTTTTGTTGGAATAATAAACTTACAGACACGATTATTTTTGTAGATGTAGTTATTCAAGGCCATTTATAGCTCTTGCTAAATTTGGGCTTCTTCTATATATTCTTTTCACAAATGTTGCAGGGGTTTCTTTTGTTCGAAAAATTTGGTGTAGACATCCCTCTTCTACATCAGGGACTAAGGATTTTACCTTAGATTCGGACTTTGCCTTGGACATTTGTCCCTTCTTTGTTCTTTTGAACATGGTTTGTTCGGGTGTCTTTCCTCTGTATCAGCAGTTACGGAGACGTGCTACGAAGATTGGAGAACTTTCTTGGCTGGAGTAATAGTTTGGGTTAAAGATTATGATGGTTTCGATCCTATTATTTGGCTTTCATTATGATTTTATCTACCCTTTTTTAGAAGATTTGTATTATGTGCTTTGTTTACTTTTTTATCTTGTTATATTTGAATGCTTTATGGAATGGTAAAAAGAGGTGTTTTAAGTGTGTTGTTTTGTGTGATTTTCCTCTGATGGTTAATTTCTTTAAAATATTTGCACATTTAACCCAAAGTATTTTTTCTATATTACACATTTATTCTTAACTTTTTAAAATCTACTATTGACCTAACATATTTATTTTTTATATGATACATATATCCATTAACTTGTTTTACATATACGTTTGGCCTAAAGCATTTATTTTTATATTATAAATGTATATGCAATTCAGTCAAAATCATTTATTTTTGTCAACGTCAACAATAACTTTTATTAAAGTATATGTGAAATTTGTAAAGAAATATTTGTTTAAGTTAAATATTGGAGCATCCTACTCAAAACCAAATAATAATGAGTGGAGAGATCCCATGGTCTTATAAATTGTGGTGCAAAACTCTACTTTTTCGTGTGAGACTTTATGTCTTAACACGTCCCCTTGCGTGTAACGTTACTTGAACCTAAAACGTGTACATATTTTTTAGAGTGACGTGGAGTAATTGGGTTGTTGGACCATAGAGGGTCCTCTAATACCATGTTAAATATTGGAGCATCTAAACCAAAACCAATTGGTAATGTGTAGAGGAGTCCCATAGTCTTATATATTGTGGTGGAAAATTCTAATTTTTCCATATGAAACTTTATATCTCAACAATTCAGTGAATTTATAAGTGAATCATCAAAGTATCTGCCGATAATCAATGTATTTATTAATTTTATAGAAGTGTATATATTGAGGAAATATATATAATAGACTTAATTAAAAAATATATTATAAAGCAAAGGAATTTATTGAAAACACAATATAAAAGTACAGGGTCGGTCCTGAAATTGATAAGATTATGTGCAAAAATTATAAAATAGGCTCATTTTATTTGTATTGATATAAAAAATGGACGCTCAATATATAAGTAACAACAAATAGACCAGTCGGGAGCCCTGTGCAATCGACCACTTATTACATGCCCGGACCGTCCCCATAAAAGTATATACTTAAAGGGGCTGAAATGTTACTTGAGGGCTATTTGCCACAACCCCGACATTTAAATGCTAGAAATGCTTAGATGATTGATTTCTCACAAGTATTGTTTTTGATGGCTGGTCAGAGTGAAAGGAACATCCTATTTGTAATTGAATGGTTAGGTTATTACCTGTCTAGAAAAATGACGTTGCCACGATGGTACTCTAACCCATGCATTAATTTAAGTGTAAGTTGCAATATAGATAAGTTAAAAGATTAACCCCCATGAGGAATATGTGAATAAACAATGAGTGTCTTGTGTTTTTTTGATGATTTCAAGTATGAGCTGAAATAAAGAAAAAATGTCTTCCATGACTCAGTTCTTGCGTTAAAAAAATAAGGGCGCTTCTACATTGATACATGGATTTGACACATTTGATACGACACATTGATGTGTCGTGTTAATATTGACTTATGTCCGGGCTACGCACAGACCTCAAAGTAGTTGAATCCAAAAACAATCCAATACCGATACATGTCAGTGTGTCACACTAAATGTGTCAAATTCGTGTATCTCCCTAAAATTATCCAAAAACTCACACTTATGTTATTTAATGAGTTTTCTCGGATTTACTCCCTTATATATTAGTTTTTTTTTTTTTTGGTGTAGGACACGATAAAAAAAATCCTGATGCGGTCCCTATGTATACGAGAAAGTGTACACATGTTAGGTGTTAAATATTTATATTCTCAACATTAGGTTTGTGTGTGGTCTAATACATTAAGGGTAGAGAGAGATTACCAAAAAATCTTATTGGACGTAAACTAAATTTGGAAAGTTCACTTGAAAGTTGGAAAAACTCTCTGTATTTGGACAATATATATGATTTTTGATAAAGTAATCATAAATTTCTAAAAGATGCAGATGCCTTTCGATAAGATATACGCCATTTTTAACTAGTAAGAATATACGAATAAATTATGTGATAATTAAAGTTTTTAAAGCACAATACACTTTATCCTGTGACCAATCATTCGGTTTCAAAGGAGTGTAGTCAAATGCTTTAATATTTAATATAATATAATGGTGGATTATATGCGGTCCGAAGGAACGCAACTAACATCGTGCAAAAACATTTGTTCACACGGATATTCTTTTTCATTATATTTCTGTCAACTGAAAAAAAAAACAAGCAGGAGTCCAAAAGATATATGAATGAAATTCACTTGGGATGTGTTTGATTAAAAAGTTGGAAAAAGACTGAACAACTACCAAAAAAATAAGTGAAACTATGGCGGGAAGTTCGGGGGGAATTGTATTTGTACATATAATTCGTATAGAATCGTACATGTATCGATTCGTATCACGGGTTCACTCAAAACATAAATCAATACAAATTCTATATACAAAACAAATTCTATGTACAAAAATAATTTCCGGGATGCTTGCACAATTTTCTATCTGTTGATGAAATTCAATTCTTAGAAAAAAAAATTAACAATCCAAAATTACTTAAATTTCCCACCCCTCCCCAACTTTTGCTCCCCTCTTGGTAACTGCATGTTTACTCACGTGCACAAGAACCTTCCTTTGCCTGAGCTTTGGAGCTGCATTTAATAAGGTGGAAAATAATTGATAAAAAATATATATCCTCTTAAACCTTAATTTCACTATAAAAAGCCATGATATGGCAACCAATTTTCATATCAACAGACAAGAGTTCGCCATGGGGATTGAGAGCCATCTCTTTATAGTGTTTTTAGTCCTTGCTTATCCATTGTGTATTTATGCAGTGGCTTTCCCACAACGCTATGGCATGCATAAGATTGATCCTACTAGTGAGCCATTACCTCCAAGCCACCAAGTAAATACTCTTAATAGAACCAGTTTTCCAAAGGGATTTGTCTTTGGGGCAGCATCTTCTGCTTATCAGGTACGTTTTCGAATATATATTTGTACAAGAGAAGACATTCCAGACCTCTAATTATTTTGTAGATTATAATATTTAGATTTTTTAGGTTTTTTGTTATTATGTTTAAAAAAGTGTAATAGTCGGGTGAAAGATTTTGAAATTATTGTAATTTTTGAAAATGAATGGCATTATGTTATAAAAAGCTTCATACATCTCCTAACTGCTTGTTTGGCACTAAGTTTTTTTGGTTCGAGATATAAAGTCATATAATTTCACATGAGAGTCTATATGTGAATTAACCGTCCGAGATTTCCAAATCACGGAAACTTGAACTAAATGAAACTTAAAAGGATTCCTAAGTAAAATTCATATATGTGCATTGGTGGTTGGAGAGAAAAGTTGTGATTTATATTTTTAGGATGCGGTTGATTGCAAACGTGAAAAATAGTTTATTTGGATGAAAAGTTGAAAAATGAGTGAATTCTTTTTTTATTTTACATGAAAACCAATTCTTTGAGATGGATAAAAAATATTTTCCACTAAAAATGAGGTTTGAGATAGAACACTTGTTATGTAAATGAGTGTTGTTCTTATATGAAGTATTCGCAATCAATGTACTGCAAAAGCAAAACATGAGTCAAAACAATAATTTTCCATGAAAAAAATTTTAATGTCAATCAAAAACACCCTTAGTCATGAAAATGTATTGTTTATAAAATCTTCATTCGAATTTGTAATCAAATGCACCCTTAGCTCTAAAATCTATGTTATTCTCTCTGATAATTTGTTTTTTGTTTTTTTTTTTTTTTTTATTTTGGGGGGGGAGGGGGGGGGGCACCACCAAAATTTATATCCGACAGTATTGCACAACATTTTTAAACACTATAATCAATTTAAAATATGCAATGGTGCTCAGTATAAATTTTGTCATAGTCTTTAGCACCGTCTTTTGTTTTCATAGATTTGGCCTCCTAAAAAAATATTTCTAGACAAATATATTATATGCATTCCCCCATTCTCCGATTTCTTGATTGGTTACTATTTATATGACTGTATTTTTCATAGAAAAAATTGACTTAATTACATTTTTTTTGCAGATTGAAGGTGGATGGAATGAAGGTGGTCGAGGGCCAAGTATATGGGATACTTTCACGCACAAATATCCAGGTCTCTCTCTCTTTCACACTAGAGAGAGAAGTATTTTTCTTGTCTGAAAATTAGGGGACTTTTACGGAATTTTTCTTATATTATGATAGTTTTACTAGATTATATCAAGGTTCTAAAAAATGCGGGGGGTGATCGAGGCGTGGAGGCCAAGTTTTAAGTCTTAGAAGCCTAGGCGGGCCTTGGCGTAAAAAGGCGTGAAAAGGCGTATAGGTCTTTTTAATATATTTTAATTTTTTTTAACCATAACAAGGCTATTAAAATACTAAAATTGTACATATCATAAAAATATGTCTGAATATTTGCAAATAAAAATACTATTTTTTAACCATAACAAGGCTATTAAAATACTAATCGTTTCGCTAAAGCATTGTTGTTTTTAGAGAAAAAGTATGTCTTAAGGGTTTTACCAAGCATAAGGCGTCAAAATCTTAAGGCGGGCGTTTCTCCCAAGTCTCAAGCCTAGGCGTGCCTAGGCGGGTTTTTTAAAACAGTGGATTATATATAAAAAAAATTCTCAAATATTTCCTTCTTTTAAACCAATTTTTTTCTATCTTTTCAATAGTCAAATTGCCAAGCAACGAAAAAAGAAAAACAAACAGTTTTCCGGCTTTACTCACACCTAAAATTTGTTTTGGGTCTATTGTGTGCAATCCTGGTGTTAGTATATACCTGCTTTTTTCAGTATTGTATATATATGATTTTTTTTGTGATGTATAGGCTACTGTTTTATAGTAATGTATATATGAATTTTTATAATGCTCACGGGTTAAATTTATTTATTCTTTAACAAATTAGGTACATATTAAAAGTGAGTTACATTATCGTAAAAAAAATATGTTAGCGGATTAGAATCCAAAAATCATTTTTTCTAAGGAACTATATTGGGAACCTTCTCAAAATAAAAAATAAAAACATAGTAGATAGCTCGAAATAACAAGGATGGAAAAAGATGAATTTGAAACACACACAGAAAGAGGGAGAGAGAGAGAAAAAGGTTATTTTGTCCTAGTCTCCTAGTTTGTCGTAAGCATATGTATATAATATATATCGATAGTCCATTTAAAAAAGGCATGCAGTCTGGGGATGAAGATACATAATACTAAATTCGATAGAGATGGTGCAGATACGTTTTCTTTCCTCGAGATTTCTTTATTTATAAACATACATGGTGAAAGAATCAAGGCAGTACTGTACTATTTTTTTTTTCTAAAAGTAAATAACAAGAGGCCACACAAAAGTACAACACAAAGTCTTAAGAAGAGAGTCACAATTAAAATAACATATCACAATAAAAAAAAAACTTTTCAACACTAAAAAGTGCTATAATAGTCAAAAATCCGGTAAAACATAGGGTATGAAAAATATACATTATACATTGGAAGGAAACGATCAATCGGTATAATAATCTTTAAAAAAACAGGATCTATTTAGATAAGTTTCACTTAAGTTTGTCCTCGTGATAACATCAACTAAGATATAGAAGACAACAACTCCTAGACCTGAAAAAATGCCACTAGATCTCGGCCCGAATAGAACAGAGGCAGCCCCCTAAACGCGAATATTGGTATCAATTTCAACAGAGAGGAAGAGACATAACAAGAATCCTTCGGAGCAGAAAGTACATAAAGTAAGAAAATTTGACGCACCCAATCCTACTAAAAGGAGGCACGAAGCTCTTAGTACCAAAATCAATTTATTGGAAAGAAGATGAAAAAAGAAGGTAGTCCTCTCCGTTCTCCCTCATGGAGGAGGAAGAGAGGGGGGAGGGGCAGCTAGAGTTAGAAAGGACTGCTTAAACAACGCATGTTATGGCCCACGTATCTGGGCTCACTGTTTATATATAATATCTTTCACTTACTGTACTATTTGGTTCAGGGATAATCAAAATTCCCTAACAGTACCCTATGTAAGGTTACTTGTTGAGGCAAATAACTCCTTGAGTTGTAAGCAAAATTAATTTATGGAATAATTAAGACAACCCTACACACATTAATTTTAATGACTATTTTTGCAGCAAATTCAAATATTTTTCAAAATATTTTTGTCACAATTTAGCTACTAATTTTTAATGTCACTAGTCGTGTTCTAAACTTATCGATAGATACAAGATAAAGGTGGCCACTGCCTCTCCTCCCCGACGGTTTAATACTAAAATTCCCTTGTTAATTTAAAGTTGACCCTAAACTTTAATATTAAGATGAACAACAATATCCCATGAAGTTCCAAGTTTGGTGGTGTTTATAATTATCATATGGTGAAATTGCAGAGAAGATAATGGATCGTAGTAATGGAGATGTTGCTGTTGATTCTTACCATAGATACATGGTAGTGTTGTTCATTAAACTATACTATATAGAAACACATTTTTGTCCAATAATTTTATTATTATTTTTTTGCCACTTACAATATTCGTTGTGGTGTACTTAATTATTGCCACAGGAGGATGTGAACCTTATCAAAAGGATGAATTTAGATGCCTACCGATTCTCAATATCATGGTCCCGAGTGTTACCGAGTAAGCATATCAACTGCATTGGTTGGAAGAAAACCTAAAGAGAAATTATTATTTAAAAAAAAAAAAGACAAAAAGGCACTTGCAAAGTCCATTTGGGAGGCGCGAAAGTCACTTCGCGGATCAAAGTCGAAAAGTAAAATTTACTGTTTTACAGGGCTTGGTAAATTTAGGACTTATTGTAAAATGTATTTTGAAAATAGGACAATAAATATTTTATTTATAATTTTAATCCCTATATTTTAATAAAGCCGCTAGCGCGGACCCATTTTCATAAAGTATCAACCAATCACAGCATGTCACGTGTCCCTTTAATTTGAAAATAGGGACTAAAAATGAAAATGAAATGTTTGTTGTCCTATATCCAAAATCAATATTATTTTAAGTCTTAAAAGTGCATAGTCCATAAAAATAATAACACTCCAATAAGAATTGTAGTATATTACTCTCCATGTTTAAATTCCTGTAACAAATTGTAATTATATTGAGTATTCTAACTTGCAGAGGGGAGTTTAAGAGGGGGTGTTAATGAGGAAGGCATCAGATACTACAACAATCTTATAAATGCTCTCTTAGAAAAAGGTTATTATTTAACCTTAAGATCTCTTATAATTCATTTTACATTTATAATATGTATATTGGTCATCTAAACATACGTATCTGTTATATATATCTATCCATATATGTACAGGTCTAGTGCCCTATGTGACTCTTTTTCACTGGGACACTCCCCAAGCATTGGAAGACAAATATGGTGGTTTCTTAAGTCCCCGAATTGTGTAAGTGTCCATTTCGATCAGAGGGGATATTTTCTGTAACTAACTTTATTTAAATTTAAATTGCAATTAAAAAAACATTTTGTTAGGAATAAATAGAGTGTAAAAAATTTATGGTCTTGTTTTGCATTCAAAGTGAAAAAAAATTTCATCTCAAACCAAAATAGAGCCTAAAAAATGTTTTCTCGCATGATAATATCGTTAGACCTAATTTAAATTTTAAAAAGCACATAACGGTATTAATACTTAATGAGACACGAATGATCAATTTCACAGAGATGATTTCGTCGACTTTGCTGAGCTTTGCTACAAGAGATATGGCGATCGCGTAAAATATTGGACCACATTTAACGAGCCATGGACCTACAGCACCACGGGTTACGATAACGGTAACTTTGCACCCGGTCGATGTTCTTCCTGGATGAACCCTAATTGCACCGGTGGGAATTCGGCTACCGAACCCTATCTCTCAACACACTTTCAACTTCTCGCTCATGCAGCTGCAGCAAAATTGTACAAGCAAAAGTACCAGGTTGCTCTACAAGCCTATATAATCCTAGACTTAAAATGCTCAAACTTTGGACCATATGGTCAATGTGATTAACTGAATGTACATTTTTTGTAGAGACTACAAAGGGGCAGGATCGGAATTACTCTTGTTTCAACATGGATCTTGCCATACTCTAATTCAAAGCTTGATCGTCATGCTGCAAATCGGGCTCTTGATTGGATACTTGGATGGTGAGAATTTCTTGTGGCTTTTAGTGATAAAATGTTTTCAACGATTAATATGGGAGAACACTAGGAAAATGCTAAGATGAACATAAAAAATCATTAGATGTAAATACTTATTTATTATTTTAGTACTATTTTGAAAACGCTGCGAGTCTTTGGTGAACAAACTCAATTTATAAAATTCAGTTAACTCAATAATATCCGCCAAGGCTGGGAAACTTCTGTTAAGGATATGGGTGGATATGAAAACTAGAAATGGCTATCTGCTACTATTTGTCTTAATTATAATGAAGGTTAACTTTGATCTCTCCAACTATAAACTCACTTTAACTCCACCAAATACCCTCAACTTTTATAAACCCATTACTTTACTTCCAAACTTAACTGTTCTAAATTTTTGGACAAAAAATTAGTCACGTGTATGGTACATGACCAATGTTTCATCCTGAACTTAATAAGTAAAAATAATGACAATGTTCAAGGGGTCAAAGTATAATTAACCCCACAATAAAATACTATTATCAAGTTTTTATTTGGTAAAATAGTTTTCCTTGATATATATATATATATATATATATATATATATATATATATATATATATATATATATATATATAGAGAGAGAGAGAGAGAGAGAGAGAGAGAGAGAGAGAGTTTGCACATTATTTTTTTAAAATATTAAAAAAAAATATTTTTGAGTTGATTTTTTTTTTGTGATATTTAAATATTTCAAGGAACCCATATAAAAAAATCACCTCAAACAAACTTTTTTTGCTATTTTAAAAAAATCGGTCAAACTTTCATACATTTTAAAGTGCCTAAAAGCTACAAAAGTAAGAGAATTAACTGTCTTCCAAATGGTCTTAGGACCACTTTATCTTTTATGGACCACCTTCTCTTTCTAAGGTTTCTTAGAATAGAAATTTATATCCCAATAATTTCTAGAGTCTATTTAAGCTTATTTTAAAATCTAATTAATCTGAAATCCTAAGTGTAGAAGGTTCGGGGTTACTTCTTAAGCTTTCTCTATCACTATTGTACTGTATTTCAGAATAGTGAGAATTATTTATCCAACTATTTTCCTCAGGGTGTATAAAAATATCAAGTGATTTTGAAGAAAAATAATATAATCTTAAACACCTTATGCGATATTAAGGTTTTATATGTTTAGTCTCTTTATATATTTGATTAACAATATGAATTATGTTGTCTTCTATAAATTCGTCCAAATCACTGTCACCGTAGGATGACAAAAATCTTCAATAATGCTCAAGGAGCACCTGTCTCTATGTATTTAAGAATAGGATGAACTCCTTCTGATCTAATTAAGTTAGTTCTTGTTTCAGCTAACCTTTTGCGTTTAATATATTTTAATATGTCCATAGTATCTCTAAGTATTCTAGTATATTCTTGATACTTTTCTGGTCTTGAAAGTTCTTCTTTAAAATCTTCCATTCTCAAGTCTTGTTCAAGGAGATCACGGATATTTGTTCTAATAATTTCTATTCTAGGTACTTCACGTATTGACCACTCAATAATCTGGTTTATATATTTATAAGTACCTCCTGCGTATATTGAAGAAGTTTCTATACGTAGTCTTTCTTTCGGGACTGAGAAAGTCCACTCATGGATTTCTCTTGTTAAGTATGGATTTGTTTGATTAACAAATGCTAAAAAGTCTATAGTAATTTGAAAGCTTATGCAAGATAATTTGAAATAGCTAGGGGTTTTGTTCGAGTTTATACATTCCTTTTGATTTGCAATTACTTTATCTTCTTCCCTTTATCTCTTCAGTTTGTTATTATTATTCTCTGATTTGTACCTCCTCCAACTCTCTTCTTATGTAACGCACCTCGATCCTCTGTTGGCGTTGGATTTGTTTCTCGCCTGTACGCCACCACACCTAATGCACACCTAGCTAACGTCTCATGGCAAATCGGCACCTGACGGCGATTCAATAGTATAACACCTACGTGCTACACCAGAGGTTCCACACAATGGCCCTCTACGAACAGAAAGTTGGAGATGTTTGGAGAATAATAACAAAGTAACAAAAAAGATTTCTGGAAACGAAAATACTTTTATTGCATAACATTAGTAAATATAACTTTCACCTCTCCCCTAACTATAAGAGGTTTACTCACTAATTTTCATAATAATTTACACAAATTAGTCTCTATCTTACTACTTATCTCTCACTCCTTTTTCCTCACTCTTTTCTTTGGTATCTTAAACAACATACAGACTCTCCCTTTTATAGCTTAAGGGATTTTACAACTAACTGGCAACCGGTTATGGAAAGCAAAATCGGTGAAAGAAAAATAATTATTAAATTCTATAATGATTTGCTTTGGATTTTTTAATGGACTGGCAACCGCTTGTGGAAAGAAAAACCGGTGAAAGAAAATTTATTATTAAAGTCTATAATGATTTGCTTTACATAAAGCAACATTGTCACCTTTCAATAATTTCTTCAGATATCCCATAAAGGTCAGGTTTATTTCTTCCTAAAAGCCAAACTTGTCGTCTTTTGATAATTTCGACAAATCTTCCTCTTTTCAAAAAGCAGTCTAATAATCGAGTCACGCATTCTCCATCTTTACTAATTCTTCGAAAAGAGATGGGCATTTTTCTATCCCGTTTGTGTCTTCTTCTGTTCTTCTGCTTTGTTTGTATTTGGTGGATCATTATTGTTATCAAAATATTCATCAATAAGGCCGCCCACTCTAATGTTGGATGGTAAAGCTAGCTCTACCACTTCTTTGGATTCCTTCCTGATCTTTCCATTGAATGTCTCATCGACTTGGATAATTAAATCAGTTTTATAGTATACAATATACCATCTTTCTTGGATGGTCAATGATTCTATAATTTCGATTGTTTCGATGTCTTGGGCAATCTGAAATTGGGACTTTTCAACAAATAGGTCTTTGGTATCATCTTTAGAAAGGATCTCAAAGTCTTCAAATGAAAAAGATGAAAATCTAACAAGTCTAAATCCTTCAACTCTTTTTCCTTACAAGAACTTGGAAGAATTTGATAAATTCTGGCAAATAAGGGAAAAATTCTTCTATCTTCTTGTCATACTCATGAACAATGTTTCTAAGAGTAATAGAGTCTTCTACAGTCTGAATTGTAATGAGTCCAACGAACCCATAGTCTGCAAGGATTATGTGAGACATCTCTGCTTTTCCAAAAAAATAAATATTTAGAACGTCTTTTAAGAAGCCACTAATTATCAAGGAATCTCTATTAATCTCATATAATAACATATTGAATTGATCAATAATGCTATCACCTTCTTTCTGATAGTCTTCTAAAAATGGAAGATTATTATTACCAAATGATATAACAATCTTAGCCTTAAAAGTCTTTTGCTGATAATACAAATTATCAACAGGTCTAGCTTTGAAAAATTCTCCAAGAGTTTGAGCATAAGTTTGAGTCTAAGGTCTAGGAAAAGCAGCACTACTGAGTTGAGTAACTGCAACTCTTTTAGTTCTCATAAATCTGGCATTGGCTACCAAATTATGTCTAAATTATATCCATAATTTACTCTTTACATTCAACTATATAGCGTCTATAAGAGTATTTTCTTCGTCTAAAAATTCTTGTTTATATTTTATTAAGTCTGGATATCTTTGGTATGGTCTATATTGGGGAAAATACATTTTCCCAATGAGTCTATTCTGGGAAAAAAATTCATTTCTTGATTTTCTCGAAAGAATAAGATTATCATCAAAATTATCCATAATTAGTCTTTCTTGAGAGTCTTGGATATGAGTTTGAGTCTATCTTTGCGTTATACCAGCATTTGGTTTTACACGTTTAAAATAGTCTACAACGTCTTCTTTATTCAGTCTATTGGTTCCAGAGGAACTCATGATGTCTAAATCTTCTTTTTGCATCATAAAATAAGAAATAATATTAGTATTGGCAAATATGGTTTCTCTAGATATGATGTATGGAATGGTATTTTTACTTTCCTTAATATGTATAATAGAGAAGTCATATCCATTAAGCAATTGCTGCCATCTAATTAGTCTATTATTTCTTTATTTTGAGAAGTCTAAGTCTATGAATTTTACTGTGTAAGAAAAATCAGCATAAATAGTCAAATGCTTAGGTTTAAGAAAAATCATTTATTTTTCTATAGGACAAACTATAGCTAGAACTTTTTCATGGGTTGTACATCTTGTTTCTGGAACAGAAAAAGTTCTAGAACTATATCTCTAAAGTTTCTTCTTTTTAGTCTGGTGGTCAATGGCAAGGTATATTGTTCCCTAGTGTTTGTCAGAGGCACCTGTTTCTACTATAAACTCGTGTTCATCATTAAGAAGTTCAAGTAAAGGAATATTCTTGACTACTTCTTTGATTTGTCTTATAAGTTTAAAATCATCTTTAGTTCATTTAAAAGGATTAGTCTCATTTGTTTCTTTTAATTTGGATGTTAAGCTTTTTTCTTTTTTGAGTAAGATTCTTAATAAGGTCTGCTGCAAAATTTAGCAATCCTAAAAATGATTGTAATTGTTCTCAATCTCTAAGTTAGTCTGGAAATTCAAGAATATTCTTGGTTATGTGTTCTGCTAATAATATTTTTCCTTTATTAATATGCATTCCCACAAATTCTATTTCAGTCTGGAATAATTGCATTTTCATCTCAGAAATAACAATTCCATATTTATCTAATTCTAAGATAATATTTAAAAGATGGCCTACATGTTCTACTTCTGTTTTGCTAGATATAAGAATATCATTTATGTACACAAGACAAAATTCTGAATAAGGTCTAAAAATATTATCCATTCTTATTTGAAATATTTAAGGGGCATTCAACTATCCACATGGCATTACTAACCATTCATATTTTCCTTGAGGCTCACTAAAGGTCATCCAAGTTATACTGTTTGGTTGCATCTTAATTTTTCAGAATCCTTACTTACAATCAAACTTACTGAATATAATTTTATCTTTAATTAAATTATTCTTATATGGTATCTTATAAGAATTGAATTCACAATTCTTATTAAGGTGTTTATAGTCTTTACCTTGTGTCTTTTTCATCTTTTTTGTTCATACTCATTTTGAATGTAGAAGGAAAGGATATTGTGTTTACTTTTACTTTCTCTAACAATACCTAACTTAATCATCTTATCTATATCTTTTTTTAAGTCTTCTATATCTTCTTGTGAATATCCTTTCTTATAGGTTCCACCATTAATAGTGGCATCTGGGTTAATAGGTATAATTTCACAATAGCTTTGGTCTTTATTCCACTTAGTAATGAAATTTTCTCCTAAACTAGGCTATGTTAATTGTCTGATCTTTTTTTGCTTCTATATCCAGTTTTTTTTTTTTTTTGGATATAGCTTGGGCCTTTAATAAGGCATGTTGGGAATGATCTAGAATTCATTATTGTATAAGTGTTATTTGCTTATAACACTTTTGTTCTGCACACTTACATACTTTTTGTAACGATTTAGTTATTTCTTAAGCTTCTTGTTGGATTGTAGGTCTAGGTCCACCGCTCAGCTAAAGAACTCTGATGTGTTATTGGTCTATAATTAGGTTTGACTTACATAAGGTCAAAAGCAGCCTTATGATCAATTAGAGGGGCAATAATATTAAACTCCTATTTATCACTAAGTAAAATCTTATCACCATACTGAGTATAAGGATGGTGTTTACTAATAAAGTCTTGTCTTAAAATAATGTTTCCTGTAAAACTAGGATGGGGATCTATAAACAAAAAATGATGATTTACAGTTTTATTAGTCTGATTTCCTAATTTAAAGAAAATAGGAATAGTCTGAAAGTATAAGGTGAATACTATGAGATATTATTTAGGGAAGGCATTTGCCTTATAAATACTATGAGAGCATCCGACATCAATGAAAGCTAAAAGTCTTTTAGTATAATTTTTGTGTTGAATAAATAATTCTACAAAACAAGCATTACCTTTAGTAGAAATTCCTAAATTATTGTTTTTCAGAATAGATATTCCTTTTGTGGTTTATCTATAAAATATAATAATGTTAAGTCTTACGTACTACTTTCTGAGTACCTTTCTTCTTGTTCATAGGAAATTCACTTTCCTTTTAAGTCTTCATTTTCTTGTAATCTCTTGGCTATATTTTTATCTATATCTTGATAATAGAGATTAATATTTGGATCCATTTGAGTATTATATTGATTAGTATAAATTACTTGAAATCTTGTTCCCCAATAACTTTCATGTTAGTGTAATTGACAAATAATACAAACCATAAATAGTTTTATTTGTATAGTCTCAAAACATTCTACACAACTAAAATCTTTCTTGCTACATTTTATTTCAAATGTGCAATAATGTTCTTTATCGTAGTAACATCTAAGTATATGTGTTAGTAACTCGGGATTTCTAACATTCTATCTTTTCTTTAATAAGGGGCTAAATATACATCTATACTAAGCTTCTGAAGAGTGCTCTTTTATTCAAATTAAGAAATTATTTAATTAAACTCAGTTTTTCAATTAAATCCCAAAACATGCATCTAGGTGTGATTGAAATCAATATGATCCTGCAAGAATAGTCAATCACAAACAAAGCACACAAATGAGGAAAAATCCCCCAAAGGGGCAAAACCTTTTTATTGTCACTATAATTTGTAAGAAACGGTTACAGCTTACAATGAAAATAAGAGTGACATACGAAATACCCTCAGGTGTCGGTTTTGATGTCGTCGGCTGGAATCTCCAGCAAGAACTCCAGGTGGGCAGCAATGAAGAAGAGAATGGTTTCTCCACAAATTACCCCAAATGAGTAAACACGATCCTCTTGAAGGTTTAAAGATTAACATACATAGATGGGAGTGTTTATGTGAATAAGGAAGGAATAAAACCTTAAAAGATGAAGTCTGTTTTCTAGGTAGTTAGTCACAGAAATCGTGTGCGCAAAAACTTGGAAAACTTGTAGAAAGTGATCAGATATTTATATGAAAATCGAGGTGGCAGCGACGTTCGAACGAGATAAGCATGTCTCTCAAACGAAGGACAGGTGTCGCTCGCTCGAACGATAGTGATATGTCGTTTGAACGAGCTCATTGACCGAGCCACTCCGCTTCTACACTTAGAAAATTTTCTGCTTTTGATAAAAATAAATCAGACTTCGAAAATATATTTTTTAGAAAAATTCCTAAATATTTATACAAATATAAATAACTCCAATAAATCATTTTACCAATAATGCGAAGTGGAGTACTGGGAACGGTTGAGTAGAACGTTGCATGTAGTATGATGCACGTGTGAAGATGGTGGATGTATGGATTCGGATCAAGGCCGTCGTGGATGATTGTGTTGACGTGCCGAATATAGCAGTATCAGACATACAAACTGTGATCTAGGGAAAACATAAAATTCCTAGATTCTACCCCGGACATTTATAAAATTATGTCCTTACAAATCTCCCCCTATGTCTATGCTAGTACATATATAAAAAAATCTGAATTATGCTATCAAATGATATACAAGATAATATCCCCATTAAACCATCAAACTGAGAATACTAAATGACATGTCGCCAATCAAACTTCAACATCTTTAAATCTTCAGCTCTTCAGAAACTCCCAAAGCTTTTGTCATCAGGGTGTGCAATCCAATAATTATCAACTGTGTACCTGCACACATGAGATAAAGCAGATACACGTGACACGCAATAGTTTGAAATATAATGATATGCAAAAATCAAAGATCAATAAAGCGTAAGCAAATCATTAATTCTCCCCCATAATTCATTCTCCCCCTTTTTAAGATGTCCCTAAATAGACAGATATAAGAAGTATAAATATGGAAAATGTCACAAGGTAATAAACTTTCTATTTTGAATTTTTCAAAAATTTTCACACAAAATATACAACAAAGAATCACACCATGTACAAACACAAAAACAACCAAGTCGATGATAGCGAAAATGTAGGGGTGTGATCAAATTCGATAGAAAAATCAATGCATACAAACATGACATATGTGCACGATGAATATCGGATACTCCTAACGAATGAACTCTACATCTTCCTTAGGTGTAAAAAGATGGAAATATGAGACATTGACTCAATCAAATCAGCAAATCAAAGCTCAAAGTGATTTCCACACCAATAACGTCCAAAACGATTTAATGCTTTTTCAAGACTTTCAAGGAAGTTCAAACTCGTTTAAATTCTCCAACCAAACTCCCTCAGATTTATATTTTGAATAAAGGTGATCTAAGTTCTCAAACTTTGGAGAATTGATGGTGAAATCTAATGGCCCATATTCGGCATGTATTGTTTTTTATTGCCTTTAAATTTTTTCGGGCTCTTTTAACCTCTTTGGACCTCGGATAATAAAATTCCTCAATTTTTTAGGTCCGAAATAATGGTGGCTTAATCGCAAAGGATAGATAAGTACCTTTTCTAACCCTTCACCCTTTTAAAATACCACACAATCTCACCAAACGATTTTTTACATGCATTCCAATCTTATCGAGTTTTATCGCATATGGTTCGTTGCATAAACAGAATTGAGATGAAAACACTCAAGACAATATGTGATAGACAAGTACAATAGTCAAATAAAATTGTGCATGTGTGCAATAAACGAGATAAGGAGCCAAACATATAGAAATATATCACTAATCACATCTCAAAGACTCCAAATAATGTAAAGCACATAGATGCAATGATGTAGCGTCTCAAATCACTATCAAACAGTCACATGGATAAATGGAATGAAATTTGTGGCTCGGCTATCTTAAATGCGCATCCATAAAAGGCGTAAATAAAATACAAAAATCTTTTTGTGCTTTTCTAACATTTTTATAAAAAAAATGTTTTTGGATTTTTTTCAAAACAAATATAAAAAGAAAAAATAAGAATACAAATGATACAATCTAGCAATAGGAATTATATTATATGAACATGACAATGCATCATATCCTAGACACGGACCAACCCCTCAGTCAACAGTGAAAATTCCTAAAGACTTCCTAAGACTCTCGAATCTAAGGGCATCTAAAGGTTTCGTGAAAATATCGGCTAACTGACGGTCGGTGGGTACGAAACTCAGGGATAAGACTTTCTCCTCAACTAACTGTCATATAAAGTTCTCGCGTATCCTGATGTGCTTTATGCACGAATATTGGACCGAATTGCGGGATATGTGTATCGCGCTCGTGTTATCATAGGAGATAGTCATGGTGTCCTATGAAATCCCATGATCCTCTAACATTTTCTTCATCCACAAGAGTTGCATGCAACAACTCTCGGCGGCGATGTACTCAGCCTCCGCAGTGGATAAAGAGATAGAGTTTTGCTTCTTGCTCAACCTAGAGACAAGAGCATAACCAAAATAGAAACACCCACCAGAAGTGCTCCTACAACCATCTACATCCTCGGCCCAATCGGCATCCGAATAGGCGGACAAACGGTCATCGATATTAAAAGAAAACCAAATACCGTATGGGAGGGTCCCACTCACGTATTTGATAATATGTTTTAGAGCGAGTAAGTGTGACTCTTTCGGGGACTCCTGATATCGTGTACAGACTCCAACACTAAAGGCTACGTCGGGACTACTGGCAGTCAAGTAGGGAAGACTACCTATCATACTCCGATATAAGGTTTGCTCTACATCCTTGCTTGAAGTGTCCTTACTAAGCTTGATAGAAGTACTCATAGGTGTACGTGCATGCTTAGCGGAGTCTAACCCAAATTTCTTCACTAGGTCTCTAGCATACTTGGATTGGGAGATGAACATCCCATCCTCTAGCAGACGAACTTAGAGACCAAGAAAGAATGTAAGCTCACCTACCATGCTCATCTCAAACTCACTTTTCATAACCTCTTCAAAGTGGTGAGCATGCTGGGAGCACGTGGATCCAAAGACAATGTCATCCACATAGACCTGGGCAACCAAAATAGCACCATCATATCTCATAATGAACAATGTCGTATCAACTCCCCCTCTCTTGAAGACACATGCTAAGAGATAGGAAGTAAGCCTCTCGTACCAAGCACGGGATGCTTTTTTCAGACCATACAAGGATTTCCTCAGATAGTAGACGTGCTCCGGGTTCTTAGGGTCTTCAAACCCCTTTGGTTGTTCCACGTAAACCTCCTCCTGTAGAATGCCATTTAGAAAGGCACTCTTAACATCCATCTGATATAGCTTGAAGTGCAGATGACATGCGATGGCGAGTAGTAAGGGAACGGACTCAAGCCTCACAACAGGAGCAAATGTCTCCCCAAAGTCTACACCCTCTATCTGTGTGTAGCCTTGAGCGACTAACCTAGCCTTGTTTCTAATTATGGTACCATTTTCATCCATTTTATTTTTGAAAATCCACCTGGTACCTATCACATTAGTCTCACTAGGTCGGGGGACAAGTTACTAGACATTGTTCTTTTTAAACTGAAGCAACTCATCCTGCATGACAGATATCCAGTGTTCATCCTTGAGTGCTTCTTTGTGATTCTTGGGCTCGACTGTGGACGTGTAGAAAAAATAACTAACAACGTTCTCTAGTGGAGCACAAGTCTTGACCCCTATGTTGGGATCGCCTACAATGGAGGCAGGGTCATGACTCTTGCGAACCCAAGCAGATGTGTCCCCTAACACGGGAGTAGGGTCCACAAGGTGTGGGTGAGGGACAAGTAAATTGCTGCCAGAAAAGTGATCATCCTCACACTGAAGGCTAGGATCAATAAACGTCAGAGGTTCGTCATCTTGCAAGGTGACGTTTATTGACTCCACAACCTTAGAGCTCTTCAGGTTAAAAACTCGGAACGCTCTACTATTTGATGAATATCCTAGCAATATTCCCTCATTGCTTCGGGAGTCAAACTTTCCTAATTGCTCTCTATCCCATAGGATATAGAATTTACTCCCAAAGACACGGAAATATGCAGGGTTGGATTTCTTACGATTCCATAATTCATAAGGAATCTTAAATGTATATGAATGCAGGTAAACCCTATTCACCGTGTGGAATATGGTAGACACCGCCTCTACCCAAAATCTCCTAGCAATCTTATGACCCAAAAGCATAGATCTAGCCATTTCCTGAATCGTCCGATTCTTCCTCTCAACAGTCCCATTTTGCTGAGAAGTCCTTACGACCGAAAACTTATGTTTGATTCCTAGGCTATCACAGTAAAGATCTACCTTTTCTTCCTCAAATTCCGTGCCATTGTCACTACGTATCCTGTTAGTAGTGACTCCATGTTGATTTTTTAGGATACGGCACATGGTCGTTAAAAACTCTATAGGATCGAATTTCTCTCTCAGAAAACCTATAATCGAATATCTGGAGAAATCATCTACCATCACTAGGATATACCTCTTACCACCCAGACTCTCTCTATGAGTAGGACCCATGAGATCCATGTGTATCAACTCAAGAACATGAGAGATGGTAATGGAATGCAACTTCCTATGGGGCTACGGATCTGCTTTCCTAACTGACAGGGTCCACAAACTGTGGAAGTTGGCTTTCCAAGTGTTGGTAAGTCACGAACTAGGTCATTTTTAGCTAAACGTGTTAAATCTCTAAAGTTCACGTGACCTAGACATTGGTGCCACATATCCATAGGAGTGATCGTGGCGCTGTTGCAGACAAGTGAGGATTTGGACACAGTCCCATAGCAGTTATCTTCTATCCTCACCCTTTGCACTAAAAGTTTACCGGCTTGATTATAGACATTACGCGCGTTCCAGCTGGCTAATGCTGAAAAGGTTTACTTTCAAATCTTTGACGTACAAAACATTCTCTAGCTTAGGAAATCCTGGTAACTTTACTGTACCTCGTCCTACGATGCTAGACTTGATCCCATCTCCAAAGGTGACTCTACCTTCCTTATACTCCTCTAGATAGGTAAAAAATGAGACATCACTTGTCATATGTCTGGAGCACCCATTATCAAAATACCACTGTGAGGTATTATATGCTTTGAGAGCGACATGAACAACAAGGGCCTTTTCATCTTTCTTAGGTACCGAAGAAGTGGTAACCTTTTGTGTACCCTCGTTGTTATTAGTTTTAGCCGGGATGCGGGAAGCATTCACTGACGGAAAAGACATCCGTCGAAATTCCCATCAAACTCTGTGATGTGGCAACTAAAAACTCAACACGCTCTCTCGGAATGGCAAAATCATCAGTATGATGTGGTGGATCAGTAGTACATCATGTCCTACCCAAACTATAGCAAAACTCCATGAGGTGGCCTTTTCTTTTGCAGTACGTACAAAAGAACACATTCTTAGGCAGACCTTGGTTTGCTTTTCTTAGTCGAACTCTTCTTCGTGGTTTTTGACGATGGTCATATGGAGTCGTAGTAAACTCAGGAACTAGTCCAAATGCAATTTGGGATGTGGAGGCACCATCAAAACATATTCCCTGCCTATCACCAAAACCTAAAGTGGGACCAAGGAGCATCTTTCCCATCTTTCCAGATTTGTCCTTGATTTGAACCTTGACTTCCCGTGCTCTCTCAAGATCGTGAGTAAGCTGGGCTACAAGGGCTTTAAGTTTCTTCCGAGTCTCCAGGAAGGAATAGAGCTCACTCGTAAGACTAGCCACTTGTTTAGTTAAATCATGTTTCTCTTTCTCAAAACAACTCTCTCTTTCTCTAAATAAATTTTCTCTCTTAACACAGGAAGACTCTCTCTCTCTCAAGGTAGTTCAAGTGGAGGACTCTCTCTCTCTCTCTCGCTTCTTCTAAATCTTCCTCTAAAGCGGTGATCCTAAGGACTAATGCCTTTTACGCTTTTGGGTTTTAAATGACTCATTATATAACTCAGCGTAGGTGCATTGAAGATTACTCTCGCTCCTCCCCTTCACTAACTTCGTTCTCACTATCGAGGTATCCCTGTGAAGCAGCATCCTCATCGTCGTGAGGAGCAGTAGAGGTACTCACATGACTAGCCATGAATGCGGTGAAGTTATACTCATGTGGTGACTCATCTCCAGAGTCCACCGACTCGACCTCACTGTCGTCACTAAGGGTAGCGTTAAGGACAGCTTTGCCCTTTTCTTTTGCAAGTATGTTCATCCTAGTAGCACACTCAAAAGCTCTATGACCCTTACCTTCGCACTCATAGCATCTCTCACCGCCTTTCTTAGGAGGGTATTTAAAATATTTTTCAGTTTTATTATTTTTCTCAAAATTCTTTTTATCTTTGAAATTTCCATTTTTCTTGAATTTGAGAATTTTCTTGAAATTTTTAGCAAATAGTGCCAAATCATTTAAATCAAAGCCACACTCGAAATCAGACGTTTCTATCTCCCTTTTTCTAGATGACTCTACCATTTTTCTTGCCGATCACTCACTCTTCCTATCCTGGGCATTAAGTGCAATTCCCTTATCTTTAGGCTTAATAGATTTACGAAACATATCAGTTTCATACGTCTGTAAGTCTCCTACTGGTTCCTCCAATTTAAGCGTGTTTAAATTACCCATATAATTTAGCACAGTGACTTTAGGGATAAAATGCTTAGGCAGTGATCTTAGAATCTTTATAACAACTCTGGCATTAGGAATGTGTTCACCAAGATTAAAGCTAGTGTTTACAATATCAGACAACCTAGCATAAAATTCATCAAAACATTAAGTCTCAAGCATGGTGATAGTTTAAAATTGAGTTGTTAAGTTTTGCTAGTTCCTTCATGGGTAAGTTGCAAAATATTCCATGCCTCTTTTGACGTGGTATAAGTCATTATCCGTCGAAACTCATCAGGTGCGACGGATCCAGAAATATCACTTAAACCCTTAGAATTAAAAGATGACAATTTAAATTCTTCTTCAGTCCATGCAGTTACATATTTTAAATTAGTCACGTTATCAACAGTGATGGAGGGAAGAGTCCACCCTCTTTCAACAAAAATCCAAACTCTTTCATCAATGGCTTTTAAAGCAAATTTCATGCGGGATTTCCGGTAAGAATAATTTGTCCCGTCAAAAACTGGTATTTGATTATATAATTTATCCATTGAACACGCCCTTTTTTAAAAATCAATTTTTCAAAAAATTGATATCTTAGAAAAATTTTGCGAAAATTTACACGGTATAATAGTGTAATTGGCTCTGATACAAATTTGAAGAGTGCGCTTTTGTTCAAATTAAGAAATTATTTAATTAAACTCAGTTTTTCAATTAAATCCTAAAACATGCATCTAGGTGTGATTGAAATCAATATGATCATTCAAGAATAGTCAATCACAAACAAAACACACAAATGAGAAAAAATCCCCCAAAGGGGTAAAACCTTTTTATTTTCACTATAATTTGTAAGAAACGGTTATACAGATTACAATGAAAATAAGAGTGACATAAAAAATACCCTCAGATGTCGATTTCGATGTCATCAGCTGGAATCTCCTGCAAGAACTCTAGGTGGGCAGCAATGAAGAAGAGAATGGCTTCTCCACAAATTACTCGAGATGAGTAAAAACGATCCTCTTGAAGGTTTAAAGATTGACATACATAGATGGGAGTGTTTATATGAATAAAGAAGGCATAAAATCCTAAAAGGTGAAGTCTATTTTCTGGGCTGTTAATCGCATAAATCGTGTGCGAAAAAGACTTGAAAAACTTTTAGAAAGTGACCAGATATTTATACGAAAATAGAGGCGATGGCGGCGTTCGAACGAGATAAGCATGTCGCTCGAACGAAGGACGGGTGTCGCTCGAACGAGATTACGCGACATGCCTATCTCGCTCGAACGATAGTGTTATGTCGTTTGAATGAGCTCGTCGACCGAGGCACTCCACTTCTAGACTTAGAAAAATTTCTGCTTTTGATAAAAACAAATCAGACTTCGAAAAATATTTTCCTGAAAAATTCCCAAATATTTATGCAAATATAAACAACTCTAATAAATCATTTTACCAATAATGCGAAGTGGAGTAGTGGGAACGGTTGAGTAGAACGTTGCATGGATCATGATGCACGTGTGAAGATGGTAAATGCATGGATTCGGATCAAGGTCGTCGTAGATGATCGTGTTGACATCCCGAATGTAGCGGTATCAGAAATACAAACTGTGATCTAGGGAAAATAGAAAATTTCTAGATTCTACCTCGGACATGTATAAAATTATGTCCTTACAGCTTCTTTAAAGTCTATATAATCATCTTCTAGATTAGTTTTCATCATATATAAATCTAAAGTATCTTATGAGTCTTCATACTCATCAGTGTCACTATTGGAGTCTTCTGAATCACTATCTGTGTATGCACAATAGATACTGGTATTATCATCAGTTTCTATGTCTGATATTTCTATAGCATATAATATATCTAATTCTTCTTGATCTTCAAAATCTAATATTATATTAATAATCTTAATACTCTCTTTATCTTTCTTGTTGGGACAATCTTTAGCAAAGTGTCCTTCTTTGCCACAAGTCCAATATTCTTTGGTAGAATTCTTAGATTGAGCTAGTTTTTCTTTCCTGTAATTAGGAACTTTCTTATGTTTGTTTGTATTCTTCATAAAATAACGTCTCTAGTTAAATCTATTTTTCTTGGCTCTAAAATTCATTTCTCTAAAGGTATTAGATGGTCTAAATTTATATTTCTTTGGATATCCTTAAGGCCTAGCCTTTTGTTTCCAATATTGTTTATTCTTTTTTAATTTTCTTTCTTTAAATTAATTACCACATCCCCATTGGATTGGAGCAATGTCTATTTGGTCTTTTATTGGAGGTATTTTTTTTAAAGTTTCTTCAACTAACTTTGCTTGGGTTATATCTCGTCTTTTAGATATAATATAGCCTTTGGCAAAATTAATTTTTTCACCAAGTGAGTTATTCTTAACTCCAGCAACTCCTGGCCAATTCTTGTATTCATTGATTAGGATTTATCCAATAGCTGGTGTTTTTCTAAAATATTCATCTTTTAAGGTCTATCAAAATTCATTAATTTGGTAATATAGTTGTTCATAATTATTGTTATATTTGTTAATCTTATCTAGTTTGAAAATACTAAGAAGAGCTAGCTTAGTTTTTGCTAAGTCTTGTTGATTTTCTTGAACTAAATATCTAGCTCTAATGAATTATATTGTAAATAATTAAATATATTTTTTAATTAATCTTTCTTCTAGGCTTTCTTTCATTTTCTCAATCTTAGCTAGGGATTCTGCATCTGTAACCTTTCTAAGGCTGTTTAAATAATTCTTAGTATTTCCTCTAATGGATTACTCAGCGTATTGTTTACATAAACTTGTATCCCATTGTTCATTAGATGCAAAACACATATTCATTTGATTACACCATTAATCTAAGTCTTTCTTTTTATATTGGACACTGTCCAATTTTAGGTATATTCCTACTGGGTTTATGGCTTGACTGACCATGGTCTTAACAGGACTAAGACTATTATCACTAGTTGGAAAATCCTTTATATAATCAGATTTGGTCAAGTATTTGAATAAATAAGAATATTTATTCCTATTAGTTTATTAAAGAGTTTGAGAGCATCGTTCAACTTACTACTGGTTTCAATTTCCTATTTAGTATAACCTACCTGCGTAGCTGGCATTAATCTTTCTTCTCCTTCTTCTATTAATCTAAGTTTTCTAAGAAATTATTTGGTATTCTTGGATTCTTTTATTTTTAATATAAGGTCTTGTGATATCATATTAAATCTATCCTTGTCTTGGAATCTAACAGAATGAATTCTATTAAGATGTTCTTTCAATGTCTTCATATCTAATTCTGAGGGTTCATGCCCAAAGTTTTGGATTCTATTTTTTTCTCTAACTAAGTATTTTTGTTCAAATGATCTTATAGGTTTAATTATTGGATCTTGTCTTAATAAGATAGAACTAGCTTTACTGCTACATTCTCCTTCTTAGGATCACTAAGTATGGCTTCTCTCATATTTCTAAATCTAATTTCTTCAGTATGGAGACTTTTACTAAATGTCTTAGGAATAGCAAACTAGATGGTAACATTATCAGTGACATCGTCTTGATTAATAAACGAGGGTTTATTTTGTACAGTATTAATTTCTTGAAATTTTGGCAATTGCCAAAGAGTCTTAGCTTTTTCTCTCATAGGTTAAGTATTCCTAATACTGTAAGTATGATTGTAGTCTGAATTATTGATTCTAACCAATATTTCTTCATTAACTCTACTGCTAGGAAGTCTCGATTGGATTCTTTCATAAGGGAATTAGGAAAATTTCACATAGCTTTGTTAATATTAACATTTGGGATAATATAGTCTTCATAGCCACTAATATATAGGATTAACTTAAGATGTTTGGATGTGTCTACGATTACTGTAAATGCTGGAATGCTATTAAAGTATCTAATCTTATCTGACATTTTTAATTGGACTATCCCAGTAAGGGTTTTCTCAAAATCTTTCCATCTTTTATCTATTAAACAACATAATATGTTAATATTATTTTGAGATCTATGTAATCCTTAGATTCTTGCTTGAAAGAGTCCAAAGGTTAGGAACTGAAATTTTCTATCAGTTCCTCTTGATCTTAGCCATTCTGAGTAAAAAATTTGAAGCTCAGTATATGACTCATCTAACATATGATTTCTACAATGATAAGTCATGTTATAATTAGGAGTCTATGGAGTGGCTCCTTTTTTAGACAAGTCTATGTATCTAACTGCTAAAAGTTGTCCATTATATATGGAATCTTCTACCATTTTCAAGTGAACTTCACCCCATTCTTTTTATTGAAGAGGGTTGGTGAAATTTTTTTCTTTCTTCCATGTTATAACATTACGGGATGAGTCTTTAAGTCTTTGGATCATAAATTTATTATGTCCAGTATTTAGGATAGTGCTAGCTATCTTACTAGTCTTATCTAATCCATCATTTATAATTATTCTAGTTATGGTCTTTGTTTTTTCAGTTTCTATATGAGGAGATTCTCTAAATTTACTTCTGATTTCTTATTTTTGTTCAATTCTTTCTAAAGAGTCTGAATAATCCTTTTTTTCTTTTTATATAACTAAGGATTTCTTGTATAAAGATCTTATTTTCTCTTCGTGCATTTTCATCAATATCTTCATTATGCTTAGCAAGAGAATTAATAATCTTTTTAATATAGTCTTTTGATTCATTATATTTTTCATGTTGTTGCACAGATTCCTATGTTATTCTAGATTTTGTAAATTCTACAGATTTTTCTATTTTATCTAAACGTGTTAGAAGAAAAGGGGAGTCTAATTATTCTTGGGAAGGTTTATCATATATAAACCTAATTCCCTTCTTAATTTCTTCATATTTTTCTTTTGCATGGGCTATATTATGTCTAAGTTCATTAACAATACTATACATTCTGGATAGGTTATGGCTTTTAACCCTTATGTCTTAGCCTTTAAAAATAATTGTAAGTCTTTAATAAAGTACTATTGTAGTCTTGGGTGGCTGTTTTTCAAGTTGAGATTAAATTCAATCTCTCAAGTATGAGTCTAGATTCTTTAGCAACATTAGCAATCTCATTTTCATTTATTTGGTAATAAAATCTTTCAAGAATTCTTTGATAAAAATCTGGTAGAGTCTGAATAGAGAGGTTTCTAGGTACCTCATTCCAGTTTGATCTAACTATTTCCATTATTAAGATAATTGTCTAATCTTGGAATAAGTTTCGCTTGTTCTTTAACAAGTTTAACTAACTCATTTTCTTGATTCTTTGTCAGAGTCTTAAGTTCTAAAATTTACAATTCAAGGAATTTTGTTTGATTAGTCTTAGTATTTATATCTTGTAATATTTATACAAGGTTTATAGGGATTTGGCTGTCTATGTCTTGTATTTTCTTAGGGATATTTTTAATCTCTCCTTCTAGGCTTTGGATGTTTGTAAATAATTGTCTTAAAATAAGTAAAATATACTTATTTTGGTCTGGTCTTCTATTGATAGCACTAGTAGTAACTTTCTTGTTGTCTGCGTGTTTGGCAAGAATGTGTTCAACGTGTGAAGAGTCATCTATGTGTAAGGTTAAGCAGCCTTCTGGGTCTAAATCAGTTACAGGGATGGGTTGGTAGTCTGGTAGGTTCTAAAAATATCTTTGTAAATGTGTGGAATAAATTTCAAGAGAATTAAAGTTTTTTACTAATATAGGTCTGAAAGGAGAGTCTTGGCTCTCATACCAGATTTAGGTTGGGTCGAAATTCGGTCGGGCTTCTCTTTCTAAAGCTATAAAGCTTTAATACCAAATTAGGGTTCTATTTTTCTTCTTATCCCTTTGGGGTCTAAATTATAAATCTATTATAATTATAGTCTAGAAAAATGATTGGTTCTACTTTTCTTCTTATCCCTTTGTGATCTAAAATATAAATCTATTATAATTGTAGTTTTGAAAAAAGGATTTTACTATAAGACAAGATGGGGTACTAATAGAAAATAACAAATTTGACTTTGGGACCACAAAGGGGACTACGTTAGAAAAAAGGCAAATTCCTCACCGTGTGCGCACGGATCCGTCCCTACCATATATATATATATATATGTATTGCTTTTCTCTTCCAGAATTTGTTTGACATAGTAGAAACATTGAAAATATCAAAATTTAAAAATCTTAAAAACTAACGCTAACCACTTGGATACGTTTTTCGTCGTTACACATTATCAAATTTCCGAAATTCACTTTTAATTTTCAAGGGTTGTATATAAACACGTAGTCCTTATAGTTTAAAAAAATCACACACAAACATGGTTAATAATATTGCTTATTTTATTGGCATTTTTAGGTTTATGGACCCACTAACCAACGGTGACTATCCAACCATCATGAGATCTTTTGTGGGTAATAGACTTCCCAAGTTCACTGCAAAACAGTCCAAAATGCTAAAGGGCTCGTTCGATTTTATTGGGGTAAACTACTATACTGCTAATTATGCAACCCATGTAAACACAACAAACAGTGTAAATGTCAGTTACTCGACGGATTCTCGTGCTAGTCTGTCAGGTAAGATCATATCAAAAGGTTTCAAAAATAGTCAACATCATGTGTTATTTGAAATATTTACTATAATTAATATGATTTTTTTTCCTGCTAGCTGGTCGAAATGGTGTCCTAATCGGGGAACAGGTGATGTTTAAATATATGGTTTAGAGTATTTTCTTTAAATTTTGTCCTCAAAATTTCAAATCATATAACATTTTTTAGGATTAATTGTCTTTTTCACTTTACACTTTACCCCTATTAACACTTCATGGCCTTAGTAAAAGAAATAAGAATTAAGAAGGTGAAGTATTAGGGGTAAAACTTCAAGGGGGACAAATTGTAATTAACCCTAGTTTTTAATCATTTGATTTTGACCCACATTTTAATTTTTCTCTTAATTTACTAGAGAAATTACCATAATACTCATTTTGTCTCAAATTAAGACTCCATGTTATTCTTTTTTTTGTATAGATTAAAGATATCTTCAATCAATGGATAAGATTAATATATGTTCACTGTCAAAAAATTTGTATCATTGTTTACGGCCAATAAAGGAAAATAAACTATTAATTTGGGACGATAAAAAATGAAATAGTGGGCTCTTAATTTGGGACAGGAGTATTTTTTGTCTAGTAGTCGACATGGTGTTTTCTACAAGTTAATATTAACACTCCTTATATAAGTCCATTATACATTTTTGAGTCGTCCCAAATTAAAAGTCCATTTCTGACATATTCAATTAACCAAAATTCACTATAGTGAATAAGTGTTGATGATTGAGTGTACTCTTAATCTATACAAAAAATTAAATAAAGACTCTTAATTTGAGACGTATGGAGTATTTGATTGTACATTGAGAAGGAAGATTGTCATTTTTTCCATGCTCATATGAGAAAATTTTAAAAAAAAAAGTGAGCCAAAATTCATTAACTTAACGTGAGAGGGTAACATCAGAGCTTGATAAATAAGTCGTATATACCGAAGATATTTCCTAATAGTTTATATCACATCTTTTTTCAATTGTTTCTATCTGTACATACAGTGAATATTCACTGCATGTTTACAAATAGGACCTATTAAAGAAAAAATCTTTTTTAATGGGACCTATTGAAAAAAATATGTAAGACCTATTAAACTACATACTTAATAAACGAGATTAATTGATAAAAAATTCACATCAACTCTTAGGCCAAACTTTGCCTTGAAAAATTTCGTTCTTAATTACTGCATTTTTTTAATATTCGTAACATAACTTGATCCGTTCTATTGTAATGATGATATAGGCCGGATCCGATTGGCTCTATGTTTATCCAAGAGGGATTTGGGATGTTCTAATGTACATTAAGAACAAGTACAACAATCCACTTATTTACATTACGGAGAACGGTAATTAATATATTTGTTTTTCATTCGTTCCCCGTGTTGAAATATAAATATGTTCCAATGCAGGTATACGTGTTATTTGTTTTGGATGTAAAAAAGAAAATTAAAATTTATATTTAAAAGATGCTAAACAGTTTTCTTTCTTTTCTTTATTGATATCTTTTTTAAGATTTTATTATCTTAATCACAATTTTAGTTAAGTACTTTACTTTCATTAAAAAAAGATATATCTCACTTAACTAAGTGACAGGGTAAAATTTCTCATTACAATGGTAATTAAATACATGTTTGACATTATATATTGTGCAGGAATTGATGAGATAGACAACTCCACCTTGACGCGCCAAAAAGCACTCACTGACAATTTTAGAATAAAATACTACTATCACCATCTTTTGTTCGTCCAAAGAGCAATTGAGTATGTTTTCTTTAGGGCTTTATGTTGTTTAATATGTTTATAGTTTTTTTTAGAGTAAACTATCCCATAGGTCCCTTACATTTTCATTTATTTCAATTTCGTACTTGTCCTTTTTTGTTTTAATTTCATCCTCAACTTTTCATTTTGTCTTAATTTCATCCCTTTCCTTTTTTTTGTTTCAATTTCATCATCAATCTTCCAATTAGTCTCAATTTAGTTCGTCTGCTAACTATTTTGGATATAATTAACTATTTTACCTCTCTTTATTGAAAAATATTAAAATGGATGTCATAAAATTTGAAAAATAAACTATTTTATTATTATTTGGGGATAAAAAATAGTTTTTTATCCGAGAATAAAAATAAAAAATAGTTTTCATTTTTATTTTATCCCAATTATTTTTCATTTTTTTTTAAATTGGAATAATAATTTTAATAGTCAACATAGTTTTTTTTATTTATAAAAAACTATTTTTTTAGTTTTAATTAAAAATATTTAATTTGATTTCTTAGATTCACGATTGGTTTGCGTCGACAATGCGGATCCACGTCATTTAGTGAATGTGGGTTCAATCCAGCGAACTAACCAATCGCGAATCTAAGACATCAATATTTTTCCCCATCTTTGTAATATAATTGATAAATAAAAAAATTCTTGTGATGTGGGTCCGTGTCAGCGGCTCTAATCAATCATAAATTTAAGACATCAAATTACATATTTTTAATTAAAATTAAAAAAGAGTTTTTTTATAAATAAAAAAACTATGTTGACTATTAAAATTATTATTCTATTTTTTTTTTAAATTAAAATCAACTGGGATAAAGTAAAAATAAAAATTATTTTTTTCTTATTATTCTCGAATAAAAAAATGGTTTTTTTATCCCCAAATAATAATAAAATAGTCTATTTTTCAAATATTATAACATCTATTTTATTATTTTTAAATAAGGAGGGGTAAAATAGTCAATTGTATCCAAAATAGTTAACAGGGGGACTAATTAAGACAAAATGAAAGGTTGAGGATGAAATTGAAACAAAAAAAAAAATAGGGACAAAATTGTGACAAAGTGAAAGATTAAGGATGAATTTGAAACAAAAAAAGGACCGGAACAAAATTGAAATAAGTGGAAAGGTAAGAAACCTATGGGGTAGTTTACTCTTTTTTTAATATGGTATGAATGGTAACATATAAATAGTAGCATGAGTTCAAATATTTTTCTTTCTTCTCACTAGTTATTGGTGGAACCTTTCTTTGTACAGGGACGGCGTAAATGTGAAGGCATATTTTGCGTGGTCAATTTTGGACAACTTTGAATGGAGTTCAGGTTACACAGTCCGTTTTGGCATCACCTATGTTGATTTTGAGGATGGATTAAGGCGATATCCAAAACTCTCGTTCAAGTGGTTCAAACTTTTCCTCGAGAAATAAAGACGTTTCATCCTCACCCCATTCATGAAGATGTAGAACTACAATTCTATTAATATATTTTTTTTATTAAAACGCTTCTTACTGTGAAATAAATACAGCTGTGATGCTATATATATAGTTGACGTGCTTCTACAAGCGATGAAATAGAAAAATAACAAACATGCATGAGAATAGGAACAATTAACAACCAAGTCATATCATGAGAATAGGAACAACGAATGACTAAGCCAGGGAATTATCCACATAGTCATTAGCCAAGAATGATTGTGTATCCTTAGCATTTCCTCTCAAGCTAGGTGTAGGCAAATGAGACACACCAATCTTTATCAAAATTAATTCAAAGGTGTGGGTGGATAGCATACACCGAGCTTCAAAAGTATATTTTGAAATTGCTGAGTTGACAAAGGTTTGTTTTAGTGCGATCGAACCGAGTGAGAAGATCTCCATTATTATTACCAAAAACCTTGAGAATAAACAAAACCATTCACTTTTACCACGATAGATGTAAGGACGCGATACTCAGTTTCATAAAAAAATAATAAGGCCTCTTATACCATAATGAGCTTGATCAAAATTGATTCAAAGGCTTAATTATTGGTTTTGGATGGACCGGCACCTGTAATGGACATTTTGGGCCAAAATTGATCTTGATCACAATGGATTCGGAGGCTCTACGCTTCTTGGGCTTGGTCACCATGGATTCGGGGGTCTATATTCAATATGGGCTACGTTCCCACTAATTTTTTTGGAGAGGTTTCCTCCAAGTACAAGATCAAACCTGGAGTAGCATTTTTTATGGAAATGTCACGAAATCTCTATAGTCTCATGTTGGAAAAATTTCATCGATCCAATTACTGGTCTTGATCTGCATAAAAAAGAGGTGGGATACGTAGAAATGGTCCCCTCGTTTTTCTAAAAAAGGAAGTGATACCCATCAACACACACAAACAGAACTCAGAAGGGTTGGCTATTACTGGCATTGAATTTTGTAATGAAGGCAACTCAAGAGTTAATTTCTATAATTATGGTCATCTTTCATTATTTTATGGGAGGGAAGTTAGTATTTGTTCAAGGTATCTCTGGGACACCACAGTGGAAATCTTGCCTTTTCGGTGATACTGGCATGGGCATATGTTACTGTGGTATGGATGAAATGTTGTTGGACTAAAACCAACTATCGTGGCCGCCGTTTCAGCAGGAAATAATCAAATTGGTGTGAGCAATCATGATGTTACTCATGAGACTATGGCAACAAAGGCATCGACCTCCATTGTGTTTTGTATTTAGCGGACGGTAGCAATGAGTGGTGGTTACCGTCGTAGGAGAAATAGTATAACATAATCGAGTTTACTCGCTAGAGCTTTACTGCTCTGATACCATAAAGAATTTGAAGAATAAGATTTTTATTAAAATTTTCTTACTATACAATTGTATCAATAACTAAGGGCTAAATGTGAAAACCAAAATCCTCCATGGCTTATGAAACAACTTTAGAGCCCTTTACGTGCTTTTTAAATGGTGTAGTTTTTTTTATTTTCTATTGTTTGGCTAGAGATAAAAGTTAATGCTTTAGTCATGTTTGTATCTCAACTCCCTTCATAAATATAGAATATTATTCACTGTGTAGTTTATGGTTTCTTGGAATCTTATGTTCTTATGAGATGTTTATATTCTATATTCTTTAGTTGAACATGTATTACATTAGATAATTTTGGTTCTAGGGACTCAAATGATAATATTTATAGTTATTTACCAACCACGTGTAATACATTAGCCACTAGATAGAATGAATGATAATAGAGTACAATAGATTAGGCATTTCCATATTCTTTGTTAGGTCTCTTTTATAGATTTTTTTCTATTGACATCTATGGCTTTGGATTTTTTGTGTGTATTTTAGTGGTAAGCATACTCATAAATTTTTATTCTTTATTTATAGGACTTTTTACTTGATCCATAATTTCGAATGCAACATTTGATTTAATCCTTACCTTACTAATTTATTTAACATATCCCCATGCAAGACGAGGTTATTGAATAAAAATAGGATGTTAAGTCTAAGGATTATCACGTCCAAAAGTCAATCACAATACAGATATAAGCAAAACACATCAGATCGAAACTTCAAACTTTTATCAAACTCTAACTCCTTTATACTCATCATATCATCCATGTAATCTATATCCGTCCTAGTGTAAACTATTGATGTGTATGTATAAATATAGATGGGTTCTCCACCATGTATAAGAGAGCCAAATATATATAAAATCAGATTTTCCTTTCTTTGCTTTACGTTGGTATCAAAGCCTAACACACCATGGCCAATAACTTATCAACCACCTCTCAAAAAAATATGAACTCATCCATAATTCCCTTTGTCACTTCTCTTAACCATGCTTACCAATTTCTCTCAAATAAAGTCACCACAGCAAATTATCTTCTTTGGACAACTCAGTGCCTCCCTTTCCTTCATGTCCAAACCTTTTTTTTTGCCTTTGTTGATGGCTCCCACCCATGTCCCTCCACATTGAAGGACAAAAAGTGTCTTAGCTAAAATGGAACACAAGGGTCTAAGATAAATGAAGATATCACATTTGTCGAATGGTCAACTAGGACACATACTCACCCCTCTAAAGGTTTCTACCAAGTCCAAGATGGTGGATCTTCATAAACCTTATTTTTTTCACTATTGGCCTGGAATAATCACAAGTGGTGAATTGGGATTATGGCATTTATTTAATTTTTTTCCAAATTTATATTTCTTTCTTTTCATTGTTTTTTACCATCCACACATTCACATTCACAATGAGGAAATAAACATACTAAGAATATTAAAGTAAACCATGAATGTAAGTATAGTAAGGGGGAGAGGGGGTTTAAAGGAATTTTACAAATCAGGATTTTAACGTGGTTCGGCCCTACCTACATCCATGCTAAGGCCTAACTAGAGAAATTTACCTATCTTCGGTTCACTTAAGGTGTAACCAAAATCCTTATAAGGAACAATGCCTTGCAGACCGCAACCAACAATACATTAAACTCATCCTTGATCAAGCGCTACTCACGCAAGAGCCCAAGGTCTTTAAACGCTCTGTCTCCCAACAAAACTGGCACTACCAACCGAGAAGATACAATGAAGTTTATTGTAATCAATATTAACAAGATTTGTAAATAAATTGTAAAGTAAATTTGTTTTACTAAAATAATGCTGAAATGGGTTTATGTCCTCTCGCTCGAAAGGGAAAAAAATAAATGATCATACGTATGTTTCTCAAATGGGTATTTAGGTTTAGATTTATGTCTTAGGATATTTGTCTTTTAAACTCTAAGAACACATTATGTTTTGAGTATCTTAGTTCAATAGTGATTTTGTGTTTAAATCACTTTATGCTCAAGTGGGCATTAAGGTTTAAATCATTGTCTTAGGAGATTGGGGTTTTAATATCTAAGAACAAAAGGTATTTTGGTTATCTTTGTTCAGGAGATATTTTGAGTTTAAATAACCTTGAAGCATAAGTGGGTTTTAGGGTTTACAACTTTGATCTTTGAAAATGGGTATTGATTTATCTATCTAGAAATCTCAATGGTTTGATGTTAGGTTTTGTTTCTTGGGATGAATTATATGGCATATGAATAATTAGATAATATGGGTATTGGGTTTGGACCTTGTCTAAAGAGAGTTCAGATCCTAAGGATTTTGTTACACCCCACTTAAATTAATAACGCGTAGCCATCCTTATACAAAGATAAAACAAGAATCTCAAGTGGATCATCCTCAGCATCACTGTCGCACAGACTAAATATCTTACTAACCACCCAAAAATTAAAATAAATGGAAGCCAAAATAAAAAAAATAGACAAGGAACTACAAACCAACACATATAATGACTACATACATGATAATGTATACACAAGTACAACAAAAGATATACCCGCATATGTTGTCGGGTTATGGATAATACAACAACCAGATGATAAAATCACAAAAGAGCTAGCTACAAACCTTGGGTATACATCCGATATACAACATGGATCCTTAACTAGATTTAGAAATATAAGAAGCGGTTAATACAAAATCTTGTAACATTCTGCATCTGCTACAGCTCCAAGGACTCTGGATAGAATAGGCATCATTGGCGTCCTTGCGGAGGGACACCTAAAATATATAAATATATATAGCAAGAGAAAAGCTATAAACGGGTCAGATCCCGGGGTTTAAAAATAGTTTTAGCAAGTGAATTAAATGCATAATAATTATGAATGCACAATTTCATAATTAAAGTCGTGTCGCACTCTCTTGGGACTCAACCTCACCCCTCATCTATAGCGTGCACCTAACGAATGTATTAAACCTCAATTAAGCTTCCCGACACATTCTAGGGATAAATCTACGCATAAACCTCATTCGCGTAACTCACTATCTCTAAAACACAATCATATATTTGTTTCCTCTATCGTCTCCTAAGTTTACGCCCAAACTTATATGTTAATATAACTCAATTATATTTTATCGGTTTCTATTTATTTACTTTCATAAGTTATTAGCATAAGATATCCCATGTCATCATTAATTCTAGTAATATACCCCCACTATTTCACCTATACCTAAGAACTGAGGACTAAACATCTCCCCACTCCCAACGTTATGCTAAGTTTCGTGCATAGTACATCTCGCAAAGTGAAATCCAAACAAGGAACCCCCCCCTGATACATTACCACCTAACATTGTCGGTCATGGGAATTCGTTAGGCCCTCGGTCTAAAGTATGCATTCACTCACTTCCCGTCTATAGGCATAAGAGTATAATCATTCACTCTCATGCTATAAAAGATAAAACATAATACACATCTTTATAACTTTCTCTAGTTATAATATTAAGATATCACACACTATCTATAAAGCTTGTATAATATTATTTGCACGTATTATACATAATTTATCATTCTCTAGCAAGTACACATACATAACACACATAATATATGTATACTAATAGTCTCTATAATGCTATCAACTTCCAAGGAGTCGCTCACATGTCCCTGGGTTACCAATAGTTGGACTAGCTTACACCGAACTTGGTAAAAACCTAAATCACAACATATGAGAAGCGGCCATAGTTCCTAACCGGAAATGAGAACGAATCATACCTACTACATCTCACCTATGATAAGAATCACACAATATAAATAATGGACGCTATAACCTGGGGACTATACTGTTCCTACTCCTCAAGCCAGGGGGATTCACCCACACCGCTCAACTACCCTTGATAGCACTAGAGGGGTATGCACCACATAATATATATCATACACACCAGATATATACATTTAATCACATCATATATGCAAACCATCACACAAGGTATATACATACTATCTCACGTTCGCTTGTATAAAAGTAATGAATCTGACTATATGTATATAACTCTCATTATACTAACCGATACACTCTCGAATACCTTCCCAATTCATTTTATTATTCGACACCTCACTTTAATATTACTAATCCATCACTCTTATGATATGAATAATCACCCTATCTAATAAACACTAAGGACGCACGACCTCTCTCACCCAGTTCATATTCTACATTAAGTAAATTTTTACTACTCGAAGAATTTACGAAAGGATTCGGTATAAACTCCCAAATATACCTCCATAATAACCTGTAACCATCCTCAAAAGAATCATCATTCCTTGGAGGATGTACTAAAACAAAAACAACACCATCTACTCTTATATATACCACTATAACAGCCCCTAAAGTGGCCTCTCTTTTATATCCAAATATGGGACATGTTTACTACACTCTATTAGAGGGTCCCTAAGTAATAAAAACAATTGAAAAAGGGTAAAACAAGATCTGGCAAAAATGCAGTGATCAGACCAGACCGAGGGTCCTCAAAAACGAATCGGTTCGGTTCCTAAAATTCAACACAAAACCTTTAAGGACCAGACTGATCCGGTGCCTCATAAAAATGAACCGGTTTGGTGCTGTTCAACTTTTATCCTACGAGATTTACACACAAAAACTTACTTCTACTCTTTACAAAATCTACTCTACATATCTAAAACCAAATTTTTACTTTACTCCAATAATATCCTAACCCCCAAAACCCAACACATAAATTATCCCCACCATTATCATCATCAAAACCATAAATATAATCCTTAATACAAGATTTACTCATCAAATTTTAGGGTTTAACCATAAAAGTTCAAAATTAACTAAATCACCAACAAAAATTATGAGATAACTCACACATACAATTATTTAGCAAGTTTAATCACTTGCCTCAAATTTGTAGATGTTAAATCTTCCTTGAATCCACATATTTGAGCTGAAAATCTCTAAAGCTCCAAGTTTTCTCCTATTTTCTTCTCTTCCTCTTCTTCATTTGCTCTCTCTCTCTCTCTCTCTCTAGGGTTTTTCTCACAAAAATGAGATAAGCCTAAGTCTTCCAAGCTTAAATAACCCTTATCTCTAATAACTCCCAACTTTAAATGATAATATACACTTTAAATGACTCGTTTACTCATATTCTGATGAAACTAGGTCCAAAATACTCCGGAACCCAAATAAAACCCTCGAGCAGTCATTTTGACTATCTCAGCCCATCTCGGATCAATCGTGCACTCTAAATTTTCATCTGAGACTTCTAATAAAATAAATTTATTTCACCACAAAATTAAATTCCTATGTCCTCGAACACACATAGTGTTACAGATTTGTCTCACACGGGTTTTGGGGCAATAGAGTTGTTATTTCAATAGAGTTTGGGGTTTGAATTTTACATATATGAAAATGAGTTGAGGAACTTAGTTTTTCTTTCTACAAATATCAAGTAGTATTAGTTTCTCTTTCTATAAAGATCAATTAGGATGACACAAGATTGGTTTTTGGCTTAGTGGTTTGTAATGAATGTTTGAAGGTATATTTGTTGGCTTAAGAAGCAACTAGATGTTGGAGAAGTTTGGGTAAATTATAGGGCTTTTGGTAATTTAAATTTTAAAAGCTAGACATTTGAAATTTAGTTTTCAAATAAATTATTGATTTAGTTGACTAAACTTTTATGTATTTGAGTTGTCTTGATTTTATTAAGTCTGAGAAAATATTTAACTGACTAGACTTGCATTTTTACTAAACATAGAAATACTTTTAATCAACTAAAATCCTAGGATTGAGGATTTATGAGATTTGGTTTGGGGTAAATCATTTGGGTAGGTTTAGGATAGTTTTGGGTAGGTCTAGGGAATTAGTTTTTGAGCATATATAATTTCAATCAAGTTTGTTTAACTTTTTATAATAATTCCTAAAGTAAATCAAGAAAGTGAGTAAGGATCTTTTTTTTAACATTCTTCTGAATTGATTGAATTCTAAAATGTTGCTCTGTGATATGTTTTGGGAACATTCTTTCTTGAGCTTAATCTTCATAGGTTATGTGATGTTGAGAGGAGCATGGTATTTCTTGGTAAAAAAAAATTTGTGTTGTGATGATGAGCTTTCATGTATATATGGTTGCGCTTGAACTTCACTTGTTATTTGAGAGAGGAACTTTGATAGGGTTTGAAGTTTTATTTGAATCATTATGGTATTTCTTGTGATCATCATTTTATTTCTTGTAACATACCTCATAGTGTATTAAGTGCTTATTTTAATCTCAAGTAAATTAGAGAGAAGATAGTGAAGTATGATCATATAATAATTGTGTTATCATCACAAAAAATCACTTTCGTTGAAATATATTTGGTTTCACAATCTACCCCTTTTTATTATGACAATACAATTGATATAGTTTGAGAAAATGTTTGAAAGTCTCCCCCTCAGTTTGAGAATTTTCTTTAGGAAAACTATTTTACCCTTTGTTATATCATCTTTTTCTCATATCATATTTCTCCTCCCTTGTCATTATTGAAAGGGTGGGAGTTTTCATAAAACTACGAGTTATATTGAAGACAAATAGGTAATGGATCCATGTCAACTGCACTGATGGTTAGTACGACATAGTAATAGATAAATCATGTAATGTAATAGAGAGGCATAAGTTGCTAAAAAATATCATATGGAGTTGTGTTGTTAAGGTCATGGTGGATGGTGCAAATCCTATCTTTCGAAAGAGATTTGGTTGTTCTGCACAAGATTTTTGGTTATATAAATCATAATTGTATTATCACAAAAAATAGGAATTTCAGTAAATAAATATTTGAAAATCCATTTGGTGCCTATAATGGTATGATAATTCAAACATTTTACTAAATATTGGTAGGTTCATTTAGTTCTGAACCAACTAAAAGACATTAGACCGGTGTCAAGTATATCCTAAGAAATATACGTTGAATCACCGACTTGGATTTATTTTATTCTTATAATTTTAATAGTTCCAAGTTAGTTTGTTATGCAGATTTTGGATATCTCTCAGATCCCCATAAGGGTCGAGTTCAGATACGTTACGTATTTCTTAGTGGTAATACTAGTACTTCTTGGCGTTTCATTAAACAAACTTTAGTAGCTACTTCTTCTAACCACTCTGAAATTTTAGCTCTTCATGAAGCTACCCGTGAATGTGTATGGCTAAGAACTTTAATTTAGAATATTTGTTATTTTTGTCAATTGCCTTCCATTACAGATGTTCTAATTGTCATCTATGAAGACAATAGAACATTTATAACAAAAATTAAATAAGGATTCACAAAAAGAGACAGAACCAAGATCATTTCACCAAAGTTTTTCCTCACTTACAATCTTCAGAAGAAAAATGAGGTTGAAGTCATACAAGTTTGTTCAAGTGACAACTTAGTTGATCTTTTCACAAAGTCACTACTAATGTCGACATTTCAAAAGTTTGTATATGAGATTGAAATGTATCGACTCTACCAACAATGAAATTGAACAATCAGGAGGATCATCTTATCAGGAGAAAGGTACATGATCAGGTTATTTGGGACATTTTTTCCCTGTACTCTTTCTCCTTTCATAATTTTTTGTCCAACTGGGTCTTCCTAGTAAAGATTTTCACGAGATAGCATTAAGCACATCCAACATCGACTCAATTATCATAAACATTGTACTCTTTTTCTTTCACTTAGTTTTTTCCCAATGAATTTTCCTTACTAAGGTTTTAATGATGCAATAATCATTGAATGGTGGAAATATTTTATATCCAAGGGAGAGTGTCATAAAGATTTGTATTTATCTGAAGAAGCTAAGAATTTCCTTTTTAGATAAATGCGGAAGCGTACAATGATGGTCCAACTTAAACAACAACAAATTTTAAGTCTTGACTTGAATAAAACAGAACTTTACCCAATATTTAATTTAGTCCCAAATTAAGTGTGTGTGATAAATTAAACCGAATTTTATCTTGAATTATACTACGCATACTTTCTAAATAAATTATGCAAGATAAAATAAACCAATCACACTACGCCGCGATGTACGAGGAAAAACCCAAGACGGGAAACAACCTCGGACGGCCCTAGCCACAAATCCACTAGATACGGAATTATACTTACAAGACAGATAGACTTACAACGACTGACTCGATCCCTCTCAAGCCTCGACGCTTCTTCTCGTAGACACCTCTTCCTAGCGGATAACCTCGGAACACCACCGCGATCTCGGAATCCACCGATGGGACTTTCTATGGTCACCGTCACCCGTGCATGGAGCCTTTCTCCAAGTGGGTAGAATTGCAACAAAAAGTCTTCTTCTTTGATGGATGTAGAAGCAAACCAAAACTTCTCTTCTTAAATTCGGTAGAGATAAACCGGTGCCAAACTCCAAGCAATTTGATATGTATATATGAACTTGGATAAAATCAATTGGGTGTAAACACTAGAGTGATGAAAGTATTTTTCTCTAAAAATCTCACTCAAAACATGAACATTTTCCTAAACCATTTTTGCTCTCAAACTCTCTCTAAGAGATAAACTTAGTTGGAAAAGTTATGGAAATGTTAGTTTGGAAAATGTGATTCCCGCATTTCATAAAGTCTGAAAAAGTTGGTTAAAAACCAAGTTGGGAAGTGGGTGAAAAACTGCCAAAAACTATTCCCGCCTGACAGCTCGCTCGAACGACATTTCGTTCCAACGAAGTCTCGTTCGAACGAGACTTCTAACGACGCTCCAGTATGGAATCATTAGAAGCTCGTTGGAAATCTCGTTAGAACGACAATCTCGTTCGAACGACATTTCTAACGACAGACCAGTATGCCTTAGTGGGAACTCGTTGGCAGGTTCGTTCGAACGACATCTGGTTCGAACGAAAAACTCGTCCGAACGACATATCTAACGAACGACCAGAAAGATTGAAAAATTCGATTTTGGCCCAGAAAACTTTATGAACTTATTTTAAAGTTTTATATAATTTCTTTCTTAAAACAAAACGCAGTTTTTATAAAACCTAACACCCAATAAACTTGTTCCAAGCTCCTATATAAATATAATTGCATTCATACCTTGGGAGCATGGAACCATAGTTGATGACGTAGAAACGAGGCATGCAAACCGGCACATTTGATGAAGCTTTATACTCTTTGCCGCTACGTCTTCAACACACACTTCATAGGCTTGAGAATATTACATTTAATACTATCCTATGAATAAATGTTTTTGTCCGGAATTGAGCCAAAACTATATATGGACTCAATTGGAAATTTGTGTCCTTACAAATCTCCCCCTTTGGCTATTCCGGGACAAAAACCAAAACAAAAATCCTAAAGGGCCGTCAAGCTCACTAGACTCAAAACATAACCCACCCAAACTTGACTCAACCCAAGGATCAAACGCTTTGCCATGGAAAGATGCCGCTTTAAAATAATTCCTGCACACTTAAGCAAACTCATCAAATGCATAGGGAATATGAAAGTATGAAATGCAATTAATTAATTACTCCCCCTAAATTAATTCTCCCCTTTATCAAACACAAGACCTACTTTAGAAAGACGTCTCCCCCTAAGATAAATCTCCCCCAAACTAAGATATGATAATAATAGGATTAGATACCATTTCTCCCCCTATCATCATTCTCCCCCTTTTTGTTCAGGAATAGGCAAAGGATAAAGAACTAATAAACAACATGTTGAAGCTTAAAGTGATAAGACATGAAAGCATATTGGCAATAAAAGCATAGGCAAAGACAAAACAAATATCATATATATAAACGAGAAATATACCAATGAAGCACTTGCATATATATATATATAGATATAAACACACACATGACACAAAAATATAATAAGTTTGCACACTCGTATGGCAAAAATGTGTCATATGGAAACGGTAGTGTAGGGGTGTGAACTAGCAACAATTAAATTTATACCCAAACATTTAATAAACATTCACGGAGTTCTCATTTGATTGCAAACTTTATCACATTTAAATATAACCTCATGTGACAATATGAAGATTGAACTCAATGAACAAACATACACAATGCATACAAGCCTAGCATGATGATGATTCTACAAACCAAATAGAGTCATGACATTAAAGACAACTAGGATAAACGGACATTGTGCAAACCGTTGATATACCATCCAATTCTCCCTCAATAAGCATATATATTCTTTTACTTTTGAATGAATATATCAAACACATATAGGCCTTGGCAATTGTTTTCTTTTTTTAATGCCAAATATTCTGTTTTTAGGCCTTTGGATCACGTATTTCTTTTAGATCCAATAAACGATGGCTTACAATCGCAAAGGATTTAATTCATCCTTTCGGAGCCCTTCCCCGTGCACATTTGTATTTATCATGTTTTCATTTTCACACAAATCTCACATGCAACGGATTTTGACATGCACTAGTCCTCCTAGGTCAAAGATATGTAGATGACTAGATTGGTAGGAGAACACCTCAAAAAGCTCAAATATAACATGTGACATTAAGATTTCAAAAGAGCTCGTGCATGAGTGAATAGAGGCATATAAAATTAGAATCCATTTAACCAATACAAAATCCAACTACTCCATATAAAGCATGGTAAAGAACATTTTAAGGATTGAAAATCTAAACCAAAAGTTCTAGCCACGTGGGAGCGTTAAAGGAGGGATTCAAACACAAGTATATGCCACTTAAAGTGTGTCAAACTAAAATACACACAAAGTAAAATCTTTTTGAGTTTTTAACATTTTTAATCAAAAATAAATATTTACTCAAAAGGACAAACAAAAATCATTTGTATTTTTCATTGAGCTTAAATAAAATAAATAAAACACAAATGATAAACAAAACATCTTTTATATTTTTCAGTTAATTCAAACACAAAATATAATACAAAAAGATAAACAAGTCATAATTTCTAGCATGGGATATGAAATAAGGTTATGACTAGAAGATGACTAAACAAGCATACATTTAGCATGTGAATATAGCATGTAGTACAAAAGCTAAAGTATGCAAATACTAACACATTCATCCTTTAGGTTTAGCAAGGGAGGAAGCATGTGAAAGTAAATGAGAATCAAAATCCCAATTTTGTAAGGCAACCAAGTCGGATTTCCTAACCCAAATTAATGAAGAATGACTATCTTGGGGTGTTGGAACGTTAATTATCGTGGTTACTTTACTATGGGATTCTCTAGGAATTCGTTTAAGATCTAAACAAAATTTCCTAAGATGACCTTTTCGACCACAATGCGTACAAGTAAGAACATGTCGAAAATATTTTCTTAAGGAGTGATCTCTAAAATCTTTCCTAGACGATTCTCCTAAAACATTGGTTTTGGCATTATGAGTAAATTCATTACAAGTATTGAAGCCTAAACCACAGGTGTCATTTTTAATTTGGATCGTTCCTAACATTTTATCTAGTTTTGCCGAACGACACTCCAAATCAAATTTGACATTACTAGAGTCTTTTAATTTATCTTGTAATTCTAAAATGTTAGACTCTAATAAAGCATTTCGCTCTTCAAAAGCAAGAAGCTCCTTTTTCAAGGATTCCATTAAAGCCCTAAGGCTATCTCTCTCGCCTTCTACATATTCAAGCTTCTCTTGAAGAGTCCTCTCATGTGTCCTAAGGTCTTCTATTAAAGCATTTTCATCAATGACCTTGACACTCTCTCTTAAACTAGCTTCTAACTTCAAATTAGCTCTTTTCAATTTAATAGATTCTGTATACAGTTCTTCAAAAGCATTTTGAAGTTCACTCATATCAACCTCATCTTCATTTTCACTCTCTCTTTCTTCTTCACTCTCACTATCATCAAAAATAAGAGAATCATGTACAATGACCTTGGAAGTGGCATGTGCTATCGTTTCATCAATCGATGAGTTCTCACTATCACTCACATGACTAGCCATAAAAGTCACAAAAATTTTTTTAGTGGGGGAATCGGGCTTCTCTTCCTTATCACTATCACTAAGGGTTGCATTATATGAAATGGGTCGCTTACCATCTTTCCTTAGTTTAGTGGGGCACTCAAAAGCCCTATGGCCATAACCTTCACAACCAAAACACTTATCAGACTCGTCCCTATCTAAATTGTCATTGCTAGGTTTAGGGATCTTCTCGGCTTTAGAAAGCTTCTCGCTTTTATCATGTTTAGAAGTATCAAATTTCTTAAAATCATTTTTAAATTTATCTTTGTTAATTTTAAGAAATTTTCTAAATTTACGAGCAAATAAAGCCATGTCTTCCGAGTCACTATCACTCTCGCTCTCTACTACTTGTTTGACCTCTTTTCGGGCTTTTAAAGCAACGCCCTTTTCAATTTTCCTTTCAGTTTTAGAGGGAAACATATCCAGTTCATAGGTTTGTAAATCACCTACAAGCTCTTCTAATTTCATAGAGGCTAAAGTGGGTAAAGAATTTAAAACGGTCACCTTTGGAATAAATCTATCGGGTAGGGACCTTAAAATTTTCTTTACAACACGGTCGTCAGGTATTTTCTCTCCCAAGTTAAAAGATGAATTAACAATATCAGAAAGTCTAGCATAAAATTTATCAAAAGTTTCTTTTTCATCCATTTTGATAGTTTCAAATTGAGTGGTGAGGTTTTGGAGTTTTGAAGCTTTAACGACACTAGTTCCTTCATGAGTTAATTGTAAAATATCCCAAGCTTCTTTAGCGGTTTCACACGTCATAATACGTCGGAATTCATCTGGTGCGACAACGCTAAATAAGGCATTTAAACCTCGGGAATTAAAGTTAGCAAGTTTAAACTCATTTTCAGTCCATCTATCGGCGGGTTTTATAACACGTTCATTTTCAACTAAGTAAGTTGGTGGGGAGTACCCGGTAACAACAGACATCCAAACTCTCTCGTCAATAGATTTTAGTGCCGATCTCATTCGCGCTTTCCAATACGCGTAGTTTGAACCATCGAAAATAGGAAATTTTGAAAATGGGAAAAAATCCATTTTAGCCAAAAAATTAAAGGATCTTAACGAAATAATTTATCATTTTTGGCTCTGATACCAATTTGAAGAAGCTAAGAATTTCCTTTTTAGATAAATGTGGAAGCGTACAATGATGGTCCAACTTAAACAACAACAAATTTTAAGTCTTGACTTGAATAAAACAGAACTTTACCCAATATTTAATTTAGTCCCAAATTAAGTGTGTGTGATAAATTAAACCGAATTTTATCTTGAATTATACTACGCATGCTTTCTAAATAAATTATGCAAGATAAAATAAACCAATCACACTACGCCGCGATGTACGAGGAAAAACCCAAGACGGGAAACAACCTCGGACGGCCCTAGCCACAAATCCACTAGATACGGAATTATACTTACAAGACAGATAGACTTACAACGACTGACTCGATCCCTCTCAAGACTCGATGCTTCTTCTCGTAGACACCTCTTCCTAGCGGATAACCTCGGAACACCACCGCGATCTCGGAATCCACGATGGGACTTTCTATGGTCACCGTCACCCGTGCATGGAGCCTTTCTCCAAGTGGGTAGAATTGCAACAAAAAGTCTTCTTCTTTGATGGATGTAGAAGCAAACCAAAACTTCTCTTCTTAAATTCGGTAGAGATAAACCGGTGCCAAACTCCAAGCAATTTGATATGTATATATGAACTTGGATAAACTCAATTGGGTGTAAACACTAGAGTGATGAAAGTATTTTTCTCTAAAAATCTCACTCAAAACATGAACATTTTCCTAAACCATTTTTGCTCTCAAACTCTCTCTAAGAGATAAACTTAGTTGGAAAAGTTATGTAAATGTTAGTTTGGAAAATGTGATTCCCGCACTTCATAAAGTCTGAAAAAGTTGGTTAAAAACCAAGTTGGGAAGTGGGTGAAAAACTGCAAAAAATTGTTCCCGCCTCACAGCTCGCTCGAACGACATTTCGTTCGAACGAAGTCTCGTTCGAACGAGACTTCTAACGACGCTCCAGTATGGACTCGTTAGAAGCTCGTTGGAAATCTCGTTAGAACGACAATCTCGTTCGAACGACATTTCTAACGACAGATGATTGGGCATAAATATTGTATATTTATCCCCCTAATTTCGGTAATTTTGTGAACCCGAATGATGTAACATATATGGATTTGATTCACTTTTATGCTTTTAACCTTCTTGGCGAGTATTGCGTGTTTCGTGCTTCTCCTATTGGTTTTACAGGTTAATTATGCAAGCAGTGCAAAGGAGGAAACAAGACTGTGCAAGAAAAGCTAAGAAGGCAAGTTCAAGGGCATGTCGGTAATTTTTCAGCCCGATCCGGAAGAAGAAGTCAACTGGGAAGTTGAAGAGCTCGGAACAAAGAGAACATTGGAAGAAACGGCACCCAAATCCGAGCTACGGTTGAAAAGTTATGCTCAGTTGAAGTTGAAGAAAAATCCAAGAAAAGAAGAGAAAAACCAGAAGAAAAAAAGCTAAGTGTTGAGAGCAAGGCCAGGAGAGTACATGCGAACCGGTTCGCTGTACCTCCGAACCGGTTCGCTGTACCTGACACGCGAATTTTGTAGTTTATTCTGAGTTATCTCCAAGTCTCCTATTAGGTTTAAAACACTCCAAACTTGTGGGGAACGAAGGCATTAACCTAGGAGCAGCTTTTAGGGTTACTTAGAGAGAGTTTTTGGGAGAGAAAAAAGGGAGAAACATCTAGGAACATCAAGGGCACAAATTACTTCAAGAATTCATTGTTTTGGGTTTGTTTTTGCAAGTTTTAATTCAAAATTCTTATTCTTCATTATTGTTCTTGCATGCTTTACTTTCCCATTAGATTCAACTTGTTTTCGCATTTATAATACGTAATTACATGTTTCTAGCTAATTTCATCATGAATTCATACACATGCAACGTTATTATTTCCTGCGTTAGTCAAGTTAACATGTCCGGCTAGGTTTTTCAAGGTTGGGATGCATGAACCCAACCTGATGTGTTAGTGCGTGTGTATAACGTCGATCCGCTGAATTTAATGATTAATTTAAATCGTATCGCGTAATTTCTTAAGAATTGTAGATCTTTATATCTCGTTTGCCTCTGGGTACTCGTGATGATTTAGAGTACAATTTGAGTGTAATTACCGCGATACCGATTTACTCATCCTCAGATTAGGTATGACGCGGGCTTGAACCTCGTATACATAATGCTTGGGAGTACTAAATTCCGGGTTTGAATTAATCGGATAAATTTATGATCGACGTTGTCACTGCATTACACTAGGGTTGGGGGATTGTATTCCCATCCTGTTTTCTCATCATTTAGTTAAAAGTTCCAATTTACTCCTTCATTCGTAATCTAGATAGTTTAGTTAATTGCATTTTTCATTATATTTTCATAATTGCATTTAGTTTAATCAATCCCAAAAATCAAAATCAAATCTTTTTCTTTCTTTTTAGAGTCAACGTTAGGATTCCTCAATCTTATCCCGTCGTCACAACTCCGTTGTCCTTTTTCCCTGAGGATCGATACCCGACTTGTCGGATTATTACTTGAACGATAGGCTTGCACTTGAGCCTAGAGAGCACACACTTTAGATACACATTCTGAGTCGTGTCAAGTTTTTGGCGCCGTTGCCGGGGATTTAGGTAGACTTAGGATTAGATCGAGTTAATCCAAAACCTTGACCAAAATTTCAAAAATTCAAAAAAAAAAAAAAAAAAAAAAATTCAAAAAGATTCACAGTCATCATCTCTCCTGAGCTTAATGCAAAATTCTGAAACCACTTCCACACCTCATAATACTCCCACCCATATTCACGAAAACCCTATCGTGGAGTATAACCCAGACAGTCCCCACACTCCACAAGCCCCACAGTTCTGGATCCCACCTCCCACACCGTCACACTCCATCTCTAGCAACACCCCTTTCTCCTTCGTAGGACACACGTCGTGCACACCCAGTGAGAACGCCGAATCGTCGAGTGAGAGAGAGATGTCGCAGCACAGTAATGCAACTACCGGTGAGGACGAGCCCCCGTACCGCCCGTTGAGAGAATTCTTATATCCCGAGCGCACAGTCACTCCGGGATGCATTATACTCCCGTATAATGCCGGGCAATTTCGTTTCAAAAACGGGATGATCCAGACGCTACCACATTACCACGGTATGGATTCTGAAAAGCCATACCTCCACATAAGGGAATTTGAGGAAGTGTGCGATACTCTCAACGATCAAACCTGCACACAAGAGGTAATCCGCCTCAAACTCTTCCCATTCTCGCTTAAAGATAAAGCCAAAGCTTGGCTATGGTCTTTACCTCCAAGCTCGATTCCATCCTGGAATGAGCTACAGTCTAAATTTCTCAAGAAATTCTTCCCAACACATCGAACAATCTCTATAAAGGCTCAAATTCAAGCATTCAGGCAACAAGAAAATGAACCGTTCCATCGATGTTATGAACGTTTCAACGAGTTAGTGGCTTCGTGCCCCCATCATGGATTTGATCCATCGCAAATCATCTCCTTTATCTATAATGGGTTAAATCTTAATTCTAAACAGCTTGTTGAAACTATGGAAAGTGGTCCATTTGTCGATTTAGATGCCCATGACGCTGATCTTCACATGAGGTATGTCGCCGAGACTACCCAATCCTGGGATACCTCTGATCCGAACGCTCAAAACCGAAATCGACAATCTACCACCGCTCCGTCGACATCCGGTCTATTCCACGTAGATAAGAATTCTATGTCGGACTGTCGGTTGGACACTATTGAGAGAGGACTGCGAGACTTATGTGAAGTAGTCGGATCCATCAAGAATCCCGTCGAAAAGGTGTGTGCAATTTGTGAGGCGGGACATTCAACTGAGGAATGCCCGACGATACCCGCCTGCAAAGTAATATTACAGGAGCAAGTTAATGGTGTAGGAGGCTTTAGGGGTAATTTCGGTGCCCCGCACGGAAATTCATACAACCCTTCGTGGAAAAACCATCCCGGTTTTAGCTACGGGCAACAACATGCCGCAATGAACCCTCCTTCGCATGTTGCCCCTCCTCCTCCACAACAATTTCAACAAGCTCCACACATGCAAGGACATGTGCAAGCACCGCCACCTCATGGAAACTATATCCCGCCACAGCGGAGAACTCTCGAGGATACTGTAAATCAATTCATCGCAAGCCAGGCCGCAACCAATGCCAAGTATGATCGTCTCATTGGCGACCTAAATACTAACCTGTCTAAGATACAATCCTCGTTGAGTGTTCAAGAGAAGGGCAAATTCCCTGCCCAAGGCCAACGACCTCCCCAAGGTCAAACTAGTGTTAGCTCCACATCCACTGAACATCAGGAGCAATGTCAAGCAGTGACCACTCTTCGTAGTGGAAGAGTCGTTGATTTATCACCTCCTCCACACGACACAACAAAAGACAAGGAGATTTCGCCCGGCACGAAAGAGGCCGAAGATGTCCCCTTGGACGAGAGTGAAAAGGAAGACACTAGTGAGCCTGAGGTGGTAGTTAAACCATCCTCCGCAGCACCATTTCCTCGAAGATTGATTCCTACTCAAAAAGGGACTCAACGTGATGAAGTGCTAGAAGTTCTAAAGCAAGTGAAGCTGAATCTACCCTTCCTTGATGCCATCAAACAAATTCCAGCCTACGGCAAAGTTATCAAAGATTTGTTGACGGTAAAAAGAAGGATGAAAGTTAAAAAGAACATCTTTCTAGCTCAGAACGTGAGTTCCATTCTGCTAAATGATCTCCCGCCTAAATTTAAAGATCCCGGTGCACCCACCATATCATGCATCATTGGAGATAATAAAATTGAAAAAGCCTTACTTGACTTGGGAGCAAGTGTAAACATACTTCCTTACTCCATTTATAGGCAACTTGACTTGGGCGACCTCAAGCCCACAAAGGTCACTCTCCAATTGGCGGATCGATCAGTGAAGATTCCACGAGGCATAGTCGAGGACGTGATCGTCCAAGTGGACACTTTCTATTTCCCGGTAGATTTTGTCATTTGGGACACGGAGCCCTCCTTTAACTCAAGCAACCATGTTCCCATCATCCTTGGTCGCCCTTTCTTAGCTACAGCTAATGCAATCATCAACACAAGGAATGGGCGAATGCAACTCACCTTTGGGAACATGACCTTGGAAACCAACATCTTCCACATAGCCCAAAATGTAGGGGAGGAAGATGATCTTCACGCGGTGAGCCTCATAGATGAAGTAGTGTAAGAGTACTTCGAGGAAACTTTTTGTGGCGACGCCTTAGAATTATGTTTAGCGATGAACTATGAGTGTGAGGGGACGTCTACCCACTTCGAGAGGGATGTTGGAAGGTTGAGAGAATTACTCGATGAGAGTGCGTCGGACGAGGACGTGAGAGAGATTGATTGGGTTTTTAGATTCGAGGAACTACCTCCGAGGGATACACATATGGTTCCCTCCAGTGAAAAATTTCCAGCCCTCGAATTAAAGAAACTCCCCTCCCATATCAAATATGCATACCTAGGAGAGGATGAGACATTTCCTGTTGTTATCTCCTCTAGCCTAGACGAAGGGCAGGAGGGCAAATTGATGAGAATTCTGAGGAAGCACCAGAGTGCTTTTGGTTGGTGTATAGCTGATTTGAAGGGGATTAGTCCTTTGATTTGCACCCACAAGATACATCTCGAAGAGGATGTCAAGCCCTCTAGAGAAATGCAAAGAAGACTGAATCCCAATATGAAAGAAGTTGTGATAACCGAGATCATCAAACTATTGGATGCCGGGATTATCTACCCAATCTCGGATAGCAAATGGGTGAGCCCTATTCAAGTCGTCCCGAAGAAGTCGGGTATGACTGTGATTGAGAATACCAAGGGAGAGCTTGTTCCCCAACGCACCACCACCGGTTGGCGTGTTTGCATTGATTACCGGAAACTCAATTCGGGAACAAGAAAAGACCATTTCCCCTTGCCATTCATCGATCAAATGCTTGAGAGAGTTGCGGGCCACCCTTACTATTGCTTCCTTGATGGTTATTCCGGATATAACCAAATTGAGGTAGATGTACTTGACCAAGAGAAGACGACTTTCACTTGCCCTTTTGGTACTTTTGCCTACAAACGTATGCCATTTGGCTTGTGTAATGCACCCGCGACCTTTCAAAGGTGCATGTTGAGCTTATTTAGCGACATGGTCGAGAGAGGACTCGAGGTGTTCATGGACGATTTCAGCGTTTTTGGCACCTCTTTCGATCATTGTTTAGAAAAATTGGAAAAAGTACTTACCCGGTGTGTGGACAAGAACTTAGTGCTGAATTGGGAGAAGTGCCATTTCATGGTCACTGAGGGAATAGTTCTTGGTCACATAGTATCATCCAAGGGCATAGAAGTTGATAGGGCTAAGATAGATGTCATAGCTGACCTTCCCCCACCGAGATCGCTTAAAGACGTGCGCTCATTCTTGGGTCACGCCAGGTTTTATCGAAGGTTCATTAAGGACTTTAGCGCCATCGCTAGACCCTTAAGTAACCTTCTCATGAAGGATAACCCGTTTGAGTGGACCGAGGCATGCCAAAGCTCCTTTGATAGATTAAAGAACATGCTCGTGTCCGCTCCCATCATGCAAGTTCCGGATTGGTCCCTACCGTTCGAACTTATGTGTGATGCGAGCGATTACGCAATTGGGGCCGTTTTGGGCCAACGTAAAGATAAGCAAGCTCATGCCATCTACTATGCTAGCCGGACCCTTGCCGGACCTCAACTCAACTACTCTACCACGGAGAAGGAGTTGCTAGCGGTGGTCTTTGCCCTTGATAAGTTCAGATCGTATCTCATTGGTTCTCCTATCACTGTCTTCACCGACCACGCGGCTTTAAAATATCTACTCGTGAAGAAAGACGCCAAGCCGCGCCTCATAAGGTGGGTCCTACTCCTACAAGAGTTTAATCTCTCCATCAAAGACAAGAAAGGAGTAGAAAACGTCGTGGCCGACCACTTATCTCGGCTCTCGTCCGACGTACCTAGTGATCCCATACCCATAGACGAGCACTTTCCGGATGAGCAACTATTTGCCACCTCTTCCTATCCCTGGTTTGCGGACATAGTGAATTATCTAGTCACGGGAGCCGTCCCTCCCGATTGGACACCGCAAGATAAGAAGAGGTTTCTTAATTGGTCGCGCATGTTCTTTTACGATGATCCCTTCCTTTTTAAATATTGCGCCGATCAAATCATCCGACGATGTGTACCGGATGACGAGATTTCAAAGGTCATCCAGTTTTGTCATTCGGAAGCATGTGGAGGCCACTTCTCAGCGAAAAAGACGGCCGCTAAAATTCTGCAATGCGGCCTCTATTGGCCCACAATCTTCCGGGATGCAAATGACGCTTGCAAGTCATGTAATAGGTGCCAACGAATGGGAGCCATTTCTCTACGCGACATGATGCCCCTTACCCCCATACTCATCATTGAGATATTCGATTGTTGGGGTATTGACTTCATGGGTCCCTTCCCCCCATCCTTTGGTTTCCTATACATCCTAGTCGCGGTAGACTACGTTTCTAAATGGGTAGAAGCTATAGCTACTAAGACTAATGACAACAAAGTGGTGATAAAGTTTCTACAGGAACACATACTTTCTCGCTTCGGAGCACCGAAAGCGATAATTAGCGATAATGGCACGCACTTTTGCAATAGGCCATTTGAAAAGCTCATGAGAAAGTATGGGGTCATCCACAAGGTTGGGACGACCTATCACCCACAAACGAATGGGCAGGCCGAGCTAGCGAATCGGGAGATCAAGAACATTCTTGAAAAGACCGTCAATCCTACCCGGAAAGATTGGTCCCTTAGATTGATCGATGCACTTTGGGCCTATCGCACCGCATTTAAAAATCAGCTTGGAATGTCCCCTTTCCGTTTTGTGTATGGCAAACCTTGTCATCTCCCTGTTGAACTCGAACACAAAGCGTATTGGGCAATTAAGAAATTGAACTATGCCTTGGACAAGGCCGGTGAAGCCCGTAAGCTACAATTGATTGAGTTAGAAGAACTACGCAATGATGCGTATGAGAATGCCAAAATTTCAAAGGAGAGGATGAAACTTGCTCATGATAGCATCATTCGAAGAAAAGAGTTTCATCCCGGGCAAAAAGTTCTTCTATACAACTCTCGGCTTCACCTCTTCCCAGGTAAGCTGCGGTCACGATGGTCTGGCCCGTTCGTTGTAAAGAACGTTTTTCCCCATGGAGCTGTTGAACTAAACGATTTGAAAGGGGAAAACACGTTCAAGGTAAATGGACAACGCCTAAAGCCATACCTAGAGGCGTTTGTGGATGAGGTCGACACGATTTGGTTGTCGGACCCTGTTTACGGGGTCAATTGAGCTAAGCGAGTGAGGTCGTCGCACCCCCGACGCGTATGGGGTGATTTTGTGTGTAAAATAGTCGTGTGCAAATAGGTTAGTTAGGAGTTCGGAGCCTGCGTTGCATGAGAGATAGGTTAGCACGTTTTTCGAGGGTGCTAGTACGCTTTTCGAGGTCGTATTCGAGGAAGTTTTTGAGAGCCCGAGGGTCTAGAAGGTCTTTAGGGGCAGTATGCACAAGTTAGGGGATGAGAGAGCACTTAGAAATGGAGAGAAGAGTGAATTTCCTCGATTGGACCAGCCTGGTACCCCCGAACCGGTTCGCTGTACCTCCGAACCGGTTCGGAGGGGCGAACCGGTTCGCTGTACCCCCGAACCGGTTCGCATGTACCTGTCAGATTCTTCCCCCCTTTTCTCCTAGTTCATTCCCTTTCCCTCCATTCTTTTCCCCTTCTTCCCCCTACGTTTTTCTTCCCTCCAAATCCTTCCCTCCTTCCCAAATTCATCCCAATTCATTCCCTCCACCTTCTCCTTCCCAACCTTTCATATTTCCCACCAAAAACACACCCCTTCACACCTATAAATACACCCCACCCCTCCTCCATTTTTCACACCAAAACATTCTCCCTCACTCCATTTCTCTCCCATATTTTCTCCCACATTTTCTCCCTCTCTCTCCCTCTTTTCCATCAAAATGCCGCGCCGCCCCGCTCCCCGCCCAAGGAAATATGATGAGACCACCATACCTGATGACCCGGGTAGGGGGGTATTCCGATGCGTCCAAGAACGCCATTGGTCTGAGATTTACTTCTCCTCCACGCGCGCCATTCACATCGAGCGCTTCGTGGATTGGGACACCCTTCCGGGCGAAGTCACCGCCCTTTTTGACCGCCGTGGGTGGTGCTCTTTCCTCGCCCCTACGTGCAATAACGTTTTTGAGACCGCCACTCGTCAATTCTATGCGACCTTGGTTCGCAAATCTTCCACACTTCACGAGGCGTATCTCGACGGTATCACCATTCCCTTCTCGGCAGCTCTCATTGCACGCAAAATGCGTGCCAAAGGGGTGATCCTCCCCGTGCCCTTCCAATAACCCAACAATGGTGCCCCACACACAAAAGACGAATGCATTGCCCGCATGGCACCCGGGGCGGAATGGACACGCGACACCTTCCCCATTGGTGGATTGGCCGCCACGGTCCGCTTCACTCACATCATTGTTTGTGGTGCCATCCACCAAACCACTAATGACTCAGTGGTCCGGTCCCATCACGCCAATTTCCTCTACTATTTTTTGGACCCCGAGAGCACCATCAACCTTGCCCAAGTCTTCTATGCGGATATCCTCCATGCCGCCTATGACGAAAATGGCAAGGTGGCACTCCCATACGCCCGTTTCATTACGGAGCTCTTGATGGATGCGGGAGTGGATGAGCCCGGAAACCAAATTCGACTTCCTCGCCCCGTAGGCGGCACGTCCACAACTCGAAGTGAGCGCCAAATGCGCGTGGCTCACCCCGACCATCCTATTCACGAGGAGGACGTGGCCGAGGAAGCTCCCGATGCCCCGATGATGGATGTAGACGAGGAAGAGTTCGAGGAAGAGTTTGAGGATGAGGAGGAGGATTCCGATTTCGAGCCCCCGGGGGCAAACTTCGATAGGCGCCTTTCAGCGGTTGAGTCCCGTCTCGACGGGTTCATCAACCAATACAATCAAGATCAAGCGGACTACCGAAGGGACACCCGGATGATGTATCAACTTCAAGTCCACCTTCACCAGCTCAACTTTGGTGGTCCTCCTCCCCCCTTCTTTTATGACCCATATGACCCGCATGCACCAAGCTCCTCCCACCCACCTCCCCCATGAGCTTTTATTGTTCTATCTTTTGGTTTAATTGTTAGTGGTGGTAGGGATAGCACATTGTTCACAGTTGTTTACCCATTTCTTATGTAACACAGGCTCGTGGTTATAATACAAACTTGCATTTTTTTCATATTTGTTTGTTTTATTTTTCCGCACTTTTCATTCGCCTTGAGTTAGATTTTCGTCCTTTTTTGCTTGAGGACAATGCAAAAGTCTAAGTTAGGGGGGGTCACAAGTGCGTATTTCTAAAACTTCACAAATTTTCAAAAATGCCCAAAATTTCCAAAAAAATCATAAAATTTTGAAAAATCCAAAAATATTTTTGTTCAAAATAAATAAAAATTGGAATTCAATTTTTCAAAAATATCATTAAAAGTCAAATTGGAGTCTCAAATTGTAAACATCCAACATACACAAAGCCGAAATTGACCAAAGATGGAAATTGTGCGAAAATTGACGACTTAACGAATAAATGTGGAGATTAACAAACCCGGTGAGATTCTAGCCTATCACGTTTTGCGAGTTTTTAAATCAATCCGAGTTAATTGTTAACTCAAAGTTCTTTTTAGCGCTTAATAAGTTGTCAAGGATCTCATTCCTTTCATTTTGATCGGTTTTAAAAAATGTGTGCAATGTTGCCTTGAAAATCGTGCCAAATTAGTCTCTAAACATAAATTCACCTCAAAACGCATATGGTAACGCAATTGGTATTTTGGACAATGAAGTAGGCCCTCGTTTGTCACCCAAAAATATTGGCCAGAAAAAAAAAGTAGCGAAAAATTACCCTTTGCAACCCAAATTGAGCCGAATAATTTTTCCTTTCGTTTGACAACCCGAAAAACCCAAAATGGCCCGGAATTGTGAAAGTTGAAAAATCCCAGAATTTGAGTCCGAAGAGTGCATAAAAAGGGGCAAGAGAAAAAATAAATATGCTCAACAAAAATAGTGAGAAAAGAAAAGAAGTGAAAAACAAAAAAAATAGAGAAAAAGAAGAAAAAATGAGAAATAGCCCAGAAAAAGCACCAACGGACATCATAAATAACTTTTCCAATTCCAACCTTCCCTACCATCTTCATTTTACCCTATACACCCTACAACCCGAAAAAGTCCTAACCGAGTCCAAATTGTGAAAATTGAGTACCGCGTGGAGAGTTAATACACCAAAAGATAATATAAGAGGTTAAATGCGCGAAATAGAGGCGATGCTCCCGTTTTTAAAACCGTAATCCGTTGAAGAGATCCCTTCACCATAAAATTTCCGTCTTTCTGATTGCATGCGTGTATTTGCTTCCATTACATTTACTCCTTATATCACGCATGCCGAGAGAATAGCCATAATCCGAGAGATTCGTTTGTGAGTGCATTCCGTGAGAAATTGAAATCAAAATGAATTTTCGGATAAGTAACGTAATGATCAATCGATGGAACTTGGCGGTTATATTTCTGGCTTCGCACACACACACTACGGTTTGAGACTTGTAAATATGACTTGATGATGACTATTTTATGGAAAAGTTTGAATTGTACAATTTTTGCATATTTTGATTTTTCTTTGAGCCGAATTTTGTGGGTATATTCACTGCAAACCCTCACGAGACACAACTCGTCCTACTAGGGTAACCTAGAGGTTTAAAGGCTTGTTGCATACGCTAAATGCAATCGCTTGCCCGCGAAAGTGGTATTCTATCCCAATAAAGTCCTTGAAGTGTCCTTAACTCTTACTTTCATTCTTTTACATTGCTCGGAACGCGCAAAGTTCTAAGTTAGGGGGGTTTGATTGGGCATAAATATTGTATATTTATCCCCCTAATTTCGGTAATTTTGTGAACCCGAATGATGTAACATATATGGATTTGATTCACTTTTATGCTTCTAACCTTCTTGGCGAGTATTGCGTGTTTCGTGCTTCTCCTATTGGTTTTACAGGTTAATTATGCAAGCAGTGCAAAGGAGGAAACAAGACTGTGCAAGAAAAGCTAAGAAGGCAAGTTCAAGGGCATATCGGTAATTTTGCAGCCCGATCCGGAAGAAGAAGTCAACTGGGAAGTTGAAGAGCTCGGAACAAAGAGAACATTAGAAGAAACGGCACCCAAATCCGAGCTACGGTTGAAAAGTTATGCTCAGTTGAAGTTGAAGAAAAATCCAAGAAAAGAAGAGAAAAACCAGAAAAAAAAAGCTAAGTGTTGAGAGCAAGGCCAGGAGAGTACATGTGAACCGGTTCGCTGTACCTCCGAACCGGTTCGCTGTACCTGACACGCGAATTTTGTAGTTTATTCTGAGTTATCTCCAAGTCTCCTATTAGGTTTAAAACACTCCAAACTTGTGGGGAACGAAGGCATTAACCTAGGAGCAGCTTTTAGGGTTACTTAGAGAGAGTTTTTGGGAGAGAAAAAAGGGAGAAACATCTAGGAACATCAAGGGCACAAATTACTTCAAGAATTCATTGTTTCGGGTTTGTTTTTGCAAGTTTTAATTCAAAATTCTTATTCTTCATTATTGTTCTTGCATGCTTTACTTTCCCATTAGATTCAACTTGTTTCCGCATTTATAATACGTAATTACATGTTTCTAGCTAATTTCATCATGAATTCATACACATGCAACGTTATTATTTCCTGCGTTAGTCAAGTTAACATGTCCGGCTAGGTTTTTCAAGGTTGGGATGCATGAACCCAACCTGATGTGTTAGTGCGTGTGTATAACGTCGATCCGCTGAATTTAATGATTAATTTAAATCGTATCGCGTAATTTCTTAAGAATTGTAGATCTTTATATCTCGTTTGCCTCTGGGTACTCGTGATGATTTAGAGTACAATTTGAGTGTAATTACCGCGATACCGATTTACTCATCCTCAGATTAGGTATGACGCGGGCTTGAACCTCGTATACATAATGCTTGGGAGTACTAAATTCCGGGTTTGAATTAATCGGATAAATTTATGATCGACGTTGTCACTGCATTACACTAGGGTTGGGGGATTGTATTCCCATCCTGTTTTCTCATCATTTAGTTAAAAGTTCCAATTTACTCCTTCATTCGTAATCTAGATAGTTTAGTTAATTGCATTTTTCATTATATTTTCATAATTGCATTTAGTTTAATCAATCCCAAAAACCAAAATCAAATCTTTTCCTTTCTTTTTAGAGTCAACGTTAGGATTCCTCAATCTTATCCCGTCGTCACAACTCCGTTGTCCTTTTTCCCTGAGGATCGATACCCGACTTGTCGGATTATTACTTGAACGATAGGCTTGCACTTGAGCCTAGAGAGCACACACTTTAGATACACATTCTGAGTCGTGTCAACAGACCAGTATGCCTTAGTGGGAACTCGTTGGCAGGTTCGTTCGAACGACATCTGGTTCGAACGAAAAACTCGTTCGAACGACATATCTAACGAATGACCAGAAAGATTGAAAAATTCTATTTTGGCCCAGAAAACTTTATGAACTTATTTTAAAGTTTTATATAATTTCTTTCTTAAAACAAAACGCAGTTTTTATAAAACCTAACACCCAATAAACTTGTTCCAAGCTCCTATATAAATATAATTGCATTCATACCTTGGGAGCATGGAACCATAGTTGATGACGTGGAAACGAGGCACGCAAACCGGCACATTTGATGAAGCTTTATACTCTTTGCCGCTACGTCTTCAATACACACTTCATAGGCTTGAGAATATTACATTTAATACTATCCTATGAATAAATGTTTTTGTCCGGAATTGAGCCAAAACTATATATGGACTCAATTGGAAATTTGTGTCCTTACATTATCCTATTTAAGTGGGTGTCCACTCCTATTAGGACTCTACTAAGTTGTTGGATTCGGATATCAAATTCGATTAGTGTAATTTTTTATTATTTTGTTGTCTGTATATATATATAAAAATTCAAAATGCTTCAGAATTTGATACAAATATAGCTCGTAATCTTAGAGAAACATCTTCTCAAACTAAATGACACCAAGCCTCTGAACAATCCTTTTGACAAATATTTGTAGTCTAGTTACTGTTAAATTAGACTCTAACAACTATGTTGTGTGCAGATATCAGATTAAAGTTATTTTGGAGGCTCAAGTACTTGTAGGGATTTTGTTTGATGGTATGATTCCTTTCCCTACTCAATATGCTATTGGACAAAATGGTAAGATGACTACTGAGGGAACCCCAAGCAACTTCCTTTGGAGAGGTCAGTTACGTGCATTAGTTATACATGTTAAATTAGTTATTTTATCGATATAATGCAATTTATTTTGTGTAATAGTATATATCACGTATCCATGTATGGAAATTATTTACATGGAATTTACCAAATTGTTACAGCTAATTGAGAAACTAGGTTAAAAATTGGGAAATTTGAGAGAAATTATATTAACACTTTAATCAGAACAAAAATGATTGAATCTTATAATTACAAGGCTGCTCTATATATAGACTTCAATCTGAATGAGATTGAGTCTGTTATAGATCAATGGCTACGATTGACTATTCTAATTTGTTTTAACTAACCTCCAACTAAAACCCTAATAACTAACTATAAGTACTTTTCAAAACAACTCCCGCTACTAATTCAATAGCTACTAAACGCTGTCGTATTGACTTATTCATAACAATTCCCTCTCGCATAAAAAATCACCTTGTCCTTAAGGTGGAAAATTTGGGAATTGTGATCTGATGAAACTCCAGTCTTCCCAAGTGGAGTCCTCCGGAATTGAGCTCTACCGTTGAATTAAAACTCGTGGAACTGCGTATTTCCCCTCTTGACCATACAGATTAGGATTAATTCATTAATGGGTTACCACGGGCTGGCAATTTTTGACACGATAACCCGTTTATGGTAATAACCCGAACATGACACGATTAGCATATATAAGATTTAAGAGTACCCAAAATTTATACTCAAATAAAAATTAGCGAGAACCAAAAATGACACGATTAACCCAAATTGTCACCCCTCTTACCATTATTAAATGCACCCACATCACTACAAATATAACATTTGATTATCAAGTGATATATATATATATATATATATATATATATATATATATATATGTATATGTATATCTATTGTGAGAGGCGGTCGAGATAAGGGAGGAGTCGATGCCATTTTGTATTGAACACGCACACATACATATATATCCATAGAAAAGGGGCAATTAAGAAAACACCCACGAGATATTTTTTATTAAAAAAAATTAAACTGAACACATTATCTATTTAACAAGAAAGTGCCTTAGCTACTCCTTCCTCCCCCTTCCTCCATAAAAGTCATCGGTCATTCATCAGTTGCCGGAGTAGTGGTCAGCGCCTGCAGGGGTGAGATGGGGGTTGTGCCGCTAGTGAGGACAATAGGTTATGTAGGTAAATAGGTTTATGTGTTAAGGTCATTTTGTTAATTGTGTAATGTGATTGGTTGAGAGTGGTATAATGTTTGGGGACTAGACATCATTAAAATCTATTTTGTTTTTATTTTAAAACAATTGGTTTGTATTTAGGGTTATCATGTGAGGAACTATATATATATATATATATATATATATATATAGAGAGAGAGAGAGAGAGAGAGAGGTTCCCATGCATAACCTAGTCATCATATCGCTGGCACGGACCATTTTTGATAAAATAGCCAAAAAAAATATTTTTGGGCTTTTTTATGGTTTTTAAGCATTTCAGTAGGACCATAAAAAAAGTAGCTCAAAATGATTTTTTTTGCTGTTTTAAAAAAATAGGTCAAACTTGGCCAGTTTTTAACAATTTAAAACAACTTAAAAACTAACAAAGTTTGATCGATTTTTTAAAATAGCAAAACAATTCATTTTGAGTTGATTTTTTATGGTCCTACTAAAATATTTAAAAACCATAAAAAAAATGAGTTAAATTTTTTTTTTAGTATTTTAAAAAAATGGTCCATACAGAGGGTATGGATGAGATTCTTTCTGTATATATATATATGAGTACAGCTCTTGTACGTACCAGTCCGCATTTTAAAAGTGCGGATCGGGCATGTGTCACCTAGCGGTGAGCGCAGAAAAGAGAGAGTGTACCTATAATTTAGCCGATAGTTTATAAGCTCACCGCCAAGTGACACATATCCGGTCCACACTCTTAAAATGCGAACTGGTGTGCGGACCAGTCCGCATTTTAAGAGTGTGGACCGGACATGTGTCACTTGGCGGTGAGCTTATAAACTATCGGTTAAATTATAGGTACACTCTCTCTTTTCTGAGCTCACCGCTAGGTGACACATATCCGATTCGCACTTTTAAAATGCGAACGAATCCGTACAAAAACAGTACTCATATATATATATATATATATATATATATATATATATATATATATATATATATATGGATTCATTCTTGGAGAACCCATTGTCCCCTACTACTAATTTAACGATTTTCATATGCAATTTGGAAAAACTTCAATTAGAATACATATACAAACATAAATTCAGAACAGTTTTGTTCGTCATAAATTATGTGGTTGAGAGAGAACCGACGACGTATTTTCTTTTTGGTATAATGTAACTGGAGACTTTTAAGTATATATCAAACTTGTAATTTGAGATGGGCCAGCTTACTACATCTGTAACCCTTTATATTTTCTATTTATTTTGTCAATTGTCATTTTCTAGTGGCCTGCCATATTTTCCCTTAATTTTCATCATTAACGTGTTATATTATCTTTTAATTGACTAGTTCAATGTGATTTTAAAATTTTACATATGTTGAACCTTAGGGTAGGAGAACATTCCCTTTTATGGATATTTTAATTTTTATTTACCACAATCCTAATATACGAATTGGAACCGTCTAAGTGGGAAATATGATTGTAATTGAGAAGTCTTTCCTAGTTGAAATAGAAGGGAGACACAATGCACGAGGCATTGGTTCAATGAAAAGTATGAATATACTTGTTTTTCATTCGACTTAAAACCAACTTTTTTCTCGTTATAGTCTCAACTTTCCTATTACTTTAACTCCACAAGATCCTAACAATGGCCAACTTTCCTTTTATTTCCAAGTGTAGCTACGTTGAATGGTAATGTTATTTGAAATATATAATATATACTTTTGTGTTTTATCAAATTTAAAATATAAAATAAATCATATTTATGCAATAAAAATTAATACCACCGGAAAACTTCCAAACGAAGAAGATGACCGAGTCAAGTATTTGATACTCTTTCCTTAATACAAAATGCGCTCCCGCTACGGTGCTTACGGCAATGAACAATGAGCGTTTGCCTCCCAGGATAAAACGGTCTCGACACGCGCAAGAAGCACTTCAGTATGCGTGTCCCACGAATCAATTATGTTTGATACTCTATCCGACTCGATCGGGAATGAAAAGTATTGACAATATATTTTCTCTCCTTTTTCTCTCTCTAAAAAATGAAGACAAGTCTTGTATTTATAGAAAACAATGTGTTTTTTCATGAAAAGACATATCTTTTTAGAAAACAGTCACTTTAGGGACGTTTTTCATGAACTGTCACAACTTATGGTGAACAGTCACGACCTTTAGGGACGGTTCTGAAAAGCAGTCACTATATAGCGAACAGTCACAACCTTTAGCGACAGTTACGAAAATCCGTCCCAGAAAATTAAATAAAATTTCCCAATAAACTTCATACATAAATGGGGCACTTTGATACCAAATTTCTTATTCATCATTTATCCGTTTTAAACAAATAAATATATCGCGTGACTCGTCATGCTACAAGAAACGCGCACGTACTTGTTCCTACTTTGACCAATATATTAATTTGGTCATAAAATAATTTTTGTAAAACCAAAATATTTTCCAACAAGTAATATATCCATTGGCCAATCTCTCACAACAATAAAATATAGTACCGTGTGGCTTTCTCCCTCGGGTGATTTTGCGTTCGATTTTTAACAAATTCGAGATACGAATGACTTCTTGCTTTCCATATGGTACTATAGGATATGCAATCGAAAATATAATTATGTATGGACATGAAGGAAATAGCGTGAAAAGAGGGTCACAAGTAGATCTAGACGTCAATCGTGGGCTAGTTCTAACCGACCCTCGGGGCCAGGAATTATGGTCTCATGGAAGTGACCTCGCCCAAACCCAAACTACGGTTGATCTCGATTTTAAGACATGGGAGAAGCCTGTACATATATAAGGCTAAGGCAAGTTGGCATCAACGTCTCTTGTATCTTGCAATTAAGCGAAAGCCTTGTGCACTGGGGTACGACCTTTTAGTCGACCCCAAATAATTGGGAAAAGGATTTATAGAGTTGAGAAGTTGAGCTGATGCCATTATTGGTGTTATTCAATATGGCTCCATAAAAGTTACGAGAAACTTCGCACTTATGGGTGGTAATTCTGTCTTGTGGGCTACATTTCAGAATCCAACAGATACCATGTTGCCTACACAGATAAATGATTAACGAGGTGCTTAATTCTCTCCACAGAGTGATGGGTTTTTCAAGTGGGAGTTTCCAGTTACGTTTCCTCTCCTCTCGAATGGGAATCTCGTGCTTAATACAAAAAAATGTGGCTACCAATATTGCCTATGATAGTTATTATGAAAGTGGCATAAAGATAGATACAATAACGAATGCTCAAAGGATTTTCTTTACTTGATCCCGACATGGGAGAAGCCTCTCCATATTCATACAAATTATTGATAAATATGCTCTTGGTTTTACAGAGGCACAATAATGTTTTGTGCATCTTGTAAATGTTGACTGGCCCATATCTGATTATGAGCTAACAAGGCTTAGTACTGAAGAATATTGCCAATGGTCTTGTCTACCAGATTGTTTTTATTTTGTTGCAATTTTAAGGGATGGTTGTTGTAAGAAGAAGTTTCCATTGTCAAATGGAAAGAGGAACAACAATATAAATAACAGGGATTTCTTGAAATTATGTGAAATCCTCATGGTCTGATTGTTGTTCAAAAGGAGACAAGGATTATAACCGTATGATAGTTTTGGTATTCTTATTCTTTGGTAGATTTGTGTTTATCAACTTCCTATTGATTAGTCTAAGTTGTATGGGTTACTAACTTACTGTGGCCTCTTGGATAATGCTTGACCAGTACCTTCGGTGAATCTTGATGGCCACAAAAACTGATCTTAGCATGGAAAATGTCTTTTGTGCAACACAATCTCAAGTTACCAAAAGATGTGGTTGTCCTTTTCCCAAAATTTTTAAATTTATTTGTAATTTAAAACTCCCTCTTAGAGGACAAATCTTACCCCACTTATGGGGTTCTAAACATTGCATAAATGCCTCTGAAATTATTTTTATTCCTTCCCCCTCTATTGCTTCCCACTATTTAAATTAACACCCTAGAGTAGTTGAAATCATCCCCACCATTTTTGGAAATTAATGGGAGTCCTTCTCTTCTCAACTTTTGACATTTATGTTTCAGCTAATGAACTTTTAATAATTTGAAAGTCTGACCCAAGAAACGTTTGGAATTTAAATGTTATCACCCTCGACTTTGTAAAAATCATGATTCAACCCTTGAATTTCGACTTTGTAAAAATCATGATTCAACCCTTGAATTTTTCCAATCCCCTAATTTAATCCCAACTTTATTTTTGACACCTATCCCCCCTCTAATTTGTTCAATAACTAAGGCAACGATATTGATTATGAGGTTCACATGTGCGAAATTTGAGCAATTTAATGGTACCTCCATTAAAGAGCTCTAGGATCGTACAGGTGAGTCCCTATACTGGCGTTTAGGATTTTTAGTACAAGGCCATCTCCATCAAAAAGTGGCCCGAGCATCTCATACTAGTTTAATGCAACTTAGAAAAACAACCCGAGTATTCATGTGACTCCTTGGTTGAGAAAATGATCTAAATTTCAAAAATCTATGCTTTTAGGTGGAAAACTCATTATTGGAGGTGGAAAACATAAATTAACGAAAAACCAACCACAAAGAGACGGGAACACCTCAAAAGGGACTAACATAAATTGTGGAAATAATTGTTGCAGTCATGGGGCTCACAGCTTGATAAAGTAATCTAAATTTGAAATTTCTAAGATTTTAGCTAGAAAAGTGGTTATAGGGGGTGAAAATCTACATTAACAACAGAACAACACGAAAAAGGCAAAAGCATCTCATTTGCGACTAATGTAATGTGTACAAACAACCCATGCATTCACGTGACACACCATTTGAGAATTTGATCTAAATTTGAAAATTCAAATCTTTTAGCTTGAAATTTGGGTGTTAGGGGTGAAAATAAAAAAAAAAACTGAACAGTCCGAAAAAAGCCTGAGCAGCTCACAATGGACTAATGTAACTTATATAAACAACTCGTGCACTCATCTGGCTCAAAGGTATAGAAAATAATCTAAATTTAAAAATTTTAAGCTTCTATCTTAAAAACTCGACGTTAGGGGTAAAAATGTAAATTATTCAGAGCACCGCTCCTAACACATCATAAGAATGATATATGGGATTAAGGCAACTCATAGAAAAACTCATGAAGTTATGTCACACACAATTTGAAAATTTAATCCAAATTTTAAAATTCTAATTTTAGCTTGAAAATTAGGCGTTGCGGGTGAAAACGTAAAATAATAAGAGTGAAGCACATTATATATAAGACTCACTTGAGTCTAAAATATAGGAGCTTATCTAGTTTAGAAATAGGGACAAAATTTTGTCATCCTATTCTAGAATGCTAAGCCTCATGCCTCTTCATGATCTACATCAACAATTATCAAGGACTGGAAAAGGAGGTAACCAACACAACTCACAACACCTAGGACTGCATTTATTTGACATTTTGTGTGTATGAGGTGTGTGTGTGTGTGTTCACATTGGCTTAAAAATATTTTTTAATATTTTTAGAAATTTTTTAAACATTTGAAATCTATTTTTTAAACATTTGAAATCTATTTTTTAAACATTAAAAATTAGGTTTTAAAAATGTTTGGGCCATTTTATAATAATTCAAAGTTAGTAAATTTTGCCTTAGGTAGAATCCAAAAGCGGCAGAGACATTTGGGGTGGAAAATGAGATTTTACAAAGATCAAAAACACGTGTTTTTCATTCAATCTTCACCATATACGTGTTGATTATATAACGGCTTAGATTGTATTTTCTCCCACTCACATGACTGAGTGTTAATATGGAACGTTGGTTTGATTTAATCAATGGTCTTCATGTCGTCCTTGGCAATACTTGTCTAACCTAATTAAGCCATTCAGAAGGCGCTTAAATGCAGTGCATTGTAGACCGTAAGATTTACGAACGTTCGAATTAATCCTGGACCTTATTTTCAAGCCTCATTCCCGATCCTTCCATTTTACACTATATATATAGCCTTAGGTTCACTCATTTCTAACTTTTGGAGAGTCTGAGAGTTGGGAGAAAATAAAAGAGAGATGGAAAAGAGAGAGAGAAAAAATGAGGGAGAAAAAAAAAACCTAGACCAAAGTCTAGCCAAATTTTTCCAAAAATTTCTTTGAGAGTTTGAGAGTTTTTACTTGTTCGTGATCAAATCCTCTCTGGTTTACATCTCTTGTCCAACACCTTCACTGAGTTGAGATCTCGTCTCACTTAATTTGAGATTTGTAGATCTAACTTAAGTGATAGAGTCATGATAGTTGATTAAGACTGATTTCTTCATTAGAACTCATCTCTCTGCTTGGTTTTTAGTTTTTAAACATTTTTATTTAAAGTTACCCAACAAATCTCTTTTTCTATTTTCAAGTTTTTTTTAAAAACGGACTTCAAGATTTTTTATATCTAAAGACGTGTATGTCTCTCAGTTTATATTTCATATTTTTTAAAATAAATTTGTAAATAAATAAGATTGAGACATATAGGATCTTGGCTCTTTTTAATAGGAAGATTATTTTCTGATCTGAAGTCTATTTTTCAATAAAAGTTTATTCAGAATCTTGCATGTCATTTTAGAACAAATTTGTATATTTGTAGGAATATTGTCTGTATCAGTGTAAGTGAGTTTCATGCATGGGTTAGGCACATTACTTCACTATACTTTCACACAACATCACTAAAGTTGTGTTAGTAAAGAGATTTTTACCATCAGAGTTGACTTAAAGAAGGAGCAAAGGAGTTCAGTTTAGAGGATGTCAAAGACAACAGTTAGAGCTAGAAAAGTCAGAAAAAAAACTAGAAGTGCTGGTATAATTTATTGACTTAGTTGTAGGTCTGATTTGGATAATACGTTTCTTGCTTCTACTCTAAAACTCGTTCTAGTGGATTTTTTGTTTTACTCCATAAAGGGAGTCGTGGATGTTTCCCCAATTTGATTGGGGTTTTACCATGATAAAATCTGTCTTTTGTGAATGTTTTTGATACTTTCTTTACTTTTTCTATCACTGCAATAGGTGTTTAAATTTATTTTAAACCTTTAAGATTCCAAGTAATTGAAATTTCTTATTCAAAAACTTTTTCTAACATAAATTGTGTTTTCATTGGTGTTATAAAAAGAGTTTCCTCAAGAAAACAATTCGGACCCTTCTTAACTTTTTTTCCTTTTGATTAAACGAATTAGTAAGCGATTTTCAAATAGAACAGCGCAGAAAGGTGCGAGCACCTCTCACGAGAACTAATGTAACTTGTGAAAATAAGAGAACAACCTATAAAGAGGTCTGAGAATACCACACCGTATAAATATTACTTTGAGAAATAATTCATGCAGTCATGGTATTCATGGGTTGAGAAATTGATCTAAATTTGAAAATTCTAATCTTTTAGCTTGTAAATTGGTCATTGGGGTGAAAACCTAAACTAACCAGTAAACTATCTAGAAAGTGGCACGAGAAATTCACACGGGACTAATGTAACTTATATAAATAACTTATTCAGACATGGGACTGACAAGTTGAGACTTTGATCCAAATTTGAAAATTCCAAGTTTTTTGGGTACAAATGTTGTATTATGTGTGAAAATTAGGGGTGTGCACGGGTCGGTTCGGTTCGGTTTTGGACCGCAATTCAGACCGAACCGATCGGTTCGGTTTTGGAAAAAATCAGACCGAAACCGAACCGACGATGAAAAAAACCGTCGGTTTCGGTTCACATCGGTTTCGGTTCGGTTTTAACCGATTTTCAGTTTTGGTCGGTTTTTTGTAGGTCGGTTTTCGGTTTTGGTCGGTTTTGGAGGTTGGTTAATGGTGTTTGGATATAAAAATAAAAGATATTTAAGGGTTTTTAAATATATAATATTGATGTCGGTTCGGTTCGGTTCGAATCGGTTTTTTCTTTGTCTAAACCGACAACCGAACCGATATTGTCGGTTTTTTAAATCCTTAAACCGCAAACCGAACCGGGCTAAAAAAAACCGCCGGTTTCGGTTCGGTTCGGGCCGGTTCGGTTCGGTTCGGTTTTCGGTTCGGTCGGTTTTTTTGCACACCCCTAGTGAAAATGTATAATGACCAAAAAACTATCTAAAGAGAGTTTCAAGCACCTTACACGGGATTAATGTAACTTTTTCAAATAACTCGTGAAGTCATGTGAAATTTGTAAATTTATAAGTTTTTAGTTTGAAAATTGGATGTTGGTGTGAAAACCTAAATTAACCATAGGACTTCCCGAAAAGAGGCTTGAGCACCTCACACAGGACTAATGTAACTTATAGAAACAACTCGTCCAGTCATTTGACTTGCCAACTGAGAAAATGATCTAAATTAGAAAGCTCTAAGCTTTTCCTTTGAATTGAGCAATGGGGGTGAAAACATAAATTAACAACAAAACATATCAAAAAGGCTCAAGAATCTCAAACGAGACTAATGTAACTTATAGAAACAACCCCTGCAGCCATGTGACTCACTGATTTTAGAAAATGTTTTAAATTTCAAAATTCTAAGATTTTTTCTTAAAAAGTGGGCATTGGGGGTGAAAACCTAAATTAAAAATAGAACGGACCAACAAGAGGCACGAGCACCCCACACGAGACACGTGTATCTTATAAAAAAATTCATGGGACACACAGTTTAAGACTTAGATCAAAATTTAAGCTTTTTGCATAAAAACTGGGCATTGGGGGGTGAAAACAAAAGTAATAACAAAACTGCCCGAAAAAGGTTCGGGTACCTCACAACGGATTAGTTTAAATTGTAGAAATAACCCATGGAATCATACAATTGCGATTTCAATAAACCAAATATCTCATGTAACACTACCAAACCCCTTTCGAAAGATAGGATTTGCACCATTCACCATGACCTCAACAGCACAACTTCACATGGTATTTTTATCAACTTATGTCTCTCTACTACATTACATGATTTATCTATCACCATGTCGTTCTAACCATCATTGCCGTTGACATGCATCTATTACCTATTTGTCTTCAAAATAACTCGTAGTTTTATGAAAAATCCCACCTTTTCGATAATGACAAGGGAGGAGAAATATGATATGAGAAAAAAGGTTATAACAAAGGGGGAGAATAGTTTTTCTAAAACCAATTCTCAATTTAAGGGGGAGACTTTCAAACATCTTCTCAAACTACATCAATTGTATTGTCATCATAAAAAGGGGCACAGTGTGAAACCAAAAATATTTCAACCAAAGTGCTTTTTTATGATGACAACACAATTAGTATATGATCATACTTCACTATCTTCTCTATAATATACTAAAGATTAAAATAAGCACATGATACACTATGAGATATGTTACAAGGAACTTACCATCTATGAAACCATGAAAACATGCCCAAGAAATACCATGAAGATCACAAGAAATACCATAATGATTCAGAGCATCCATTAAACCCTATCAAAGTTCATCTCTCAAACATCAAGTGAAGTTTAAGCTCAACCATATATACATGAAAGCTCATCATCATACCACACAAAGAATTAAGCAATAAATACCATGCTCATCTCAACATCACATAACCTATGAAGATTAAGCTCAAGAAAGCATTATCTCAAAACATATCGCCAAGCAACATTTCATAAATTTATTATTTCACAAAAACCTCCATTTTTCTGGCAAAAACTCCATTATTTTCGGCAAACACTATATTTTTTTCGGCGAAAACATTCATCTCTAACTTTGGCAATGGTATCGCTGGAGCGGACCAAAAAAATAAAAGAAATAGACGAAGAGAGAGAGAAACGAAGAGAGAAACAATCCCACGATGATTTCGACGTCTCGAGGAGGATTTCGGTGGGTGGGGTGGGGTGGAGGTGGTGTTATGTGTTATGTGTTTATTTTTAGAATGATTTTTAAATGAGTATGAGTAAGGTTATAAATATAAATACCTCTTTAACTGAAACAAACAAAATTACTTGTTTTGTGTACTCCTAACTCTAAATGGACCATGCAAATAAATATTATTGTACCACAAGGACTAGATTTATAAGCTTGTAAACTACTGTCCTATAAATCCATATATATGAAGGAACATGACCTTGAACTTAATTATCTATATATCTAATAAACTTAGGGGTATTGTCCCTCTTTTATAAAATAATAGAAAATTATTGCCAACAACAAATCAGTTAAGATATGGTATAATAAAATAAACCAAGACAACGATCAGAAAAAAGGCATGAGATTCGAAATCCGAGCAAGAATGAAAATATTCAAGATTGTATCTGAAATCGATATATTTTTATATGGATACCAAATCTGATTTTGCAAGTAAGAATCAAGAACAAAAATCGGTTATATGTTGTTATAAATCGATAAAAAATGAATGTATATTTTTGTGTCCTCAAATGTGAAGTAAAAACAAATTAAGTTAGAAAAGTGTTGATTACATGATGAGAAGAGTGTTCCAAATGTAGAAGAAAAAAGATAATGAAAGAACTCTGAAGTAAAAAATCACCCAATTGTTAAAATTGTATCGTCACCCAAAATATTGGCGGTATAGTTCAGTTCCATTCTTCATTCTCGTAGTTATAAAGTCATGGAGAATATACTTGTATGTACGCGGAGAGAGAGGGAGAGACCCCACTAGATAAGTGTAATGGAGGCATAAGATCTAGTTGATTCTTTCTGCTAATGGTACCTATTATCTATTAAAACATATAAAACGAAACTCAGAATATCTACTCAAAGATGTCACACTCCACTTGTCACTTTTAACATACCAAATGATAGAATTTCAATCGGGCTTCGGCTTTTAACCTTCTACGATTTATCCATCTAAATTGTCCTACACAGAATTTAAATAGATGTTATTGAAATTGTCTATTTAGTCAATCGCCTCTCTCTTCAGCTCCCATTGTTTTTTTTATATAAATATCCATATCTTGCAATTTTATCGTGAACGTAAACATAAAATTCACATATGGTAGTTTTAGGAGATTAGAAACCTCTCAGATCTCATATCAAGACCTAATTGGTTTGATTATAAAATATTTGTATTTTCCATCAATAAGAGGTCATTTACAAATTCCACCAAACTTAAATCCCATTCAAGTTTGAATTCAACTTTCGACCATGATGAATGTCCACAACCTCCCGATGACCATAGGAAACCGAGAAGACAAATTGTGTCAAATTTATTGGTGAATATATTCAATATGATCCCACACACTCTTGGGAGGCTCGGGATGATGAGTTAGGCTAATTTACAATTATTTATGCATTACATTTTGCAATTTAGATTAATTAACATTTTTTTACATTCTACTTTTGATGTGGATTATTAATCATTTTATTATTCTTTTATTGTGTGTGAATGGAAATATAGTGCATAGAATATGATTTTCTTATTTCCCCACAGTCCATTAACATCATTTGGATTCAAAATAAAAATTGCATAGTGTATTTTTATATCATATCTTTGTAATCCACAATTAGATTTAATCCCACCATCTATATACATATATCAATCATTTTTCGCTATATAGATATATGTTACTATCTCTATATAGATACATGTTTCCATCTCTTTAGCGTTAAAATTTAACACCTTTGCCTGAGACTTTCAAAATATTATTTTGTATGCATGGCTTGATAAAATGTCTCAAAAAAGAGGGGAGAGAGTTTCTTTGTTATTTTTAAGCTTATTGTTTTAGGCAAGACTTCGGGCGGTGACCCACATCCAAAAGAATGTATGATTTTTTAAATTTTCATTTTAATATCAATTGCAACGGAAGTCTTAATAAAAAATCATGAATTATTTTTAATAATTCTTAAATTATGCCCTCTGAGTCAAATTACACCTTGGTAGTACCCCGTGTTTTCATACAAAATTATTTTTTGTAGAATTTAATTAAATAAATTCGTGAATAATTAAAATGGTAGAATTTAATATGAGAATAAATTGTTTGTTTGTGATTGAATGTTTATTTAATTCAATTGTGCATAATGTATTCACTCATAGAAAATATATAGTATGTTAATTAAATTATTGGCATGTCGTCTTCAACATAATAAAGGTGTATAAATTGGGTAGATATAGTTTGAGCACATTTTGGGATGATTTCAGGACCTGTTTAGGTGTTTCGGACATCTAACATTATGCCTGGGGAATAGGTATATCATTAAGGGGGTTATTAGGCCAATCCGAGTATGATTTCGTGCTTCTTTGGGGGGGCAAATGTGGGGTTTATGGGCATCTCGAGAGTAGTGATTACAATAGGGTAATTAACTAAGTGGGAAGTCTTTCCCATCCACCAAAACATAAACCTAATAGCCCTACACCCATTGGAGAGGTTACCAAGGCTAGTGAATGGAGAAAGATCAAGGATCCAAGAGGAGGAGATCTCCAATCGACAGTTTAAGGCAATAATTCTATTACTTAATCAATTTCCAATCTTTTTCTTAATTCATCTATGTATTTCTCTGTAATAAACGAGATTTTCAAATCAAATCTATCAACCGACCCTAATCACCTACAATCATTGTTTCAATACTTATAAAGTATTCAAATTCAAAAGTCTTCTAAGAAGAATGAAACTATACTTGATGCGCTAACTTTTCTAAATTAACTTGGACCCCCTAAAGTTTCAATAATTATAAACTAGCCCTTGAAAACTTCAAACTAACATAACTTGACTTGTATATAACCCCTAAACCTCAAATTTATATCAAATTAATTCTTTATACTTCAACTAACACAAAAGTATAATTTCACCCTAGAAACTTTCTAAAGCTGCAAAAATAACCCTAAACTTTATCAAAAATATATTTTTAAGACTATATATATGCATATACTTGACCAGCCAAGGACCAAACACCAAAGTTTTTATACTTTCATAAAACCTTTGTCCAAATAAGCTTAAACATCACCACAATCACCCAAAACTCACATGTATACACTATGCACACATGTGAGGAACAATATAAAACCTCCCAATATCAGTTCAAATCCACCTCCCTTCTCCATCAACGAACTCCCCTGCTCACATACTATAAATACCCTACGAATTCCTCAATTCAAATCACTTAAACAGAAGTTTCAAAACTTGAAGTTTCCACTCCAAACAGATACCCTATTATTTTATGTAATATATTCAATCCTTTTAGTTTCAATCAATTTATGTGTTGTTATATTTCTAGAATAGCTCGAAACATTAAAATTCTTTCGTAGGAAACAAGCCCTAGGTGAAAATTATGAAGTTTTCACCATTAAAGCTTGAGCTTCAATGGTGAACTTACAAATAACTATCAAAACTCATGTTCAAAGCTTTGAATGTATTCATTAGAACCTCAAGAACTCGAGTGTAATGATGGAATTCCATGAATGTTCATAACAAGCTCGAATCGATTGAAAGTTTATTTTGAACCAAAAAACTGATGTAAGAGGGTAGTCCCCTTATAGCCTGGGAGTATGGTAATACTAGTTGAGGTGTAACCCCTATAAGTATAGTGATAAATGATAACCCATAAACTCTTAAATAAGCACAAGTAAACCCACAATATTATATATGATCAGCACTCAGATTGAACTCACAATACTCTCGTGTATAACTCAAAATAATAATAAAAGGAACTCATAAGTAACTCATTCAAAGGGAGAGAAAAGTAAGCACCCTATATACACCTTGGCAGGCAGTCAACACACCAACAACCTCTAAAAGATCTCTAATTAGGTATTAAAAGCTTCGCAATAAATGACAACGGTGGGTGATCAAGAACTTTGATTTGCAATAACTTCTCTCTAATATGTATTCTCCCTTTAGAAAGAACTCTCTCTTTCAGAAGTGATTAAGGTCAATAAATATCCCCCCACACCACTCCCGAGATGCCTCGGTCTTTCATAGTTGTGAACAGACATCCCCTCCTACTTTACGTCACAAACATTAAATTCACGATGAACCAGCCAACTCTACGTCATGAACATGAAATTCCAAGACATGCCTTTTGCCCAACTACTGTGCGTTAGAGGACTGTCACCACATAGGTAGCTCACTAAACTGTTTGACAGCCCCTGTTGATGTAAGAAATTAGATTGCTTCTAATTATTTAATCACAGATAAATTTAAATGAGACCAAGAATTTTTAAAGTGGTTCAGCCTTATAAGAATGGCCTACGTCCATTGTTTCTGTTATTGCCAAATGTTTTGGAACTCTCGTTATGTGGATCTATCAAGAAATTTCGATCCCCTTGAATGAGGATGATACAATGTATTTATAGCCCTTAGGCTGTACATGTGAAAGGGTAAACAATTAATGCCCTTTAAGTGTATACGTCTGTATGATAAGCATTCAATGAATAGTCGAACTGTTGATTATCTGGCAATTAATGCTCTGGCCGAGATGCAGCTCGGACCGCCTTAGTTGACCGATGTTCAGTAGTTCCTCGAAGCAATGAAGTTCCTCGGAGTGAAGAAGCTCCTCGGTGTACACCTGTTACTCGGAGTGTCTGACTTGGTCGGGGAATCAAAGTTCCTCGTTGCTAAATTGACTTGTAGAAATGTTTGTATGTGCCTCGCAGACTGCCACGTGTCTTCTTGTGACTCGTCCACATCAGCATATTAATTTTGGTATCAACAGAAGACCCCAATGTTTCATAGTTCGAAATTTGAGGAGTATGGAACATTCTTTCTCGGAATATGACAATTTTAAATGATCCTCCTGATTTTTAGGAGCATTTCCTCCGTATTTATTTTTCTTTCCAAATTCGCAGAATCCGCCTTTTTGAATTTTTATAAACGCTTCGATCTTCGCGCATTTTTTTGTCCTTTTAGCCGCCTGTAGCGTAATACTTTCTTTTTGTAATCATTTCCTTCACCGTTTATCGAGGCAAAGTATTTAAGCATCATAGAAAACCCCATCGTCTTTTACCTTTTCCAATTTCTGTTTTCGAGTTTTCCATTGTCTCTTTCTCTCTTGTGCGTTCATCTTTTCCTCCGTTCGTTGTCAACAGATCTCCCTTTTTTCTGTAAGATCTTCTTCCTTCTTCTTGATTTCTTTTATTCACCATGGTTTATCTTATTGAATCTCTTGAGAAATTCCGCTCTGATTTTTCTATCCCTTCATGGGTAACTCTGGAGGAGCTTTCTGAGCCTTCAGATTATTTTCATTTGGCTGAGGGACATTGGTTCCCCAGCCTCTTTATTGCTGAGTGTGGATTTTCTTTTCCACCAAACCCTTTGTGCTTAGAATTCTGTCAATATTTTGATGTAGTTCCTGCAAAAGTAGCCTCCCAACACATGGAGAATAATTAATGGGGTGTATAGGTTAAATCAAACTCGTGGAACTCGCATAGGAATTCCTGAGATTATGTTTTGTTATAGATGGGTTGTTCTGGATAATATTTTTTATTTAAAAACCAGATTTTTGAATAGGGCTTTAGTAGTCAACCTTCCTGATGCCAATAGGGATTATTTTGAACATGGTGTAGTTATTAAAAACTGGAAACATGCCCCTTTAGTTGGAGACGAAGTATACCAGGGTCCCAAATGCCCTCCCTATGGCAATGGGATAGGTTATTTTTATTTTATTTTATATCTGAAATTGTGCTTTCATTATGTTTGATAAAATGTGTGACTGATATTACAATATGTATTTATTTGCAGTTGATAGCAAGAGAAAGACTCCAAAAGAAGCAGAAGTTAATATCAAGCATTTGAAACTTATCTGGGGCTTGCATCAGAAAATTGCAGACGAGCATATTAGGTCTACTTCATATTTGTTGCAATATAAGAGTTATACATCCTCTTTTACTGCACGCCCTGTGACCAGCAATACTGAACCAGCTCCAGTTCTTGAAGACTCTTCTCCAGAATCTCATACTCCTCTGAGTAAGAAAATGGGTAAAAGAAGAGTTCCTGCTATCTTTGAGGAGGCTGCCCCTGCTGGAGAGGCAAAGAAAAATAAATCTAATGTCCCAGAGGGGACAAAGAAAATTGATGTTGTTCCTTATGTTGCACCCAAGAAGGTTGCCGAGAAGCCCCCAGTGGCTTCAAGCAAGAGTGATGCTCCCAAGGAAGTGATCACTATATCCCCGACCAAGATTTCTTCCTTGATTGAAGCTGTTGCTGTGCCTCTGAGGAGGCTGAAGAAAAGTTCCTCTGAAACCATCTCTCAGCTCCCAGTTAGTGGTGCTGGTGTCCCTACTATTATTCCTCCGAGCTCTGCTATGAGCTCGGTGAAGACTTGGATCATTCCCGAGTTCCAAGGAATTGAAGAGAATCTTTCTCGGGATATGCTTACATCTCTGGCTACTCGTCACATTGCTTCAGTAAGTTTCTCTTGTTCTGAACTTTCCTTCTTTCCATTATTACATATATCTCTGTACTGACTTGTCGTTATTTTCTTTTTCCAGTTGGTGAGTTGTTTTAACTTAATTGTGAAGAAAGATGAAGCAATCAAAGCTTCCAGCTCCTCGTCCGGTGTTGAGGATGCTTTAATGGGTTTGAACCAGTCTTTGAAGGATTCCCGTCAAAAGTATGACGAGGACAAGGCTGATTGGGAGAAAAAATTATCTTTGGTTGAGGCAGAGAAGGTGCAGCTTGCTGAAGTCTCCAAGGGTTTGGAGAGTAGAGTGAAGGATTTAGAAGGGAAGAACAAAAAGCTTGACGAGAAGCTCAAGGACTTTGGTGAGCTTGAGAACAAGCTTAAAACGGCTGAGGAAGAATTAACCCTTCTGCGAGAGGTAAATCGCCAGAAGGAGGAGGTGGAAGTTAAGTTGAAGGCCACCGAGGATCTTCTATTCGAGAAACTCTCCTCGGAGAAAATGAAAAGAAAAATGGCAGTGAAGAAGTCCTTCACCACTGGCTGGGACAAAGGATGGAACAAGGGGGTAGCAGTAATGATGTCCCAAGTGGAGTATGGGAGTCTCAAGTACTTTCGAGATGGTTGGGTCGCTGCCTTACAGGAGTTGAAGGTTGATGAGGGCTCTGAACTTTTTCAACAGCATCTTCCTGGTCCCCCTCCAAATATTGAAGATGAAGAAGAGGACGAAGATGCCTCCGAGGAGTCCTCTATGATTGTGGGTGATCAAATCCTTGCCCCCCAACCTATTCAGCCAGTCAACGAGGAACTTTCATCTCTACCTGATCCATCTGAACAACTTCCAGCTCCAGCCGACCAACTTATTGTTCCCACCGAGCAACCGAGCAACCGAGCTCCTCATCCCAGCCTCCCGAGAAAGTCTTGGGAGACAAGTAAAAGGTGTGAAGTTGTTCGGTATTTGTTTTATTTTCTTTTATCATTTGTACTCCGAACATTGTACTCTTCTCTATGATGTAATAAAAATCACCTTTTTTTTGTTCCTCTATGTTGCTGATGCTCTGTTTACTTTCTTATTAACTCTTGCCTTCTCCTCTTTATTAGTTTATGGCCAGAATGGAATTGCTGTCTGCTCATGACACAACTCTGCTCAGGTAATGCAATGACTATTTTAAAGCTGGTCATACTGACTTGGACAAATCCCAGATTGTAGACATCCTTGGCCGAGATGTTTCAGAACAGGCAGTTGAGGCATGTCAGTACTTGAAATGTCTTTTTGATCGTGTTGTAGCCAATAATGTGGCTTATTACGAAATGATTGAAGACTTGCAAGGTACTCTCGATGAACTTCAGCAGCAGAACAAAGAATCCTCAGCTCTTTTGCACGAAGGGTATGAAAAGAAAATCAAACAACTCAATGCTGAGAAAGGCTATGACAAGATGCTTACTGGTTATGAAGTGAGAGAGAGAACGTTGAAGACAGAGGTTGAAGAGCACAGGCAAATCGCTGAGCTACTGGAGCAAGAAAATAATAATCTGCAAAAAGAACTAGCTCAGTTGAGGTCTGTTGCTTCCTCTTCAAATGCTTTAGTACCTGTGACCGACGAAGGATTCTCCTTTTTAGAAGTTGAGAACGCCAGGTTGCGAGAAGAATTAGAGGCTTTGAGAAGAGCTGGCCCTGCTACTGTTGTTAGGGGACGAGGAAGAGGTTCTCGTGGACGAGGAAGAGGTTCTCGTGGACGAGGAATAGTTGCTCAGAATGCTGTCGAGGAATAAAGTACTCAACCTGCTCGGGGACGACCAAGAGTTCTCCGTCCTACTATTGAAGAAGCTCGTACTCAAGCAGCGTTGGAAAACCAAGCATTCCAATTGATGGCAAAAAATCAATCCTTATCTGAAATGTCCAAGAAAGTCCAAAGCCTGGAGGAGCAACTTGCTACGCAGAAGTCTGCTTTGGAAAATAAAGATATTTTTGCTAGAAGCCTTCACGAGCAATTAGAGAGACTAACTTTCCAATTCCATAAGCAACCTCGTGAATTCTGGATGGCAAGCTACAACGAAGCCCTCTGTCACTTGGACGCTCGTATTGAAAACGCTAACAATGAAGGCTATAAGCAGGGATGGTTAAATGCTCTGGGTGTACTGAAATTGGAGCAAGGCCACTACCTGTGGGATTACCATAATCCTGGACTGCTCGACCTACCAGTGCCACCATTTAAGCTTGACATGAGATGGATCCCTGCTCGGGCCATTCCTCAGTGCTTGATGTCAAAGTACCTTGGCGACTCTAACCTTCATTCACAGGAAGAATTATCTCGTCCTGAGCATTTATTAGATACACCTTCTATAATGAACGTCAGAATGCTTCAAGACCCTAACTTCATTAACTCTCCCCTTTGCTTGGAAGATCCTCCTGCTGGCGAGGAGCCTGTTTCAAAAGCACAAGGAAAGAGACCAATAGAATAGGGTTCTTAATGTAATAATTATTTATACATTTCATAACCAATGTATTCATTTTTGTACTTCATTTTTGGATTCAATGAAATACATATAATTTTGTTTGCAAATGTTGATTGCTATTATTTTACAGTTGTAAAATACTTTATATATATATACATATCTGTTAAAAAGATAATCACATTTTGTATTTTGTCGACCAACTGATTGTCGACTAGCTTGACTGTATATCTGTTAAAAGGTAACAACATTTTGTATTATGTCGACCAACTATAGTTGATTCAAACTTGTTGTCGACTAGCTTAAATTTGTAATAATCATATGGCCGACCCAAAAATAATGATGTTTTGTTTCTCGACTAATTAAAAGTCACAAGTAACAAAATTTTTAACTTGGTGAATTTTCTTGCCCTTTTACCAACCTGGGGTTGGCATCTTTTACTTCTCTACCAATATAACTTGGTGAATTTTCTTGCCCTTTTACCAACCTGAGCTGGTCTGAGCTCGAATTTGATGATTCTGTCATGTCCACTTGCCCTTTTACCAAACTAAATTGGTCTGAGCTAGTGTCTGCCTCCTAACCAAAGGAGTATGGTTTCCTAACCAACCGGAGATGTCATTTTTAGGAATGTCTTTCCCTAACCAAAACAAGTTGGCATTTTTAGGGATATTTTTGCCTCCTAACCAAAGGAGTATGGTTTCCTAACCAACCGGAGCTGGCATTTTTAGGAATGTCATTCTTGCCCTTTTACCAACCTAAGTTGGTCTGAGCTCGAATTTGATGATTCTGTCGCATCCACTTGCCCTTTTACCAAACTAAATTGGTCTGAGCTAGTGTCATGGTTTCCTAACCAACCGAGATTGGCATTTTTAGGTATGTTGTTTTTACTGCTGAGTAGCGTAGTGTGTAACACTAGTATTCCCCGAAAAACTTTCAATAAAAGGAGAGAGGCTGGCAGAATATCATTATTTTATTCATATTGATGGAACTGCTTTACATTTTACATCACTGATAGTACTTGCGTAGGTGTTCAGCATTCCATGCATTCTTAAATTCTTCTCCTTCTAAAGTTGCTATTCGGTAAGTTCCTGGTCAAACAACTTCTGTAACTCGATATGGTCCATGCCAGTTTGCCTCCAACTTATTGTGCTTCTGAATGACCTTCTTTAGAACGTAATCTCCTTCTTTTAGGTCGCATTTCTTCACCCTCTTATTGTAGAACAGAGTTGTTCGTTGTTGGTAAGCAGCATTCCTAATGGATGCCTCTTCTCTAACCTCCTCGAGCATGTCCAAATCCAATCTTCTCATTAAGTCGCTGACTGGGGAATTGAAATTCAGCACTCTGTGTGTTGGGAGACCCAACTCTGCAGGTATTACAGCCTCACTTCCAAATGCCAGCATATATGGTGATTCTCTAGTTGCTGCTCGGGGAGTAGTACAATAAGCCCACAGTACTGACTGTATCTCGTTAATCGAATTTGCTTTAGCCTCATTTAGCCTCTTCTTCAAACCATTTAGCAATGTCATATTCGTTACCTCAGTCTGTCCATTACTTTGGGGATGACCTGGTGCTGAATGGAGCTTCAAAATGTTGGACTGATGGCAGTAGGCAGCGAATTCCTCGTTATCAAATTGCATTCCATGGTCGGTGATGAATGCATGAGGAAGACCATACCTGCAAATGATGTTTTTCCAGACAAATTGATATACCTTCTCGTAAGTCATGTCGACCAGAGGCTCAGCTTCTTCCCACTTAGTAAAATAATCCACTGCGACGACGAGGTACTTGAATCTTCCCCTGGTCGTTGGCAATGGTCCTACCAAATCTATCCCCCACATAGAAAATGGCCAGGGGGAAGTAATAGGTGTTAACAATGCTTGTGGAGTTCGTCGGATGGAAGAAAAACGCTGGCACTTGTCACATTTCTTGGCATAGGCTATACAATCAGCCCTCATCGTTGGCCAGTAATATCCCTCTGTCATTACCCTTTGTAAAAGAGTACGACCTGCTACATGAGCTCCACAAGACCCTTCATGGATCTCTTCAATCAATTCTTTCACCTCGGAGGGATGTACACATCTTTGCAATCCTGCCATGATTCCTCGTCTGTACAAAACACCATTAGTTGGTACATACCGAGCAGCTTTAAACTTCAATTTCTTAGCAGCGAGCTTATCCTCCGGTAATTCTCCATCCTCAATATATGCCCTGATGGGATCCATCCAAGATGGTACTAAGTCAAGGGTGATAAAATTCATTGTCAGGTCTTCATCTATGCTCCGACTTTCTAATACTTCAATTGGTATCGTTCTTCGTAGCTCGGTACGAGTAACTGATGCTAGTCGGGCCAAAGCGTCTGCTCTTGCATTCTCCATTCTCGGTATTCTGATCAACTGAATGGCAACAAATTATGCTACCAACTCCATCACCTTCGCGTGATACTTGACCATTAATTCTCCTTTAGCTGCATATGTTCCCAACATCTGATTCACAATTAATTGAGAATCACTGAAGACCATCACCTGTTTCGCCTCCATAGTTGTCGCCAAATTAAGTCCCGCTATCATGGCCTCATACTCAGCCTCATTATTGGAGGCTTTGAATTGAAATCGCAGTACATATTCCATGTCGACTTCGTCTGGGTTGTTCAAAACAATCCCTGCTCCACAGCCTGTAGTACAAGATGAGCCATCTACATATAACTTCCATATAGGCAACTCGTTATCTAATTTCTAATCTGATAGAGTTCCTCGGTGAAATACTTGTTGCTTCTTTCACCATCTCCTGATTTTTCTTGTTCTTCGTCGACCATCTCTTCTTGCCCTTTTACCAACCTAAGTTGGTCTGAGCTCGAATTTGATGATTCTGTCACATCCACTTGCCCTTTTACCAAAGTAAGTTGGTCTGAGCCAGTGACTGTTGATCCTGTAACATCCACTTGCCCTTTTACCAATCTAAGTTGGTCTGAGATAGTGTTTGTTGATCCTGTAACATCCACAGGTTGATCGACGAGCTGCTTTTGCTCCTCGGGGGTATCAGGATAGGTGAATTCTGCTATGAAATCTACTATTGCTTGCCCTTTAAGCGATGACCTAGGTTCATAAACTATATCATATTCACCGAGCTCTATTGCCCAGTACATCAATCTCTCTGATTTTTCTAGCTTATGAAGGGATTGTCTCAATGGCATGTCGGTATATACGATTATGGTATGGGCCTGGAAATATGGCCTCATTCTCCTGCTTGCTTCAATTAGTGTCAGTGCCAATTTTTCCAGCTTTGGATACCTGATCTATACACCTCGGAAGGCCTTACTTGTGTTTGCACTTCATTCTCCATTCTGACCAATTCCGAGCTAACTGCATTCTCTGATACCGCCAGATACAAATACAATTTTTCTCCCATTACTGGCCTGGACAACAGAGGAGGTGCTCTTAAATATTTCTTCAATTCTTGAAAGGCCTTCTCACATTCATCATTCCAGTCAAAAGTTTTTCATAGTGTTTTGAAGAATGGGAGGCATCTATCAGTTGCTCGGGATACAAATATGTTGAGTGCTGCAACTCGTCCTGTAAGGCTTTGCACTTCTTTCTTCGTCGTTGGAGATCGCATCCCTAAAAGAGCTTTGATATTTTCTGGATTTGCTTCAATGCCTCGCTGGTTGACGATGTACCCAAGGAACATTCCTTCTCATACTCCAAATATGCACTTCGTCGGGTTCAGCTTCATTTGATATTTATCCAATTGATCAAAGGTCTGACCTAAGTCAACTAGATGATCGGTAGCTTTCTTGCTTTTTGTCAGCATGTCATCAACATAGACTTCCATGTTGCAACTGATTTGTTCGGCAAAGACCTTGTTCATCAGCCGCCGGTATGTCGCACCTGCATTTTTCAAACCAAAAGGCATAACATTATAATAATAAGTTCCCCTAGGGGTAATGAAAGAAGTACTTTCCCTATCTTCAGGTTTCATCTTGATCTGGTTGTAACCAGAGTAAGCATCCATGAAGCTGAGTAGCTCGTGTCCCGAGGTAGCATCCACCAGTTGATCAATTCGAGGTAATGGAAAGTGATCCTTTGGGCATGCCTTGTTGAGATCGGTAAAATCAACACACATCCTCCATTTGTTGTTCTTTTTTTTTACCATCACCACATTTGCTAACCAATCTGGGTATTTAACATCTTCAATGAATCGAGCTTTCTGGAGTTTCTCGACCTCCTCTTGTATAGCTTGATTTTTCTCGAGACTAAATACTCTTCTTCTCTGCTTTACAGGCTTCATCTCCTTATTCACGTTGAGCTCATGACATAAGAAGTTTGGATCTATCCCTGGCATGTCTTCATGACTCCATGCAAAAATTTTCTTTCTACTTCTCAAGAAAGTTATCAACTCCTGTTTTATTGAAACATCCAACGACGAACCTATTTGAGTTATTCGTTCAGGGTGCTCGTCGTCCAGAATGACATTTTCTGTAGCTTCCACCACCTGACCTTTTACAAGTTGAGATTCATCTCTAGGATCCAACGTTTCAATTTCTGTACCTTCATCCACCTGATAGGTAACAGTCTTTTTCCTCGACTCCTCCATTTCTTCTTGTTCGGCAGATGAATAATAATATTCCCGAGCTATTTTTTGATCACCTTTCACTACTCCTACTCCAAAGTTTGTTGGGAATTTTAAGCATTGATGTACTGTAGATGGGACTGCTTCAAACTTTTTCAAACCTACCCTTCCCATGATGATGTTATAGGCTGACTGAACATTCTTATCCATCACAAAGAAACGTATTCTTTCTGTTCGATAAGCAGGCCATGTACCTATAAATATATCCAACTTGATCGTCCCAAGTGGAAAAACTTTCTCACCAGTAAAACCGAGGAGAGGTCTATGATAAGGCTCCAATTGAGATAACTTTAAATTTAAACTATCAAAACATGAGTAGAACATGATGTCTGCCGAGCTACCATTATCTACCAGAACTCTTGAAATCATCACTTATTTCATCCTCATTTTGATCACCAAAGGGTCTTCGTGAGGGTAAAGAACACCTGTGAGGTCATTTTTTGAAAAACCAATGACTAGTTTCTCTTTGTTTACCTTTCTCGGGCGATCCTCTTCAGCCAAATTTATCCGTTGAATATATGAACAAGCTTGTGCCTTACAAAGGTAGGCTTTTCTTTCTGTAGTAAGGTCTCCTCCACCTGTATCTTTGCCTGTAATAACATTACAATCAAATGACCCAAAACGTATTGAAAATACCTCACGTTCCGATTGTCTTGGCCTTTTTGGGAGATCGGGGTCATCTTCAGTATCATCTTCATGATCTCTTTTCCTATTTTCTTCTGCCCGACGAGGAGATCTAGACCTCTGTTGATCGATCTTCATTTCCTCTTGCATTTCTACGATCAACATACTTTGACAATTTTCCTCGTCTAATGAGTGTTTCGATCTCATTCTGGAGGGCTATGCAATTTTTAGTCATATGGCCATGATCCTTGTGAAACTCACAATATTTATCTCTATTCCTTCTGTCAGGGTCTGCCTTCATTCTCTTTGGCCATTTTAACTCCTCGTTATTCTTGATTTCTTCCAAAACGTGGTTGATTCCCATCTTCAAGGGAGTATAGTTATCAAACTTCTTCAAGACTTCCCATGACGACTTATTTTTGGATTGTTTGTCACCACCATTGCCCTTATGCTCTTTCTTCTTAGCTTTGTCGACTTCCAACTTGGTTTCTTTATCCATATTCTTCTTTGCAGCCATATCCTCCTCGGCATTCATGATTTTGGCTGCTTTTGCCATTAACTCTGACATAGTGGTTGATGGATCTTTAGCCAAAGTGTAATACAACTTGTTAGGCAACAGCCCACTCATCAAGGCGGTGATTGTTGTCTTCTCCTCATAATCTATGACTTCTAGCTTCTCGTTATTGAAACGAGTTATGTAATCTCTAGTACTCTCACCAGCTTTTTGTCTAACGCTTAACAAATGCGCTACTCGTTTTACTGGCTTTGCTCCAAAACATAAATTCCCAATGAACAGCTCGGCCAGTTGAAAGAAAGTTAAAATCTTACCCTGAGGAAGATTGTTGTACCATATCTGGGCAGATCCAGTAAGAGTTCTCGAGAAAGCTCTGCATCTCATCTCTTCGGGGACAGCATAGATGTCGGCGGCGGCTTGATATTGTTCTATGTGAAGAACAGGATCTGTCTTTCCATCATATTTTGGGTTCACCACAGGTGCTTTGAACTTTTAGGGTGTAGGAAAATCCACAATGGCCTGGACAAAAGGCGTCCCTTGAACAAAAGTTCGTTGTAGTGGGTTCCTCGCCTTAGCCATTTCTCCCAATCTGTCTTCTAATCTCTGAATAGAGCCTTTCCACGCGTCGTTTCCTTCCTCGGGCCTATTGGTTCGAGCAATTGATCGAGCTGATGTGGCTTCCTGAGATCGATCTTGACGAGCAGCTGGCCGTGATTGTGCTGATCCTTCTCTTAGATCTGATGGCTGTCGAAAACTCCTCGACATAGCCTTAGGTGGACTCCTATTATTCCTAGGGCCTAATCGACTGAAAGGAGACAACCTACTCAATATTTCCAGGGCACTAGTTCTCTCTGGAGAGAGAGTGATACGTTGTTCAGTATCTGTGGCCCGTATGGATGAAGTTCGTCCAGGTTGATAGGAGAAATTATCTGATTCATTATAATATGAATCAGTACGCCTGGATCGTGAAGAACGTAAATGAGTTTGCCTATGACCACTTCGCTGTCCTGAATGAGCAGGTGCACCGCCATGAAGGGTTTGTATGAGTTGCCGCATAGTTTCTTGCATGGCGGTCTGGCCTTGGGCAAGATTTGTCATTATTCCAGCCAGATCTGGAACAGTGGATGGTGCAGAAGGATTTGGAGGATTTTCAGCGTTTCGATTGCTGGATTCAGGGTTATCAGCCATTGATGATATTGGTGAAAAATGATAACAACAGTCGTTTCCCACAGACGGCGCCAATCTGTTGATGTAAAAAATTATATTCTAATTATTTAATCACAGATAAATTTAAATGAGACTAAGAATTTTTAAAGTGGTTCAGCCTTATAAGAATGGCCTACGTCCACTGTTTCTGCTATTGCCAAATGTTTTGGAACTCTCAATATGTGTATCTATCAAGAAATTCTGATCCCCTTGAATGAGGATGATACAATGTATTTATAGCCCTTAGGCTGTACATGTGAAAGGGTAAACAATTAATGTCCTTTAAGTGTATACGTCTGTATGATAAGAATTCAATGAATAGTCGAACTGTTGATTATCTGGTAATTAATGCTCTGGCCGAGATGCAGCTCGGACCGCCTTAGTTGACCGATGTTCAGTAGTTCCTCGGAGCAATGAAGTTCCTCGGAGTGAAGAAGCTCCTCGGTGTACACATGTTACTCGGAGTGTCTGACTTGGTCGGGGAATCAAAGTTCCTCATTGCTAAATTGACTTGTAGAAATGTTTGTATGTACCTCGCAGACTGCCACGTGTCTTCTTGTGACTCGTCCACATCAGCATATTAATTTTGGTATCAACAGCCCCAATACCATGATGGTTTACTCAAGTTTAGATTTGACAGTGACTAGCTGGCTAGTGACATCATATAAATTAGCCGTGACATTAGGTAAGGGACTGTTTGGCTCAAGGGTCAACAAAATATGGAACTCAAGGCTACTCCACTCAAGCCTCCATAATGAAAAGTTACTCGATATTTTACTAGGTGTATCTAAGATGTTCTGTACAAGCCCTAATGATGCCTCTCTTATCAATCCTCAGACCAAGTCCCTATAAGGTTCCCACGGCGATGTCATTCAATAAATCATGTAAGCTCTCCCAAGACCTGTCAGGCCTGGTCTCTCACAAGTACCATTTGACCTCACACTGAATACTACAGTTGTTAAATCATTACAATCAGTGTTAATAATTTAACTAAATAACAAATAGGAAGTAAAAGTTGAGTTGTATCGACCACTCTCCTCGATGGGCTATCACGCTGAGCTGTATTGATATCTTCATGATGTTTCCCTACCTTAAGTCTCTTCTATTAGATGGGGTGGCTTATCTCTAATCCAAATATTATCTTCTAGCCCCCCTACATTTGCCTTCTCGTGTAGAGATTTGTTATGGCAACAAGAAATGTCTGCACCTTAAACTTGTGGGAAAAAACTCTTGCCTCTCTGTCTTCGTTGCAACTTCGATCGTTATCTCTGCTAGAAAAAAATAAAATTCTCCCCAATGTACCTAAACCATAGCTATGTATATTCTTGGACCATGGCGAAGGGACATTACTACTTTTTCTGTCATTACATCTCATTCGTTCTACCTTCTTCACTGGAAGTTGGAATTCTCCCAAAATATCTGAGGAAACTGTTGATTACCCGTTATGCCTGTTCACCAGTTAAATTCTCCCATATCTGTATTGTTCTGTTCCCCCACTGAGTGAGCCTTATCGTTAGGACTATCCCTAGTGAAAAGAGTTCTCATCGTTTGAACCCATCCATTATTTTTCCTCATTTTAACCGGTTTAAAAAAGTTAAATTATTCCCGGTGTACCTGAGCCAGAAGTAACTATGATCGAGCTTGTGGTGAGGGTACATCATGAAATTTTTTTAATTGTGTTGCGTGGAGCCTTTCCTCTAGCATTAAACTCCCTAATGCCTCTTCAACCCGTCTTATCTTAGTTTGGGTTTTTTAGCGTGGGTTCTCTGTATGGTTCAAATAAGAAATTTGGCACCAAAACTTTAACTTCTCTTGAAAACAACACACATTTTCCCAAATATTACCTCATTAATGATGTGAGCCTATCTTTTCAACTGCCAAAGCATGCCTTGAAGTTCCACGTGTCCATTTCTAATCATTTTAATGACTTGGCACGTGCTTCTGTGGGAAACTCAAACGTCCACTTGATTTCAAATGAATAATTCTCAAAACTTAGCCACTTTTTTCATCTTCGTCCCTTTCCTTAATTCCATACTTACAAAGCTTTTTAGAGAGAGAAGAGATAAAACCTCTATTGTTGTTACTGGTTTTCTTCGTCTTCTTCTTCCTCTTTCATCTTTGCTTCTCTTAATCTTTATTGTTTCACCATTTTTAACTCTTTATTTCTTCTCTACAAACTCAATCATATGACATGGCTTCTTCAAGATCTTCGGTTACTCCTGCTGCTGGTGCTCCACTCGCCACCACCACTGTTGCTTTTGTTGTTTCCCCTATGGATGCCACCACCTTGGCGGCTGCTCGCCAGGAACAACTGTGTTTTTATCATCAATCTCCTATCTTTTGCAAAGGTGACGATTTCTAGGGTGCCTGCGAGACTTGCACTTTGACTGCCAAGTGTAACCCTCTGCTCTTGGGTGATGAAGATAAGGACTTTGCCATTTACCACGAGGTTCTGTATTGATCGAGGTGATTTCCCCTATTCTTATATTGATTTCGAAGGGGCTGTTGGTTCCCCCTCTCTTTTTACTGATTAGAACTCGTTTATGCAATCCACATACGTCGATGCCCTCACATAAGTTGGTCTTCACCATGCCACCTGGTTTGGGGAGTTTAATCTCTCTAAACACAATGCTTCCCTACAAGTTCTACTTTCTCGATGGAACATTATAACCCATACATTCATTGCCTCATAGGGAGAGTTCACCGTTGGCCTTGGGGATGTTTGTGAGCAACTTGGTCTTGAGCCCATTGGTACTTCCCCTACTACGATAAGACCTTGGATTCTGAAGAAACAAAGGCCCAATCAGACTTGGATCAGATTTACAGGACATGTACAAGTACTTCCAACAAAGATATCTTCACCCCTCTTATTAACTACTTCTATCGTACTTCTGCTTCTTCTGAGTTTGGAGCAAGGAAAAGTACATCCCTTGAGTTATCAGCATATATACTTATGATTCTATCCCATTTTATCTTTCCTGGAAGGACTAACGACCAACCTCATAGGGATCTCATTAATCTCTTCATCCGTTTGGCCAGGGGATACAAGCTCCCCTAGAAGCCATGGCCCTAGGATCACTTTGCTCTTATCTAGATAGGACTCTCCTGAACATGGAGCGATCTTTGGGCTGATATAACTTGGACAATTTTATTAATTCCATAGTTTTAATGGGCTTTCTATATTACCGTTTCCAGAAATATCAGCCAACTCAATCCCCCTTCCATCTGCCCAAGCCATTAAGCCCCGTCTCCTTTTTTGTTTCCATAAAAATCAAAGTCGTAAGGACATATTAAGGATTTTTTACAAACCTATCTGCTTCGTTATGAGTCCTTATAGTGAGGATTTCTTTTCCCACACTTGGAATTTCTTTGGTTATGCATCAAAGGTGGTGCAACCTACTTCTGAGGATCTTATCATGGAAGACCCTTTGTTTGCCGTCGTTTTAGTTTTGACTCCAAGCTACCTGCCTTCCTATACTAAATGGGGATACACCTCAGAACATTATAACCTCAACCACTGCAATCGTCAATTTGGCTACGACCAGGGGGTTCCTCGGCCAGTATTTCAGGAGCCTCATACTAGAGTTACTTTTTCTGAGGTTTGTGACTTCTACACCATCTCAGCAGCCTCCGCCATCTGTTCTGCAATCAGTAGTCGAGTTACCATCCCCTCCCTTAGCCAGAATGGTGATGTTACTTTGAATTTTTCATTGAAGTATTGGTCGTTACAATTGGCTAAGATTAAAGAGTTTGTTCAAATTTCCTATGTTTACCTAGTAGTTCAGACTTTTCCATCCTTAGGGCTGGGATTAAATGGGAATTCCATTCTTGGGTTTGAGTTCCCTCTAAGTCATAGTCTAAAAAGTCCTCCTACAAAGCTTCTCCCTTACTTCCCTATGATCCCTATTGTTGTACCCAGGGCCAAGAAAGCTCAAACGCCCAGAAAAACATCTGAAGGTGCTTCTGGTGATGTAGCTCCTAGTGAGGGACCATCAAAACCTACTGCCAAGAAAGCCAAAACTTCCAAGAATGGAGCTTCTTCAAAATCAAAATCCATGACCAAATCCCAAGCTCCCTTAGATGCATTCCCTATTTCTTATGTTCCATCTTTCACCAAAATATTTGAGGAAATACGGCTAAAATTCCATGCTAAGATGCAACGATTACAACAAGTGTTTCGACAACCCCCCCCCCCCCATTCCTCCCCCTATGGTATTTCCTACAGTCTTGGTGGATCGAATTGAGGGGACCCCATCTAGGAGGAAAAGTTCCAGAGTCCCCTCTACTATTGGTGCTTCTGGGACTATAAATTAACCTTGGGTACAAAAACCCATAAAAAGCATGCCTACGAGGTGCCACCACCATCTGATGCCTCTACTCCCACGATGTCTCCTCCTCCATATATCGTTGAATCTATCACCCTGGAGGACAGTCTTAATGCTGAGCAAGGTCAAATCGAGAGGGTTTCCCAAGTTCCTTCGTCGTCTGCTTCGCAAATGGTCATATCATCCCATTCTTCTCCTGAACAAGAGGTATGTTACTTTTCAGACTTAGCCATTTTAAGCACACTGAAAGTGTATTTTTCTAATATACTGTTAAAATTTTCTTTGTGTAAGAGATTGACAAAGAAAGGCCAAGTCCTCCTGTGAACCCCTTCATGGGTGGACGATTCAGCAACGCCTCGACCGATGCGTCTTCTCCCCGTTCTCCTATGTACGGGTTAGCATATTCTCATCGTTCTACCTCTATGCGTGCAGAGAAGGCTGCCCTGAGGGTTAGTGCTTCTGGATAATATTTTGGAGCTTCTTCCCATCTAAATGAAACTTTTTTAGCTTTTTTTAAGCCATCTTCCCTTCCCATGGTTCCTGTAGACGTTTTTCCAATATCTTCCATCCCTCTAGAGGTAATATCTTGATTATTATTTATCTATATTTTCCTCCACTTAGGTTTTTTTGTATTAAGAATTTTCTTTGGCCTTGAAGTTGTAACTGCCCCTGATCTGGCTAAATCTCTCACTGGGTTAATTTTGCAACTCCCTTTAATGAGGCCTATAATAGTGGTGTATCCCTTCACTAACCACTACACCAAAAACAGCAAATTGGCACACCCTGATATTAAAAATCTGGCACAGTTTAAAACTGTGCCAGATTCTGGCACGGTTTAATGACAATCTGCACACTTTAAAACAGTGCCAAAATTTGGCACTGCTTTAAAGTGTGCCAAAATTGAGTACACTTAACTAAAATATAAAATACCCTATGTTTAGTTTCCCTCTTCTCTCTCCCCTCTCATCTTCAATCTCCCGCTCCCCCTCTCTCTTTCTCTCGACCAAAACGCAGACCCTCTCCCTCACCGCTCATCGGCTCCGACCCCGTCGCTCTATTTGCTCCGGCATCAACCCCATCACCTAGATCAATCAGAAATTGTCGACCCACCACCACCGACATCAACCCCATCACAAGAAACTTTGTTTGGGTTGATCCACCACCTGCAGAAAAGGGGAAGAGGAGTGTGAGAGAGAGAGAGAGAGAGAGACCAGTTGCAGTTCCTCGGAGTGAATTTAGGGTTTCCAAGTAGTTCTCTCCTAAATGGCTATCAGAGGTGTATATTTCAAGTGGTAAGAGTTTATTTATCTGTTACCCCAAATGTAATTTATTTTCATCTTATCGATTACAACACCCGTTCTAATTTCTGGTGTTTCAGGTACGATGGGTTCTTCTTATCAATGCTTGCCACCAGCATGTATCCTTGATTGTTATTTGGAAATATATTTATGCTTGTACTATACTGTTTTTATTACAAGGGTTTGTTTGTGTTGGTTCTTTGACGAATTGGATATCAGAATCATTGTTGCAATCAACTGGAAGCGTTACCATCTTTGTACATATCCATTGCATATATGGATCATGGTGGGTCTATTAATTTTACCAACTGGATCTGCTTAGTTTCTTGTACTAATTAATGAATTTCTATGTGTATTGAATTAGGTGGACTATACGACGGTATTTGTTTTTCGTCTCTTGATGTTTGTAGATAATGGACTTGCTTCTGGAATGGGATTGTAAGTCCTCTTATCTTTGCTTGTTTATGTTACTTTTGCATCATCACTATCCCATATTAGTAGTTGTGTTCGTGTTTCTAAAAATAGTATTATTAAGATTACACGAGGATCTCAACTCTCCTGAAGGTTTAGTTAGGAGAAGGCCAGCTTTTGAGTATGAGAGGTATCAATTTTGTACTGATTTTATTTTTAATGTCATTAACTAAAGAGATCGACCACATTGTAACCCTTTCAATTTTTGGTTGGAAATTTGTATTTATTACTTTTCTCTTTGTGGGTAACTAAATAATTTAAGGAAGAAAGGAGAATTAGAAAATGGAGGAAAATGATTGGGGTTGGAGGGAGTGATTGGAAGCACTATGTAAGGAGGAAACCTCATGTTCTTAAACGGCGTAATTTTTTGGATTGTGATGATTTGTATGTTTTCAGTGTTGATTAGTTTTGGGTTTTATTTAATTTAATAAGTGTGTGTGAGATTTTATATATATATATATATATATATATATATATATATATATATATATATATATATACTTGCGCTGTCTTTCTCTACTCCCTTTCTTACTTATTATTTGATTATGTCTATAAATAAGTTTATTCATTCTCGATGATATAAAAACCTTATTGAATAGACCTTGTTTGGGATTAGTCTCACACTCTATTTCACTCAAGTTCTTATAACTACTTAATGCCTAACTATCTAGCATGAACAAAAATAAATTTGGGCATGTTTGTAGTTTTTTTATACATGTGATGTGTTATACACCGTTTATGTTTGTATAAATCTCTATACTCTATACAAATCACAGGTTGTGTTATTCACAGTCTAGGTATCTACAAAACTAATGCTAATATTTTCTTGAATACAAAGTAAGGAAACGAGAACTCATGTCACATTATTACATTATTACCTTATTTTCAATCTTCTCATTATCGAATGCTTTCCATCTACGTTTGAATTGATCACGTCACAGGTAAAAGTAAAAGGGAACCAACCATCGGAATCTAAAGTAGGTTTTAACCCCTAATTTATTTGACTTTGGTTTGTTTCAAAATTGTATTTTAGGATTAATTTGTATCTACGACTGTTGTGAAGTTTGATTTTGAAATGATGTGTTGTTTCTTGGGTACCTAATGGTACGTAAAATGAGTATAAAAGTGTGAATTGAACAATTGATTTGATGGAGATGAATATACAATTATTGCCATGAGGTTTTGATTATTTTCTCTATTAAGAAGTTGAGTATAAATTTTTATCTTTATTTATTAACCTTTTAACTAATTTAAATGTAGGGTTTCCAAACTTCAGTACTAACATGTTGGATTGAAGTGAACCACTACATTCATCGAGGTAAAGTTTTGAGTATATATTAATAGTTTTGTTATGCATTTATTGTATCTGCAATTCTTTACTTAGTTGATGGTTTCATATTGACTTTTTGAAAAATCTACTTCTTGATATTCCCAAATATGTTCAAAAGCAATTTCTGTTAAAAGTTGCAGTAGCATTAAATAGAAAATCGGTCTGAAATAGCAACAATAAGTAGCCAAACCTAAAATGGCTTACTTTATAAGGTTATTTAGTTGAATTGGTGGAAGGGATTTGCTAGTGGTTTGGTTTTGGAATTTGCTGCTGCTCTTGAGTTTTTTTTAAATGTTAAAACAGGTTGGTTTTAATGAATAAAGAAACGAAACTATGTCAAAATTTTAAATGAATAAACAAACGAAACAAGCCGTTAAAGGGGGAAAACCTAAACCAGCACCCAAACGGAACCGTAAGAGGCACGAACACCTCGCACGGGACTAATGTACCTTGTATGAACTGACCGCATAGTCCCGGGTCTCCCGATTTGAGAGTGTGATGATAATTTCCAAAAATCACACTTAGAGTTAAAAATAGGTCGTTAAAGGGCGAAAACCCAAACCGGCCCCCAATCGACCCCCTACGAGCCACGAACACCTCGCACGGGACCAATGTAACTTGTAGGAACTGACCGCGTAGTCCCGGGTCTCCCGGTTTGAGAGTATGACAATAATTTGGAAAAATCACAATTAGAGTTAAAAACAGGCCATTAAAGGGTGAAAACCCAAACCAGACCCCAATTGACCCGGTAGGAGGCACGAACACCTCGCAAGGGACATATGTAACTTGTAGAAACTGACCGCGTAGTCCCGGGTCTCCCGGTTTGAGAGTATGATCATAATTTGCAAAAATCACACTTAGAGTTAAAAATAGGCCGTTAAAGGGTGAAAACCCAAACCGGTAGCCAATCGACCCCGTAGGAAGCACGAACACCTTGCACGGGACCAATATAACTTGTTGGAACTGACCGCGTAGTCCCGGATCTCCCGGTTTGTGAATAGGATGATAATTTTCAAAAATCAACACTTAAACTTAAAAACATGCCGTTAAAGGGTGAAAACCCAAACCAGCCCCCAAACAACCCCGTAGGAGGCACGAACACCTCGCACGGGACCAATGTAACTTGTAGGAACTGACCGCGTAGTCTCGGGTCTCCTGGTTTGAGAGTATGACGATAATTTGCAAAAATCACACTTAGAGTTAAAAACAGGCCATTAAAGGGTGAAAACCCAAACCGGCCCCCAATCGACTCCCTACGAGCCACGAACACCTCGCACGGGACCAATGTAACTTGTAGGAACTCACCGCGTAATCCCGAGTATCCCAGTTTGAGAGTATGATGATAATTTGCAAAAATCACACTTAGAGTTAAAAACAGGCCATTAAAGGGTGAAAACCCAAATCGGCCCCCAATCGACCCCGTACGAGGCACGAACACCTCGTACAGGACCAATCTAACTTGTAAGAACTGACCGCGTAGTCCCGAGTATCCCGATTTGAGAGTCTGATGATAATTTGCAAAAATCGCACTTAGTTAAAAATATGTCGTTAAAGGGTGAAAACCCAAATCGGCCCCCAAACGACCTCGTAGGAGGCACGCACACCTCGCACGGGACCAATGTAACTTGTAGGAACTCACCACATAGTCCCGGGTCTCCCGGTTTGAGAGTATGACGATAATTTGCAAAAATCACACTTAGAGTTAAAAACAAGTCATTAAAGGGTGAAAACCCAAACCGGCCCCCAATCGACCCCGTACGAGGCACGAACACCTCGCACGGGACCAATGTAACTTGTAGGAACTGACCGCGTAATCCCGAGTATCCCGGTTTGAGAGTATGACGATAATTTGTAAAAATCACACTTAGTTAAAAACATGCCGTTAAAGGGTGAAAACCCAAATCGGCCCCCAGACGACCTCGTAGGAGGCATGCACACCTCGCACGGGACCAATGTAACTTATAGGAACTGACCGCGTAGTCCCGGGTCTCCCGGTTTAATAGTATGACGATAATTTGGAAAAATCACACTTAGAGTTAAAAACATGCCATTAAAGGGTGAATACCCAAATCGGCCCCTAATCGACCCCGTACGAGGCACGAACACCTCGCACGGGACCAATGTAACTTGTAGGAACTGAATGCGTAGTCCCGGGTCTCCCGGTTTGAGAGTATGATGATAATTTGAAAAAATCACACTTAGAGTTGAAAATAGGGCGTTAAAGGGTGAAAACCCAAATCGGCAGCCAATCGACCCTGTAGGAGGCACGAACACCTTGCACGGGACCAATATAACTTGTTGGAACTGACCGCGTAGTCCCGGGTCTCCTGGTTTGTGAATAGGATGATAATTTGCAAAAATCAACACTTAAACTTAAAAATATGCCGTTAAAGGGTGAAAACCCAAACCAGCCCCCAAACAACCCCGTAGGAGGCACGAACACCTCGCACGGGACCAATGTAACTTGTAGGAACTGACCGCGTAGTCCCGGGTCTCCCGGTTTGAGAGTATGACGATAATTTGCAAAAATCACACTTAGAGTTAAAAACAGGCCATTAAAGGGTGAAAACCCAAACCGGTCCCCAATCGACCCCCTACGAGCCACGAACACCTCGCACGGGACCAATGTAACTTGTAGGAACTCACCGCATAGTCCCGAGTATCCCGGTTTGAGAGTATGATGATAATTTGCAAAAATCACACTTAGAGTTAAAAACAGGCCATTAAAGGGTGAAAACCCAAATCGACCCCCAATCGACCCCGTACGAGGCACGAACACCTCGCACGGGACCAATCTAACTTGTAATAACTGACCGCATAGTCCCGAGTATCCCGGTTTGAGAGTTTGATGATAATTTGCAAAAATCGCACTTAGTTAAAAACATGCCGTTAAAGGGTGAAAACCCAAATCGGCCCCCAAACGACCTCGTAGGCGGCACGCACACCTCGCACGGGACCAATGTAACTTGTAGGAACTCACCACGTAGTCCCGGGTCTCCCGTTTTGAGAGTATGACGATAATTTGCAAAAATCACACTTAGAGTTAAAAACAAGCCATTAAAGGGTGAAAACCCAAACCGGCCCCCAATCGACCCCGTACGAGGCACGAACACCTCGCACGGGACCAATGTAACTTGTAGGAACTGACCACGTAATCCTGAGTATCCCGGTTTGAGTGTATGACGATAATTTGTAAAAATCACACTTAGTTAAAAACATGCTGTTAAAGGATGAAAACCCAAATCGGCCCCCAAACGACCTCGTAGGAGGCACGCACACCTCGCACGGGACCAATGTAACTTGTAGGAACTGACTGCGTAGTCCCGGGTCTCCCGGTTTAATAGTATGAGGATAATTTGGAAAAATCACACTTAGAGTTAAAAAATTGCCATTAAAGGGTGAATACCCAAACCGGCCCCTAATCGACCCCGTACGAGGCACGAACACCTCGCACGGGACCAATGTAACTTGTAGGAACTGACTGCGTAGTCCCGGGTCTCCCGGTTTGAGAGTATGATGATAATTTGAAAAAATCACACTTAGAGTTAAAAATAGGTCGTTAAAGGGTGAAAACCCAAATCGGCAGCCAATCGACCCCGTAGGAGACACGAACACCTTGCACGGGACCAATATAACTTTTTGGAACTGACCGCGTAGTCCCGGGTCTCCCGGTTTGTGAATAGGATGATAATTTGCAAAAATCAACACTTAAACTTAAAAACATGCCGTTAAAGGGTGAAAACCCAAACCAGCCCCCAAACAACCCCGTAGGAGGCACGAACACCTCGCACGGGACCAATGTAACTTGTAGGAACTGATCGCGTAGTCCCGGGTCTCCCGGTTTGAGAGTATGATGATAATTTGTAAAAATCACGCTTAGAGTTAAAAACAGGCCATTAAAAGGTGAAAACCCAAACCGGCCCCCAATCGACCCCCTACGAGCCACGAACACCTCGCACGGGACCAATGTAACTTGTAGGAACTCACCGCGTAGTCCCGAGTATCCCGGTTTGAGAGTATGATGATAATTTGTAAAAATCACACTTAAGAGTTAAAAACAGGCCATTAAAGGGTGAAGACCCAAACCGGCCCCCAATCGACCCCGTACGAGGCACGAACACCTCGCATGGGACCAATCTAACTTGTAAGAACTGACTGCGTAGTCCCGAGTATCCCGGTTTGAGAGTCTGATGATAATTTGCAAAAATCGCACTTAGTTAAAAACATGCCGTTAAAGGGTGAAAACCCAAATCGGCCCCCAAACGACCTCGTAGGAGGCACGATCACCTCGCACGGGACCAATGTAACTTGTAGGAACTCACCACGTAGTCCCGGGTCTCCCGGTTTGAGAGTATGATGATAATTTGCAAAAATCACACTTAGAGTTAAAAACAAGCCATTAAAGGGTGAAAACCCAAACCGGCCCCCAATCGACCCCGTACGAGGCACGAACACCTCACACGGGGCCAATGTAACTTGTAGGAACTGACCGCGTAATCCCGAGTATCCCGGTTTGAGAGTATGACGATAATTATTAAAAATCACACTTAGTTAAAAACATGCCGTTAAAGGGTGAAAACCCAAATCGGCCCCCAAACGACCTCGTAGGAGGCACGCACACCTCGCACGGGACCAATGTAACTTGTAGGAACTGACCGCGTAGTCCCGGGTCTCCCGGTTTAATAGTATTACGATAATTTGGAAAAATCACACTTAGAGTTAAAAACATGCCATTAAAGGGTGAAAACCCAAACCGGCCCCTAATCGACCCCGTACGAGGCACGAACACCTCGCACGGGACCAATGTAACTTGTAGGAACTGACTGCGTAGTCCCGGGTCTCCCGGTTTGAGAGTATGATGATAATTTTAAAAAATCACACTTGAGTTAAAAATAGGCCGTTAAAGGGTGAAAACCCAAACCGGCCGCCAATCGACCCCGTAGAAGGCACGAATACCTCGCACGGGACTAATGTACCATGTAGGAACTGACCGCGTAGTCACGGGTCTCCCAGTTTGAGAATACAATGATAATTTCCAAAAAGAACCCTCAGACTTAAAAACAGGCCGTTAAATGGTGAAAACCTAAACCAACCCCCAAACGGACCCGTAAGAGGCACGAACACCTCGTACGAGATCAATGTAGCTTGTAGGAACTAATTGCGTAGTCACGGGTCTCCCGATTTGAGAATACGACGATAATTTATAAAAATAACACTTAGACATAAAAACAGGCCGTTAATGGGTGAAAACCTAAACCAGCCCCCAAATGGACCCGTAAGAGGCACTAACACCTCGCACGGGACCAATGTAACTTGTAGGAACTGACCGCATACTCACGGGTCTCCTGGTTTGAGAATATAACGATAATTTCAAAATATATCGATTTGGCTTAAAAACAAGCCGTTAAAGGGTGAAAACCCAAGCCAGCCCCCAAATGATCCCGTAAGAGGCACGAACACCTCGCACGGGACCAATGTAACTTATAGTTACTAATCGCGTAGTCCCGGGTCTCCCGATTTGAGAATATGATGATAATTCACAAAAATCAACACTTAAACTTAAAAACAAGCCGTTAAAGGGTGAAAACCCAAACCAACCACCAAATGACCCCGTAAGAGGCACGAACACCTCGCACGGGACCAATGTAACTTGTAGGAACTGACCGCGTAGTCCCAGGTCTCCTGGTTTGTGAATATGACGATAATTTGCAAAATTCACACTTAAACTTAAAAATAAGTCGTTAAAGGTTGAAAATCGAAACCAGTCCCCAAACGACCTCGTAGGAGGCACGCACACCTCGCACGGGACCAATGTAACTTGTAGGAACAGACCGCGTAGCCCCGGGTCGAAAACCCAAACCGGCCACCAATCGACCCCGTACGAGGCTGAACACCTCGCACGGGACCAATGTAACTTATAAGAATTGACCGCGTAGTCCCGGGTCTCCCGGTTTGAGAGTATGACAATAATTTGGAAAAATCACACTTAGAGTTAAAAACAGGCCGTTAAAGGGTGAAATCCCAAACAAGCCCCCAATTGACCCCATAGGAGGCACGAACACCTCGCACAGGACCAATGTAACTTGTAGGAACTGACCGCTTAGTCCCGGGTCTCCTGGTCTGAGAGTATGATGATAATTTTCAAAAATCACACTTAGAGTTAAAAACAAGCCATTAAAGGGTGAAAACCCAAACCGGCCCCCAATCGACCCCGTACGAGTCACGAACACCTCGCACGGGACCAATATAACTTGTAGGAACTGACAGCGTAGTCCCGGGTCTCCTGATTTATGAATAGGTCGATAATTTGCCAAAATCAACACTTAAACTTAAAAACATGCCATTAAAGGGTGAAAACCCAAACCAACCCCCAAACAACCCCGTAGGAGGTACAAACACCTCGCACGGGACCAATGTAACTTGTAGGAACTGACCGCGTAGTCCCAGATCGCCCGGTTTGAGAATATGACGATAATTTGCAAAAATCACACTTAGAGTTAAAAACAGGCCATTAAATGGTGAAAACCCAAACCAGCCCCCAATCTACCCCGTACGAGGCATGAACACCTTGACGAGACCAATGTAACTTGTAGGAGCTGACCGCGTAGTCCCGGGTCTCCCGGTTTGAGAGTATGGCGATAATTTGGAAAAATCACACTTAGAGTTAAAAACAGGCCGTTAAAGGGTGAAAACCGAAACCGGCCCCCAATCGTCCCCGTAGGAGGCACGAACACCTCGCACGGGATGAATGTAACTTGTAGGAACTGACCGCATAGTCCCGAGTCTCCTGGTTTGAGAGTATGACGATAATTTGCAAAAATCACACTTAGTTAAAAACATGTCGTTAAAGGGTGAAAATCCAAATCGGCCCCCAAACGACCGCGTAGGAGGCACGCACATCTCGTACGGGACCAATGTAACTTGTAGGAACTAACCGCGTAGTCTTGGGTCTCCCGATTTGAGAGTATGACGATAATTTGCAAAAATCACACTTAGAGTTAAAAACATGCCATTAAAGGGTGAAAACCCAAACCAGCCCCCAATCGACCCCGTACGAGGCACGAACACCTCGCACGGGACCAATGTAACTTGTAGGAACTGATCGCGTAGTTCTGGTTCTCCCGGTTTGAGAGTATGAGGATAATTTGCAAAAATCACACTTAGAGTTAAAAATAGGCCGTTAAAGGGTGAAAATCCAAACCGGCAGCCAATCGACCCCGTAGGAGGCACGAACACCTCGCACGGGACCAATGTAACTTGTTGGAACTGACCGCGTAGTCCCGAGTCTCCCGGTTTGTGAATAGGACAATAATTTGCAAAAATCAACACTTAAACTTAAAAATAAGCCGTTAAAGGGTGAAAACCCGAACCAGCCACCAAAAGACCCCATAAGTGGCACGAACACCTCATACGGGACCAATATAACTTGTAGGAACAAACCGCATAGTCCCAGGTCTCCCGGTTTGTGAATATGACGATAATTTGCAAAATTCACACTTAAACTTAAAAACAAGTCGTTAAAGGTTGAAAATCGAAACCAGTCCCCAAACGACCTCGTAGGAGGCACGCACACCACGCAGAGGACCAATGTAACTTATAGGAACAGACCGTGTAGTCCCGGGTCTCTCGGTTTGAGAGTATGACGATAATTTGCAAAAATAACACTTAGAGTTAAAAACAGGCCATTAAAGGGTGAAAACCAAAACCCACCCCCAATCGACCCCGTACGAGGCATGAACACCTCGCACGGGACCAATGTAACCTATAGGAGCTGACCGCGTAGTCCGGGGTCACTCGGTTTGAGATTATGGCGATAATTTGGAAAAATCACACTTAGAGTTAAAAACAGGCCGTTAAAGGATGAAAACCCAAACCAGCCCCCAATCATCCCCGTAGGAGGCACGAACACCTCGCACGGGACGAATGTAACTTGTAGGAACTGATCGCGTAGTCCCGAGTCTCTTGGTTTAAGAGTATATCGATAATTTGAAAAAATAACACTTAGTTAAAAACATGCCGTTAAAGGGTGAAAACCCAAATTGGCCCCCAAACGACCTCGTAGGAGGCACGCACACCTCGCACGGGACTAATGTAAGTTGTAGGAACTGACCGCGTAGTCTCGGGTCTCCCGGTTTGAGAGTATGACGATAATTTACAAAAATCATACTTAGAGTTAAAAACATGCCATTAAAGGGTGAAAACCCAAACCGGCCCCCAATCGACCCCGTACGAGGCACGAACACCTCGCACGGGGCCAATGTAACTTGTAGGAACTGGCCGCGTAGTCCCGGATCTCCCGATTTGAGAGTATGATGATAATTTGCAAAAATCACATTTAGAGATAAAAATAGGCCGTTAAAGGGTGAAAACCCAAACCGTCTACCAATCGACCCCGTAGGAGGCACGAACACCTCGCACGGGACCAATGTAACTTGTTGGAACTGACCGCATAGTCCCGGGTCTCCTGGTTTGTGAACGGGACGATAATTTGCAAAAATCAAGACTTAACCATAAAAACAAGCCGTTAAAGGGTGAAAACCCAAATCAGCCCCCAAACGACCCCGTAGGAGGCACGAACACCTAATGTAACTTGTTGGAACTGATCGCGTAGTCCCGGGTCTCCCGATTTGAGAGTATGATGATAATTTGGAAAAATCACACTTAGAGTTAAAAACAGGTCGTTAAAGGGTGAAAACCCAAACAGGCCCCCATCCGGCCCCGTAGGAGGTACGAACACCTCGCACGGGACCAATGTAACTTGTAGGAACTGACCGTGTAGTCCCGAGTCTCCTGGTTTGAGAGTATGATGATAATTTGCTAAAATCACACTTAGTTAAAATCATGCCGTTAGAGGGTGAAAACCCAAATCGGCCCCCAAACTACCCCGTAAGAGGCACGAACAACTCGCACGGGACCAATGTAACTTGTAGAAACTGACCGCGTAGTCCCGGGTCTCCCGGTTTGAGAGTATGACGATAATTTGGAAACATCACAATTAAAGTTAAAAACAGGCCGTTAAAGGGTGAAAACCCAAACCAACCCCCAATTGACCCTATAGGAGGCACGAACACCTCGCACGGGACCAATGTAACTTGTAGGAACTGACTGCGTAGTCCCGGGTCTCCCGGTTTGAGAGTGACGATAATTTGCAAAAATCACACTTAGAGTTAAAAACATGCCATTAAAGGGTGAAAACCCAAACCGGCCCCCAATTGACCTCGTACGAGGCACAAACACCTCGCATGGGACCAATGTAACTTGTAGGAACTGACCGCGTAGTCTCGGGTCTCACGGTTTGAGAGTGTGATGATAATTTGTAAAAATCACACTTAGAGTTAAAAATAGGCCGTTAAAGGGTGAAAACCCAAACCGGTCGCTAATTGACCCCGTAGGAGGCACGAACACCTCGCACGGGACCAATATAACTTGTTGGAACTGACCGCGTAGTCCCGGGTCTCCCGGTTTGTGAATAGGATGATAATTTGCAAAAATCAACACTTAAACTTAGAAACAAGCTTTTAAAGGGTGAAAACCCAAACCAGCCCCCAAACGACCCCGTAGGAGGCACGAACACCTCGCACGGGACCAATGTTACTTGTTGGAATTTATCGTGTAGTCCCGGGTCTCTCGGTTTGAGAGTATGACGATAATTTGGAGAAATCACACTTAGAGTTAAAAACAGGTCGTTAAAGGGTGAAAACCCAAACCGGCCCCCAATCGACCCCATAGGAGGTACGAACACCTCGTACGGGACCAATGTAACTTGTAGGAACTGACAGCATAGTCCCGGGTCTCCCGGTTTATGAATAGGACGATAATTTGCAAAAATCAACACTTAAATTCCAGTCATATACGTAATTTTTTTGTTTTGAGTATTTTTTTTTTTGTAAATTATTGGGTTACTAATATCGTATCTTTTTTGTATTATATTTTTTTGCAGGAGAACAGTTTATCGTTGGCTTTTATTCACGTGGAACACACAAAGAACTCAATGGTTTACAACAAGGGGTTTATTAATGATTCCATTTTTTTTGTCATGGCCGTAGGTCTTTTGTTATTTTTTTATTGACTTTTATGGCCATGAGGGCTTTTGTAAGTTAATTGTTATATTTTTTGGCCGTGCGGGCTTTATGTAGACAGGTTTTATATTAACAGGTTTTGGAATGTCCAGAAAATAGAGGAAACTCTGCCCAATTGTTTTTGGGCCTGTGAGCTGTTAAAGACTTGTAATATTTTGAAGTTTTTATGTACATTAGCTTATTAATAACGCGCAATATTATTAATTTATGAATTTTGTGCTTTCAAATATTTTTTTTTAAATAAAAAATTTGGCACAGTTCAAAACCGTGGCAAAAGTGTATCATATTTTGGCACGGTTTTGAACTGTGCCAAATTTTTTTAAACTGTCTTGAATCTGGAACAGTTAAAAACTGTGCCAAAAGTGTGCCAGAAATATCAAATTCTGGCACGGTTTAAAAGTGTGCCAGAAGTGTTCCTATTTTGTTGAATCTGGCACGGTTAAAAACTGTGCCAAAAGTGTGCCAGAAATATCAAATTCTGGCACGGTTTAAAAGTGTGCCAGAAGTGTTCCTGTTTGGCTGAATCTGGCACACTTTTGAGTCGTGCCAGAAAAAAAATCCCATTTTGGAACACCTGATTTTGGCACAGTTCAAAACCATGCCAGATTTGATCTGGCACAGATTTAAACCGTGCCAGAATCCTGTTTTTGGTGTAGTGTAACATTATTGAGGTAAGTTTCCTCCTTATATTTTTTTGTATTTATTACATTGTGTTTCTTATGACTAACTGACGCGACTTAATATTTGTCTCAAAAGTGCGTATTTATCTAGGCTCAAGTGCAAGCCTTGTCGCTCAAGTAATAACCCGGTAAGTAGGGATCGTCTCCACAGGGATCAAAATTGCCAAACAATAACAAAAAAAATTACCAAACCTTGAAATGATTTCTTGAAAGAAATAAAAAGATGATTGATTTTTTTTTGGGAAAATTTCTAAAAATTTACTTATGAAAAACAATTGGAAATTAACAGCAAAATTCGGGTTTAACAATTTAGAGAAAATTAGGGTAGGGTACAATCCCTCAATCCTTAACAAATTATTCTTTAGAATATTAAAATTATAAATCAAAATTCTTGATTAAATCCATTCCTTATCATCACTAAGCATTAAATATATGAGGTTCAAGACCGCATCATATGAAATCAAAGATCAATATAAGGCGGTGAACGACAAATTATACATACAAAGCATTCTTAAACATCCCAAGTACCTAGGGCAAGAGAGATTAAAAGATATGACAATGCATATATGATTTTCATTCACGATTCAACCAACATTTTCATTTATTTTCTAATTTTCCATACGAATAATTTGTATTAGGATTGAGTTCATGTACCCCAACCCTTGAGAAATTAACTACTCATGATTTGGTTGAAAAATAAATTCACATATGAAACTATGAAATTGCAGAACATTGTAAGAAATTTACAGAAATTAAAGAAAAGAGAATAGAATGATATTACTTGAATTCAGCACAAAAACGGAATTGAGATTCAGAATACAACTAGGGTTCATGCAAATCTTGAAGGAAATGGAAATTTGATCTAAAAATCTGATCTAAAAACTCTCTCTAAAATTTGTAACCCTAGCCTCTCTCTAGCCTCCTCTCAAATGATGTAGGTCATGGGCTTTTATAGCATAAAATCTCGAAATTGACAACCAATAGTTCTTGTGGAACAAGTTTTCCAAGAGTTGCACTGCATTAAATGCATAATTAATGACAGAAATCCGCACATCTAGACTCTTCATTATCCCGCAACTTCAAAACATCGTAACTTCTTCACCGTAGCTCGGATTGAGGTGCCGTTTTTTCCAGTATTCTTGTAATTTAGAGCTCTTCAACTTTCTAGTTGGCCCCACCTCCGGACTAAGGCTGAAAAATTACGAAAATGCCCTTCAACTCTCCATTTCTAGGTTTCTTTCACTGTTTTGCGTTCTCCTTCGCACTAACTTGCGTGAAATACCTGTAAAACACATGAGAAATACACAAAACAAGAAATACTTGCCAAAAAAGGTTAGTAGAATACATTTGAGACAAATCCAAGCTACTTACACTGCACGGGATCATAAAAATACTGAAATTAAGGGGATAAATGTGAAGAATATGTGCCTAAACACACCCCCTAACTTAGAACTTTGCGCGTCCCGAGCAATGTAAATGAAATTAGCCAAAATTCTACTCTTGAAAATTCCTTTATTAAAATAAAATTCCACTTTCGCAGGCAAGCGATTGCATTTAGCGTATGCAACAAGCCTTTAAACCCCTAGGTTACCCTAGTAGGACGAGTTTTGTCTCGTGAGGGTTTGCAGTGAATACACCCACAAAATTCTTTATTGACTCAAATAAATATCAAAATACTTAAAAATTGTACAATTTAAACTTTTCGAAAAATAATCACCATAAATTCATATTCAAATGTCTCAAATCATAGTGTGTGTGTGCAAAGCCAAAAATTAAACCTCAAACTTCCACCGATTGAGCATTACGTTACTTTCCGAAAATTCGTTTTGATTCAAATTCTTACGGATGCACTCACAAATGAATCACTCGGATTGTGGTTATTTTCTCTCGGTATGCATGATATAAAGAGTAAATATAATGGACACAAATTCATGCATACAAAATTGAAAAGAAGGAAATTTATGGTGAAAAGATCTCATCATCGGATTACGGTTATTAGGAAATGGGAACATCACCTCTAATTCACACCATTTTAATCTCTCATATTATCTTTTCATGTCTTAGCTCTCCACGCAGTAATTAATTTCGCAATTCGGACTCAGTTAGGACTTTTTGGGTTAAAAGGTGTAAAGGGTAAAAATGGGAATGGATGGAATGTTCGAAATTGGAAAATGTCCTTATGACGTCCATTTGTGCTTTTTCGGGCATTTGCTCATTTTTCTCTTTCTCTTTTTTTTTTCTTTTTTTTCATTTTTTTTTCTTGCTATTTTTCTTTTTTGTTGAGCATTTCTATTTTTTTTTTCCTTCTTGCCCCTTTTTATTGCACAATTTGGACTTTATTTGATGAATTTTCTCAATTTTCACAATTCCGGGCTATTTGGGTTTTTCGGGTTATCAAACGAAAGGATAAATTTTTTATTAGGCTCAAATTGGGTTGCAAAAGGATAATTTTATTTTTCACAACTTTTTATGGCTAATATTTTTGGGTAACAAGCGAGGGTCTACTTCATTGTCCAAATTGCTAATCACATTACCATATGCATCTCGAGATTAATTAAGTTTAGAGATATATTTAGCACGAATTTCGAGACAATAATTCACACATTTCCCATAACCGATCAAAATAAAGGATTGAGATCATCAACGACTTATTAAAACGCTGAAAAGAACTTTGAGTTAATCATAAACTCGGATTGATTTAAAAACTCATAAAAAATTGATAGGCTCGAAATCTCACCGAGTTGGACTAATCTCCACACTTATTCGTAAAGTCGTCAATTTTCTTTCAATTTTCATCTTCGGTCAATTTTGGCTTAGTGCATTATGAATTTTACAATTTGAGACTATAAATAGAATAAAGGTGATATTTTTGAAAATTTTAAATTCTAATTTTTATTTATTTTGAAGAAAAATATTTTTGGCTTTTTTTTTTTTTTTTTTTTAAACACACTTGGAAAGAACATGTGATCGAATCAATGAATCTAAACAATAAATGGGAAGAATATCCCACACCCCCTAACTTAAATGTTGCATTGTCCTCAATGCGAATCAAGAACACAATATAAACAGAGGAAAAGAAAGATATTACCCAAATGGAGCGATCCCTGATGAGTGCGAGTCCATTGAATCTACAAAACATGTTAGAACCAAGCATACCAAAAAAATAACAATACTTGAACTAATTACTCTAAATGCAACAAGATACTATATAACACTTATACATGACTCAAAAATTCGACAAAAATCACCCCATACGCGTCGGGGGTGCGACGACCTCACCTCTCTTTGTTCATTCAATCCCCATAAATGGGGTCCGACAGCCAGATTGTGTCGGCTTCTTTAACCATGGCTTCCAAATAAGGCTTGAGACGATGCCCATTGACTTTAAAAGTGGTTCCCCCTTTTTCATCCATTAGCTCAACGGCTCCATGGGGAAACACTTCTTTCACAATGTAAGGACCAGACCATCGAGACCGCAATTTACCGGGAAACAAGTGCAACCTCGAGTTGTAGAGGAGTACTTTCTGTCCCAAAAGAAACTCTTTCTTACGAATGATTCCGTCATGAGCTCGTTTCATTCGGTCCTTGGAAATTTTGGCACTTTCATACGCATCGTTGCGCATTTCTTCCAACTCATTCAACTGAAGTTTACGTGTTTCACCGGCTTTATCCATTTTGAAGTTCACCCCAATACGCTTTGTGTTCGATTTCAACCGGAAGATGACAAGGTTTGCCATACACAAATCGAAATGGGGACATCCCAAGGGGATTCTTGTATGCGGTTCTATAAGCCCAAAGAGCATCAGTCAACCTAAGAGACCAGTCTTTCCTATTAGGATCAACTGTCTTCTCCAAGATATTCTTGATCTCCCTATTAGCAAGCTCGGCTTGGCCATTCGATTGGGGGTGATAGGGGGTGCTAACCTTGTGGACAATTCCATACTTTCGCATTAGTTTATCCATCGGCCTATTGAAAAAATGAGTTCCATTATCACTAATTATGGCCTTAGGCATACTAAAGCGAGAAAGTATATTTTCTTGAATAAATTTGATCACCACCTTGCTGTCATTCGTCCTTGTAGATATAGCCTCTACCCATTTTGAGACATAATCTACAGCGACGAGAATGTATAGAAAACCAAAAGAAGGGGGAAAGGGCCCCATGAAGTCAATTCCCCAACAATCAAACAACTCCAAGACTAAAATAGGGGATAATGGCATCATATCACGGCGAGTAATAGCTCCCATTCTTTGGCATCTATCGCAAGTCTTACAAAAAGCATTCACATCCCGAAAGATTGTGGGCCAATAAAGACCACTTTGAAGGATTTTCGCAGCAGTTTTATTTTTAGAAAAATGACCGCCACATGCTTCCGAATGACAGAATCGAATCACCCCTTGGATTTCCTCATCGGGTACACATCTCCGGATAATTTGGTCAGCACAATACTTAAACAAGTATGGATCATCATAAAAGAACATGCGTGACCAAGTAATGAACCTCCTTCTCTCTTGCGGATTCCAACTAGAGGGAACAACTCCGGTGACAAGGTAATTGACAATATCCGCAAACCAAGGGAGAGAAAAGGTAGCAAATAGATTCTCATCCGGAAAATACTCGTCTATGGGAATGGGATCAATAGGTACGTCGGACGAGAGTCGTGACAAATGGTCAGCAACGACGTTTTCTACTCCTTTCTTATCTTGAATCGAGAGATTAAACTCTTGTAGGAGTAGGATCCACCTAATTAAACGAGGTTTGGCATCTTTCTTGCTCAAGAGATACTTCAATGCCGAATGATCAGTGAAACAAAGGATAGGCGACCAAACAACGTAAGAGCGAAATTTGTCGAGAGCAAAAACGACAGCTAACAACTCTTTCTCTGTAGTAGAGTAATTCAGCTGAGGGCCAGATAATGTACGGCTAGCATAGTAAATAACATGAGCTTTCTTGTCTCTTCTCTGTCCAAGAACAGCCCCAATCGCGTAATCACTTGCATCACACATAAGCTCAAAGGCAAGCGACCAATCCGGAGCTTGCATGATAGGTGCAGAAATAAGCATGCTTTTGAGTTTATCAAATGCTTCTTGACATGCTTTACTCCACTCAAATGGAGTGTCCTTCATGAGAAGATTACTCAAAGGTCTAGCGATGGCGCTAAAGTCTTTGATAAACCTCCTATAAAATCCAGCATGGCCTAGAAAGGACCTCACATCTTCAAGTGATTTTGGCGGGGGTAACTCAGATATTACTTCAATTTTTGCTCGATCAACTTCAATTCCCCTAGATGAGACTATGTGGCCCAAGACTACACCCTCGGTAACCATGAAATGGCATTTTTCCCAATTGAGGACTAAGTCTTTTTCCACACATCGGAATAGAAATCTCTCAAGATTAGCTAAACAATGGTCAAAAGATGAGTCGAAAACGCTGAAATCGTCCATGAACACCTCAAGACCTTTTTCAATCATGTCGCTAAAGAGACTTAACATGCACCTCTGAAAAGTAGCCGGCACATTACATAACCCAAATGGCATACGTTTATAGGCAAACGTACCAAATGGACATGTAAAAGTCATCTTCTCTTGATCAAGAACATCCACTTCAATCTGATTATAACCGGAATACCCATATAGAAAACAATAATAAGGATGGCCCGCTACTCTTTCAATAACTTGATCGATAAATGGTAAGGGAAAATGATCCTTTCGAGTTCGGGCATTGAGCTTTCGGTAGTCAATGCAAACACGCCACCCGGTGGTGGTGCGTTGAGGTATTAATTCTCCCTTAGCATTTTCAACCACTGTCATCCCTGATTTCTTTAGAACGACCTGAATTGGGCTCACCCATTTACTATCCGAAATGGGGTATATAATTCCAGCATCTAGCAATTTGATTATTTCCGCTCTTACAACATCTTTCATTGTTGGATTTAACCGCCTTTGCATCTCACGAGATGGCTTCACTTCTTCCTCGAGATGGATTTTATGGGTACAAATCAAAGGACTTATACCCTTCAAATCTGCTATGGTCCATCCAAAATCACTTCTATGCTTTCTCAACACATCTAACAACATACCTTCTTGCCCTTTTTCTAGATGGGAAGACACAACAACAGGAAATGTATCATTCTCACCTAAAAAGGCATATTTGACATGAGAAGGTAGTTTCTTCAACTCAAGACTAGGAAATCTATGTTCAGAGGGGACCAAGGGTGTCTCCCTCGGAGGCAATTCTTCATACCTATAAATCCAGTCAACCGCTCTTAAACTCTCAAAACTCTCTTCCTCTTGTAACCACATTTTTAACTCTTCCACCTCTCTCCCAAACTCAGTATAATCACTCATTTGAGCATCACTTTGCCCTAAGCACACTTTCAGAGCATCTCCTCCTATGATTTTTTCAATATTTTCATCCACCACTTCTTCAATAAGATCCATTTCAAGAATCTCATCCTCATCACCCATTTGGTTAGCGACATTGAAAATATTTTTCTCGAGAGTCATGTTTCCAAAAGTGAGTTGCATTTGGCCATTTCGTGTATTGATCAAAGCATTAGCGGTAGCTAAGAACGGTCGGCCCAATATAATTGGAACATGATTTCTCGTATGGGGAACAGGCTCGGTGTCCCAAATAACAAAATCAACGGGGAAGTAGAACGTATCCACTTGAACAATTACGTCTTCTACAATCCCACGAGGCACTTTGACTGTCCTATCCGCTAACTGTAGAGTGATTCGGGTAGGTTTTAAATCACCTAAATCAAGCTTCTTATAGATGGAGTATGGGAGGATGTTTACACTCGCACCTAAATCAAGCAACGCTCTTTCCACTCTCATTTCTCCAATGATACATGAAATGGTAGGTGAAACTGGATCTTTGAATTTTGGTGGAAGATCATTGAGAAGAACTGAGCTCACATTTTGTGCCAAGAAAACATTTTTCTTCACCTTAAGACGTCTCTTGACAGTCAAAAGATCTTTAATAACCTTCGCATATGCTGGAATTTGTTGTATAGCATCAAGGAACGGAAAATTCAATTTTACTTGCTTCAACACATCCATTACCTCGATACGCGAAGCACCTTTCTGGGGTGACTCTAAGCGTTGCGGAAATGGAGCAGCAGTAGGCGACTTGACTTCAATATCAGGCTCAACTTCCGCATCTTTCAATTTTTTTTCTAAGGAAGGTTCTTCAGACTCGAAAATTTCAGATTCTTTCACAATCTCGGGTTCGATTCCATCATCATTCACCTTTGGTAATTTAGGTGCTAGATCAATTACGCGGCCACTACGAAGAGTAGTAACAGCTTGACATTGTTCTTGCAATTCTGATGATGTGGAGCAAACCGTGGTTTGACCTTGAAGAGGTGGTCTTTGGCCTTGGGCTGGAAGTTTACCCTTCTCTTGAGTATTCACCGCAGACTGCAACCTAGAGATGTTAGTATGCATTTCAGCGAACATTCGCTCAAATTTGGCATCTCTTTCTTTTTGGACTTGGATGAATTGATTGAAATTATCCTCATGAGATCTCCTAGGTGGAGGTACATAAGGACCAGGAGGTGGTACTTGCATAGGGTTTGTCACTTGCTGAAATTGAGGGGGTTGTGGTAGAGTCATCTGTGGGTTAGGAACCATCCCACCTTGGGGTTGTCCATAATTAAACCCGGGATTCCTCCACGATTGATTATATGCATTCCCTTGCTGAGCATTATAATTCCCTCGAAAACCTCCTATTGCATCAACCTGTTCAGTGTACATGGCCTTGTATGCAGGTATGGTAGGACATCCTTCGGTAGAATGGTCTGCATTACAAATGGCACATACCTTCTCCATCCCGGTTTTTACGGGTCCAGACACATCTCTCAATCGCATATCTAGCATTTCTCTAAAGTTCTTTTCCATTTGATCAAGTTTTAGATCCAACAAAGTGTCCTTGTCCACGTGATAAATACCGGAAGCAGCAGGCAAGTTGGACACTTGTCGATTTCTATTTTGACTATTTGGATCAGAAGTATCCCATGCTTGGGTAGTTTCCGCCACATATTTCAAATGAGCCTCAGCATCGCTCGTACTTAACTCCCAAAAAGGTCTCTCACACATGGTTTGAACAAGTTGTTTAGACGCTACAGTAAGGCCTTGATGGAAAAATGAAATCAGATGATGAGTTTCAAAACCATGATGGGGGCACGCATTAACTAACTCCTGGTATCTCTCCCAACACTTATCAAAAGCCTCATTCTCATTTTGACGAAAAGCTTGAATTTGGGCTTTAACAGAATTGGTTTTGTGTTGTGGAAAAAATTTAGAGATAAACTTGTTTTGCATATCTCTCCATGATAAAACAGAATTTGGGGGCAGGGTCCATAACCAAGTTTTCGCTTTATCCTTTAAGGAAAAAGGAAAGAGCTTTAACCGGATTACTTCTTGTGGACAAGTTTGGTCTCCAAATGTTTCACACGTATCTTCAAACTCTCTAATATGGAGATATGGTTTTTCCGAATCCATCCCATGAAATGTAGGAAGAATTTGGATCATTCCATTCCGAAAGTGGAACTGACCGGCATTATACGGGAATAAAATGCAACCAGGGTTAGCAGTTCTCTCCGGAAACAAAAGATCTTTCATGGGTTGATATGGTACATCATCCTCTCCAGCACCAACACCGACACTACCATGATCCGACATATTGCTACTGAAAGGTTCAGAATTCTCACTCAAGGTTTGACTCAACGAACGACTTGTGATGGAATTATTAGGGGAAGGAGGTGGAACCCAAAACGGCAAAGACTCAGAATTTTCAGATCCGGCTTCGGCAATAGGATTTTCGTGAATTTGGGTGGGAGATGAATTCTGCATATAAGATCACAAGAGAAAAAATGAAAAATATTTTTTTTTTTTTTTTATGAAATCACTTGTAGATAACAATAACTTTCTTGGAAATTTAACAATTTTGGATCCCCGGCAACGGCGCCAAAAACTTGACGCGACTTAATATTTGTCTCAAAAGTGCGTATTTATCTAGGCTCAAGTGCAAGCCTTGTCGCTCAAGTAATAACCCGGTAAGTAGGGATCGTCTCCACAGGGATCAAAATTGCCAAACAATAACAAGAAAAATTACCAAACCTTGAAATGATTTCTTGAAAGAAATAAAAAGATGATTGATTTTTTTTGGGGAAAATTTCTAAAAATTTACTTATGAAAAACAATTGGAAATTAACAGCAAAATTCGGGTTTAACAATTTAGAGAAAATTAGGGTAGGGTACAATCCCTCAATCCTTAACAAATTATTCTTTAGAATATTAAAATTATAAATCAAAATTCTTGATTAAATCCATTCCTTACCATCACTAAGCATTACATATATGAGGTTCAAGACCGCATCATATGAAATCAAAGATCAATATAAGGCGGTGAACGACAAATTATACATACAAAGCATTCTTAAACATCCCAAGTACCTAGGGCAAGAGAGATTAAAAGATATGACAATGCATATATGATTTTCATTCACGATTCAACCAACATTTTCATTTATTTTCTAATTTTCCATACGAATAATTTGTATTAGGATTGAGTTCATGTACCCCAACCCTTGAGAAATTAGCTACTCATGATTTGGTTGAAAAATAAATTCACATATGAAACTATGAAATTGCAGAACATTGTAAGAAATTTGCAGAAATTAAAGAAAAGAGAATAGAATGATATTACTTGAATTCAGCACAAAAACGGAATTGAGATTCAGAATACAACTAGGGTTCATGCAAATCTTGAAGGAAATGGAAATTTGATCTAAAAATCTGATCTAAAAACTCTCTCTAAAATTTCTAACCCTAGCCTCTCTCTAGCCTCCTCTCAAATGATGTAGGTCATGGGCTTTTATAGCACAAAATCTCGAAATTGACAACCAATAGTGCTTGTGGAACAAGTTTTCCAAGAGTTGCACTGCATTAAATGCATAATTAATGACAGAAATCCGCACATCTAGACTCTTCATTATCCCGCAACTTCAAAACATCGTAACTTCTTCACCGTAGCTCGGATTGAGGTGCCGTTTTTTCCAGTATTCTTGTAATTTAGAGCTCTTAAACTTTCTAGTTGGCCCCACCTCCGGAATAAGGCTGAAAAATTACGAAAATTCCCTTCAACTCTCCATTTCTAGGTTTCTTTCACTGTTTTGCGTTCTCCTTCGCACTAACTTGCGTGAAATACCTGTAAAACACATGAGAAATACACAAAACAAGAAATACTTGCCAAAAAAGGTTAGTAGAATACATTTGATACAAATCCAAGCTACTTACACTGCACAAGATCATAAAAATACTGAAATTAAGGGGATAAATGTGAAGAATATGTGCCTAAACACTAACACTTCATTGTGTGTGCATCTTTCCCTAGGTTTAACTCTGTCATATTCTTCAAGGGTCCCTCATGTGGCCCAAGATATCGTTGGGTCATCTTCCTGCCCAGAAGTCCCTTTAATTTCTGTCGGGGTTGATTCCCCCTTGGGAGGACAAACTGGTGTTTTTGACCCCTCCCCTGTGCTGGATATAGTGGCTTTTCCTGAGGGAGGTGTTTCTCCCAGGGTTGAGGTTCCTTTGGTTGAGGGTTCTTTGGAGGCTCAGGGAGAAGCTGGATTATTTATTATAGTTTCTACCATTGCAGATGTTTTTCTGATTGTTGTCATTGCTCCAGCCATCCCTGAGGTATTTTCTATTTTTCCCCCTATTTTTTGCAAAGATTTATTGTTATGCCTTCGAGGTCACTTTAACAATGAAAAAATACTTTTTAAAAAAACTCAAACTCCGCCTAAAATGATGACTTAACAATGAAAAAACACTTGTTCATATTTTTCTTCACACTCCACCTATAACGGTGACTTAACAATGAAAATCACTTGTTAATATTTTTGTCAAACTCCACCCATAAGGGTGAATTAACAACGAAAAAATACTTGTTAGGATTTTTCATCAAACTCCACCTATAACGGTGACTTAACAATGAGAATCACTTATTAAGATTTTTTGTCAAATTCCACTTATAACGGTGATTTAACAATGAAAAACACTTGATACCTATAATTGTGACTTTATAATGAAAACCATCAATTCATTTTTTTCCTTTGCAGGTTGTGAGGGACCCTACTATCATCCAGACACCGGCTCAGCATGATCCATCGACTATTCAATCCATTCATCAAGAGCCAGTCCCTTCTGAGGACTCGAGCCGTGACGCTTGTGGTTCAATTATAAACCTTCCTGAGGACAGCGAGTCAGGATGTGAGGTTTATCCCCCGGATATGGCTCCTTATAAGTTATGTCTCATAATCCTTTGTCAATCTCCTCAAATTTCTACGTATGACCGGTCTATCATCGAACAGATTATCATGCACTATCCTTAAACTTTTACTGCTGACTGTGTACACTCCAACGAGCTGGTGATGAGCCATAGGCTGTAGGCTCTGCGGCCATTATTACTGAGGTAGTTAACACTCAAATGTCCAACCATACTAGGTCACTCATTAATCATTAATTGGGAAGTTTAAAGGAGATGGGCAAGGATGCCTTCCAATCAAATTACCTGATTAGCCACCTGAAACTTCTGAAAATCCATCAGTTGGAAAGCTAGAGGGAACTTTATCTGAAATACGTCGAGGGCCAGCGGTCGTAAGAGAAAAGGCTAGCAGAGCTGGCCCCAGTCTTAGTAACAGCTGATGACAGAGTGATGGTTTCTGAAGAAGTAGGTTTTAATTCTATGAGGTGCACTTTACATGTGATGTTTGGGTCCAAATCACACTTTGGGCACTTTGCATGTGATTCTATGAGGTTTCAATATTCGATACGAATAAAAAATCACACTTTGCATGTGCTCGCTCCCCCTCCCATATTTTAAGGTTTCAATTCTATGAGGTTCATTCTATAATGCCAATGATTTGTACTTTTGTTTGAATTCGTTCAATGTGCTAATAATGCGTATGAAATATTTTTCGCTTTTGTTGGGCTTGTCGCATGTTGAGTTGGACATATTTTGAGGAAACCATGTGATGTTTGTGGGTACCATTCCTGAAAACCCTCATGAGACGACACTTGTCCACTAGGGTGACCTAGGGGTTTAACGGCTCATTGCATATGCTAAATGCAATCGTGCTCCCTATAAAAGTGGCATTTATATTTCGTTGCATATATACGTCTTGTACCGCCTTTTGTGAACTGGTTTTGTATCAAATATTGCATATTAGGGATTATCAATGTTTAAGTTAGGGGGTGTGATTCGTATCGAATATTGCATATTTCCTCCCGTTATCTTTATGCATTCTAGTGCTTTTACGGTCCTAATGCCTATATTTATGCTCATTAACCAGATAACCTTGGTTTTGGATATATACATACTTTTTAGGGGTTAATTGTGCTTTTGTAGGTATTGGAACGCTAAAAGGGAGGATCCGTTGCATTTCGGAGAAGTTCCATCGTCGGACGCTACTTCAAGGGAATTTAAGTCAATACACATTTCATCTTTGGTTCATGGAATTTCCACGGATGCGTAGTTCGTTGAACAAGCTTCTCCTGACCCCAAACGGTGCGCAATTCCGAATCCAAATGATGAAGTTATATCCAATTCCGTTTGCACCCTTTCTTCCCCCTCTTCATGGACCAAAGGAGGCCAGGAAATAGAGTACCGGTCGACCGCGTCCCTGGGACCGATCGATCGCATTTTCAACTTTTTCCGTGGGAAGGATACAGCAGGCTTTTGCCTTATGGATCGGTCGACCGCGCCCCTGCGACCGGTCGACCGATGATGCCAGATATTTTGAGATCTTTCCTTTTTCTTTTCTTTTCTCTTTATTTATCTCTCACTTACTATAAATACCAATTTTTGTTGTAATAATCAGGGATTCTAGTTTAGATAGTTTTATAAGAGATTTTAGCTTAGGGTTTGGAGGTTGAGATCTCATTCTTCTTCCTCTCTTGGTTTGACACCCATATGGGTTTGTAAGTGTGCACTATTCATCTTCCCAACCAATTAATATAGGTTGTTTTCCCTTAAATCTTGCTTTCTAGATAATTTACATGCTTTATTAATTAGGTTTACATGCTTTGACTTACTCTCTTTCTAGTGTAGCATTTATTTACTGCGTTTTTAACATGCTTTCTAGCTAATTCAAATAGGTTGTGTTTGAATCGAACTCACTCGAGTTGACGCGTTGCTTTGCTTTAGTGATGGCGTTTACGGGTTTATTTTGGGTGTGTTGTCCTAGTTATTGCGCCTAGGAGATTTGACGGGGCATATCATGTATGTCCCGTGCTTACGACCTTTTGTGTGCAATTTCCGAGATATTTGTTGACGCCAAAATCATATTAGGCGTATATGCGGATTTCGGGGCGTGATAACCCTTGGTTCAATTAACTGTCGGAACGAGACGCATTCTAAATAACTCGTCGACCCATGTATCCATTTTATACAAATTAACTTGAGTGAGGGATATTTGACGCAACCTATAGTTTTACTCGCTTTGTTAATCTAGTTTCAATACACTTGCCTAGATTAATATTTCCAGTTTATGCATCTTTTTCTTTTTAGTTTGTAATCACCTTTTTCGCTTTTATTTCGAAGTATTAAATCACTTAAATTCTAGAAACTCATCTCTGTGGATTTTATATACCATACTTACCGCTTTGCTTCCCCCACAAGTATAGTCATAATTTAGGTTTGTTTCTATAGTCGTGGCGAGACAGAAAATAATGACCGGCGTCTGACACGCGTCGCACCTCTCACGCGCTTATCAAAATGGCGCCGTTGTCGGGGATGAATTTGTTTTAGACTTTATTTGATTTAGTATTTCATAGTATTTTCTTTCTATTTGTATTATTTGCTAATATTTTTGCAGGACTTCCACATTTGAGCACTTAGAAACGCTCGAATTTTTTTTCCGCGCGCACCTACTTTGTGGAATTCGCCACTTCGAGCCATTTTTGGGGTAAGCATGTCTTATTCCAATTCTTTTGGAACTCATTGTTATAATTCTCAAAATTCTCGCAAACCTATGACTTTCGGTGAATACTTAGAATCCCAAAGTATTACAAATTCAAATATGACTTTGGGCGAGTATAACGAAAGTCAAAACTTAGGTTATTGGAATTTTGATGATGATGATAATGATTTTGGGCCTTTGCCTCCGAATAATAGGAATTTTGAAATGAATTCGAATGGTTTTCATAATTCCTATAATAATGAGTTTTCGTTTAAGTCCGATGGTAATTTCAAAGTTCCTATTTTCATGGATCCGCACATCGACCTATGACATTCGGTGAGGGCTTGCGTATGTATGAAAATGAGAAAATTAAAAATCGTTATCGGATAGAAAATCGTTGTTGGGAGCAAGACTTGGATTTATTATTCGAATCCGACGACGATTTTTCATCCGAAACTTTCGAAGTTGAGGAATGTTTTGAACCAAATGAGGACTTTGTGCCTACTTTGGAACAAACTATTCTAGACTTTGCCCATTGCATAATAGATATTGAAAATGAGGATGAAAATGACGTAATATCTATTTGCAATGAAATAGTTTCTTCTTTGGCCCCCAAAGAAGAACATTTCATTGAAAATGATATTATTTCCTTCGAAACTCAAACTTCATGCGATGACGATTCATCTCATGAGTTTGAATTTCTTTTATCCCCATTTTCATTCCTATTATCACGTCGTCACAAGTACCCAATGATTCAGTTTCAAACTTTAATGTTTTAAATCTTTTCGCCGATGAGGAGTACTTGCTCGAGTCTCCCTCCACGATCGCATATTTGCCTTTGTGTGTGCTACCTCCCATTTCGCTTGCTAAATCCTTGGGAGGATTTTCAACTTTTCTCGGTCCCCGCATGTTTTTGTCACCCGCTCAATCCAAACCCCTCATCGTCCCTCCAAAACTTTTAATTGATGATGGTTCCTTTCTTCCCCCTTACACATGCCTTCCGTTGTTCAAACGGAATTCATATTTTTCGGAGGGCATGCTTGTATGTGAGGGTACACCGGTTATCCTCCAAAGTCAAATCGTTCTTATGGTTGACCCTTAGTTATTTAAACTTCTAGTGTATAGTTAGTGTGAAGTCTAAATAGTAGGTTGTATATAGTTAGCTTTTTATTATTTCTTTCTTTATTTTTTCTTTCCTTTTTAATTTAGTCTAGTGTAATTAGTTAATTTTTTGTTATTTGTTTTTGCTATGCTCGGTACTAACTTGTTTTGTAGATTCTTTGGACTTGTTCTTATGGGGATTGCTCCAATTTGGGTTAATATCGCCATTTTCCTCTCTTTGACTTGGTTCTTAATTAACAATGAGGATAATGTCAAGTTTTAAGTTAGGGGGTGTGGGATATTCTATCCATTTCTTATTTTAGTCCATGTTTTTGCTCACATGTTAGTTACTTAGTATGCTTTTCTTAGAAAAATTAAAATTTTCAAAAATATTTTCTTTCTTTTTTCTCCTTTTTTGGGCATTTTGCCTTTGTTTCCGATGATAAGTTTTAATAATTGCCCGATCCAACAGACAACCCAATGATGCATGTTCTCGATTTTAGAAGTTATTTGACTTTATTATTCATATCATTGATATTATGAATAACTTCATGAATTAAACTTTAATCCCATGAGCACATGCACTTTTCTTGTTACATTGATTTGGTTTAAGATTTTTTTAACTCGGTAATCTTTTGTGGCATTGTATATACTTACACCGAGTAAGCTTTGTACCTTTCGTCGTTGTGAGTGTTATACACTATTCTTTCCTCTTTGAAAACGTTGAATCCGTCGGTAATCTATCTATTCTTTCATTTGATCGTTCATTAATTGAGTTCATATACTTGAAATGTATTACTTGAGCATGATTTTCATATATTGTTTTGACTCGAGAATTGCGCAAACTTTTGGAAATGAACATAGGCCCTCTTTGTTATATCACCCATATTGACCTTGACCTCACCTTATATGTTTACCCTCATCAACCCCTTTGAGCCTAAATATAGCCTTTCGTTTCATAACCCAAATCCCATAACCAACTCTAAATTGGAGTTTTCGCACATACTTACACTTTCCATACCTTTGTTTGGATTGTTACCTGGGATTGAATGTTGTTTTTGTGATGTTGCTTGCAATTTAGGCATACGAGAGTGTGAAAAGTAAATAAGTCAAAAGAAAAAGAGTGAAAAAGAGAAAGCTAAAAGAAAAAGAAAACAAAAGAGAAAAATGAGAAAAAGAAGAAAAGAAAGAAAAGAGAAAGTTGTAAATGTTGTGTATATATTTCAATAATCTTTGATTACTCTCCCCAATGATATATCTAATGCCGTTTGGAACTCGTTTTCCAATTTTGATATTGCCTGCATCGTCCCATTATCCCGAGTTTTCATTTTCGAACACTTTGAATCTGCACATACATATCCTTCATTTCGTACCCTAGCCTATCCTACATTACAACCCTATACAAGTCCTATGTGATCTTTAGTAGATGTAATTTAAAGGTTTAAATAGTTTTGATAATCTGTGAAAAATCACTTCGCCTCTTTTTAATGAGCGGTATCTTTCATTGAGATTACAGTTTTTCAGTTTATATAGCGTTCTTCATTTGTGACATGTGTGCGGCCTAGTTTTCATTTACATTTACTCTTTATGCCTGCATGTTTCGTGTGTTACCTCCCTGTTTCGAGTGAATTCGTTTGATGAGTGTAATGCTCCTGAGGATTGAATATATACTTACCTTTATGTTTATCCGGTTTATATAAGTTTTTTCCAAATCACACTTTGCATGTGCTCGCTTCCCTCACACATTTTAAGGTTTCAATTCTATGAGGTGCATTCTATAATGCCAATGATTTGGACTTTTGTTTGAATTCGTTCAATGTGCTAATAATGCGTGTGAAATATTTTTCGCTTTTGTTGGACATGTCGCATGTTGGGTTGGGCATATTTTGAGGAAACCATGTGATGTTTGTGGGTACCATCCCTGAACACCCTCACGAGACGACACTCGTCCACTAGGGTGACCTAGGGGTTTAACGGCTTATTGCAATGCTAAATGCAATCGTGCTCCCTACGAAAGTAGCATTTATATTTCATTGCATATATATGTCTTGTACCACCTTCTGTGGACTGAATTTGTTTATTTCATTACTAGGGACTAGCAATGTTTAAGTTTGGGGGTGTGATTCATATCGAATATTGCATATTTTCGCCCGTTATCTTTACGCATTCTAGCACTTTTATGGTTCTAATGCCTATATTATGCTCATTAACTAGATAACCTTGGTTTTGGATATATACATACTTTGCAGGGGTTAATTGTGCTTTTGTAGGTATTGGAACGCTAAAAGTGAGGATCCGTTGCATTTTGGAGAAGTTCCGTCGTCGAACGCTACTTCAAGGGCATTTAAGTCAATTCACATTTCATTTTTGGCTCATCGAATTTCCACGGATGCATAGTTCATTGAAAAAGCTTTGCGTGGCCGCAAACGGTGCGCGATTCCGAGTTCAGGCGATGAAGTTATGGCCAATTCCGTTTGCACCTTTTCTTCCCCCTCTTCATGGACCAAAGGAGGCCAGGAAATAGAGTTCCGGTCGACCACGTCCCTGGGACCGGTCGACTGCGGTTTCAACTTTTGTCGTGGGAAGGAGACAGTAGGCTTTTTCCTTATGGATCGGTCGATCGCGCCCCTGCGACCGGTCGACCGGTGATGCCAGATATTTTGAGATCTTTCCTTTTTCTTTTCTTTTCTCTTTATTTATTTCCCACTAACTATAAATACCAATTTTTGTTGTAATAATCAGGGATTCTAGTTTAGATATTTTTATAAGAGAGTTTAGCTTAGGGTTTGGAGGTTGAGATCTCATTCTTCTTCCTCTCTTGGTTTGACACCCATTTGGGTTTGTAAGTGAGAACTATTCATCTTCCCTACCAATTAATATAGCTTATTTTCCATTAATTCTTACTATCTAGATAATTTACATGCTTTATTAATTAGGTTTACATGCTTTGATTTACTCGCTTTCGAGTGTAGTTTTATCGCGTTTCATTTATCGCGTTTATTTACCGCATTTTTAATATGCTTTCTAGCTAATTTAAATTAAGTTGTGTTTGTATCGAACTCACTCGAGTTGACGGGTTGCTTTGCTTTGGTGATGGCGTTTACGGGTTTATTTTGGGTGCGTTGTCCTAGTTATTGCGCCTAGGAGATTTGACGGGGCATATCATGTATGTCCCGTGCTTACAACCTTGCGTGTGCAATTTTCGAGATATTTGTTGACGCCAAAATCATATTAGGCGTATATACGAATTTCGGGGCGTGATAACCCTTGGTTCAATTAACTGTCGAAACGAGACGCATTCTAAATAACTCGTCGACCCATGTATCCATTTTATACAAATTAACTTGAGTGAGGGATATTCGACGCAACCTATAGTTTTACTCGCTTTGTTAATCTAGTTTCAATACACTTGCCTAGATTAATATTTCCATTTTATGCATCTTTTTCTTTTTAGATTGTAATCACCTTTTTCGCTTTTATTTCGAAGTATTAAATCACTTAAATTCTAGCAAATCGTCTCTGTGGATTTTATATACCATACTTACCGCTTTGCTTGCCCCGCAAGTATAGTCATAATTTAGGTTTGTTTCTATAGTCGTGGCGAGACAGAAAATAATGACCGGCGTCTGACACGCGCCGCACCTCTCACGCGCTTATCAAAATGGCGTCGTTGCCGGGGATGAATTTGTTTTAGACTTTATTTGATTTAGTATTTCATAGTATTTTCTTTCTATTTGTATTATTTGCTAATATTTTTGCAGGACTTCCACATTTGAGCACTTAGAAACGCTCGAATTTTTTTCCCGCGCGCACCTACTTTGTGGAATTCGCCACTTCGAGCCATTTTTGGGGTAAGCATGTCTTATTCCAATTCTTTTGTAACTCATTGTTATAATTCTCAAAATTCTCGCAAACCTATGACTTTCGGTGAATACTTAGAATCCCAAAGTATTACAAATTCAAATATGACTTTGGGCGAGTATAACGAAAGTCAAAACTTAGGTTATTGGAATTTTGATGATGATGATAATGATTTTGGGCCTTTGCCTCCTAATAATAGGAATTTTGAAACGAATTCGAATGGTTTTCATAATTCCTATAATAATGAGTTTTCGTTTAAGTCCGATGGTAATTTCAAAGTTCCCATTTTCATGGATCCGCACATCGACATATGACATTCGGTGAGGGCTTGCGTATGTATGAAAATGAGAAAATTAAAAATCATTATCGGAAAGAAAATCGTTATTGGGAGCAAGACTTGGATTTATTATTCGAATTCGATGACGATTTTTCTTCCGAGACTTTCGAAGTTGAGGAATGTTTTGAACCAAATGAGGACTTTGTGCCTACTTTGGAACAAACTATTCTAGACTTTGCCCATTGCATAATAGATATTGAAAGTGAGGATGAAAATGACGTAATATCTATTTGCAATGAAATAATTTCTTCTTTGGCCCCAAAAGAAGAACATTTCATTGAAAATGATATTATTTCCTTCGAAACTCAAACTTCAGGCGATGATGATTCATCTCATGAGTTTGAATTTCTTTCATCCCCATTTTCATTCTCTAATATCACGCCGTCACAAGTACCCAATGATTCGGTTTCAAACTTTAATGTTTTAAACCTTTTCGCCGATGAGGAGTACTTGCTCGAGTCTCCCTCCACGATCGCATATTTGCCTTTGTGTGTGCTACCTCCCATTCCGCTTGCTAAATCCTTGGGAGGATTTTCAACTTTTCTCGGTCCCCGCATGTTTTTGTCACCCGATCAATCCAAACCCCTCATCGTCCCTCCAAAACTTTTAATTGATGATGGTTCCTTTCTTCCGCCTTACACATGCCTTCCGTTGTTCAAACGGAATTCATATTTTTCGGAGGGCATGCTTGTATGTGAGGGTACACCGGTTATCCTCCAAAGTCAAATCGTTCTTATGGTTGACCCTCAGTTATTTAAACTTCTAGTGTATAGTTAGTGTGAAGTCTAAATAGTAGGTTGTATATAGTTAGCTTTTTATTATTTCTTTCTTTATTTTTTCTTTCCTTTTTAATTTAGTCTAGTGTAATAAGTTAATTTTTTGTTATTTGTTTTTGCTATGCTCGTTACTAACTTGTTTTGTAAATTCTTTGGAGTTGTTCTTATGGGGATCGCTCCAATTTGGGTGAATATCGCCATTTTCCTCTCTTTGACTTGGTTCTTAATTAACATTGAGGATAATGTCAAGTTTTAAGTTAGGGGGTGTGGGATATTCAATCCATTTCTTATTTTAGTCCATGTTTTTGCTCACATGTTAGTTACTTAGTATTCTTTTCTTAGAAAAATTAAAAATTTCAAAAATATTTTCTTTCTTTTTTCTCCTTTTTGGGGCATTTTGCCTTTGTTTCCGATGATAAGTTTTAATAATTGCCCGATCCAACAGACAACCCAATGATGCATGTTCTCGATTTTAGAAGTTATTTGACTTTATTATTCATATCATTGATATTATGAATAACTTCATGAATTAAACTTTAATCCCATGAGCACATGCACTTTTCTTGTTACATTGATTTGGTTTAAGATTTTTTTAACTCGGTAATCTTTTGTGGCATTGTATATACTTACACCGAGTAAGCTTTGTACCTTTCGTCGTTGTGAGTGTTATACACTAGTCTTTCCTCTTTGAAAACGTTGAATCCGTCGGTAATCTATCTATTCTTTCATTTGATCGTTCATTAATTGAGTTCATATACTTGAAATGTATTACTTGAGCATGATTTTCATATATTGTTTTGACTCGAGAATTGCGCAAACTTTTGGAAATGAACATCGGCCCTCTTTGTTATATCACCCATATTGACCTTGACCTCACCTTATATGTTTACCCTCATCAACCCCTTTGAGCCTAAATATAGCCTTTCGTTTCATAACCCAAATCCCATAACCAACTCTAAATTGGAGTTTTAGCACATACTTACACTTTCCATACCTATGTTTGGATTGTTACTTGGGATTGAATGTTGTTTTGTGATGTCGGTTGCAATTTAGGCATATGAGAGTGTGAAAAGTAAATAAGTCAAAAGAAAAAGAATGAAAAAGAGAAAGCTAAAAGCAAAAGAAAACAAAAGAGAAAAATGAGAAAAAGAAGAAAAGAAAGAAAAGAGAAAGTTGTAAATGTTGTGTATATATTTCAATAATCTTTGATTACTCTCCCCAATGATATATCTAATGCCGTTTGGAACTCGTTTTCCAATTTTGATATTGCCTGCATCGTCCCATTATCCCGAGTTTTCATTTTCGAACACTTTGAATCTGTACATACATATCCTTCATTTCGTACCCTAGCCTAGCCTACATTACAACCCTATACAAGTCCTATGTGATCTTTAGTAGATGTAATTTAAAGGTTTAAATAGTTTTGATAAGCTGTGAAAATGCACTTCGCCTCTTTTTAATGAGCGGTATCTTTCATTGAGATTATAGTTTTTCAGTTTATATATAGCGTTCTTCATTTGTGACATGTGTGCGGACTAGTTTTCATTTACATTTACTCTTTATGCCTGCATGTTTCGTGTGTTACCTCCCTGTTTCGAGTGAATTCGTTTGATGAGTGTAATGCCCCAGAGGATTGAATATATACTTACCTTTATGTTTATCCGGTTTATATAAGTTTTTTTCCAAATCACACTTTGCATGTGCTCGCTCCCCTTACACATTTTAAGGTTTCAATTCTATGAGGTGCATTCTATAATGCCAATGATTTGGACTTTTGTTTGAATTCGTTTAATGTGCTAATAATGCGTGTGATATATTTTTCGCTTTTGTTGGACATGTCGCATGTTGGGTTGGGCATATTTTGAGGAAACCATGTGATGTTTGTGGGTACCATCCCTGAACACCCTCACGAGACGACACTCGTCCACTAGGGTGACCTAGGGGTTTAACGGCTCATTGCAATGCTAAATGCAATCGTGCTCCCTACGAAAGTGGCATTTATATTTCATTGCATATATATGTCTTGTACCGCCTTCTGTGGACTGAATTTGTTTATTTCATTACTAGGGACTAGCAATGTTTAAGTTTGGGGGTGTGATTCGTATCGAATATTGCATATTTTCACCCGTTATCTTTATGCATTCTAGTACTTTTATGGTTCTAATGCCTATATTATGCTCATTAACTAGATAACCTTGGTTTTGGATATATACATACTTTGCAGGGGTTAATTGCGCTTTTGTAGGTATTGGAACGCTAAAAGTGAGGATCCGTTGCATTTTGGAGAAGTTCCGTCGTCGGACGCTACTTCAAGGGCATTTAAGTCAATTCACATTTCATTTTTGGCTCATCGAATTTCCACGGATGCATAGTTCATTGAAAAAGCTTTGCGTGGCCGCAAACGGTGCGCGATTCCGAGTTCGGGCGATGAAGTTATGGCCAATTCCGTTTGCACCTTTTCTTCCCCCTCTTCATGGACCAAAGGAGGCCAGGAAATAGAGTACCGGTCGACCACGTCCCTGGGACCGGTCGACTGCGGTTTCAACTTTTGTCGTGGGAAGGAGACAGTAGGCTTTTTCCTTATGGATCGGTCGATCGCGCCCCTGCGACCGGTCGACCGGTGATGCCAGATATTTTGAGATCTTTCCTTTTTCTTTTCTTTTCTCTTTATTTATTTCCCACTTACTATAAATACCAATTTTTGTTGAAATAATCAGGGATTCTAGTTTAGATAGTTTTATAAGAGAGTTTAGCTTAGGGTTTGGAGGTTGAGATCTCATTCTTCTTCCTCTCTTGGTTTGACACCCATTTGGGTTTGTAAGTGAGCACTATTCATCTTCCCTACCAATTAATATAGCTTATTTTCCATTAATTCTTGCTATCTAGATAATTTACATGCTTTATTAATTAGGTTTACATGCTTTGATTTACTCGCTTCCGAGTGTAGTTTTATCGCGTTTCATTTATCGCGTTTCATTTATCGCATTTCATTTATCGCATTTATTTATCGCATTTTTAATATGCATTCTAGCTAATTTAAATTAAGTTGTGTTTGAATCGAACTCACTCGAGTTGACGCGTTGCTTTGCTTTGGTGATGGCGTTTACGGGTTTATTTCGGGTGCGTTGTCCTAGTTATTGCGCCTAGGAGATTTGACGGGGCATATCATGTATGTCCCGTGCTTACAACCTTGCGTGTGCAATTTTCGAGATATTTGTTGACGCCAAAATCATATTAGGCGTATATATGGATTTCGGGGTGTGATAACCCTTGGTTCAATTAACTATCGAAACGAGACGCATTGTAAATAACTCGTTGACCCATGTATCCATTTTATACAAATTAACTTGAGTGAGGGATATTCGACGCAACCTATAGTTTTACTCGCTTTGTTAATCTAGTTTCAATACACTTGCCTAGATTACTATTTCCATTTTATGCATCTTTTTCTTTTTAGTTTGTAATCACCTTTTTCGCTTTTATTTCGAAGTATTAAATCACTTAAATTCTACCAACTCGTCTTTGTGGATTTTCGATACTCGACTCACCGTTGTGCCTGCCCCGCAAGTATAGTCGTAATTTAGGTTTGTTTGTATAGTCACAGCGAGACAGAAAATAATGACCGGCGTGTGACACGCGCCGCACCTCTCGCGCACTTATCACCTTGTATTTTCATACAAACTCAGTTAAATCTTTCTCCATGCTTAGCCAATAATAACCCAAGGTTATTAGTTGGTCATATATCTTTGCTCCTCTAATGTGAGCTCGATCGTGAGCTTATTTCAAAACTTTCGTCACCTCCTTCTTCGTGATGCATCTTAACGGTCTGTTTAAGTACCCCCTTCGACAAAGCTGATCATCATGGATATAAAATCGTGGGGCCCTTCGCTTAAGTCCCACTGCATCTATTTTCTCCAAAGGCATAACTTCGTCTTTGATAAAATCTATGTAAGGCTGCCTCTAGTCTACTTGAGCTTCAACGAAGTGGCACTCAGCTACCTGAAAGAAGAGCTGATAGTTATCGCACCTTCGTTAAAACTTTGTTGCGTCCTACTTCGTTGTTAGCCATAAGTACCCTTCCCTCTGAATTCTTTTGAATAGAGGGATCTTAGTTGTTTCGCAGTGTTCGTCATGTGTCTTTTTTAATATCTGTTCTACTTCTTATAGCCCGACAAATCTCGACAACCATCCTCTCATATTCCTTAAGTAAAGGTTTCCCTGATTGGCAAAGTACTGCGCTAGCTCTTTCAGTTCCATCTTGCCTTCCCCAGACTCCAACTGCTTTCTAATCCCACCCCTCTAATCCGAATTGTATTCCATCGGCAAGATCGATTGTACCACCGAGGGGGTTATTCGTCATCGCATCACCATAGTAGTCCTATCGATTTTCTTAGCCAGCTTCTAGGCATCTGCGTACCTATTCATTATTGTGGGATGCCTTCTTATCTTGACCTGGTAGAACTGGTTAATCAGTCGTTGGATGATCGTTCTATAAGGCGTTAAGCTGAGGTGCTTCAACGCATATTCCACATTCACTTGTTAAACTACCAAGTTTGAATCACCTAACGCTTCATATTCTTCTTTGTTGTTGGAATAAGGGAAATATAACTTGTAAGAAAGGCAAAATTCTTCCTTCCCTTTATAAAGGATAACCCCTGTCCATCCCTTCTTTTCTATCGAAGAACCATCGAACTGCATTGTCCATTCTTCAAGGTTGCCTGCAAGTCATACCCTGGAATGCTCTCGAGGGGAGGCTCAAAGATTCCAAATAGGAAAATCGTCAATAGATTTGCATACGTCTGGATCTTGAGCGTGAGGGACCACGCATTTCAAATCATATTATGAGAGGATGAGTAACTACCTAGCTGCCCTTCCAATCAAAATAGTTCTTGCTAAAAAAACTTGAGTGGGTCACATCTTGTCACAATGTGGATTGTGACAGATAGCATGTAATGCCTAAGTTTTTGTGCTACAAACACCAAGGATAAACAATGTCTTTCTACACTACTGTACCTTTCCTCTGGTCCATGTATGATCCCACTCAAGTAGTAGACTGGCCTTTCTTATCCATCGATTTCCTGTGCTAGAAGAGCTTTAACGGACCTCGTTGTAGATGTGAGGTAGATTTGCAATGGTATCCCTACTCTGATTCATCGTTTGTGGGGAAGTGAGCAGCTTCTTCAACTTGGTCAAAGATTCTTGGTGAGCTTCCTCCCATTTGAACTTAGTACCCTTTTGAACAGCTCCATCAACAGATGATTTATTTCGTCTATCCGTTACACAAATCTCCTAAGGTAGGAGACTTTATCGAGGAAACTCTTGAGCTCCTTAGCCGTTCTGGGGAATGGCATCTCCAATATCTCTTGTTGCTTGTCCACGTCCATCTGTACCCCCTATTGATATATCGTAAAACCCAAGAACTTTCCACTTGTGACCCCGAAAGCATATTTTAACGGGTTCATCTTCAGCTTGTATTTTTTGCACCGAATGAACACCTTTCTTAGGTGATCTACATGGGACTCCTCCTTCTTCGACATGATAACCAAATCATCCATATAAAATTCCAAAAATTTATGATAGAAGTCATGTAAAATGTCCATCATCATCCTTTGATACGTTGCTTTATCATTCCTTAACCCAAAAGGCATCACTATGTACATGAAGTTGCCTAATGGGGTCCTCAACATCATTTTCTCTGCATCTATTGGGTTCATCTTGATCTGGTTATAACCAGCATACCCATCCATGAAGCTATACATTTTATGTCTAGTAGTTGCATCGATCAAGATGTCAATGGAGGGAAGAAGAAACTCATCTTTCAAGAAGGCTTTGTTCAAATATTTAAAGTCCACACAGATTCTTATCTGATTTTTATCTTTCTTCCCAATTGGGATAATGTTTGACAGTTAAAGTGGGTGTTGTATCAGCTTCATGAACCATTCTGCTAACAATTGTTACACCTCTTCCTTGATCTTCATGTTTGTAAGTCCTTATGGCTTGCTTCACCGGTATGGCTGAAGGCGTAACATTAAGCTTATGACAACCTACCTCCTCATCTAGCCCTTCCATCTCTGTATACTTTTACTCAAAAACTTCTCAGTACTCCCTAATTAGCTCAACCATGACCCTTCTTTTCTCCCGCTCAAGTCTTTTGAAATAAAAATAGGTATTGGGTCTTCTCCGTCATCGGCTAAGTCCATCTATTCTAATCCTCTTGTGGTTTCGATCAATATTTCATGTATTCTGTCTCATCTCCCACTTCTTATAAAAACTCTTAGATGTTAAGGTTGTCTATAACCATACACTACCCCTGTAGGTCTACCAAGAAATATTCATATACCAGTTCAGCCTCTTTGTCCACTTCTGGAACAGCTTCTTTGACCTCTCGCTCACACCTTCATAGGAGGTGAATCACCCTCCCTTATTTTGTGATCTTCTTCTTGCATTTCCTATTTGCCATTACAACTTCCTTCCTCTTCCTTTCTCTCGAAGTTTCTTCTAATTTATTTCCTGAGAACCTGGTCATCACACTTTGTTATTAGACCCCGTACTCCATCGGATCTATCCTGGGTATCATTCTATTTCTGAGTTATTTCGAGACATTCTAAGGTTTGGGGTTAGCACGATGAACTTCCTCACCTGTTCCCTTGCTGATCTGACCATTCACGGGCCCCATCCATTCTCTAATAGAGGGAAATATTTATCCCTCTATTCTCCTTATTAAAACCCTAGCATCTTCTTCCAGCTCTATGTAGAAAGTTGCATTTACTAGGTGAGCTTCTTTAGTGGCAAAAGGCTTTTTCATTTCACGTATAACAAGTTCATTCCCTTTCACATTAGCCTTCGCACATTGGTGATATGTCGAAGGGGCTAAATCATGATTGTGCATCCATACCCTTCCTATAATAAGGTGATACTAAGTAGCACTCTCAATCACATAGAATTTAATGTGCGAAGTAAGATTCCCCATCATAATCCCAACGTTCACGTATCCAATTGACTAAATGATTGGTTGTCATAACCAGAAATTACCAGAGGTATTAGTTTCAACCTTGCCTCAGGAATGTTGGTCGTTTGGAAAGAACTGATCAGCATGATGTTTATCGATGCTCCCCCATCCATCAAGGCTCTTACAAAACTCACCCCATTAATACTAGTGGTTACGTACAAGGGCCTATTATGTGGGAACCTTACAACCCTGTCTATGTCACTAAAGGTTACTTCAGATAAAAACTTCCTTACCAACTTGTCCATTAGACCTCTCTACCTCAGTTATGGTACTGCATTCCTCTGTGTAATGTCTTGGATCACTTGTGTTATCTCTAATCGTCTCTTCTTTGGCATCCTCACTTAGTCGAAGAACCAAAAGAACTTGGGTGACCGCAAAATAGCCCGGCACTCTGTCTCTAGATTCATCTACTCCCATTCCAGATTATATATGTCTTCTATATCCCTAGCTCTAGCTTCATCGTAAGCTATCACTACGTTGGTCATTCCCCCGGTACAGTCCTCCAAAGCACAAATTCTTCTCGTTCAACCTCCAGATCTCTTGCTTCCCATTCAGTCTCCTCATCATAAGCAACTATAAGGTTGGCCTTATGTGCTGACAGGGGGTGGCATTTACATTCTCCTGAGGGATTCGCAGAGTTCCCATCTTCATGTGCTTGCTTATGATTTTTCTGAATGTGAAGCAGGATGCCGTTGAATGGCCCACCTTTCGATGGATCTGGAACTACTTGGGATCATCCCTTGTCTCAGCTTCTGGTTCTACAGTTGGAATTCCCTTAGGCTTATACACCATTCCACCTTGGACCATAGTGTTGTAACAGCTGACAGCTTCTTCAACGGTGCAGAGCACTGGGGGTGGATCCTCCCTGTCTCTACTAAACTTTCTTTTGTTATCCTTCTTTAGATTCTTAGCCCCTTCTCCCCTATCGGCGTAGCCCACCCGTGGGGGATGGACCCGTGTCATGACGGGTTGTATTGGCTGCCTAAACATCATAGGCATCATGATAGGATTTGGCCGAATGACCAATTATATATTCCTTGCTACCTTCAAGAATGCCATGAAAGTTCCTTCGTGCATTTCATTAATAATATGGCAGATGTACTTTGGGAGAAACCCTTCAGCTCAAATCTGAAGTCGTTTAGACTCCTTGGCCTCTTCTCTTACAACAAGAGGCCTCTCTCTAAACCTTCGAACATATGTCGCCACTTCCTCCCTCGATCGTTATTTCTCCCTGCCTAGTTGGGTCAGCGTGAACTCATCTTCTTCCAAAAAGAACTTCTGAACAAACAGCACATGCAATTCCTCCCACGTCGAGACACTTTTAGGTGAATAGTGAGAGTACTAGATGTAAGCCTTATCAGTTAGGATTTGGAAAACTCCCTCAACCCAAGCTTCTTATTGTTGTGGTGATCCCCCAGATGCTCAATAAAGCGTTTGATATGTTCCTTCGGGCTCCCCCTATCCATGTGTACTTATTAAAGACGGGAGGAATGTAGTCCTTGGGGTAAGGCTGATCATTGTATTCCTAGGGATAAGGGGTATGAAAATCGTCATACATTAATGCTACCTCACTGGATGATTACGAGGAAGCTTCTATCATTTTCAACATCTCCTTCTTCATCTCCTTCCTTATTTTTTCTAAGGCAAATGCAGGTGTTTTCTCGACCACTGGGGCGATGAGTTGAGGGACCACTGGAGGAATGCCCGTCTCATCTCGCATACTTGCCACGGGTGGAATTCCCATCACACCTGGGATGCCCACCGTTGGGATAGGGGTGGGAACTGTGTTCATGGGGCCAGCTTCTGTTGGAGCTGAGCTTAATGGGGCTATCGAATCCACCATTGGTGTCACGAAGAAACATGGGTCAAACCCACCCAAAATCGTTATAGCAATGGGAGTCTGCAAGAACTCGAGGAACTTGTTCATAAGGAGGGCCATCTGTGCTAGTCCCATCCTGGCACTAGTGGAAGATTGCGTCACCCCTTAGATGCCTGTTGCCATTTGGGTTGGGGGAACCTCTATCCGAAGAACCCATCCCTGGCAGATTCAAGCTCCCTCGCAGCTTGTTCTTCATTATGCTGAATAGCATCAAAGTCAATAATACTATTAATGTTACCTTACATCATACTTTTAGGACAATACCTCCCCAGCAGAGTCACCAAATGTAAGAGGGTGGTCCCCTTGTAGCCTGGGAGTATGGTAATACTAATTGAGGTGTAAACCTTATAGGTATAGTGATAAATGATAACCCAAAAACTCTTCAATAAGCACAAGTAAACCCACAATATTATATATGATCAACACTCAGATTGAACTCACAATACTCTCGTGTATAACTCAAAATAATAATAATAATAAAAGGAACTCAGAAGTAACTCATTGAAAGGGAGAGAGAAGTAAGCACCCTAGATACACCTTGGCAGGCAGCCAACACACCAACAACCTCTGAAAGATCTTTAATTAGCTATTAAAAGATTCACATTAAATGACAATGGTGGGTGAGAAAGAACTCTGGTTTAGAATAACTTCTCTTTGATATGTATTCTCTCTCTAGCAATAATCTCTAGAAAGAACTCTCTATCAAAAGTGGTTAAGGTCAATAAATATTCCCCCACACCACTCCCAAGATGCCTCGGTCTTTCACAGTTGTGAACAGACATCCCCTCGTACTTTACGTCACAAACATTATTCATGATGGACCAGTCAGCTCTATATCATGAACATTAAATGTCAAGACATGCCTTTTGCCCAACCATTGTGCATTAGAGGACTGTCACCACAGAGGTGGCTCACCAAACTATCTGACAGCCCCAATACCAAGGCAGTGACTAGCTGGCTAGTGACATCACATAAAGTAGCTGTGACATTAAGTAAGGGACTGTTTAGCTCAATGGTCAACAAATGATGGAACTCAAGGCTACTCTGCACAAGATTCCACGGTGAAAGGTTACTCGGTGTTTTACTAGGTTTATTTAAGATGGTCAGGACAAGCCCTAACGCTACCTCACTTCGATAGACCATGTTAGCTCTCACTGCCAGGCCTGGTCTCTTGCGAGTACCGTTTGACCTCACACTGAATACTGCAGTTATTACATCATTGTAATAAACGTTAACAATTTAATTAAATAACATAAAGGAAGTAAAGGGTGAGCTGTATCGGCCACTCTTCTCACTGGGTTGCCACGCTGAGTTATCTTGATGTCTTCTTACAGCTTCCTTCCCTTAAGGCTCTTCTATTAGCTGGGGAGGCTTTATTTAATCCATAGATTATCGTCAAGCCCCCCCTACAACTGAAAAGAATAAACTTTCCCTGTATAACCCATCTTAATCTCAGAAATCCAAACCAAACTACTCCTACACATAGCAGAAATCAAACTATGTTCATAACAATCCCTGCCATATCTTTAAAATCCACAAATATTAGGTCAAATTTTCAGTAAAACAAACAATTATAGAACTTGAGACATATTGCATCTCAATCAACAAAACCTTTATATTTGGATTCCTTGTGAAAAATTAGGTTGAGTTTATTAAGAAATCATCTCAAATGGTTTAGAAATAAAGGAGTTATTCAAGGTCAAAAATCAAAAACCCTGAAGTCAATTGTCGAGGGGAAGGAGATGAACTTTTTGACCAAAAATCTTAACCTCGCACGTGAGGGCGCGTGGCCAATCAGAATTTTCTAAAATTTTTATTTTATTTTTATGGTCAAAATGATATAAGTTAAGGCCATGTTTGGATCAATCTAGCCTAAGTTACGGAAAAATGAGGTTTTAACTTAGAAATATTTTTCCAAAATAGCAATTTGGCCCCTCCAGACTCTTCTAACTTACAAATTTGAAACCCAAACTTTGTCTATGAATACTTCAAAATATTTTAAGATGAAAAGTCTCTTGCGCCAAAGTTCAAATATAACCTTAAGTCCAGTATTTCAAAGTCGCAAATTATTTACAATTAAACTCCCGAAACTTTAAAATATATAGTTTTTTGTATAAACTGACCACCCCAATCCTAAATTCCAACAAATACTTCTATGCCCAAAAATTGTATATAGATAATCAAGTAGCATCTCCCGTCTATATCCTCTTATGATCCGTACGATATACTGAGCAAGTAGGTTTTTCTACCTTTTCAATTATAAACTTTGTGTATTTGGCACACTGCTATTGACATCACTATGTGATAGATTCTATTTAATCTTAACATGTGCATGTTATAATGCTACCATAATATATATTTTATTAAATATCATGGATATTTGAATTTGTATGTGGATTAATTTAACCCTTCTCACTTAATAATTGATATCATGTTCCTTATTGATTTAGTTCACCCTGCTCTTTTGTGCAAATATTTATATTATGAGCATCTGTATTAACTAGAAAGTAGACTGGCATGTTATCCCACAGAATCTCAGATGATTGAAAGCCTTAAGTATTGCTAAATATGTATGAGTAACACCTTAATTGTGTGCCTAGATGGTTACTTTTTCCAAAAGGTTTTGGGTTGATTATTAATTAGTTTTACTGATGGCTTGATTATTTCTATACCCCTTAGTCAACTGGTAACTATGGGATTATTAGTTCAAAAATCCCTGACTTTATTTATATGATCCTTAATAGACTGATTAGTATGGGATTATCAGCTTTATTTCTTTAGCATTGCTAAACACTGAATTTTATACACACTCCAAATCTCATCTATATATATACTTGTTATAGAACTGGTAAAGCCTGCCTAGAATATTTGTGTTAATTCCTTTTTCCTTCAGATGAACTCGGATAAAGAGGATAATATTTCTTTCCTTTTAGAGATAGATACCAGTCACTTGTTTACATATTTGACTGTATGGGTAGAGAATAATCCAGATGGGAGCAAGGAGTTGCCTTTTCGATTTTCTACTTTATCGTCTGTCTTATATATATGTAACTCACCCCTACGGTAGTACTGCCCTTTGTAAACTACCTTAATAATGAATAAAGTTTTGTTATTCCACCTTAAATTTAATTTATTACTCTATATATACTTTTTCGTGCATTCATATCAAAAACCAAGGTATGGCAAGTTAGTATCAGAGCATGTTTTAAATTTAAACATATCGTCGAGTTGGCATTCTATAAGAAAAAAGAAACTTATAAGATATTAGTTATTTTATCATATTGTAACTTCTTTTATTATTATTATTATTATTATTATTATTATTATTATTATTATTATTATTATTATTATTATTATTATTATATAGTAAATATGTTTTTGTTCAATGTGGAAATTGATCTGAACAATCGTTGGGTAACTAGAGTTTGAGAAGAAGTACTGGCAAAATTACGAGAAATGATTCGTGCAGTAGAGGAAGATTGGGCAGGTGCTAGCAGTGATGTTAAAAGGTTCGTATTGACAGATAGAGTTTTTATCAACATGCAAGTTATGAGAAAGGTAGATGATTACGTGAATGATCCAGTGATACTTCAAGAAGCTTTTAATTTTTCACTAACAGATGCTCCGCCAACCCCACCTATGTATCTAGATGCAACATCAAATGGTGAAGTGCATAGTGACTACTCTCTGTAATACCCCGTATTTTTGTGGCTTTTAAATTTAGGGATGTATTAAATTTAATTGAGATAAATTAATTTGATATTAATTCAGAAAATTGTTTATTATTTACTAGCGTGACGATAGTTAGTAATTATTGGAAATTTGTCGAATATTACTACATGCTTAAAGTAATGTATAAGATTAATTTTATAAAAATTGTCACGAGTGAATAAAATGACAATTATGGAAATTTAAGTCGGGACGCGCCTGCGCCGTGTCAGGACTAAATTATGATTATTAAAAATGAATAAATTATAAGTCACTCGTATGGTCATTTTGAGTGCGTCAATGTGTCCGGAAGGGTCGAGATAGTCAAAATAATGTACCCGGGGGTTTAGTTTGGGTCTCGGGGTGTTTTTAGGCCTAATTAGCATCCCGGGAGGGCATTTTGGACATTTCATATTTTTGCGTAATTAAACCCACGAATTTACCAAGGATATATCAGATGTTAGGGGTTGTCATCTAGGATTAACATAAGCAAAACCAAAGAACGGCCATTGGAGAAGAAGTGGAGAAACTTTCCAAGGAGTTCTAGGCCAAAAACTTCGCCGTTTGCACTGCCGTCACCGCCAAATTGTAGATCGCGCGATGAGGAACACAACCACACCACTTTCTTCCAAAAATCAGAAACAAAATTTCCAGGCAAGTATCTATCTTGCTGATTTCTAGTCAATGTTCCTTCCATGTTAGTCTAGGAATGAGGATCATATATTTTATTTGAAGAATTATATGTTTTAGAAGAAAAAAATTGCATGTGTTGTAGGGAGAATCTATGTAGCCTGAATTTTGATCATATGTAGAGGTTTTATCACGAAATTAGAAATAATATTGATGAACGAATTGAGGTTGGTTGGGTTCTTTAGTTGAAAATTTGGAAACTAGGGTTCTTATGAATTAATTTGGGGATTTCATGTAATCTTAATGATTTTTTACGAATTAATGATTCTAGGAGGTTATGAATGATATATAACCATGTTATTATTGATTGGGATTGAAGATTAGACGTTGGGGATTAAACTGTAGAGGTTTTTAAGCTTAAAAATGGTGAAAAATGAGGCTACTAAAGATTGAAGACAAAACAGTCCAGTTCGCGTGTAGTCGCGCGAAGTAGTTCGAGCGAGATGCAATGTCGCGCGAAGTCGTTCGAGTGACACATGGAAGTCGTTCGAGCGAGATCCATTCTGGTTTGAGCGAGATCCATTCTGGTTTGAGCGAGATTTCTAATTTTTAGGGAATTTCCTATTTTGCCCCTATTTTAGTGCACGGTTAATTTGAGTGAGGAAAACCAGTATCCGAGGAACCCAGTATAGTACAAAATTATTGGGAGTTGTTTAGGTGTAATGGTTTAAATATTTGGGACGATGAGTTCACCCTGAAGATCACGGGAGTGAGATAATCGTAATTAGGATTTATACCATAAGGTAAGTGAGAGTATACCTACTGAAATTATACTTAGTGAGATAGAATAGTTCGAGAGACGAGAAGTAAGTATGAACTAGATTATAAATGAGAATAAAAGAGATGAATTTGTTATGCGAGATAACTGAGTAATATGTGCTAAGAACGAATAATTATAATTATGGGTCGTGAGCGCGCCTAATTTGGAAATGTGAATATTTATATATATATATATATATATATATATATATATATATATATATATATATATATATATATATATATATATGACTGTGTGATTGTGCATATATTATATATTTGTGTAAAATCGTACCCGAGATACTTGCTATCACAGGGGTTTCCGCACCGGGACAGTCTTATCTCGATTGGACCTTTATGGGGGATAACGACTTGTACTATGCTAAGAGACGTGTGGGTATGTGCTGACTGATTAGGACTGGGAACTATGCTTCGCCTCCATTTGTTTGTGTTTTGTGTTAATACAGTTCGAAAGTGATTTCGAACTAGTATTTCCCTTAGTTTGTATGATACAGGGACTTGATAGCAGAGTATGCCAGCACCTTAGATCTTATGTGGGGTGCCGTTAGTATATATATTATACGTGTGACTAATATATATACGTATATTAATATGGGAGCTTTCTACTGTTCGTATAAGTAGATAAGAAATGAATAAATGCTTCAACTTTATTATAAGCGTTCGGGAACTTTATAACGGTAATGTGTCGTTTTAAATAACGTAAAAAATATTGAAGAGAATGATTTCCTAAAGTAAATATCATAACCTCGTTTTTCACATGATAAAACCTTATGGAGAATAAGATAGGAAAACTGATGAGATTTATTAGTACGGTAGTCGTGCACACTAGATGAGAAGTGAGAATTCTCAAGAGAGTGTCGCATACTAACATGGTTGTTGCATTAGCCGGTAAGCATTTTAAATACTTGCTAAACTAATTTTAAATTATTTTACACTAGGGCTCTAACCCATTTCTTGTTATATCTTCTCTCTTGTGTATATATGTATATATTACAGGTGCCAAGCCACAGGGGCGTCATGCTTAGGTTCTTTGGACGGGGTGATGCAGCTTATGTGGGAGTTGCAAGCCATTTACTTAGACGATCTCATTATTGATTCCACTCTTAGTTCCATTTTAATTAGTTGGGCATGTGTTGCCCTTTTTCCTTATTCAGTTGGATTTGTCAGAGACTATGTTCATTTATCTTTAGTATTTTACTCTTTGGGATTTTATTACTGTCATGATGGTTTTCCTTTATGGTTTTAAAGTTGGTATTAGTTATTTGAATGATTAAATTCATGGGTGTTTATTTCCATTCTAAAAAAATTGTGTGATTCTTAAACTGTATATTGTTAAAGGTTTTATAATTGGATTTAATGAAATGAAAATAATGTTTTAAATGGTTTTGACACTTAGCTTAATTATTTAGGGTGTTTAAATTGGAAAATTTATTAATTGCGATAGTGATGCTAAGAATGAACCAACTGTTCACCTTAATTATAATTTAATAAAGGACTGATCACCCGGTATTTAATTAGGCGGGTGTTACACTCTCCTCATACAACTAATGACAAGACTGATAATTCCTTGTATTAATAAGATTATCTTGTTAGTCTGAAATCTAGTTCTAGTGACGAGGTTTTTGTTCCTACCTAAAAGTCCAAGATAAAGTTGTCTCCTAATGTAGATAATTATAATAAATTATTGTATATAATGTGCCATACTAAACCTTAGGAGATTAACTAACTGTTGTAGTTTCACTAATGTAGAAGTAATCTGTGATATATATAACTATTATGTATCATATAACTTATAATGTATAATATAATAGGCTTGTGACATATCTTTGTTTATAATTGTTATTATTAAAATTGTTTTGTTATATTTTAGGATGGTTAGTACCCGAATTCCCTCCGTTGGAACTCAAACTGAACAAACTCGTACTGAAGGAATTATGCAATGTCTTCGGGAACTTACTTCTTTAGCCTAACAATAATAAACTTCTCGTTCTACTCCAGAGGATAATTCCAAAAAAAATCGCAGGATGAATGCCCTTATATAATTTTTGAGACGACGACTTCCATTTTTTCTTGGAAAGCCAGGTGCCAGTGAAGCTGAGAAATGAATACGTCAGATTGTGAAAATTTTGAATGGAGTAGGTATAGCTACTAATCTCTGAATAACTTTAGCAACATATATGTTTAAAGGTAAAGTTGACTGCTGGTGGCAAGCATTGTCATGTAACCAAAACGTTGTTAATTTTACTTGGGAGTAATTTAAAGAGATTTTCTTTAAAAAAGTATTTTCCCGAGGCTAAGCGAAACCAATGAATTGTTGATTTCTTAAAATTGCAACAAGTTAATCTATCGGTAGCCCAGTACAAGGCCAAATTTACCAAATTATCTCGTTACGCCCTCAAGTCTATAGATATTGAGATAGATAAGTCAAGCAATTAGAAAGAGAATTACATCCAAGAATCAAAAATCCAGTCGCTCCTTTACAAACCAGTGAGTATTCTCAACTTATCGACCCTGCAACAATTGTGGAACAAAATTCTTCTGTCGTGATATAATCTTCTCCACCTATTACTAGAAATAAATATTTAATTAAAACTCCACCTCATTCTCAACCTTAACCCAATTCAAATTTGAGTGAACAAACTTACTCTCAGATCCGTCATAAAACAACGTGTTCAGCAATTCATTGCCATGAATGTCACGAAGTAAAACATATCCAACCGCAGTGTCCTAAGTTAAGATATGTTTCGATCCTTAGTTAGTAAAACCAACCCTTACAAAATCCAAAATCCCATCCTATCCAAATCAACCTAAGCCAAATCCTGCTAAGGGAATTATACCAATCCCAGGTCGTGAAAAGAATTCAGCAATACTTCTTACACGAAACTCCCATGAAGTGATAGAAGGTACGATATTTTCCAAAATCTTCTGGCACATGTTTTATTTGATTCAGGTTCAACACATTCCTTTATCAGTCTTTGACTAACGAAATTATTTCAATTACTACCTACATCTTTAACTGCTCCACTAGATGTTGAATTACCAACAGGTGAAATCAATACACCAATGCAAGGTTATAGCAAATGTGGAATTCAGCTTGGCCTATGAACACTCCTTATTAATTAGATAATTATAGATATTTGTGGTTTCGATATTATTATTGGAATGGATGTTTTATCAAGACATCATGTTTATATCAATATTCATGCCAAGAAAATTTATTTTTGAGACAAAGATAATTGTTCTTTGTATTTAAAGGATGGGGTCCGTAGGAGCCATCAAGTTTCTAGATTCAAATCACTTCTTTAATTCTAAATATTTTGAAACAATTTTAAGATGTTTTTTCCGAAGAATTACCAGGATTACCCCCTTCCAGAGAAATCGAGTTTAGCATCAATCTTTATCCTGATACATTTCTTATTTCCATACCTTCGTATCGAATGGCTCCTTTAGAACTTCGTACCCAATTAGATGACCTCCTTGAAAAAGGTTTTATTTGACTAAGCTCATCTCCTTGGGGAACTCCGATTTTATTTGTCAAGAAACACGATGGAAGCTTCAGATTATGCATAGACTATCATAAACTGAACTCGATAACTCTAAGAATAAGTATCCTTTACCTTGAATAGGAGATCTATTTTATCAACTTCGAGGAGCAAGTTTTTTTCTAAAATAGGCTTACGATCCGGTTTCCATCAATTGTGCATTAGAGAAGAAGAAATTCCAAAAACTTCTTTTCGAACGCGTTATGGACATTTTGAATTTACAATAATATCATTTGGATTATCCAATGCACTCGTAGCTTTTATGGATCTAATGCATAGGATTTTAGGCCTTTTCTTGACCAATCTGTTATCGTTTTCAATAACGATATTCTTGTTTATTCTCAAAATCCAGTAGAACATGGCCAACATTTTGATGAAGTATTAGGTACTCTCGAAAACCATTTGTTATATGCTAAGAAGAGAAAATGTAATTTTCAATAAAGGAAATAAAAAATTTAGGACATGTGATTTGTGAAAATGGAATCCAAGTCAATCCATCCAAAATCTCAGCCATTTTAAAATGGAAAAATTCTACTAATAATACCGAGATAAAAAAAATTCGAGGATTAGCTAGATATTACAGTCGTATTGTGGAAGATTTTCTCGAATTGCTCTCCCTATTTTAAAGTTAACTAGAAGGAAGTTCCATTTGTATGGACTGATGAATGTAATCAATCATTCCAAATTTTGAGGGACAAATTAACCATTGCTCCAGTCCTATGATGTATATACTGATGCCTCATTGAGAAGTCCGTTTAGTGTGTGCTTTAGGAAAAAAATAACTTTTTCCCAATTTTAGTTAAAATCAAATTTTATCCTTTTAAACCCTAAACATGCATCTAAATTATTTAATCCATCAAATAATTAAAGCATGTGGTAAAAGAAACAATTTCAGGAAACAATCCACGAAGGGAAAAAACCTTTTATTTCACTATAATATGTAACACTTACAATTACAATGAAATCTCCAATGAACTCTCGCAAGAATTCACAAAGAACGTCCAGTTCTGTCTCAGCCCAAGAATACCCACAAGCACTCTCTATTGACACGCAGTCAGTCATCCCAATACCTCCCTCGAGTGGCACCTATATCAGTAGTAGGTTATCCTCCCTATAAGAGCAACTCTAGCAAAATCGTATTTTGGGTTCTAAAACAATTCACTAAAGATTGGGACGTTTTGTGAATTGAAAAACAGGGGATTAAAGCCCTAAATTGAAGAAGACAAATGTATACTGTCGTTAACAGTTTTTGCAGAATCATTTTCGTCTTGTCTCCTTCAGGAAAAATAACTCGTTTAACACGCTATTTATAAAAACATTAAGGCGGAAGATTGTTCGAACGAAAAGGTGCGTCGCTCGGACGAGAAACAGAAGTCGCTTGAACGACTTCGCGTGAGATACGACTGTCGCTTAGACGACTGTACTGGTCGCTTGAATGACCATTAAAAATTTTTTTTTATTTCAAAAACTTGTATTTAAATCTTGGAAAAATTATTTGGACGAAAAACAATGCCTCGACACTTAGGAAATATTTTGGAAACTATTCCAAACACTTAGAAAAAATTATCCCAACACTTTTAAGTGAACCGTAAAGGGATTAAAATACTTTCTTACCAAAATTAACCTTGCAGAGGCTTTAATGTTGATATTCGGATCCGTCTCGATGCATGTATGATCTTGAACAATTCTTCGACGGTTGTAGCGGTATACGACATACTCAATTCTTAACGGACATTTTTAAGATCATGTCCTTACAAATCTCCCCTATCTCTATGCCGGTACAAAATAAAAACATCTTAATTATCAAATAAAAATACCTATACAAATCTAATACCCTCCCATGAACCCAAAACTGAAAGGTACTAAACATATCGGACTCAAACTTTTTCTTTAAAAAATCTTCAACTTCAAATCTTTAAATTCAAGCTTTTCTCATCAGGGTGTGCAAACATGATCATCCAACTTTGTACCTACACACATGAGACAAAGAAAATACCTTCGTGACGCTTCGAGTTTAAAGAAAATACCTTCGTGATGGTTCGAGTTTAAAGTGATATAATGGTAAATCAATCAATAATCAAATCTCCTCCATAATGAAAAAACTCCCCCATAATTCGTTCTCCCCCTTTTATTTGATCAAAATAGGCAAGGAAACGAATAAACAAAATAAACATGGAGTTGTCATGACAAATATGAATAGAAAACATGGATCAAACCTACGCTCATAAAAAGGAGTAAGTCAAAAGTATTCCACAAACTATTTTTAATTTTTTAATTTTTCATACAAAAATGCAAAAATAATTTTACAAAAAACACACCATGAATTTACACTAAGACAACAAAATCATGGAAACGAAATGAATGGGTGTGAACATATTCAATAGGCAAATAAATGCAATTAAACATAACATATGTTCACTATGAATATGTGTAATCCTAACGAATGAACTCAAAATCGTCCTTAGGTGTCGAAAAATGTTGAATTTAAATGATATCGCCTCAATCCATCAACATATCAAAGTCAATAATGATTCCCACACCAATAATGTCTAAAACAATGTAATGATTTTTCATGACGCTGTCAGGACGTGCAAACCCGTTTTTCATTACTTTCTATCCAAACTCCCTCATAAATAATTATGCAATTATTTTCGTTTAAGGTGGCCCCTTTTTGTCATATGTATCTTTTTATTGCCTTTCAATTTTTTACGGGCTCTTTTAAATGGTAGGCATCATGACGAGTTAATTTTGAGCTTTTGCATCCCTTTTCGGTGTTTCACTCATCATTTTTTATTGCAATTAAATCCAAACGATAAACGGTTATTATTAGATGCACTACTTTCATTATCAAGTTTTATCGTATATAGTTCGTTTTAAAAATAGAATTGAGATGACAACACTCCGACAAATATGTGATAAATAAGTACAAATAGTCAAACAAATCCGTGCAAGTGTGCAATAAAGGAACTCATGAGTCAAACATGTAGGTAGTAACCACAAATTACATCTGAATGACTCCACATATTATAAAGAATAAAAATGAAATGTTGACACATATCAAAACTCTATCAAATAGTCGCATGGATATAGAATGATGTTTTGACTCGGTCATCCTAAATGTCCATTCATATACGGTGAAAAAGAAAATACAAAAATCTTTTTTGTCTTTTGCCAAAAAATTTATCAAAATAAAATCTTTTTCAATTTTTAAAGAAACGAAAATCTTTTCGCATTTTTCAAAAAAGATTCAAAAACAAAAATGTTTTTTGGTTTTCGAAAAAATATATCAAAAATGGAAAATATAAATACACAAATGATACATGTCATAACACTAGCAAGAATAAATCATGAAGCACAACTAGTGTATGATAAATGTCCAACACAATCAACCAACCGACCTAACATGGGGTCAATCATGTGCAATCAAACTAGAGTCATGAACAATCAATCAAAAAGCCTCTAAATCCGATTTTCTAACCCAAACGGATTTGTAACGACATGTGGGGGTTTTAGGAATCGAATTTACTCTCTTATACGACTTCCTAGGAGTATTATGAAGTTTTTAACAGAAACGCCTAAGATGACCTTGCCTTCTACAATGTGTGCAAGTGTAAATCGGGCGTTGAATGTTACCTAAAGGTGGTCCTCGTCTAGACTCCCTAGGTGTCTCTTTCCTAATGAACCTATGTGCCTCTCTCTTAACAATCCTAGGAGGATCTCTCACACATGTGGGGTGGGGTGGGGGAATGTGAGAAACACTGTCAATGAAGCCTATACCACACCTATCACTCTTGATTTGGACTGTGCCTTACATCTTATCTAGATTTTCGAACCTAGACTCCAAATCAAACTTCACCTTACTTGACTCTCTCAAACTGTTCTTAAGTTCACATATCATTAACTCGAGTAAACGCCTAGAATTCTCAAACTCTAGAAGCTCCTTTTTCATAGCTTCCATCAAACCTCGAAGATTATCTCTCTATCCCTCAACATATTCTAGCTTCTCTTGAATTTTCTTCTCATGCGCCCTAAGTTCCACAATTAAAGAACATGTTTTTCAACTTAGCTTCTAACATAAAATTTGCCTTCTTTACCTTCATTGTTTCAGTATACAATTCATTTAAGGCATCTTGAAAGTCTCTTTTATCCTCACTCTCATCCTCACTAACCTCACCCTCACTTTCTAGGGCATCACAACCTGTGGCTGCGGAAGAAATATGTAAAAGTATGTCGTCATTACTCACATGATTAGCCATAAGGGTGGGAAGGTCTTGCTTACTAGCATAAAAAAATTCTTCTTTCATGTCACTCTCACTAATGGTAGAAACATGATTTAACGGTTTATTAAAATTCTCCTTAAGTTTAGTGGGGCATTCATCAAACTTATGGCCAAACCCCTTGCAGCAAAGACACTTCTCACAATTATCTTTTTTTAACAAAAATTTTAAGAGCAGACTTCATGTGTGATTTCCAATTAAAATTTTCAAGCACGTGAGTTCTAAAATCATCAAAATTACCGAAAGGCATACCTAAAGTCACGGGATCACAAACGCAGTAAAATAGTGCAACGAGCTCTGATACCAATTTGAGAAGGCCCTTTAGTGTGCTTTAGGTAAAAAAATACTTTTTTTCAATTTTAGTTAAAATCTAATTTTATGTTCTTAAACCCTAAACATGCATCTAAGTGATTTAATCCATCAAATAATTAAAGCATGTGGTAAAAGAAATAATTTCAAGAAAAAATCCCCAAAGGGCAAAAACCTTTTATTTCACTATAGTATGTAACACTTACAATTACAATGACAACTACAATGAACTCCCACAAGAATCCACAAAGAACGCGCAGTTTTATCTCAGCCCAGGAACACCCGTAAGCACTCCCTATTGACACGTAATCAGTCAGCCCAGTACCTCCCTCGAGTGCCACCTATATTAGCAGTAGATTATCCTCCCTACAAGAGAAACTCCAGTAAAATCGTATTTTGGGTTCCAAAACAATTCACTAAAGATTTGGATGTTTTGTGAATTGAAAAACAAAGGATTAAAGCCCTAAATTGAAGAGGACAAATGTATACTGTAGTTATTAGTTTTCACAGAATGATTTTCGTCAGGTCTCCTTCAGGAAAAAGAACTCGTTTAAAATGCTATTTATAAAAAATGTTAAGGCGGCAGATCGTTCGAATGAAAAGGTGGTCACTCAAACGAGAAACAGAAGTCGCTTGAATGACTTCGCGCGAGATACGGTTGTCTCTTAAACGACTGTACAGGTCGATCGAACGACCATTTAAAATTATTTTTTATTTCAAAAACTCATCTTTAAATCTAGGAAAAATTATTTTGACGAAAAACAACGCCTTAATACTTAGAAAATATTTTGGAAATTTCCAAACACTTAGAAAAAAAATCCCAACACTTTTAAGTGAACCGTAAAGGGAATAAAATACTTTCTTACCAAAATTAACCTTGCAGAGGCTTGAATGTTGAAGAAGCTTAATATTCAGATCCGTCTCAATGTATGTATGAAGTTAAACAATTCTTCGACGGTTATAGTGGCAAACGACATACTCAATTGTTAACGGACATTTAGAAAATCATGTCCTTACACTCATTGCAAGGATTGGGATGTGTGTTAATGTAGAATGAGAAAGTTATAGAGTATATGGGTCACGGAAACTTAAAACTCATGAACGTTATTACACTATCCATGATCTTGAATTAGCAGCTGTAGTTTTGGGGTTGAAAATTTAGCGTTGTTACCTTTATGGTGTAAATTTTCAAGTCTTTTCTGATCAAAAAAGTTTGAAATGTATTTTTACTCAAAAGGATTTGAATTTAAGACAACGACGCTGGATGGAATTTTTGGAAGATTGTCGATTTAAATTAAATTACCATTCAGGCAAAGGCAATGTACTAGTCAACGATTTAAGTCAAAATCCAATACGAAGACTCCACATTTTAATTTCTTATGATATTGCTGCTATGATAGAGCAATATGACCTTCGAGTGATATCCCCTTTTGTAAAAAAAAAATAACAGTATTGCTTACCCCCAATTGAGAGAGAAAATCTTAGTTCAGCAAACCCAAGATTCTTTTGTACAAACATTTCGAGATAAAAATCCTGACTTGTCATACGATAAGGAAACAGGTTTATGATTTTGAAATAGAGTGTATATACCTGATGATTCATCTCTTTGAGAAGAAATATTGCAAGAAGCCAATCGTTCAAAATTTATGATTTACCTCAGAAGTTCAAAAATGTGCCATGCCCTAAACAAGAAATATTGGTGGCCAATATGAAAAATGATATCGAGAGTTTTTTAAGGAAATGTCTTACTTGTCAACAAGTAAAGATAGAACACCAACACGTCGGTGAACTCCTTCAACCCTTACCAAGTCTCAAGTCGAAATGGGATCATATTACCATTTATTTTGTCAGCGGACTACCTCGTACATCCTAAGGATATAATTCCATTTGGGTATTAGTAGATCGACTCCCCAAGTCTACTCATTTTCTACCCATGAAGTTCACCGACTCATTTCAAAAGCTTAGCAAGCTCTACATTCAAAATATTATCTGATTACATGGAACTCCTTTATCCATCGTATTCGACAGAGACTCCCATTTTGTAAGAAAGTTTTGGAAAGCACTGGAAACCGTAATGGGTACTAAACTTCATTTAAGTACCACATTCTACCTATAAACAAATAGATAATTAGAACGTACAATCCAAACCTTAGAATATATGCTACGCACTTGTACGTTAGATATGCCCGATAACTAGAATGTACATCTACCCCTTGTTGAATTTTCATACAATAATAGTTATCAAACTAGTATTAAAGCTGCCCCATTTGAAGTTTTATATGGAAGACCATATAGATCACCTGTATGATGGATAGAATTCGAAAGTAGTAAATAATTTTGTCCCGTGATAATCCAGGAAACCACTAACAAAATACAAAAAATTCGAGAAAGATTGAAGACAATCGAAGATCGTCAGAAAAGTTATGCAGACCAGCGCCAGAACCCTTTAGAATTTCAAGTTAATGACCAAGTATTTCTAAAAGTATCTCCTCGAAAAGGAATCTTATGCTTTGGAAAGATAGGAAAATTAGCCCCCAGATATATTGGACCTTTCATGATTTCTAAACGAGATGGCTTAGTAGCCTATCAATTAGAATTACATGTGGAATTATCAAATATTCACAATGTATTTCATGTGTCTCAGTTGTGCCAGTGTATTTTTTACCCATCTCATACCATTATGTGGCAAAATATTTCTATTGAACCAAACCATGAATTTGATGTACGCCCTATTCAAATTCTGGATAGTCAAGTGAAGAATCTCATAAATAAATAAATTCCCTCGGTTAAAGTACTTTGAAAAAAATCAAAATTAGCAAGAATGAAGCTATACTTTATGAAAATATCTCGACTTATTTCAAGGTAAATTTGAGGACGAATTTTTTTTTTAGGTAGGTAGACTGTAATAATCGAGATTTTCAAAATCAAATATATCAACCAACCCAAATCACCTACAATTATTGTTTCAAACCTTATAAATTATTCAAATTCAAAAGTCTTATAAGAAGAATGAAACTACACTTGATGCCCTACAACTTTACTAAATAAACTAGGACCTTCTGAAGTTTTAATAATTACAAACTAGCCCCTAAAAACTTCAAATCAACATAACTCCACTTGTACTTAACCCCTAAACCTCAACTTTATATCAAATTAATCATTTAGACTTCAAATAACACAAACGTGCAATTTCAACCCTTGAAACCTTTTGAAAATGCAAATATTCCCCTAAACTTTATCAAAATCACGCTTTTAAGGCTATATATGCATATAATTGACCAAACACCAAAGTTTTGATAATTTTATTAAAAAAATGGTCCAAATAAGCCTACACATCAGCACAAGAAGCCAAACATTACATGTGTACACTATGCACACATGTGAGGAACAATATTTAAGGTAGAAAACCTCACAATATCAATTCAAATCCACCTCCCTTCTCTACCAATGAACTCCCCTACTCACATACTACAAATACCCCACGAATTCCTCACATTTAACTCACTTAAATAGAAGTTTCAAAAATTGTAATTTTCGCTCCAAACAAGTACCCTATGATTTTATATACTATATTCAATTATTTTAGTTTCAATTAATTTTTTTGTTGTTATAATGCTAAAATATCTCAAAACAGTAGAAATTCTTACGTAGAAAATAAGCCCATGGTGAAAATTATGAAGTTTCCACTATTAAAGCATGAGCTTCAATGGTGAAATTCCAAATAATGATCAAACTTGGGTTTAAATATTTGAATATCTTCATTAGAACCTCAGGAACTCGAGTGTAATGATCAAATGCCATGAATGTTCATAACAAGCTCGAATCAATTGAAATCGTATTTTGAACCAGAAAACTAAAAATCTTGAATTCTCCCTGTATAATCCATCTCAAACTATGAAATCAAAACCAAAATACTCCTACACATAGCAGAAATCAAACTTTGTTCATAAGAATTCCTGTTATATCCTTAAAATTTACGAATGTTAGGTCAAATCTTCAGCAAAACACACAATTATAAAACTTTAGATGTATTGCATCTCAATCTACAAAACCTATATATTTGGATTCCTCGTGAAAATTAGGTTGAGTTTGTTAAGAAATCATCTCAAATGGTTTATAAATAAAGGAGTTATTCAAGGTCAAAAATTATAAACCCTAAAGTCAACTGTCGAGTGGAAGAAGATGAACTTTTTAACCAGAAAGCTTGACCTTGCGCGTGAGGGCACGTGGCCAATCAAAATTTTTTGAAATTTTTTCAATATTTTTATTTTATTTTTCTGATCAAAATTATATAATCTAAGGCCATGTTTGAATCAAGCTAGCCTAATTAATGGAAAATGAGGTTTTAACTTAGAAATATTTTTTCTAAATAACAATTTGACCCCTCCTGACTTTTCCAACTTATGAATTTGAACCCCAAACTTTGTCTGTGAATACTTCAAAATATTATAAGATAAAAACTCTCTTACGCCAAAGTTTAAATATAACCTTAAGTCCAGTATTTTAAAGTCCCAAATTATTTTGAATTAAACCCCCGGATCTTTTAAAGATATGGTTTTTTGTATAAATTGACCACCCCAATCCTAAATTCTAACAATCACTTATACACCCAAACATTGTATATAGAGAATCAAGTACCATCTCCTCACGGTATCCTCTAGTGATCTATAAAGTCATACGATATACCGAGCAAGTAGATTTTTCTATCTTTTTAATAGTAAAATTTGCGTATATGGCATATTGTTATTGATATCACTATATGATAGCTCTTATTTACTCTTAATATGTGCATGTTATAATACTGCCATGCTATATGTTTGATTAAATATCATCGATATTTGAATTCGTATGTGGATCAATTTAACCCTTCTCACCTAATAACTCATATCATGTTCCTTATAGATTTAGTTCACCCCTGCACTTTTGTGCAAATATTTATATTATGAGCATCATTATTAACTATGAAGTAGACTATCGTGTAATCCCAAAGAACTTTCTACTTGGACAAATGATCTCAGATGATTGAGAGGCTTGATTATTACTACATACATATTAGTACCACTTTAATTGTGCGCCTAGCTGGTTACTTTTCTCCAAAGGTTTTGGGTTGATTATTATTTGGTTTTACTGATGGCTTAATTATTTCTATCCCCTTAATGAACTGGTAAGCATGGGATTATTAGTTCAAAGATCCTTGACTTTATTTATATGATCCTTAATGGACTGATGAGTATGGGATTGTCGGCTTTATTTCTTTAGCGTTGCTAAACACTAAATTATATACTCTCCAACTCCCATCTATGCATATACTTATTATAAAACTAGTAAAGCATGTTTAGCATATTTTTGCTAATTCTTTTTTCCTCCAGATGAATCAGAAGAAAGGGGATAATATCTCTTCCCTTTTAGAGACAGATACCGGTCACCTGTTTGCATACGTGAATGTGTGGGCAGAGAAAAGCCATATGGGAGCAAGGAGTGGCATTTTTTTATTTTCTACTTTATCGCCTATGTTAAAAATATGTAACTCACCCCTGCGGTGGTACTACCCTATGTAAACTACTTTAATGATGAATAAAGTTATGTTTTTCCGCCTTGACTTTAATTCATTTCATTCTATATACTCTCTTATGCATTCATACTAAAAACCAGGGTCTAACATTCTCATAACAATTTCTAGGTTAAATAGACAAATGGAGGATTTACATGTTTATAATGAACTTTATGAATTTTGAGGAACAGATCTGAAGTTGTGAAGTTTAAGGATTAAACTAATTGATGACAAATTCGAAAATTGAGTATTGTGTTAATTAGGAATTGAACCTTAGAACTCATGATATAGGAGTGATGAATTGATGCATTAAATGATGTAGATATGAAATACAATTAATATTATAGAATGAATCTTCACTATTATGAATTATCCCCATGTTGATTTGAGGTTTAGGGATGAAATTGATGATGAAAACCTAAGTTATTTTAAAGATAATTATGTTACAAAGTTTAAATCTTTAAGTTTGAATCTTAAATTTGATGTTATTGGAATTATAATATGGTGTAAAAAGGTTTAAACACATGTTCATATACTTATATTGGGTTAGGGTATCGATTGAATAATGTTCTAGAGCTTGGTTTGGGCATTAACGGAGGTTTTAGAGGCATCACTCTCGTCCTTAAGCCATTTTAGTTTCTTCCAGACTCGAATCGATTAGGTCTAGCGGTGAATCGGTTATGATCATGAAATTGTAGATCTTTTCGATACGAACGCGTGGCCACCAGATTCATATTTTTATAATTTTTTTAATTAGTTATCTATTTTATACGGAAGGGTGTAAGAGACCGAATTCCTTAGTTGGTTATAATGGGATGGACTTTATTTTAGGGACAATTATGTTAAGAATGATTATAAAACCTTGTGGATGTATTCTCTTAGTTATTATGAATTCATAATTAATCAAATTAAGGTTTACAAAGTTTAGAAGTCGTTAATGAAAATTAAGAAAAAATCATTATGGAATTTTAGGGAAGAAACCCGCACTGAAAATTTGCAAATCTGGGCTTACTGCCCTAATTGAATAGGTTCGGCCTTCATGGCCAATCGATTCGGCGTAGGGCGAATATATTCGGCACTAAAAGCAAATCAATTCGGCCTCTGGGTCGGGTAGGACCGAGAATTTTTACGAACTCAGGCGAGTAGGTGGAAGCTCATCCAAGTTAGTGAATAATTTATTAAAAATGAATTTGGGTCACTATTAATTAATTAGGGAATTTGACAATTAACTGCATGGTTAATTCCTAAAGTAGGAATATCAATTAGAGATTAATGAGACTTCTTGGGGGTAATTATAGAGTTAATTGTCTGTACATATTATGTGTTAAAAATATGTATTTAATTATTTATGTGAACATACCCATATTCGTGGATGGCCTATCAATTGGGGTTGCGTACATCTCGGGACCATAGCACGCGTCGGCACAAGTTGGCTAGGCATTTTGTAGGTCATTATTTTAAGTCCTACGATGAAACGCCACGTACGAGGAGGTAGGTGTAGAGGTTAGGATCCATTATCATCGTCGGACCATGCAATAGTGTACTACGTAGGGTCTGCCCCACTTATGTGTGTTTTGTGATGTCCGTTTGGATGATGGACTCCTCTTGACTTACCGATAGAGCACGAACGGGACACTGAAGGTGGATGCCTTTATGTGTCGTATATAAGGACATATACAATTATATATAAATTAATTAAGATTAAATCCTGGTTGAAGTAGACAATTGATAATGAACCCAATACTATGTAAATGCATAATGGATGATATGTTATTTCTTGTGGGTAGTAGTGTTGAGGTTATTGTTGATACTAAAAGCACATGTATATATGATTAGCTTCGGTGTAAGAATTGTATTAAATGCTTTGATTATTATTTTATTGTGATAATTATCGAATTTCATAATGGGGACTTGGGTGATTATGCTTATAGTATTTCACTTAGGTGAGGGGTGAGATATTGTAGAAGGATACACACCCAATATCCCAAACGATTAGGTGAGAAGGAGTAATCGGCAAGTCAAATCTCACCACGAGCAACCACCCAAAGAAATTCCTTGGCCAAGACAAAAGGCAGAACTTGGGTAAGGAGGGTCACCACGAAGGGCTCCTCGCCCCAATTTGTCCAATGTCCAAAAAATCAAATTTTGGGCAATGAGGGCCACCACGAAGGGCTCCTCGCCCCAATTTGTACAACGCTCACAAGTTTTAACTTGGGCGAGGAGGCCCACCAGGAAGGTCTCCTCGTCCCAATTTATCTCAAGTACGTAGAAACTGAACTTGGGCGAGGAGGCTCACCGAGAAGGGATCCTCGTCCCAAAATGCCCAAAATTCACAAATATTGAATTTGGGCGAGGAGGCCCACTAGGAAAGGCTCCTCATCCCAAATAACTCAAAAGACATAAATGAAATTTGAGCGAGGAGGCCAACCACAAGTGGCTCCTCGTCCCCAACTATTCAAAAAATTAAAGAAATAAATTTGGACGAGGAGTCCCACCATTAGGAGCTCCTCGTCCCCAGAAATATGAATCCCTTACAGAAAAGAACCAGTGGGAAAGGAGGTCCAACTAGAGTGACCTCCTCTCAAAAATTTATTACTCACATATATGTTAAAGGTTTAATATGTTGCTTCCTTATACAGGTAGCCTGGTTGGGCAAGAAAGGCTCAACAAGGTAAGTTGGGATCTCTTGGAAGTTTTAGTTTGGTGGTTGAAGAACAAGGTTTGTTGAGAAAGCTCAACCATCTAGCACTTTAATACAGAGAGAACACTAGTAGATAGACCCTAAGGGTTACCCAGTCCTTACATAGTCACACTCAATCATAACTGAAGTGAGAAACCAAGAGGTTGAACACAAGAAATGAACAGTTTATAAAATGGTTTTAAAGGAGGTGGTCCTTGAGACCTCTCCTTAAGTTTATAAAAAAAATTAGAAGAGGTAGTCCTTGAGCCCTCTTTTTAAGTTTATAAAAATAATTTTGGAGGATATGGTCCTTGAGGCCTCTCCTCAAGTTTATAAAAGATTTTAAAGGAGGTGGTCCTTGAGACCCTCCTCAACTTTACAACGTTTGTACAGCAAGTTACTGTTTTAAAATATATTTACCAAATCAAATATATTGTCTTCAAGGCGCAAATATATATTTTTTTATTTTGGTTTACACCAGGTGGCACCTGTCAGAGGGGACAGGCGACCGCATACAAATAGGGACAAAAGGTACATTATAGACCTTGTCTCTCACGAATCTCCTCAGTTTTGGGGCCTAAAAAATGCTAACTCAGCCTAGTGCCCAAGTATAAATAGGACCCTTGAGAAAGGTGAAGTCATAACGATAACTCAAGTTATATCATTACTCTTTAAAAATCATCCCAGATACCTAGTGTTCTCCCCCTGCCCTCTCTCTAAGTGATGATTGTTTTGTTCTTTCATTCCACCTTGACGGCCATCATTCTCGAAAGTTTCTATTGAATAATGTTAATATTATTGTAGTGAAGTTCATCTTATTATAAGGAATAGTGCTTACTTTGGTTCCATTGCTACTAGAAGGAGATGGTTTTACCAGGTGCTTCTCAAAAAATTCTTGAAAACCTGGAAGACGGAGTCCATTGGAGTGGGTTACGCCTCACCCTTTCCAGTTATTCATAGACCCCAGTACAGCTACCCTCCTATATTTGGTGACTCCGCTGGGGAGGTATCCTCACTTCCATGGACAAAGAAGGTTTAAATGTTTCTAAGCAGCTAATTTTTTAAGACATTCCACTTGGGAATGGAACCCAAAGTGACCAGACCACTCAGGAACATGTGGTGGTGACAAGAGCAAAGACATTTGCTCCTCAGGGAGGGAAGACCAGCTCACCGGCAGCCGCTCGAATGACAGGTATCAGCCTTATTGGCATATTTTTTGACTTTTTGAAGCAAAATAATATAAATCTATCAAGTTTGGGTCAAGGCTGTGTAACACCAGCGGCTACTCCCTCTGGAGGGGCAGCAACTCCAGCAGCGATTTCAACAGAGACAATTTTGCCATGAAAGGTGGTGCCCGAGAAGTTTAGGGCACCACCCAGTACACCAGTAGCAAAGGGCATAAGTTTAGAAGAACTCCCTTCCAAAACAGTTACTATAGAGGAGGTGTGAAAGCTAATCTCCTCTACTCAAAGAGAAGCACCTCATCTGTATGATGAGCTTCAAGTTCCTTATCCTCATGATGTGAATGAGAAATTATACCCATAGGGGAATATTCCACCAAAGTTCATTAAGTTTAATGGCAAAGGAAAAACCCAAGAGAACACATGAAGAGGTTCTTTGAGTACCTAGGGGTGCATGGAAATAACAAGAACTTGAGGTTGAAGGAGTTCTGTAGGAAAGGCCTACCCGTGGTATTCCCACCTGGCGCCCAACAGCATTCCAACATAGGAAGAAATGCACAGAAAATTCCTCTAAAAGTTCATTGTGATATAAGATGAGTTCACATTGAGACACCTGGCACAAGAGGTGCAAAAGTCTGGGGAGTAGTTAATGTAATATATCAAGCGATTTCGCGATAGAGCACTTGATGTGCATGAGGAGGTAGCAGAGGCAAGTTGCTTCAAATCTATGTTGAGGAGCTCTTGGAGGAATACAAGCTCCATCTGGTTTATGAGACTAGTGATAGAATCTTTAGAGAGTTCACCAGGGCTGCGAGCAATGTAGACATGATAATCAAGCCAAGGACCTCGGGTTGGAGGACACAAGTGCCATTGACTTCTGGAAGGTTTAAAGTCTCAAGGAGTCAAGCAATTAACTATTTAGATGGAAATCCCAAATGCAAGAAGGTAGGTTTCAAATATAAGAATAGAATCCCGAGTAACAAGATAAAGTTTGGAGCAGATGCTCCACTAGCGCTACCTTGAAGACTAGCGGAAGCTATGGATTGTTATCGTACATTAGTATGAGAAGGGGTAACAGTTCCCCCTCACCTGAATGGGGAAACCCCAACAGCAGCTGACAAAGCCAACCCTAAGTATTGTGAGTTACACCAGTAGGTGCAACACTCTATCAAGGACTATTACTATTTGAGAAGGATCATTGGCGAGCAGGTGGCCAGTGGTACTTTTTAGAGACCTCCTGTGGACATTAATGAAAACCCACTTTCAGCTCATCATTATGACACTGCCAATATGGTAGTAGCGTATAATGAAGAAACAACCCAATATCTGATGGAGTGGAAAAGTGGTGAGATAATATGTGAAAAGTTAGAAAGGCTATCACCGAGAAGCAAGCAAAGAACTGAGCTAGAAAGAAAGTGCGAGGATTGGTTATTCACTCTAGACCAAGAAGATGATGGAGATGAAGAAATCAAGTAGGTAAACCTCTTAAGGGTAAGGTGAATATCATCCCAACTCTGGATGAGGGAGAGACATCTGAGGCAGATTACGTTTGCAATGGCAAGACATATGAAGTAGACCCAGACTCTGAATGCAAAGCCATAGTGAGAAGCCCTGAGTTCAAGTGGTTCTTTGACCAAATAGGAGTGAAGTATGACACTAGGGTAGTCATAACAAGAAAAGTTTTAAAGGCATTACAGCAGTGAGGAGATCCCTCATTGAATTGGCAGGGACTAATTTACAGGTTGATCAAAAGATATACTTCTAAAGTGGTATTTTCTGAGACAGACAGACAGGTGCCTTACTTTCAAAACCGCCTGTTATATGTCATAGCTATGATCAATGGAGTTTCATTACCCAAAGTATTAATGTATGGAGGAGCATCTATCAACATTATATCAATCGGCACATTATACGAGACAGGGATTGATCAAGAGAAGAGTGTCCCTGTGCCACTAGTGATCTCGAGATTTAACAGCGCTGGAATAAAATCCCTCGGATATGTGAATGTAAGAATCAAGCTGGGGAATTTCACATCCCACATCAAATTCCATGTCATTAATGCCAATACCAGCTGCTCATTGGGAGGGTATGGATGCATACCCATGGCATAGTGCCCTCCACTTATCATCAGTGTGCAAAGGCTAATATCCAAGGAATAGAGACCATAATCAAGGCCACACAGAATCCCTTTTCCGTTGAGGAGGCCCATCTGGTAGATGCGACATTCTACACAAAACTAAATGAGGAAATAAATAATTATGTGAGAAAGTTAGAAGAGAAACAAGTGGTTGGAGGAAGTGCCCAACCAAGAAAATCTGTACATGATCGTTTAGTGGGGAGGGTGATCCCCCATATAGCAAAAGGAAAGAGGAAGGTGGATGAGGTGGTTAAACCTCCTCGAACTTGCAAAAAAGTGGTTATACCCAAGAGAAAAGTTATTTAACATTTATAACGATCTGCGCAGGAGGTGTTTTGGGATGAGAGCACCGACCTAGCACCAGAATGTTTTGTTGTGGATGAATTACATATCATTGAACACATTGAAGAACCAGAAGAGACTCCAGAGTGTATGTAGGATGGGGCTAAAGAGCAGCTACAAAAGTTAGAAGAGATCAACCTAAGGGTTAAAGGGGGTAAAAGTAAACCCATTCTAATCTCTAAGAGCCTAAACCCAAAATAGAAGGAAGAGCTTGTTAGCTTGCTCAGAGAGTTCACCAACATGTTCTCCGGAAATACACGGAGATATCAGGAATAGATCCAGAGGTGAGCTCCCACATATTGAATGTTCTCCCCAATGCTGTTGTTGCAAGCGGGGTTCATCAAGCCTATTCGGCATCCTGTGTGGTTCTTCAACATAGCGTCGGTGGCAAAGAAGGACAAGAGATAAAATGAAATTTGTATTGATTTTTGCGAGTTGAATCAGGCATGTTCCAAGGACGAGTTTCCTCTACCAAGCATAGACAGCTCTGTTGACGCTACTGTAGTCCATAAGATGTATAGCATCATGGATGGGTACGTTGGCTACAATAAGATTAAAATGGACCCAACGAATGTGAAGAATACTTCCTTCCACACTCCTCACTACACAGTCATGCCATTCGAATTGAAGAATTCCGGGGCCACGTACCAAAGGACCATAATGGTAATTTTTCATAATCTATTTCATGATATACTAGAATTTTATATGGATGATCTAGTGGTATAATCCAATAAAGAAAGAAAGCACATGCAGGACCTTAGGAGAGTGTTCGAGAGGTGTCGTGGGTATAAGATGCAGATAAACCCATCGAAGTGTGCTTTGGGGGTCACTACGGTAAAGATTATAGGGTTTTTTGTAAATAGGCGGGGGGTGTAAGTAAATGCAGAGAAAAAGAAGGCCATCATAATGATGCCACCTTCAAAGAGTCAAAGGTATCTCAAGAGCTTCTTAGGGAAGGTGTCCTACCTAAGAAGGTTCATACCTGCGCTAGCGGAGGTGACCCACCCATTCACACCCCTTTTAAAAGACAAATCTAAGTGGATTTATGGAGATGAGCAAAAGAAGGCCTTTGAAAAGATCAAAGAAATTTTATCTTCCCCATCGCGATGATTCCACCAGAAGTTGGGCGCCACTACAGCTCTACCTTACTTGAACAGAAAGATCCATAGGAGCATTGTTGGACCAAGAAAAGGAAGGAGTAAAAAGTTCAGCGTACTATCTGTCAAGAGTGATCTCAAGTACATAATCTAGATACACAAGCGTAGAGAGGCACTGTGTTTGCCCTGGTCTTTGTTTCTCAAAAGTTGAGACATTATCTACTAGCCTTTATAGTTTACATAGTCACTAAGTGTGACCCCATCAAGTACCTCTTATAGGACGAGCAACAAGATGGTTTATGATTTTGTCGAAATATGATTTAAAATGAATGGTGCCCAAAGTTATTAAAAGTCAAGCGGTAGTAGATCTGCTCACCCATTTTCCAAGTGGGAATTTCGAGTCCCCTAGTGACGAACTACCTGGGGAGAAATTTCAAGCATATATAGTGGAATAAATAGAAAAGTAGGAGATGGAGTTTGACGGCTCCAGTGCTCAAGGAACAGGAGGTACCGTTATTATATTGTCAAATAGTAAGGAGAAGATCACCCTTTCCTTCAAGTTAAATTTTAAATGCTCAAATAATGAGGATGAGTATGAGGCCCTGATTTTGGGGATGTTGAAGGCACTCAGAAGAGGGGTTAGAGTGTTGTGCATATGCAGGGACTCCAACCTGGTAGTGAAACAGGTTAATGGTGAGTTCGCCCTCTAACATGCCAACTTGGCACCTGCGGATACATCATCCAAAGAATATTGGGACAGTTCTTGAAAGTAACTGTGGAGAGACATACGAGAACAATGAATAGGCATCCTGACGCATTAGCCACAATAGCACAAAAGTTAGACATGGATGAGCTAGAAGTAACGATCATTATACGATAGAGAACAATGCCTATTGCAGCGAAATTCTTGTTCCCAAACAACGAGCCAGAAGATTGGAGGCACCTAGTTATGAAATAGGTAGAGACCACAGAGGGGACATTAAAGATGTTAGATCTAGATAACTACCACCTGCTGTCGGGAATACTTTACTTCAACAGCCCTAGAGGGTTCCTAGAAAGATGTTTAGGAGAATAATAAGCTAAAGAAAGGTTGGCAGAGATGCACGAAAAGCATTGTGGGGACACTGATATCCCTCTTTATCGTCGGTTGTAGCGGGGGGCTATTATTGGCCCACCAAGAGAGTAGAGGCTACTCGTCAGCAACAAGATTATTTAAAGTGCCAACCCATTTTGACCAGTCAATGGAAGCTAACTTTTTGGAAGCCTTCGAAGATTGGAGGCAACCATACATAACGTATCTGAAAGATGGCGAGTTACCCATAGAAAGAGAGGATGAAATTTATCTAGTAAAGAAGATAACCCATTTTTACTTAGTCGAAGGGGAACTTTACAGAAAAGGGTGCAATGAGAGGCAATGAGGTTCATAGCTAATGAAGACACATGGAGAGTGCTAAAAAAAGCTCATGAGCCCTCCCACATGGGAGGTGTCAAAATTATATGATCAGGTGATGATGTTAGGGTACTACTAGCCAACCATAGAGGCTGACTCCATTAGTTATGTGAAAAAATTCAAAGCTCGTGAAGTACATGGAAACATGGTACATGCCCCCTCAATGAGCTTATAAAGCCTAGCAGCTCCCTACCCTTTCCACACATGGGTATTTGACCTAGTTAGAAAAATTAGTCCAGCTTCTCATGGCAAAGCTTTTATCATTGTGGCGACATAATTGTCCACCAAATAGTCAAAAGCCATCCCTCTAAGGAGAATGACTGCCCAATTGGTAACCCAGTTTATCAAGGAGTATATCATATGCAGGTTTGGTATACCCAAAGTGATTTTAATAAATAATGGGAAGCAATTCGTTTGCAAAGAGATGGCCATCTTCACAAATAAGTACAAAATTATGTATAATAGCTCAACCATCTCCTATCCTAAAGTTAATAGCTAAGCGGAGGCCACCAATAAGACCATAATCAATATCTTGAAGAATATGCTAGAAGACATGCCGGGGGTATGGTATGAGAAGTTGTCCATGGTACTATAGGCTTATCGTGCTTCAAAGAGAAAACTGACCGGGTTCATCCTGTTCTCACTAGTATATGGGACCAAAGATGTCTTACCAGTGGAGTTGGCGGTAGCATCAGCCAGAGTTTCTCTAAGAAATGAACTCATCCTGAACCCATGATATTTGCAGTTAGAGGAGCTGGACGAGCATAGAGATAAGGCAAAAGAGAACTTTAAAGTCTACACCCAGCAGCTGTCCATAGCCTACAAAAATTTGGTTAAGACCGGGGAGTTCCAGGTGGGAGACTTAATCCTGTGAGCATCCACTCACCATCTCCGTAGCACGTCGACATCAAAGTTTAAACCTAACTGAAAACGACCCTTTGTAGTAAGAGGGGTAGTCAAGTCGGGTTATTGTTAGATTTTAAAACCAGAGATTGACTACCTCCAGTCCATCAACTACAAGTGGCTGAAGAGGTATTATGATTAGTTTTTATTAAAAATGTATCTCTGTCAAAGAATTTGAGCGGCTTGCTCTGGCACCAGAACAGTTGTTTTTTTGTAAAAATGATACAGCAACACAACTCTGTAAAAGGTACAGAAAATGAAATGAAATGAAATGAATAGCAAATCTTTTTTGAGCATTGCATGGTGATTCTTATTTTGCTTGTTTACCTAATGCATAAGGTAGATCTATCAGAATATATTTTCTTTTATACTCTCTACTAGACTAGAAGAGGGTCCTGGATAAAAAGAACTTTGTTCATTACACTTGGGGGTATATCCATCCCGAGAGAAAAGTATATTGAGCAAAGTCTCTCCAGACATGTTAGAAAAATGATTTTAATCTTGTCAGCAAACCAGTAAGAAGACATCCTCCAAGTCATAATAATAATAATAAAAAATATAACAAATATTTCTTTACAACAAAATTGCCAAGAGAACAAGTTTTAACTTCCGTTCTCAAAGAAAACCCCTTACTTGACCAGTCCATAGAAAATGTAGAGAAATGGGGACTTACGCCCCCTGCTCTAATTTCTTAAAAAAAAGACCCAACAAACCAGGGGCTATGTTTCCATAGAAAATAGTCGTCTTCTTGAAAAAGTTTGAGGGAAGGAGAAGAGTTAACCCTTTATCTCCCAGCTATTCCCTAAGAATGATAACCATAATAAAATATCCCACGGTTAGAGGGGATAGTTCTAAAAATGTAACTTGCTCAAATAATATGCAAGTACCCTACAGTTAGAGGGGATAATTCTAAAAATATAACTTACTCAGATATTATGCATGTACCCCACAGTTAGAGGGGACGGTTCTAAAAATGTAACTTGTTCGGATAATATGCAAGTAGCCCACAGTTAGAGGGGACATTTCTAAAAATGATAACTTTCCCAGATAATATGCAAGTACCCCACAGTTAGCGGGGACTGTTCTAAAAATGATAACTTACTCAGATAATATGCAAGTACCCCACAATTACAGGGGACGGATCTAAAAAAATGTTAACTTGCTCAAACAATATGCAAGTACCCCATAGTTATAGGGGACAAATCTGAAAATGTTAACTTGCTCAGAAAATATGCAAGTATCCCACAGTTAGAGGGGATAGTTCAAACAGATGAAGTGGACACAAAAAATTAGAGCAGGCCATAGTAAGCAGATATCAAAGTCCATATAGAAGAAGATGAGAAAGATGATATAAGCCAACAAAATACTTTTTCATTAATAATGACGAAGTTCTTTCCATATGAAAAGTGTACAAAAGGAAGTCTACATAATAAGGCTATCTACCCACTAGACGACATGAAAAATAAATCCTAGCGGGAGTGCAGGTCTATCTAAGAAGGACCAACCTCCTCAATAAGCTGCTCCTCTAATCTAGCCATCTGAGCTTCATCCTCAGCAACACTAGCCTCTAGCTTAGTCAACTTGGCCTGGAGGGACTGAATCTGAGTTTGAATCCGATTTGCCTCAGCCTGACGTTGTTGCTCCCTAGTCTGCCTAGAAGTATGAAGTTTATCATCATCCTAAAGGTGACACCAAGAAAATGACGAACTAAAGCTTCAAGCCAATCCTGTTGGAAGTGATAGAAGCGTTGAATATCATGAAGAGCCTAGAGAAACAGTGAAGCCCTCAGAGTAGTCATGTCAGAAGGAGGGGTAGATAAGAAGTCATGAAGATGGCTAGATAGGGCCTGCAAATTGAAGATCATAAGGCTATCAATCTTGAGGAAGCTCTGAGAAGTGAAAGTTTAAGGGTGGTGCTCCAAAAGCATCTACAACACCTCTCGCTCATGAGGACGGAATCTGGACAGAAAATTTGAATATTATAGTGCACTCATAAAAGACCCAGGAGACTCTACCTATATATCATCATAACATGTGTTATGAGACTTAAGCTTCGAAAGTGGAATAGAAGAATCCTCGCTAGAATTGGTATCATCGATGGCCTCAAATCTCTGGTTGGCCTCACCAGTGGCTTCAACAAGCTCACCAACTAGATCCTACAGAATGAAAAGTAAAAAAGAGATAAGTCATAAAGAAGAGAAATAATAGGAAGTGGGTTACCCATACTCAAATTGAAACATGTTTGGGGAAATTTTACCCCAATGCCTACGGGAGTCAATATGCTATCACCAAAATGAGAGGGCATCATATGACCTGGACCACCAGCCTAACAGAAATTTAGCACAAGTTAGGATTTTCTTTTGCTAAGGAAAAAGAAAAATGTGTTAATTTTAACAGACAGATACAACTCAGGTGTGACAGTTTAATACCTGGGGAGTGCGCAGTATAGCACTCACACTATGTCCCACATAACTAAGGATGGCAGCCTCACTAACCTGAAAATAAGGAAATAGGAATATGAAGGTGAGCCCACTTTCACAATAAAATTAAGAATAAATAGGGGAACAAAGAAAAGAGTAAGGTATGACAGTATAATATCTGACTGGCAGTAGCTCGCCCTGGTGGTTCCACGGTCAAAGGAACAATCGTTGCGCTAACCTGAAATAAGAAAACGGGTAAGTGCTAGTAAATATTTACACAAAAAAGACGTAAGATCAAAGATCCATGTAGATTAAGTATTTATTTGGGAGCTCCCCACTAAGATACATGCCTGAGACTCCTCGATAGTAGGTGTTGGAGTAGTACTAACTGGGGGGAGACCAAAGTCTCTTCAAGCACAGAAATAGGTGGACTACTCACCTAAGGGTTCAAATATAGATCCCGCAAATAAAGAGATCACGTCTATAGATATGTTAGAAGAAATAATTGAGTATGCAGATATGTAACTAATCTAGCAAATAGATGTGCAAAGACTAAACGTACCATTGGAGCTGGCCCTGTGGAGCTAGGAACATGCCCCTCAGATAAGGGGACTTCAGTCAGGTTAGTTGAAGCAGCTTACCCTACAGAAGATAAGGGGGAACTAACAGATGCTATCTCAAAAACTGTCTCTAAGACCCTAAAGGAGGAGGTCCCACACACACACCCTGCAAGAGAAGAAAGATATGAAACTTTGTAAGTCTTTTGTAGTAATAAAAAAAGAGGCGTAAAAGATAGGTAAAGACAAGTCAGAATAGTTATCGGTAGAGGTGCTACAATGATGCCTCCCACGGATACAATGGCTGCAAGAGCTTCCCCAGAGGTAGCAGGAACTACTAAAGGGTGAACTGACGCGACAAAGAATGTGTCTCTAAAATGCGTTCTCTCTAGGCTCAAGTGCAAGCATGTCGCATTAGTAATAAACCCGGTAAGTCGGGATCGTCTCCACAGGGAAATAGGGCGAGAAAATCGTGACGACAGAAGGATAGATGGTCAACTTATATTCAACTCTAAAAAAATGAAAAGATGATTTGTTTGCAACTAATCCTACTAGTAAACGAAAACTAGATTAAGACTACGAAACTAATGAATTAAACAGGAATTAATAACTAAGAATGAAGTAATAAGTATGAAGAGAAAAACAGGTCGGGAATACAATCCCTCAACCCTAGTGTATTGCTAGTATAAAACTAATCGTAAATTTAAGTGATTAATCAGACCCAGACTTTAGTACTCCCAAGCCTTACATATATGAGGTTCAAACCCGCACCATACGTAATCAGAGGATGAGTAAAGAGGTAACGTGATAGCTACACTCGCATTGCATTCTAAAGCGTCACGGTTATTCAGAAGCAAATGAGATCCAAAGATCTGCAATGGTTGTGTTCGCTATGCAATACGGTCTAATAAACCCTTAAGCTTAGAGGATTAATTTCATACACATGCAACTCTCACATCGAGTTGAGTTCATGTATCCCATCCCTAAAAAATCTAGCCAGACATATTGAACCTAAAAGAAAATATATTTTGAATGAAAGAAAACATTTTTACTAGTTATGAAAGATGGGGAATAAGGAAATTACTACTAAATAATTAACTACTGCAATAATTAAGGAAAGACTTTGAATGAATTTACTTGAATTGCAATCTGGAATCAAACTAGGGTTTTGTTATTTTTTTTCTAATCTAATTACAAATCTTCTCTAAAAAAATGATTTAGAAGCCTCCTCTTTTATGGGAGGAGTTAGAAATTTATATCCTACGTAATTTACAAGAGTTGGATTGATGCAAAACTCTAAGAAAAAGAAGATCAAATCAAATCTCGAGCACCAGATCGATCCGGTCAATATATTCTGGATTGGTCCGGTCAGCAATCGGACTGATTCGTTTTCTAAACAAATCGAATTGGTCCGCTAGACGAGTTGTTATGCAGTGATTTTAAGGGTCGGACCAATTCATTTTTTTGGGATACCGGATTAGTCCGGTAAACGTCCCCGAACTAATCCATTTTTGTATTAAACCGAATTCGTATGGGTTGTCTTCTCAGCTTCTCTTCAATTTCTCTTCAATATCTCATGATTTTCTCACATCCGGTCTTCATAACTTCTAATCCAAAACTCAGATTGGGACGTCGTTTCTTCCTACGTGCTCATGAATGCGAGATCTTTGACTTTTATTTTGGGTCCTCAATCATATTCGTGGTATAAATTATGCTTTTGCCCCTTTTCATTCATCTTCTTTCTTTTCTCTTGCTTCTTTCGTTTTCTTTCTTCCTTTCATGTAATAAATACGTGTGAAATTAATAAAAAATACACGAAACTCGAGGTACTCGTTAGACGAAACCGTTAGCCAAGATATGGGATAACTTAATTCATTTTAAGTTGTTCGGTGTAATAAAAGCTTCTAAATTAAGGATAAATTTGGAAGAATTTATGCCTAATCAAACCCCCCCTAACTTAGAACTTTGATCATCCCGAGCAATGTAAAAGAATCAAAACATGATCCAACTCAAAAAAATGGGATAGAATACCTCTTTCGCGGGAAAGCGGATGCATTTAGCGTATGCAACAAGCCTTTAAACCCCTAGGTTACCCCAATAGGATGAGTTGTGTCTCGTGAGGGTTTGCAGCGAATATACCCATAATATTCGACTCAAAGAAAACTCAAAATACGTAAAAATCGTATAATTCAAACTTTTTCAGAAAATAGTCATCATCAATTCATGTTCAAGAGTCTTAAATCATAGTGCATGTGTACGAAGCCAGAAATTTAACCTCGAATTTCCACCGATTGATCATTATGTTACTTATCCGAAAATTCGTTTTGATTTCAAAATCTCACGGGATGCGCTCATAAACGAATCTCTTGGAAGGGTGGCTATTTTCTCTCGGTATGCGTGATTTATAAGAGTAAATGCATTGGAACCAAATTCACGCACACAAATAGAAAGACGAAAATTTTATTGCAAACGGATCTCATCATTGGATTACGGTTATAAAAAATGTGAACATTGCCTATAATTCATATTTATAGTCTCTTTTGTTATCTTTTCGTTTTTTAGCTCTCCACGCGGTAACCAATTTCGCATAAAGGACTCGGTTAGGACTTTATTGGGTTAGAGGAATATTGGGTAAAATGGGGGTGATTAGGAATTTTGGAATTGAAAAATTTTCTTATGATGTCCATTAGTGCTTTTTCCCGGCCTTTGCTCCTTTTTCTGATTTTTCTATTTTTTTTGTTTTTCACACTTTTCTTTCTTGCTATTTTTGTAGAGCATAGCTATTCTTTTCTTGCCCCTTTTTATGCACTTTCCGGACTTAATTTCTAGGATTATCTACTTTCACCATTTCGGGCCAATTGGGGTTTCTCGGGTTGTCAAACGAAAGGAAAAAATGTATTCGGCTCAATCTTGGTTTACAAAAGGAATAATTTTTCACTACTTTTTCTGGCCAATATTTTTGGGTGGAAAATGAGGGCCTACTTCATTGTCCGAAATACTAATTGCGTTACCATATGCATCTCGAGATTAATTTAATTTAGAGACCTATTTAGTACATTTTTCAAGGCAATATCACACACATTTTTCATAACCGATCAAAGTGAAAGAATTGAGATCCATTGACGACTTATTAAAACGCTGAAAAGAACTTTGAGTTAACATTTAACTCGGATTGATTTATAAATTTACAATAATGAAAGGCTCGAATCTCACCGGGCTTGTTAATCTCCACATTTATTCGCTAAGTCGTCTACGTTTGCTCGATTTCCATCTTTGGTTAATTTCGGCTTGTGTATTATGTTTTTACAATTTGAGACTTTAAACCGTCTTTTAATGATATTTTTGTTAAATTTGAATTCCAATTTTTATTTATTTTGAAGAAAAATATTTTTGCCTTTTTCAAAAATTTTCAATTTTTTTTCCAGGGCATTTTTGAAAAATTGTGAACTTTTAGAAAGACTCACTTGTGACCCCCTAACTTATACTTTTGCATTGTCCTCAAGCAAAAAGGACTAAAATCTAACTCAAAGCGAATTAAAAGTGCGAGAAAAAAAACGAACAAATAAAACAGAAATGCGAATTTATTATAGCAAACAGAAATGCTGTGTTACAAGGGATAGGGGGAGGAAACATAGAACCAACAATTTTAACAATCACCAACAACACCAAAAACAGCAACAATGGACAAGGGCTTCATTGGGGTGGTGAATTGGAGGGAAAATGGGGAAGGATTTGGAGGGAAAAGGTTGGTGGGAAGGAAGGTGGACGAAAATAGAGGGAAAATGAGGGATTGTGGCAAAAGGAGGTGAACCTAGGGAAGGGGAAGATTTGCATACACCGAACCAATTCGGGTCTCTAGGACCGGACTAATTCGATCCCTGTATTTTTTATTTTGAAATTTGCCAAACCGAACCAATCTGGGTGCCCAGGAACGGACTGGTCCGGTCCCCAGAAATGCTCTAGCTCCCCCTATGGGCTGGTATAACCACCTCTGATGACTTTCGATTGCACCTATTTACGATCCGACCCCTGTTTGACCTGATTACCTCTCTTCTCAAAAATTCTGCAGCTCTAAAATTCTCACCTCGTAAGACGTGTTGGTGCTCGATTTCCTCTCCGCTTGTGTGATGTGATCCTGCGGACTCCACTCATCCTATCCTACATGCAGCTACTATACACAAGACTTCGCCCCATACACGTCGGGGGTGCGACGACCTCTCAATTCATGCTCACTCGACCCCATAAATGGGGTTCGATAACCAGATTGTGTCGATCTCTTCTACGCATGCCTCAACATATAGCTTTAGGCGCTGTCCATTGACTTTGAATGGATCCCCCCCTTTGGGATCTTCCAATTCTACTGCTCCGTGGGGGAATACTCTCTTCACAACGAATGGGCCAGTCCATCTAGACTGCAATATACCCAGAAATAGATGAATCCGGGAGTTATAGGGGAGCACTTTTTGTCCCGGTTGAAACTCTTTTCGTCGAATAATCTTATCATGTGCTAGTTTCATCCAGGCTTTTGCAATCTTGGCATTCTCATACGCGTCATTGCGTATCTCCTCTAACTGATTAAGTTTAAGATTGCGAGCTTCATCGGCTTTGTCCATATCGAAATTGAATCTCTTAATGGCCCAATACGCCTTGTGCTCTAACTCGGCGGGAAGACGGCAAGGTTTTCCATACATAAAGCGGAATGGGGACATGCCAATTTGATTTTTATATGCGATACGATAGGCCCATAGTGAATTATTCAATCGAACTGACCAATCTTTTCGGTTGGGATTGACGGTCTTCTCGAGAATGTGCTTGATTTCTCGATTCGCTAATTAGGCTTGCCCATTCCTTTATGGGTGATAGGTCATTCCAACCTTGTGAACGACGCCATACTTTCCCATGAGTTTCTTGAATGGACTGTTGTAAAAGTGCGTGCCATTATTACTAATTATCACTTTCGGAGCACCGAAGTGGGAAAGTATGTGTTCCTGTAGGAACCTAATCACCACTTTATTATCATTTGTCTTGGTAGCTATCGATTCCATCCATTTAGAAACGTAGTCTACCGCGATAAGGATGTATAGTAAACCAAAAGATAAGGGAAAAGGGCCCATGAAGTCAATACCCCAGCAGTCAAAGATCTCAATAATGAGTATCGGGGTTAATGGCATCATGTCTCGTCGAGTAATCACTTCCATCCTTTGACACCTATTGCAAGATTTGCAAGAATTGCTCATAACCCATAATATTGTGGGCCAATAGAAGCCACTTTGAATAATATTAGCGGCCATTTTTTTCATCAAAAAGTGACCTCCACAAGCTTTCGAATGACATAATTGGATGACTTTCGGTATCTCGTCATCTGGTATGCACCGTCAGATGATTTGGTCAGTGCAATATTTAAAAAGGAAGGGATCGTCATAGAAAAACATGCGCGACTAAGTAATGAACCTCTTTTTATCTTGTGGTGTCCATTCGGGAGGGACAGCTCCCGTGACAAGATAATTTACTATATCCGCAAACCAGGGAAAAGAAGAGGTAGCAAAGAGTTGCTCATCCAGAAAATATTCGCCTATAGGTATCGGATCTCTAGGTACGTCGGACGAAAGCCGAGATAGATGATTGGCGACGACGTTTTGTACTCCTTTTTATCTCTAATGGAGAGATTAAATTCTTGTAGGAGTAGGATCCATCTAATGAGGTGCGGCTTTGCGGCTTTCTTCGCAAGGAGCTATTTTAAGGCCGCGTGGTCGGTGAAACAGGTGATGGGTGACCCAATGAGATAGGATCGAAATTTGTCTAGAGCAAATACTATGGCTAGCAATTCCTTCTTCGTAGTGGAGTAATTGAGTTGTGGTCCGGTAAGAGTCCGGCTAGCGTAGTAGATGACATGAGCCTTTTTATCCTTTCGTTGGCCCAAAACAACCCCTATTGCAAAATCACTTGCATCACACATGAGCTCGAATGGTAAGGACCAATCCAGAGCTTGCATAATGAGAGCGGAAACAATCATGCTTTTTAATTTTTCAAAAGCACTTTGGCATGATTCATTCCACTCGAATGAGGTATCCTTCATAAGGAGGTTGCTTAAGGGCCTAGCGATCGCGCTAATGTCCTTAATGAACCTTCGATAAACCCCGCGTGGCCGAAGTAGAAGCACACGTCTTTAAGCAATTTTGGTGTGGGTAGATCGGCTATGACATCTATCTTAGCTCTATCAACTTCAATCCCTTTGGATGAAACTATGTGGCCAAGAACTATTCCCTCAGTGACCATAAAATGGCATTTCTCCCAATTTAGCACAAAGTTCTTCTCCACACACCAGGTAAGTACTTTTTTCGGATTCGCCAGACAACGATCGAAAGAGGTGCCAAAAATGCTAAAGTAATCCATGAACACTTCGAGTCCTCTCTTAATCATGTCGCTAAATAGACTCAATATGCACCTTTGAAAGGTCGCGGGTGCATTACACAAGCCGAATGGCATACGTTTGGAGGAAAACGTACCAAAGGGGCAAGTGAAGGTCGTTTTCTCCTGGTAGTATATCTACCTCAATTTAGTTATATTCGGAATAACCATCAAGAAAGAAGTCGTAAGGGTGTCCCGCTACTCTATCAATCATCTAATCAATAAAGGGTAAGGGGAAGTCATCTTTCCTAGTTCCTGCATTGAGTTTCCGATAATCAATGCAAACGCGCCACCCGGTGGTGGTACGTTTCGGAACTAGATCTCCCTTAGCATTTTCAAACACTGTCATGCCTGACTTCTTCGGGATAACTTGAATAGGGCTCACCCACTTGCTATCCGAGATTGGGTAGAAAATCCTGGCATCCAATAACTTAAGGATTTTGGTTCTCACCACTTCTTTCATATTGGGATTTTGCCTTCTTTGCATTTCTCTCGAGGGTTTTACATCCTCTTTGAGGTGGATCTTGTGGGTGAAAATCAAAGGACTTATCCCCTTCAAATTAACAATACACCAACCAAAAGCACTTTGTTGCTTCCTTAGAATCTCTAATAGCTTACCCTCATGCTCGTCGTCTAGGCTAGAGGAGACAATAACAGGAAATGTCTTATCCTTTCCTAGATATGCATATTTAACATGGGAGGGGAGTTTCTTCAATTCGAGGTTTGGAAATTTATCTCTGGAGGGAACCATGAGTGCCTCCCTTGGCGATAACTCCTCGAATCGAGAAACCTAACTTACATCTCTCACGTCCTCGTCCGACGCTCTCTCATCCAATAATTCTCTCATCTCCTCAACTTCCTTTTCAAATTCAGTATACGCCCCCTCACTCTCGTGACTCGACACTAAGCAGGTCCCTAGGGCATCTCCATAATATTTTTCCTCAAAATACTCCTTTACAATCTCGTCGATTAAGCTCACCGCGTGAAGATCATCTTTTTTCCTTTCATGTTGGGCTATATGGAAGATGTTAGTCTCTAAGGTCATATTCCCAAAGGTGAGTTGCATCTGCCCATTTTGAGTATTGATTATTGCATTAGCCATAGCTAAGAATGGACGCCCGAGAATGATGGGACCATGATTGATCGAGGTGAAGGAGGGATCCGTGTCCCAAATGACAAAGTCTACTGGAAAGTAGAAAGTGTCTACTTGGATGATCACGTCCTCAACTATACCTTTTGGGATATTCACGGTTCGATCCGCTAATTGGAGAGTGATCTTTGTGGGATTGAGGTCGCCCACATCAAGTTCCCTATAGATGGCGTAAGGGAGGATTTTGACACTCCAAGTCAAGTAAGGCTTTTTCAATTTTATTTTCTCCAATGATGCAGGAAATGGTGGGTGCACCGGGATCCTTGAATTTTGGCGGGAGATCATTAAGTAGAATGGAGCTCACGTTCTATGCTAGAAATATGTTTTTCTTTACCTTCATCCTCCTCTTTACTGTTAATAAGTCCTTGATGACTTTTGCATAAGCTGGAATCTACTTAATGGCATCGAGGAAAGGTAAATTTAACTTTACTTGATTTAGCACGTCTAGTACTTCATCATTGGGATTTCCTTTGTGGGAAGGAATTAGCCTTTGAGGAAACGGTGTCGCGGAGGGTGGTTTCACTACTACCTCGGACTCACTAGTGTCTTCTTTATCACTCTCTTTCAAGGGGACATCTTCGGCCTCTTTCGTGCCGGGCGAAATCTCCTTGACTTTGGTTTCATCGTGTGGAGAAGGTGATAAATCAACAACTCTCCCACTACGAAGAGTGGTCACAGCTCGACATTTCTCCTAATGTTCTGTAAAGGTGGAGCTAACACTAGTTTGACCTTGGGGAGGTCTTTAGCCCTGGGCAAGAAACTTTCCCTTCTCCTGGATACTCAATGATGATTGCATCTTGAAATAGTCGCATTTATATCATTGATCATGTGCTCGTGTCTAGCAGTGGTTGCATTCTGGGTAGTGATAAATTGGTTTATCATATCCTCGAGATTCCTTCGCGGTGGAGTGATATATGGCCCTAGAGGTGGTGGTGCTTGTCATGTCCCTGCATGTGAGGTACTTGTTGAAAGTGTGATGGTGGGGGAGGGGCAACATGTGAATTAGGATTCATCATAGCATTTTGTTTCCCATAGCTAAAACCAGGATAGTTTTTCCATGAAGGGTTGTAAGAATTCCCGTGCGGTGCACCGAAATTATCCTTAAATCCTCCTACACCACTCACTTGCTCTTAAAGCATAACTTTGTAGGTGCTTATCGTCGGGTATTCCTCTGTTGAATGTCCCGCCTCACAAATAGCACACACCTTCTCAATGGGATTCAGGATGGATCTAGTTGGTCCTCTTGCACATATCTCAAGTACTTATCGCATTCCTTTTTCAAGTATATTGATTCGACTGGCCATCATAGTATCCTTTTCTATGTGAATTAGGTCGGCCACCGATGGAGTGGTGGTCGTTTGGCACGTTCGATTATGAGCACTAGGGTCATATTATCCCATGCTTGGGTAGTCTCAGCGACATACCTGTAATACCCCGTATTTTTATTCTATATTAATTTGGGGATTTATAAAATTTAACGTGAATGATTTATTTAATAAAAATCCGGAAATTAATTATGTTATAATTATTAACGTGACGAGAGTTAGTAATTATGGAAAAATTGTTGAATACTACTAATGAGCAAAGTAATATATGATATTGATTATATTGAATATCACGAGTGAATTAAATGACAATTTCGGAAATTTAAGTCGAGACGTGCCCGTGTCACGTCGGGACTAATTTTGTTAAATAAAAAGTGAATATTTTATAAGTCGTTCGGATGGTCGTTTTGAGTGCGCCAACGCGTCCATAAGGGTCGAGATAGTCAGAAAAGTGTACCCGGGGGTTTAGTTTGGGTCTCAGGGCGTTTTTAGGCCTAATTGGTACCCCGGGAGGGCAATTTAGTCATTTCACCTTTTTGGGTAATTAAACCCACGAAATTCAGCAACCTATATCAGCCATTTGGGTTAGTCAGCTAGGGTTAGAAAACAAAAACACAAGTGACGGCCATAGGAGAGGGAAGGAGAAAGCTCCAAGGCAATCCAAGGCCCCAAAAGTCACCGGTTTGCACCACAACCACCACCACCGCGTAGATCTCGAGACGAGGAACGCAGTCATACCAAAATCAGCCGTGAATCAGAATACCAAAAATCCCAGGCAAGTATTTAACTTGCGTATTTTCGTTAGTTCAATCTCATATTAGTTTAGGATTGATTAGAGATGAAAACTACGGAAGAAAACCCAATTTGTGTTAGGAAAATGCATGTAGTATTGATTATATGGAAATTCTGGAACCCTTGCCATGTAGAGGAATATAACCCACGAAATTTTGATGAAATATGAGAAGGAATTTCTGGTAAAAACAGATTAGAACCTTGATTAAGAAAAACTCTAGGGTTCTTGATGATTATATGGGATTTTGGGTTAATTATCCATGTTGAATGTTAAATATACACATGCTTTACGTTGAAAACATCTGGTATATTGATATAATGTTAGTAGTAGGATTTTGGGACATTTAGAATGGAAAAACATGGTTTTAGATGAAGAAATTTGGTAGAACCCGTAACTGCATTTCTGCAGAATTTTTCGCAGACCTGCTTGATTGATCGATCGAGCATAGAGCTTCGATCGATCGAAGGTTCGATCGATCGAGCCCCAAACCTCGATCGATCGACCCCTCCTGGCAGACTCCTATTTCCCTGGTTTAATTAGTTAAATTGAATTTTCGTGATATAATTCTTGGGTGTTCTTCATAAAATGTTTTGGGAGACAGGAAAGACCAGTAGAACACATGAATAAGTGTTGGGAACTTTATTATGAGTTGAGAATTTGGCTTTCGGGATAATTATATAATAAACGACGAAACTACATATTCCAAGTGAGAGATTACGGTGAATAGTTACGATAGTGAATAGAGGTATACCTACTGAATTTTTACTTGGAAGGATAAAGTCCACGAGTATCACAAAATAAGTGAGAAAACCCTTCGAGTTAAGGTTAGAGATGAAACCTTATATGTGATACTAATAATGTGAAATTTAGGATAAATGTCGTAATTATGGGTGATGAGAGAAACCTATATTGATATAATGATAAGTGGTATATTTATATGGTTGTGTATGCATATATTATATACGTGTGAAAAATGTACCCGCGCTACTTGCTATCCCTGAGGTTACCGCACTGGGACAGTCTTATCTCGATGGGACCTTTATGGGGGATATTGACTTGTACCCTAGAAGATAGATATCCTTGGTACAGGCTATCGGACCGATAGTTCAGACGGTCCTAAGAGACGTGAGGGTATGTACTGACCTCTTAGAGACTTGGAATCTATGCTTCGCCTCAATCTTGTTTTGTGTATTTATGTTATTACAGTTCGAGAGTGATTCTGAACTTGTACACCCCTTAGTGTGAGCGATACGGGGATTGGATAGCAGAGTATGCCTACACCATAGTTTGCATGTTGGTGCTGTTAGAATATATATATTATACGGGTGCTTAATATATATCTATGAATTTGGGAAATTTAAAATGTTGTTGTGATATAGTAAGTGAGAAATAGTTCTGGATTATAAATCGGAAATACTTGTTTGAAAAGTATAATGTGTCACTGGGAAACTTTATGAACTAATAAAACTAAAACGAGAGTTGTGCTGTTAATTGGAAGTATCCTTTTAAATAATAATATTGTTCGGTTTTGAAATCTTATGAGTAAGCTAAGATAAGCTAAATATTGGGAAGGTAGTATGATATAATAATAAGATAACCGTTGGGAAGGTTAGTACGATAGGCGTGCACATTAGAAGAGAGGTGAGAATTTCTCAAGAGAGTGTCGCTCTAATATGTTGCTGCATTGGCCTGTATCAATTTAAATACTTGCTAAACGTATTTTAAATCAAATACACTTTCGGGCTCTGACCCGTTTCTTTTTCTCTCTCTCTTGTATATATATGTATATATTTCAGGTGCCCAGCCACAGGGGCGTCTTGCTTAGGATCCCTTGAGAGGAACGTGCTGCAGCTTAGGTGGGAGTTGCAGGTCACTTGCGTAGACGGCTTCCTTTATTGACTCCACTTCTAGCATTCTCATTTATTGGGCATGTGTCGCCCTTTCCATTATTTCATTATTGTTGGGATATTTGTATTTCAGTTATTTCCAGTATTGTTACTATGGGTTTTATTCAGTTTGGATTTGTGACTTTAGTTTTCGTATGTGGACATTCGATTGACGAATGTATTATATTCATTGGATTTTGTGTTCCAGGTTTTTGTGATGTGATTCTTAATTGTTGGAATGTTGTTAATAAAAATAAATAAATATTTTTCTTTAAATAAAATTTGGAAAGTTATGTATGAAAATGTTTTGACACTTAGCTTAATTATTTAGGGTGTTAAATTGAAAAATTATTTTTATCGACAGTGATGCTGAGAATGAACCAACTATTTACCTTGATTTAATTTAATAAAGGAGTGATCGCCCGGTATTTAATTAGGCGGGGTGTCACAATACCTCAGGCGAAGCTCAGCATCGTTGGCATCTAGGTCGACAAAGGGACCATCACACATGGTTTCAACTAGTTATTTGGAATTTATATTCACCCCGTTATGGAAAAAGGAAATGATTTGCAATTTATCGAATCCATGATGAGGGCACGAAGTGATTAACTCGTTAAAACGCTCGTACCATTGATCAAACGACTCATTTTCTTATTGTCGAAAGTTTTGAATTTGAGCCTTGATGGAGTTCGTTCAATGTGGGGAAAAGAATTTCTTGAGGAATTTAGATTCAAAGTCATTCCATGATGCAATCGAGTTTGGAAGTAAAGACCATAGCCAGGTCTTAGCCTTGTCTTTTAGCGAGAATGGGAAGAGTTTGAGGCGTATCACATCTTTTGTGCAAGTTTGATCATTGAGGGTCTCGCATGCCTCCTCATATTCCCGGATGTGGAGATATGGCTTTTCTGATTCCATTCCATGGTAGTTGGGAAGTATCTAAATCATCCATTCCTAAAGCGAAATTGCCATGCATTATACGGGAGTAAAATGTATCCCGGAGTGACAGTTTGCTCGGGATATAAGATTTATCTCAAAGGATGGTACGGAACCTCTTCCTCACCTGCGGCTACACTACTGTGTTATCACATGGCTCTCTCACTTGATGAATTTGTATCCTCACTTGGTATGCTCAGAGCGTGCTCTGTGGTGTGTCTTAAGAGGGATGTTGGAGTGTTACATGCAATTAAGTGTGGAGGTGTGGGAGGTGGAACCCAGAATTGTGGAACGTTTGGAGTGTGAGGGTTATCGGGGTCGTACTCAACTATCGGGTTTTCGTGAATGCTGGTTGGAGTATTTTAGGGAGTTAGAGTGAGTTCAGGATTTTGTATTAACAGGCTTTTGAGAGATAAAGTATCTTTTTGTGCTTTTTGAAATTTTTTTATTTTTTTTTTATTTTTGGTCGAAGTTTTAGATTAACGGAATCTAACCTACGTCTACCTAATTCCCCGGCAAAGGCGCCAAAAACTTGACGCCACTAAGAATGTGTCTCTAAAATGCGTTCTCTCTAGGCTCACGTGCAAGCCTGTCGCATTAGTAATAAACTCGGTAAGTCGAAATCTTCTCCACATGGAAATAGGATGAGAAAATCGTGACGACGGAAGGACAGATGGTCAACCTATATTCAACTCTAAAAAAAAGGAAAAGATGATTTGTTTGCAATTAATCCTACTAGTAAATGGAAACTAGATTAAGACTACGGAACTAAAGAACTAAACAAGAATTAATAACTAAGAATGAAGTAATAAGTATGAAGAGAAAAACAGGTCGGGAATACAATCCCTCAACCCTAGTGTATTGTTATTATAAAACTAATTGTAAATTTAAGTGATTAATCGAACCCAGACTTTAGTACTCCCAAGCATTACATATATGAGGTTCAAGTCCGCACCATACATAATCAGAGGACGAGTAAAGCGGTAATCAGATAGCTACACTCGCATTGCATTCTAAAGCATCCCGGTTACTCTGAAGCAAACGAGATCCAAAGATCTACAATGGTTGTGTTCGCTACGCAATATGGTCTAATAAACCCTTAAGTTTAGAGGATTAATTTCATACACATGCAACTCTCACATAGGGTTGAGTTCATGCATCCCAACCCTAAAAAATCTAGCCAGACATATTGAACCTAAAAAAAATATGTTTTGAATGAAAGAAAATATTTTTGCTAGTTATGGAAGATGGAGAATAAGGAAATTACTACTAAAGAATAAACTACTGCAATAATTAAAGAAAGACTTCGAATGAGTTTACTTGTATTGCAATCTGGAATCAAACTAGGGTTTTATTATTTCTTTTCTAAGCTAATTACAAAGCTTCTCTAAAAAAATGATTTAGAAGCCTCCTCTTTTCTGGGAGGAGTTAGAAATTTATATCCTACGTAATTTACAAGAGTTGGATTGATGCAAAACTCTAAGAAGAAGAAGATCAAATCAAATCTCGAGCATCGGATTGATCCGGTCAATACATTCTGGACTGGTTCGGTCAACAACCGGACTGATCCATTTTCCAAACAAATCAGATTGGTCCGCTAGACGAGTTGTTATGCAGTGATTTTAAGGGCCGGACCAATCCGTTTTTTGGGGATAACGGATTGGTCCGATAAACGTTCATCTTTACAGTGATTTGGGACCCCGGACTGATCCGTTTTTGTATTAAACCGGATTGGTTCGGGTTGTCTTCTCAGCTTCTCTTCAATATCTCATGATTTTCTCACCTCTTCGGGTCTTCATAACTTCTAATCCAGAACTCATATTGGGATGTCGTTTCCTCCTACGTGCTCATGAATGCGAGATCTTCGACTTTTATTTTGGGTCCTCAATCGAATTCCTTGTAAAAATTACGCTTTTGCCCCTTTTAATTCGTCTTCTTTCTTTTCTCTTGCTTCTTCCGATTTCTTTCTTCCTTTCATGTAATAAATACCTGTGAAATTAATAAGAAATACACAAAACTCGGGGTACTCGTTAGACGAAACCGTTAGCCAAGATATGGGATAACTTAATTCATTTTACGTTGTCCGAGGTAATAAAAGCCTCTAAATTAAGGGGTAAATTTGGAAGAATTTATGCCTAATCATGAACCAAAGAAGCAGATGGAGAAGCGATAGTGCCAACTGACTGGCATATAAACAAACAGAAATAGAGTATGACAATGGAATCCCAATGGCATATAGAAATGAGTCAAAAGACAGAAGATTCAATGTGGGTGTACCTGAAGCCCCTCTAAAGAAAAAGGAGGTAAGATAGCCGACGGGATAATACAGTGGATAAAACAACCTAATTATGGCAAAGTTTTCAGAAAAATCAAACATAAAGAAAGAAAGAAATGAAGCCTAATAAGAATAAGCAATACCTAAGAGGTAGAGCTAACCTGTGTAGCAAGCTCACTAGATGTAATAGTGAAAACTGGCCTGGAAGATATAGGTTGAATGTGAGGCCTATTGTCCATGGGCACAAAGACTCGGGAGATAGGAATCCTCCCTAAAGGCGATAGACCTGGAGCAGTGCTTCCCGCAAGTGGTGCTACTCCCCCAGTAGAGAAAGGGCCACTGAAAGAGGATCCCTGCAACAAAGACAAGCAAATACAATAAGATCATCAAATGTAGAAAGTATGATAGAATATAGAAATATAATAAAGAAGACGGGCTCAAAGTACCTCAGATAGTCCTATAGAGGAACCTCTCACCATAGAGGAGGGGGGAGGTGAAGAAAGGTAGCCAAAAGAAACAGTCACCTATGTGTACAAAAGCAGAAGACTTCAAAAGATATGCCTCAAAATGTAACAAGTAAATGTAAAAAACTCATGAGAGTTAATGTTTACCTGGACTGAAGAGGAGGACACAGAAGAAGTCCTCGCTGTCGTCGAAAATACAATAGATAACTGTAAAAAGAGACAAGAACAGAAAATGTATTAGTAAAAAAGAAAAGAAAAGAGAATAACAACTGAGTGGAGAGAAATGATGAACCTCCGTAAATAGTCCCAAAGATGAGACTAGCACAGAAATTCGAGCCCTAGGAAAAGAGGCATAGATGATGGGTCGCTCGTTGTAATAAAGGCACTCTGCAAATGTCCCAAAGATAAAGGCAATTCATATCCGAATTACGTATATGTAAATATACATTAAAATAGTTCTAAAGAAGTTAAGAAAAAAGACTTACAGTGGTAGAGCGGGTAGTCTGACCATATGGTAGATGTCCGATAATGGGACTACTAGCAGATGGAGAATCTATCTGGCACCTTCACTAGAAGACTCCCCCAAAACTGGTATCAAATAAGAAGTATCAGGGTGTTGATGACACTCATCTCATTCGAAGAAGAACCGTCATCATCATAGGAGGGAGTGCTTATATAATCGACCAGTTTCTCTTCAAATGATAGAGAAGGGGAACCAGGAAGTGAAACCCCGTGAAAGTCAGTTTCACTAAGTAAAAAAGAATGAGTTGTAGTACCTTAACCTATAGGAATGGAAGTAACAGCAGGCTTTTCAGCAAATAACCCAAGGGCCTCATAGCCCTGCTCTCTCACAGTCATATACGTCTCCTCTACCCCAAGGTCATTATTTTCAGACCCCTAGTCTGGTGCAGGAGAGGGAGCAGAGGTCCTAATACTAGTATTCTTCTTCTTCCTACTCGCTTCAGTTCTTACTGGCGAGGGGGGAATAGGAGCAGAAATGGCAATAGTTGAAGTTACAGTGGTATCAGGGGCAATGGTATGAAGCTAGAAATATCCACATCAGGAGGCTTCCTCTTTGAAGCAGGAGAAGCTCTTGACTTACCTATCGACTTGGACCTAGAAAGTTGAGGTTCACGTTACTTAAAATAGATAGACTCGTCGAGTAGAGGCCTCACCATGATTCGAATCAACTTCTAAAGAGGAGCCTTAGGGATGGTACTCCGGTGCCACACTGACCTTTGGGTCCTCTTACCCTAGTACCTATCATTATTATGTATAAGTAGTTTCATGAGGGACATCCTTCACACAGTTCTAAATCAATAGGACCTTCTTCTGCCAAAGGGTAAACCATGAACAAGTAAAGGAGGCTAAGTAATCTCTAGAGGGTACAAATAAGTTACCTAGATGACCCACTCTATCAACTACCCCCTTAAATGTTAAGTTGGCAAAAGCCTCATGGTATAGCTCGAAGGGGGAGGTGCTCGAAGGATAAATAGGAGTATGAACCCCCTGATCATAACCAAACTGCCTCCTCACTCTCTCTAAGTGTTAGAACTCCACACCTTGACCCAAGTCAGTCACAGAAGGTAAGTTGCAAGGAAGAAGCATAACGATCACATAAATGTGGGGGCAAGTAGAAATAGAGTCAGCATTGACATGACAGTAGAAGGTTCCCCCAGTAGCAGAGAAAGAATGCTAAGAAAAAATACCTCCCACGATCTTGTAGTAGGGTCTGAAGGAAAACTCATCGATATTGTCTTTTAAAGACCCTAGAGGAGTCTTAGGAGTCTTCTTGTGCCATCTTTCAGCACGAGCAGCTCTGTTGTGGCAAGACCTAGCCTATAGGGCAAAGTTGGGAAATCTCTCAAACAATAATGACATGATGATAAAAGTGTTGGCAAAGTTGATAGCATCATAATGACCACAAGATCGCTCGACATCCACATTATCCATATCTAGCCAAGTGTATAAAGAGCCCAAAGTCAAAGATACAAGAGGGACTGCCCTCCCTCGAGCAATCCTCATGAAAAGTGTGAACAAAAGCTCATGAGGAGAGTCGTCTGGCCTCCCAAAAAGAAGAAATCTACTCAAAAAAGTGACAAAGAATGCTGCCAAGTGTGAGGGGGAGTTAATTTTTGGTCCCTCCTGACTCCTCAAGGCCCTGCTCAAGCTCTCACCCTTGGGCAACTGCTTAAAATTCTTAAACCAGTATCTCTTCCATTTGGTGAAAGAATGTTTGGTGGTCCCACTCAAATTGATAGCTACGTATTTTGATCACTCACTCAAAGCAGAGTGGAGATCCCCAACTATTTTCTCCTTCACCTCGTCCTCAAAACCATTAGTAAGAATATGGTTCCCTAAGTACGGAAGAGCGAGTAACTCACAGATGTCCTCCAAAGTGATAGTAAATTCCCCCCAACAAGTAATAAAAGTATGAGAACCCCTACTCCAGTGAGAAGTCAGCAAAGTGAAAGCATGTTCATGCTTGGCAATAAAGCAAGCCTTGAGACTGATAATAGTAGTCAAAAGACCTAGCGCGTCAATAACAGCTCTGTGTGAGGGAGTGGACAAGACATGATCCATCCAGTGACCCTATTCCTCAGTGGAACCCCCACATGCCTTGACCTCAATATTGAAATGCGAAAAGTCTGTCTACTCGCACCCTACGTATTGAATCAGGTAAAATAATGGGAAAGTCAGAAAACTCACTTAGGCCCACTTGGGGTCACTCATTGATCTAGGCCACAAACTCCTGCTCAAAATTTGCAAGCGAGGTCATGAAAGTATCCTCCTTGCCAAAATAATGCGCCAGATGATAAAGGCCAAAATCTCTCTATTGGCGAGCAGCTAAATATTCCCTTTGAGACTTTGATTAGACCATGGACGAGAGAGACCCTGTGGTGAGCATCCCAGGAGATGAGGAGCCCCTGTGGTGAGGGGCCCTTTAGACAAGGAGGTCGTTGTGGAAAACATGGCAGCATACGAGGATTCCCCTCCCCCCCCCCACCCACCCACCCACAGACGTCGTAGCAGATGAGGAAGCCCTCCTCATGGGCATCCCAACAGTTGAACCCTTAAAACCCTCAGAAATTCCCTCCAAAATTACAGACGTGATGGTGGTGGCTCCGGTGGCCAAAACGGTTGATACAGTGACAGAAATTGGTACTACGCCCACTAGCACCTTGCTAATGGCAGTGCTGATGGAGGAAGAAGGGTTTGGGGAGGTCGAAAACGCCCTTTACAGTGAAGAAGAAAATAAAATTTTAAGGGGTCTATGGAAGCTTTGGGTTGATCTCTCTCTCTCTCTCTAGAAATTTCACAGTTTGAACTCAAAATGCCAAGGTAAAAAGAAAGAGAAAATTAAAAGGGGTTTTAATACCCTATTAAGCTACACGCAGATTGCCAATAAAAAAGAGGACTGAATATTTTCCAATGACGAGATGGGTGTTCCCCATTTGACACATGCCACCTCGAGAGCATAAAAGTGGGATAAAATGACAGGCCTAATTCATGCAACAGTGTCATCATGAGACTGAATTAGGCAGTTCATATTCAAAGATATAATGAATTATTACGTACAAAAACCTTTGGAATGCCCAACACACAAATTTTTATATGAGGGGACTAATGTAGAGGGGTAAACACTCAATAGCCCAAACAATTGGGTGAGCAGGCCCAATTCGCGAGGAAGGGATCATCATGAGCAACCACCCAAAGAAATTCCTTGGCTAAGACAAAAGGAAGAACTTGGGCGAGGAGGTCCACCAGGAAGGGCTTATTGCCCCAATTTGTCCAAAGTCCACAAAATCATATTTTGGGCAAAGAGGGCCACCTAGAAGGGTTCCTCACCCCAATTTGCACAAAGCTCACAAGTTAGAACTTGGGCAAGGAGGCCCACCAGGAAGGGCTCCTCGTTCCAATTTATCTTAAGTTCGTAGAAATTGAACTTGGGTGAGGATTCCCACCAAGAAGGGCTCCTCGTACCAATTTATCTCAAGATCGCAGAAACTGAACTTGGGCGAGGAGGCTCACAGGAAGGGCCCCTCGTCCCAAAATGCCCAGAATTCACAAAGATTGAATTTGGACGAGGAGGCCCACTGGGAAAGGCTCCTCTTCCCAAACAACTCAGAAGACATAAATGAAATTAGGACAAGAGGCCCACCACAAGTGGTTCCTCATCACCAAGTGTTTAAAAAATCAAATAAATAAATTTGGACGAGGAGCTCCTTATCCCCAGAAATTTGAATCCCTTACAGAAAAGAACCAGTAGATGAGTAGGTCCACCTAGAGTGACCTCATCCCCAAAATTTGTTACTCATATATATGTTAAAGAGTTAATTTGTCGCTTTCTTATACAGGTAGCCTGGTTGGGCAAGCAGGGTTCAACAAGGTATGTTGGGATCTCTTGGAAGTTTTAGCTTGGTGGCTGAAGAACAAGGTTTGTTGAGCAAGCTCAACCATTTAGCACTTTAAGACTGAGAGAACACTAGTAGACAGACCCTAAGGGTCACCCAGCCCTTGCACAGTCACACCCAATCATAACTGAAGTGAGAAACCAAGAGGTTACTCACAAGAAATGACCATTTTGTAAAATATTTTTAGAGGATGTGGTCATTGAGACCTCTCCTCGAGTTTATAAAAAAAATTAGAAGAGGTAGTCCTTGAGGCCTCTTTTCAAGTTTACAAAGTTTATATAGCAAGTTATCGTTTAAAAAGATAATTACCAAATCAGATATTTTGTCTTGAAGCGCAGACATATTTTCTTTTTGACTTTGGTTTACACCAGGTGCACCTGACAGAGGGTACAGGTGGCTGCATACAAATAGGGATAAAAGGTACAATACAGACATTGTCCCTCACCAACCCCCTCAATTTTGGTGCCCAAAAATTGTCAACTCAGCCTTGGTGCCCAAGTATAAATAGGGCCCTTAGGTAAGGTCAAGTTATAATGATAACTCAAGTTATGCCATTACTCTGTCAAAATCACCCCAGATACTTAGTGTTCTCTCTCTAAATGCTGAATGCTTTATTCTTTCACTCCACCCTGACAGCCATCATTCTCAAGAGTTTCTGTTAAGAAAAGTTATTATTATTGTAGTGAAGTTCATCTTCTTACAGGGAATAGTTCTTACTTTCGTTCCATTATTACCAAAAGGAGAAGGTTTTATCAGGTGCTGCTCTAGAAATTTTATAAAACCTAGAAAACAGAGTCCATTGGAGTGGGCCACGCCTTACCCTTTTCAGTAATTCACAGACCCTAGTACAACTACCCCCTATAAATACTTACTGTAAGCGAGTGCCGATGGGCGGTACATAATGTGAATTAACTGCATAATTCCATTTTGATTTGGTAAGATAATTCTTGCAATTCTAGGGCGGTGACCCAAATTAGAAAACACTTTTGCCTAGGTTTGCCTAGATAGGGACAGCAGGGCTGATAGTAGATAAGACTTGCGATTATATTGCTCATCAGTCATCCAGTTCGATTGATTGTAGTTTAGATTGTTATTTCCTTTCCTGTCATTTTTATTATTTAGGAGATTGTATGGGCATAAGCCTGAAGTTTATTATTCAGTCTTTCTAAGATCAGTTATACTTTTGTTGGAGGTTTTTATTATTAGTTAAGTGATGGACTTATTTATTAACAGTTATTATTTAAATGGTTTATTGTGCATGTTGATTTAAAATTAATAAACGTCATATTGTGGTTTTGAATCTACGAATGATATAGGTTGTTAGACAAGTCCCATCTTTGACGTATTGTGTCTGGCCAACCATTACGTAGAAAATGGGGATTGTTATAGCTGGTATCAGAGCATCCAAATTCTAGCGTGCTTGGGATCTGTTTTGCGTTCATTACTTTTTGCGTTGTGTTCTTTGATGTGTATATCCTTATATTTAATAATCATTGTATTCTTTGTTATCTGTTACTAAGACGAATATTATTTGATTTTAGTTGGCAAACAGTAGACGCGGTAGACCATGACAGGTCACCACTGAGGTTGTAGAGGGGAGAGCTCAACAGGAGCTGCAGCCACACCTACAGCCACTACCAGCCCCACCCTTGATTACTCCAGTAGACATTGCCACGATAGTGGTGCAGGTAGTCTCTATGACAATTTTTTCTATGCTACATCACTTGCAGCTACAGTAGTAGCATCCACCATCGCCACTCCCAAGTAGGTAGAGTTACCCATTCAGGAACAAGGCTAGGTATGGGAGAGAGCTAGGGAGGTTTTCACTAAAGGAAACTCGCCAGAGTTTGCTGGGAGTCCAGATATATAGGTGGCTAGTCAGTGGAAGAAATACATTCAGCGGCACTTAAGAATGGTTGAGTGCACACCAATGCAAAAAAAGATGTTAGCCTCATTTCGACTGGTGGGGACAGCCTTACAGTGGAGAGAGTCTGTCAACACACTTTAGGAGAAGCACTGATTAACTATTAATGAGTTTTGGGTCAAGTTTTAGGGGAAGTATTTCTCACCCTCCATGAAATCAGAGATGAGGAGGAAGTTTATGGACCTTAAGCAGGAAGGTCACACTATAGCGTAATATGAGGAAGAGTTTACTACAATGTCTTATTTTGCTTGAGACGAGGTAAAAATTGAAGAGAAGAAAATGGAGAAGTTTGTGTCAGGTTCGACTTAGCACATGAGGAAATCATTGTTGGGGAGTCCGGCTTTTACCTCCTACACTCAGATGGAGAATGCTGCTTTGCTCCATTATCAGGATCACAAGCTATTTCAAAAAAGTAAGGGAGAAGAGATCCAATTCAGAAATGTCGATCTAGCAAGGTAAGACGAATGGGAATGGTAGTCATGGGTCCCAGCAATTTAGGGGGTCACAAGCAGGTTGTTCGTATAAGAGGCATAAGGGTTTCGATGATCGAAACAATCAGGGTCATCCGGGTCAGGGCCAGCAGGGCTAACAGGAGAAACAATAGGATAGGCATTAGTTTTAAGAAAATTTTTACGTTTGTGGAGATAAAGTGCACTTAGCGAGCAAGTGCCCTCAAGGAAATCAGGCGACACAAGATCTGGGGGGAAACGAGGGTACCAGGCACCCCAGGGCAGTGTCATCCACTGCCGTCCCAGCCAGAGGCGGCAGTTCCAACACTACCAATGCTACCCGTCCCACCTCAAGAATATCAGTTGTAGTTGTAACACCCCGTGCATTCTGGCAACGGCCACCACCAAAATACACGGGATGTTACTAAATTAAATACAATTCAAAGCATGTAACATATATATGAGACATTTAAAAAATTTCAACAAGATATCCTCAAATTTTCAACAAATATAACCATTCATGAAATATTAAAATCCATCACCATGCTATCTCCAAAATAAATCCAACTCAAATTTTATAAAATAATATCCAATATATAATCCCACTACAAATCTCTAACTGAAATCCATAAACAATTGTGGAACCAAATGGCCCACCAAAAATCCATAAATAACTGTCTCCAAATAAAACAATGGAATGAAAATTAAATCAAAACTACTAAAGCAGATCAAATAAATCTCCAACTGAGCCTCAAAGATCTCTAATACATCATATGCAGCTACTCCCACAACTATACCTGAAATGTTAGTCAACGCAATGGGTCAGAGCCCGCCGCATGAATACTGTTACTCCTCCCAATTAGGGTCCGTAAACCCAAACAATATCATTATACATGGCAAACATCACAACAGAGTATTTTAATTTAAACGAAATATAAATTAACATACGAGTAAAATAACTACCACTATCTATCCATATAACTAAGCCACCCCAATGTTTTAATCCAATTATGATATTTCAACATAACACTAGATCCCATAATTTAATTTAATTAATTAAATCCAATTAATTTATGCGACACAGTTTAGCCAGTTAACCCTATTTTAGAACCTGCACATACTCCTGGCGCGCTTAAGTTCTACACCACACATATTCCCCTCACTATAGCCAGTTCGCCCAATTTCTTTAGCACTCCACATACTCGTGAGGTTCCACAGTCGACACGTCACTATAGCTAGTTCACCCATATTCTATCAACCCTGCACATACTCATGAAGCCATACACACCAACACTGTTATAGCCCGTCGGCCCGTATTCTGTCAGTCCTGCACATACTCGCAACGCAAAATTCATTTGTTTAAGTACTCGTTCTTTGTCTTAGGTATTAATTATTAATTTTCTCAAGTTCTCATTATTTTCTATTATCCTCACTCTTTTATCGAGCATAAATACTCAAATCATCCCTAGTCCCATACCTTGAAGTCTCCAAAATACAAGTATCTCCTAACCTATCATTTAGGAAGAATACCTACCAATAACTACTACCTAGCCTCGTACCTAGGCTAGCGATCCAATGGAAATGACGTACAATTCAGCCCCACCCCGAAATTATCTATCCATAAAACCTACATTAATTGGTCGCATACCTAGAAAGCGTTACCAACAACTAAGGCCTACCTACTAGTCACATACCTAGCAAGCAACCTAAAATAAGGTGAGAGCAATAACTATCCCAACAATCCCGTCTCCTCCACGATGTCAATTATTAATAAAATTAATAAATCACATAATGCATATTTTCAACCTATAACAACAATTCATCCAATTAAATTTCAAGATTCCAATTTAACCAATATACGTGAGTTTAATTTTAAATTTAATTAAACACTTCTGATTTTTAACAACTTATAAAATTTCCATACACATGGATATTTCTATGCATACAACAATAATTTTCTATTCTACAAGATAGACACAAATAACTTGATTTTACGAGTCAAATTCCATTTATAAAATTCAAACGATTTATTTTGACATGTGAATGTCCATATAATCTAATGAAAGCCAAGCCTATAACCTAAACATACAAGGGTTTTGAGTCTTAATTTATATTAAATATTTGAATAAAAACAATCACAACTTTAAATTTCACTTTCCCTAATTAGTGTCTCTAATATATTTTAAGAAAATAATGAATATTAGTGTTTAGGCAACATTTAAAATGCATAATACTAAAGGAGAATGATATAAGTATTCGTGCTTGTAAGTAAGTCATCTTGCAAATCTGATTACACGGTTTTGTTCCTCTCACGAAAATAGTAAAGACACGTTCTTGGTTGTTCTTGAGAAAACCAGATTTAGATCTTCAAAACTTAGGTTGAAAGTTGTATGTATTGGTGTTTAGGTTATATAGATGAGAGGAGAAAAGATTTCGGGAGGCTATTTCTTTTTTAGAAGGGTTTATAAAGTATTTTAAAAAGTCTAAACTCGTCCATTATATAAAGGATTTAAAAAAAGAGTCCTAATCAAACACAAAGGCTAAAAAATATTACGGACGATCTAAAAAAAATTAGCTCGATCGGACGGTCATCTTATTTTAATCCTCCTTAGGCCAAATCCTCCCCCAATCTTTTTTTATATAAAATGTTATAATTTCCAAATTTTAATCCCGATTTAAATTCCACTTAAAATATTATTTTTATATATGATAAACAACATTTTTACATACCAAAATTAAATAGATTCCAAAAAATTATTTTTTCAAAATTTTAATTTAACAAAGATTTTTATGGCTCAAATATCACGGGGTGTTACATAATCCCCCACTAATACAGGAATTTTGTCATCAGAATTTGACGAAGCGTAAATGTCAAACGTAAAGTCGTGCAAATAATATATGGCTTATATATGCTTACCCATAGAATTCTATGATTGGGCGCCCATATACCCAATTTTACACGCACATACCCCACAAACAAAGATACAATATATATCCTAAATATATACATACGCCTAACTATGAAAATAACAGCGTACCACGCTCTCGTATAAATCACCACTCGATTTTATCTCCAAAATACATCGCAAGCTTAAATCCTCAAATCAAATCACATCACTGCATCGATACTAGATATACCCAAATTAATACTAACGATCTGCCAAATAAATATCGTTTTCAAAATCAACTCTAAGGATCCTCACATCAAGACTATTTCTAACCTTAATGCCTACAATGTCCTTAACACAAAACTCCCTATCTCCAAGAAACACAACTAACACGTATGTTAGACCTAGTACCTTAAGGAGGACGAATCAACAAAAGGGATCAAATATCGGTAATGCGAAATCTAAACGGACTCACAACCTATGAGACCTAAGACCATGCTATGATATCATATGTAACACCCCGCGCATTCTGGAGTCGACTGCCACCAAAATAAGTCGGACGTTCCTAAATTAAATACAATTATTAGCATGTGACAGATATATGAAACATTTAAAAAATTTACACAAGATATCCTCAAATTTCCAATAAATATAATCATTCATGAAATATTTAAATCCATCACCATGTTATATCCAAAATAAATCCAACTCAAAATTTTATAAAATAATATACAATAAATAATCCCACTACAAATCTCTAACTGAAATCCGTAAACAACTGTGGAACCGAATGGCCCACCAAAAATCCATAAATAAATGTCTCAAAATAAAACAATGGAATGGAAAGTAAATCTAAACTGCTAAAGCAGAGAAAATAAATCTCTGACTGCACTCCAAAGATCTCCAATACATCCGATGTAGCTACTCCCGCAACTACACCTGAAATGTTAGTCAACGTAATAAATCAGAGCTCACTGAATGAATACTAACTACTCCTCCTAATTAGGGTCCGTAAACCTAGACAATAGCATTATACATAATAAACATGACATATAGTATTTTAATTTAAACGAGATAGAAATTATCATGCTAGTAAAATAACTATCACTATCTGTCCATATCACTAAGCCAGCCTGATGGTTTTTTCCAGTTATGATATTTCAACAATAGATCCCACAATTTAATTTAATTAATTAAATCCAATTAACTTATGCGACACCGATATAGCCAGTTCACCCTATTTCAGGTTGCACATACTCCTAGCCTGCTTAAGCTCTACACCACACAGATTCCCCTCACTATAGCCAGTTCGCCCAATTTCATTAGCACTACACATACTCGTGAGATTACACCCATGACATATTACTATAGCCAGTTCACTCGTATTCTGTCAGCCCAACACATATTCGTGACGCCACACACACCCATGCCACTATATCCAGTCCACCCATAGTTTGTCAACTTTGCACATACTCGCGATGCAAAAAAAAAATTAAGTACCCGTCATTTGTCTTAGGCATTAATTATCTATTTTCTCAAGTTCTCATATTTTTTATTATCCCCGTCCTTTTATCGAGCATAAATCCTCAAACCATCCCTAGAACTATACCTAAAGGTCTCCAAAACACAAGTATCTCCTACCTTATCATTTAGGAAGAATACCTACCAATAATTACTACCTAGCCTCGCACCTAGGCTAACGATCCAACGAAAACAATGTACAATTCAACCCCACCCCGGAATTATCCATCAATAAAACCTACACTAACTAGTCCCATGCCTTAAAAAGCGTTACCAATAACTAAGTCCTACCTACTAGTCTCATACCTAGCAAGCAACCTAAAATAAGGTGAGAGCAATTAACTATCCCAATAATCCCGTCGTCCCGCGGTATCAATTATTAATAAAATTAATAAATCATATAATGCATATTTTCAACCTACAACAATAATTCAACCAATTAAATTCCAAGATTCCAATTTAACCAATATATGCCCGTTTAATTTTAATTCTAATTAAACACTTCCAAATATCAACAACTTATAAAATTTCCATACACATGCATATTTCAAAGCATACAACAATAATTTTCTATTCTACAAGATACACATAAATAACATGATTTTACGAGTCCAATTTCATTTATAAAATTCAAACAATTTATTTCAACATGTGAACATCCATATAATCTAACAGAAGCCCAAACTCTAACCTAAACATACAAGGGTTTTGAGTCTTCATTTGTATTAAAGATTTGAATAAAAACATTCCCAACTTTAAATTTCATTTTCCCTAATTAGTATCTCTAATATATTTTAAGAAAATAATGATTAATAGTGTTTAGGGAACATTTAAAATGCATAAAACTAAAGGGGAATAATAGAAGTATTCATGCCTATAAAGAATTCGTCTTGCAAATATGATTACACGGTTGTGTTCCTCTCGCGAAAATCTTAAAGACACCTTCTTGATTGTTCTTGAGAAAACTTGATTTAGATCTTCAAAACTTATGTTGAAAATTGTATTTAATGGAGTTTAGGTTCTATTGATGAGATGAGATAATAATTTCGAAGGATACTGCTTTTTAAAAAGGGTTAAAAGTGTTTTAAAAAGTCTAAACCCATCCATTATATAAAGGATTTAAGGAAAGAGTCCTAATCAAACATAAACACTAAAAAAAATTACGGACGATTGGGTCGTCGGAATTGGCTGAAATTTTGATATGTTGTAGCTGATGGGGAGACGAAAGTTATTGTAAAAAATCAGCTCAATCGGACCGTCGAATTTTTTTATCCTCATTAAGCCAGATTCTTCCCAATTTTTTCATATAAAAAGTTATAATTTCCAAATTTTAATCTCGATTTAAATTCCAATTAAAACCTTATTTTTATATATATAACCAACATTTTTACATACCAAAATTAAATAGATTCCAAAAAATTATTTTTCCAAAATTTTTAATTTTACAAAGATTTTAACGGCTGCTCAAAAATCACGGGGTGTTACAACAGTTACAGTATGGACATGTGCATCACGTCTCACCTGGACTAGCACTAGCATAGGCAGTGGAGGTTATGTTCCCTATTCTTGGGCATGTAGGGCATATTTAGTTGCATACTAGTGCATAATACTTAATTATTAATACTACTTTGTTAGTGAATTGAGGGTGGTATACTTAGCATTTGACATAGTGATTTACGTTGATTCACCCGTGAGTAGAGGGGCACTTATATGTTTCATGTGTAGAGGTATAGGGATTGACACGGGGAGACTTAGATTATGGCAAACCTATTTACATTAAATAGGTCAAAGCATGGTGTTATCCTAGCGATGGTCGACGAGCTACTTACAGGGCTTGTGTTGAGTTTATGGGACCATTAAGAGTTAATGGTCAAATGTGGAATGAGTGGTTAGACAGTGATGTTCATCATAACTATGAAAACTATTATGAGAATGGTCGTGTTTAGGGTTCAGTTATGGTAAAATGGATTGCGATGTAAACTTAGGTTAGTACGAGGACCTTGTGATATTTGGTGCACTTAAGAGAGAGTAGTGTATTAAGAAGTCTCGACAGTTGGGAGGATTTTGAGGAAAGATTTGGGTGAGTATAAATTCCAATTAAAGAACATCAAATTGGTGTTGCACTGATATTGGGAAAGACTCATTGTGTTGTTAAATGGTTCGTGATTTCGGTGAGAATAATATTTTTAGAGTTTGGACTTAGGAGTAGGGTCACCGTGTGATTTAGGTATATGAAGGGAGATGCCTCAATTAAAAAATTATATGATGATTATTTGAATTTTTCATCATAGACGTGTGTTTTATTGATGTACTAATGATGGATAAGGTCTACGAACAAGTAGGTGCCCAAATATGAATTCTGGAGATAGTAGAGTAGCACCAGTGATGGTTTGAGAGATTTTCAAACTCTATATAGTGAGAGTTTATGTGGGCATTAGGATTATTGACTCGAGTTTCGCATGAACGAAAAAGTGTTGCCTTATCGAGAGTAGGCACAACAATGTGAAGATTTCAGGATTAGTTATTAATATATTTCTTGAATTAGGGATATATTGAATTTTTTACTCGAGGTACGGACATAGACTAGATGCTAATGATGGCATATCTTAAAGGATGAATAAATGCAGTGGTTATCCGAGGATGGGTTTATTTTAGTAGGTAAGGATACGTATAATGAGAAGCATTTGTATTGTTAAAGTTTTGGGGTACTTTGAGAGATTTATGGCTGGAGATGGCCTCGGTTACATGAAGATGTGTATTGTCACGAATAGTGTTATAATAGTGACGTTGTCATTAAAAATGGGCAATATTAGATTTTATTGGGATGAGTAGATCTTTATGGGTTTAGAAGTGATGAAGCGCTCTACTAGATTTAAAGATGGATAGAGGGTGTCCAATCGTATGTGTTAAAAGGAACATGATGTTCTTAGCATTATTAGATCGATTAATTTAATGGGGTTTTGTGTAACTCTTGAAAGTGATGAGCCTTTTATTGAAATTCGCACAAGTTGAAAATTGTATGGTTAGCATATTGTTTCATGTTTAGTCTTGGACCAAAGATCTCAACAACCGACTAATTATTATAGTAGTGTATCAGGAGGGTTTCTTATTTGGATTTCGCTTGTGAGACGTCCCACACATGAAATTTAGCAAGTGTCAGGAGTTAAGGCACATTTTGGTTCTAGGATGTTTTGTTAATACATTATACATGTATGGAAATATAACGTACCGGGCGACGTTATATTATATGAGTTAAGTCTAACGGGGCCAAGGAGTGTAGTGATGAGAGCACTTAGTAATGTTTACACCACTAATAGAATAAGTAGGGAAATCTCAAGAAAGACTAAGTCACGATCAGCGAAATATTCAAGTATATTTTTGCCTTATAAATGTGCAAGGTATGTATGGTTTATTTCGGATATATATGTGTCATCCATATGTGATGTTTATATGTGTGTACATGTGATATGTGGCGTATGGGTGTCCCGGTCACACTATGGTAGGCATAGATGAGCCTTTTTCTTTTAGACAAACTAATTAAGTATAAACCTCTGATATCTATGACGATTAAGTTTTGATGTTCTGCTTCAGCGAATTTCGAGGATGGAATTCCGTTATTGGGGGGAGAATGTAATACCCAATGTTTTTATAACAAATTATTTTTAGTAGGATTTAATTAAATAAATTTGAGCATTCATTTATATTACATTGAGGAGGAGACTTCTTCGGAGGTTATTGTTTTGCTAGATTCCATCCCGATTGTTAGTGAGTTTTCTGATGCATTTGGAGATATTCCAAGGTTGCCTCCTAGTAGGGAGATAGAATTTTTTATTTATCTGATTCCGGGTACGAGGCCCATCGTGCGTGCATCGTATCTTATGGATCCTATGGAGCTGAGGAAGCTTAAGGAACAGATTCAGATTTACTGGGCCAGGGATTTATTCGGAGGATAACTTACCCTTGGGGTGCTCCAGTTCTGTTTGTTAAGAAGAATGATGGATCTTTAAGACTTTGTACTGATCACCAAGAGTTTAATAAGGTCACTATATAGAACAAGTATCCATTACCCCTTATTGATGCCATATTCGACCAGCTGAGGGGTGAAGTGTATTTTTCTAAGATCTATTTGAGATCGGGGTATCATCAGCTGAGGATTCGAGAGTAGGATGTCCTGAAAACAGCATTTCTAATGAGATATGGGTCATATGTGTTCTTAGTTATGTCTTTTGGCCTGACCAACGCACCGACATTGTTTATGAACCTAATGAATCGGGTGTTCAGGGACTTTCTAAATCAGTTCGTCATTGTGTTCATTGATGACATACTGATTTATTCTCGAACTGCAGAGGAGCACGAGCAGAAATTACGGGTAGTCTTACAAATATTACGAGATCATCAACTCTATGCTAAGTTCAAGAAATTTGATTCTAGGTTGCGAGAGGTTCAGTTCTTAGGCCACATAGTATCTGAGAGGGGGATATTGGTGGATCCAGGAAAGGTTTCTGCAATGGTGGAGTGGGGATAGCCCACTGCGCCTATAGAGGTGCGTAATTTTTTTGGATTGGAAGGGTACTATCGTTAGTTCATTTAGGGGTTCTCAAAAATAGTTGGGCGGGCCTTTAACGAATTTGACGAGGAATGATGTACCATTTGTTTGGGATAATGCATATTACCAGGTTTTTAACGAGATGAAGGTTATATTGACTTCGGCTCTGATACTTGCTTTGACTCGTGGAGGGATTAACTATAAAGGCTTTATGAATGCGTGATTGTGAGGACTTAGAGGAGTGTTGACGCAGGAGGAGAGGCTCATAGCTTATACTTCCCGAAAGCTTAAGCCTCATGAGGTGAATTACCCCACCCACGATTTGGAGTTAGCAGCCATGGTGTTTGATTTATGTATTTGGAGGCATTATCTCCTAGGGGAGCAATTTCAGTTGTTCACACACCAAAAGAGCCTACAATACTTGTTCACCCATAGATAGTTGAACATGAGAAAGCGGAGATGTCTATAACTTATGAATGAATGCCAGTTAGATATCCAGTACCACTCGGGTAAGGCAAATGTAGTGGCGAATACTTTGAGCCATAAGCCGACAATGGAGTTAGAAATAGTGTCAATGGCGAAGTGGAAATCACTTTGTACTGATAATGAGTTGACATGTGCTTTTATGGCAGTTCTCTATCACACCTGAGATCATCATTCGGGTCGTGAAAGAACGGGAAAGGGACCCTCTTTACCTAGAGATGATTAAATAATTATTAATCGAGGGGGCAAATCATAATTTGATTGGTTCAGATGGCGAATTGATATTTTAAGGAAAGTTGGTAGTTCTAAAGGATGAGGACTTACGATGAGCCAATATGACAGAGACATATGGATCATTCTCTACAATACATCTTGGTAGGGATAAGATGTACCAGGACATGAGGTTCTAGTATTGGTGGGAATGCATGAAGAAGGACATGGCCATTTTTGTGTCCAATTTTTCCATGTGCTAGTTGGTGAAGGTGGACCATCTTCGACCAGCAAGAGTTCTATAGCCTCTTAAGATCCCGGTGTGGAAATGGGAAAGCATTTCTATGGATTTTATCACAGGGTTGCCTACATTACAATGGGAATATAATTCTATCTGGGTGATCATTGATCGTTTGATAAAGGTGGCTCACTTTTTACTAGTCCGGTCAGAATACACTTTAGAGTAGTACATTGAGCTTTTCGTTATAGATATTGTGAAGTTGCATGGGGTACCGCTCAATATTGTATCGGATAGGGACTAGACTTTTGTGTCCTACTTTTGGAAAAGCTTTCAGCAGGCTTTGGAGGCAGAGTTGAGATTGAATAACTCGTACCACCCACAGATGGATGGTCATACGGAGATAGTAAATTTGATGTTGGAGGATATGTTGCGAATGTGCATCTTAGATTTTAAAGGTAGTTGGGAGTAGTACTTACCATTGGTGGAGTTTGCTTATGACAACAGTTACCAGTTTACTATTGGGATGGAACCTTTCGAGGCCTTATATGGGAGGCCCTATCATTCATCCTCGTGTTGGTTAGAGGTGGGGGGTAAACTCATCTCACTGGAGTTCATTTAGGATACATCAGAGAAAGTGGAGATGATTCGGGCTAGGATTCGGATTGCCCAGGACAGACTGAATAGTTATGCTGATGAAGACATGAGACACTTGGATTTTGAGGTCGATGCCCTGGTGCTAATTAAGGTGTCTCCCATGAAGGGAGTAATGATATTTTGGAAGAAAAGGAAATTAGCTCCACGGTATGTAGGACCATTCCTTATTATTGAGAGGATTGGGGTATTATCATATTGATTAGCATTACCGGACCATTTGCAAAGGATATATGAAGTTTTCCATATTTCGGCATTAGTGATGTTTATTAGGGATGGGGTTGCTTACCAGCACATAGACATCGGCGAGATGGTGCTTTAGCCTAGCATAACTTACGAGGAGAGACCCATAGCTATTCTGGACCATAGGGAGCAAAGACTTCGTTCCAAGGTTGTTCTCGTAGTACGCGTACAGTGGGGACACCACAATGAGGATGAGTCGATGTGGGAGAGAGGGGACGACGTGCAATACAAGTATCCATAACTCTTCTAGTTAAGGACATTTCAAATTTCAAGGACGGAATTCCATTATTAGGGAGAGAATGTAGCAATCCGTATTTTTATAATAAAATAAATAGGTAGAATTTAAATTTAATTTGGTGGATTTTAATTAAATTAATTCATGAACAATTGCTTAGTTGAAATTGCATATTCATATGATTCATTTGTGCATGTTATTTTTACTCGTAGAAAATAAATCGCATGTTAATCAAATTATTGTTATGTGGGGGTTTCAACATAATAAAAGTGTATAAATTGGGTAGATATAGTTTGGACACTTTTTGGGATGATTTGGGGACTCGTTTAGGTGTTTTGAACTTTTAAAATCAAGCCCAAGGCATAGGTATATCATTAATGGAGTTATTGGGTCAAGTCGGGTATGGTTTTGGGATTGGTTGGGGGGGGGGCAAAAGTGAGGGTTTATGGGTAACTCGGAATTAGTGTTTATAATAAGGTAATTAACAATTAAGAAACAATTTTTCTATCCACCACAACTCAACCCTAGCACCCCCACACCCATTAACCCGGGTTTCCCATAACTGAACGAGTTTTTCTACAAGTTACATTAGTCTCGTATGAGGTGCTCACCCCTCTTTTCGGTGGTTCTCTAGTTAAATTACGTTTTAACCCCATAACATCCAATTTTCAAGATAAAAGCATAGAAGTTTCAAATGTATATGTTTTTCTCAACCCGATAGTCACATGATTGCACAATATATTTCTACAAGTTACCTTAGTCTTATATGCGGTGCTTGGGTATCTTTTTGGGTTGTTCTCATCTTAATTTAAGTTTTCACCCTACAATGCATAGCTTTCCAAGTTAAAAGCTTTGAATTTTAAAGTTTAGATCAATTTCTCAACCTGTGAGTAACATAACTACACACGTTGTTTTTACAAGTTACATTAGACTCTATGAGGTGTTCGGGCCTCATTCCGAGCTATTTTCTGGTTAATTTATGTTTTTACATCCTAATGCCCAATTTCCTAGCTAAAAGCTTAGAATTTTCAAATTTATATCAACTTATTAACTCGTGATTTGAAGGACTATGCAGGTTGTTTTTACAAGTTACATTAGTCCCACGTGAGGTGTTTGTGCCTCTTTTCGTGCAGTTATCTAATAAATTTACGTTTTCTCCCCCATCACCCAGTTTTCAAACTAAAAGCTTGGGAATTTTCAAATTTAAATCAATATAACAAACCAAGAGTCACTTCACTTCACAGTTTATTTTTACAAGTTACATTAGTCCTATGTGAGGTGCTCGGGACTCTCTACAAGATTTTTTTGGTCATTTTATGTGAGTGCCTTGACTGAACAAGTTATTTCTAGATTTACATTAGTACCATGTGAGGTTCTCATGCCTTTTCCAGAAAGTTTTCTGCTAAGTTTAGGTTTTCACTCCCCAATGCCTAATTTCCAAGATAAAAGTCTATAATTTCAAATTTTAGATCAATTTCTCAACCCATGAGTTCCATGACTGCATGAATTATTTTTGTTAGTTATATTAGATGGATGTGATGATCTCGGGCCTCTTTTCGAGTTGTTTCTACAAGTTACATTAGCCCCTTGTGAGGTGCGCGGGATTACCTCTGGGTTATTTTTCGATCGTTTTACGTTTTCACCCCCAATGCCTAGTTTTTATGCTAAAAACTTAGAATTTTCAAATTTGGATCAAAGTCTCAAACCGTGAGTCCCATGACTAAATGAGTTATTTCTATAACTTACATTAGTCCCATGTGAGGTTGCCGCACCTCTTTCCGTACAGTTTTTTGGTTAATTTAACTTTTCACCCCAAATGCCCAATTTTAGAGCTCAGAGCTTAGAATTTTCAAATTTAGATTAATTTCTCAAGTCGTGAGTCCTATAAAAGCATGGGTCATTTCTAAAATTACATTTAGTCATGTGTGAGGTGCTTGCACCTCTTTCAGGGCAATTTTCAAGTTAATTTAGTTTTTCAACATTCAATGCCTAGTTTTCAAACTAAAATCTTGAAATTTTCAAATTAAGATCCATTTCATAACACGAGTGTACCATGACTGCAAGGTTTGTTTCTACAAGTTACATTGGATCGTATAAGGTGTTTGCGCATCTTTCTAGGCTATTCTCTTATTGTTTTACAATTCCCCCCCCCCCCCAACGCTCAATTTTAAAGCTAAAAGTTTAGGATTTTTAAATTTAGATCAAATTTTCAAACCTTGAGTAACATGACTACGGGAGTTATTTCTACGAGTTACATTAGTCCTGTATGAGGTGCTCACACCTCTTTCTAAAGTATTCTCTTGTTAAATTGCATTTTCACCCCCAACACCTAGTTTTAAAGTTAAAAGCTCAGAATTTTTCAAATTTTGATAAATTTCATAATGCGGGAGTCACATCACAACACAAATTATTTATACAGGTTACATTAGTCCCGCATATGGTGCTCGCACCTCCGATCGATCGGTTTTATGGCCAATTTACATTTTCACCACTCAATGTCAAGTTTTCAAGCTAAAATCTCAAAAAGTTTCTAATTTAGATCAATTTAACAATTCGAGAGTGACATGACTGGAAAATTTATTTATACAAGTGACATTAGTCTCCTGTGATATGCTCGGGCCTCTCTATGAGCCATTTTTTGTTCATTTTACATTTTCACTCCGAATGCCAAGTTTTTAGGCTAGAAGTTTAGAATTTTCAAATTTGGATCAAAGCCTCAACCTGTGAGTCCCATGACTGAACGAGTTGTTTCTAAAGTTACATCAGTTATGCCTGAGGTGCTCAAGGATCTTTTGTTATTTTATGTTTTTAGCCTTCAATGCCCAATTTTTAAATTAAAGATTAAAACCTTCATATTCAGATTATTTTCTCAACTCATGAGCCACATGACTGCATGTGTTGTTTTTACAAGTTAAATTAGTCTTGTGTGAGGTGCTCCACCTATTTTCAGGATATTCTCTTATTATTTAATGTATTCACACCCCCTCCCCCCAACGCTCAATTTTCAAGACAAAAGCTTTGAATTTTCAAATTTAGATCATTATCTCTACGCATGAGTCACATGACTGCACGGGTTGTTTGTACAAGTTACATTAGTCCCCTTTGAGAAGCTTTGGCCTTTTTTGGGATGTTGCCTTATTATTTTATGTTTTCAACCTTCAATCCCCAGTTTTAAAACTAAAATTTTAAAACTTTTAAATTTTGATCAATTTTACAACCTCATGTGTCCCATGACTACATGAGTTGTTTCTACAAGTTTTGTCTTGTATGATGTGCTCATGCCTATTTCTAGCGGTCCTTTAATTGAATTATGTTTTCACCCTGCAATACCCATTTTCAATCTAAAATCTTAAAGTAATCAAATTTAGATCAATTTCACAACCCACAAGTCACATGACTACACGAGTGTATGTACAAGTTACTTTAGTCAAGTATGATGTGCTCGGGTCTCTTTCTGGGTCGTACTCTTCTTAATTTAATTTTTCACCCCACAACGCACAATTTTTCCAAGTAAAAGCTTAGAATTTTCAATTTTAGACCATTTTCTCATCCCAAGAGTAGTAATGGAAAAATTAGCCCCAAATAATAAATCAACCAATATTATCCCAAACATTTAAATATGGGGCCCATATTTAAAAACTATGAATCAAATATGGGTCATATATTTAAAATATATGAGTCAAATATGAATCCCGTTAAAAAATAGGAGTAAAATATAGATTTTATCTTTAAAAGTTATGAGTAAAATATATTTTTTTACATTTAATTGGAATTGTACTACTTACATAGATGATAAAAATGGGTTGACCCAACCCATATTTGGTCCAACGCATAGTTTTTCCATTACAGCCCATGAGTCACACGACCACATGGATTGTTTTTACAAGTTACATTAGGCACGTATGATGTGCTCGGACCTCTTTCCGAGTGGTTTTCTAGTTAATTTAGGTTTTCATCCCTAATTCCCAATTTCCAAATTTTCAAATTTAGATCAAATTTTCAAACTGTGAATGATATGAGTGCATAGGTTATTCCTACACGTTACATTAGTCCCATGTGAGGTGCTCACACCTCTTTTCGGACATTTCTCTAGTTAATTTACATTTTCACACTCCAACACCTAGTATTAAAGTTAAAAGCTTAGTAATTTTCAGATTTAGATTAATATAATAATTTCGGAGTCACATGACTACACGAGTTATTTCTTCAAGTTATATTAGTCCCTTGTGAGGTGCTCGCGTATCTTTCTGGGATGTTATCTTGATATTTGATGTTTCCACTCCCCAACGCAAAATTTTCAAACTAAAAGATAAGAATTTTAAAATTTAGATCACATTCTCAAAACATTATTCACATAAATGTCTGAGTTGTTTCTACGAGTTACATTAGTCTCGTGTTCAGTGCGGTGCTCGAGCCTCTTTTCATGTTATTCTAGTCATTTTATGTTTTCACCCCCGATGCCCAATTTCCAAACTAAAATCTTGGAAATTTTAAATTTTAGATCAACATAAAAACCCAGAGTCACATGACTGCAATTGAAATTAGTCCCCTGTGAGGTTCTCGAACTTTTTTCGGGTGATTCTATTAGTATTTTACGTTTCCATCCCCAATGCCCAGTTTTTATGCAAAAACTTATAGTTTTTTAAATTTAGATCTAAATATCAAAACGTGAGTCCCGTGACTGAAATTAATATTTTTATAAGTGACACTAGTCTTGTGTGAGGAGCTTGACCGTTTTCCCAGTCGTATTATTATTAATTTAGGTTTTCACCCCCAATGTCCAGTTTTTAAGATAAGGTCTTAGAATTTTGAAATTTAGATCATTTTCAAAACCTGTGTCTCACACGACTTCATGGGTTGTTTCTACAAGTTATATTATCCCGTGTGAGGTTCATGGGCCTCTTTTTGACATGTTTTGTTGTTAATTTATGTTTTCACCCCTTGTAGACACCACAGTCTAGGACCCCATAAGTCTCTCCTTAGACTCCTAACACTTCCCTCTTCCACCGCAAACCTAGGTCGCACTCCGAGTACCAATCTAGAGACCATCGGGCGCCCCCGGGCCCCATTTGACTCCGGTAAACTCTTTCGTCAAAGAGAAAGATCTTTGAATCTTTGAAAGGCTCTAAAACCCCTTTCCAACGATCTGCCTTGTGTGCGAATTGGCATAACGGTTCAGATGAACGGACCTTTTCACCACCAAAAACTGATTCAGAGGCCATCGGGAGCGGGCAGTCCCCGAATTGACCCCAATAAACTCCACCGTCAGAGCGAAAGCTCTTTGAATCTTCAAAGTTCACTGAAAACCCTCTCCAACGATTTGCCCGTGCTTGAAATAGCATAACCGTTCGGACAAACGATCAGTTTTCCCCCGAAAATCAATCAGGAGGCCATCGGGCGCTCTCGGACTCATTTTGACCAAAGTCAACTCTTCATCTCGAACGAAACTAAATGAATCTCTGAAAGGCACTAAATACTCTTTCTAACAATCCACCCCGTGCACGATTCTGACCTACGGTGCAGACGAACGAGCCGTTTTACTCCGAGAGGTCACCGGGCGCTTTCGGGTCGTGGTTGACCAAGGACAACTTTCCAAACCAAGAGAAACTCTTTGGAATGTCAAAGTACATCTCCAAACCTTTCCAACGATCAGCCCCATGCGCGATTCTGACTTACCATGAGGACAAACGATCCGTTTGTGTCCCCGATTCAAAGGATCGGCATGCGCTTCCGAGCCACATTTGACCCAAAGTCAACTCCCGAACCCGGGAGAGATCCAAAAGGACTCTTGAAGGCCTGTGAATTACCTTTCTAACGGTATACCCTGTGTACGATTCGAATCAATGGTTTGTTCTCTACAGTCATTTTTCCAGAAAAGTTCGCACGAGACTCCCAATTGGCTGGTCCTGAACCCTGCCTATCGGCACAGTGTCAAGGGTGACCTACTGATAGGCACCCCCTGGGGTACGCAGATTGGCACCCCCTGACCCGATAAATAAGGGCCATGACCTCATCCCAAGGGAGAGCAAAATCCCATCTGCATCAGTGATCTCCGCAACATTGTCTCAAAGTCAGCGAAGTTCCATATGAGAAATCTCATTCAAGCCTTAATACCCATCCTTTTCACACCCAATTTGGAAAAATATCCTTCTCTCTCACCAACATCCATCAACATTCAAAGGAGTTCATCCAATATACGAGCACAAGCTCCAAAAGAAGGTCAAATTCCTTCTCCCTCTCTTTCAAATCACTTGTTTTGTATAAATTACTTTAAATTCATAATCTAGTTTCATTATAGTTCATACATATTAACATCTACACTTTTATTAGTATTTTGCACATAATATACTTTTCATAAAAAACCAAAAAAGAAAAAAGAGGATTACACCCGTAAATTCCGAACGAAATTATCCACCACACTTTTTTCCAAAACTAGAAACACATTTTCTACACACACACCCCTAATAAAATTTCGTTCGAATCTATAGGATAAACCCCACCCCTGTTCTACATTCGAACTACGTGGACTTTGATGCCTTTATAGGATACATAGTCGTCTCGGATTAAAATTCGAGACTCGAGTCCAACTTTTCAATTTTCCAACTTCTCTTATTTTTCCAAATTTCTCAAATCCCTCATTTTTATCATACATATACATATAATATGTTTGTTCGCGCTTCATCCCACATATATTATCGTTTTCCCATAACGATCCATATCTCGATGAACACTCATATTTTATCTTCTACATTTGTTATTACTTTGGGAATATTCCTATGGATGACCTCACCCTATATTTTCCATGGTATGGGTCGAACGATTCCAATCTCCATTATATAAACACATGCACACACTTCACGGGGATAAAGGAAAAAATTAACATTTGCCCATGAGAGATCGAAAGGGCGGAATGGGTGACTAAGGGAGAGCAAAATCCCATCTGCATCAGTGCACACACTTGATGTCGCTCTCTTGAAAGTGGCAACATATTATTTTCCTTGTTTTGAGCAAAATAGGTTGGCGACTCTATCTCTTTACATTCATCCCACACCGACGACGGCCGAAGACCCCTTTTCGAAGAGAAAGGTGCGAGACCGCGATGCATTTTCTTCCTCGGGGATCCTCTTTCTCCTTCCCCCCCCCCACCCCCACGAAACGAACGCCGTGCCGACCGGGATAGCCACAATGGCAACTTTGCTGGGAACATTTTTAAGAGGGCTAGACTCTATTCACATGGGCGTTTTATTTTCTTGTATATTCCCCTATTTGCATGTTCCCCTTTATTATTCATGTCTATCTCATGCTTATGCTACTATTCACACACTTGTAGAAGTTTCTCCATGTACACTTCACACCACGTGCACCTAGGATCACATATATCCACATGTTGCACACACCACTTATCCATGCTTAGTATACTATTGGTACTTGTACTTTGCTCCCTATTTGGCATGATCAAGAAAGATACTCTCACCATAAGATACTAAAAAGAGAATCATGCATGATTCACATGACATCACCCAAGAGCATTGTTATTTACCAAATTTTGTCCCGCAACTGGAGAGGCACTTCATGATGGGTGCTGGTCTAACAGGGCGCAGTTAGCCTAAGCGATATGACTTTCACCTTCCATTAGCCAAGTACCATCGACGTATATCAAACGGTTCCCCTACATGCTACCGCTTGACTGAAGTTATGACGGGAGGTATATCGCAGGGAAATCGTTCACGTACGTTGAGTATATCGAATTCGCTCTCACACGTACCGTCCCCATGAGGTATATAGTGAGGCAATTCACGTACACTCAGGAATATCAAATGGCTTGTCTATATGTACCGATTTCCCTCAAAAGAAAGGCGTATATCGTGGAAGTCACGCCAAATGGGGGAACCCTTTCCAATTCACCCGACCAATTGCATACCCGCATATAGCCTAGGACACACGTGTTGGATTGCCGGTTTTGACCCGAAACTCTATCGAAATTCCGGGTCGACCTGCCTCACAAATTTTCGCGCATTTTTTAAAACGAGACCCTACCCGTGAGCCTGGTTACAAGTCCAACCATAGCTTTATATATGTTGCAAACCCAATTTTCCCAGGCTCGGGTCCCGTCCGGCATTTCAGTTTGAATTTATGAGAATTTAATACAAGTGAGAACCTAATAAACATAATAATCATGCTGATACCCGTCTCTAGTATTTTCCTCTCTCTTTTTCCCAAAGGGCGTCTAAAAACATTTTTTTCTCTTTTATTAAAAATACCAAAAACATTTTTGCTCTCACCTTTTCTAAAAATGTCAAAAATATCTTCCTCCTCCTTTTTTCCCAAAAATAAACGAATTTCCTTTTTTCTTTTCCGAAAATAAATTCCAATTTTTCTACTTCTCAGGTAGATCACATACCCTTGGCCTGGCTCCCTATTGGCTTCGGTCTTCAGTCAAATCACCATAAATTTATGTCAGTCCCTTTACTTCCTCCAAGTTCGAGACTCACCCGCCTTCCATGGAGAACACGGATGAAGTGACAAATGTATATCCGGATTTGTTGACGTTTCTGGCTCAGCTCACTGCCAAAATTGACAACCTTCAAACTGAGGTTCATGAGATGCAAAGAAACCTGGTCCCTATCCCCGAGGATCCTGAGGTTATTTTCCCTCGTGCCATGGGTCCGCCTTCACCCGAGCCTATCTGGGTTCCTGAAGAATACCATCATGCTCCACGGGCTCCTCCTACTAATGGGCCGCCACCAGCCCAGCTTTCTATGCCAAACCTTGCTCAAACTGGGGCTAATTTACCCGTAATTATTGATCCAAAAGAGGAATAACTGAACAAGGTCAAGGAAGACCCCAATATGCGAAGCAAGAAATTTTACCAGGTCATAATCTTTGGGAACTACATGGACTACACCCACATGTCTCCCTATCCTAAAACCAGGTTACCAGAAAAATTCAAGATGCCCAATATCGAGAAGTTTGGAGGCAGTGGACCCCCAATCGTTCATCTCCGTAGCTATCACTGAGTTATGACTCTCCTAGGGGCTTTCGAAGAAATAATGGCTCAGATGTTCCAACAAACTTTGAAAGATAGCACCATCCGTTGGTTCCTATCCCTTGAAGAATCTAGAATTCGCAGTTGGGAAGACGTCTCTCATGAGTTCATGTCACAATACAAGTATAACGAAGGATCTAGAGGTTACCCGCCGTGACTTAGAGCTACTCAAACAGAATACTGGGGAATCAGTCAGTAACTTCATAGCAAGATGGAGAGAAAAAGCATGTACCATGACCAATCAGCCTTCAGAAGAAGAACAAGTCAGTATTATAAAGAAAAACTTCCTACCTCATGTCCGAGCAACAATGGGAGGACAGTATTACTCTCACTTCCGAGCCCTTCGAGAAGCAGGAGTAGATATTGAAGAAGGTCTTGCTAAGACAGAATTTGAATCGAAGAAAATCTCGGGACAGTTTTTTCCTAAGAAATTCGAAAAGCCTGCTAGTACCGTTGTCTCTACTATCAATAATATCTCTCAGCATGCCGCTTCATGGGCACCAGAAATTCGCCCAAACCCAATACGAAAAAAATATACCGAGTTTCACACTCCTCTCTCCAAAGTCTACCAGGATCTCTTAAACCAAAACCTGATCAAACCCTTAGACCCTCATCTGTTACCAAATCCGCTTCTAAAGAATTTCAAACCTGATGCCCATTGTGACTATCACCAAACTGCTGGCCATACCACCGACCAATGTTTCCATCTCTGAAATACAATCCAAAGCCTGATTGACCGAGGTATCATCGCTCCACCAGTTAATCCTAAACCAAACACTTCCCATAATCCACTCCCAAGTCATAAAAAAGCCATTTTCCTAGAAGAAGACTCAAAACTCGACCCATCTACCCAAATCGTACCAAGTAAATCATGAGTCATACCCATATACTCTCCTAAACCTCTCCAAACATGCCCATATTTCCTCTTATACCTTACCAACCATGGCGATCAAACCTTATCACTCCTCACTAGAGCCTGCATCGTTGTCCGCACCCGTTCTGGAGGTCAAGACATGGAATTTTCAGAAGTGCTGAACCAGCTCCTAGAGTTCGGGCTGAAATTGCCCTCCCAAATGACCATTGACTATCAGAGATTTAGTGGGTTATTCTTAGAAGATCGAAAATGGGCTCGAGAATCCGACAACTGGGTAGTTCCAACAGACGAAGTCAGTCTAGATGACCTGGTTCAGATTATGGTAGATTTATTTCGACAGACTGGTGATATTTATAGCATATCTGAGTTGCTCAACACTTTGAAATTAGAGGGGCACCTGGTCCCTTTAGTCTCACATTTCCCTGCCAAGTGGGAGGAATTATACAAAGAGGTAATAGAAGTTGTAGTGTATTGACTTTTCATAGAAAGACAATATTGTTGCCACCGGATAGGGAGATGATTTTGAAGATTCAGATAAAGAGCCAGATTCAAGAAAGACTAGTATGATAGCTAACCTATAGGGAGTGATATCATTCGAGGAGCTGCTAGGAGAGATCAACTAGGTAGCTGAGCAACCCGACATCAATGAAGAAATAGGGTTTCTATTCTTCCCCTCTTCCGTGAACCACATAACCAGGTCGGGGAGACATTACCAGAATCCAAACTTACATCCATCAGCAAGCAATAAAGGTAAAGGTGTTAAGAATCTCCATATGCTAGAAATGACCCTTAAAGAAAGCAAGATCCTTGATCAATTGAAGAAAACTCAAGCTAACATCACTCTATGGGGACTTTTCATGTCTTTCAAACTGCATCGAGATGCCCTAATCAAGCTACTCATAGGACCCACAGTTCCTCCCTTAACCACACCAGAAGAAGCAGTGAACCTAGTTGGATCATTGACCTCTACTCAAATGCTCTCCTTTTTCTGAAGAGGAAATCCCTAATAATGGTCCCAACCAAAATCATGCTCTTAATATCTTTATCGAAGTCATGGGGAAAACTGTTCCCCTCTCACTCGTTGACAACGGATCAGCTCTGAATGTTTGCCCATTAAGAACCCTCAATTATTTGGGACTGAAAGTGAGCGACCTTGCTCCAACATATGTTGTCGTGCGTGCCTACGACAACACCCACAGAGAAGTAATGGGATCTATTAAGCTTGCAATAGGGGTTGGCCCTATAAATTATGTTATTGAATTCAAAGTCATCGACATCCCAGTATGTTTTAATCTGCTGCTCGGATGATCGTGGCTCCACAGCATCAAAGGGGTGTCTTCTTCCCTTCATCATAAATTGACGTTCTTTGCCAATGGGTAAGTTATCACCATCTTGGGAGACAGTGACAACACCGAGAATGCAAGCACCAGTAATTCGGTACTCGAGATACAACACGGGGTGAACGATATGCTACTATCAGGCTTTCAGGTTGAACCACTCCTACTCTCAACAAGGGACGACTTCAAAGATAGGGCTTATCAAGAATATAATCCTCATGGAAATGTCAATGTAATCCAAATGTTCAAGAATATGCACTTCATGCACGGACTGGGGCTAGGGTAAAGACAACAAGGGATAACTGAACCTATTGTGTTAAAGGAGGCCTTAACTCCTTGTGGCTTGGGCTATGAACCATCAGAAGAAGAAATCAGATTGATCCGTCAGCCTCGATTGAAGAGAAAGTTAGAATGGGCAAGGACTATCCAGGGAGATTTCCTAAATGGAAGATTCATCAAAGAGGGTGAAGATTCCCCCTTCTGCGGCTTCCCTGAACCTTAGTATGACCCTGTAGATAAAAAGATGAAACTAGGAATGGAGATCTTTTTTCAAGACAGCTACCATGGGGTCGAAAGTTCCCAACACTGTGTACAACCACTCACTAAAGAGACCGTAGCTGATACCAGGGATTCTGAGGACAGCGACTCTGAGGACTCTTTCAACTTACAGATACTGGGGCTGGCACTCTGTATGATCCATTCAGGGACTACATCCTCTAATAAATCCTACCTCATCAAAGATGTTAATGCACCTCTTCTCAACAAGCATGCTGCACCTATGCCACCTGTTGACACTCAACATAACCCTGATGTTTATCCCCTTTCCCCTTTAATTATTTCCTCTCAATCTAATGTAATCGAGACCTCCTTTAATGAGGTTCTCAATGATGTTTTTCCTATCAATGAAATAATAAAGATTTTGAGTATCTTGTTGTGCCATATATTAATTGTCTTGATTTTAATCAAACTCGTGATGATGATGACTTTGCAAATGAACAATTCTTAACTGATCTAAATAAGGTTAATAACAAACAACATAACCGCGTTTAAGTCAATGAAGATGAAGCTGTTATTATTAATCTCAATTATAGTAGATAAATGCGCGAGATTAGGATAGGGGCTACCCTTGATGAGCATGAACGCTCGCAACTCGAAGAGCTACTGAAGGAGTTTATGGATGTTTTCGTATGGTCCTACGATGATATGCTCGGTATTGACCCTGAACTAGCACATAATGAGATTCTAACTCTCCCCGAATATAAACCAGTCAAACAGAAGATGTGAAAGCTCAGCACCGAATGGTCACTCAAAGTAAAAGAAGAAGTAGTCAAGCAACTGAACATGGGTTTCATTCGTGTGATGGAATATCCCACATGGCTAGCTAATATCGTACCTATGCCAAAATTAGGAGGAAATATCCGCATGTGTGTCGACTACCGAGACTTGAACAAGGCCTCTTCGAAAGATGATTACCCGCTACCCAACATCGATATAATTGTGGATAACACAACCAGTCATGCTCTCAAGTCATTCATTAAAGGATTTATCGAATATAACAAGATCAAGATGCACCCTGATCATCAAGAGAAAACTGTATTCATCACCCCTTTGGGAACCTTTTGTTATACTGTCATGCCATTTGGTCTCAAAAATGAAGGGGCTACCTACCAAAAGGTTGCCGCAACCATTATGCATGATTTGATACACAAGGAAGTCGAGGTCTATGTAGATGACATGATTATCAAGTCCAAGACTAGATAAGGTCATGTTCCCGCTCTCCGAAAATTCTTTGAACAACTGCGACAGTACTAAATGCGGCTTAATCCACAGAAATGTGTCTTCGGCGTTACCAAAGGGAAACTATTGGGATTCATGATCAGTGAGAAAGGGATAGAAGCAGATATTGCCAAGATAAAATCCATACTTGAGATTCTACCTCCCCGAACGGAGAAATAAGTCCGAGGATTCCTTGGGAAATTACAGTACATCAGTCGATTCATCAGTCAATTGACTTCCATTTGTGAACCCATCTTCAAACTCCTCCAAAAAGATTCGACCAAGGTCTGGAACGAAGCTTGCCAAGAAGCCTTCGAACGAATTAAGCAATACCTAACCTGACCTCCGGTGATTATGCCATCGCAGCCTGGTCTTCCCTTACTCATATACCTAATCGTGACCGATACTGTAGTCGGGGCTTTGCTAGCTCAATACCTTGAAAAAACCTGTAAAGAAAAATCCATCTACTATGTCAGTTAAAAATTAGTCGGTTACGAAGTTAAATACACCGCCTTGGAAAAGGCATGTGTCGCTCTTGTCTGGGTTACCCAAAGGTTACAGCACTACATGCTCACCTTCCCCATAAGACTCGTATCCCGAATGGATCCCATCAAATACCTACTCGAGAAGCCCGCCCTATCCAGTCGAATTCCCTGTTGGTTGATGCTTCTATCCGAGTTTGATATCACTTATGTCACACAGAATGCCATGAAAGGAAGATCCATCTCTGATTACCTTGTTGACTGCTTTATAGAAGAAGCCGATGTCTGGATTTTTGAATTCCCAGATGATAATATCCTTTGCGCTTTCCAAGAAGATCTTTGATGGCAAATGTTCTTTGACAGTGCTGCCAATAAAAAAGGATATGGAATTGGAATCCTCCTAATTTCCCCTTATGACTCCCACACTCCCATTGCCATCAAATTGGATTTCCCTTGTAGTAACAACATGACTGAATATGAGGCATGCACAGTAAGCCTCAAAGTTGCCCTCAAGAAAGGAATTCCATACCTCGATGTATACGGGGATTCAACCCTCATCATCGGTCAAGTACTCAGAAATGGAAAGTCAATGATGAGAAACTCTTACCTTTCCATACTCGCCTTGAAGAACTGGCTTCCAAATTCCAAGAATTCACCTTCCACTACCTTCCCCGAGCAAAGAATAACCTGGTTAACGCCCTTGCCATCTTAGCCTCCATGATTTACATGCCTGAAGGAATAACCATAGCTCCCTTCCTTGTCCAAAAATAAGATAAACTAACCCACTGCTAACACATCGAGCTCTGCACAGAGGAAGAATCTGAAATAGTCGACTGTTGATACTATGATATTTAGAGCCTCCTCAGACACAGTAGGTATCCCTAAGGAGCCGACAAGAAAGACCGATCAACTCTTCGCAAACTGGTCTCCCGGTACATTGTCTGTGATAAAGTACTATTTAAGAGAAACTTCAATGGAAGCCATTTGCACTGCATCGCAGGGGCTGACATTGAAGAAATGATGCAGAAAATCCACAGTGGGGAATACGAACCCCACATAAACGGCCATATGATCACCAAAAAGATCATCCGACAGGGATACTACTGGACTATCATGGTACAGGACTACACAGCCTACGTGCAAAAATGTCTCAAATGCCAATAATTCTCCAACTTACAACATCTGCCTTCATGAGAACTGTACAACATGACTTCTCCCTGGTCATTTTACACATGGGGCATCGATATCACAGGGAAAGTCACACCGAAGGCATCCAATGGGCATGAGTTCATCCTAGTCTCTATTGACTACTTTACCAAATGGGTCGAAGTCAAGTCATACGCAGTTTTAAATGCCAAGAAAGTGGCCGAGTTCATCAAGAAAAACATCATCTGCAGATATGGGGTCCCACATGAACTAGTATTAGATAATGGGTTACATTTTAAGGTAGAGGTTATGGAAGTGGTCGACAAGTATGGAATTCAAAGACATAAATCCTCTCCATGCCGACCTGAAACCAATGGAGCAGTTGAAGCAACTAATAAGAATCTCAAAGCCATCATTAGCAAGATGACTGAGAGTTTTTCATGATTGGGACGATAGGATCCCTTACGCCCTCTGGGGCTACCGCACGTCAGCCCAAACCTCAACTGGGGCTACTCCTTACTCTCTAGTCTACCGCATGGAAGCAGTCCTACCCGTGGAGCTAGAAATACCCTCATTATGCATCATGCTTGGAAGCAAGGTTAGTGAAAAAGACTGGAACCAAAGTCGTCATGATGAGCTGACCCTCCTAGAAGAAAGGAGATTGAAAGCTCTATATCACATACAATGGTACCATCGCCATATGGCACGATCTTTCAATAAGATAGTCAAGGACTGCGGTATCCGAAAGGGGGACTTAGCCCGTAAAAAATGATAGAGCCTATCTGGGACCCTAGAGAGAAATTTAAGCCCAATTAGAGCGGCCCCTACATTGTGAAGAAGACCTTATCGGGCGGGGCCGCTGTGCTCATCGACCTTGACGAGAAAGAAATGGTGCGTCCAGTCGACCTGGACCGTCTCAAGAAATTCTACCCCTAGTCTGAAATCTCGGCGCGCTATGACTCTTCTCATCTCCCTTCTATTCTAAAAAATATCTCTCTTCTTTTCCCCTTACCTAGGACTACGTCGGCCTGATCCTCCAAAAACATTTACAGAAATGAATTTCAAAATTTTTCAAAACCCTCAGAGGTACGTAGGCAACTCATTCGCTTCACATGAGCCCAGCCCCTTCTTTTTCATAAAATGCTATTCTTTTCTTATCCCCGAGAACGACGGTTCATTTTAACATATACATGAACAAAATGATTATGTATGCCTTAGAGATTGGTATAGATAATTCAAAATGCAAAAAGTCATCAAAAGGCACAACTAGATGATTAAAAACTTATTTATTTCATTATGTGAAATTTTCGTACGATTACATCGGCGTGAGGTGTCAAACGACTTCCCTTGCCAACACTACACCTACTAAAACAACATATAATAACAAGCCCCACTATTCTTGAAAATCACTCCAATTATTCCCACAAAACACAAAAATAATACCTATTACAAAAAGCTTCACAAAACCCTACCCACAACTGCCAAAGGAACCAGCACCATCATCACCTGCATCCTGGACTCCCCAAGCCTCCCCTGCATGAATGGAGTATCGTAGATGCTCCGGGGAGCGATAAGACCGAACCAACTTGGGGTAGACTACGACACCCCCTCCATGGTGTCAGATATGTCAAACCACTTTTGACCCGTCTCCACAACCATCATCCTGGCCACTACCTTCTTCCACAACCACTTCATGTAGTCCCTAGAGACGTGTCAGACTCGCCCAGTAGACTGAGAAGGATGGGTCAACGGACAAAGATTATCCCACAGAGAACCAAGCTTCATGCGCATACTCTCTGTCAGGTCCTCCACAGGAAAGAAGTTTGGTGTCCGTGGTGGCATAATTTGTTCCCAACCATATTGGCGTAGAAGCCGCCACGGAAGGTAGAAAGAGGTCTGCCTGAGGCCAATCGGTAGGGCTGCAGCTCCCCCCACCAAGTACCAAGCAATTGAAGAAAGTGCAATCAAAGTCGTGGATTAATTGGACTGGACAGATGTTCCGATAGGCAGGGATAAGGGTGGTGCCGATCGGCAACCCCCATTTTTAGAAATTTCCCTTTTTCCTCTTTTGTCAAAATAAAAATAAATAAAAAATATCTTAAGGTAATTCCGAATTTCCTTTATACATATGCTTTACTAATCTCATTTCAAATAAAATCATTCTCAAATCAACTTTCAAAATTCTTTTTACGGTCTCAACAGCAAAGTAAAAGGAGCATGTTCACTAATCACTAAACCAAGAAAATTAACAAAAAACTTCATTCTTCATTTGCATATATTTTGTTGTGTTACGTTAACATTTTGCAGGAAAAAATAGAAAAAATAACGGAACTCAGCCCGAACCCAATCTCTCTCTATCTTTATCTTTCTTCTCTCTCTCTCTAGGATCCCCCATCCCTGCGGTACGCCCTCTTCCCCCTGCGGTGAGACGACGCACCCCCACTTCCAGAGCTCGATCCTCCCCCAGACGAGGCAGACGGCACCAAGAAAGAAGCAACTGAAACCGCCTCATGAATATGAGCAATCGTCGAGGATATCCAGTCCTTCAGCCAAGTGGTTGAAACACCGATATGCTGCTAGGAAGAATATAAAAGATCAAATTAGTCAAGAATGAGGGGAGAGAAAGAAATTAAGGAAATAAAAAAAGACGTACCGCAGGCTGAAGGACCTCCTCCTTCAGACCCAACTCCTCCAGGTCCATCGCATGAGGGCGATGCTGCAGACGCACGGATCCCCATCAGCTCGTCGAAGGTTGTAACTAGGGGAATGCATCCGCACAAAAGAAGACCCTGAAGTCGTTATCGCCGCCGCTGACATAGCCGCACCACCTGCACTATGAAAAGACCCCACCTACCGACTTGAGCCCGCCCTGGGGAGAGGCATCACATCATAAATTCTAGGGGACATCAGCCAACTCGTGACGAAGTCCATATAATCATACATCACCGCTATATCAGTGTTTAGGGAGTAATGCTCTCCTATCATCGTAGCCACCCGGGCATCATCAGACATCTCCTGCACGCGCCTCATGAACATAGGGGGCCTCGTCGACAGCACCACAACCTCATCCTCCCCAATCTGACAGACTACCCTATCCCCAAGATACAGGGAGTAGCCGAACTCATGCGCCAGCAGGCGTCGCATTTGTGCATGTCCCCTAGTTACCCCAGTGTGCTGAATGGACATCCCCCATAGATAAAAGGTCACCTACAAATCCCCAACAAAAGTGAAGGATCAGTATCAACAAAATGGAATCAAAGGAAAAGAACCATCTCAAGGACAAAAGAATGCTTACCCGCTCGCCCGTCAGGCCATTCAAGACCTGACGCACCTCCTCCAGAGAAAGGTTCTTCTTCGATTGTCGGTTGGACCTCCGCCATCGGAACATCCAAAAAAAGTCCCCAACAGCGTCATCTAAAGAAATCAGTTGGGTGTTCAACCCAATCACCTCGTAAAACCACGTCTGCTAAGGACAAGGATCAACATTCAAGAAATAAAAAAGAAGTGCATGAATGGAAAATGTGAATACATAAAGGAAAATGCGCAAAATAAAGAATACCTCTAGTATGTGGCCCCAGTAAAAGTCGATCAGTAGCACCGGTTGAATGCATCCAAAGAATAATAATGGGTCACCAAAGTCAGGCTCCCTCAGTCATAGAGGCGGATGTTCGAAAACACCGTCAGAAATGGCAAAAACCACAAATGGATGACATCGCCACTCGTCGCTACCAAAAAACCCCCTAACACCAGTAAGATAAATAGACGAGCCATCTGACGCACCTGTTGCCCGTCGTTCTCGTCAATCCTCCTCCTCGGGAAAATCTCCCTCAAAGAAGTCAAGCAGAGGGAATCTCCAGAAACCACCCTCTCCACGTCACCAAGAGCCGTCATCACCCACAGCATCTTGTCCACCTCAATCTGGGCACCCTCACAGTCCAGCCCCAGTAGCTGCTGAACATCAATGGGAGTCACTATCATCTCCCTGAAGCCAAAATGGAAGGTGTGGGTAGTGTCCCACCACCTCTCTCCCAAAGCACATAGAACCGCACTAGAGTGGGGTGTCTCATCCAATGCTGACGCTAGCCTACCAAAACCCACAGAGGACACCATCTAGTGCACCACAGCAGGAAGGTTCTCCTAAACATTTTTTAGCCATGTCGTACCACGGGCACGAATAGTCGACATGGAGACGTCAGACTACCAAGAAATGAAGAAAACCCTTGTCAGATTCAAGAAATAAAGCAATCTCGTCGAGAAAAGAAGAAAGGAATACCAAGAGTCATGCAAGACTTACATAGACACTGGGGTTCACCACCCTTGAAGAGATATGATAGGAAGGCTCGCACATAAGAGTCTGACCATCCACCACAGGCTCAAACGAGTCTAAAGAATTCTCTCTACCCAATGCGAGGGGGACCCTAGACCTCCACTCCAACCCTGCCCAGTCATCGGCATTGAGCCACGCCATATGAGTTGCACTTCTTGAGAAGTCAGCCATTTCGAATGTTAGGATGATTTGCAGAGGTTTATAACATAAGAAAAGAAGTCAGAAAGTTGTGGAAAATGAAGAGAACCTGCCCCCTTTTTATATGAGGCTAAGGGTCATGCCGATCGGCATCCCCCTCCACCCACCGATCGTCACTGAGCCTTTCACATGTTCGAGGTACCCCAAAAGTCCATGACAATGCTGATTGGCACACCCACACCCATGTCAGTCAGCACACCCCTTAAAAATTTTCTACAAAAAATCTAAGAAAATTCCGAGCAATTCCCGAAAAATTCCTAAAATTGCCAAATTCGTTCTAACACCTTTCTCACTAAGGAGAATATTTTTTACACCCCCAGCGGAATTCCAGAGAATAATTCTCCCCAACAAAGTCTCCAAAGGACGCTCCAAATTTTCCCTTGTTGTAAAATCCCTGGATCATTCACTATTCCCCAACGGAATCTAAAATTCAATCTTTATCCCCAGTGGAATCCCCAATTTTCTCAAAGGAAAAGTACACCTCTCTTAGGTTAGAATTGACCTCGGTCTTGGATCGTCACCTTAGTTAGATCAGAATTCACCTCATCCTCGATCATCACCTCTTTTAGGTAAGAATTGACCTGAATCTTGGATCGTCACAATAGTCAGGTCAGAATTGACCTTAGTCCTCGATCATCACCTCTTTTAGGTCAGAACTGACCTCGATCTTGGATCGTCACCTTAGTTGGGTCAAAATTGACCTCGGTCCTCGGTCGTCACCTCTCTTAAGTCAGAATTGACCTCGGTCTTAGATCGTCACCTTAGTTAGGTCATAATTGACCTCGTTCGTCACCTCTCTTAGGTCAAAATTGACCTCGATCTTGGATCGTCACCTTAGTTAGGTCAGAATTGACCTCGGTCCTCGATCCTCACCTATTTTTGGTCAGAATTGACCTCGGTCTTGGATCGTCACCTTAGTTAGGTCAGAATTGACCTCGGTCCTCAGTCGTCACCTCTTTTAGGTTAGAATTAACCTCGATCTTGGATCGTCTCCTTAATTAGGTCAGAATTAATCTCGGTCCGCGTTCGTCACCTCTCTTAGGTCAGAATTGATCTCGGTCCTGGATCGTCACCTTAGTTAGGTCAGAATTGACCTAGGGCCTCATTCATCACCTCTCTTAGGTCAGAATTGACCTCGATCTTGGATCATCACCTTAGTTGGGTTAGAATTGACCACAATTCCTCGGTCGTCACCTCTCTTAGGTCAGAATTGACCTCGGTCTTGGATAGTCACCTTAGTTAGGTAAGAATTCACCTCGATCCTCGATCGTCACCTCTTTTAGGTAAGAATTGACCTCAGTCTTGGATCGTCACCTTAGTTGGGTCAAAATTGACCTCGATCCTCGGTCGTCACCTCTTTTAGGATAAAATTGACCTCGGTCATAGATCGTCACCTTAGTTAGGTCAGAATTGACCTCGGTCCTCGATACTCGGTCGTCACCTCTTTTAGGTCATAATTAACCTCGGTCTTGGATCGTCGCCTTAGTTAGGTCATAATTGACCTCAATCCTTGGTCGTCACCTCTCGTAGGTCAAAATTGACCTCGATCCTCGGTCGTCACCTCTTTTAGGTCAAAATTGACCTCGGTCTTGAATCGTCACCTTAGTTAGGTCAGAATTGACCTTGGTCCTCGGTCGTCACCTCTTATAGGTCATAATTGACCTCGACCTTTGGTCGTCACCTCCCTTTAGGTCAGAATTGACCTGGACCCTCCAAAGCGGTCATCCACATCCCTTAGGTCGACAGAACTGACCTCCTTCCATCATGTGGTGTTTATTTGATGACCATCACTTGTTCTAAGCTCACCCATCGAGGGGCTCTGTAGACACCACATTTTAGGACCCCTTGAGTCTCACTTTAGACTCCTAGCACTTCCCATTTCCACCGCAAACCTAAGTAGCACTCTGAGTACCGATCAAGAGACCATCAGGCACCCCCGAGACCCATTAGACTCCGGTCAACTCTTTCGTCAGAGATAAAGCTCTTTGAATATTTAAAGGGCTCTGAAACCCCTTTTCAACGGTCCACCCCGTGTGCAAATCAGAATAACGGTTCAGACCAACGGACCTTTTCACTATCGAAAGCTGATTCAGAAGCCATCAGGCGCTCCCGATCCCTGAATTGACCCCAATCAACTCCACCGTCAGAGTGAAAGCTCTTTTAATATTCAAAGGGCACTGAAACCCCTTTCCAACGATCCACCCCATGCGCGAAATAGCATAACCGTTCGAACGAACGATCAGTTTTCCTTTGAAAATCGATGTGGAGGCCACCGGGCTCTCCCGAACTCCATTTGACCAAAGTCAACTTTTTAGATCGAATGATACTGAATGAATCTTTAAAAGGCATTGAATACCCTTTCTAACGATTTACCCCGTGCATGATTCTGACGTACGGTGCGGACGAACGAGCCGTTTTACTCCAAGAGGTCATCGGGCGCTTTCGGGCCCCAATTAACCAAGGTCAGCTTTCCAAACCGAGTGAAACTCTTTATAATATCGAAGTACATCTCCTAACCTTTCCAACGGTCTGACTCGTACGCTATTCTGACTTACCATGTGGATGAACGATCCGTTTGCGTTCAACGAGCTCCCGTCCAAAGGACCGGCATGCACTTTCGAGTCACATTTGACCCAAAGTCAACGCTCGGACCCAAGAGCGGTCCAAAGGAATCTTGAAGGCCTCAGAAATACCTTTCTAACGGTATGTGTCGTGCATGATTCGGATCAACGGTTTTTTCTCTACAGTTATTTTTCCAGAAAAATCCGCACGAGACTGCCAATTGGCAGGTCTGAACCCTGCCTATCGACACAGTGTCAAGGGTGACCTGTCTATAGGAAGCCCCTGGGGTATGACGATCGGCACCCCCCTCACCCTATAGATAAGGACCATGACCTCATTCCCAAGGGAGAGAAAAAACCCATAAGCATCGGTGATCTCAGCAACATTCCCTCGAAGTCAATGAAGTTCCATATGAGAAATCCCATTCAGGCCTAAATACCCATCCTTTTCGCGCCCAATTTGGCAAATATCCTTCTCTCTAATCAACATGCATCAACATTCAAAGGAGTTTATCCAAGATCCACGCACAAACTCCAAAACAAGGTCCAATTCCTTCTCCCTCTCTTTCAACTCACTTATTTTGCATAAATTACTTTAGATTCATAATCTAGTTTCATTATAGTTCATACATATTAACATCTACACTTTCATTAGTATATTGGACATACTCTATTTTTCATTAAAAAAACAAATAAAAGAGGGTTACACCTGTAAATTCCGAACGAAATTATCCACCACACTTTTTTCCAAAACTAAAAACACATTTTTTACACACACCTAATAAAATTCTATTCGAATCTATAGGATAAACCCCACCCCTGTTCTATATTCAAACTACGTGGACGTTGATGCCTTTATAGGCTACGTAGGTGTCTCGAATTAAAATTCGATACTCGAGTCCAACTTTTCAATTTTCCAACTTCTCGTATTTTTTCAAATTTCTCAAATTCCCCATTTTTATCATATGTATACATATAATATGCTTGTTCGCGCTTCATCCCACATATATTATCGTTTCCCCATAACGATCAATATCTCGATGAACGCTCCTATTCTATCTTCTATATTTGTTATCACTTTGGGAATATTCCTATGGATGACCTAACCCTATCTTTTTTCATGGTATGGGTCGAACGATTCCAATCTCCATTATATAAACACATGCACACACTTCACGGGGATAAAGAAAAATACTAACATTTTTCCATGAGAGACTGAAAGGGCGGAATGGGTGCCTAACACCTTCCTATTCCATAACTTAGCCCTGGGACCTCCGATCTATTGGTTTCGTATGAATCGGTTTTGTCCTTGATATCGCTCTCTTGAAAGTGGCAACATATTCTTTTGCCTGTTTTGAGCAAAATAGGTTGGCGACTCTATCTCTTTACATTCACCCCACACCGACGACGGTCGAAGATCCCTTTTCGAAGAGAAGGGTGCGAGACTGAGACGCATTTTCTTCCCCGGGGGATCCTCTTTCTCCTCCCTCCCCCCCCCCCCCCCCCCCCCGGAATGAACGCTGCGCCGACCGGGAAGGCCACACCCCCAGCCCAATTTCAAAGCAAAAAGCTTAGAATTTTTAAATTTAGATCATTTTCTCAACCGGCAAGTCCCATGACTACACGAGTTATTTCTACAAGTTATAATAGTCCAATGTGAGGAGGTTGTGCCTCTTTTGGGGTGGTTCCATGGTTAATTTAGGTTTTCACCCCCAACACCCAATTTTCAAACTAAAAGCTTAGAAATTTTCAAATTATATCAATATAATAACCTGGGAGTCACATAGTGCACAGATTATTTCTACAAGTTACATTAGTCCCGTGAGAGGTACTTGGAACTCTCTCTAGGCCGGGTTTTGGACATTTTATGTTTTCACCCCCAATGCCTAGTTTTTACCCAAAAAACTTAGAATTTTCAAATTTGGATCAAAGTCTAAACCCGTGTTCCCACATTTAAACGAGTTGTCTCGCACCTCTTTGCAGGAAGTTTTCTAGTTAATTTATGTTTTCACCCCCCCCCCCCCAATGACCAGTTTCCAAGCTAAAATATTATAATTTGTAAATTTAGACAAATTTCTCAACCTGTGAATCCCATGACGGCATGCGCTGTTTCCCGAAGTTACTTTAGTCTGGTTTGACATGATTAACATTCTTTTTACGTTATTCTCCTGCTTCCATAAGTTATATTAGTTCTCATATTAAGTGCTCGTGGCTTTTCGAACTGTTCTCTTGTTATTTTACATTTTCACCCAACACCACCCAATTTTAAAGCTAAAATTAGAATTTTATAATTTAGATCAAATTTTCATAGTGTGAGTCACGTGAACACACGTTATTTCTATAAGTTTCCTTAGTCTCGTATGATGTGCTTACCTCACTTTTCAAGTGGTGCTCTTATTAACTTACGTTTTCACCCCCAACACCGAGTTTTCAAGCTAAAAGCTTAGAATTTTTAAATTTAGATTATTTTGTGTACTCATAAGTCACATGACTGAACATGTTATTTTTATAAGTTACATTAGTTCCATGTGAGATGCTCAAACTTTTTTCGGGTTGTTCTCTTATTATTTTACATTCCCCCCCCCCCCCCCGGACAAATTTTCGATCTAAAAGCTTTGAATTTTTAAATTTAGATCAAATTCTCAATTGTGAGTCACATGAATGTATGGGTTATTTCTACAAGTTACATTAGTCCTCGTTGTTGTTCTCTTGTTAATTTATATTTTCACCCCCAATAACCAATTTTCAAGCTAAAAGCTTAGAATTTTCAAATTTGGATCACTTTCTCAAATCGTGAGTCCCATGACTGCACGAGTTACTTCTACAAGTTATATTAGTCCCTTATGAGGTGCTCGCCATGCGCTCTGGTCAATTTTCTTATTAATTTATGTTTTTATCATCTAATGCCTAGTTTTCAAGATAAAAGCTTAGAATTTTGAAGTTTAGATCATTTTTTTAACCTGTGAGTCACATGACTGCAAGGTTTGCTTTTCCAAGTTTCATTAAAGTCGTATGAGATGCTCGAGCCTATTTTCAATGGAGATTAATTGTACTCAAAATCCTAGAGCTCCGATATAAGGACTCACCTGCACGATCTAGAGCTCTTTAATGACGGTGCGATTAAATGGCTCAAATTTCTCACATGTGAATCTCGTAATAGATGTCACTACTTTAGTTCTTGAACAAATTAGGAGAATCGGTGTCAGAAATGAAGTTGGGATTATAGGGACTTAGAAAAATGCAAGGGCTAAATCATGATTTTTAGAAAGTCAGGGAGGCTAAAATTTAAATTTCAAAAATATTTTGGTCAAACATGAAAATTTTAAAAAATTATCGAGCTGAAACGTAAATGTCAAAAGTTTTGAGGGACTCTGAATAATTTCCAAATATCGTGGGGTGTATTTTCAACTACTTTAATGTGGTAAGTTGAATAGTGGGAAGTAATGGGGGGGGAGAATGAAATTAATTTCCAAGGCGTTTGTGGAATATTTAGAACCCCATAAGTTAGGTAAGACTTGGACTCAAATAAGGAGTGTAAAATTGTAATTACGTTTAAGAATAAAGGAAAAATAAGAACTATATCTTTTGGTAACTCTATAGCTTGTGTTACACCAAAAGGCATCTGCCACCCTAAGATCGGTTTGGAGTTGCTATCATGATACACCAAAGGTACTAGTCAAACATCATCCAAGAGGCGGTAGTCGTTACCCTATGGATTTTATGGTTTCTTACACTCTTTTTGTAACTTCGGTTAAAATAATGACCAAATATCTTCATAGAGAAGTCATCAGTGGTCGATGAGTCCTTACTAGACGTCAGAAAATCCCACACTGATGGAGACACTAGTAAATGGGGAGGTGGACCAGGGGCCGCCAACCTCGATGATTCTGCCAAACTAATGTTTATAGCCTCCTTGGTCCTTGAATATGTGCTACCGCATAGTTAGCTGTGAAAGGTCATATGTGTTCGAATGCCAACAAAGCGGGTTATCAGAGGTTGGCACCTACAGACGAATAGTAAAAAATAGGCCAAACGCCTTTCCCGCTGATTTCGTACAAACTCCTTGTGACATTAATTTATCATATGGTGGAAATACTCATACTCCTCGATGAAGATGGTGTTGAACTGAAAATCGCGAAGATCCTTATGTAAAGACTCGCCTACATGATTCCAATAGTCTGAGGCGAGTTTGTATCTCTTCAATGACGGTAAAATTGAACCTCTAGAATTCGACACAATCCTCCATATTAATTCCATAATCGATATCACGGCCTTTGTTCCACAGTAAATCAAATGGGAATAAGTGTTAGACAATGAATTTAGGATTGAATAGGGGTCTTCTTAAAATTCAAGCATCAAATACGATTTTAGAAAGTTTGGGGGGATAAAATATAGTTTTTAAAAATAATTAGAACAAATCCTAAAGCAAGATCGGGGGTTAAAGTGTAAATTTTAAAAGTTGGGAGGGGTGAGAAATAATTTTTCAGAAGTGGCAGGGTTTAATTTGTAAATACTTTTGGGGAGGTAAGTGAAAAGTGGAGGAGGGGATTAAAATAATTTCAGGGTGCGTTTATCCAAATTTTGGAACCTCTTATGTGAGGTTAGACTTAGAATTTTACAAGGGGCTAATATTGGTATAACATTTGAATATTATAGCAAAATGAAACATATTTTTTGAAAACCTTATTTTGGTACCACCTCAAGATGTATTGGAGGTTCACCTGCCATCGAAATCAACTGAATCGACTCTTCGAATATCGGGGAAGAGACCCTATAGGTGGGAAAGGTTATTTTCCTAGTATGTCTAGGGTTTTTATCCCACTCTTTTCACAACAATGGTTCCAAGAACAACCGAATATGGTCATGCATATAGTCATGTCGAGGTCACTAGTGGCAGTTGAGGCCTTACTGAACCTCAAACGTGGGGGCACCAGTGAAGGGTGAGGACAAACAAGAGTTATTGTCCTCAATGTATTTTTAAAACTAGTCTTTATATCCTTTTTATGATGTTGTGACGTAAATATGCCCCTTATTGGGGTTGTGAGATATTTAGGGTGGCCCTACAAAAGGTTGCCAATGTTCGAATGCCGATAAAATAAATTACCAAAAGTTCACACATGATAGGCGGTACGTGGCTGGCATTAGTTAGTATTCATTTTAGGGTTTCAAGAACACCTATATTGTTGTGGGTTCCAATCTGAGTTCATCATCGTCATCATCCTTGCCTTAATCCCATCACATGGAGTCGACCACATGGATTCTCCTTTTCCATTCTAATCTATTATAAGCAATATTATCATTCAACTTTAAATCCTTAATACCTCTCTTAATATTTCCTCTCACGATAGCTTAGGGATACCGCCCCTTTCTTTTTAACCCTCTATTTCCAATAATCTTCCTCTTATTATAGGTGCATTACTGTTCTACGTAACACATGTTCATACCATATGAGTCTACTTTCTATTAATTTATCGTTAATCAGAGCTACTCCTAACTTCTCTTTTACATAATGGTTTTTAATCTTAATCTTTATAGTAATTCTTATCATCCATCAAAGCATCCTCATCTTACTAACATGGAGACTTTGTTCATTTTTTTTCTTTAAAGCCTAACATTCCTCTCTATAGAGGCCCCCCTGGCCTAATAACTATTTTATAAAATTTTCCTTTTAATTTATTAGTTATCCTCTTATCGCATAACACTCAACTTGCTTGTCTCTATTTCATCTAACCAGTTGATATTCTACTCATAACATCCTCATCAATATCTTCATTACTTTGTATCACTGAACCTAAATAATGAAATTTATTAATTTAGTTTATCACTTTTTTTCAATATTTAACATTATGCCATTAGACGCCTCATTATTAAATTTACATTCCATAAATTCAGTTTTATTTCCGCTGATTTTTAGTCCCTCAGATTCTAAGGCATTTCTCCTAGTATTCACTCTCATTTTTAAGGCCTCCTTTGAAGTGTCTACAAAATCTATATCATCCGCAAACAACATACACCATGGGATATCTTCTTGTATGTCCTTAGTAATCTCATCCAATACTACGACAAAGAAGTAAGTACTTAAAGCCGATCCTTGATGTAGACCCACTTTAATCGTAAAATCATTAGTTTCTCCACAAATAGTTCTTACCTAAGCCTTTGTTTTATATTACATATCTTCAATAACTTTAATATAACTTATAGGGATTCTTTTATTCCTTAAGGCCCACCATATTATATCCCTATGTACACTGTCATATGCCTATTCTAAGTCTATAAAGAACATATGAAAATTTGTATTCTTTCTTCTATATTTCTTCATTAACTGTCTTAATAGGTAAATAACTTTCGTGGTGGATTGCCCTGGCATAAATACAAATTAATTATCTGAAATAGTTGACTTATTTCTTAATCTTTATTCTATATCCTTTTCCCATAGTTTCATAGTGTTATTCATCATTTTGATTCCTCTATAATTACCACAAGTTTGTATATCTCCTTTATTTTATACAAAGGTAGCATGGTGTTTTTTCTCCACTCATCTGGCATGTTTCCATCTTTTAAATTTTTATTAAATAAACATGTTGACCATCCTACCCCTATACTTCCAAGGATTCTCCACACCTTTATTGGCATTTTATCCAGACCAACCGCTTTATTCCTTCCCATTTTTCTTACAAATATATCTACTTAATTTTTAATAATCGGACATACCAATCCTATATTCAGTTCTATGTTCTCGACATCTTTTAGGGGATATTTTTCATTCAATAATCCTTGAAAATATTGTTCCCATCTATCTAGAATTTCTTTAACGTTAATTAATATATTTTGATTTGTGTCTTCAATACACTTAACTGGACCTATATTCATTGTCAATCTATCTTTATTCTTTGCCAATTTATATATCTCCTTTTCATCTTGCTTGGTCCTTAATTTACTATAAAGATTATAGAGTGCATCTTATTGCGCATTTCTATTAATATTTGTTACTTCACTTTTTAGTTTTTTATACCTTTCTAAATCTTCTTGGTTTTTTTGTATTATTTTTTGCACTTCATCATTCCATCACCAAGTCTCTTTTTTAATGAATATTTTACTTTAGTCTAACCTAAAATTTGCTTACCTATTTTCTCAATATCATTATTTGCTATTAACCAAATGCTATTAACATTGTCGTCACAATTCCATTTCATGTATAACAAGAACTTCTGTCTAAATTCTATCTCGTTGCATCCTTTTAAATCCTTCCATTTTATATTTTGAAAACCTATTTTCTCTTTTCGTTACTTAAATACTTTAATGGCTAAATCTATTACCGATAGGCGATGTTGATTTGTTAAGATTTCACCTAGTATAACTTTACAGTCTTTGAATGTGTTTAAGTTCTTCTTCTAAGTAAGAAAAAATGTATTTAAGTTTTATTCTCTCCGCTTTTAAATGTTTTAAATGTTCTTCCCTTTTTTTCAATAATGTGTTTGTAAACGCTACATTGTATGCCTTACTAAACAGGAAATAAAAACAAAATAAGCAAAAAATACAATGGATTCTCGGGTTTCTAATACATATCATTCTCACCCAATTGAAAAATCTTGTCTAAAAAGTTAGAGGTCGACAACAAGGGACAAAAACAACCATCAAAGGACTCTCTTATGTTAGAGGGACTACTATCCTTCTAAAATCACCCCCAACGCCTAATTTTCATGCTAAAAGTTTAAAATTTTCAACTCTAGATTAAATTCTCAAGCCATGAGTCACATGATTGCACGTGTTATATCTATGAGTTAAATTAGGCACGTGCTAGTGTTCGAGCCTCTTTTTAAGTTATTTTTTGGTCATTTTACTTTTTCACCTCCCAACACTTAATTACCAATTTAAAAGCTTAAAAATTTTCAAATTTAAATCAATATAACTATTTGGGAGTCTCATGACTGCACGCGTTATTTTTACAATTTCATTAGTCCCCTATAAGGTGCTCTGGTTTTTTCGGCCAGTTCTCTTGTTATTTTAGGTTTTTGACACAAATGCTGAGTTTTTATGCTAAAAGCTTAGAATTTTCAAATTTGGATCAAAGTATTAAAAGGTGAGTCCCATGATTAAACGAGTTGTTTTTACAAGTTACATTTGTCCCGTCTGAGGTGCTCTCACCTCTTTCCTAGAAGTTATTGTAATTTTATGTTTTTATCCCCCAACGCCGAATTTTCAACATAGAAGCTTAGAAATTTCAAATTTAGATCATTTTCTCAACACGTGAGTCACATTATTTCACGAGTTATTTCTACAAGGTACATTAGTCCCATGTGAGGTGCTCACGACTCTTTCTGAGATGTCCTGTTTTTAATTTATAATTTCACCCCCAATCCTAATTTCTCAGCGAAAAGTTTTGAATTTTCAAATTTAGATCATATTCTTAAATGATTGTGATAACCCACCTATTATAATACCGGGTGGCAAATCCTCTACTAAAATAAAATAGAAATCTCAGTATGGTGTCATTCTCAGCATCGTTATAGAAATCAATCCATATCAAATAATACGCATAAAATCAAACACAAAAGTGAATAGGTAAATCACCGTGCATAAATAAATAATAAAAGTGAACCGAATAAACCATCGATCACCAAATAGTAACATCCAAATGATCAACAACTGAGTACTAAAATAAAATCCTGGTAGTAATATAAAATCCTATCATCTATGGGCAACAAGACCAAAAGGAAAACTAAAATGAAATAAGACTCCCTATAGATAGATTAAGTTGAGGTGGCTAAGTCAAATCCTATAGTGTCTATAGCTACTGCATGGAAAGAAAATGATCGGTCCATGCGGTCCTGGTTGCTGCTGTTACACACCAGGAGTTTTAAAAAGAAAAAATAAAAGCAATTGCTTACGGGTCAAAGCCCGAAAAGTAGAAAATATTTTATAAGTAATTGATTGTTTTAAATCGATAAAACTTGTTGTTTATTACTTTCATAATTAATCGGTCACACTCACATGAGATAAAGCCTCACCTCTCAACTATAGTGCGCATTTAACGTGTTCAGTTATAATTAAACTACCCAGTCTAATTAGGACATGTAACAGATATCTAAGACCAATCTTGCTAATACTCTCTATTAGCTAAGTTTAACTACTTTCACTGGGTATACCTTCTTAAACAATATCGTAGTGATACACGTGTTATAGATATATATTCACACAATAAATATAACATAGCTACAGTCTTGTTATAAATGGATATATATACATTATATCATATAAAAATACATATATATCACTCACTATATATGTATAGCCATATCCCCAGAGCTTGGACCTTGTGGATACATCCCTTGTGTGTTATCCAACTCCAGGCATCATTCATCACACTAACCACCAGGTCAAACTCTCACCATCGATACCAAACATAAACACATACAACGAAGGTGATCATAAACATACATCTGGGGGTCACGACCATACCACATCGCGCCCAACCGGTCAACAAACCAACACTTATTCTCACATGTGGATAATGGTCATGCAACAGTACTATGACCTGGGGAATTAATTCGACATTTGCTGGTCAATGCCAGGGTGGACTTCCCACTACACGCAACTGTAATACCCTGTATTTCTGCGTATTTGGAATTTAATTAATTCGGTAATTAATTCGTTTCATTTTAAATTACACGAGTGACATAATTTAATTGAATTAAATAATAATGTGGTGATTAAATATTAATTTAGAAAGAACTCATGATTAATATTAGGTATTTAATTTACTAAGTGGATAGTAAATAATTTATGAAAATTACTACGCGTCATAGCGAGTGATATTGATGTAATCGGATTTATCTCAACCCACTAAATTGAGATCGAGATATGACGTTATTCCCCTAATAACGGAATTTCGTCCCCGAAATTCTAATGTACCTACCACAAAGAGCGTTAGATACTTTTTTTTGCATGTCATCCTCAGGCTCCCACGTTGACTCAACAATATTATGGTGTCATCACTGTACACGCACTAATAATACTACCTTTGACAAAAAAATTCGCTCGTTATGGTCCAAAATAACAACAAGTCTCTCCTCATATGATATATCCAGTTGTAGGTCAATTTCCTCCAATGGTATATGCCAGTAAGCCACGTCTTCACTGAGATACCTTCTCAACGAAGACACATGAAACACATCGTGAATCCATGCAAATGCTCCGGTAAGGCGAAGCCTATACGTAATCAGACCAACTCTCTTGATAATGGGAAAAGGCCCCACATACCTAGGCACCAACTTCCCCTTCTTCCTAAACTATATAACTCCCTTTATAAGAGATACCCGCAACAACACCTGATCACCCACGTTAAACTCTAAAAATCTTTGGTTCGCATCAGTGTAACTCTTTTGCCTATCTTGAACTATTCGAATGCGACTCCTAATCAACTAAATCTTCGTTAACGTCTTCTAAATCAAATCCGGATCAATAAGCTTGTTTACCCCAGCTCTAACCAACAAGAGGGTGAACGATAAGGTCTCTTGTACAAAGCCTCAAACGGTGTTATGCCTATAATGAGCTGGTACGAGTTGTTATACGTAAACTCTACCAAAGGCGGATACTGCTCCCATCCATTCCTAAAGTATAAAATACACATCCTTAGCATATCCTCCAACATATGATTCACCTTATTCGTCTGACCATCGATCTGTGGGTGATAAATCGTGCTCAAACATAACTCCATCCCCATTACCTCCTAAAAACTCTGTTATAAGTGGGACATAAAGATCTTATCCCATATGAAACAATATTGAGAGGCATCCCATGCAATCTCATTATCTCTGCTATGAACAGTTGTGCATACTGCCCTCGTGTAATCCACCCGAATTGGAAAGAAATAAGCTACCTTAGTCAACTGATCCATAATGACTCGGATGGAACCGTGACCCCTCTATGACGTCGATAAACCCGTGATGAAGTCCATCAAAATACTCTCCAATTTTCATACTAAAATTTCCAACGGCTGTAGAACCCTTAACCATCTGAAAAGTGGTGTACCTGAAGACAAACTCTTCTATGTCTCGCTTCATACCGGCCTACTAGAACTGTCGCCTCATATCCTATACATCTTGCCCCCTTCGGGATGCACCAATTATCGTTACCCATGTGCTTTATCCATAATTGTGCGCTATAGGTCCTCATCGTCTGGGACAATTAACCTCCCATTAAAGTGTAATCCACCTTAAAAACTGATTGAGTAAGACTCCACTCCACCTGCCAACAATTGTTGAATCATCTCCTGACAAGACTAACCCCTGCTTGTGCCTTCATAACCATCAAAATAATCTCGGTTGTGACTATCATCACTGTTATATAGGCCCGTACTATTTCCTCCTTCTAACGAAGTTCATCCCACTTTGCCTTCCAAACTGCTGTCGTCTGCCTTGTAGGCATATGGCTCAACGCATCTGCCACCACGTTAGCCTTTTTTGAATGATACTGAATATCGAACTGATTAGGGTGCTAATGCACCATATACCTCATGCGCACACGCATAATTATCACTTATACAACTCTCATGCACCCAAAAAAATAACTACACATATCATGCGTGACCATACAATAAAGGTATACTCAATTACCCTACTAATAGTGACTCAACTCTCCTTGACATTTCCCTACTTATTCCACCAGTGGTGCAAATATCCCCGAGTGCTCTCGACATTGCACTCCTTAGCTCCACTGGCCTTAAATTTTATAATAGCTCACTAATTAATGTGTTATATTTTCACACATGTAATGTCTAACATATTAAACCAACGTCCTAGAGCCCAAATGTCTCTCAACCCTCGACACTTGCTAAGACTCGTGCGTAGGACGTCTCGTAAATGAAATCCAAAAAGTAATCCTCCCGATCAGTGGCGGATCCAGGATTTGAGTCCAACTGGGGCGAAATCGATTAAATTTTTTTTTAATGACACTAATAAATAATCAACACATAAAAACCAACAATTGATAAAACATAAATACTTAATATGCCAAAATTTCATATTGATCCGTACATAACCAGAAATTCCAAATACAAAGAGATTTTTTACAATATTCCCCTACGTGGCTTCATATTCTGAAAATAATGAATAATATCTTCCGTATCAACATTTTTGAAAATATCTTGTTCAATGTACGTCACCAAGCAGTCATTTGTAAAATCATCTCCCATTCGGTTACGTAATGTACTCTTAACGATTTTCATTGCGGAAAATGCTCTTTCCACGCTTGCAGTTGCAACCGGCAATGTCAAGGCAAGTTTTATAAGCAAGTACACTAATGGAAATAACCGATCCCTATGCGTTTCAACCATTTTTTGAGCAAGAGCACCAATCCCTTTTAAATCTTTGAATTCATCATTATCACGCACGCTATAAATATAATTTTCGAGTTATTCCCCAATGACTGTGAGTTCAATGGGATCAAAATCATTCGGATAAAATTCTGCAAATCGAACTAATCTTGTCGCGTCAAATTTGGAGAAGTTCATACTTGGATCAAGACATGTCATACATAAAAGTAACTCTGTATTCACCTTATTAAACCGATGGTTCAACTCCTGAAGTTGCATATCTATCACCGAATATAACAATTCAACACGATAGTGGTGAAGATTTGTCCTCTCTTCGACATTTCGACGTGATCTTCCACCGGTCACAAAACAATCCTCCATATTTATGATTACAATGTCATGCGTACTACAAAAGGATGATACTACTTTCAACAATTGATCCCATCCATGCTCCCTCATTTTTTGTAAACGCATTTTAGCTATTCTAACAAGATCCATTGCATTCACAATATCTTGATCCCTTCGTTGTAGTGATTGCGACAAATCATTGGTAATCCCCAAAATTGCTTTCATTAACTGCAATTTGAAAACAAAATCAAAGCACTGCAAAGAGCTAATCATATCATATGCTTCTATTCTCTGAGTCCCTACATCACCATTAACTTGAACCACCTCAAGAACACCAATCACAGAAGAGAACAAATGATCTAAACTCAAAAGTGTACCATAATGTGAACCCCACCTCATGTCCCCTGCCCATGTGAATGCTTCTTCTTGATTTAAACCACGACCCGTCTCCCGATCACCATTGTATATTCCTTCAAGTATATCATCATATTGTTTCATCCGAAATATATCTCTACGCTTGCAAGATGCTCCAACAACATTAGATAAAATTGAAACTTTGAGAAAGAAAGAACCAATTGTGTTATGATTGTTTGCGACCGCTACTAATGCCAACTGTAGCTGATGAGCAAAACAATGAACGTAATAAGCTGAACTGTTTTCCCTTAGAATCAAACTCTTCAGCCCATTGAACTCCCCTTTCATGTTGCTCGCCCCATCATAACCTTGCCCACGAATACTTGACATACTCAACCCATGTTTCAAGAGAAGTGACTCCAGGCTTGCCTTAAGTGTTAAAGATGTAGTATCAATAACATGTAAAATGCCAAGAAAACGTTCAACCACATAGCCTTTTTTGTTCACATAGCGTAAAGTCACGGCCATTTGCTCTTTCACAGAGATGTCACGGGACTCGTCAACTAGTATGGAGAATACCTCATCCTCAATATCTTTAATAATGACTTTAGTGGTCAAATAGGCGGCGGCATTAATGAGCTCTTTCTGAATTGATGGAGCTATCATTTGGTGGTTTTCGGGGGCATTTTTCAAAACAACTTTGTTTATAGCTTCATTTTGCTCGGCAAGGAACTGTAAAAGTTGCAAAAAATTACCCCGGTTAGATGACCCCACAGATTCATCATGCCCTCGCATCGCCAAACCTTGGCGTAGTAAGTACTTGAGGCAATCCAACGATGCAATAAGACGAATTCGATAATCAACTCTTGTCTTTTCGGAATGGTTAGACAAAGACACTTCAATGTGTTGATCTTGTTTCATCAAGTCATCACAAGCATTCATGCATTTGTTATGAATACTTAAGTGGGGACCAACATGATCTTTAAACATATGTTTCTTTTTCCAATTTGAAAAGCCTCCACTAACAAATACACCACCACCCCCTTGCCCCCCTGTATTTGGTCGGAACAAATAGCAAAACAAGCAAAACGCAGCCTCCTTTGCCACACTATACTCTAGCCACCTTCCAAACTCCTCAAACCATGACGGAATAAATCTACGTCTATCATTTCCAATTTATATCCATGGAAAATTATGATTTTTTGGCTGACAAGGGCCCCTAGTAAGACAGGTTCGACGAACTAACTCCATTTGTTTAGAATCACCATATTCCGATATAGATTTTCTCAAATCGGGATCTGATGGTAGTTCATCCAAATTGACAGCAATATTTAGTGAGTATTGAGATTGTGCGGTTTGTGCCACAATTTGGGGTAGATTGTCGGACTCCGCATTGAAAGTGGGAGATGATTGAACCTCATCTTCGGATACGATCGGTGCGTTGTCTCCTCTTTTTCGCTTGAAAATTTTCTCCATAGATTCCCTAAATTTACAAATTTAATTTAATTTCATATAAACAACATAAAATTTTCACATATAAATTTAATTTCATATAAACAACATAAAAATTAACATAAAAAATTATATAAATTGACACATATAAATTTACATATAAACATCATATAAATTAACATAAAAATTTTCATTAATTTACACATATAAACAGATATACACAAAAGAAATTTAATTTCATTTTAGTATAAATAATTTCATACAAATTACACATATAAACATATTTTGGTGGTGGGGGAAAATACAAATTACACATATAAACAGTTGATGAAATGCTGTGGGGGGGAAAATATACCTGGAGGCTGGAGCAGCTAGTGGCAGGTGGCGGCAGCAGAGCAATTACAATAAGTGGCAGCGCAGGGGGCGGCAGGGGGCGGTGGTGGTCCGGTGGAGCCTCCGGAGGCAGGGGGCGGCAGCAAGTGGTAGCGCAGCGCAGCTGCACCTGCGCAGGAGGTGGGGAGAGGAGAGATTCCGGGAGAGAGAGCGCGGAGGCGGATCCACCCCGTGGAGCAGGGGCAGCGGCGGCGGCGACGACGGAGTGTGGAGGGAGAGAGAGAGCAAAGAGGGTTTCTAATTTTTAGGTTTAGAAATATGTTTTTTCTTTGGTTCGTTCGACCGACTCCAAAGGTAAGCTTTGTTTGTTTTTTATGTTTTTATTTTATGTTTATTACAAAGTATCCCATTAACTTTGAAACTAATTAAAAGAAACCTCCAGGTTTAATTGTTTACCAAAAAAACCTTTATTTTTTTTTATTTTTTTTTTACCAAACGGAACTGGGGCGGCCGCCCCGCTTCGTCCTGGGGTGGATCCGCCCCTGCTCCCGATACACTATTTCTTAGCTCTATCAGTTATCGAGAGTTATTTTCCCAACACGGTAGTGGAGCACCCCAAGGTAATATACTCCTACGAATAAAAACCTTGCCCAAATAACTGTTGAATCTAATACCTCAACTCTCATATCTCTAAATGTAAGGCCCTAAAACATGATTAGGAATGTTAATTACATGATTAATTATAACTTAGGAGTTATAAGTTATAGATTGGTTATGTGTGTTAAACGTGTTAATTATCATGTTTAGGGGATGCATGCTCATGTGATATATGTGTTGTTTACATTAGGTGTTAATTGAGCTTACGATCGGGAATACCATTGTTGATGTAAAAAACTAGATCACTCTAATTCTTCAATCACAGATAAATAAATAAGACAAAGATTTTTAAAGTGGTTCGGCTAGGAATAAAGCCTACGTCCACTGTTATGTTATTGCTGAGTGTTTGTGGAATTCTTGATTACAAGTTCTCTCAAGAAATTCCGGTCCCCTTGAATGGGATCGATACAAGGTATTTATAGCCTCAAGGCTGTACATGAAAAGTCCAATACATTAAATGATATACATATGAATGGGTAATACATTTAATGCAGCGTGTGCGTCAAGAATCTAATGAATAGTTGAACAGTTGTCCGTCTGATGATTGATGACACGGCCGAGGTGCAGTTCGGACCGCCTTAGTTGCTCGTTGATCAAGAGTTCCTCGGAGTGCTTAGAGTATCTCGGGATGATATAGTTCCTCGGATGGAGTTCCTCGGCATGATAGAGTTCCTCGGTGTATTCTCGTTGCTCGGTATCAACCACGGTTATTCAGTAAATGATCTTCCTCGCTGTTATTGTGCCACGTAGATCGACACGTGTCTTCATACTATTCGTCCACGTCACTCTATTAATTTTGGTATCAACAGAAGCCCCCAATGTTTCATATTTCGAACTTTGAGGAGTATGGGACATTCTTTCTCGTTATATGGTAATATTAAATGACCTTCCTGGGTTTTAGGAGCATTGTATTCAAATTTCCTTCTCATTTCGCAGTTTCCGCCTTTTTATAAGCGCTTCGATCTTCGTGCAACTTTTGTCTTTTTAGCCGCCGGAAGTTTAGTAGTTTCTTTTTAGTAATCATTTCTTTCGCCGTTTCCCAATGCAAAGTATTTAAACTCCTTTGGTAACCATACCGTCGTCTACACTTTCCATTTTTCTGCATTCAAGTTTTCTATTCTCTTCCTCTCTCTTGTGTGTTCATCATTGTTTCCGTTCGTTGTCAACATATCTCTTTTCTTTCTGTAAGCTCTTCTTCCTTTCTTCTGCATCTCTTTTATTCAATATGGTTTATATTGTTGAATCTGCTGAGAAATTTCGTTCTGACTTTTCCATTCCTTCTTGGGTAACTCTAGAGGTTCTTTCTGAGCCTTTAGATTACTTTCGATTGGCTGAGGGACATTGGTTCCCCAGTCTTTTCATTGCTGAATGTGGTTTTTCTTTTCCCCCAAATCCATTATGTCTTGAGTTTTGTCAATATTTTGACCTTGTTCCTGCAAAAATAGCCCCCAATTCATGGAGAATAATTAACGGGGTGCATAAGTTAAATCTAACTCATGGGACTCGTATAGGGATCCCAGAAATCATGTACTGCTATAAATGGGCCACTTTAGATAATATTTATTATTTAAAAACTAGGTTTTTAAATAGAGCCCTTGTAGTTAACCTCCCTGATTCAAATAGAGATTATTTTGAGCATGGGTTGGTCATAAAAAATTGGCAACACGCGCCTTTATCTGGGAATGAAGTATACAACGGTCCCAGATGCCCCCCATACGGCAATGGGATAGGTTTATTTTTCATTTTTATTTTACTTATGAAATTGCGTATTCATCATGTTTGACAAAATGTGTGACTGAGATTTATGTATTTATTTGCAGTTGATAGTAAAAGAAAAACTCCAAAAGAGTCGGAAGTGAATATCAAGCATTTAAAACTTATCTGGAATTTGCATAAGACGATTGCAGACGAGCACATTAGATCTGCATCATATTTGCTGCAGTATAAGAGCTACACAACCTCTTATACTGCTCGCCCTGTTGAACCAGCTTCAACACCAGAAAGTTCATCTTCAGATTCTCATATTCCCCTATCTCAGAGAATGGGCAAGAAAAGAGCTCCTCCTGCTCTATTTGGTGAAATTTCTTCTGCTGTTGAAGCAAAGAAAAGTAAAATTGATGTCCCAGAGGGGACTAAAAAAGTAGATGCCAGTTCCTCCAAATTTGCCGAAAAGCCCCCAGTGGCCCCGAGCAAGAAAAGTGTTAATGCTGATGTAATTACAATATCTCCGACCAAGACTTCTTCCTTGGTTGATGCTGCTAACCCTCCTTTGAAGAGATCGAGGAAATCATCCTCGGTTAATCTTGCTGGAACTGCATCTTCTCTACCCGCTGGTGGTAGTAGTATTTCAAAAATCATTCTTCCGAGCTCTTCAACGAGCTCAGTTATACCCGAGGTTCTCGGGGTTGATGAAAAGATTCCTAGGGATACACTGACATCCCTTGCTGCTCGCCATCTTTCTTCAGTAAATTTCTCATACCTTTAGTCTTTCTTTTCTTTTTCCTGAAATCTTGTATTTGTGTTGACTCTATTGTTTTTCTTATCTTTCAGCTGGTGAATTGTTTCAATACCATCGTGAAGAAAGATCAAGCTATTAAAGCTTCTAGTTCCTCGTCCGATGTTGACGATGCCCTCTTGGGTTTAGCCCAATCTGTGAAAGAATCTCGCCAGCAGTACGTCGAGGAGAAAACTGTCTGGGAGAAAAAATTGGCTGCAGCTGAGGCTGATAAGATGAAGATGGCTGAAACCTCCAAGAATTTGGAGGAGAAGGTGAAAATCTTAGAGGTCAATCAGCAAAAGCGCGATGACCAAATGAAGAAGGCAGAAGAAGAACTGTCTATCCTGCGAGACATCAAAATCCAGAAAGAACAATTGGATGTCAAACTCTCCTCGGAGAAGTTGAAAAGAAAAGTTGCAGTTAGGAAACATTTCAGTGCTGGTTGGGAAAAAGGATGGGATAAAGGGATTGCAGCTATGACATCTCAAGTCAAATATGGGGAGTTGAAATACTTCTATGACGGTTGGGTAGCTGCTCTACAAGAGCTAAAAACCCAAGACGATTCTGAGCTATTCCAAAGGCATCTCCCTGGTCCTCCTCCACCAATTGAGGAAGAAGAAGAAGATGAACCTGCATCAGATGAATCTTCCATAGCTGTGGATGTCCCAATCTCTGCTTCTCAACCCTCTGTCATTGAGGACATTTCTTCTATGCCTCCTCCTGCTGAGAGGATTTCTGCCGACCAAGCTGTTGTTATCACCGAGCAACCGAGCTCCTCGTCCCAGCCTCCCGAGAAAGTCTTGGGAGACAAGGAAAAGGTGTGAAGTTGTTCGGTATCATTCTTATCTTTTATTATTTGTAATCGAACACTGTAATCCTTTTATGATCTAATAAAATACTTCTTTACTCATCGCCGTTATTGATGATTCTTTGTTGATTGTTGTCTTTTTCTTGTCTTTAGTTTGTTGCTAGAATGGAACTAATCTCTTCTCATGATACCGAGCTGATGCAGCAATGTCACCAATACTATAGGGCTGGTCATACAGACCTTAGTTCTTCTGAAATTGCTGACATTCTTGGTCATGATGCTTCAGAGCAGGCGACTGAGGCTTATCGGTATTTGAAAAGTTTACTCGACCGAGCTGTAGCTAACAATATCGCTTATTATGAATTGATTGAAGAGCTGCATTGTTCCTTAAAGGATCTCCAAGGCCAGCACAATAGATCGATGGCTTCATTACACGAGGAATATGAAAATAGATATCAACAACTTTCCTCTGATACAGGTCATAAAAAGATCATTGCTGCATATGACATTAGGGAAAGGACCCTAAAAGGTGAAGTTGAAGGCTGCCGACAAATTGCCGAGATCCTGGAACAAGAAAATAATAGTCTGCAGAAAAGATTGGCTCAATACGAATCCGTTGCCTCCTCTTCCAATGCATTAGTACCAGTTACTGATGAAGGTTTTTCGTTTCTAGAGGTTGAAAACGCCAAACTAAGGCAAGAGTTGGATGACTTGAAAAAGTCTATTATTCCTGTGACTGCTCGGGGACGAGGAAGGAGTTCTCGGGGACGAGGAATAATCGTCGAGGAGCAGAGTTCTCCAGTTGCTTCTCGGAGCCGATCAAGAGTTCTTAGCCGTAGTGTTGAAGAATCTCGCACCCAATCTACTCTGGAAACTCAAGCATTCCAACTAAATGTTAAGGATCGTGCTCTGTCTGATTTGTCTAAGAAAAATTTATCTTTAGAGGATCAATTGGCTGCGATGAAGTCTGATCTGAATAATAAAGATGCTCTTATCAAGAACTTTCTCGAGCAAGTAGATAGATTAACTTTCCAATTCCATAAACAGCCTCGGGAGTTCTGGAATGCAGGCTATAATGAAGCTCTTTATCATTTGGATGACCGCCTTGAAAATGCTAACAACGAAGGTTATAAGCAGGGATGGTTGAACGCCCTGGGTGTATTAAAATTGGAACAAGGTCATTATTTATGGGATTATCATGCTCCTGGATTGCTAGACTTGCCTGTTCCTCCCTATAAATTGGATATGGCATGGATTCCTGCTCGCTCCATTCCTCGGAGTTTGATCTCTAAATATCTTGGTGATTATAACCTTCATTCTCAAGTTGAAGTATCTCGTCCTGAGCACCTGTTGGATACTCCTACAATAATGAATGTCAGAATGCTGAAGGACATGAACTTTATTAATTCTCCTCTGTGTCTAGAGGATCCTCCTGCTGGCGAGGAACCTGTCTCAAAGGACAAAGGAAAGAAACCAATAGAGTAGGAATCTTTAATGTAATAGTTAGCACATTCATGTAACATGTAATACATTTTTATCTTAATGAAAGAGTTTCATTTTCTGTTTTGCCAATAGCTATTTTTCTGTTTGCAAATTATATGGTTCATCAACCAAATTAGAATTTATAATAAGCATAAATTGTTCAAAATTGTTTCCAACCAACCAAGGTGGATAAATAATGTTTGTCGACCAAACACAGTTGATGGGTTTCTATCCCTGACCAACCATACTTGGTTCAATTTTCAAATATAAACATGTGTCCGACCAACTAAGGTCAATACTTTTATCCTCGTCGACCAACTACAATTAGTGGGTTTTTATCCCCGACCAACCATACTTGGTACAGTTTTCAATATTTTGTTCTTTAAAGAACTTTTTGTAATAATGTTACCTCCCGACAAACATAAGTTGTAATGCGAGAGTATATAAAGTCTTACCAACCGTAGTTGATCATGCTGGTCTACACCTCCTAATCAAAGGAGTAGTAGGGTTCTTTCGAACTTTTTGGCTCCTTGGAGCATATCCTCCTAACCAAAGGAGGTTGGCTACTTATAGCACTTTTGCTCCGTAGAGCGCTCCGGAGAGCTTATCCTCCTAACCAAAGGAGGTTGGCTACTTATAGCACTTTTGCTCCGTAGAGCGCTCCGGAGAGCTTATCCTCCTAACCAAAGGAGGTTGGCTACTTATAGCACTTTTGCTCCGTAGAGCGCTCCGGAGAGCTTGACTCCGTAGAGCATGACTCCGTAGAGCATGACTCCGTAGAGCAGTCTTCTTCTTGTCCAGCAGTGTAGTGTTCAACACTAATATTCCCCGAAAAACTTTCAATAGAAAGAAAATGGTGAACCATCCTCGTTTTATTCATAATGAAGGAAATACTTTACATTTTTCATTACTGATAATACTTTCGCAGGTGTTCAGCATTCCATGCATTCTGAAATTCTTCTCCTTCTAGAGTTGCTATTCTGTAGGTTCCAGGTCGAACAACCTCTGTAACTCGGTAAGGTCCATGCCAGTTTGCTTCCAGTTTATTCTGTTTCTGAATGACTTTCTTCAGCACATAATCACCCTCCTTCAAATCGCATTTCTTCACCCTTTTGTTGTAGAACAGAGCTGTTCGTTGTTGATAAGCAGCATTCCTAATGGCTGCCTCTTCTCTTACTTCTTCGAGCATGTCCAAATCCATTCTTCTCATCAAATCACTGATCGGAGAGTTGAAATTCAGCACTCTATGCGTTGGGAGACCCAACTCGGCCGGTATCACAGCCTCACTTCCAAATGCTAGCATATATGGTGATTCTCCAGTTGCTGCTCGGGGAGTTGTTCGGTAGGCCCATAATACTGATTGGAGCTCATTAATCCAATTTGCTTTAGCTTCACTTAGCCTCTTTTTCAACCCATTCAGTAATGTTCTGTTCGTCACTTCAGTCTGTCCATTGCTTTGGGGATGGCCTGGTGCTGAATGAAACTTCAAAACGTTCGACTGATGACAATAGGCAGCAAATTCTTCATTATCAAATTGTGTTCCATGATCTGTGATGAAAGCATGAGGGAGACCATATCGACAAATGATATTCTTCCATACAAACTGGTATACTTTCTCGTACGTCATATTGATAAGAGGCTCAGCTTCCACCCACTTAGTAAAATAGTCCACTGCAACTACGAGATACTTGAATCTTCCTCGGGTGATCGGCAGTGGTCCAACCAAATCAATTCCCCACATGGCAAATGGCCAAGGGGAAGTTATTGGTGTTAGCAATGCTTGTGGAGTTCGTCGGATGGAAGAAAAACGTTGGCACTTGTCACATTTCTTGGCATAGGCTATACAATCAGCCCTCATTGTCGGCCAGTAATATCCCTGTGTCATCACTCTTTGTAAAAGTGTTCGACCTGCTACATGAGCTCCACAAGATCCTTCATGGATTTCTTCAATCAATTCTTTCACCTCGGTAGGATGTACACATCTCTGCAAACCTGCCATAATTCCTCGTCTATACAAAATACCATTAGTTAATACATACCGAGCAGCTTTATACTTCAGTTTCTTGGCAGCGAGTTTGTCCTCCGGCAATTCGCCCTCTTCAACATATTTCCTGATTGGATCCATCCAAGATGGTCCTAAATCAAGAGTAATCACATTCGTTGTCAGATCTTCATCTATGCTCCGACCTTCTAATACTTCAATCGGTATGGTTCTTCGCATCTCGGTACGAGTAGCTGATGCTAGTCGGGCCAGTGCATCTGCTTGTACATTCTCCATCCTCGGTATTCTCACCAATTGAATGGCATCAAATTCTGTCAACAATTTCATCACCTTTGCATGATATTTGATCATTAAGTCTCCTTTAACCGCATATATTCCCATCATCTGATTCACAATTAATTGAGAATCACTGAATACCATCACCTGTTGTGCTTCCATAGTCTTTGCTAGATTAAGACCTGCTATCATGGCCTCATACTCCGCTTCATTGTTAGAAGCTTTGAATTGGAATCGCAAAGCATATTCCATGTCAATCTCGTCTGGGGTGATCAAAACAATTCCTGCTCCACAACCAGCTGTGCAGGATGATCCATCTACATATAATCTCCATGTAGGTATTTCGTCTTCAAATTTCTTATCTGTCAGAGTTCCTCGATAAAATATCTGCTGTTTTCTTCCATCATCCCCCGGTATCTTTCGCTCCTCGTCAGTCATCTGCTCGTACTCTTTTACCAACCGTGGCTGGTCTGAATTTGAATATAATGATTTCTCTACATCCACAAGTCCTTTTACCAACCTTGGTTGGTTTGGACCTATTTCTGCTGATCCTGTATCGTCCACAGGTAGGTCAGCAAATGTTTCTGTTGATCCTGTATCGTCCACAGGTAACTCAGCAGGCATCTTTTGCTCCTCGGGGGTATCAGGGTATGTGAACTCTGCTATAAAATCTGCTACAGCCTGCCCCTTCAATGATGATCTGGGCTCATACACAATATCATATTCACCAAGTTCTACTGCCCAGTACATCAGTCTCCCTGATTTTTCTGGCTTATGGAGGGCTTGTCTCAATGGCATATCAGTATAAACAATGATGGTATGGGCTTGGAAATATGGCCTCATTCTTCTGCTTGCTTCAATTAGTGCCAATGCCAATTTTTCTAGCTTTGGGTACCTGATTTCTGCACCTCGGAAAGCCTTACTTGTGTAATAAATTGGCTTCTGGACTCCATTCTCCAATCTGATCAACGCTGAACTGACTGCGTTCTCTGATACTGCCAAATACAAATACAACTTTTCTCCTGTTATTGGTCTGGACAACAGTGGAGGTGTTCCCAAATATTTCTTCAAGTCTTGAAAAGCTTTTTCACATTCCTCATTCCATTCGAAGGTTTTTCGAAGTGTTTTGAAGAATGGTATGCATTTATCAGTTGCTCGAGATACAAATCTGTTGAGCGCTGCAACTCGTCCGGTAAGACTCTGCACTTCTTTCTTAGTCGTCGGAGATCGCAGCCCTAGAAGAGCTTTGATCTTATCTGGATTTGCCTCAATACCTCGCTGATTGACGATGTATCCGAGGAACATTCCTTCTCGTACTCCAAAGGTGCACTTCGTCGGGTTAAGCTTCATTTGGTATTTATCCAATTGATCAAAAGTTTGACTCAAGTCAATCAAATGATCAGTAGCTTTCTTGCTTTTAGTGAGCATGTCATCGACATAGACCTCCATGTTGCGGCTGATTTGTTCAGTAAAAACCTTGTTCATCAACCGCTGATATGTTGCACCTGCATTTTTTAAACCAAAAGGCATAACATTATAACAATAAGTTCCCCTAGGGGTAATAAAAGAAGTACTTTCCCTGTCTTCAGGTTTCATTTTGATCTGGTTGTAGCCAGAGTAAGCATCCATGAAGCTGAGTAGCTCGTGTCCCGAGGTGGCATCCACTAGTTGATCAATTCTGGGCAATGGAAAATGATCCTTGGGGCATGCCTTATTGAGATCGGTGAAATCGACACACATTCTCCATTTGTTGTTTTTCTTCTTTACCATCACCACATTAGCCAACCAATCTGGATATTTTACATCTTCAATGAATTGGGCTTTCTGGAGTTTCTCGACTTCCTCCTGTATGGCCTGATTCTTCTCGGGACTAAACACCCTTCTTCTCTGCTTTACAGGTTTAATCTCCTTATTCACATTGAGTTCATGACATAAGAAGTTTGGATCTATTCCTGGCATGTCTTCATGACTCCAAGCAAAAGTATTTTTCCTATTCTTCAAGAAAGCTATCAACTCCTCTTTTATCGACATATCCAACGATGAACCTATCTGGGTTATTCGTTCAGGATGTTCGTCGTCCAAAATAACGTTTTCTGTAGATTCCATCACCTGTCCTTTTACAAGTTGAGATTCATCCCTGGGATCAAGAGTTTCAATTTCTGTACCTTCCTCCACCTGGTAAGTAGTAGTCTTTTTCATCGATCCTTCTAGTTCTTCTTGCTCGGCCGACGAATAATAGCATTCCCGAGCTACTTTTTGATCACCTTTCACCACTCCAACTCCAAAATTTGTTGGGAATTTCAAACATTGGTGTACTGTAGAAGGAACGGCTTCGAACTTCTTCAATCCAACTCTTCCCATGATGATGTTGTAGGCCGACTGCACATTCTTATCCATCACAAAGAATCGTATTCTTTCTGTTCGACAAACAGGCCAGGTTCCAATGAATATATCCAACTTGATCGTCCCAAGTGGAAAAACTTTCTCGCCAGCAAAACCCAGAAGGGGTCTGTGATAAGGTTCTAATTGGGATAATTTCAAATTCAAGCTATCAAAGCATGAATAGTACATGATGTCTGCCGAACTACCATTATCTACCAACACCCTTGAAATGATCACGCCCTTCATTCTCATTTTGATCACCAAAGGATCATCATGAGGGTAAAGAACACCTGCCAGGTCATTTTTTGAAAAACCAATTACTAGCTTCTCTTTGTTTACCTTCCTCGGACGATCATCTTCGGCCAGGTTTATTCGCTGAATATATGAGCAAGCTTGAGCCTCTCCTAGATAAGCTTTTCTTTCTGCAGTAAGGTCTCCTCCTCCTGCATCTCCCCCTGTAATAACGTTACAATGAAATGATCCAAAACGTATGGAAAATACCTCTCGTTCAGGTTTTCTTGGCTTCTTGGGAAGATCGGGGTCATCATCTGGATCCTCTTCATGGTCCCTCCTCTTTTTCTCCTCTGCACGACGAGGAGATCTAGATCTCTTTCTAATTCTGTCATCATTTGTCCTCTCACCTCTGCGATCTACATACTTTGATAATTTTCCTCTTCGAATGAGTGTTTCAATCTCGTTCTGAAGGGCTATACAATTTTTGGTCATATGGCCATGATCTTTGTGAAACTCGCAATATTTGTTCTTATTCCGCATGTCTGGATCTGTCTTCAGTTTCTCTGGCCATTTGATTTCCTCGTTATTCCTGATTTCTTCTAAAACATGATTAATACCCATTTTCAATGGAGTATAATTATCATACTTCTTTAGGGCTTCCAACTTTATCCTGTTATTCCTAGAATATTTGTCACCACCATTATCTTTCTGATCTTTCTTTTTAGAGTTGTCGACCTCCGCTTTAACTTCTTTATCCATATTCTTCTTCGCAGTCATAGCCTCCTCGGCATTCATGATTTTGGCCGCTTTTGCCATCAATTCCGACATATTTTTAGGCGGATCTTTGGCCAGAGTATAGTATAGCTTGTTAGGCAACAAACCACTCATCAAAGCAGTGATTGCTGTCTTTTCTTCATAATCTATGACTTCCAACTTCTCGTTATTGAAACGAGTTATGTAATCTCTAGTACTTTCTCCTGATTTTTGTCTAACACTTAATAAGTGCGCTACTCGCTTTACTGGTTTTGCTCCAAAACAAAAATTACCAATAAACAGCTCGGCTAACTGAACAAAAGTTGAAATCTTACCCCGAGGAAGATTATTGTACCATATCTGTGCAGATCCGGTAAGAGTTCCCGAGAATGCTCTACATCTCATCTCGTCGGGGACAGCATAGATATCTGCAGCAGCTTGGTACTGTTCTATATGAAGTACGGGATCTGTCTTTCCATCGTACTTGGGGGTCACTACAGGTGCTTTGAATTTCGACGGTGTGGGGAAATCCACAATGGCCTGCACAAAAGGTGTCCCTTGAACAAAAGTTCTCTGTAAGGGGTTCCTCGCCTTAGCCATTTCTCCCAGTCTATCCTCCAATCGTTGAATGGAACCTTTCCATGCTTCATTCCCTTCCTCGGGCCGTTTAGTCCGAGCAACTGAATGCTCTGACGTAGCTTCCTGAGATTTATCTCGACGAGTAATTGGTCGTGATTGTGCAGATCTTTCTCTCGAACCTGGTGGTGGTCGAAAACTTCCTGATGGAGCCCTAGGTGGACTCATGTTCCTCCTTGGTCCTAACCGACTGAAAGGAGACACCCTGCTTAATCTTTCTAAAGCGCTAGTTCTCTCAGGAGAAAGAGAGATATGTTGATCTGTATCCGTAGCCCGTATTGATGAAGTTCGCCCAGGTTGATAAGAAGAATCATTGGATTCCCCATTGCGATATGATCCAATACGTCTGGATCGTGATTGCCCATGATCAGTCCTTTGCCCTGAATAAGTTGGTACACCGCCTTGAAGAGTTTGAAGGAGTTGCCTCATAGATTCTTGCATGGCGGTTTGTCCTTGAGCCAGATTCGTCATAATTCCGGCCAGATCTGGAGATGCAGATGGATTTGGAAGATTTCCAGTATTTCCAGCATTTCGATTACTGGATTCTGGATTATCTGCCATTGGTGACAAATGATTTTTATGAAAAACGATAACAACAGTCGTTTCCCACAGACGGCGCCAATCTGTTGATGTAAAAAACTAGATCACTCTAATTCTTCAATCACAGATAAATAAATAAGACAAAGATTTTTAAAGTGGTTCGGCTAGGAATAAAGCCTACGTCCACTGTTACGTTATTGCTGAGTGTTTGTGGAATTCTTGATTACAAGTTCTCTCAAGAAATTCCGGTCCCCTTGAATGGGATCGATACAAGGTATTTATAGCCTCAAGGCTGTACATGAAAAGTCCAATACATTAAATGATATACATATGAATGGGTAATACATTTAATGCAGCGTGTGCGTCAAGAATCTAATGAATAGTTGAACAGTTGTCCGTCTGATGATTGATGACACGGCCGAGGTGCAGTTCGGACCGCCTTAGTTGCTCGTTGATCAAGAGTTCCTCGGAGTGCTTAGAGTATCTCGGGATGATATAGTTCCTCGGATGGAGTTCCTCGGCATGATAGAGTTCCTCGGTGTATTCTCGTTGCTCGGTATCAACCACGGTTATTCAGTAAATGATCTTCCTCGCTGTTATTGTGCCACGTAGATCGACACGTGTCTTCATACTATTCGTCCACGTCACTCTATTAATTTTGGTATCAACAACCATGTTTAGAACATATGATTAGTTATGTGGTTAAATGCATCATAAATTATGTTTTTAATGCATGATTATGTTTATAAAAGTAAATAAGGGCGTTGTTACGAAATTGGTAATGTTTGGTCGCCAAATGTGAAAGTTTTGAGATTTTCGGTAAATTGCTACTTTCATGTTCGATGCCCAAATTAGGCGTATTAGTTTATGATTTGGGGAAAACACAAAATAGGAAAGTTTTATATGTTTAAGCTATCTACTCATAGACACAAAGAGAAAGTAAATTGGGGCCCGTGATAGTGAGTAATGGTAATTTTACCAAGGTGGGACAAATGTGTCATTAATGGAATTGTCTAATTCGACCTTCCAACCAACCAATCACGTGTTACCACTACCCCTATTGCTATTGGACCACTATACAACGTATTTCTGATTATAAATGAGAGGTATGTGTTCTTCCTCCTAAGAAATAACAAGTTTTGCCTAAAGAGAGAGAAAGAGAAGAAAGTTAAGGAAGAATTTCTTTGAAAATTCACCATAAATCGAGGAATTCTCGTGAGGTAATTACATCTTTATTAAAGTTTGTCACATGGATGAGTTATATACTTGGCATGCTTTTATTTTTGATTTGGATATATATTTTAATGATTCCCATATTGTTGAATTGTGTTGGAACAAGGATGGGTTAAGAACATAGGTTATAACCAGAGCTAGGATCGTAAATGCATACTTTAAAGCCCTAAATTTACATCATCTTTTCGTAAAGCATTTTGATTTAGAAAATCCAGGATTATGATGTATATTTCTGCTAAAACATGTTTATTATATGTTTCCATGAATTATACTCAAGGTCAAGGTTATGTATGCTTAAAAATGTTAAGTTATGCCTTAATGTTGTATTTTGACCTAGTTATGCTAAAAATGGTATAAATCATGGAATACTTATTGGAATTGAGTGATTCAAGTTGGAGAGTAAAATACACTCATACATGTATAACATATCCGAAAATTGTGTAAAAATACCAAGGAATGAACCCTTGGTGATAGTTTGAAGTCGTGGTTTAAAATCTGCCCTAAAGGAGCAAGAATGCATACCAAGTGTTTGACGTTTTGCTCGACATAGAAAATGAGCCCTAGAAATTATGAAACATTAAATTTGTATTATTCAATGTGTTTACTGATGTTGGGTGGAATATCATGAAAAGTTATGTTGTACAAAAATTATGAGAATTCCAGGAAGTTGAAGTTGTGTTGTTGTTTTTCTTGAGAAACGATTTGGAAAAGGCTGTAATAAAATGGGCATAACTTTGTCTAGCAAATTCGTAATTTAATTCTGTAAATTGTGTTAGAACCCTAATTAATTGGGTGTTATATAAATGTGAAGTGTCATATGTAATTCCTCCTTAGTTATTTCTGATTGACCAAATTATGTGATGTGTTACTGGGTTTGATGTTAATCGGTGTATTCAAATACTAACGACATTGACTTGTTAGGTGGGGAAGCAGCTAATACTACCATACCAAGGAAGTAGTTGGTATTAATGTTAGCACTAAATCCAAGGTGAGTGACCTTCCTTATGAAATATAAATGCTTATAATTTCATATGGAAATGTGTAGTTAAACACATGTGTGAAAATGTTTATGGAAGTAATGTTGTATTTATAAAACATATGCATATGATTAAAATGTTAAGCGATGTTATATAATGATATGGACTAGTGAGTCCTTTATCTAATGTTAAGGACTGTGGTGGGTCCTACGGGATGTGGTGGTCCTGTTAATCCAACTTAAAGGTTTGTGTACTCGGGCCTAATAAAGGGATGTGGTGGTCCCTAATAACTGTGGTGGGTTAATTGGACTGTGGCGGGTCCAGGCTTGCGAGAGTTTCACAATTCCTGTTGGGTTATAGCATTAGAACAAAATAAAAATGGTTATTCAAATTGGTTATATGTGTGGTATGTGGTCATTCACTAAGCCTTTATATCTTACACTCCTGTAATGTTTTGTTTCAGGTATGCTTATAATTTGGAGTTCACTGCCAAGTTAGGACCTTAAAACGGGGGAGTGACGGATATCTAGTATGGTTTGAATATCAAGATTCCTTTTGTGTAATTATTAAAATAAGGATCTTGGTTATGTAAAGTTATGTTGTACTTATAAGTTATAAGTAAAGGAAGTTATGTTTTCATCTACACATACCTTTGAAAAAAAAAAATCTTATGCTATTTTCCTTAGAGATTTAAATTAAAGCATTGTTTAAGGCAATTTATCTCTAATTAACAGGATGAGTTTAACTTAATTAAGTCGGGGCGCGACACTAAAGGATCTATACGATGCAAGGTTTGCACTATTGGCGTAGTCCCCTTATCTAATTCGATCATAAATTCAATCTCCCGACTCGGAAGTAATCACAGTATCTCCTGAAATACATCAACATAGTCCCTAATGGTCGAGATTAAATCTATCGAGATGACTATATCCTCAGAAGTCTCTTCCTCAATATAGTATAAGTGTGTGATCGACCCTCCTTTCGAACTAGGAATCACCACAAGAAACCTATCCAGTCCTGGAATAGCAATCACGATAGTCCTACTATAATAGTCCACCATCGCTCAAATTTTTTATGACCAGTCCATACCTAGGATAACATCATACTCGTACATATCTAAAATGAGCATATTCTCTACTATGAATAACCTCTTCATGTTCACACCCTCCCCCTACAAATGGAACTAATGAGAGTTCCACCTCCCAATGGTGAATCTAAGATCATAATGATGTCTAACGTCGTATCCATTAAACCCATTTGACATGTGAATCAACTAGTGTTAATAAAATAATGTGACACACTTGTGTTAAATAATACCCACCATAATAGCTCATGGATAGGAAACATACCCTCAATTGCTAACTGCTATGGCCATAAAACGAGTCCCCGAATGTTATACGCAAGCTTAAACCGCAACTACCCATGTGGAGGCGGTAATGCTGGAATTATCAGTTGGGCTGGAAGTTACTGTAACTTTTGTCCCTGCTGGGCACCCTACTCCTGACCCCTAACCCTACTCAAGTATGCATTATATATGTGTCCTTGCTCCTTATATAAGAAAGACCTCCTAGTGAAGTCTATCTGTCTTTGGCCCTTTTATCCTTAACAAGGCTTCCCCTGCCTTTAGCCCTGGTGATCCTGATAACCCCGACCCTGTTAGCCCCCGGTCTGGTTCCCTTATCCCTGATAGCACCAAAGGGTATGTTGCTGGCCCTGATAGCCCTGCCTGAAATTAACATTACACGACCTGAATCTCTTAACAGAGTCCCCCTGCTAGGAACCCCACTTGTGCTGCTCGCCCTGATGTTATGGCGCCCCGCTAGCACTGCTACCCCAGTATTGCCCTGCTAGCTAAACTCCCCTATCCTCTTCACTCCCCTCAGATGGAAACGATAGTCTTGGCAGTAGAGAAACATGGTATTAATGACCTCAGTGTAAGTCCACAATGTTAGTTCCCCCAATAGAAACTGGAAAATCCTCCAAGTAAGTCCATTAGTAAACTTGAGGACCGTTTTCTCCTCAGTGTTCACCTCATCTGGCATAAAGTTCGCCATGCGGGTGAACTCCTCCTCGTACTCAGTCACAATTAGGCCCTCCTACGAGAGATCTCAAAATCTTATCTTTATCTCCGTATGAACTACGGATGAAAAGAACTTGCGATCAAGCCGCACCTGAAACTCCTGTATCATCATAGTATCTCTCTCCTCCGATGTGAACGTAGCTAGTATCTACTTCTCAGTGTTGCTTCACTTAACCCTGTGTAAATACACCTCTGGATATCATTCTTCTATTGGCTAGCTGCAACCATATCCGCACTCCCTTAGAACTCTGGTGATAGCCTTTTTGAAAGGCCTCTCTAACTCTCTCCTAAACTGATGGCACTGGGTGACCCTAAATTGGTGTTGCCACTGGTGACTCTGGTTGTGCCTGGTAAAAATGTTATTTTAGGGAGGTCATTGCGGTATTAACTACTTATGCGAAAATAGCTATGACTCTTGTGTTGTCAAAGACCCTGAGTGGCTTGTGGCTCTGGCTGAGCCTCCCCATATGCGGACTTCCTAGCAGCATGTGTTGGTCTCCCTCTCTTAGTGTTTGGCATCTGAAACCAAACAGAAATCGTATGAGATTAACTTAAATCATAAATAATATCAAAAGAACATAAATGAAAAATATGAAGCAACAGTCATAAATATAGAGCTTTATATCAAAGAAACGCAACGCTGATAACATAACAAGTTTGTACAGATCCTAAGGACATTGGAACCTAATGCTTTGATACCAACCGTGACAACCCACCTATTATAATATCGGGTGGCCAATCCTCTACTAAAATAAAAGAGGAATCTCAGTATGGTCTCATTCTCAGCATCACTCTCGCAATAAACCAAAATATAAAATATTACGAATAAAACCATACACTAAAGTGGTAGATGAATCACAATGCATAAATAAATAATAAAAGTGAACCGAATAAAACATTGGGCACCAAATAGTAACATATAACTGAATAAAAATTATAAAACTGAGTACTGAAATAAAACCTAACAATAATATAAAATCCTATCCATCTATGGGCAACACGCCCAAAAGGAAAACTGGAATGAAATAAGAGTCCATCTAGATAGAAAAATCAAAGGCTGCTAAGTTAAATCCTGTAGCGTCCATAGCTACTACAACGACAATAAAAGGATCTATCCCTGTGGTCCCAACTGCTATTGCTACATACCAAGAGTTTTAAAAATAAAAACAAGAAAATAATTGCTCACAGGTCAAATCCCGAAGAAAATATTTTACAAGTAATTAATTATTTTAAATCGATAAAACTTATAGTGCATTACTTTCATAATTAACCGGTCACGTTCACATGAGATAAAACCTCATCTATCAACTATAATGCGCACCTACCGTGTTTAGTTATTATCCTAATTAAACTACCTAGTCTAACTAGGATATGTAATCTCTATCTAAACCCAATCCCGCTAATACTCTATATTAGCTAAGTATAACTACCTGCACTAGGTATACGTTCTTACACAATATCGTAGCGGCACATGCGCTATAGATACATATTCACACGATAAATATAACATAGCTACACTCTTGCTATATATATATATATATATATATATATATAGAGAGAGAGAGAGAGAGAGAGGATCTTATGAGGTCCCCCCGTTTGAGATCCCTGAATGAGATCCATTTTTTTTAAATGGTAAAAAAATATTTTTGGGCTGATTTTTTATGGTTTTTGAACATTTCAGTAGGGCCATATAAAAAAAATTCAACTCAAAATGAATTTTTTCATTATTTAAAAAAAACGGTTTAACTTTGTTAGTTTTTAACACCATAAAAACAACTTAAAAACTGAGACAATTTGACCAATTTTTTTAAAATAGAAAAAAAAATCATTTTGAGTTGATTATTTTTTTATGGACATACTAAAATGTTTAAAAACCATAAAAAATTCAGCACAAAACTATTTTTTTTAGTGTTTTAAAAAAATAGACCTCAAACTCGGACCACACTTGATCCCCTCTCTCTCTCTCTCTCTATATATATATATATATATATATATTTACGTATATACACTATATCATATAAAATAACATATATATCACTCACTATATATGTATAGTCATATCCCTAGAGCATGGACCTTGCAGATACACTCCTCGTGTGTTATTCGACTCCAGACATCACACAGAGCCACCAGGTCAGAATCTCACCACCAATCTTACGTAAATACGTACAACAGAGGTGGTCATAAACTACAATCGGGAGTCACGACCATACCACATCGCGTCAAACCAGTCTCCAAACCAACATCTATCCTCCCGCGTGGATAGTGGTCATACAATAATACTATGACCTTGGAAATCAATTCAACACCTGATAGTCAATGCCAATTCGGATTTCTCTCTATGTGAAAACTCCTATGATAGTACTACCGAGTAGGTATATTCAATACAAACAATTTGCACGCACGGGCTCACAAACACACACACACACACACACACACACACACACACACACACACATATATATATATATATATATATATATATATATATATATATATATATATATATATATATATATATATATATATATATATATACACGTCAATCTAACATGTATATATAAAGTACTGAGCTCGTACGTATAACCCACAATGCACTAGTCTCCCAATCCCTAAGTTCGAACCAATTTCTCAATTAAATATCTAAATGTTCACTCACTTGAGTTCTCGATTTTCCTCATTCGAACCCAACTATTCGTTGGCCTTTCACACGTACCAAACCCTGGAAAACATTCCCCAGTAATCCCACAGTAGCTCGAAAGCCCCCACAGTCATTCCCCGACCTCTAATGGGTTAAAATAACACACAAATAAAAATTAGGTAGGCCAGTAAATCGAACTAATTTACTGGCAGATTTAGTGAACTGTTTCGCTCCCCCAGCAAATCGATTTGGTTTGCTGGGTTGAGTGCCATCTTCTTCCTCAGATTTTTCTCCTTCAAACCGCACAATGGAGGTCCCAAATCACCCTAAACATAAAATTGACCTCATCCATCATTATACTAATGTGCCAAAAGCATTATAACGTATAATTAACCCAGAATCCCTTATCAAAAATCTAGGATTACAAATCAAACATCAATCCTATTCAACTCAGAATTTTCCCTAATTTGATTTTCATTAGTTTAACCATCGTATCAAAGTTCTACATGCTCATCATTATGAACCTATAATTAATTTTGATATTCTTATATGATTCACATCAACTATTAATCACTTCAAATCGGATATTAATCTCAATCTACATCTCTTAATCAATTAAATCAAAGTTTAAATCTTTACATCTTTAAACCCAGATATTATTATTAAATATGAAAGTTATTAACTATGTATTAATGCAATTTAAAGCAAGTAACTACTTTCCTTTGTGGATTTATATCTTAAGTTCTCAACGTTGATGATGGGTTGAATCCGGAGATGAGTCCCTCTCTTCTCTTCTCTAAGCCCTTTTCTCTTTTCTTCCTCTTTTTCTCTTCTGTTGAACTTTCTATCTAACTCAGTTGTGTAGAATGTCAAATATGGGATTTCATACACATTACCTACCTATAAATACCTACTTAATCTACCCTAATCTCGTTTTTCCACTTAACCGTAGGATTAAAATACCATCCTACTCTTATAAGGATTCTGTTATGTTTAAAAAATCTCCGAAACTCAATCATAACACTCAGGTACCTATTCTGGACTATTTCAACCTTTTTCGAATTACCATTGCACTCGAAAAGGTCATCCGATTCACCCAAATATAAATATGCTAACATCTCATTAATCAATCCTGACACGTCTGTATTATACGCGTCACCCATAAATTATACCAATCAGTTTATGTAACACACTATTGAAATATAATAATAAACCATCACTTTTACTCATACGTGACACATAATAACTCACATATCTATTTACTTATCACCAGCAAGTAAATAATAATAATGATACTTATTAATCACTTATCTCACTAATTAATATTTATTGAAACCCAATTTAATTTCCCCAATTAAATTGATAATTACAAGCACATGACAATTAAATAATTATAAAAATATAGGGTATTACATCGATGAGTTACGTAAATGTATGAGTTAGTTCCTCAAGTTATATTAGTCACATGTGAGGTGCTTGGGCCTCTTTCGAGGTTGTTCTCTTTTTAATTTAGGTTCTCACCCTGAATGCACAATTTCTAAGATAGAAGGTTATATTTTCAAATTCAGATCAATTTCACAACTTAAGACTCCCATGATGGCACAAGATCTTTATACAAGTTATATTAGTCCCATATGAGGTGCTTGTGTCTATTTTCAGGCGATTCTCTGGTTTATTTAGGTTTTCACCCCCAACACCTAGTTTTCAAGCTAAAATCTTATAAATCTTCAAATTTAGATAAATATAATAACCCGGGAGTCACATGACTGCACATGTTATTTCTATAAGTTAAATTAGTCACGTGTGAGGTGCTCAGGACATAATCCGGGCCGTTTTCTAGTTCTTTTTATCTTACCACCCCCAGTGCTGAATTTTTACGCTAAAAGAATAATTTTTTTATATTTTAACATAAGTCTTAGCCAGTGAGTCGTGTGACTAAAAGTGTTGTTTCTATAAGTTACATTAGTCCAGTGTGAGGCTCTCACACCTTTTTCCCTACAATATTCTAGTTAATTTAGGTTTTCACCCTCCAAATCCCAATTTCTACGCTAAAAGCTTTGTACTTAAAAATTTAGATCAACTTCTTAACTCGTGATTCCCATGATTGTACTGGTTAATTAATGAAGTAAATTAGTCCGGTGTGATGCGATCAGACCTCTTTTCGATCTATAGTGTTGTTATTTTATGTTTTCACCCTTTAATGGCTAATTTTTAAAATAAAAGATTAAATTTTCAAATTTAGATCAGTTTCACAATTTGGGTGTCCCATAATTGTGAGGGTTGTTTTTATAAGTTACATTAGGCCTGTATGATGTGTTATCACCTCTTTCCGGGTGGTTCTCTAACTAAATTAGATTTTCACCCTTTTACGCTCAGCTTTTAAGCTAAAATCTTTGAATTTTCAAATTTAGATATCTTTTTCTCAACCTCTGAGTCAAATGACTGCATAGGTTGTTTTTAGAAATTACATTAAACTCGTATGATCTGCTCTGGCCTTTTTTTGGTTAGCTTTCTAGTTGATTTAGGTTTTCACCCCCAAAGATCAATTTTCAAGCTAAAAATCTCGAATTTTCAAATTTAGATCAATTTCTCAATCGACAAGTCCCACGACTACACGAGTTGTTTCTAAAAGTTACATTAGTCCCGTGAGAGGTGGTCGCGCCTCTTTCCGTACAGTTCTCAAGTCAATTTATGTTTTCACCCCTCAACACCCAGTTTTCAAACTAAAATCTTAAAATTTAAATTTTAGATGAATTTCACAACTCGGGAGTCTCATGAATGCGAGGATTGTTTATACAAGCTAAATTTTGCTCGTATCAAGTGTTTGTGCCTTTTTCTGAGCAATTCTCTTGTTAAATTACATTTTTACCCTTCAATGCCTACCTTTAAACCTAAAAGCATCGAATTTTCAAATTTGATCATTTTCTCAACTTGGGAGTCACATGACCACACGAGTTGTTTCCATAAGTTATATTAGTCTGTATGAGGTGCTCGAGCCTCTTTCTAGACCGTTTTCTTATTAATTTAGGTTTTCACCCCAATATCTGGTTTTTAAACTAAAAGTTTAACATTTTTAAACTTAGATCATTCTCTTAACCCATGAGTCAAGTAGCTGCACGAATTGTTCCTGCAAGTTATACTAGTCATGTATGAGGTACTCATGCCTCTTTACGGGTTGTTCTCTTATTAATTTCATTTTCATCCGCAATACCCAATTTCTAAATTCAAACCTTAAAATTTCCAAATTTAGATTAACTTCTCAACCCATGATTCACAAGACTACATTAGTTGTTTTTATAAGTTACATTAGTCTCGTATAATATGCTTGGGCCTCTTTCTGGGCTCTTCTCTTATTAATTTAAGTTTTCACCCTAATTCCCGATTCCCAAGCTAAAAGCTTAGAATTTTAAATTTTAGATCTTTCTCAACCTATGAGTAACATGACTGCACGAGTTACTTATACAAGTTACGTTAGTCCCGTAAAAGGTGCTTAGCATCTTTCTGGTCTCTTATCTTGTTAGTTTAAGTTTTTAGCCCCAAAGTTTAATTTTCAAGTTGAAGTCCCATAATATTCAAATTTATATCTATTTCTTAACCCGTGAGACCCATTACTGCAATAGTTGTTTTTAAGAGTTACATTAGACCCGCATGAGGTGATCGAGCCTCTTTCCAGATGATTTTCTAGTTAATTTAGGTTTCACCCCCAATCCAATGCCCAATTCCTAAACTAAAATCTAATAATTTTAAAATTTAGATCAATTTCTCAACCTATAAGATTCATGACTACACGAGTTGTTTTTACAAGTTATATTAGTCCTGTTTGAGGTACTTGGGCTTCTTTCCAGCCTGTTTTCTTGTCATTTTACATTTTTATCCCCAACACTCATTTTTTAAGCTAAAAGCTTAAATTTTCAAATTTAGATCAAAGTATCAACCCATGAGTTCCATGACTGAACAGGTTGTCGCACCTCTTTTCAGACGATTTTTTGGTTAATTTAGGTTTCACCCCCTAACGCTAGTTTCCAAGCTAAAATCTAAGAATTTTCAATTTTAGATTAATTTCTCAACCCGTGTGTCATGTGATTGCACAAGCTGTTTTTACAAGTTACATTATTCCCTCATGAGGTGCTCATGCCTTTTTCAGGCTATTCTATTGTTAATTTAAGTTTTCACCCCCAATCCCAATTTCCAAGCTTAAAGCTTCGAATTTTCAAATTTAGATTAAATTTTCAACCCGTGAGTCACACTACTGGACAACTTGTTTCTGCAAGTTAAATAAGTCCCGTATAAGGTGTTTGTGCCTCTTTTTAGGCTTTTATCTTGTTAATTTAAGTTTTCACCCTTGAAAATTAATTTTCAAGCTAAAAGCTTAGAATTTTTAAATTTAAATCAACTTCTTACCCATGAGTCACTGATTTCATAGGTTCTTTTTACACGTTACATTAGACTGCTGTGAGATGTTGAGACTTTTTTTTTCTTCAGATTGTGCACTTGCTATTTTATATTGTCACCCCCTATTGCCCAATTTTCAATCTAAAAATTTATAATATTTAAATTTGGATTATTTTCTCTACTCTCGTGTCTCATGACTGCATAAGTTATTTCTACAAGTTACATTAGTCTCATATGAAGTACTCGTGCCTCTTTCTGGTTGTTCTCTTATTAAATTACATTTTCATGCCCTAACACCCAATTTTCAGGCTAAATGTTTCGAATGTTCAAACTTGGATCCTTTTCTTTACGCGGGAGTCACATGACTACACAGGTTGTTTCTAAAAGTTACCTTAGTTTTGTATGAGGTGCTTGGGTTTGTTTATTAGTTGTTCTCTTGTTAATTTAAGTTTTGATCCCACAAGCCTATTTTTTCAAGTTAAAAGCTTAGAATTTTAAAATCCAGATCATTTCTTAACCTATGAGTCACATGACTGCATGGCTTGTTTTTACAAGTTGCATTAGACCCGTATGAGTTGCTCGGGCTCTTTTCGGGATATTCTTTTATTAATTTAAGTTGTCACCCCCAATGCCTAATTTTTAAACTTGAAGCTTAGAATTTTCAAAGTTAGATCAATTTCTTAACCCGTGAGTCACATGGCTGCATAACTTGTTTCTACAAGTTACATTAGTCCCATATAAAGTGCTTGGGTCTCTTTTCAAGATTTTCTCTTTTTTATTTATGTTTTCACCCCAAACAATTAATTTCCAAGAAGAAAGCTTAGGATTTTCAAATTTAGATTAATTTATTAACCCGTGATTCACATAGATGTTGTTTCTAAAAGTTACATTAGTCCCCTTTGAGATGCTTAGGATTTTTTTTCGGAATGTTCTGTTGCTATTTTATGTTTTTACCCCTAATGCCCAATTTTCAATCTAAAAGTTTAGAATTTTCTAATTTATATCAGTTTCTCTGCCCGCGTGTCCCATGAGTTGACGGGTTGTTTCTACAAGTTACATTAGCCTCATATGACGTGCTCATGCCTCTTTTTGACAATTCTATGGTATGATTACATTTTCATCCCACAACTCCGAATTTTCAAGCTAAATTCTTAGAATTTTCAAATTTGGATCATTTTCTCTACTTGGGAGTCACATAATTGGACGGGTTGTTTCTACAAGTCACCTTAGTTTCGTATGAGGTCTCGTGTCTCTTTATGGGTTTTCTCTTATTAATTTAATTTTTCTCCCCCACAATACCTAGTTTTATAAGTTAAAAGCTTAAAATTCTTTAATCCATAACCTTTTCTCAACTTGTGAGTCACATGATTGTATGGGTTGTTTTTAAAAGTTACATTAGACCCATATGAGGTGCTCCCGCCTCTTTCCGGGTGATTTTCTGGTTAATTTAGGTTTTCGCACCCTAATGCCTAATTTTTAATTTAGATCATTTTCATAACCCGTGAGTCGAATGACTACACTAGTTGTTTCTAAAAGTTACATTAGTCTGTATGAGGTGCTCGTAGCTCATTAGGGACGGTTCTCTGCTTTATTTACGTTTTCACCCCTAAAACCTTGTGTTCAAACTAAAAACTTAGAAATTATCAATTTTAAATCAATATATCAACTCGGGAGTTACATAACAACATGGTTTATTCTACAAATTACATTAGTCCCATGTGAGGAGCTCAGGAATCTCCTCGGTCCATTTTCTGATCATTTTACGTTTTCACCCCTAAGTCCTAATTTTTTCATAAAAGGCTTAGAATTTTTTAATTTGGATCAAAGTCTCAACTTGTGAGTCCTATGACTGCAAGGGTTATTTTTATAAGTAACATTAGTCCCGTGTGAGGTTCTCAGGCCCTTTTTTTACTGTTCTTTTGTTAATTTACGTTTTCACCTCCATCGCCCTATTTGCAAGCTAAAAGCTTATAATTCTCAAATTTAAATCAATTTCTCAACTTGTGAGTCCATGACTGCACGAGTTGTTTTTACAAAGTTGCATGAGTCACGTGTGAGGTGGTCACGCCCCTTTCAGGGCCATTCTATTTTATGTTTTCACTGCCAATGCCTTTCAAGCTAAAAGCTTGGAATTTTTAAATTTATATCAATTTCTCCACCCTGATTCTGTAACACCCAGTAAATTCGAGAACTTTTAATTTAATTATTTTTGGGAGAAATTAAATTTATGATTTGCAGAATTTATTTAAATTAGAGGATCTATTTAATTTGATGAATTAAAATTTAATTATTCGGATTATTTTTGTGTCGCATTTTTAAGGTAGAAAATTGGAGAATGTCATACAATAATTCGGATGGCAATTCTGAGTGCACGGTTGAGTCCGAATGGGTCGAAATAGTTAGAAAAGAGTACCCATGGATAGTAATTGGATCTCGGGGCATGTTTAGGCATTACCAGGGTCACACGGGAGTGTTTGGCCATTTTAATAAGGCTCATAAGCCTAAAAACGAGATTGAGTTATTAAACCCTAAAAGTGAGAGGGTGTGGCATCTATAACACATTTTAGAAAATTCAATTGAGAGAGAGAAAAGTGGGTGCAATTGGAGAAACCTTGGGAGCCAAAATCAAGAACAAATGTGTGTCATCTTCATCAAATTATCATCATTTACACCAAATGATTCAGACCCTACGAACCCTAAAGCAAGTGGTTAAACTTACTTTTAAATTAATTGCATATTTCTATCCATATCATAGTGGGTGTGATAAGATGATATGGGTTTTGGGTTAGTTGATATCTAAATTGGGTTTTGATGGGTAGGATTAAATTGTAGAACAACTTCTTGAATTTGAAGAAGTCTATGAAATTGGGTAAATTAAATCGTCATTTTAGAAACTGTTTTTCGACGTATTGATTCTGAAAATGGCTATTCTGTCCGCGTGGCTTCTTAGAAAATCATGTTTTATGCATTTTATACTCTGATACGTTTCCTCCAAAAAAGGCTCCAAAATGCCTCAAAACGACATTTTAAAAATCTGGGCAGATTCGTTGGGCAAATTTTACGAAATGTTATTTTTAGTTGTTATTCCGTTGGGAATTGCCTAAAATGATTGATTGATTGTGATTGCTGTTATATAATAAGGACATTAGGCGTAAAATGGAGATTATGTTTACAAAGTGGGACAAGTAAGTATTGGGATAATTGAGAAAATAATCCATAAGGGAATTAAGATTGAAATTGAGTAAATTGAAAACCTTAAAAGTGTGCAAAATTTATTAAGAAGAATTTGAATAATATATTCTAAATATTATATTTTCGGGCCAAGTGAGCGAGTCTGGATATATTGGTTGAGTGACACCAAGGTAATAAATTAATTAATGCATAGTTAATTAAAGTTTAGAGTCGAGAAATTGACTCGGATATTTTGGGGCTAGCGCTACGAGTGCTTAGGCATGGATTCAGACGGGTTAATTTACTATGGGGATACATAATAAATTATGGAATATTCAATATAAAAAAGGGTGTTAACCTTAATAAGTGAAATTTGAGGAATGTAATACCCCTTATTTTTATGGCCTTTAATTATTGAATTAATTAAATTAAATTAGGATAATTTACTTTAATATTAATCCGAATTTTAAAATAAATATTTACTAGCGAGACGAGAGTTAGTAATTATTGGTGAGAATTATGTTGAATATTACTGAATGAGTAAAGTAATATATAAGAATGAATTTATTAAAACTGTCGCGAGTGAATAATACGACAGCTATAGAAATTAAGTCGGGACGCGCGTGTCAGTCGTGTCGGGACTAATTTAAAGAAATAAAAAGTAAATTAATTTTAAAACGCCCATATGGTCATTTCGAGTGCTCCAACGTGTTCGGAAGGTTCGAGATAGTCAGAAAAGTGTACCCATGGATTTAGTTTGAGTCTCGGGACGATTCTAGGCCTAACCGGCAACCCGAGAGGGCATTTTAGTAATTTCTAATTTTGGGCCTTAGTTAATGACAAAAATTAAATGGTTATATCTGATGAAAGTTGGAGTCTTTGAGGGTTAGAAACACTTGAGTTGCAGATAGGTTAAGGAAGGGAGAAGAGAGGAGGTTTCCAAGGGGGAGAACCATCAATCCTACACCGTTCCCACCAATTCCACCACCAACGCATAGACTGAAGAACGAGGAGCATAGATATACCCATCATCTTCTACAACTCAGACCTTCGAATTCCAGTCAAGTATCTAACTTGTTGTTCTTGAGTTGATAATACAACTATGCTAGTGTAGGAGATATGATTTCATGTTCTCATGTAAATATAATGTTGTTTGGGATATTTATATTACAATTTTGAGTAGAAACCATGGTAGGACAACTATCTTGATATATGTAGAAGGTTAACTACGAAATTGATACCCAGTAGAGGTTGAAATCTAGAACAATTATAAGGATATTGAATATGGTGATAAAAATAGGGTTCTTAATGAATTATCTTGAATTAACTCCTTTAATCGATGGCACTTGATGGATTTGTATTTTTTTTACGTTATAAATCAGGTACTTAGGTTGGTACAACTTCTGGTTTGATTGCTTGGGAGTTTGGGACGAATTAATGGAGGATTTGAGGATGAAAATTGATGAAACCCGTGGGTTAAAATTATGCAGAAACTCCCCAATAACTGATCGATCGACTAGGTCGGTCGATTGACCCTACTCCTCCTGGAATTTGAATCTTGTTTCTTTTTAATGTTAATCCAACCCCAATGTATAAGGACCCTTAGACATAACTTAAATACCATAATGGGACTTGGGAATGACCAGTAGGGTTATAGGCAAGATTCGGGTAGTACAATTTTATATGAGATTTAACCGTGGGATCAAAAGGGTATAAAATGGAGTGAAGATCGTGTGTATGCTAAATTAGGTTTTGTGAGAATTAAGAATGACTTAGACCAGTAGGGTATAGAGTGTACACCTATTGATTTCATATTTACCCGAATGATGCACTTCGTGGGTCGAGAAGAACTTGAGAACTTGCGGTAATTGAGAAAATAAAAGAATGAATTAATTATGCGTAGTACTCGGGCACTACGTGCCACATATGGTTAGAAAATGTTATGGGTCGTGGGTGTACCTATCTGAATAATATGAATACACATATATGATTGTATGTATATATATTATATGAATATCTGTGTTTAATCATGCCCGCGCTACTTGCTTTCACGAAGGTTTTCACGCCGAGACGATCTTGTTTTGGTGTGACCTTTATGAGAAATATTGTCTCGTACCCTAGAACATAGGAGCCTTGGTACAGGCTATCTGAGAATGGTAGTCAGACGGTCCTAAGAGACGTGAGGGTATGTGCTGACCTCTTAGTGACTTGGAACTATGCTTTGCCTCCAATATGTGATTTTGTATTAATACAGTTCGAGAGTGGATCTGAACTAGTATTTCCCTTATTTGTACGAGTGGTACATGGACTTGATAGCAGAGTATGCCAGCATCATAGATATTATGTGGGGTGCCCTATTAGTATATATATATATATATATTGAGTGATAAACTATATATACCTATGTTTAATCTACTGTGCTTGTGAGCAGGTGAGAAAGATAGTAAATTAAAGAATAGCTTTAAGTGTGTGGGAACTTAAGACGGTAATGGGTTAATATCATTGATTCATAAATGCCAGGATTGCGATAAGGTATTTAGTGTGTTATATGTACAAGCATACAAAAGATGAAATGTAAGCGGGAACTTAATTCGAACTAGTTAACTGGGTTAACATTAACTAGGAGGGTTTAGCGGTACGTTGGGCATGCACACAAGTTGAGAGGTGAGAATTTTCAAGTGAGTGTCGGAATACTAACATGTATGTAATATCAACTGGTAAGCATTTTATATACTTGCTAAACTATTTTAAAGCTATTTTACACTCGGTCTCTAACCCGTTTCTTGTCATCTCTTATTTCTCTTGTATATATATAGACGTATTACAGGTGCCCAGCCACTGGGGCGCCAGACTTAGATCTTTGGACTATTGATGTGCTGGAGCTAGTGAGGGAGCTGCATGTCTTTGCATTTAGACGACTTCATCCTTGTTATCTCAGCTCTTCACTTAGTCATTTTTAATAGGGCATGTGTTGTCCATTTCCAGTTTTTATTTATCTCAGAGAGACTTTGTACTCTTTATTTATTTTAGTATTCAGTTTTAGTTGGGATTGTTTTAATTATTACATTGTCCTCCGTTTTGGGATATTTTATTTAGAATGATTAATCTAGCCTGTTTATTCCACTTAGATGGTTTGGGATTCAATATTATTATATGTGTTCATAAAATGGTTTATGTATATAAACTTATAACAATGGAACTTAATCTATAAAATTAAATGTTTTGACACTTAGCTTAATTATTTATTAGGTGATAAATAAAGAAAAATTATTTTCAACAGTGATGCTAAGAATGAACCAACCGGGCACTTTGATTTAATTTAATAAATGACTGATCACCCGGTATTTAATTAGGCGGGGTGTCACAGGTGGTATCAAAGCCTCAGGTTCTGGTATCCTTTAGGATATGTATGGCTTATTATGCTTTCATATTAGCGTCTTTGATATAGAGCCCTATTTTTAGGACTGTTGTATTCTTATTTATGCGATTACGTCTTCAGCTATTTGAGATTTAATAATAACTATGGACTGATAAATTCCTTCTCGTTTTCAGATGCCTCTGAGACGATCCTCGAGGGACAGAAATGCCCAACCAGAGCAGCTAGCAGCTCAGGCTCAGGGAACAATTAACGCAGCCGAGGTTGCCGCCATAGTTTCTCGGGCGGTGAATGCAGCTTTAGCGGTGGTGCAGCAGGCCCCACCCCAGGTTCGGGTTATAGCGCCAGTTCCAGCTCAGTTCCCACTACATGGGAGAGAGTTAGGGATGCCTTTCAGAAGGCACGTCACCCAGAGTTCTCGGGAAGTTCTGATGTTGTCATCGCGAGCCAATAAAAGAAGGACATCCAGAGGCATATTCACATGTATGAGTGAACAGGTATTCAGAGATAGTTACTGGCTACCTTCAAGCTAGTAGGGGCTACCTTACAGTAGTGGGAGTCCACTACCACTTTGGAGGAGAGGGACATTATGACGATTCAGAGTTTTTGGGTGCGGTTTAACCGCATATACTTTCGTTCCACCGTTGCAGACTGAGATTAGGCGGAGACTGTTGAATCTCAAGCAGGATGGTATGACTGTTGTGGAGTATGAGGAGGAGTTCACGAGATTGAGTACCATAGTGCCAGATGAGGTACCTACTGAAGAGAAGAAGAATAAGATATTGGTGGATAGCTTGACCTGGAGGATTCGCCAACACCTCTTGGGTAATCTGTCGTTGGGTACTTATACTGATGTACTCAACGCTGCCCTATTACATTGCCAGAACCACTGCTTCCATTAGCAGGGAAGCAAACGAGCTGGGGAGTCCATCCAGTAGGGCCGAACAAGAAGTAGTAGTGCCAGTAGGGCACCAGCAGCTCATGGGCAGGTCCGTCAGGGTGAGTAGAGTTCCCACCATGGGGACCCTACTAAGAGATTCCGATCTGATGACACTAAGCAGGGACATGGGAGTTATGGACAGGGTCAGTCCAGTCAGCAGGGCTAGTAGGGCCAACATCGTTACCAGCAGGGCCAACAACGGTATCAGCAGGGCCAGTAGAGGGGTAGTAATGACCATCAGGACAGAGGGGAGGAAATTTCAGGGGCATATACTTTGGTTGTGACAAGGATGGCTATTGACGTCTGGATTGCCCCGAGGGGGATAGGGTCCCGTAGCAGCAGGGTGCCCGTCAGGATTCGCAAAGACCGATCTTCCCAGTCGCCCTCCCAGTACTACCTCAGATACCAGCCTTACCAGCCATCCCAGCAGTCCCAGTCCAGTAGGGACAATTACAATAAGGACGTGTTTATAACGTACACCAGGCAGCAGCACCGCAGGCGCCACCTGTAGTTGAGGGTGAGCTTCCTATCCATGGTACTATGGGGCGCATTTTATTTGACACTGGGACATCACACTGCTTCATAACCACTAGTTTTGCACGGGCCGTGGGGTTATTAGATACAACCGAGAGACTGTTACATGTGTAGACTCACCGCTAGGTAATGGGTAGTTGATTTTCTTTATATGCCGAGGAATAGGTATAGAGATTAGGAGCCTGATTTTTCCTATATATATGCTAGTCTTAGATATGCACGAGCATGACGCCATTACTGGCATGGATTGGCTTGCTGCTTATAGAGCCATGATAGACTATTTCAGTAGGAGCATTATTTTTGCTATTTCGGGTCAGGAGATGTTTTTGGTGGCGATGCCTCGTCCTGAGGGAGGATCGTCCACCCATTTATATTACAAAGAGGAGGAGACCTCTAAGGAGATACTAATCCCTATTGATTCAATTTTCGTAGTTCGTGAGTTCTTCGATGTGTTTCAGGAGATACCAGGGTTACCACTTAGTCGAGAGATAGATTTCGTTATAAATTTGATGCCGAGCACTCGGTCGATAGCCCGTGCACCATACCGTATGGCTCTAGCTAAGATGAGAGAGTTACGGGATCAGATTGAACAACTGTTGGAACATGGCTTCATTCGTAGGAGTACCTCACCTTGGGGTGATCCCGTGTTGTTTGTAAAGAAAAGAGAGGGGTCATTGAGATTATGTGTGGACTACCGAGAGTTGAACAAAGTCATGATACGGAATAAGTATTTGTTTCCCTGAATCGATGACTTGTTCGACCAGTTGAGAGAGCTGCCTTCTTCTCAAATATAGACTCGAGATTGGGATATCATCAATTATGGATTAAGGAACAGGATGTGTCGAAGACTGCTTTCTTGACGCGATATAGATCCTACGAGTTCCGAGTTATGCCATTTGGACTAACCAATACTCCAGTCGTGTTCATGGACTTAATGAACAGGGTGTTTAGAGAATTCCTGGATCAGTTTGTCATTATCTTCATAGATGACATTCTGATTTATTCCCAGACTGAGGAGGAGCATGTCGAGCATTTGAAATGGGTTCTTTAGACTCTACGAGAGCATCAGTTATATGCTAAGTATGAGAAGTGCGGATTTTGGCTACACGAGGTCCAGTTCTTGGGGTACATTATTTCTGCCAAGGGGATATCCATAGATCCGGGGAAGGTGTCCGCGGTGAGGGAGTGGAGGCAGCCCACGACACCGTCAGAGATCCGTAGTTTCTTGGGATTGGCAGGGTACTATAGGCGATTCATTCGAGAATTCTCGAAAATAGCGAGTCCATTGACTAATCTGACACGCAATGGGGTATCGTACGTATGGGATGGTGCTTGTTAGTTGGCTTTCAATGAGCTAAAGTATAAGTTGACTTCGGCGCCAGTTCTTCCTTTACCCAGGCCAGGAGTGGAGTACCTGGTGTATACTGACGCTTTCCAACAGGGACTTGGTGGACTACTTCAGCAGGAGGAGCAGGCTATAAATTATGCCTCCCGCAAGCTCAAGCCTCACGAGTGGAATTACCCCACCCACGACTTGGAGCTAGTAGCGATCGTGTTTGCCTTACGGATTTGGAGACACTACTTGTTATGGGAGAAATTTCACATGTTCACAGACCACAAGTCACTGCAATACTTGTTCACTCAGCGGGAGTTGAACATGTGTCAGCGCGGGTGGCTGAAGTTTGTGAAAGATTACCAGTTTGAGATACAGTACCACCCGGGGAAGGCTAACATAGTTGCTGATGTATTGAGCCGTAGGCCAGTAGGTGAGGTGACGAAAGTGTGGAAGGCGAAATGTAAAGAGTTGGGACATCAAGATGCAGTGGCCCGATCCTTTATGTCCGTCATGACAGTCACACCAGAGATTATTAAGAGGGTGATCCAAGCCTAAGTTGCTGATTCATTTTGCCAGGATCAGATTGTATGGCTTTTGGCTAAGGGCGCAGAGTCATACTCAGTGAGTTTAGATGGGGGTTTGCGATTTAATGGGAGATTAGTGGTCACGGATGGGGAGGACTTACGCCATGAAGTGATGACAGAGTTTCATGGGTCTCGATTTACGGTACATCCCAGAGGAGACAAGATATACCAGGATATGAGGTGACAGTACTGGTGGAGTGGGATGAAGAAGGACATTGCGGAGTTCGTGTCCAAGTGTGACACCTGTCATTTGGTAAAGGTGGATCATCAGAAGCCACCAGGGTTATTTCAGCCGTTAGAGATCCCTACGTGGAAATAGGAGAGCATTTTCATGGATCTCATCATTGGGTTGCATACATCACAGCGGAGTCACAATTCTATATGGATAATTTCCGATCGGTTGACCAAGGTAGCTCATTTTCTACTGGTGCAAATAAACTACACTATGGGACAGTATGCCCAGTTATTTATTACTGAGATAGTGAGGTTGCATGAGGGGGACTGGATATCGTGTTCGATAGAGACAAGATTTTTTTGTCACGCTTTTGGGAGAGCTTTCAGGAGACTATGGGTACCGAGCAGCAGTTGAGTACATCTTATCACCCGCAGACAGATGAGCAGACTGAGCGTGCAAATCAGATGCTGGAGGATATGTTACGCATGCGTGTCCTTATTTTTGGAGGGGGTGGGAGCAGTACCTTCCACTGGTGGAGTTCGCTTATAATAACTCCTATCAGTTTATGATTGGCATGGCCCCATTGGAGGCATTGTACGACAGACCTTGTCGTTCTCTCGCTTGTTGGCTAGAGGTGGGGGACAACAAGTTACTCTGCTCATAGGTGATTCAAGACACAACATCCAGGATTGAAATGATCAGGGGACGCACTCGGGTAGCCCAGGATAGGCAGAAAAGCTACGCCGATGCCAAACAGTTCTTTGGGGAGTTTAGCATGGGGGACCAAGTATTACTGCGAGTGTCTCCTATGAAATGAGTAATGAGGTTCAGGAAGAAACGGAAACTGGCTGCGAGGTACATAGGACGATTCCCCATTATCGAGAGGATCGGACCAGTGGCATACAGACTCGGGTTATCGGAGCACTTGCACTATATTCATAATGTGTTCCACATTTCGTCGTCGAGGCGGTATCTTCGGGATGAGTTGACCCACACTCACATTACGATAGAGGATATTGACTTGCAACCCGACAGTTCTTATAAGGAGAGACCAGTGGCTATTCTAGACCATAGTGAGAGGATATTGAGGTCGAAGGTAGTCCCACTTGTACGGGTCCAGTGAGAGCATCATAATGTAGAGGAGTCCACTTGGGAGCATGAGACAGACATGCGCGAAAAGTATTCGATTTTTTTTTTACAAGGTATGCCTTATTTTTCGAATTTCGAGACGAAATTCCGTTATTAGGGGGGAAGTATGTAATACCCCGTATTTTTATGGCCTTTAATTATGAGATTAATTAAATTAAATTGGGATAAATTAATTTAATATTAATCCAGATTTTAAAATAAATATTTACTAGCGTGACGAGAGTTAGTAATCATTGGTGATAATTATGTTGAATATTACTGAATGAGTAAACTAATATATGAGATTGAATTTATTGAAACTGTCGCGAGTGAATAATACGACAGTTATAGAAATTAAGTCGAGACGCGTGTGTCAGTCGTGTAGGGACTAATTTAAGGAAATAAAAAGTATATTAATTCTAAGTCACCCATATGATCATTTCGAGTGCTCCAATGTGTCTGGAACGGTCGAGATAGTCAGAAAAGTGCACTCGAGGGTTTAGTTTGGGTCTCGGGACGATTTTAGGCCTAATCGGCAACCTGGGAGGGCATTTTAGTAATTTATAATTTTGGGCCTTAATTAATGACGAAAATTAAAGGGTTATATCTGAAGGAAGTTGGAGTCTTCGAGGGTTAGTTCTTGAGTTGCAGAGAAGTTAAGGGAGGGAGAAGAGAGGAGGTTTCCAAGGGGGAGAACTGTCAATCCTACACCGTTCCCCAAATTCCACCACCAACGCGTATATCGGAGAACGAGGAGCATAAATATACCCATCATCTTCTATAACTCAGACCTTCGAATTCCAGACAAGTATCTAACTCGCTGTTCTTGAGTTGATAATACATCCATGCTAGTGCAGGAGATATAATTTCATGTTCTCATGTAAATATAATGTTGTTTGGGAGATTTATATTACAATTTTGAGTAGAAACCATGTTAGGACAACTATCTTGATATATGTAGAAGATTAATTATGAAATTGATGCCCAGTAGAGGTTGAAATCTGAACAATTGTGAGGATATTGAATATGGTGATAAAAATAGGGTTCTTAATGAATTATCTTAAATTAACTCCTTTAATCGATGGCACTTGATGGATTTGTATTTGTTTTATGTTAGAAATCATGTACTTAGGTTGGTACAACTTTTGGTTTAATTGTTTGGGAGTTTGGGACCAATTAATGGAGGATTTGAGGGGACTAATTGATGAAACCCGTAGGTTAAAATTATGCAGAAACTCCCCAATAACTGATCGATCGACCCTTCCCTTCGATCGATCGACTCCTCCTGGAATTTGAATCTTGTTTCTTTTTAATGTTAATCCAACCCAATGTATAAGGACCCTTAGACATTGTTGATGTAAAAAATTATATTACTCTAATTATTTAATCACAGATAAATAAATGAGACAAAAGATTTTAAAGTGGTTCAGCCTTATATGAATGGCCTACGTCCACTGTTATGTTATTGCTGAGTGTTTGGGAATTCTCGATTACAAGTGCTATCAAGAAATTTCGGTCCCCTTGAATGAGGGTGATACAAGGTATTTATAGCCCTTAGGCTGTACATGAAAGGGTGTTACATTAAATGATACACATATGTAAGGGTAATTCACTTAATGTTCTTCAAACGTGCGCGTCAAGATGATAAGCATTCAATGAATAGTTGAACTGTTGATTATCTGGCAATTAATGTTGTGGTCGAGATGCAGCTCGAACCGCCTTAGTTACTCGTCGTCCAAGAGTTCCTCGGAGCATTGGAGTTCCTCGGAGGATAAGAGTTCCTCGGAGGGTTGGTGTTCCTCGGAAGACTGGCGTTCCTCGGAGTATACCTGTTGCTATTGTGCCACGTAGATTGACACGTGTCTTCTTATTATTCGTCCACACCAGCATACTAATTTTGGTATCAACAGAAGCCCCCAATGTTTCATATTTCGAACTTTGAGGAGTATGGAACATTCTTTCTCGGTATATGGCGATATTAAATGACCTTCTTGGGTTTTAGGAGCCTTTTCTTCATATTTGAATTTCCTTCCAAATTCGCAGAAACCGCCTTTTTGCATTTTTATAGGCGCTTCGATCTTCGTGCCCTTTTTATCCTTTTAGCCGCCGGTAGCGTAATAGTTTCCTTTTTGTAATCATTTCTTTCGCCGTTTCCCAAGGCAAAGTGTTTAAGCTTCAGAGGCAATCCCATCGTCTTCTACCTTTTCAATTTCTTCTTTCGAGTTTTCTATAGCTTTTCTCTCTCCTGTGCGTCCATCCCTTTCTTCGTTTGTTTGTCAACAGATCTCCTTTTTCCCTGTAAGCTCTTCTTCCTTATTCTTTTATTCATCATGGTTTACATTATTGAGTCTCTTGAGAAATTCCGTTCTGATTTCTCTATTCCATCTTGGATAATTTTGGAGGTTCTTTCTGAGCCTTCAAGTTATTTTGATTTGGCTGAGGGACATTAGTTCCCTAGCCTCTTTATTGCTGAATGTGGATTTTCTTTTCCACCAAACCCTTTATGCTTAGAGTTCTGTCAGTATTTCGACGTTGTCCCTGCAAAAATAGCCCCCAACACATGGAGAATAGTTAATGGGGTGTATAGGTTAAATCAAACTCATGGAACTCGTATAGGAATTCCTGAGATTATGTACTGTTATAGATGGGTTGTTTTAGACAATGTTTATTATTTAAAAACTATATTTTTGAATAGGGCTCTAGTAGTCAACCTCCCTGATGCCAACAGGGATTATTTTGAACATGGAGTAGTTGTAAAAAATTGGCAACATGCCCCTTTGGTTGGAGACGAAGTATATGAGGGTCCCAAATGCCCTCCATATGGCAATGGGATATGTTATTTTCATCTTATTTTGTTTTTTAAAATTATGATTTCATTGTGTTTGACAAAATGTATGACTGATATTTCACTATGTTTTTATTTGCAGTTGACAGCAAGAGAAAAACTCCAAAAGAAACAGAAGTTAATATCAAGCATTTAAAACATATCTGGAGTTTGCATCAGAAGGTTGCAGACGAGCACATTAGGTCTGCTTCATACTTGCTGCAGTACAGGAGCTATACATCCTCTTATACTACTCGTCCTGTGGCTAGCATTAGTGAACCATTGCCAGCTTCTGAAGACTCTTCACCAGACTCTCACATTCCTTTGAGTCAGAAGATGGGCAAGAGAAGAGTTCCTGCTCTCTTTGAAGAGACCTCCTCTGCTGGAGATGGAAAGAGAAATAAAGCTGATGTCCCAAAGGGGACAAAGAAAATGGATGCTGCCCCTTCTGCTGCTCCTCAGAAGGTCGCCGAGAAGCCCCCAGTGGCTCATGTACAGAAGGATGCGCCTGTGGAAGTAATCACTATCTCTCCAACCAAAAATTCTTCTTTGGTTGAGGTTGTTGAGAAGACACCGAGGAGATTGAAGAAGTCTTCCTCGGTTAGTTTTTCTGAAGTCATTCCCCAGCTCCAAACTAGTGGAGCTGGTGTTCCAACCATTATTCCCCCGAGCTCTGCAATGAGCTCGGTAAAGACTTGGATTATTCCTGAAGTCCAAGGCATCGAGGAAAACATGCCTAGGGATATGCTGACATCCCTAGCTACTCGTCACATTGCTTCAGTAAGTTTCTTCTTATCTTGAATTCTTATTTCCTTCAATCAATATATGTATCTCGGCACTAACTCATCACTACCTTCTTTTTTCAACTGGTGAGTTGCTTTAACACCATTGTGAAGAAAGATGAAGCGCTCAAGGCTTTAAGCTCTTCGTCTGGAGTAGAGGATGCATTCCAGGGTTTGGCCCAGTCTCTGAAGGAATCCCGTCAGAAGTACGATGAGGATAAAGGTGAATGGGAGAAGAAACTGGTTGCATCTGAAGCAGAGAAGGTGCAGTTGGGAAATAAAGTGAAGGACTTGGAGAGGGAGAATAAGAAATACTCCGAGAAGCTCACTACCTTCGGGGAGCTTGAAAATAAGCTGAAATCAGCTGAGGAAAAGCTGACCCTTCTGCGCGAAGCAAATCGTCAGACGGAGGAGTTGGAGGCCAAGCTGAAAGCCTCCGAGGACCTTCTATCCGAGAAGCTCTCCTCGGAGAAAATGAAAAGAAAGAAGGCAATAAAGAAATCTTTCAGCACAGGTTGGGACAAAGGGTGGAACAAGGGAGTAGCTGCTATGATGACTCAGGTGCAATATGGAAGTTTGAAATACTTTCGAGATGGTTGGGTTGCAGCTTTGCAAGAATTGAAGGTGAGCGAGGACTCCGAGCTATTTCAACAGCATCTCCCTGGTCCTCCCCCAGCCATCGAGGATGAAGAAGAGGACGAAGCTGCCTCAGAAGAATCTTCATTGGTAGTGGGTGATATCATCCTTACCCAGCCTGCTGACGAGGAGCTTTCATCTCTGCCAGCTCCTCCATAACAAGTTCCAGCTCCCGCCGACCAACTCATTATTTCCACCGAGCAACCAAGCTCCTCGTCCCAGCCTCTCGAGAAAGTCTTGGGAGACAAGGAAAAGGTGTGAAGTTGTTTGGTATTCTCTTTCTGTTTTTCTTTTACTTGTACTTTGTATCCCAGATCTTTGTAACTTTGCCTTATGATCTAATAAAATTTGAGTTCTTTTCTTCCATATGATTGCCTCTTCTTTATCTGCACTCTGTCTTGATCTTCTTTTTCTTTCTCTGTTAGTTTCTGGCCAGGATGGATCTTTTGTCTGCTAATGACACAAAGTTGATGCAACAATGCCATGAATATTATAAAGCTGGTCACACAGACCTCAGTGCATCAGAAGTTGCCGACATCCTTGGCCATAGTGCTTCAGAGCAGGCAGTAGAAGCTTATCAATATCTGAAGGGCTTACTTGATCGAGCTGTGGCCAATAACGTGGCTTACTATGATATGATCGAGGAGCTCCAATATACTCTAGAAGATCTTCAGACTCAGTACAAGGAGTCAAATGCCTTGTTACATGAGGGGTATGAAAAGAAATATCAACAGCTTTCTGCCGAGAAGGGCTACGACAAACTCCTTGCTGGGTATGATGTCAGGGAGAGGACCCTAAGGGGAGAAGTTGAAGCTTGTAGACAAATTGCTGAACTGCTGGAGCAAGAGAATAATAATTTGCAGAAAGAACTAGCACAATATAAGTCTGCAGCCTCTTCTTCAACAACGGTAATCCCAGTGACCGATGAGGGATTTTTCTTCTTAGAGGTTGAGAATGCCAAATTAAGGCAAGAGTTGGATATCCTGCGAAGATCTGGTACTTCTACTTCTACTCGGGGATGAGGAAGAGGTTCTCGTGGGAGAGGAAGAGTTGCCCAGGATGTTGTCGAGGAACGAAGTACTCCACCTGCTCGAGGTCGATCAAGAACTCCTCGTAGTATTGAAGAAGCTCGTACTCTGTCAACATTGGAAACCCAAGCGTACCAACTGAATGCAAAAGATCGGGCTTTGTCTGAAATGTCCAAGAAAATCCTAACTTTGGAGGATCAACTTACTGCGACGAAGTCTGCTTTAGAGAATAAGGACATTTTTGCAAAAAGCCTTCACGAGCAGTTGGAGAGACTAACCTTCCAATTCCATAAGCAGCCCAGGGAATTTTGGATGGCTGGGTACAACGAGGCATTATTCCATTTAGATGCTCGTATCCAGAATGCCACTAATGAGGGCTATAAACAAGGCTAGTTGAATGCCTTATGCGTGTTGAAACTTGAACAGGGACATTACTTGTGGGACTATTATGACCCCGGGGTGCTTGACTTGCCTGTGACACCGTTCAATTTGGACAAGGAATGGATTCCAGCTCGTGCCATTCCTCGGAGCTTAATTGCACAATACCTCGGTGATTACAATCTTCATTCTCAGATCGAGGTATCTCGTCCTGAGCATCTTTTGGACACACCTTCAGTAATGAATGTCAGAATGTTGAAGAACTTGAGTTTTATTAATTCTCCTCAGACCTTAAATGATCCTCCTACTGGCGAGGAACCTATTTCAAAAGCTGAGGGAAAGAAACCAATAGAGTAGGGATCTCAATGTAATAGTTAGTATACATGTAATTTGTAATTCGTTTTGAATTTTAATGAAAGACTTTCATTTTCTGTTTGCAAATCTGTGTTGCTATTGTTTTGTACTTATCTAACACTTTTATATTTGTGATTGCATAACAATACTTTGTGGTTCATCGACCAATCTAGTAATAAAAAGTTACAAGTATCAGTAATGTTGCTCGATCACTTAATAATAAAGTAATGAGTATAAAAATGTTTAAAAATTTTCCAACCAACCAAGGTTGTTAAATTGTGCTCGTCGACCAATTATAGTTAGTGAGAGTTTTTATCCCCGACTAACCATACTTGGTAAAAAAAAAATTCATAAAATGTGTCCGACCAACCAAGGTCGATAATTTTATCCTCGTCGACCAACTACAGTTAGTGGATTTTGATCCCGACCAACCATACTTGGTTCAGTTTGGAATATTTTGTATTTTCTGGAATAGTCTTACCTCCCGACCAACATAAGTTGGCATTTGAGAGCATATTTTGTTTTCAAGCCAACCGAGATTGGCATTTTTAAGAATGTTGTTCTTGCCCTTTTACCAACCGGAGTTGGTCATGGGTTTGAACTATCATGTCCACTAACTCTTTTACCAACCGAAGTTGATCACATTAGTGTACGCCTCCTATCCAAAGGAGTATAGTTTGTTCTCGCTATTTTACCAACCGAAGTTGATCACGCTCGAACTATCATGTCCACTAGTTATTTTACCAACCGGAGTTGATCACGCTAGTGTATGCCTCCTAACCAAAGGAGTATAGTTTGTTCTCGCCCTTTTACCAACCGGAGTTGGTCGTGGGTCTGAACTATCAGTGTCCACTACTTATTTTACCAACCGGAGTTGGTCACGCTAGTGTATGCCTCCTAACCAAAGGAGTATAGTTTGTTCTCTCCCTTTTACCAACCGGAGTTGGTCGTGGGTCTGAACTATCGTCTTCTTTTTGCTGCTTGCTGTCGAGCAGCGTAGTGTTGTACACTAGTATTCCCCGAAAAACTTTCAATAAAAGGAGAGAAGATAGTGAAACATCATCGTTTTATTCATATTGATAGAACTGCTTTACATTTTACATTACTGATAATACTTGCGTAGGTGTTCAGCATTCCATGCATTCTTGAATTCCTCTCCTTCTAGAGTTGCTATTCGGTAAGTTCCTGGTCGACCAACTTCTGTAACTCGGTAAGGTCCATGCCAATTTGCTTCCAATTTATTGTGCTTCTGAATGACCTTCTTTAGCACGTAATCTCCTTCTTTTAAATCATATTTCTTCACCCTCTTGTTGTAGAACAGAGCTGTTCGTTGTTGATATGCAGCATTCCTAATGGCTGCTTCTTCTCTAACCTCCTCGAGCATGTCCAAATCTAATCTTCTCATCAAGTCACTGACTGGGGAATTGAAATTCAGCACTCTGTGCGTTGGGAGACCCAACTCAGCAGGTATTACAACCTCACTTCCAAACGCCAGCATATATGGTGATTCTCCAGTTGCTGCTCGGGGAGTTGTTCAGTAAGCCCACAATACTGATTGTAGCTCATTAATCCAATTAGCTTTAGCCTCACTTAACCTCTTCTTCAAACCATTTAATAATGTTCTGTTCGTCACTTCAGTCTGTCCATTGCTTTGAGGATGGCCTGGTGCTGAATGAACCTTCAAAATGTTTGACTGATGACAATAGGCGGCAAACTCCTCGTTATCAAACTGTGTTCCATGGTCTGTGATGAAGGCATGAGGGAGACCATATCGGCAGATGATATTCTTCCAAACGAATTGGTACACCTTCTCGTATGTCATATCAATCAGAGGCTCAGCTTCTACCCACTTAGTAAAATAATCCACTGCGACGACGAGGTACTTGAATCTTCCTCGGGTCGTTGGTAGTGGTCCAATCAAATCAATTCCCCACATGGCAAAAGGCCAAGGGGAAGTTATGGGTGTCAACAATTCTTGTGGAGTTCGTCGGATGGAAGAAAAATGTTGGCATTTATCACATCTCTTAGCATAGGCTATACAATCAGCCCTCATCGTTGGCCAGTAGTATCCCTGCATCATCACCCTTTGCAACAGTGTCTGCCCTGCTACATGGGCTCCACAGGACCCTTCATGGATCTCTTCAATCAATTCTTTCACCTCAGAGGGATGTACACATCTTTACAAACCTGCCATAATTCCTCGTCTATACAAAACACCATTAGTTAGTACATACCGAGCAGCTTTAAACTTCAATTTCCTGGCAGCGATCTTATCCTCCGGTAATTCTCCTTCCTCGACATATGCCCTGATGGGATCCATCCAAGATGGTCCTAAATCAAGGGAAATAACATTCATCTCCAGGCCTTCATCTATGCTTCGACTTTCTAACACCTCAATTGGTATCGTTCTTCGCAACTCGGTACGAGTAGCTGATGCTAGTGGGGCCAGTGCGTCTGCTTGTGCATTCTCCATTCTTGGTATTCTGATTAACTGAATGGCATCAAATTCTGCCAACAACTCCATTGCCTTTGCATGATACTTGACCATTAATTCTCCTTTAACTGCATACGTTCCCATCATCTGATTCACAATTAATTGAGAATCACTGAATACCATCACTTGTTACGCTTCCATAATCTTTGCTAAATTAAGACCTGCTATCAAGGCTTCATACTCAGCTTCATTATTGGAAGCTTTGAATTGGAATCGTAAGGCATATTCCACGTCAATCTCTTCTGGGGTATTCAAAACAATCCCTGCCCCACAACCTGTTGTGCAAGATGACCCATCTACATATAATTTCCATATAGGTAACTCGTCTTCAAATTTCTTTTCTGATAGAGTTCCTCGGCGAAATATCTGTTGTTTCCTTTCATCCTCCCCTGGTATTTTTTGTTCTTCGTCGACCATCTCTTCTTGCCCTTTTACCAACCGGAGTTGGTCTGGGTTTGAATTTGATGATCTTTCTACATCCACAAGCCCTTTTTCCAACCGGAGTTGATCTGAACTCATGTCTGTTGATCCTGTAACATCCACAGGTTGGTTAGCGAGCAACTTTTGCTCCTCGGGGGTATCAAGATATGTAAATTCTGCTATAAAGTCTGCTACAGCCTGTCCTTTTAATGACGATCTGGGTTCATATACAATATCATATTCACCAAGCTCTATTGCCCAATACATCAGTCTTTCTGATTTTTCTGGCTTATGAAGAGCTTGTCTCAATGGCATGTCGGTGTATGCAACGATGGTATGGGCCTGGAAATAAGGCCTCATTCTTCTACTTGCTTTAATTAATGCCAATGCCAATTTTTCCAACTTTGGGTACCTGATCTCTGCACCTCGGAAAGCCTTACTTGTGTAATAAATTGGCTTTTGGACTCCATTCTCCAATCTGATCAATGCCGAGCTGACTGCATTTTCTGATACTGCCAGGTATAAGTACAACTTTTCTCCCATCACTGGTCTGGACAGCAATGGAGGTGTTCCCAGATATTTCTTCAAGTCTTAAAAGGCTTTTTCACATTCATCATTCCACTCGAAAGTTTTTCAGAGTGTTTTGAAGAATGGAAGGCACCTATCAGTTGCTCGAGATACAAATCTATTGAGCGCTGCAACTCGTCCTGTAAGACTCTGTACTTCTTTCTTCGTCGTTGGAGATCGCAACCCTAAAAGAGCTTTGATCTTTGCTGGATTTGCCTCAATGCCTCGCTGGTTGACGATGTACCCGAGGAACATTCCTTCTCGTATTCCAAAGGTGCACTTCGTCGGGTTGAGCTTCATCTGGTATTTATCCAGTTGATCAAAGGTCTGACCTAAGTCAACTAGATGCTCAGCAGCTTTCTTGCTCTTTGTCATCATATCGTCGATATAGACTTCCATGTTGCAACTGATTTGTTCGGCAAAAACCTTGTTCATCAGCCGTTGATATGTCGCTCCTCTCGTTCTGGCTACCTTGGTTTCTTGGGAAGATCGGGGTCATCCTCGGCATCATCTTCATGGCCTCTCTTCTTTTTCTCCTCTGCTCGACGAGGAGATCTAGATCTTTCTCTAGTTCGAACATTATTTCTTCTTTCACCTCCCCGATCAACATACTTTGCTAGCTTTTCTCTTCGGATGAGTGTTTCAATCTCGTTCTGAAGAGCTATGCAATTTTTAGTCATATGGCCATGATCTTTGTGGAACTCGCAATATTTATCCCTGTTCCGCGCATCAGGATCTGACCTCAGTTTCTTCGGCCACTTTACCTCCTCGCTATTCTTGATTTCTTCCAAGACATGATTAATACCCATTTTCAAGGGAGTATAATTATCGAATTTCTTCAGGACTTCCCATGATGACTTATTATTTCTGGAACGCTTGTCACCGCCATTGCCCTTATGCTCTTTATGTTTAGACTTGTCGACGTCCACCTTGGTGTCTTTATCCATATTCTTCTTTGCAGGCATAGCTTCCTCGGCATTCATGATTTTGGCCGCTTTTGCCATCAACTCTGACATAGTTTTAGGTGGATCTTTCGCCAAGGTGTAATACAACTTATTAGGCAACAACCCACTCATCAAGGCGGTGATTGCTGTCTTCTCCTCGTAATCTATGACTTCCAGCTTCTCGTTATTGAAACGAGTTATGTAATCTCTAGTACTCTCACCAGATTTTTGTCTAACACTTAACAAGTGTGCTACTCATTTTACTGGCTTTGCTCCAAAATAGAAATTGCCGATGAACAACTCGGCCAACTGAAAGAAAGTTGAAATCTTACCCCGAGGAAGATTGTTGTACCATATCTGGGCAGCTCCAGTAAGAGTTCCTGAGAACGCTCTGCATCTCATCTCGTCGGGGACAGCATAGATATCGGCGACAGCTTGATATTGCTCTATATGAAGAACAGGATCTGTCTTTCCATCATATTTGGGGGTCACTACTGGTGCTTTAAACTTTGACGGTGTAGGAAAATTCACAATGGCCTGGACAAAAGGTGTCCCTTGAACAAAAGTTCGTTGTAGGGGATTCTTCGCCTTATCCATTTCTCCCAATCTATCCTCCAACCGCTGAAGGGATCCTTTCCACGCTTCATTTCCTTCCTCGGGCCTATTGGTTCGAGCAATAGATCGTTCTGAAGTAGCCTCCTGAGATCTATCTTGACGAGCAACTGGTCGTGATTGTGCTGATCCTTCTCTTAGATCTGATGGTTGTCGAAAACTCCTCGACATGGTCTTAGGTGGACTCCTATTCCTCCTAGGGCCTAATCGACTGAAAGGAGACACCCTACTCAGTCTTTCTAAGGCACTGGGTCTTTCTGGAGAGAGAGTGATACGTTGATCAGTATCTGTAGCCCTTATTGACGAAGTTCGCCCAGGTTGATAAGAGAAATCATCAGACTCCTCATTGTGATATGACTCAGTACGCCTGGATCGTGAAGAAAGTAAATAAGTTTTCCTCTAACCACTTCGCTGTCCTGAACGTGCAGGTGCACCGCCATGAAGGGTTTGTATGAGTTGTCTCATTGTTTCTTGCATGGCGGTTTGTCCTTGAGCCAGATTCGTCATAATCCCGGCCAGATCTGGAGGTGCAGAGGGATTTGGAGGATTTCCAGCATTTCCAGCGTTTCGATTGCTAGATTATGGATTATCCGCCATTGATGATGAATGATTTTTGGTGAAAACGATAATAACAATCGTTTCCCACAGACAGCGCCAATCTGTTGATGTAAAAAATAAATTACTCTAATTATTTAATCATAGATAAATAAATGAGACAAAAGATTTTAAAGTGGTTCAGCCTTATATGAATGGCCTACGTCCACTGTTATGTTATTGCTGAGTGTTTGGGAATTCTCGATTACAAGTGCTATCAAGAAATTCCGGTCCCCTTGAATGAGGGTGATACAAGGTATTTATAGCCCTTAGGCTGTACATGAAAGGGTGTTAAATTAAATGATACACATATGAAAGGGTAATTCACTTAATGTTCTTCAAACGTGCGCGTCAAGATGATAAGCATTCAATGAATAGTTGAACTGTTGATTATCTGGCAATTAATGTTGTGGTCGAGATGCAGCTCGAACCGCCTTAGTTACTCGTCGTCCAAGAGTTCCTCGGAGCATTGGAGTTCCTCGGAGGATAAGAGTTCCTCGGAGGGTTGGTGTTCCTCGAAAGACTGGCGTTCCTCGGAGTATACCTGTTGCTATTGTGCCACGTAGATTGACACGTGTCTTCTTATTATTCGTCCACATCAGCATACTAATTTTGGTATCAACAGACATAATTTAAATACCATAATGGGACTTGAGAAGGACCAGTAGGATTGTAGGCAAGGTTCGGGTAGTACAATTTTACATGAGATTTAACCGCGGGATCACGAGGGTATAAAATGGGGTGAAGATCGTGTGTATGCTAAATTAGGTTTTGTGAGAATTAAGAATGACTTAGACCAGTAGGGTAGAGTGTGTACACCTACTGATTTCACATTTACCCAAATGATACACTTCAAGGGTCGAGAAGTACTTGGGAACTTGCGGTAATTGAGAAAATAAAAGAATGAATTAATTATACGTAGGACTCGGGCACTACGTGCCACGTGTGGTTAAAAAATGTTATGGATCGTGGGTGTACCTATTTGAATAATGTGAATACACATATATGAGTGTATGTATATATATTATATGAATATCTGTGTTTAATCATACTCGCGCTACTTGTTATCACGAAGGTTTCTGCGTCTGGACGGTCTTGTTCTGATGTGACTTTTTATGGGAAATATTGACTCGTACCCTATAACATAGGATCCTTGGTACAAGTTACCTGAGAATGATAGTCAGACGGTCCTAAGAGACGTAAGGGTATGTGCTGACTTCTTAGTGACTTGGAACTATGCTTCGCTTCTAATATGTGTATTTTATTTTAATACAGTTCGAGAGTGGATCCGAACTAGTATTTCCCTTATTTGTACGAGAGGTAGAGGGACTTGCTAGCAGAGTATGCCAGCACTATAGATTTTATATGGGGTTCCCTGTTGGTATATATATATATATATATATATATATATATATATATATATATTGAGTAATAAACTATATACACATGTGTTTAATCTACTGTGCTTGTGAGCAGATGAAAAAGATAGTGAAATTATAGAATAACTTAAGTGTGTGGGAACTTAATACGGTCATGGGTTAATATCATTGATTCATAAATGCCAGGATTGCGATAAGGTATTTAGTGTATTATATGTTCGAGCATATGAAAGATGAAATGTAAGTGGGAACTTAATTCGAACTAGTTAACTGGGTTAGCATTAACTATGAGGGTTTAGCGGTACGTTAGGCATGCACACTAGTTGAGAGGTGAGAATTTCCAAGTGAGTGTCGAAATGCTAACATGTATGTAATATCAACTGGTAAGCATTTTATATACTTGCTAAACTATTTTAAAGCTATTTTACACTCGGGCTCTGACCCGTTTCTTGTCATCTCTTTTTTCTCTTGTATATATATAGATGTATTACAGGTGCCCAGCCATAGGGTCTTAAGACTGTTGACGTGCTGCAGCTAGTGAGGGAGCTGCAGGTCTTTGCATTTAGTCGACTTCATCCTTGTTATCTCAACTCTTCACTTAATCATTTTAGATATGGCATGTATCGCCAATTTCCAGTTTTTATTTAGCTCGTAGAGACTTTGTACTCTTTATTTATTTCAGTATTCAGTTTTAGTTGGAATTGTTTTAATTATTACATTGTCCTCCGTTTTGGAATATTTTATTTGGAATGATTAATCTAGCCTGTTTATTCCACTCGGATGGTTTGGGATTCAATATTATTATATGTGTTCATAAAATGGTTTATATAAATAAACTCATAACAATGGGACTTAATCTATAAAATTAAATGTTTTGACACTTAGCTTAATTATTTATAAGGTGATGAATAAAGACAAAATATTTCTGATAGTGATGTTAAGAATGAACCAACCGGACACTTTGATTTAATTTAATAAAGGAATGATCATTCGGTATTTAATTAGGCGGGGTGTCACAAGGAATAAGTTCTGCAAGATGAAATTTCGGACCGAAGGAGCGAATCTGGAAAATTTAGTTTGGTGACACAACTCGAGCGATAAATAAATAAATAAATGTGAGAATTATTGAAATTACAAGTGGGTATATAGACTTGAGAATGTTAGGCTAGTGTTACGGTAAATTGTGCACGGAGTAGCCTGAATTATAATTATATATATATACAGTACTGATTTTGTGCGGACTAGTCCGCATTTTAAAAGTGCGAACTGGACATGTCTTACTTGGCGGTGAGCCTAGAAATTATAGACTAAATTATAGGCACACTCTCTCTCTTATATGGGCTCACCGTCAAGTGACACAGGTCCGGTCCGCACTCTTAAAATACGGACTAGTCCGCACAAAAGCAGTATTGTGTATATATATATTTGTACTTTATATATATTAGTGCGAATAATATTTATAGGAATACATACCCCTCTAGTTCTATCATGGGAGGTTGCGCGATGTGGGTGAATCCCTTGGATTGAGGAGCAGGGTAAGTATAGTCCCCATGTCATAGCGTCTGTATTTATGTGTGAGACGTCTTGGGTATGATTTGATCTCATTTCCGGAGGGAATTATAACCGCCTCCACTGCGTTTATTTTGTTTCATTTATTCGGGGAGTTAACCGTATCAGGGTATCCGGATGGATGAGTATACCTGGATCAATAGCATTGTAGAGAACATCCGGTGAATGTCTATTCGGGAGGATGGTTATATATTTACGGCATATGTATGAATATTATAATATGATGATACGTATATATGGTGCAGATATTTATATATGGGTAAAATACGTGATGTGAATTGTATTGATTATACATATAACTCGTGAGAATATTATATGGTTCCAAATGAGAAGTGATTAATTAAGTTAATGTGATGAATAACTTAAAAGTCATATATTAAACATACTCGGGCTAGAGTAGTACTGTGCCAGAAATTAAATTATCGAGAACTAATTACAAGGTAGATAACTAGGTGGGTTATGAGAAAAACGTTAGGTATGCACAATAATTGAGGGGTGAGATGGTCCTCAAGGGAGTGCGACACTAGCTTAAATATGAAGAGCATTCATGCATTTTAATTTACTGTAATTTAATTCACTTGCTAAATATTTTTAAAATATGTTGGGTTCTAACCCTTGCTATAAAATATTTTCAAAACCTTTTAGGTGTACAACCACAGGGACACCATAATTATTTCTATTCCAGGGTTACGCAGCTGCGGCATATGTGGATGTTGCAGGATTTTGACTCAGCCGCTTCAGTCATTTCATTCCTAGAATAAGATGTAGTCAGTATTTCATTTGGGCATGTCGCCCTAGTTATTTTATTTGTTCCAATCAGTCAATGTACTCAGTTTATTATTCTAGTGGTTTATATTTTTGGATTTGGGTTTTGTAACTGGTGGTTTCTCGACAAAGATTGTATTTATTCATTTTCAGTATTTTTCGACTCCGTGATTGTGTGAATGGTTTAAATTATATTCATCCGTATGTTATTTTTGTTGTTGGATAAAAAGATAAAATTTGACACCGTTTCTTTTTTAATACTAGGTGGTTAGTAAGTTTTAAAAAGTTTTCGACAGTGATTCTAAGAATGAACCAAATGAGATTCCTATTTAATTTGATATAGGACTGGTCACCCAGCATTTTATTAGGTGGGGTGCCACAGATTTCCATAACTCTACGAGTTTTTTTATAAGTAACGTTAGTCCCATATGCGGCAGTGCTTGAGCTTTTTTTCAGGCTACTCTCTTATTATTTTAAGTTTTCACTCCCCAACACCCAATTTTCAAGCTAAAAGTCTAGAATTTTCAAATTTAGAACAAATTTTCAAATTGTGAGTACCGTGACTGCACGGGTTATTTCTACCAGTTACATTAGTCTCGTACGAGGTACTCCCACCTCTTTTCGAGCACTTCTCTCATTAGTATGCATTTTCACCCCCAAAGTCGACTTTTTGATTTGAAAAGCTTGGAATTTTCAAATTTAGATTAATTTCACAATATGCGAGTCACATGACTACACGAATTGCTGTTACAAGTTACAATATTCCCATATGAGGTGCTCGCGCCTCTATCCGGGCAGTTCTTTAGTTAATATACATTTTTACCACCTAACACCGAGTTTTCAAGTTAAAATCTAAGAAATTTCCAAATTAAGTTCAATTTAACAACCCGAGAGTTACATGACTGCACGGTTATATCACTAGTTACATTAGTCCTGTATGAGATGATGGGGTATCTCCTCGAGCCATTTTCTTATCATTTTATGTTTTCACCCCCAGTAACGAGTTTTTATGCTAAAAGCTTAGAATTTAAAATTTGGATCAAAGTCTCAACCCGTGAGTCCCATGACTAAACGAGTTATTTCTATAAGTTGCATTAGTCTGGTGTGAGGTTCTCGTGCGTTTTCCCCAACAATTTTCTAGTTAATTTATGAAAACATATACTTGTTATAAGTTATGTTTCGTGATAGTTTTGTCATCATTCATGTGTCTTGAGCACCCATTGTGCAAAGTACTATTGGGAGGTACATTATACCTTAAGACAATGTGAACAATGAGATTTTTCTCACTATCTTCCTCTGCATCTCAATATCACTCGAGTTTAGACTCTACACCGCCGTTATTAAACTCTCCTTTAATAAGGGAGAATGAAGGACTAGAAAAGTCCAAGATGATGATGAATGAATTGAAGATTAATTGAACCAAAGACTCACTATGATTGAGTTCCGAGTCACTTTAACTAAGGGAAGCCTTCAACCCCTTATTCTCTTTACCTTTGTTCCTTAGTCGAGTGGGATGCTTTAATTCTTAATGGCTAACACTTTGGAACTAATAATGTGTTTTCATATCCATATTATATATAGAGGATTTCATTCATGTCCACCATATGAGTTTTCGGCCTTATTAAATTTAATATTATCAATTTTTTATTTGTGATTTAAACTTTAAAGTTAAGAATTTTTAAATTTATTTGTCAACAAATCCATCTCAACCTCGTAAAAACTATAATAATCTCTTGAACTAAATGGAACACTTTTTTGTGCCTTTAATGTGACACCCTTATCTTCCTTAGTTTGTCGATTATTTTTAAGCTTAAAGGTTTGTTGGGTACTTATGATCTCTTCAACTTTCATTGAATTGATCTTCCCCAAACATTTAGGGTTGTGATACGTGGGAAGAATTTGGGGGCTTGCGATCTCAAGATCACTTGGACCACTAAAAGTCAGAATCTTCATGCACAAGTTAAAAAAGGAATTCACAATTGTTTGAGAGTTTGATGTAACGATTATTGAATATATCATTCTCATTAAAATCGACACCTCAAACCGAGTGGTAAGTTTCTACTCTTATAGTATATTTTTTCTCACGTGTCACTTGAAGCATGATCCAAGCCTCTTTAAATGATTCATGCATAATAATCTAACAGAATTCCTTAGGTTTCACCCTTTTGAAAATTGCACTGATACATTGTGACTTAAAATTACATACTTATGGTCTTCCTCCTCCTCCCACCTAGTGACCAATTTATGAATCGATTTATCATCATACTTCAGTGTGGGAGGAGACCACTTGTTCTCCATGGCCACGCACACACGCTCGCCAAGATATATTATATTAGTTCTCAATGGAGACTTTTAATATGCATATTTACAACCGTTAAACATCAGTGGACTGGAAATATAACTACCCTTTATAGACAACCCCTTAGGATTCATATTTTGTAAATTATAACACCCGCTATGGGTGCACACGGTTAGAGATAGTTCAATTCTACTTCTAACTCAATTCTATAATCGAGGTTGTTCGGTTTCACATTTTTAAAACTGAACACAAGAACCTATTATCTTTAAAATCGAATCAATCCGAACCAACAATTATTGGGTTAGTTTGGATCAGTTCTCCGTTTTAACTTGTATTAAGAAAATAATTAGAAATAAATAAAATTTCCTCCAATATAAATTTAAAAACCCTATCCGCTTAAACTAACCCGATTCCACATGACATAAATCAATATAAAATAAAATCTTCTTAGATTTTAGTGGAATGGAGCATGGGGAAAATGGCATGTATCCAATCAAAATTAAACTAGTGATTTTTCCTCATTAATACAAAGAACCAATTGTGTTTAATAAAAAATATAATGTTTGGGTATCACCATTCGATTAAACTGAGATCCACAATTAAAAAATCAATTATCCATTACGTGCTTACCACTTTCCCGATTAGTTAAAACCCAATAGTTATCAACTATCAGTTATAAAAAAAGGGATACACAGTTAACTGTTCACTTGCAAAAAGGGCAAAACTACCTTCTACTCATATCATTAACTAAAACCCTGTTCACATAACTATCAATTGTCCATAATATAGAGTCTATTTTTTCAGGAGTAGGTCGATATGTATGATTACAACGAGGATCTGTATATTCGAAAAGTATTACTCAAGGGATAATCTCAAATATTATAAGACTAACAGTGTACCAATTTTAGAGCCACTTTAAATAAGTATAAATGTCCCTTTGATAAAAAGAGATAAAATGGTTAGGGTGGAAAAATTTGGCACAAATTTTGCCAAAGCAAATTTTTCCCTATAAAATGTCTTTTAATGCTATTTGATAGGCTTTATTTTCTAGCTAGAAAATCATGTATTTTCCCGCCTTTTATATTTGCTAGTCTTGATTTACAACTTGAAAAATACATATTTTTCATCTTTTGCTGTTTGAAAAACATAATTATTTTTTGTTCAATTATATATTCTTAACTTTAATCATTAGTGTATTTGAGATAACAATGCCCATTCCACATAATTTGAAACATTATTTGATAGGAGTCGTTCAGAAAAACACTATAGTGGATAACTTTGTAACACACATCAAAACATAACTCCCCTAGTTCTTCCACGATTGATTGTTGTCTCATCATCATCGATCACAAATTGCAAATTATTATTTTTGATTATTAAGATACGTTGGTTGAGATTTTGGCTGAAAATTTGGACTTCCATTAATATTATGATCGATCTAACACGAATCTTTTGTGCTTGTTAACTATATGTAAAAGATTGAGTAGTGTCGAAATTCTTTTACAATCGCAACAACCTGAAATTGGCCCTTTTCAAAAAATTAACGAGTGCATTCGGTTGGGTTGGGTTATTTTCCCCCCATTAGTTATATTTAAGTTCCAAAAATTACAATACCATTTTTTCCACTCGGTTACCAATTCCACCACCAACACAAACCAACAAAACCAAAATGTAAAGTGATCTAATTCAGAACCAAACCTAGAACCAAGGCTAAACTGGAACCGATTTGATCCTAACATATTTTTTTACACTTTATATATATGAAAAATATTTTTTTCTCTTTAATTTAAAGGTTTTAAATGACATTTATAATGTTTGCTTAGAGTGTCATTTTAAATTATATTTGAAGAAAATTTATTGTTTCATTTATTTATTTTAATATATTTTTGGAAGCGAGTTCAGATTGATTCAGTTCTACACATAATTGGTTCCGGTTCAAAAAATGTAAAATCGAACCTGAATTAACCCAAATTGATATTATAGTAATAAACGAAATTACATTAAGAAGCTATTTGATAGAAGACGGTGGAATTAATTTCCAAGTCTTTAGGACCCTAAAAAAATTAAATTTTATGCCAAATCAATTTTTTATGATTTAGAGGTTAGTGCCTTAATATGAAGGATCAATTATTGAATAGTCCCTACTATAAATGTATATTTTTTTAAAAAGGACACATATTTTTAATTTAACCCATTTAGTCCCTCAAGCACTCAATATTCTCTTATTTTTAGAGGTCCGCGCCAGCGGCACTCTCTCTTCAAAATATGTGGCAAAGGACTTTTTGAGGCAAAATAAAAAATTTGAATTAAATGAGTATTAAAAAATGTTCGAAGGACTATTTGGTATATGTCCTAATATAAATTATCAAATTGAACCCAACATGCAAGCTTAGATACAAAGTGCAATAAACACAATTTACCTCTACAAATTAAACGCCCTTTCGCAATAGACATCAAAGCTTCTTTGCTCTTTCTCACGGGACTCACCAAAAATAAAGATGTATGTATTACGAGATATGTATTTTACGTACTGATTAGATCTGTCTGTTGATCGATTTCTGCTTTGCTTATATGTAAATCGATATATATATGTTCATGTTACTCACCTAATGTATTTTTTGTCAAATTTTGGGATGAAACCCTAATGGGATATATTTGTTTAGCTGAAATTTAGGTCAAATTTGTTAGTAGTTGCAAAGAACCGTTTTTGTGATCAATAAATTGGATTCAATTTGATTACAGTGCTGAAGACTGAAGAAAGAAAGAAGATGCAACTGTTTTAAATGATATCCTAACTTGCAGGTACAAAATTTTAAATTATATATAGGGTTTTTTAAGGGTATTCTCACTTTAAGGGTGTGTTAATGAATTCCATTTCGATGAATTGGAAGTGGAATATGTTTGATTCAAGATTTTAACTAATAATATTGCAGTTCCAATTTCAAACCGTGGACTTGGGGTTACCAAATTCATCATAAAAATATTTGAATTTTAATTACAAGGCATTGAATTGGGGTTACCAAACACACCCTAAGGGTCTGTTTGTCAGTTTCAATTCAAGGCTTGGAATTGGATTGGAGAATTCAAACACATCCTAAAGGTGTGTTTGGGAATCCCAGTTCCGTGCCATGGAATTGGAATTGAAAAAATTATTAGGGTGTGTTTGGGAACCTCAATTCCGTGCCGTGGAATTGGAAAATTACTAGTTCAACTTTTTGAAAATTTTCCAATTCCAAGGCACGGAATTGGGGTTCCCAAAGGTATTTTTGGATGCCTGGAACTTTTTGGGAACCCCAATTCCGTGGTTTGGAATTGGAATTTTTTTATGTAGAATTTTGGTCACAGATTTGGACTGAAAATATTTCAATCTGTGACCTTAATATTCAATAGTTTGGTTCTTTGTGGAATTATAGAATTCTGAATTTATCTTTATGCATTGTAGTGTGTATATTGTGTGTGCAGTATTATATGCGAAGTATGTGCTGTTTGTTTGTTATTGAAATTGTATGTGAAATAATCTGGGTTTTTGTGCGCAGTGTCTTGTTGTGCAGTGTGCGCTGTGTGAAACTTTGAAACGTGCATGGGTGTGAAAAACTGTGCAATGTGTGTAAAACTGTGTGTGTGCACATCGTGCGGAGCAGTGTGTATGAAATACGGTGTGAAATGTGTGAGTGTGAAACTGGGCGTGTGCATGTATGAACTGTGTGCTCGCGTGTGCTGTGTGTTTGTGTGGACTTGTCCATGTATTTAATTCAATAAAAATATGATTTTGTATTTATCTAATTTTACTTTGGAATTCAAGTTATGGAATTAAAATTATTAGAATTGGATTGTCATGACAATTTCAAATTCAAATTTTCGAACCAAGTAATGGAATTGGAATTCAAGGCCCCTATTCAAAAGCATGGAATTGCTGTTGCCAAACAGACCGTAAGTGCTTTTTCTTATTTTTTATTTTTTTATGACATGTACTGGATATCATAGCCTAATATGGCAAATTTTTTTTCTAAATATAATAGAAATACTTCAAATATGATAAAAGAATATTAATATGATAGAAAATTTTCTAATGACACATTTACATTGTAACATTGTTATATAACGGTGTCTTATGATGAAAACAGGAACCACACACAATGTTATATTGAATTTTGAGACATTAACCTAAATCCCAAAAGTTGATGGTCTGCACACAAAAGCAACTTTTGAATGTTAGTGGCTTATGACTAAAGGCCCCAATTATGTATGCATTGTCATTTCCCAATAGGGAAAATAAATTTTCTTATTAAATTTTTTTGATGGGAATCCGTTGTTACTTTCCTTTTATTTTCCCTTTTATTTCTATTTTTTATTTTAGTTCTTTTTAAGCATTTTCTTTCCTTAATTAGTCTCCAAGAATGTTTGGGACTAATTAGGCATTCTTTTATTTTTAGTTGGTCTTTGCCATTCTTGAAATATGAGACAACTTTTGATTCTCTCTCTAAAATTAGGGTTTGGTATTTCTTTTTAGCCGTTGACGTGTAGTTTACGTCAAAATTGGTATTAGGGCGAGATGTCGTTGCCCAAGTGATGTATTGGTGTGTAGGTATTCAAAATCGTACACTACTTTCAATGGCTCCAAAGAAATCCAAACAACAAGAAGTGGAGATTCAAGAGTTGAGGGAAAACATTCAAGCACTCAACAAGAAATTTGATCTTCTCCTCCTCCAACTCGTCTCTTCTAAGATTCAACCCCCCACCCCCACTCAAAATCCTAATCCTAGCCAACCTGCCACCCAAAAATCCCCCAAAAGTTTTCCCCCTTTCTGTTGGCCCCACCCCAAACCCTCTTGGGCCTGCCGACCACACTAGCCCCACCCTCGCACTATCCAACCCACGCCGAAAACCACCCCAGGTGGTCGCCTCCCACCCGAGCCCCAAAAAAGTGCCAGAAAACTAGGGTTATGCCCTAGTGGTGTTCGAACTCAGCCTGGGGCGACTAACCAAAGCCCTAAACCATCAAGATCCATTGGAAGGCTGGTTTTTGACCCAGGTGGACGCTATTTTTGTTGGTTGAGATGAGAGGCAAGAGGAAGATGATGAAGATTGAAGCAAGAATTAAAGGATGACATTTTCCTCAAATTTTCAGAAAATATTTTGGCCTTCACAAGTCTTTGCGTCACTTTTCAAGCACATTTGGGAACTTCTCACGCAATTCTTCAACTTTGCAAGTTCGAGGACGAACTTTTTCGAAGACGGGGAGAGTGATGGGAGTCCATTGTTATTTTCCTTTTTATTTTATTTTAGTTCTTTTTAAGCATTTTCTTTCCTTAGTCTCCAAGCATGTTTGGGACTAATTAGGCTACTTTAATTTTTAGTTGGTCTTTTTAGTCATTTTAGTTAATTACTTGATTAGAAAGTAATCCTTCCCATATAAACATCCCATGTAATCTCATTTGTACTCACTTTTGCCATTCTTGAAATATAAGACAACTTTTGATTCTCTCTCTAAAATTAGGGTTTGGTATTTCTTTTTAGCCGTTGACGTGTAGTTTACGTCATTTTTAGTTATTTTTCATTGAATAAAATGTGATGTCAGATTTATCATAGAAGTCCTACTCATCATAAATACTGGTTTAGGGCGATTGGGGACTTTGTGTACACATGGTTTCGTAGTATATTGAATTATACATATGAGTTTGCCCCCACCTCCTCCCCAAAAAAGAAAATTATGAGCATCCTTGATGGAATTTTTTTACTTTTTACTATTTTTTTTTGTAAGCTAATGACACAAATGAACTGAAATTTTCATTTGATGGTGATTATGGCGTGGGAGACTTATTTTGTTATTGCGTTGTAGTATAAACAATATGGCGACTCCACCTAATGTTGAGCTGGAGGCAGCAAAGTTTCTACACAAACTTATTCAGGAATCTAAAGATGAGCCTACGAAATTGGCTACAAAACTTTATGTGGTGCGTATAACATATTAGGATATATTCATTCCTGATCTATATGACTATGTAATTAGATGTAGATGTTTTTATTTAATCGATGTGGGCTTTTCAGATTTTGCAACACATGAGATCAAGCGGAAAGGAAAATTCAATGCCATATCAAGTGATATCAAGGTAAAGATTTCCAGCTCTATCCATTTCTGTCAAGCACCATTTGGGAATTCGAACAATCACGCTATAGATTGTGCATCAAAACCTCTGTATTCTTTATTTGAAAATTTATCGCCGCCTAGTTCTCTCTTATTTTCTTATGTTCCCATCTTATTGCCAACTAATTAGATAATAGTTAAATTTATGTAGTATTATGTTCAATTTGATGATACCTTTGAACTTACATTCGTTAGATGGCCTATTATCAGGGGCCTTGTTATTTGTTTATCATTTTTAATGTATCTTTTATTTCCTATCCCTCCTTACATAACCATGTCATTTTAGGGCCATGGAGACTGTCATTAATCAGCATGGTATTGATATGGAGGTTTTAATATCATCACGCCTTCCTTTGACCGGTGGACCTCAAGTAGGAGATTCTGCTTCATCACAATTTGCAGGTGAAGATACACCTACCAGATCTATATGAGTAATTTCTGAGTCATTGCATGTTAGTTGAGTAATATGGAAGTAGATAATGTTACTGCAGGTCCTTCGCAAATAGCTGCAGCTGCAAAGGATTCTAAAGCGAGCTTGGCCGAAAATGAGATGGCCAAAAATGATGCATATGCTTCAAGCAGGCCACCTGTTGGTCCCAGTAGTGCAGGACATGATATTTATCAAGGATCTGTATCCCATCTGAATAGTAGGTCTTTTGATCATGAAAGTCCATCCAGTTTCGACACTAGGTCTGCCAACTCTCAGTCACAAGAAAGGCGTGATTCCCCTAATTGGGAGAGAGTGAATGAAAAGGATAATAAGAATAAGAGAAAGAGGGGTGATTCATCATTGGGTACTGAAACACATATTGCTAACCTTAATTCAAGGATGTCAATACGATCTCAAAATCTAAAACACCCTGAAGACATAGAAGTTTCCTCTGCTCATAATGCTTTAAGTCTACAGCAAGGAGGATCTGTACCCTCGACACATGATGCTCTTAGTTCGAGAGGTTTAAGGAATCCAAATAAACCAGGCTTACCATTTGAAAAGGCTCCAGCTTCAAGGTTCTCTTTTCCTGCAGGGGGTAGCAATTCATCTGCAGAAATATTGATGCACCAGTCAAATTCTTCATCGCTTGGATTAGGTAAGGATATTTATTGAATTGAACAACATTAGTGATTTTTTTGCTGGAAAATTTTACGCTGAAATTTGCATGTCAAGATAATTAGAGAACATAAAAAAATTTACGACGAGTAAGTGTAAAAAGTTTGATTTAGAATCAGGTAGAAAACTTCAATTTTGGTCCTGGTTGAGTTATTATTTTTGTAATAAGCTAGAATCATGCACATCCTTCGTGCGTTTTGTGTTTTGTTTGTATTCTGAGAACTGATCATTGTTTTCTAGAAGAGTCTTAACCTTTTAGTCTTCTAAGATTTCTGGACGAGTGGTTATATCTGACAAAGAACAGCTTAAATTTCAGGCGCAGTTAACAACGTTCAGGGAACAATGCCCGGTACTTTGGGTTCATATACATCTCTAGAGCCAGGGATTCCAAGTTCCCAGTTCAGCAGTTCATATGATAATCATGGGTTGGTTGCAAAGATGCATAAAGATAGAAACATGGAAGCCTTTTCCGCCAGTCACTCCACTGAGTTTTCTTCTGGCAAAGGCGCTGGTGGAAAGGCATCGGAGAATAAAGGAGAAATTTTAAATATGATAGCTAATGCAAATAAGACAATTCAGGTACTTATTTTTCATCGTTCTAGCTTCCACTCTGGCAAAATCAGGTCATGTTGTTAGATTACTTGGATCTAGTCTTGGTTATCTTGTGGTCCTAATTGGCCTCATGGGATAGGATTCCAAGTAAGGTGAATGGCTAATGTATAATATACGCTTCTTGCTGTTTTTTAGTCAGTTTTATTTGTGTTGTTTCTTTAGACGGTAGGCTTTGGATCCATGTCGTCTCCTTTGATAGTGATACCAGCATATCACAACATATTCAACTTTGGTAGTGATAATTGCTCCCCAAAGTAATGTACAGTTACTGAAAGCATATATGGTAGTGTTCTGTAAGAGGATTTGCTCCCTGTTTTGTTTTCTCGAATCGGAGGTGTTCTTCATTCTGCGTGGATTAATGGTCTGCATTTTGATATTCTGCACCACATTCCCTGGGCGGAGATGTTTATGCTTTTACAATGCTTGGAAGATTACATGGATGAATTGTCTAGGATTTTGATACGTTATTTTGTGCATCTTCTTTTGATAAGAAGTGGAACTTTATTAGATCAAGAAAAGGGAAGTACTTGCAAGCCCTATTCTTATTTTTCACATTGTTCGTGCCCATAAACAACGTCTGTAAATGCCCATTTATTAGGAAAGCCAATTTTTTTCCTCAAACTTACTTGGTGTGGGCTTAACAGTCTCATCTCTGTAAAGTTCAATCCTTTCTTTGGCGCCTCTAGCATACTTTTTGTTTGGGTGTTTCTGGGGAGACGGGGCGTGTTTGAAATGTTAATACTTTGGAGGCCTTTTTTCAATGGATTTTTTTGGGTATTGTAGAGGATGTGATGGGAAGACTCATTGCAAGTATTGTATCTTTCCTATCTTTGATCTGAGAGGAGGGCTCGAATCTTTTATATCTTTATTTTTCATATATTGAGGTATAAAGTAAATTTTCTGGCCTTGCTTGATTTTCAGCAAGAGATGAGGGTCGTTCTTTATGGATAGTTTATTTTATTTTATTACTATTTTTTTTTAAGAAAGGCCTGTTTCCATTTTTTTGTTTGTTAGTTTTTGGAGGGCTCTTTGTCCTCCAGGATGTTCTGTGAGGGTAAGAAAGAGGTTGGACCGTAGAGATTGTGGGCTGTAAGTGCCAAATTATAGGCAAAATTGGAAGTCAAATTTGGTAAAAAAAGTGCCACATTTACCTGCCTGTCAACTCTAATGTTTGTTTTTTCCCAAACGAACTTGTTCCTACTCACTCAAGTTGACTAATTTATCTTAGTCATAGCGATTTAGGTTAGTTTTGTTGATTCTTCGACTTGTGTAACGTTTCCCGATTGATAAGACTACAAAATCGAGTCAATTTGGCTGATATCGAGTCGAGCTAGGCATCATGAATTATACAAGGTCCATACCACAATCAACCTCAAATTTTTAGAGTTGCCAGTCTCCGTCTCTACTCAACTCAACAAAGCCTTTTCCTAATTATTTGGGGTCGTCTACATGAATCCTATTTTTCCATTATATGGAATCTTGTTTATCGCAATAGCTAAATCACTTGATAGCATGTCAATTTTTACGATATCCACCAATTTAAGCCTACCTCTACCCTTAACTGATGTGAAACGTAGCTGAATAATAAAAACGCACAATTTCGGTTTCATCTCTCAACCCCCAATTTAATTCATCATATCCATAAATATATTATATATTGTATTGTATTATTAGTATTATCAAAATTTGATAAATAGTAGGTATTTATCTTATTATTAATTAGATATTGTATTGATAATCATTAGGTATCAGTTACCTATTTTAATTAGGTTATTTAGTTTCCTTTTTAATTAGGAGTCTTGCTCTCCAATTCTAGGTTTTATTATAAATAAGGCCGTTGGCCTCCCATTGTATTCGGTATATTGATATGATGAATTAAATTGAGGGTTGAGAGGTGAAACCGAAATTGTGCGTTTTTGTTATTCCAATGCGTTTCACATCAAAGTGGTATCAGAGCTGCATTCGCTCCTGATTTTCCATACAAGTGTGTCGAATCATGTCTGTGTATCGAGGTCACGAGCTATGGTAAGATCTCGGAGCAACCTATTGTACGGAATAATAAAAAGGTTGGGGAATAATAAAAATGCACAATTTTACTTTCTCCTCTCGACCCTCAATTTAATTCATCATATCTTAACCTGAATACAATGGGAGACCAAGGGACTTATTTATGATAAAACCTAGACTTGGGGAGCAAGACTCCTAATTAAAAAGGAAACTAAGTAACCTAATTAAAATATGTAACCAATACCTAAAATTATCGAAATAATATCTAATTAATAATAAGATAAATACTTGGTATTTATCACATACTAATAATATTAATAATACGATATAATATATAATATATTTATTTTCCCAATTCACGCCAGGTTCTTCGAAAAGTTGGTCCCGAGCGTTATAACCTTGAACATTGAAGATGCCAGACAAGTAGTGCCCTCCCTTTCTTCGAAAAGCTTTACTACGAACTGTAAGGGAGATTTGTAAAAGTCCATGCCACATCCACATGTACTTCAAATATTTTGGACATTTTTTTACCTTTTATTGGGGGTGAAGAGTAATTTTTTTGAAACTCTTGGGGCCCAACTAAAATATTTTTCAACATTTTAAAAATTAGGGTTGCTCAAATTTTTCCACACACAAAAAAAACAAACAGATTTTGGACAATTAATCTCTAACCCAAATAGTTTGTCTTTTAAAAATGTGCCCAAGTCGAATAAAGACCACTTGGGTACCCCAAACTCCTCAAAAGCCTTAAGACACAACCTTTTACTTAAAAAAACCCATCTCATCACAAGAAACCCTAGCTGCTACTCTGTCATTACAAGTCCTAGCAACCTTTCCTCTCAACTCAGTTGCCTTAACACTTTGTGGACCCACAGGAGCTCTACTAAAGTCGCCTTCAGTCCGGTGTCCTTCGCCCACCTTTGACGAAGCCTTCGGAGCCATAAAAGAGGTTGAACGATGGTAAGGGGCTGTTTTTATGGCGGATCTAGGGTTTTCGATGGTCGGAATTCGGGCGGGAAATTGGGTTATGTGGCGTATGTTATGGCAAGAGCTCGGAGTAACCTATTGTACGTGTACTAGTAATAATATTAATAATACGATATAATATATAATATATTTATTTTCTCAATTCACGCCATTCTCCCCTTCTTCGAAAAGCTGGTCCCGAGCGTTATAGCCTTGAACATTGAAGATGCCAGACAAGTAGTGCCCTCCCCTTCTTCGAAAAGCTTTACTACGAACTGTAAGGGAGATTTGTAAAAGTCCATGCAACATCCAAAAGTACTTTGAATATTTTGGACATTTATTTACCTTTTATTGGGGGTGAAAAATAATTTTTTTGAAACTTTTGGGGCCCAACTAAAATATTTTTCAACATTTTAAAAATTAGTGTTGCTCAAATTTTTCTACACACACCCCAAAAAACAGATCTTGGACAATTAATCTCTAACCCAAATAGTTTGTCTTTTAAAAATGGGCCAAAGTCAATTAAAGATCACTTGGGTACCCCAAACTCATCAAAAGCCTTAAGACCCAACCTTTCACTTAAAAGCCCCATCTCATCACAAGAAACCCAAGTTGTTACTTTCTCATTACAAGTCCTAGCAACCTCTCCTCCCAACTCAGTTGCCTTGACACTTTGTGGACCCACAGGCGCTCTACTAAAGCCGCCTTCAGTCCGGTGACCTTCGCTCACCTTTGACGAAGCCGTCGGAGCCATAAAAGAGGTTGAAAGATGGTAAGGGGCTGTTTTTATGGCGGATCTAGGGTTTTCGGCGGTGGGAATCTGGGTGGGAAATTGGGTTATGTGGCGTAAGCTATGGCAAGAGCTCGGAGTAACCTATCGTACAACGTGTACTAATAATAATATTAATAATACGATATAATATATAATATATTTATTTTCCCAATTCACGCCATTCGCCCCCTTCTTCGAAAAGCTCGTCTCCAGCGTTATAGCTTTGAACATTGATGATGCCAGACAAGTAGTGCCCTCCCCTTCTTCGAAAAGCTTTACTACGAACTGTAAGGGAGATTTGTAAAAGTCCATGCAACATCCAGAAGTGCTTCGAATATTTTGGACATTTTTTAACCTTTTATTGGGGCGAAAAATATTTTTTTTGAAACTTTTGGGGCCCAACTAAAATATTTTTCAACATTTTAAATATTGGGGTTACTCAAATTTTTCCCCACAAAAAACAAACAAACAGATTTTGGACAATTAATCTCTAACCCAAATAGTTTGACTTTTAAAAATGGGCCAAAGTCAAATAAAGACCACTTGGGTACCACAAACTCCTCAAAAGCCGACACAACCTTTCACTTAAAAGCCCCATCTCATCACAAGAAACCCTAGTTGCTACTTTCTCATTACAAGTCCTAGCAACCTTTCCTCCCAACTCAGTTGCCTTGACACTTTGTGGACCCACATGAGCTCTACTAAAGCCGCCTTCAGTCCGGTGACCTTCGCTCACCTTTGACGAAGCCGTCGGAGCCATAAAAGAGGTTGAACGATGGTAAGGGGTTGTTTTTTATGGCGGATCTAGGGTTTTCGACAGTGGGAATCTGGGCGGGAAATTGGGTTATGTGGCGTAAGCTATGGCAAGAGCTCGGAGTAACCTATCGTACAACGTGTACTAGATGATGATCAATACTTCAAAACTAGCCACCACTAGTGGAGTATCGTTCTTCCGCAAATGATCCTTCACGATTTGACCAATGTTTTAAAAATCACTCAAGGCGTACTCCTCAAGGCGAATCATTAAAAAATCGCCTTGAGGCTTAAGCCTCAGGGTTGAATTTAAGGCTTACGTTTCGATGCGTTTCACGCCTCACGCCTTTTTGTCGAGGCGCAAAAAAAAATGTTCTTCCATCACCAACTTTGGTTTTTTATTATTTTAGTATATAAGTTCCTATTATATATACATATTAATAAATCAATCATATATACGTACTAATGATCTTTTTTTCTTTCAAATTCACTGTTTTTTAAAAGGTTAAAAAGCTTTTCATTTTTTTAAAATTGCGCTCGACTCAAAAAAGAATTGTTGTTTTAATCTACTAACTCTTAGTTTTAAATAGGCTAAAAAGGAAGTTAAAAAAATGGTTAGGGATGTTAAGTTAAAGGCGTATGATGATCTTTATACAAAATTAGAAATATAAGAAGGGGAAAAAACTATTTATAAACTTGCTAAACTTGGGGACAGAAAAGCAAAATATTTTGATTATGTTAAGTGTATTAAAAGTGATGATTAGAGAGTCATAGTCAAGGATGATGAGATTATGGAAAGATGGAAAAACTACTTCGAGATGTTATTGAATGGAGATACTGGGAGTAGGTTAGATATATAGGAACTTAGGAAGACTCAAGAAAATATATTTCTTCGCAGAATTAGGACAACAGAGATTAGGATTACTCCAAAAAAAATATGAAAAATGGAGAGCTTTAGGATCAGATGGTATCCCTATTGAGGTTTGGAAGTGTTTAGGAGAGGAAAGAGTATCTTGGCTTACAAAATTATTTAATAGAATTATAATAACTAATACGATGCCCGATGAATGGAGAAAGAGTGTTTTTAGTACCTATTTATAAAAATAAAGGTTGTTTTTATTCCAACCCCACTTTTCTTTCTACACTCCCTAAAATGTTTTAAGAGTTTAAAGTGGGGGTTGCAGAATGAATAGTGGGGCTTAAATAAAAACACCCAAAATAAAGAGGAGATACAAAGTTGTTCAAATTATCGTGGTATTAAGTTGATGAATCATACAATGAAACTTTGGTAGAGAGTGATTGAATATAGATTAAGATTGAAAACAACAGTATCCGAAAATCAATTTGGATTTATGCCTGGGAGGTCAACAATGGAAGCAATTTATTTATTGAGGAGATTAATGGGAAGGTATAGGGAGAAAAAGAAGGCCTTTATATGATTTATATAGGATTTGGAGAAGGCATATGATAGGAAACCAAGAGATATAATATGGTGGGTTCTACATAAAAAAAGAGTGACTCGTAGACAAGGTTTTCAAAGGTGCGAGGCGTAGTTGAGGCGTTTTGCATAAGCCTCGAGGCGGTCCGAGGCGTAAGCCTCAACTTTTTTCCACGAAAATCACTAAAAACGATATAAAAATAATAATTAAATGAGGAACAAAATATGTATCACATCTATCATGAAAACAAATGATGTAAACTCGATTCCACAACACAATACAAATAATAACACCATCCTATCATCATCATAATACATATTATACCATCAAGAAAAGAGAAATCCATAATAGTGACAACTCACTACAATAATATAGCAAAAAAAATAAAGCCAGTTTATATATATATATATATATATTCTGAGTTTTTACTTGTATATATATTCTGTTTTTTTTGCTTGTATATATATATATAGTAGAAAAAACAAAAAAAAAGACACATTGGAACAGAATTAGTGCAACAACAACAAAAAAAAAAGAGACGATCGGCTAGGGGTTTTGCGTTGGAATTATCTTTGGGCAGAAACGATTTGTTTTGTGTTGGAAATGACAAGTAAATTTTTTTTTTTTTAAACTTTTGACTTCTTTTACCCTTAATGAGGAGAGAAAAAAGAGGCGTAAGCCTCAACAGCCTCAAGGCGCAAAGGCTCGAGGCGTAAGCCTCAGTCACAAAAGGCGCAAGCCTCAGATAATACAGTAGAGGCTTAAGCCTCAGCCTGCCCACCTAGCGCCTCGCCTCGAGGCGGGCCTCATTTCGCCTTTTAAAACCATGCTCGTAGATATATTGATGTGATCAATGATATGTATGATGGGGCGATGACTATAGTAAGAACATCAGCTGGAGAAAGTAGTGAATTCTCACTTATTATAGGTCTGTACCAAGGTTCAACACTAAGTTCTTATCTCTTTGCTCTTGTTATGGATAAGTTGACTAAACAGTATAAGATGAGGTATCGTTGTATATGCTATTTGCAGATAATATTATTTTAGTGGATGAGACTAAGATGGTAATTAATGCTAGATTGAAATTGTGGAGAGAAACTCTAGAAACAAAATGATTTAAAATAAGTAGGACTAAAACAAAATATGTAGAGTGCAATCTTAGTTGTAATAGGAGGATAAACGGGGATGTGGTGAAATTAGAGGGTCAAAAGCTATGAAGCACGAACACTTCGTCAAACGTGTCGGACACTCTTGCGGACATGACATTCGTATGATACTTCTCCGACACGCCACGTGGCGTGTAAGACTAGCATTTAAAAAAGTCGGACACTTGTGGAACACTCCACGGACAATTCTAGAACTCTTCTGAGGTCGATGATAAAGCTTCTGGTTTTGTCAGAGATGGCGAGGAATGGGGAACATTGAACCACTTACTTAGCCCATTGAAATTATTATTAAATTTTTATTTATAATAGATTTTTTTGTATATTGATTACTACTTGTTACGTTACTAGCAAAGGAGTTAGATGTTATGTAAGACTTTATGAGCATATATAACTCTTGACGTATGGTTTAAATGTTTTTTCTATAAAATATTTGACCATGTTAGTTTAGGTAATTAGATAATTAATTTGACTACTAATATTTTTTGTGTAAATAGATTGAACGAGATATGGATTTATTAAAAAAATATCTATTTTCATCAGTGTCCCCGGCGCGTCGTGTCCTATTTTTTTGAGATTTCTCGTGTCGGCTTGTTCGTGTCGTGTCGGATACGACACTTGTGTCCGTATCCGTATCCGTGCTTCATAAGTCAAGAGATACCTACAAATGACCATCTTTCGTTATTTAGGCTCTATTATCCAGAAATATGGAGATATTAGTGATGATGTTACTCATAGGATTAAAGCAGGCTGGGTTAAGCGGAGAAGTGCTACCGGCGTATTGTGTGATAGTCACCTTTAAAGTTAAAAAGGAAAATTTTATAGGATGGTCATTAGACCTGCGATGTTATATGGGACGGAGTGTTGGGCAACCAAAAAACAAAATGTGCAGAAAATGAGTGTGGCGGAGATATGAATACTAAGATGGATTTGTGGTAAAACTCGAAAGGATAAAATTAGAAATGAACAAATTCGTGAAACGGTAAAAGTAGCTCCTAGAGAAGATAAATTGAGAGAAAATTGACTTAAATGGTTTGGACATGTCAAGCGTAGACCAATGGGTGTCCCATAAGGAAGAGTGATTTAGTTAGTATTGATGGTAAAACAAAGGGTACAGGTAGGCCTAAATTGACTTGGTGGGATATTGTAAAAAAGGACATGATATCATGTGATTTAATCGAAGATATTGCGCTGAAATGGAAAAATAGAATTCATGTAGCTAATTTCAAATAATTGGGAAAAGACTTTTTTTAGTTGAGTTGAATTGTTTTAAAATTGCATTTAACTTGTACTATTTATTATTTCAACTTAAAAAGAAATTTTTAAAAAATAACCAATATGTCATAGTATAAAATAATCAATATGTGACTGAAACTTAAAAAAATGATTTTGTTAATTTGATTTTGCATTAATTAGTTTATTGTCATATTATAAAATAAGCAATACGTGAATGAAAAAATGATTTTGTCAATTTGATTTTGCATTGATTAATTTATTGTCATATTATAAAATTAACAATATGTAAATGAAAAAAAAAATGATTCTGCATTGATTGATTTATTGTCATATTGTAAAATAACCAATATGTTAAAAATGATTTTATCAAATTATTTAAGGAGAAAAAAGTCATCTCGACGGAACAAAAAAATGTTTAACTATGTGAGAAAGTTCTCAAAGAAGTGTTTTTTGTAGTTTTATTTTGTATTTCTTTGTTACTATATTTTTTTATGGTTTTATTAGTATTTTTTTAATATTATTTTGCTCTTTTATTTTGTGAGGCTTACGCCTCGCCTCGCTGGAACAAAAACGCCTCACCTCGCGCCTTTTTAAACATTGGATTTGACACACACACACACTTGTGTGGAAAATCAGGATCGAACGTCGGATACCACTCTGATGTGAAATGCAGCGGGATAATAAAAACGCACAATATTGGTTACACCTCTCAACCCTCAATTTAATTCATCATATCAATAATCTGAATACAATGGGAGGCCAAGGCCTTATTTATAATAAAACCTAGACTTGGGGAGCAAGACTCCTAATAAAAAGGAAACTTAATAACCTAATTAAAATAGGTAACTAATACCTAATAATTATAAAAATAATATCTAATTAATAATAAGATAAATACCTGGTACTTTGCAAATACTAATATTATTAATAATACGATATAATATATGATATATTTATTTTCCCAATTCACGCCATTCACATTTCCATCAATACTAACTAAATCATTCTTTCTTACTTGGAGAACTATTGGTATGGGATTGGCTTGTCCAAACCTTCTACATCTTACTTGACGTAGTCTCCAGTTCTGTAGGAGCCAAATTTATTCAGCCACTTTACACTTGTATCTATTTAACATTTAACAGTCCTTGGGCCTTTTTTGGGGAAAAACTGAAGTGAGTAAAGTAATCAAGACCTTTTGGTTAAAAATTGGGAAAATCTTTTACCAGCACTCTGTTTTGCATCTTAGCATAATTTATTATATAGATATTGCTTGAGCACTAGATGTGTGAAAACGTGACTGTGTGATAATTGATTAAATTCGCAAATATCTAATTTGGCACACTGATTTAATTAGAGTTTATTTTTAAACAAACAAATTCAGCCCCTACACATGCATCAAAACATCATAAGAAATTCAACCCATTCATGAAAAATAAAGACGACTGATATAGGAAAAAACCCCTTTCGGGTAAAAACCTTTTATAAACACTTTGAAAAATTCACAAGACCTTTGACTTACATACAACCTGATAATCGCCCACAAGTGTGTAATGCATGGTGCCTTCAGCAAATCTTCAAAGATACGAGAGACAGCGAAATACCCTCCAGGCGTCGGTTCGTCGTCTTCGGCTCGTCCACACGCAGAATGACTACACTCGGTATCCACCGATCGAATATGGAGATCCCTTCTCCACAGAGGTTGAACAAAAGCAAAGTTGTTCTTAAACACCAAACAATTCACTAAAGCATATGGGAGTTTTGTGAATTGAAAACAGAAAGGATTAAAACCCTAAAGGAAGAAGCCAAAAAGGATTATGCTTTCGCAGTATTTCTGTTCGTCAAAACGCTGTGACTTCTTAATGAAAACGGAACCAGAGAATGAGATTTTATAGAAAATCGCGCCGCCTCGAAAACAGAGCTCGTTCGAACGAGATGCATATGTCGCTCGAACGAAGGACGCGTGTCGTTCAAACGACATCGCGCGACTTCCAATCTTGTTCGAACGAGATGCTTATCTCGCACGAACGACCCGGGCGTCAAAATCGTGGTCCGCTTCAAAACTTAGAAAAAATACTCATTCTCAATATTTGACGAAAAAGTCCGCTCCAACACTTGGAAAATATTTTGTAAAAATCTCTCAAAGGCTCCAAGTGAAAAGTAAAGGTATTTAAAACATAACCTTACCAAAGTAAAGTTCGCGGAGTCTTGAATGATGAAGAACTTGAGTAATTCGGATCCGTCTTTGATGTAGATGCCTCTTGAATGCTCTTCGACGGTGTAGCGGTATATGACATAATAAATTGATAACGGACCTATGAAAATATGTCCTTACAAATCTCCCCCTATGTCTATGCCGGTACATACATAAAAAAAATCCGAATTATCAAAAAACCAAAATGCCTATACAAATCTACCCTCCCATGAATAAATTTGCAAGACCTCAAAACTGTTCTTCAATCATCTTTGTCAAATCTCAAAGCTTTTCTCATCAGGGTGTGCAACATCATGATCTTCGATCTTTGTACCTACACATATGAGAAAAAACGAAAATACCTTCGTGACGCATCTAGTTTGAAATGATATAAGAATAAAGCATTAATAAATTAAATCTCCCCCATAATGCAAAAACTCCTCCATAACTGATAATTCTTTCTCCCCCTTTTTATGATGTCCCAAAATAGACAGATAAGAAGAAAAAATCAAAACATGGAGTGTCACGACAAAATGCATAGCAAACAAAGATCAAACTAGCGCATGCAAAGGGATATCTCAAAAATCTCACAAACTATTTTTGGATTTTTCATACAAAAATAAAATAATAAAATACCACTTTGAAAAATATGATACAAAAATCACACCATAGATTTAAACTCAAACAACCAAGTCATGGAAATGGAATGAATGGGTGTGAACACATTCGATAGGTAAATCAACTCAATCAAGCATATGTGCACGATGCATATGTGTACCCCTAACGAATGAACATCAAAAGTATCCTTAGGTGAAAAGATTGTTGAATTTAGATGACATCGTCTTATGCAAATCAACAAATCAAAGTCAAAATGATTTTCTCACCAATAACGTCCAAAACTATTTAGCGCTTTTTCAAGATTTTCAAGGACGTGCAAACCCGTTATAAAATCTCCAACCAAACTCCCTCATATATATTTTCTTTTAGAGGTAATCGAAATTCTCAAACTTTGGAGAATTGGTGCAAAAACCTAAATGACCCATAATTTGGCATGAATTTCTTTTTATTGCCTTTAAATTTTTTCAGGCTCTTTTAAACCTCTTTGGACCCCGGATTATAAAATTCCTCCATTTTTTAGGTCCAATTTAACGGTGGCTTAGTATTCGCAGAGGCAAAATGAACCTTTCGCAGCCCTTCCCCGTTTTCAAACAAAACACACAAACTCACAAAACGGTTTTTATATGCACAATTTCCTTATCAAAATTTATCGCGCTTGGTTCGATTTAAGGACAGGATTGAAGTGAAAACACCCACCCAACATGTGATAAGACAAGCACAATCATCAAACAAATTCGTGCATGTGTACAATAAAGGAAATCACGAGTCAAACATGTAGGAAGTAACACTAAATTACATCTCAATGATTCCAAACATTGTAAAGCACATGGATGAATTGACCTATTATCTCAAAACACTATCAAATAGTCACATGAAAATAATGGAATGATGTTGTGACTCGGTCATCCTAAGTGTTTATCCATAAAAGGTGCAAACAAAATACAAAAATCTTTTTGGATTTTCAAATTTGACCAAAAAAAAAAAATATATGCATGAACACTCAAAACATAGAAAATCTTTTTGTATTTTTCCAAAATTTTTCAAAACAAAAAATATATACAAAAAGTACATGACATTACACTAGCAAATATATATCATGAAACCACAACTAGTGTATGACAAACATGCGAACACCATCATCTATATGATATGGCAAGAGAAGAATCATGTGCAAGCAAATGAGAATCAACTATTCTAAAATCTAGCGTATCTAAAAGTGATTTCCTAACCCAAACAGATGTAACACGTCGACACGGTGTTTTGGGAACCAACAAAACACTAGACTTCGAATTCCTAGGACCTCTTCCAAGATCAAAACAAAATCTCCTAAGGTGACCTTTCCTACCACAATATGAACATGTGTAAACGGGTGGAATGACACCTAAAGTGTGATCTTTTCTAACATCCTTGGAGTTAGTTGACCCTCTAAAACAAATAATGATTTTGGCTTTAGCATTAGAAGCACGAGAACACGATGTGCCATTACCATCACTATCAAACCTACTTGAGTCTGTCAAATCATTTTTTAACTTCAAAATTTTTGACTCAAGCAAAGAATTAGACTCTTCCAAAGACAGGGATTTCTTTTTCAAATTTTCAATTAAACTTAACAGTTTATCACGCTCCCCCTCAATTAAAACAAACTTATCTTTAAGAATCTTTTCACATGCCGTAAAATCATCGATTAATTTTTTATCCTCGACGACACAAACGAGAACCCTAGAATTTTTTAAGTCCTTTAATTCCTTCTCTAAAACTAAGACTTTCTCATCACTCTTCTTTTTGGCAATTTTCAAAGAATCAAAATCAATACACAAATTACCAAAGTGCTCACGACAAATATCGCTTTGAGTTTGAAACGCTTGCAAATATTCAATCTTACTTTTAAAGAGAGAATTTTCTTTTTTCAAAACTTTAATTCTTTTGCAAAGTTTCAAATTCAAACATTTTAATTTATCAGCACGGTTGTGAATTTTTTCAAAAATAGGCTCCTCATTATTAAATGGGCGTTCCATTGAAAAATTGCGATTTTGCACAAAACTGATTTAAAAAAAAAAATCAATATCACACAAATTTTGCGGAAAATAGGAATACGCAATAAATTAGCGCATCCTGCTCTGATACCAATTTGTGAAAAGTGACTGTGTGATAATTGATTAAATTCGCAAATATCTAATTTGACACACTTATTTAATTAGAGTTTATTTTTAAACAAACAAATTCAGCCCCTACACATGCATCTTAACATCATAAGAAATTCAACCCATGCATGAAAAATAAAGACGACCGATATAGGAAAAAACTCCTTTCGGGTAAAAACCTTTTACAAACACTTTGAAAAATTCACAAGACCTTTGACTTACATACAACCTGATAATCGCCCACAAGTGTGTAATGCACGGTGCCTTCAGGAAATCTTCAAAGATACGAGAGACAGCGAAATACCCTCCAGGCGTTGGTTCGTTGTCTTCGGCTTGGCCACACGCAGAATGACTACGCTCGGTATCCACCGATCAAATATGAAGATCCCTTCTCCACAGAGGTTGAACAAAAGCAAAGTTGTTCTTAAACACCAAACAATTCACTAAAGCATATGGGAGTTTTGTGAATTGAAAACAAAAAGGATTAAAACCCTAAAGGAAGAAGCCAAAAAGGATTATGCTTTCGCAGTATTTCTGTTCGTCAAAACGCTGTGACTTCTTAATGAAAACGGAACCAGAGAATGAGATTTTATAGAAAATCGCGCCGCCTCGAAAACAGAGCTCGTTCGAACGAGATGCATATGTCGCTCGAACGAAGGACGCGTGTCGTTCAAACGACATCGCGCGACATCCAATCTCGATCGAACGAGATGCTTATCTCGCGCAAACGACCTGGGCGTCAAAATCGAGGTCCGCTTCAAAACTTAGAAAAAATACTCATTCTCAATATTTGACGAAAAAGTCCGCTCCAACACTTAGAAAATATTTTGTAAAAATCTCTCAAAGGCTCTAAGTGAAAAGTAAAGGTATTTAAAACATAACCTTACCAAAGTAAAGTTCGCAGAGTCTTGAATGATGAAGAACTTGAGTAATTCGGATCCGTCTTTGATGTAGATGTCTCTTGAATGCTCTTTGTCGGCGTAGTGGTATATGACATAATAAATTGATAACGAACCTATGAAAATATGTCCTTACAAGATGGAATGGTTCCAATAAACTAAATAGTTAAAAATGAACACAATCATGATATAAAGACCTAATACGTCTTTAGGAAAAAAACGAAGTCTAAACCAAGTTTTTAATTTTTTCACTTGATGTACGGTTGCATCAAATAGATTTTGATCTCATTGGGGCCCGTGCAAAATCAGGGCATGAGTAATGTCGAATCTGACCGACCTTGAGTCTTTATAACCTATGTGACTCAGGTAATGTTGAATCTTACCAATCTCTAGTCGTTATAACATATGTTTTTCTCAATAACTTGAGTTCGAGTTGCACTCATGAGCTAAGTTGAGGCTGGTTATGGACATGGCTTGAGGGAGTTTTTACGAGATGATTTGGAAGGTGCACATTTAGCGAGTTTAATGATGTGTGGCTAGAGGTGATGGAGTTAGCACCCTAGACTTAGGTTTTCTTTACATTTGGTATTTTTACTTGTTAATAGTTTTTTGTTAGTTAGGGATACGTGTCTTTTTTTATTTTTCTTAATGATGTAAAGCCCTTACCTTTATTTTTTTCATTTCTAGAATTCCAATATTTAGTAATGTGAAGTGTTAACAACCAGGTGACATTTCGATTAAAAATGATTTTTAAAACTCAAAAATCTCTAAAAATAATTAAAAAAAAAACTTAAAAGAAAATTTCAAAGACATTCCACCCCTACCCCCAACTGGCTCAACTCTATCTCCCCCACACATCCTCACCAGCTCCTACCCCAGTGGCAACTCTTTCTCTCTCACCCCACCCCTCCTCATCATCTCATCCCTTTACTGTCCTTTCCACAATCACCCCCTATTTTCTCTCTCTCTCTCTCTCTCTCTCTCTCTCTCTCTCTCACACACACACACACACACACACACACACACACCCCACCACCACCAACAGTCAAATGAACCCAAAAATGATAAAATTTAAAACCAAAAATGTTATCACAAAAACTCGACATTGCCTAATGTATTACAACACTTTAATGCACTTGCTACACAAACTCGGTGCAAAAATTTGGTACACACAGCATCACTCTGTTAGTATATACTGTATAATGATGAAAATAAAAATAAAATGTTCAAAGCATTTGCCTTTCATTCTCATATTAATTTCTTGGTGGTGTGTTATTAATTCTTTAAATCACTATTTAAACAAATTATTGTAGAGTATATTAATAATTTAGAAAAGAAAAATGTGGAGTTGGAAGAGAAATATTTTTTTCACTAATTTTTTGGTATATTATAATAGATAATGACTTTAAATAATAATTTTATGTACCTTCATTTTAAATCACTATAAAATTTATGTAATAAATTTATTAGCCCAATCTTGAAGAATAATGAGGTTCTTTGTTCAATCACAAGGAGCTACATCATGTATCTTATTTTTCATAAAATAAGTCACATTTGGTCCAATTGTGTGGTGAGTAAGACAATTAACTAGAAACTTAATTCTATGCCACATTTTAAAGTCCCGAGATATATACATTTTTTAGTTTTAGATGGAATTATGATTATTGTTTTCTAAATTAGTGTGGGGCTCAAAACATAAAAGCCCAATTTTTGGACATCTAAGTAGACCCTACAAGATCAGCACACCGCCTCAGTCAAGTTCAACGATAGGTGGATAAATATGAACTGTCTTGTGAATTTCTTTCAGCCATTTTGTCTTGTTACGTCAGTTCTTGTAAATTGTAACTAAATTCAAACATGACACTCAATAAATCTAAACAAGGAGTTGATGTGGATCGTCGAATTTCAACCCTAGAAAAATCATTCCAATAGTTTCAATTCGACATTCATAATTTTCTCTGCCCTCACTTTTCACTATACATCAATCCACCCACGACACCACATACTGTTTCACAATCGCCATCATTGCCAAAACTAGCCCCAACCAACCAAACAGTAGGCAAGCCCAAATCATCACCATTGTCCCGCTTCATGAGGCGGAGTCGGAGCCTCTTCGCGACTAACGAGGAGCCATCACTAAACTACCGTCCCATGAAACTAAAAAGACAAAAGACGAGGAAGAAAAAAGGGGTAAAACCTATGAAGCACGGCCACTCTCCCTGAAGCCACGAGTTGGCTTTGACACGAGTTCGAAACGCGACATGCTCCGACACGTTGGGACACGTAAAAGGACACGTTGCCGACACATTGAGACATGTTAAAGGACACGCTGGGACACGTAAAATGACACTTTTTTAATTTTTTTTTCTTATGTGATGGTGATTCTGCTTTATATATAATTTTTAATGTTAAAGCGTGTCTGAATTTTGTTTTGTATTGTCCATTTTCTTAATTTCATGTTAAGAATGCTCTGAAAATGTATTTTATGGGAAAAATCTATTTTATTTCATTAATATATATATATATATTTAAATATATGTTATATATTTAAATATATGTTATATATTTAAATATATATTTTCTATTATACGTATCCTAACGTGTTGTGTACCCGTTAATATTAACGGATCGTGTTTGGGTATTATCATTGGATCCGTTAGTCTTAACGGGCCGTGTACGGGTTAAGGGTGTTTTCATCTGTTAACCAGTTAACACGACCCGTTAACAGGACCCGTTAACCCGTTAACAGGACCCGTTGACAGCTTGAAACACGTATTACGTGTCGAGTCCGTGCTTCATAGGGTAAAACCTACCCATAGGGTTCAGATGGAGAGAAAACAACTAGGGGAATGGGGTTCCAGGTTCGTGGAATACCGGAAAAGTCTTATCTGTTGTCGTCCGGACTTTAAACTCTCGGCGACCACACAATAGGGCCGGATTTAAGGTTTCAAAACCCTAATTTCATTTTTGACCCAGGAAGTCCATGGCCAACAGAGGTCTGATCGAGATCAAGAGATGAAGAGATTGAGAATATAAAAAAGGAGAAAAAGGGGGAAACTAGAAAGAGTAGAGAGAGGGAGAAACTGGCGGCTGAAGTGGGTTTAACGTCGGCAAAATCTTTGGCACATTTGAGGAGAATGCTGCAGTGTCTCCTTTTTCTCTATTAGTAATTAAGGCTCAAGTGGAGCCTCTCATTTTGCTTCCTAGGATCCCATCATTTGTGGGTTGGAGAATAAATGTAATTGGGCCTATTAAAAGTGGGTTGATGTGCTGGGTGATTAAAAAATATGTTGAACCCAGAGGTTAAAGTGAGCCCATATCAGTTTTGTAGATCAGATTTTATTGGGCTGAAAATTCTGTAGTTAATGGAATTCTGTTTTGACCCAAGATTGAGGAGATTTTGGGAGATGAAATTTTGGGCCTCCTGAAAATTTGACAATTATTTTTGGGACCCCAAAATTTTCTTCGGCACATATTTTGGAAATATGCATTCGGCTCCAACTTTCAAAGCTTGCGTTCCAGCTCTTTCTCAGTAGGGGAGAGTGATGGAGTTAGCGCTTTATACTTAGGGTTTTCTCATTTGTTGGTTAGGAATACATACACCTTTTTTTTGTTTTCTTAATGATATAAAGCCCTTAGCCTATAAAAGGGTATTTTTGTCATTTCTAGTATTCCTAAATCTAGTAGGATTAATGGACGGTAGTTTAGACATTTTATAGGCTTAGCTTGATTAACAAACTAACTTCATCTATAAATAGATTATACTTGCTTCATTAATAAGATATGTTTTAGTTGAGAGATAAAGAGAGACTTTGTCTTGTGAATTTCTTTGAGAGATAATCGCTATGATCTGCAATTAGTTATATGATATGTTTACCCATTGTCTTTCTATTTCCTAGTTCTTTCATATGTCTACTCATTGTCTTCTATTTCGATATTATGATTCCTTGCAGCATTATTCTAACAGACTATAGTTACTTAACTTGGGTTTTGTGTTTTAATTGGATGTATTGATCTCTTTCCTTTTTCATATCTCTTATATTTCAGTTTCATTATTTGTTTTGATATAACATTTAGGTTTTAGTTGAGAGATAAAGAGAGACTTTATCTTTTTACGTCAATATGATTGGTTTAAATCTTGCTCAATTGTAGAACGATGCATTGTTGATTTCTCACCAGGCATCCACGTTTGATTATTTATTTATTTTGATTGGCACCAACACTTGATTACCGTCTTTTTTATCTGGATGAGGGAGTTCCTTCTCCTTTATTCATCTTCCTCTCTCCCTAAACTTCATAATTTTTTTTTGGGACATTTTGAGTTTCGCCCGTATTTTTTCTTTACTTCTAAATTTCCTGCCCACTATTATGAAACATTGAGATGCATCCCAAAATGTCTATAAAATTCGTAAGTGTCATACCCCTCTCTCTCCCCCCCCACCCCCCACCCCACGCCCACCACACGCAATGACAGTTCATGCGTTTTAGACCAAAAATGTCTATACAGTTCATAAATGTCACAGTTCATGCGTTTTAGAGAAGCTTTCGAGTGTGCATCTGAAGTTTTCAGAAAAATGTTTTCCTCTTTTTTCTTTTGGGTGTGGTGGTGGTGGCAAAAGAATTTAAGGGGAGTGACTGTTCTTACATATTGGTGACAATGATTATTCACAGGCTTCTCTGTTTCTAAACCAGATCATAAAATTTTGTATTATGGTGTTGCTGAAAACCATGGGGGGACTATAAATAATTGAAAATGATTACAGAGAAACTGTCATCCTGATGGTTGAATGCAGAGCTAAGTGTATTTTAGATATTTTATATTGACTTTTATGATTTGGTTTCCCCAAATTTAAGCACGTACAAGTGGGTATGTCAATTTTGTCTTCCTTTGCCGCCAACCGTAGTGTCAATAAGATAAGTATTTGAAGCAAAATAAAAGGAAACGAAGGTTCGGTATCGAGCTCGAGTTCTATTTTTTGATTTCTATTTTTGGGCTGACCTCAACTTTACTTTCTTCTTATAATTTGAAATTTATTATTCCTGAGTATGATAGGGCAGTCATTAGCAATAGCAAAATCTGAACTTGGTATCTATCATTTAGTATTTGCTATGATCTGCAATTAGTTATATGATTTGTTTACCCATTGTCTTCTATTTCCTAGTTCTTTCATATGTCTACTTATTGTCTTCTATTTTGATATTATGATTCCTTGCAGCATTATACTAACAGGCTGTAGTTACTCAACTTGGGTTTTGTGTTTTAATTGGATGTATTGATCTCTATCCTTTTCATCTCTCTTATATTTCAGTTTCATTATTTGTTTTGATATAACGTTTCCATTGACAGGGTGGTATGCCAAACAATGCTACAGAAATGATGCATAGACATGAAGCTTCTAGAGATGCAGGGAAATCTCAAATACCACATGCTCATGCTGCTTATACCGCACCTTTCAAGGAACAACATCTGAAGCAGCTTAGAGCCCAGTGCCTCGTCTTTTTGGCATTCAGGTATATATCATTGGCATTGCATTGTCATCTGTTTCAGCCTTTTAATTATGAAAACGTGCATCGGTTCTAGTCTCCAATGATTTGTCCTTGCAGGAATGGTATGATGCCCAAAAAACTGCATCTTGAAATTGCACTTGGAAGCGTCTCCCCCAAAGAAGGTAACTAATACTCAACTCAACACAACAAAACCTTTTCCCAATTATTTGGGGTCAGCCAAGTGAATCCAATTTTTCCATTCCATTCCATTCCATTCTGTTTAGCGCAATATCTTTGGTTAAACCACATAATATCATATCCTTTTTTACAATATCGCACCAAGTCAATTTAGGCCTACCTCTACCCCTTGCGTTACCATCAATACTAACTAAATTACTTTTCCTTACGGGGGCATCCATGGTTTACACTTGACGTGTCTAGACCATCTAAGTCGATTTTCTTTCAATTTAGCTTCCATAGGAGCTGCTTTTACCATTTCACGAATTCGTTCATTTTTAATTTTATCATTTCGAGTTTATCACAAATCCATCTTAGCATTCGCATTTCCGCCGCACTCATTTTCTGCACATTTTGTTTTTTGGTTGCCCAACACTCAGTCCCATATAACATGGCGGGTCTAATGGTCGTCCTATAAAAGCGCCTACGCCGGTAGCACTTTTCCACTTTAACCCGCCCTGCTTTAGTCCTATGAGTAACATCATTACTAATATCTCAACCTTTGTGGATAATTGAGCCCAAATAATGAAAATGATCATTTTTAGGCATCTCTTGACCCTCAAGTTTCATCCCATCCCTGTTTGTCCTCCAATTACGACTAAAATTGCACTCAATATATTATGTTTTAGTCCAGCTTATTTTAAATCCTCTTGTTTCTAGAGTTTCTATACAAAATTCCAATTTAGTATTAATTCTCGTCTTAGTTTCATCCACTAAAACAATATCATCTGCAAATAGCATACACCATGACACTTCATCCTGTATTTTCCCAGTCAATTCATCCATAACAAGAGCAAAGAGATAAGAATTTAGTGCTGAATCTTGGTGCAGACCTACAGTAATTGAAAATTCACTACTCTCTCCATCTGATGTTCTTACTATAGTTATGGTGTCATCATACATATCCTTGATCACATCAAATATATCTGTGAGTCACTCCTTTTTTATGTAGAACTCACCATATTATATCTTTTGGTTATCCTATCATAGGCTTCTCCAAATCTATAAAAACCATATGAAGGTTCTTCTTTTTGTCCTTATACCTCTCCATTAATCTCCTCAATAGATAAATTGCTTGTATTTCAATCTCAATCTATATTCAATCACTCTCTCCCACGGTTTCATTGTATGATTCATTAACTTTATACACTTGATAATATTCTTTCATAGGATTTCATTTATTTATATGCTTTTTTTAAACTTTGTGCGCAGAGATAATTGCATAATTAGACTTTTAACTCCAAGGAGTTGAAAAATGTGACCCCCCAATGTGCATCAACCCACTTGTACTTTACGGATAATTTGTTGCATGCCCGCAAGGTGAGTGGGGGGTGAGTGTAAGTCTAATTATGCAATCATCTCTGGGAGTAAAGTAAAAAATACTTTATTCTAATAAGCGAATAATGGGTGATTTCTCTTACGCAGAGCTGATTAATCAGAAAGGGAAAGAGCAATCTATTGGTGAGCCGAGCAGCTTTCCTGAGGTCACAATGTCATCTAGAAGATTAGATAATCCAAGGGGACCTGAAAGAATCCCTCCAGGTCCTTCAGGTACTGGAATTTATGCAGAAGGGAGCCTGTTGAAAGAGTCTGAGAACCCAAACATGATGGAAGACAAAAATGACCCTGCTGGTCTGGCTGAACTTGCAGAAGAAAGAGAAAGGAGATATCTTTTAACGACAAGAAGAAAAGAGGAGCCTGAGGATATAGCAAAATCTCAGGCTTTTGCATCCAAGGGGGGACCACAACCTGATTCTTCTTTAAATGTTAGAGGGGGTTTAGCTTTCAGTAATCATAAAGGTGATTTGGAGAATAGGCATCAACAAGCTGGCATGACAGTCCAAACTTCCTCCGTTATGGGCATGGGAGGTCAGCAGATGAAGCCAGAGATGATTGCCTGGACTGCAAATGGATGTGATAATGAATCAGTTCCTGAAAGCTACGATAATGCTCCAAGTCAATCTCAAAGTCTTGGTGGCCGCGATGAACATTGGAAGTCCCTGTCAGGAGTAGATGGTGGTGAACATCAAATGCTGATTCCAGTGCTAGATGCTAATGTGTTGGCCAATGATGCGTCACAGGGTGCGAATTATACTTCTAGACCTAACTATATTAACATTGATGGCTTTTATGATGCTTGAGATGATTCAAATTTTTTTTATTGAAAGTTTTTTTCATATGGATACAAAATGGTTCTTATTGAAGCCCGTACTAAATAATGGCAATATTGTTACAGAACTGGAAACAAGTAAAGAAGATGAAGATATTTCAGAATCAACAGACACGCCACCATCTCCAAAGTATACCACATCAGAGAAGTGGATTATGGATTATCAGAAAAGGAAACTTCTTTCTGAGCAGAACTGGGCACTAAAACAGCGAACAACAAAACAAAGAATTACCGCTTGTTCTGAAAAGCTAAAGGTTTGTTACAAAATTGAGTTTTATCATGTGCTATTTCCTCTTAATTGTCAGTGATATACACTGTGTTGGAGACTTGCTCAAGCATGGTGATAAACTTTCCTTAATTACTGCACTGTGGCTACTGCGCCCCTCCCCTTCCCCCTCTTTTTGTTATTTCCCATGATTCTTTTCCTTCTTCCTTTGTTCTGTTCTGTATTTTTCCTCCTCCTCCTCCCATCACTTCTGTACTTTGGCCATGAAAATTTAATTTGTTCACCTTAATACTTGTAATAACTAGTGTTTGATCATGGTTTTTTAAGTATATTCAAATTTTACATAACACAAGTGGGAAATCATAGTCAATTTGAAATAGAAATCATAACAAGAGATAGTGGCCATTGTTGGAATGAGAGTACAACAAATGCCTTGCCCTGCCCCGGGACAACGATGTTGAGTGAACTCATAAAAGATTAAAGATTTGCCCTCCTTAACATCAATTGGTTCTAGTAGATGGCGTCTTGAGATCAGACTAGAGTTATTACTTCCACTTGTGCTCTGAAGAGGTGTTTCGTTCTCTCTGAAAAATGGAATGGCAAGGATTCATGATTGAAAGGACCTGATTAAACAATCTTATATTTTAAATATTTATTCCCACAAGGGGGTGGGGGATATACATTTCTTTGGGTTGCTAGTACTAGAGTGTGTTGGTACACTACTCTGGTAACTGTATCACGCTCAGGAGCCCACATGTCCTCGCTTTTTATTTATCCACCTGGCATACCCCCTTGCCCTATCAAATGTGATTGCCAATCATTGCATGAGATGTTTGTTATCATCGTCTTCCTTAAGACACCTCTATTGAGAGACCCCTATCCTCTACAGGAAACACTTTGCTTACCTAGCTCCTGCCTGATAGCAGCTTCTCTTTTAACCCTCACACTTGTCAAACTTTGCAATCAATTCTCAGCATCTATATGGTATCTCTACTGTGCAGTTTTCTGTCTCTAGTCTATCTTCTCATCCTCCTACACGATATTTTCTTGGTCTTATTTATCAAAACTCTCAAAGAAGCTACAGTGCTCCAGAATTGTAGTCGTGCCTAATGCTTGTGTCACAAAGAACTGAAACACCTAGCAAAATGCTACCCTCTTACACTTTTAAGTTATAATCTCACAGGTTTCTTACATCTATAATATTGTTTTGGAAATTCGAGGGATTGAATTCAAACGTTATACTCCATTGGACATTCTTTTAACTTTTGAGTAGAATATGACATGTACGTGATTGATGGTCACGACCCTAAAGAGGCCACTGTTTTGAGTTTTCCTGCTACAACTTAGTAACACATTAACTTTTAATTTGATGTTCCTAATAACTAGTAGATAAATACTATGCAACTAAAATTCCTAATTATCTAGAAGTCCCTAATAATCTTTAATGACCATAATTTATTTCCAAAATACAATTACATGAGAATTAAGGCTTCACGCTTGATATGTTCCGTTGCAAGGACCTTATTAAAGTGCTGAAGGTTTGTGTTGAAAGCAGTGTTCAATGAGATATTACTAAGTTTACACAAGTATTGCTGTTATGCTGCCACTGAAATGAAGTCAGCTGAAAAAACGATAAACATAGCATCAATATTTTTCTGTATGAGCTCATGTTCCAGTGCTTCTTCGAGTTAAATGTGTGCGTGGTCGTGTATATATATATATATATATATACATTTTTTTAAACTCATCTTTTGCTTTCTAGGAAAGGACGCTATATGTTCTACTCCAAATTCACTGCACCTTTAACTCTAAAACCCTTGAAGCTCTTAAAGAAAAGGTTTAAAACAGGATCATAATGAATAGGGAATATGATGCCTGATGGGATGTAACAAAACAAGAGTAAATGGAATCACCATTACATATGTATCTGTGCAAGTAATATAGTTTATATGTCTGTACAGTTGCATATAGTTTATACGCATACATGCATATGGGTTTGGAATTTTAGTTTATATGTCTACACTGTTGAGAGCGAAACAGAGCACTTGTATTGTGATTGGAGGCGAAGAGGGTGAAGGCGGCAGTTTAGTGTTCTCTGTTTTATGTTCTGGGTGTACATTGACTCTTGTAGGGAGGTAGAGTGGGGTGGGAGGGTGATTGTGATTCTGTGGGTCCTTTTCTTCTCTCTCTCTTTATCATTCCTTGGGAATGAATGTTAGTCCTCAGGGGTTGGGGGTGGGGAAGGATCAAGGAATGAGAATTCCCATGTGAGGTATCCCACTCTGTAGTGATGGGCGTCAACCCATTTGGTGATAAAATCATGGACATACTTTCCATGTCCATTCTAATGTTCTAAAAGGGCACTTAGTATAATATCATATGTGTGTATCCCGAAAAGTGTGTTTAAATGTTATCTACTTGTTGCATGATTGCATCATGACGTCCTTCCTACTATTTTGTGGCTTCAAAGTTTCATCATAAGATTGGTCCTTGGGAATTTGGTAGTTCAATTAGTTGTTCTTTTGACATTGTATTTGATTTTGAATCTTTGATAGAAGGGTATAAATTATGAACTTCACCTAAGTCATAGAAGAATATAGTTCGTAGAAATATAAATTAACACATTAGTGGTTTATGAATTATTGTTTACTTTTTGAAATAGATTATGCAGGAAACTGTGAGCTCTTCTGAAGATATTTCTTCAAAAACCAGAAGTGTCATTGAATTGAAAAAGCTTCAACTGTTGGAGCTTCAGAGCCGTCTTCGGAGGTGATTGGTTTTCCCAACTTTTCTTCAAGTTGACACCTTCTGAGTGAAAAAAAGGCACCCTCAAGTCTAAACACGAAGTTATATATATCTACACACACAAAGATATATATATATATATATATATAAATATATTATAAATTATAGTCTGTAAAATTTCAATTTCTATGTAGTTTGACTTGTTTGCACGGGTTACTCTGTCTTATCTGTCCATTTTGTATTGACATTGTAGTAATTTTCTTGTCAGTGATATCCTGAATGATTATTTCAAACCAATAGCACCTGAGATGGATCGCTTGAAATCAATTAAGAAACATAGGATTGGTAGGAGATCAAAACAACTTGAAAAATATGAGCAGAAAATGAAGGAAGAGCGACAAAAGAGATTTCGTGAGAGGCAGAAGGAGTTCTTCAGTGAGATAGAAGTTCACAAGTACGTGCTGTTTTTTTTGGTTCAAGTCCTGACAATATGTTTCCATAATTAACTGGTTATGTTTGTATATATATATTTTAAGTTTTTCTGGAAGTGGTTTGTTTTTGCACTCTGCCTAATAACCTCAAATACAGGGAAAGACTGGAAGATGTATTTAAAACAAGGAGAGAACGCTGGAAAGGTTTTAATAAGTTTGTAAGGGAGTTCCATAAAAAGAAAGAACGGATACATCGTGAGAAAATTGACAGGATTCAGCGTGAGAAGATCAATCTACTAAAAATCAATGATGTGGAGGGGTATCTTCGAATGGTCCAGGTGCAGTTTGTCACACTTGCTTAATAGATTCTACTGCCTTGATGGTGCCACTCTATCAAATGTATCATTAAAGATGCTTTTGTTATGCCTGTAGGATGCAAAATCCGACCGTGTTAAGCAACTGCTGAAAGAGACTGAAAAATATCTTCAAAAGCTTGGATCAAAATTACAGGATGCAAAGGTTTTGAGTAGATGTTTTGAGACAGACATGGGTGAGAGTCGAACTGCAGGTGTTTCTGAGAAGAATGATATTGCTCTTGATAATGAAGATGAAACTGACCAAGCAAAGGTATGTAATTTATTCTTCCCTTTTTGGATTCATTCCAGTTTCTTGCTAATTTGTTGTTTTTAATTTTTCTTTGCAGCATTATATGGAAAGTAATGAAAAGTATTATTTGATGGCTCATAGGTATTAAAATCACTTCTTTAGTTTTACATTTATTTGGATCCCTGGCTGTAAGTTACCCATTTCCCCTTCGCTATGATTACTGTCCTTTATTTTTTGCTGTCTTAGTAGATGACAACAACAGAGATTAAAAGTAAATTTTGGCTGTAATGGGGCCTTTCTTAACAATTTTTTCATTTCGTCTCATTCCATTTTTTTTATATCAACCTTTTTTTTTGTCCTTTTTGCAGTATAAAAGAAAATGTTGCAGAACAGCCAACTTGTCTTGTGGGTGGAAAACTAAGGGAGTGAGTGCTAGCCATAACTGGTTTTCTAATTAGAAAGCTGCACTGTATTTATTTTCTTGTTTGTGTCCTTGTTCTTAGATGTTATTGTAATCTGAACTTTACGACCTGTGGACAGAAAGTAAGGAGAATGTTGTTTGGTGTCATGCTCTATTTTGAATTTGTGTGGTTATTATTTTTGTATTCAGGTACCAAATGAATGGTCTACGTTGGTTGGTTTCACTTTACAACAATCATTTGAATGGAATTCTTGCAGATGAAATGGGTCTTGGTAAAACTGTTCAGGTATGATTAGGTTTAGAATTTGTTATGACCCATGTTTCTTTTTTCTAATTTTATTGGGTTAGGTGGTTTTTGCATTTTGTAAGAACTGTGAAGAGTCTGATAGATTAAGTTTTTGTAGGTCATCTCCTTAATTTGTTACTTGATGGAAACGAAAAATGACAGAGGACCTTTTCTAATAGTTGTACCATCCTCAGTTCTACCTGGGTGGGAGTCAGAAATCAACTTCTGGGCCCCGAGCATTAACAGGATAGTCTATTCTGGGCCTCCAGAGGAGCGTAGGAAGTTATTCAAGTAATGGCATCCATATTGTATCTTTCACAATTTATTTTTAATCATCATGCCCGCATCTTCTAATTTAGTATTTTGTCATTGCAGGGAAAAAATTCTTCCTAAAAAATTTAATGTTCTTCTGACGACGTATGAGTATTTGATGAACAAGCATGATAGACCAAAACTAAGCAAGATAGACTGGCATTATGTAATAATTGATGAAGGCCACCGTATAAAGAATGCTTCTTGCAAGTTGAATGCTGACTTGAAGCAATATCGTAGCTCCCACAGATTGCTATTGACTGGAACTCCTCTGCAGGTCCCAACATATCTTTTCTCATTTTCTTGTTTTCGTTTTTTGGGTCATCTTCCTACATTAGTTAAAAGAGACTTGGATTATTTGGTTCTTTATGTTCTCAGTTCTTCTGTGCAGAACAATCTTGAGGAACTGTGGGCACTGCTTAATTTCTTGTTGCCAAATATCTTTAACTCATCGGATGATTTTTCTCAATGGTTCAACAAACCATTTGAGAGTAACGTTGATAATTCACCTGATGAAGTGAGCTCTGTATCTTTTCTGTTTTTCGCACATCAATGCTGTTGCCCTTTTTCCTATTGTCTCATATCTGAAAGATCTTATTATTGATGCTTATCGTACTAGGCATTATTATCAGAGGAGGAGAATCTTTTGATCATAAACCGTCTTCACCAAGTTCTGCGGCCATTTGTACTTCGGAGACTGAAACACAAGGTCCTTACTACTATAAGTTCATAATTATACTTATATACGGAATATTCCGTTTAGGACAGGAGTTTATTATTGTATTTTTGTGTCATTTATGTATGCATCCTTCCTCAAAAGAAAACAAACACCAACTCTAGAGCGAGAAAACTAAGAATTTCTTATATTCCAAAATGAAAACTATCTCCAAATGCGGAGTACAAGGGTATTTATATGAGGAGAGTTACTTGCTAATCAAGTTATTATAGAAATGAATAAATGGACGACTATTCACAAAAAAATACCTAATGACTTCCAAACATGCTTGATAAAAGGAATAAAAGAATAGAAAATAGAAATAAAAGGAAAATAACATGGGATTCCCATTACTCTCCCCCCTGAAAAAGAGTTCGCCTACAAACTCAAAAGAGGAACGCCCACTGAGTCACCCTCTAAAACAGTAATCAATGCATGTTGGGGAGGCTCCGCAGTCCCATCAAGATACTCCGGTGTATGCTCCGTCGCTAAAAGGCCACAGCGCGTGGGAGAGAGCACTTTGAAGCTCGGTGTCCAACGTTGCCACAATTATAGCATCGGAATGTAGGAGGACCTAAATGTGGCTCTGTGGAAGTAGTGGTGGCTAGGGTGAGTTTGGCGCTGCGGAAGTAGTGGTGGCTGGGGTAGTGGTAGAAGAGACTGATGCCGATACTGGAGGAGCAAAAGCAGAAACCGATGTAAGTGGAGCTCGGGAAGCTGGAGGAGCTGCTGGTGCCGCGTGATAGACCTCAACCTTGGTAACATACTCTACCGCCTTCAGAAAGGTCGGGATCTCTCTCAAGCTGATCACGCCGAATATAGGGCTGAAGCCCCAAAATATAGTGGCTGATTCGCTGGTCCTCAGTCTTGGGGAGGCGAGCCCTGTTGCAAAGGAGTTGGAATTGAAATTGCTCCGTATACTCCACCACTGTAGGCGCCTCCTGTTGGAGAGACTAGGGGTGGCAATTTTTGACACGACACGATAACCCGACACGAACTCGACACGAAGTTAGCGGGTTAGGGTTGACGATTTGTTGACACGAATCCGAATATGACACGACCCGCCAACACGAATAATAACGGGTTGGGTTAGTGTCAAACACGTATAACTCGAAAATGACACGAATAGACCCGCTTAACTCGTATTTTGTGGAAAATATATTAGATAATTTATATATATTGATAGAAATTCTATAAAACTCATGGAGAATCGGATGATAAATTATTTATGTGTTGAAAGAAGTTGAAATTAATTAAATTTAAGTTATTGTAGACCTATGATGTGTATGATTGGTTAAGAGAGAAGAAAAAAATTATTTTATATTTTACTTAATGGGTTATGCGGGTCAACCCGAACACGACACGATAATAAATAGGTCGGGTTAGTGTTTGCTCATCGGACACGATTAGTTAAATGGGTCGGGTTAGGGTTGACTAATACTTGACACGAATCCGAACACGACACGACGCACACGAATTGCCACCCCTAGGAGAGACTGAATGCGAGCGAAAAGGCCACGCTCATATGTCGGTTGTGTAAATGAAGCCTGAAGAGCGGCCTTTAACTTGGACCATGCCTGGATAGGAGGAAGTCCTACAGCTGTTCGGCGGTAGCAAAGATAGTTCCACCAAACTCGGGCAAATTCCTGAAATTTATGGCAGCAAGGAGAACACAAGAGCGGCTCTGAATCCGCTTGTAATAAAAAAATTGTCTCCATAGAAGCCAACCAATCAATCATATCATTTGGAGAGAATTGTCCGTCGAACATAGGAACGTCGATACGTATATCTCCGTGGAGACTTTGAAAATAATTGAAGCGCCATAGATAGTGGGTCTCCATCCTGATGAGCATCAGGGCCCATCGCATCACCTGACACAGGTACGACATAATCAACAGGTAATGATGGCATCTGGGCAGGTGGTGGATGAGGAGGATGAACACGCTGGGCAACGAGAGGTGCTGGGAGACCGCGATGATAATTGGGACACATGCCGATCAAATAGCCATGCTCTCCACAATAAAAGCATCGGCGGTTCCGTAATGGGGCGAAGCGGTGAGCGTCGGGTGGAGGTGGAGTTATCCACTCCAAAACGCTATGGTGGATGTTCCTGGTGTCGGAAGATGAAGAAGAGTCGGAATGAAGTAGGGAGAGGTCATGGTGGAACGGTGTGTGTTTTGAAGATGGGGGAAAATTGTGGATCAATGGGTCGGAGGTTAGAATTGTCAAAATACCCTCCGAGGTCATGAGTTTGCCTATGGTGGTCTAAAGGGGTTGTAGGGATGGAATGGGCCGGGATCGAGTGACCTCCCGAGGGTTGCAGATGTATGGCCGAGAGTCCTGAAAATTCCAAAAGGCCAGTGATGTTGGAAGCATGAATTTAATTTGCTGAGGAATTCGTCTCGGGGTAGGGTAGAGAAATGGATCGGGGTTTCTGGTGGGCAGTGAGGGTTTCTTGATTTCGTTGGACGAGCCAAAAAATTCGATTTTCCCTAAATTCCTTGGAGGAGCTATTCGGCGAGTGGATCCAGGGTGATCAGGGGGTAATCGTCGTGTTCAGAGGTAGGACGACCATGGTTGCCTCCGAGTGCAGAATCGACGTGCGTATCTCGTGGTTCCGATTGCCCACGGCGATAATTGAGGTTCAAACAGGGAAGGGAGTGCTGGGTTAGTGCTGCCGAGTGTTCTTTTTTTGGCAGCGACTGGATCTGAACAGGCGATCGGGCCTCCTTGGAAGGGAGGAGTTCCGCCTGAGTCGTGGAGGAGGTTTGATCCGATCGGTTGGTCTAACCCGAGCAGGCAGTAGTCTCAATTAGGGCTGGTGGTGGAATTTCAGCAACTCTCCTTTTTGGGTCGTTGTGGGATGGGTTGTGGTGACTTCTCCGTGGTGGGTGGTTCTTTCGTGGAGAAGAGTTGTAAGATGGTATCAAGTTTCATGTTGAGTTCTTGGGACATTAGGGTTTGTTGATCTATCTTTTGCCCCAATTCTTGATTAATCTCTTTTTGATATCGATTTGATTTCTTTGAAGTCATTGATAATGTAGCATACGATTTGTTTGATAATCTAAACACCGATACACCAATTCGCCAATGCCGGAGCGACACTCGCTCTGATATCAATTTGATGTAATCTACACGTCAAAGGCTCAAAAGAAAACAAACACCAACTCTAGAGAGGAAACTATCTTGAAATGAGGAGTACAAGGGTATTTATATGAGGAGAATTACTTGCTAATCAAGTAATTACTAAAATGACTAGAATGACAACTATCAACAAAAAATACCTAATTACTCCCAAATATGCTTGGACACCAATTAAAGGGATAAAAGGAATAAAAGAACTAAAATAAATGAATAAAAATAGAAATGAAAGGAAAATAACATGGGATTCCCATCATAATCACTTCATTTACAATAGGGGAAGTTAAAAGTTAAGAATGAATATTAACAATTTTGACATTTGAAAATGAATCTGAGTGAGTAAGCAACGGGTCTATAATATGCTCATGCAAAAAGGATAAAATAGGAACTCTGAGTGACTCGACCATGGTATCTATGACGTGCTCATGCAACAAAAAAATCCAACCGTGACATGCTCGAAGGTCCCTTTTTAATGATGCTTAAGCAGTAAATACTTGAATAAATAACCTTCGGAAAAAAGGACATGGCTCTTGAATTTCCATTTCAAATAGTTACGCAAAACTACGAGGACACCGATAAAGTGCAAATTAACTGCATTGGAAAGTGTAACTTCTTGTAAAGTTACTCTATTGCTTTATGAAATCTTATGTAACTTCTTTGTGATGTTTTGTGTCTAATTAAATTGTTTTGCTTACTTGTGATTGTGCTGTAATGGAATATTGCAGCGCACAAGTGCATCACAGCGAGACAACATCAGTATAAACGATTACACAATGTTATGCATAATAAATGATGATATTGTAACTTGTGACGTCTTTTACGTATGAATTAAGTACTTACTATATGCGTGAAAATGTATTTTTATCTATTTACTAAATTGTATTAAATATGCATCATTATATTTGTAACACTTCTTAATCTACTTCAAATATATTTAAAAAAATGTAGTTTTTTTTTACTTTAATACATTACTAATTCTTGATTTTATACTTGTATACAATTTTAATTGAAAATTAAACTTTGTCCGAAATCGTTACAAATTCTGTTAATCTTAACAGGCATGTGAAGTTTTTATTTAAATTATTCAATAGTATGAAAAAAAATTAAAAATACAAAGAAAAAAATGCAAATAAAGTTTAAAATAACTCAAAAATCAAGGAAATCTGGAAAAAAAAAGAAAACTCAACCTCCGTCACCGCCCTCTGTAATTTCACAGCCCAACAAACCCCTCCATCCCCACCTCCCGACGGTTCTCCCCTCCCTTTCCCTTACCACCCACGCACCTACCCCCCCACCCCCACCCCCACCCCCACCCTCACCCTCAAAAGATGGCAACCAAACAAGCCACCACTCCCATTCCCACCGTTCTCTCTCCACGCGCACATATACACTTCACACAAAACCGAAACGAAAACCCCGACATCCCAACCTTGATTTGTTGTGTTTGAAATTAACGTAACCCCAATCTCTGGTTGATATCAAATCAATTCAAGATAATTGGTTTCCCAAACCAAATCAAAACCTCAAACCCAAATCTTGCAACCCCAAACTCAACCCATACGAACCCAAATCAAAATCCATTTCTTGTGGCGGTAGGTGCTCTGTTGGTAGAGGTGTTTGGAGTTGTACTGCTTTCCTTTCTATTGGTGGCGGTGGAGGAGGAGGTGGGGGGTTGCAGGTGGTGCGCTGTTGGTAGAGGTGGTAGTTGTGTGGTGATGATGGGTCTGTTTGCGCTGGTGGTAGATGTGGGTTTTGCAAGTGGTGTTGATGAGTTTTACAAGTGGTCTTCGTGGGGGGATTGAGGGTGGTTGGGGCGCGCCGGTGGGAGTGGGGGAGATTGTCAGGGGTAGGGATTTGGTTTTCTTATTTTTTGTGTTATTGTTCTATTTTGAATTCATTTGATTTTTTATATTTTCTTTTCACATTTTAATATATTTTCTTTTCTTTTTGGGATTTAAAAATTATTTTTTAATAAAAATGCCACATGCTTGTTAGGAATAACAGAATTTGTAACGATTTCGGGCAAAATCTAATTTTCAATTAAAATTATATTTTTAAGTCTAAAATCGAGAATTAGTAATGTATTAACCCCCCCCCCCCCTCTCACACACACAAAATGAATTATTCTCAACTCAATATGTTTAAAGTGTATTATTATATACTTAATATGTATTAAAATATATCATTGCTAGCTCTTTTTAAAATTTACCTCTATTTACTCAACATATTTTTTAAAATGTATATAATTGAATATATTAAGTAAGTATGATTACTTAAATAATGATTAATAGTTTGTTACAACTAAGAAAATGATGAAAACAGTGTAATTAACTTCGTTTTACTTTTTTTTTTTAAATTTTCTTTTTGTCTAATCAGATCGTTTTGCTTACTTATTATTAAATTTTTACGGAATATTGTAGCTAATAAGTGCGACACGCATTAGCATAAGCAATTACACAATGCTATGCATATTGAATGGTGGTTTTATATGTATCTACTTAATCAATAATATTATTCTTATGTTTCTTAGAATTTTTGTATATTTTTAAAAATTTGTTTGGGCTCTCTAATCCGCGTACCACCCGATACCGAGACTGATACCGAGAGTGAGTTGAAATTGGGGGTTCGAATCATAGACAAATACGTGTCTTTCAATTATGGTATCATAACTCCTTAGCCTTTCTAGTGAATTTTTCCTTGTGAAAATCTCTCATGCGTAACAAGGTACTCATCAAGAGTTTTTAGACATGATTAAATCCATTGTACCTTGCTTTAGCAAACTATGGTACTCATCAGCTTATACCTGTTTCCTTCCCGAAAAAGCCTCCTTCCATCCCAATGTCATTAAGAACAGAGTTTCTTTGAACTGTTATGATTGACATGTCCAAAGAAATGTTATGAACTCATTCTCTCTCACATCTACTCGTCTTCTCTTCCTTCACAAATTGTTGTTGTTTGCCAAATGAGCACATCCGAGGGTCTAAGTGGTAAAGGCCCCACAACCTTAAATTTCTCAAACACTTCCCTCCATGTAAATTTGAGTATTAGCAATGTAGAAGAATGTGGTTCACGTTTTACCACTTTTTTTGCATAGACATTATCAATCCGGAGATAGGAGAGTGAAAGGATACCACAAGTATCTACCGTTTCATGAGCTATAAGCCAAGAAAAGACCTTAATATTTTCCGGAATTGCATTTGCCCTAATTGCTTTGAATGGTAGAAAAAGGCGCTGAAGGATCATATATAAATATTGGAAGTAGTATTACACGAGAATCCTAGATTACCCAACCTCGATCTTCTTTCACCCTCCACCCCTAACTTGAGATAGACCCCATTAATGAGTCTCAATAAGGAAATGAATGCTCATGATCTTCCAATTTGTTTGAAAAGATATTTTTCAAGATGCAAATGAATTAGAATCCAAAGAAGCTAAAGATGCAATGGATTTATTTTTATCCAACGAGAGGCCATACGAGAGAGGAAAGAGGACTCTCCCTTCCATACATCCTCCCAAAAAGAGTAAGAGTCCTAGTTCCCACCTATGACGAGACACGCCTAAGAAATGACTCCATGCCATATGACTTCTTAATGGAACCCGTTTTGCTTTTTTGGAATTTACCCAATTTCACTCAACCCATATTGTCGAATTATAGCACACCAAAAAGAATCTATTTCTCTTGGGAAACCATTTTGCTAACAAGGCTTTGTTTTTATGGATTTAGTTCCCAACTCCCAAACCCCCTTTATTTTTAGATCTATTTACCACCACTTTCCATTCTATTAAATGCTCGTTTTTGCCTTCGCCCCACCTTTCTCAAAAGAATAATCATTTTTTTATAATTATATTAACAATTTTCACCGTAAGTTTTAAAGTGGATAAAAATAAATAGGAATACTCTTCAGTACATAAGATATCAAAGTCAATCTCTCCCTATCCACTAATGGAAGGGCAAAGCAAATGAAAAATTAGTGGTGGTGCTAAAGTCTAATTTTCAATAGTAGTGAGACTAAAGTAAAAAATTCCAAATTTATATAACTAATAATCTTATAATAATTTCTCAGTTATTAACCATGAAATTATGTATGAATATCAACGAATGGAATGATCCAATATAGTAATATCTAGTTTTGCACACAAATTGTATAGCAGCCTGTTTAAATTGATGGTTACACAGCAGCTAATTCAATTTTTATAGAATGTTAACTAACTGGTTCAAGTGGTCCATTTTTATAAAGTTTTAAATCCGTCACTTCTTTAATATGATAAGCTTGTATATATATATATATATATATATATATTATCTTGATTACACTCTGTATCATACATGGTTCAAAATATCGGCCGATACTGAGTTGACTCGGTTTTGTGGCCTACCATTCTGATATCTTAATATGAGTAAAAGGTGTTCTTGGCTCGATTGGGACTATAACGGTGATATTTCGGTCGATTTGGATGATATCGGCACAATTTTGTTCAACTTGGACTATTGGCGAGATCTCGGACAATATCGAACAACTCATTATGATTGTAATAGTCATTCGATTTTACCACATTTCTCAAACTTGTGATGTCATTTACGGATGAATTAAATACTTGCTATATGTTTGAAAATGTATTTATGTCTATTAAAATGCAAGGTTTTAAAAAGCTCGAGGCGGGCATGGGATTGGGGCCTATGCCTAGGCGTTCTTGTTGTTCTTTTAATACAAACCAAGTATTCTTTGAAATTTAAGTTACTAACAATTAATATTGCTTTACTTATAACATTACCATATTTCTTTAGATTCTCATACATAAATAGAAAACATCTTCAATCAAAGTTCATTACGATATATAAAATACTAATAAACTAATTAATCACAACAATTCATAACTATCATATTATATCCAAATTGATTTACACATGAACATTGATAGCAATACTTTAAAGTTCTACACTTTTGACACCACTAACATTTCTTTGAAATCTCATCACTAAGACAAAGTAGATATATTCCACACAAAAATATTTTGTGCAATTGATATTTATTTACTAAACCAAAGAATAGAAATATTATACAAAAAAATAATGCTATTGCTGATATAAAATTGATTAATTAATAATATTACACGGAAAAATGCTATTGTAATCATTGTATATATACATAGCAAGATTCATACATGTGATATAGATATATAAATTTAATATAATTCTATGTATATGTCTTATGCAATTGTAATACTATGTTACTATGTAGAAGTGGACAATTTTTTTACGACGACGATTTTTTCACTTTTCCGCTTTCTCGCCGCCTAGCCCCATGGCGACGTGCCTACACCGCGCCTCATACCTAAGCCCCGCTTAGGCGCCCCTTTTAAAACACTGTTAAAATGTATTAAATATGTATAATTGTTTTTATAACACATCTTAATATACGTCAATTTTATTATATAAAAGGTATCATTATTCATATAATATGTATTAAAATATATCATTATTAGCTCTTTTTAAAGTGCACCTCTATTTACTCAACATATTTTTTAAAATGTATATTATGGAATATATTAACCAAGTATAGTTACTTAATAATTGATTAGTTTATTACATTTAAGAAAATGATGAAAACAGTGTAATTAACTTCAATTTACTTTTTTTTAATTTATTTATAAAGTTTTGTGTGGTGCTTACTTATTATTAAACAACTAGGGTATGCCCGTGCCTGAAGGCACGCTGATAATCGTAAAACGTCGAAAATTTCCAAAGTAGGTAGTCGCAAAACAAACAAAATTTCCAAAGTACGTAATTGCAAAACAGAAATAAATTCTTTCCCCAATAAAACAAAGTATAATTTTTTTAGAAATTGATCATAATTTCCAAAGCTGTGCACGTGCCTGGAGGCACGACAACTATTCTCCCGAGTATGAATCGTGTGGTCAAGTCATAAAAGTTTTATATTATAATATATTTTTTTAAAATATCGAACGTGGTCAATTTACCTAAAAGGCGGATATTTGTCTCAAAATTATTTAGTCGAGTATAAATAATTTAATTGATAGACACGACGCAAATTTTTGAAAGTGTACGTCGTTGATTGGACCATACGTTGTATTTAGTTCGCAACAATAATAATAGTCCATCTTGAAACTCGTATTTAGTTTTAATCGTTATTAAGTTGTTGAGAATTTTGTACACGAATTTATCAAAAAAAAAAAAGAATTTTATACAGGAAAAGAAAATCAACACATTGATTCGAAATTGACATTTTTAAAGACGTATGTATGTCGAGATTTTCTTTCATGGATGTTAATAAAAATACTTTCGTTATTTATTTTAAAAAATGGACATTATTTTACTCGCGTAATTCGTGTCAAATAGTATTTAATGTAGTATGGAAATTATAAGACACATTATTCGTGTCGTATATTAAAGTCTAAAAAATTAATAATGTATTAAAGTCAAAGCTTGTTTCTTAAAAAAAAATATATTTTTGTAAAAACGTTGTGATTTATAAAAAAAATTATAAAACAAAGTAGAAAAAAATAATTTTTTTTAAAAAGTTATATTTTATAAAAACTTGAAAAAACAAAGTTTTAAAAAAAATATAATTTATACTAAAAGTTTCGTCGAATGTTGAATAAAAAAATGATGTCAATTTTTTTTATTAATATAACTACATAAACTTCTGCTAAAATAAATAATATAAAAATCAAAATATATGGTCCGACTCAGTCTCATTTCTTTTTCCTTACATTTCTAACTGTTGCAGTCTCTCGTTTTATTGTTCAATTTTTCAGATTTGTGTTATTTCTTGAATTTTGACACTATAATCATGAGATTTTCTGTTCTTTATCATGCATTTCTCTTCGTCTGATGTGTGTCACAGAAACATTTACACTTTCACACTAAATAAATTTTGTATCTATCTATTTGTTGGTTTGTATCAACGTTAATTACAATGATACACATGCTTTAAAAGAAGTCTGGACGCCAACTATTTACTTTATTGAAGCCTCTCTCACAATCTCCAATGCGAACTGATACCCCTTTATTCTCTCACTTCTCCACGCTTTATCTGTCTATCACTTCTCCACAGTTCACAAAGCTTCACGCAACCTCCTTCCCTCTCTATCTCTCAAGCAGTCTCCTACTGCACTAAAGACAGTATCCCCACATCAAACACTTGAAATTAAGATCTCAAAATTAAATTCAGATCTCAAAATTTCTGAATGACGTCAAAACCTCATGACCCATTGCTATAGTAGCCATGAACTTTTTTGTTTGGATGTAGTGCGCCACCTCCACCTACATGACGACCTCACCTAAACGAATATATGGTTTTCGTCCACCAAACCGTGAGCCACCAATTCCATAACAAATCATATCATCTCTCAACCACCAAGGCACCCCTGCAAGCCACCATCTCCCGTGGACACAAACCCATTTCAAAACCGTTGAAATCACAAAACTCTTTGAAATCACAAAACTTATTTCCAAACTGATTTTAGAGAGAGAAATTGAACCTGTGAGAGAGAAAAACTAAGAGGAGAGAGAGAGAGAGCATCGATCCTAGGTAGAGAGAGAACTTTCCTCCCCTCTTCCATACATTTAATTGCTTACATTTAATTGGGGAAGAACCCAGATTGTATGTTTATTATATCTGCAAAACCAACAAACCCACACATTTTAGATATATAAAAAAATACAAATACAATATATAAGGAACCAAAATCAAACACCAAAACTAAAAACAATATGTTCAGAAACCCACAAACCCACACATTTCAGAAACCAAAATCAAACACCAAAACTAAAAACAATATGTTCAGAAAGTCGTTCCATACATTTAATTGGGGAAGAACCCAGATTGTTTGTTTGCTATATCAGCAAAATCAACAAACCCACACATTTTAGATATAGATAAAACAATACAAATACAATATAGAAGGAATTTCAGAAACCATCAAACTCCAAAACTGAAAACAATATGTTAAGAAAGTTAAAGAAAATACCTAATACCATTTGGAAACCCAAGACTATCAAAGAGGTTGAGTGTTAGAGAGAGAGAGAGCTCATCCCTGCCACAATATTAAAACTGATATCAACCGATATATTCCAAACAATAAATAGAGATGAATTCCATATCTTAAATAGAGAACAATTACCTCACTGCTGTTGAAAGAAATTTTGTTGCAAAAAATTTAGAACAGTTAGAAATATCGAACCACATATAAAGGAGCTCAACAAAGAGATAAAGAAAGTGGAGAGAGAGAGATGTAAAAATGGAATTTTCTTTGCTACCTCGACCGTGAGTAATCCATGTCGAAAAAAATCCTTGAGCAAAGACATGTGAGTTTTCTTTGATTTTAAATTCAATGATTTACAAAGGATATGAGTTTCCTTAAGATGTTGCTTTGCTAACCGGTAAAAGTTGTGTGAGCATAAAAATAACTCACCATGGAGCTCATTTTCACCATGAACCTGAGTCATTCTCACCACGACGCTGGAACGTGAGATCGGCAGTGGGGAGTTTTGACGGGTAAAACAAAGAGATTTGAAAGACATTAGAGAAAATAGAATCTGGGTTCTTGAATCTGAGGCCTGGTTATTATTAAAGAATGAGCGGTGAGGTTTTTAAGAGAGAGACTTGAAGAGAGAGAAAGGGATGTGGGGGAAGGGCTCGAGGTAGTTGGTGTACTTGAATGGCAGAAGGGTGGGAACTTAGTGTTGGTATTGGAATAGCATATGTGGCCGCATCTCAGCGCTTTATTTCGTGTTTAGTTGGCTTCAATATGAACCGTTCATTGTTTTATGGTTTATCAAACAGTAAAAACACCATTGAAACTTATTATATAGATTGTTGAAAATTATAGCTAATAAATGTGGCACGCATCAGCATAGGCAATTACACAATTATATGCATACTGAATGCTGGCTTTGTACTTATCTAATTAATCAATATTATTTTTCTTATTTTGTTTGAAATTTATATAGTTTTCTCAAAATTATTTTGGGCTCTTTAAGTTGTGTATCGCCCGATCCGTGACCGATACCGAGTTGAAAATTTGGAGTCCGAGTCATACACTGCTACCGCTACTTTGAAACATGGTATCATAACTCCTTATCATTTCTAGTGTTTGTTTTAGTGGTGCAAGCGGTACGGGCTTTTACCGTACCCTACCGTTTTGGTCCGGGAAAAAATGGTTTTGGTTTCATATTATGAAATACCAAAAACCGATTTTACCAAAACCAAAAATACCGCAAAAAATTTGGTTGGTTTCGGTTTTTAGATATAAAAAACCGATTTACCGTACCGACTTATCATACCGAATTTACTGTATAGAAATACCATATTGAACTTAGCGCATATTACCATATCAATTACCCAAAAAAATTATATTTAAAAAAATATATATTCCCAAATATCAAATATCAAGACCCTTCAATTTTTTAAAGTAATCTCATCTGTTCATTCCCTAACTATAAAACCCGCACAACCCTAAACCTAAACTAAACACACCAAATCAGCAGCTGCACACACAAGTTAGACAAGGTAACCCTTCTTCTTGTTAATTTTTTATTTCTGATTCAGCTTGTATTTACTACTTGTGTATATATTTGTTTCGTTCACCGGAGTTGCGTTGATTCGTTAAACTCCGTTGCGTTGTCTTGTACCCCCTTTTATTATTCTTATATGCGTTCTCCCCGGGGAAAAAATTACTAGCCCACCTGTTTCAGTCATAGCATAACTATGAGTAACAACAAACCCAAGTTACTTCAATCTTAACAGCACCGTTGCTGGCGGTGGTGCACCAGCGGTTAAGATGTGAACTTCATGGTCAAGTGGCTCGGGTGAGTCGGCTAACATGTTTAGAACCACAGGTGCCCCACACATGTGAGTGACCTTGTGTTTGTTAATAGCCACGTACACAACAAGCGCATCAAATTTGCGTATGCAAATATTTGTGCCACCAATTGCTGCAATTCCCCATGGTTAATTTCAATTTTTTTTACTGAAATATCAGTTCTGCTATGCATTGATGGCCATGAAATTATGAAGCATGAATAGAACAAACATGCTAAACATGCTCTGCATTGATCCCCAAAGTTTGTTTAATATTTCCTTGTGTAAATTTGTCATGCCTAATGAGGTGTGATCTCTTGGATTGGTGATTGAAGATAAATTTTTTTTGCTATATTTTTTGTTGGTTTTACTATACTGTTTTACATAGTTGTGCCATTGCCATATACTAAATCCCATAGTGGTGGTTTTGAGCATCTCCCTATATGTATGGTGGATGGAAAAATTTCCTTCCATGCACCATGTTCATAGTATGTATTGATCTTTTTGCTTCCAATACTATTGATAGGTTGAAAATCAATTGCCGGAAAAGATTGAAAGACTTGTAAGATGTGAGGCTTCGGCATATCAGAAGCTTTTGATGAAGAGGGTAGAAGAAAATCTTGGTGCATTTGGGAATTCAAAGGTTTATTTCATATTTCCAATTTCTCTTGTTTTTCGGTCGAATTATCTGCCTCATTTCCAGAGACATAACCAAAAAACCAAACAAAAGACAACATGTTTATCGTCATCTGTTATGCTGCAATGCAGGCACGTGTATACACAAATAAACATATACGTACAGAGAAACGTTTTCTTATTCTAGCCAGTTTCCTTTGTATTCTCTGTTGCTAACGTTCCTTTTTGTTAGGCCCGATCGCTCCACAACACTGTTATGCAGCTACGTAATATATGCAATCATCCTTATCTCAGCCAGCTTCATGTAGAGGAGGTATGTTTTACCTGAACAATTTTTCGAATCCAAAAATACTTTGTAACTCTGTTTTGTTCCCAGCTGTTGCTGATGTAATGGGCTCTTTCTTGTTGCTAAATTCTTATTTCTCTTGGTAGGTTCATGATTTGATCCCTAAGCATTATCTGCCAAACATGATTAGATTTTGTGGGAAGCTTGAGATGTTGGATCGACTTTTACCGAAGCTAAAAGCAACAGATCATCGGGTATGAAGATGCTCTTTTATGTTTCTGGTTATATAAAATTTAATGGCTGATTACTTTTTTTATTCCATGTTATGCCAAATACACATGCAATATATACATATGCACATATATGCATAATATTTCTTACTTCTTTTATTTGTGTAAAAATCCACTCCTTGAAATTGCTATTATGGCTGATGGTCAATGTGGCAGAAGGGAGTGTTGTGACCCTTGTTTTTCATGCTCTGTTTTTTTCCTGAAAAATTGCAATCGTCATATGTTTGTCAAATGCTTGATTTGTATATATTGGTTTCTTTTAGAGTAGCAAAATTTCTTTTACCAGAAGAAGAAAGAAGATTTGGACTGGGGGAAACTTTAATATGCTCTGTTTGTTTTTGGTGTAGTCATTTAGCAGCTTTGGTATAAAATGGTAGATTACTTTGCACTTTTCCGCTTTCTCTAAATCATTACTTTTTCAGGCGATCCATCCTCTAGTGCTTTGGCCTTACTTGATTCTTTCTTTTTGTTTGATGTGTATTTTTGAACGGGTGGGGTGGGGTGGGGTGGGTGGTGTTAGGGTGAAAACAGGCATTAACTTATCCAAGTAATACTCTTTTTTTGTTTTTGGTCACAATTTTCTTGAAAGTTTTTCTTCATGTATCTATTGTAATTCATGAATGGATGCTTTGAAGGGTAGAAAATTGGATTTGAAACTTCTCATTTTGCAGGTTCTTCTCTTTTCAACAATGACTAGGCTGCTTGATGTTATGGAGGATTATCTATGCTGGAAACAATACAAGTACCTTCGGTTAGATGGACATACATCCGGGGGTGATCGAGGGGCCCTAATTGATCAGTTTAACAAACCTGGTTCTCCATTTTTTATATTTTTGCTCAGGTAATAAATTATGTTTGTTATGTGCTTATCATACAAAGAGGTCGTATCTTGGTGCGATGGCAAGTGCTCTCGCCCAAACCACGGTTGGTCTCGTGTTTGAGACATGGGAGCTGCCTCTCCATATATGGGGGTAAGGCCAGCCGACATCCGCCTCTCCCAGACCCTACAGTTAAGCGGGAGCCTTGTGCAGTGGGTACGACCTTTTTTATGTGATTATCATACAACTTTTACACATTCAGGTAAAGAAATTATCTGACTTACTCGTATATGATGAAAAAAAGTTGACATCTTTATATAGTACTTTGGGGGCATTGTTGCCAAATTACATGCCTGAGCCATCTAACTGCCATCTGCAGCCTTTAGTTTGGCCACATAATAAAGGCCCTTGTTCAAGTTTGCATTGTGTTTGTTCTGTCACCTTTTCTGCAATAAGCAGAAATCTCCTGGTAAGCATCCAAGGCTCAGTAAACATGTACCTGTTGGAAGCCTAGGAGCAGTTCACACCTTAAGCGAAAGTTCAAAAGTGTGCCCCTTTGATATTAATGATTAGTCCAAGTCAAAATTAGTGCAATATTAAAGTTATTTCCATTGAAATTTTAACAATATTTTTAGCTAAAATGAGTTTCTTTCTTTTTGAGATGCAAAATTATTAGTTCTCCTACCAATTAATTTCCCCCCCTACTTTTTCTGTTCCTTGTTCTTCTATAATTTCATGATTTTTTCATGCTAGGAGCACCCTCACTATATAATTGGCTACCATCAGGATTAAATTTTTTTTTTCCCACTCCCGCTGATTGGTTTGAACGTTTGTTTAGCAAATTATCATTTGAACATATCGTTGCCTTCTTATCTTATCATATGCAACGAACGAACTTAGTGCTCCATTTTGTGACTGAACTAACTCATTAGAATTATTGATTAGATTGTTTGATTGTGAGAAAGAGTGAGAGACTGAAAAAATTGGAGCGAGGATATAGTATGGAGCTTAGAGAGAGAGAGTGATTCATACTTGTAAGTTTGGCCCGTGGATCGGTTCGAAGAGTGAGATTTATATGTAATCCTTATATATTTACTTTAGCTATTTTAATTTAACAAGAATAAAAAATATTCACTAGATATATTCTTTATGTAACGTAGGGGTAGTCTAGTACTTCATCTCATTAGTGCATCATGGACAATCTCTCTTCTGTAATCAATTGGTAGTGAATTTGATTTGAAAGAGGCGAATCATATTCTAGTTGTTGTTATTTGTCTGCAATATGCTGTTGCGTTTTCACATTAAATCTTATCTGACACTTCCAATTGCTGTTCGTGGTTGTTAATGATACTCTACTTGTGTTGAGTATAGATTTTGGAATAATTATTGTTGATGCACCGTTTCGGGGAATTGGTTGTTGTGAGTTCTAGCATTGACTCCCAAAAGTATGACAACAACCAGGAGCGTATGTCTACATCGCTGCAATACTAATTTGATGTGAATTTATGATAGCTTATTACACACACAATAAATAGAATGTTGTTCACGTTTCTCAAAATATATTCGTAATCAACTGATAATAAAAGAGTGATTACAATCACTTGTATGGGTCCAAATAACTCGATGCCCAATATAGACTGTAATAAGATACAGTACCAGATTACCCCTAAGCTAAATGAAAAATATTTCTAGTGAATTTTCCATATAATTTATGCTAAATAAACTAAAGTAACTAAATTATAAAAAATAGCAATTACAATCAATCCTTGTTCTTTGGACCAATTGACAGGCCAATCTTCGAATGTATACATCAGATAGAGAATAAATACAAGTGTCTTCTGAGTTTTCAATTGCATCACTGACCTTTTGTTTTGTGGTGTTAGCATTCGGGCTGGAGGTGTTGGGGTGAATCTTCAAGCTGCTGATACTGTGATAATTTTCGACACAGATTGGAATCCACAGGCAAGTTATGAATACCAAACCTTAAAAGTTGTCTGTGAACTGAAACCTTAACTTAATTGTTGTTAATGTTTTTTTTTTCCTTCCCTTTTTAACTGTCAGGTTGATCTGCAAGCACAAGCAAGGGCCCATAGAATTGGTCAAAAGAAAGATGTGCTTGTTCTCCGACTAGAAACGGTGAGTTCTTTGCCTTTAGTCTTGGATTTGCTAGTAGGGTATTGTGTTTATACCTGAAACACTTGGCTGGTACGTCACGGACAGCAGTGATTTCTTTACGTTTTTAAAATGATCACCCACTATTTATTGACTAGAAAACTTAATAAAGTTCTTTCTGTATTCACCTTCCTTTTCTTTTCTGTTATCTTGTTTTCATTTTCTTTTGAGTTGAGAGTAGCTCTTGTTTATACTTTCACTGAAGCAACACAGGATACAATTCAATATAATGTTTCTGACATACGTATTTGCTTATTCTTTTGATGTAATGTTGATTTAAGGTCCAAACTGTGGAGGAACAAGTTAGAGCTGCAGCTGAGCACAAACTTGGAGTAGCTAATCAGAGCATTACCGCTGGCTTCTTTGACAATAACACAAGGTAAAATGGAATACTTGTTTAGCTAAAATGTAGGTGAAATTTCGTAGCAGTTGCAAACTATCCCTCCTGCTGCTGAATAAATTGTCTGCAATTTGATTACAGTGCAGAAGACAGAAGAGAATACTTGGAATCCCTCTTGCGAGAGTGTAAGAAAGAGGAAGCTGCGCCTGTTTTAAATGATGATGCTTTGAATGATATCCTAGCTCGCAGGTATGTTTGTTTTGAGTGTCACTCTGTCAGCATAAGGGGAAATTACACCGCAGACTTTGTTTCTTACAACACCTAAATTTTTTTGTTCTCTCAGTCTGTTTGTCTCTATCCCTTTGCATTTCCCTTTCTCAAAACCACTTTTGACTCTCTCTCTCTCCCTCCCACTGTAGCTCTCTTAATCGTATCTCCTATGCCCCCTCTATTAACCCCTCTTCGGTCACGAACTGCCTTGTTTCTTATAATAATAAAATATACACAGAATGTCAGACATGGGCGTAATATGAATCGTGAACAATGTTTAAAAAGGCGCGTGGCGAGGCGAGGCGTGGCGTGGCGTGGCGTTTTGGCTCCAGCGAGGCGAGGCGTAAGCCTCACCCCCCAAAAAATAAAATAAAAGGAGCAAAATAATATTAAAAAAATACTAATAAAACCATAAAAATAAGGTAACAAATAAATATTAGATAAAAATGCAAAAAAAACATCTTTGAGGACTTTCTCACATAGTCAAACGTTTTTTGGCTCCCCGAGATGACTTTTTCTTCCTTAAATAATTTGATAAAATCAATTTTAACATACTGGTTATTAGACAATATGACAATAAATCAATCAATGCAAAATCAATTTTTTATTCATTTACATATTGTTAAGTATATAATATGACAATAAATTAATCAATGCAAAATCAAATTGACAAAATCATTTTTTTTAGTTTCATTCACATATTTGGTATTTTATAATATGAAATATTGGTTATTTTTTAAAATTTTCTTTTAAGTTAAAATAGTAAATAGTATAACTTAATTGCAATTTTAAAACAAAACAAGGAAAAAGGAATAAGAGTCTGTAGATTAAAACAATAATTTTTTAAGTGCAGTTTTAGAAAAATGAAAAGCTCTTTTAACCTTTAAAAAATAGTGAATTTGAAAAGAAAAAAAACACAGGTCATTAGTATATATATATATCTGTGTGTGTGTGTGTAATAAAATAAATATAATTAATTGTTGCACTATCTTCAAAGTATGTATATATATACCAATTGTTGACGTATATTAAAATAACAAAAAAAACAGCGTTCATGATGGTAAAAGAACGACATTTTTTTTTTCTTCCGCACCTCGGCAAAAAGGCGTGAGACGCATCGAGGGCATTGAGGCGTAAGCCTCAAATTCAACTCTTAGGCTTAAGCCTCAAGGCGATTTTTTTTTGATTTGCCTCGAGTGATTTTTAAAACATTGATCATGAATTGCTATAACTCTTCTATTTAAGTAAAAATTCATCTTATATATTTGTAGACAGATAATGGAAAGGAACATTTCAGAATAGTCTATTTATACAACATATTGAATTAAGATCATTAAACTGGAGTGTAGTCAAATTATCATGATGATAAATTGGAGCAAAGAGCGGGTATAGTTTTTACCTGTGATCCTAATTCAGGTGGAAATTTTTAAGATGATCTACATGGAAGTATGTTGCCCCATAATATGCTCTTAATCTTCTTCTAAAATGATCCCTAGTCATCATTAGTATTTTTATGCCTGGAGATCAAAAGAAGCCATTATCATTTTTTTATTATTTGATATTATGATTTTTGTGGCTTAAAATGTCTACTGTTGTTGAGATTAGTCTATGCGATAGCCTATAGGTCCATATCTTCTGGATCAGGACTATAGGATGCACTAACTATATTTTTAAAATTTAATTTAATTTATATTTTTAAAACAAGTAGGTTCTTAATGTGTATTAGATTAGTAGGTTTGGGTCTGCAAGTGCAAGGAACTTTTGCGAATTGCGGCTGATAGACTCTCTCGTGAAGTTGTTATATTTTAAGACGCATTTACAGCGTAGGGATCTCCCTCCCTTTTCGTCACCTGCCTTTCCCTCTGGTTTCATTTTGTGTGGACGTCCCCTTGCTTCTTTCATATTTTTATTGTCAGTTTTTTCCCTCATATAATTATACATTCATTTTGTGTGGACGGTCCCTTGTTTCTTTCATATTTTTATTGTCAGTTTTTTCCCTAATATAATTATATGATGGCAGTGAGTTGGAGATCGATGTATTTGAATCAGTTGACAAAAAAAGACAGGAAGAAGAGATGGTATGCATCTTGAATTTTATGTGCGGGTTATCCATTCTCTTCTCAGCTACCTGACTACCTGGAATAATATCTTATTGCTTCTCAGTTAGATTAACTAAAGCTCTGATTTCTGCAGGCAGTGTGGAAGGATCTGGTATCAAAACAGGGGACAGATGGTTCTGAGCCTTTACCTTCCATGCCTTCCCGTCTTGTAACAGATGATGACTTGAAACGCTTCTGCGAAGCGATGATGATATCTGAGGTAGCAAAGCCTCTGGTGGAATCTCATCTTGGCATAAAGAGGAAGGGTCATTCTCTTGGGGGACTTGATACTCAACATTATGGAAGGGGCAAGCGAGCAAGAGAGGTTGGTTTATATATATATATATATATATATATATATATAGAGAGAGAGAGAGAGAGAGAGAGAGTCTTTTCCTATTAAATACTTTGATATTTATTGTAGGTGCGCTCCTATGAAGAGCAATGGTCAGAAGATGAATTTGAAAGGATTTGTCAAGTTGACTCACCTGAATCCCCCAAACTGATGGAAGAAGGTAGAGAAGAGAAGTTTCCGATGGTTGCGAGGGAGGACATCTCGGTTATTGGTGAAACTGATGCAATGGCACCACCACCCATGCAGCCACCCATGCAGCCACCCATACAGCCACCCGTGCAGCCACCCACACAGCCACCCATGCAGCCTCCCACACTGCCACCCATGCAGCCACCCATACAGCCACCCACTCGGCCACCCGTGCAGCCACCCATACAGCCACCCACACAGCCACCACAACCTTATGTACAGCTGCCGACCCCACCAGTGAAACGGGGCCGTGGAAGACCCAAAAAAGCACCAGCAGGAATCTCTCCATATCCAATGGGGGTTATTCCAATAGCCGACAAAATGGATATTATGAGGTCTCAAATGGGAACAGTTCCTAGCTGTCCAGGGGTACCAGCTCCTCATTCTTCTTTACCTAGTTCTGCTACTGTTAGAAGCATTAGTGGAACCATCCAGCAGTTTGGTGTGTGGATTGCTCCTACCACTCAGTCAACTCCTCCTCTCCCTTCTGTTTCTCCTGGTTCTCAGCTTACCACGGCAGCAACAACTCCTTCTCCTTCTATACCAATAATGTCACCAGGAGGTCCAGGACGAGGACGAGGTCGGGGACGGGGTCGGGGACGGGGTCGAGGTCGGAAGACTGAAATTGGAGCAGCAGAACCCCCCAGGAGGAGAGGGAAAAAACAAACTAGTATGTTATTACCGGCACCTCCTGGAATGGTTAGTCCCACTAGTGTTTCAGTAACGGACGTTGCAAGGGAATCCGTTACTTTTTCTCCTGTTGTTTTAGCAGCCTCTGGAACGCCTGGTCCCAATTCTGTTCCCTTAAAGGATGTTGTAGCTAAGGAGTCTGTTTCTCTCTCTGCGACTGTTCTATCATCTTCTGGAACACCCGGTCCCAGTTCTGTACAGGATGTTGCGAAGGAATCGGTTTCTCTTTCTCCTGCTGTTCTAACATCTTCTGGAACAGCCAAATTGAATATTGAATCACAGAGTGGACTACCAGTCTCCAGCTCTCCTATGGTCGGTGTTTCTTCTAGCCTTACAGGTGGTATTAGTGGACCTGTACATGCTCCTAGTTCTCAGCCAACCCCTCTGTTATCTTCTGCTGCTATTGTCTCTCATCAGTTAATTAGTAGTAGTGTTGGGAGTGCTCCTAGTTCTAAGCCTACCCCTTCTGTTGCAATTGGATCTCAGTTTAATCCTCCTAGTTCTCAGCCCACCCCTGCTGTTGCACTTGGATCCCAACTGACAAAATTTCCTAGTTCTCAGCCGCCTGTTGCTCAGTCTACTCCTCCTGTCGCAATTGGATCTCAGTTAGCCAATTCTCCTAGTTCTCAGCCCACCCCTTCCGTTGCACTTGGATCTCAGTTTACGAACGCTCCTGCTGCTCAACCTACCCCTTCTGTTGCACTTGGATCTCAGTTTACGAACACTCCTACTGCTCAACCTATCGCTTCTGTTGCACTTGGATCTCAGTTTACGAATACTCCCAGTTCTCAGCCAACTGTTCCTCTTGGGTCTCAGTTTGTTAGTAGCAGTATAGGGAATATGTCTGAGCCAGTCACTCCATTGCCTTCTGTTCCTCCTGGCTTTCAGCCAATCCCTCCTACACCTTCGGTACCCGTGGCCAAGAGAGGTAGAGGACGAGGGCGTAAGGCTCAAAGTGGAGTAGAAGCACCCCCACGTCGTAGGGGAAGGAAACCAGGTAGTCTAGCTAGTAGTGTTGTTCCTGGTGGCGTATCAGGTGGGCAAGAGGCAACATCAAATGAAATAGCAGTGGGGAGAAAGATCATTGCCACGAGAAGTAAGCAGCAACAGCAGCATGAGGCTCAACAACAGCAACAGCAACAGCAGCATGAAGCTCAGAAATCAACTGATGCTGCTCAGGCTCTGGCCCCTCCTGGTTTTGACGCTGGTAAGGATTCATATTTTGAAAAGAATGATATATTCATATTTTTTTTGGCTTTTGATACTTTGCTAACTTTAATTGTAAAGACTTTAGTACCTCTAATTTAATAGACTTTACCCCCATTCCATTAGGGTCTAGTCATACTTAACGGTCGTGTGGTGTGCCTCACAAAACCTTTTTAAAAACAAAACAGTTCTAAAACCTCGAAAATTTTAAAATAAAAAATGGGATTTTCTAAAAATTCCGAAAGCAAAAATAACATAAAAAACGGATCTCTTTAACCAGCAAAACAAACCCTTCACCACTACAGCCCAGCCTCCAGCGTCTCTTCCCACCCCCAACCCCAATGCACCAACAATCTCTCTCTCTCTCTCCCTCTCTCTCAAGACAGACGTATAGACGCGCACACCGCAATATCGACACATGCCAATCCCTTCTCTCTCACTCGATTCTATTCACGTGTGTGTGTATATATATCAATACAGATACGTACAAATTGCAGATCGATACATGTGTGTGTCAGTGTGTGCGCGTGTGTACAGGGTATAAATAGAACTGGTTCAATGTTAGAGAGGCATACATAGTAAAGAATGTTGTAATTGTGTGTGTGAGAGAGAGAGTAAGGGCGAAGCCAGGATTTATTCTTGGAGGGGGCCAGACTGAGTAAGCTGGAAATCCATGATTTATTCAGGATTTGTTCTTAGGGATTCTATTGCGATTCACAATTGGTAATCCATGATATATTCAATTTAATTAGGGGCGACAATTTATTGTATCTTATTTTTATTTTTTTATATATGTTAACAAGACATGAAGTCGACCCGAAATTAGTGGGTTAAGGTTTGCCCCGTTTTTACACAAATCTAAAAATAATACGATTCACCAACACAAGAAATTAACATGTCAGGTAATGGTTGAAATTTACTCCACATGAGCTCAAAATGATTTTGAATGACATACATAAATTATCACCTCTAAATATACTACTGATAAACAATCAATAATAAATAAACTTGCTATGCATACACTTTAGAACGTTGTTGTCTATACATTCAAAAACAAAAAAATATTTCATAGAAAAATACTTGCTATTACATATACTATACTAATAATATTTTCTGGAGACTTGGTTCTTTTTTAAATTTCTTTTGTATTTATATTAATTTTCATGTATATTTTTCCCTACTGTTTTGTCTGAAAAGGATCATGTGCTTGCATGTCAATTGAGTATTCCTGACGGAAATGGGGAAATGTCAATAAAAATTAGTAGGTTTTACTAAAGTGTAATAAGCGAAATAAGCAACATATTAACCCGTCAATTTTAGCCTCAAATACAATATCAAATATATTAACCTTATTTTAGTTTATTACCCAGTTTATTGCAAGCCTAGATAAAATATCCAATCAAGATTTTGCACCAAACGCTTAATCTATCAAAAAATTATTAAACGTATTTAAGATGAGTACTCAGTTAATTCCAAGCGCTAAGTAACAATATCAATCAATGTGGCACCAAATACAACTTCATATCAAAAATCAAATGAACTTCAAGAAATATTATATGAATATTTAATATCAACATATTCAACACATTTTAAATAGGGAAACCCATTTTCTGAAGTATAATAATTAATAAATTTACAAACTCACAGGTCCCCAGCTAACAAGTCTGTCTATTTATATGACAATGCAGTTCATGTCCCAGCAGAGACGGTTTTGCGTACAGAAACAGAGGCACCAAAAAGTAATTCAGATCCTGCAACAGGACAAATACATAAAGTTGACGAGTCTTTAAAGAGAAGTGATAGTGAAGGTGGGGATGCAGTGCCTTTACCTGCATTAAAGCTGACCGACACCCAAACCTGTGACCTTCCAACTGTGAAGGAAGGTGAACAAAAGGTTGTGAATGAACCTGTTGCTCAAGGGCCTGAGGTTCATGCAACTAAGCAAATTGATGTGTCCGAAAAAAGTGCAGATGTTCCTTTGGCGAGCACTTTATCAAAAGATCCCAAGTCAATTGATTTTCCCCCCAAAAGTGCAGGTGTCCCTCTGGCGAGCTCTGTAGCAAAAGATCTTAAGCCAATTGATGTGTCCCAAAAAAGTGCAGGTGTCCCTTTGTCAATCTCTATAGCAAAACATCCTAAGCCCCTTGATTGGTCCCAAAAAAGTGCAGGTATCCCTTTGGTGAGCACTGTAGAAGAAGATCCTAAGCCACTTGATGTGTCTCAGACAGGGATTGACCAAAGTTCGGAAGGGCAAAAATATTCGACAGTACCTCCGGTGTCTGAGAATGAAACGGGGACAATTGTTGCAGAAGTAGAACAAGAAGTGAAACAAGACCATGTTCTTGATGTTTCGAAACCTGAGGTGAATCAGAGTTTGTCGGGGATAAAAGAAACGCCACCAGCCCCACCAGTGTTGGACCAAACGATGAACAAATCTAAGAAGGAAGTTGCAAATGGGAAAGATGTAAAGCAAGAGACAAAAGACTCACTTGTTTCGAAGCCTGGTGATGAGGTGAAAGGGAATAATAACTTGGAGGAAAAAGCACTTTCAAGGTCCGAGGGTCAATCTGCTGTTTCAAATCCTGAGGTGGCCGATGATAATAAAACTAATAATAGTGACCGGTCTGAGGAAAATGTAGTTTCAACATCAAATTTAGGAGGGTCTGTCATTGAACCAGCAGCAAATTTACAAGAAAGCAGGGGGGAGCCTGTTTTGGATGAGGCGAAGCCCGTGGTGGAAGAAAAACCATCTTCAAACCTAATGGCTACTCCAATTGTTGGACCTCAAACAGACAAATCGGAGAAAGCAGTTGAAGCCGGAGGACTAGGAAGCAAAGAAGAAAAAACATCTTTGAACTTAACGTCTGTTCCAATTGTTGAACCTCAAAAAGAAAAGTCTGAGAAAGAAACTGAAGCAGGAGGATTAGAGAGCAAAGAAGAAAAATCGTCTTCAAACGTAATGGTGGCTTTCAATACCAAACCAAAGGATGCTGTTGATATTTCGGCTCCTTCGGCAGCACTTTGATTACTCAATCCCTTGCATTGTGGAAAATGAAAAGTGTTTGTTTGTTGTTTACTAGCTTCTTTTTTAGCTAATGATTATGTAAAGTTAACATGTCAACCAGTAACACAAAATGAAGCGGGGGCTCTTTTGTGATTTTTCTTGCGACCCATTTCAAGTATGTGCAACCTTATTGTCCTCTAGATGCTTGTAGATTGCACCAACGTAAATTTTTCTATACAAACCATTGCTTTGGCCCTACTACGTTTATATTACGTAGTAGTAACAATATATAAACAAATAAATTAGCGATGTCTTGGCGCAATGGTTTTTTAATGTCACAGGCGTAGATGGCCGTCTTCATTGATTTTTCATGATATTTTCTTACATTGATTCGGTCTTGAGATATAGCTTAAACTAATGTGTTGAAATTAAGACAAAAATTGTTATGCAACGTCGTATGCTAAGATTTACCAACCATGGTGATGATGAGCTCTTAGGAGCGCTAGTATGTTTGAAATAAAACATAATAAATGCCTAGGCTAGGCTTGTCAATGGATCGGATCTAGATTCGGACTTGGTCCTTTTAAGCGATTTTTTATACCAGGATACCCAGTTACCTGATTCGGACCAGGTCCTTTTGGGCTCTAGTCAACGGTCTCTCCCACAAATGTTTTTTGTATCGAATCTCATATTAATACGAAATATAGCAAGTACAAGTTTATTATACAATTTTTTCATTTGGAGATGTGTGCTGGAATTGAATTGTGGAATATTAAAAAAACAGGAACATAAAAATCGTTTGTTTTTAATACGTCAATAGTTACCCGGTTTTGAGTTTGGTACCTTTTACTTGGGTGTGTATTTTGGCGGAATCAATTTGGAATAGGGGTGTTTGGGATTTTTTTTTTTCAAAATTTTTGGAATTTTAAAATCCTTTCGAAATTGGAAAAAATAAAAATAAGATAATCAATTTTTTTTTCCAGTTCGGCTTATGTGGAAATTTTAGAAAAGTTACTAATCGGAAAAATCTCAAAAAATTCGAAATTATCAGTTATATCTTTTTCGAAAAATATCGGAAATATATATTTTTTTAATATCTCATTCCAATTACCATTACATTAATTGTGAAGTACACATTGTAAGAGAAAACATCCAACAAATTACAACAATCCAACAATTTCATAGTACCTTGAACATTGTTCTAATAAATATCACTATTAAAAAAAAAACACTGCACTAGTTAAAGTTGATAGAAATATGTTAAAAGAGGAAGAGGAAGAGGAAGAGGAAAAGGAAAAGGGAGTCATTTGTTAGAAAGGAAAAGGAAAAGAGTTTTCTTTGTGAGGGAAACGAAAAGGAAGAAGAAGTGCAGAGATAAGGAAAATGAGGTGGATTGGTGATGGACTTTTTTGTAAGGGAGATTGAGAGGTTAGACCTGAAGAGGGAGAGGAATTTTTTTTTTTTTTTTTTTTTTTTTTTTGTGGTTGTGGATGTGAGAGTGGTAGCAGTCGATTGTGTTTGCCACTGTGTTGTTGTGTTGTGAAAGTAAAGTTATGGTCATGGCTTCTTTGGGAGTTTTAGAGAGAAAGAAAGGAAAAGAAAAGAAAGTTAATAAGAGAGAAAAGAAAAGAAGAGGAGAAGAGAAAGGAACTTGCGCTAGAAAAGAAACGACTCTTTTTTGTGTTTGGGAGTTTGAGAGGAAAATAATTTTTTTAAGTGAAAGAAGGTACAATTCATTAAAAAACTTTCATTTCTCTCCATTTTTTTTTCCTGATTTGAAAAGACAGTTTTGCAGAGAAAGGAAAAGATTTTTATTTTTTCATTCTTTTCTCTTCTTTTAAACTCCCAAACGAGAGAAAGACACTTTATTTTTTACTTAAACTCCCAAACGAAGGAAAAGAAACACACTTTCTCCTCCTTTCCTTTCTTTTCTCTCCAAAATAGAACTTGCAAACAAAGCTTTAGAGTAAATAGTTAGTATTTATATAGGATATTATTGGTTGAGATTTCTTTAAATGGAGTGTCTTAATTAATAACTTACAAAAAACACACTTTCTATAAATAAGGCTAGTAAATGACAAGTAAAATATATTAAAATAAATAAAAATATTAATATTTCAAAAAATATTTTGGATAAATCGGATCACCACGATTTGGGAAATTCGAATCGAAAATTTATATACGATTTCCAATTCCAATTTGATTCTTTTCAGAAGATTCAGATATCGAAAATTTAAAAATAATGCCAAAGTCGAAAAAATCAGATCGAAAATTGAAAAATTTGAAAGTTTGGAAATAATTAACACCCCTACTTTTACTATTTAACTTCAAGTTTGTTACCTTTCCCGTTAGTAAACCGTTAGAGATAACGCCTATAAAAAAAGTTCAAAAAACTAAGAAAAAAAGGAAAAATCTGAAAAAGAACGAAATTTAAAAAAAAGAAAGAAAGAAAAAGCAGAATTAAGAAGAAAAAAACTCTCTACCCGTCTAAGTAAAAAGGTAGTAACAGATGGAAAAAATTCTAAAATATTTGTGCGCTTGTCACTAGAAATAGATCACATGAGTAAAGCCCAAGTGGGCACCTGTTAAAACCTTAGACAAATCTCCCAAGGAAGAAGAAGAGTAAGAGACCAAATGACTAGATTCGCTAGAAGCGTAAAGAAGGTGTTGGATGTTTTGTGAAAAAGGCTAAGTACACAAGGTACAATTTGATAAATATGAAAGTTGAGGTGAGAAGGAGGAAATAAATAAAGAGGAGAATATATTGAAACTTACGGATAGAAGGCTATTTGATTTTCTTGATTTTCTCTCTTACATGCATCACACTAATAATGGAAGACAAAACAACAATAAAATATGGAACTTAAAACATGGATACAACCATAAAACATGGCATGTTACCCACATCACATTAAACAACATTCTCCCTCTTAATGTGATGCTCCTTAATTCCTAAGAGTTCCCTTAATTGCTGAAATTTTCCTGGCGACAGAGCTTTGGTGAAAATGTCCGCAACTTGATCTTCTGACTTGCAATATTTGAGTTTTATATCCCCATTTGTAATTGCTTCCCGAATGAAATGATATTTGATAGCAATGTGTCTTGTCCTACTATGATAGACTGGATTCTTTGCCATTGCTATTGCTGATTTGTTGTCGCAAAATAACCTTGTGCTTTCTTCTTCCTTTTCTTTCACGTCTTTCAAAATTCTCCGTAGCCAAATAACTTGAGAAGTTGCTAATGATGCGGATATGTACTCCACTTCAGCTGAGGATTGAACCACAGTTTGTTGTTTCTTTGACGCCCATGAAAATATACCAGAACCTAGTGAGAAGGCATAACCCGAGGTGCTTTTCATGTCATAAACACAGCCACCCCAATCACTATCATAAAATCCAGTTAACTTCACATTCACATTTTTGTAATACTTGATTCCATAATTCAGTGTGCCTTGCAAGTATCTTAACACTCTTTTTCCTAGGGATGGCAATTTTCCCCGAAAACCCGATAATCCGCGGATACCCGAAAAAAATTCCCCGAAAAATCCCCGAAAATTCGGGGATCGGGGCGGGTTCGGTTATTAAAAAAAATCCCCGAAAAATTTCGGGTCGGTTTCGGGTATACCCTCGGGTCTCCATGGGGATACCCGATTTTTTAATATATAATAATATATATATATATATATATATATACACATATATATTAAAAACCCTAACCTCTCTTTTATTTTTTACTCACTCAGCCGCCTCCCTCCCTCTCTAGACTCTTCTCTTCTCTTCTATCATACTCTCCCTCTCTTCTCTGTACCTCGCGCAGACCCATCCATTCCATTTCTCTGTACCTCGCGCAGACGCATATATTACTCACGCAGGCGGCAGGCGCGCTTGGTGGAAATCATCTTTGATTTGATTTTTTGTAGATCTGAGCTACTGAGGTTCCGGTTTGGTTCTCGTCCGGCCTGGTTCGGAGCTACCGAGGTTCCGATTTGGCTCGTTTTTTTTTTGGTTCAGCTTCGGCCTTCTGGTACGTTTTCCGGCATATATATATATTTTTCTTTTTTTTTTTCTTTCTTTTTCTCGGCAACTGTTTTGTTTCTTTATATATATATATATATATATATATATATATATATATATATATATATATATATATACTGATATATATTTATATCGTTTAGATCCAATTTTTCATAACTGCGTTTTTTTTGTTGGTTCAAATCTGTGGGTATTGCCTAATCCGTGTGGGTGCGTTTGATGTTTATTTTACTTAGGTGCTTAAAGAGGACTTGTAAAATTTAAAAAAAAATTTAAAAAAAAAAGAAATCAAAACGGGTTACCCGCGGGGAACCCGATACCCGTTTGAAACGGGGACGGGGATCCCCGAACCCGTTATAACGGGGAACGGGGCGGGGATGGGGAATGGCTTTTCTAACGGGGACGGGGACGGGGAGTTAAAACCCGACCCCGAACCGACCCGTTGCCATCCCTACTTTTTCCTGCCCCAAGATGGAAATGACTAGGACAATGCATAAATCTAGAAAGTAGCCTTGATGCAAACAGGATATCTGGTCTTGTTGATGTTAAATATAACAAATTTGCAACCAAGCTTCTGTAGAGAGTTTCATCAACCTTTTTTCCTCCATCTTCCTTCACGAGTTTTTTATTTACAACCAATGGTGTTGTCGCCGGTTTGCACCCAAACATTCCAAACTTCTTAAGAATGTTTTCAGCATACTTTGTTTGACAAATGAACACACCATATTTTTCTTGATAAATTTCAATACCAAGAAAATAATGTAGCAAGCCCATATCACTCATTTCATACTTCTTCATCATTTTATTCTTAAAATCTTCAACCATCATTTCACTACTTCTAGTAAAAATTAAATCATCAACGTAAAGCGCAACGATAAGAATATCAGATGTACCTTTGCATTTGACATACAAGGTAGGCTCGTTATTGATTTTGTTGAATCCATTCCCAGTAATATCCATCAATGTTACTGTACCATGCTCGTGGAGCTTGCTTTAGACCATACAAGGCCTTCTGCAACTTGTACACCTCTTTTCTTCTTCTCCTTTGGTAACAAAACCCAAAGGTTGTTCAACATAAATTTCTTCTTCCAACTTTCCATTTAGGAATGCCGATTTAACATCTAATTGATACAATGACCAACCTTTTTGAGTCTCCATAGCAATAATGGCTCTTACAGTGTCAAGACGTGCAACTGGTGCAAATGTTTCATGAAAATCGATACCGGATTGTTGTGTGTAGCCCTTTGCAACCAATCTTGCTTTATTTCTTTGCACGATGCCATCAGAGTGATACTTGACCCTATAAATCCACTTCACCCCAATGATATCTTTATCTTTTGGCTTTTAAACAAAATGCCAAGTATTGTTCTTCTCAATAACATTAATTTTCTCCTCCATCGCTGTTGATGTAAAAAACTAGATTGCTCTAATTATTTCAATCACAGATAAATAAATAAGACAAAGATTTTTAAAGTGGTTCGGCCAGGAATAAAGCCTACGTCCACTGTTATGTTATTGCTGAGTATTTGCAGAATTCTTGAATACAAGTTATCTCAAGAAATTCCGGTCCCTTTGAATAAGGATGATACAAGGTATTTATAGCCCTTAGGCTGTACATGAATGGGTTGATACATTAAATGATATACATATGAAAGGGTAATACATTTAATGCAGCGTGTGCGTCAAGATGATGAACATTCAATGAATATTTGAACTGTTGATTATCTGGCAATTAATGATACGACCAAGATGCAGCTCGGACCGCCATAGTTGCTCGTTGCTCAGGAGTTCCTCGGAGCGTTAGAGTACCTCGGAGCGCTAGAGTTCCTCGGTGTATATTCGTTGCTCGGAGAGAATCATGAGTTGGTCGGGAAATGAACTTCCTCGTCGTTATTGCACCACGTAGATTGACAAGTGTCTTCGTATGATTCGTCCACATCAACATATTAATTTTGGTATCAACAGAAGCCCCCAATGTTTTATATTTCGAACTTTGAGGAGTGTGAAACATTCTTTCTCGGTATTTGGCCATATTGAATGATCTTCCTGGGTTTTAGGAGCATCGTATTTGAATTTATTTCCAAATTCGAAGAATCCGCCTTTTTTCGAACTTTTAAGAGCGCTTCGATCTTAGTGCCCTTTTTGTCCTTTTAGCCGCCGAAAGTTCAATAGTTTCTTTTTTGTAATCATTTCCTTCGACGCTTCCCAAGGCAAAGTATTTAAACTTCTTAGGTAACCATACCGTCTTCTTCTTTTCCCAATTTCTTGCATTCAAGCTTTCTATTCTTTCCTTCTCTCTTGTGCGTTCATCCTTATTTTCGTTCGTTGTCAACATACCTCCTTTCTTCCTGTAAGATCTTCTTCCTTTCTTCTCTTTTATTCAGTATGGTTTATATTGTGGAGTCTGTTGAGAAATTTCGTTCTGATTTTTCCATTCCTTCGTGGGTAACTCTAGAGGTTCTTTCTGAGCCTTTAGATTACTTTCGATTGGCTGAGGGACATTGGTTCCCCAGTCTATTTGTTGCTGAATGTGGATTTTCTTTTCCACCAAACCCATTGTGTCTTGAGTTTTGTCAGTATTTCGATCTTGTCCCTGTAAAAATAGCCCCCAATTCATGGAGAATAATTAATGGGGTGTATAAATTAAATCTAACTCATGGGACTCGTATAGGGATCCCTGAAATTATGTATTGCTATAAGTGGGCCACTCTAGATAATATTTATTACTTAAAAACTAGGTTTCTGAATAGAGCTCTTGTAGTTAACCTCCCTGATTCAAATAGAGATTATTTTGAACATGGGTTGGTTATTAAAAATTGGCAATATGCCCCTTTAGTTGGAGATGGAGTATACAACGGTCCCAGATGCCCCCCCATATGGCAATGGGATAGGTTTATTTTTTATTTTATTTTACTTATGAAATTATGCTTTGATTATGTTTGATAAAATGTATGACTGATATTTTGTTATGTGTTTATTTGCAGTTGATAGCAAAAGAAAAACTCCAAAAGAATCAGAGGTTAATATCAAGCATCTGAAACTTATCTGGGGTTTGCATAAGAACGTTGCAGACGAGCACACCAGGTCTGCATCACATTTGCTACAGTATAAGAGTTATACAACCTCTTATACTGCTCGCCCTGTTGAACCAGCTTCCACTCCAGAGGACTCTTCTTCAGATTCTCATCTTCCTTTAAGTCAGAGAATGGGCAAGAAAAGAGCTCCTCCTTCTCTATTTGATGACACTACTTCTGCTGTTGGGGCCAAGAAGAGCAAAACTGATGTCCCTGAGGGGACTAAGAAGGTGGATGCTGCACCTTCCAAAACTACCGAGAAGCCCCCAGTGGCTCCGAGCAAGAAAGTTGCTCCTGTGGAAGTGATTACTATTTCTCCGACCAAGAATTCTTCCTTGGTTGAAGCTGCTGAAATGCCTTTGAGAAGATTAAGGAAATCATCCTCAATCAATCCGGCTAAAACTTCCTCCTCTTTACCTGCTGGTGGTGTTGGTGTTCCAACCATCATTCCCCCAAGCTCTGCAATGAGCTCGATAAAAACTTGGATCATACCTGAGGTCCAAGGGATTGATAATAATATTTCTAGGGATATGTTGACATCCCTAGCTACTCGTCACCTTGCTTCGGTAAATTTCTCACATTCTGAATTTCTTTCTTTCTCTGAATGCTTGCATTTTTGTATTGACTTTACTGTTTTTCCCATCTTTCAGCTGGTGAACTGTTTTAATAACATCGTGAAGAAGGATGAAGCTATTAAAGCTTCAAGTTCCTCGTCAGGTGTAGAGGATGATCTACTGGGTTTGACCCAATCCCTGAAGGAATCTCGCCAACAGTATAGTGAGGACAAGGCTGTTTGGGAGAAAAAGTTATCTGCAGTTGAGGCCGAGAAGGTGAAGATGGCTGAGATCTCCAAGAATTTGGAGGATAAAGTAAAAGGTTTAGAGGTCGAACATCAGAAGTATGATGTCAAGCTCAAGAACTTGGGAGAGCTTGAAGATAAGTTGAAGAAGGCAGAGGAGAAGTTGTCCGCCCTGCAAGATATCAAGGTCCAAAAGGAAGAATTGGATGTGAAGCTCTCCTCGGAGAGACTAAGAAGAAAAGTCGCAGTCAATCTTTCAGCGCTGGCTGGGAGAAAGGATGGGATAAGGGAATTGCTGCAATGACATCCCAAGTTCAATATGGGAAGTTGAAATACTTCCATGATGGCTGGGTAGCTGCTCTGCAAGAGTTGAAGATCAAAGACGACTCTGAGCTATTCCAACTACACCTCCCTAGTCCTCCTCCAACAATTGTGGAAGAAGAAGAAGATGAGCCTGTCTCTGATGAATCTTCTATGGCCATAGGTGATCAAGTCTCTGCCTCTCAACCCTCTGCCACCGAGGACATTTCTTCCATGCCTCCTCCTCCTGAGAAGATTCCTGCTGATCAAGCCGCAGTTACTACCGAGCAACCAAGCTCCTCGTCCCAGCCTCCCGAGAAAGTCTTGGGGGACAAGGAAAAGGTGTGAAGTTGTTCGGTATCATTTCTATCTTTCATTACTTGCAATCGAACAATGTAATCTTTTGATGATCTAATAAAACACATCTTCATTCCTCTGCATTGTTGATCCTCTGTCTGCTTTTATTTATTAACTCCTGCTTTCTCTTCTTTATTAGTTTTTTGCCAGAATGGAATTGATATCTGCCCCTGATACCGAGTTGATGCAACAATGCAATGGATATTATAAAGCTGGTCATACAGACCTGAGTGTATTAGAGATTGTCGACATCCTTGGCCATGATGCCTCAGAGCAAGCAGTTGAGGCTTATCGATATTTGAAGGATTTACTTGACAGGTCTGTGGCCAATAATGTGGCATATTATGAATTGATCGAGGAACTTCATCGTTCCTTAGAAGATCTTCAGAATAAACACAATGAATCAACTGCTTTGCTGCATAAGGAGTATGAAAATAGATATCAGCAGCTTTCTTCTGAAACAGGCCATAAAAAGATCCTTGCTGGATATGATGTTAGGGAAAAAACTCTAAAAGGTGAGGTTGAGGCCTGCAGGCAAATTGCTGATTTACTGGAACAAGAAAACAATAATTTGCAGAAAAAATTGGCACAATATGAATCTGCAGCATCATCTTCTACTGCTTTAGTGCCAGTTACCGATGAAGGTTTCTCGTTCTTAGAAGTTGAGAATGCCAAATTGAGGCAAGAACTGGATGACTTAAGAAGATTTGCTATTTCTGTGACTGCTCGGGGACGAGGAAGAGGTTCTCGGGGGCGAGGAAGAGTTCTCAGCCGAAATGTTGAAGAAGCTCGCACTCAGTCTACTCTGGAAACTCAAGCGTTCCAATTGAACGTCAAAAATCGGGCTCTATCAGAAATGTCCAAGAAAAATCTATCCTTGGAAGATCAACTTACTGCAACGAAGTCTGCTCTACATACTAAGGATCTTTTTGCCAAAAACCTTCTCGAACAATTAGATAGATTAACCTTTCAATTTCATAAGCAACCCAGGGAATTCTGGATGGCAGGATATAATGAAGCTCTTGTTCATTTGGATGCTCGTATTGAACATGCCAACAATGAAGGTTATAAGCAGGGGTGGTTGAATGCACTGGGTGTGTTAAAATTGGAGCAAGGGCATTATTTATGGGATTATCATGCTCCAGGGCTATTAGACTTGCCTGTGCCACCTTTCAAATTGGACATGGCCTGGATCCCAGCTCGTTCCATTCCTCGTAGCTTAATTTCAAAATACCTTGGTGATTATAGCCTTCATTCCCAAATCGAAGTATCTCGTCCAGAGCATCTAATGGAGACACCTTCAATAATGAATGTTAGAATGTTGAAGGACTTGAACTTTATTAATTCTCCCCTTTGCCTGGAAGATCCTCCTGCTGGCGAAGAGCCTATTTCTAAAGCAAAGGGCAAGAAACCAATAGAATAGGAATATCAATGTAATAGTTAGTACATTCATGTAACCTGTAATTTATTTTGAATTTTAATGAAAATACTTTCATTTTCTGTTTGCAAATTTTGCTATTGTTTTGTATCTGTTAAAAAGATAACAATAATATTGTTCATCGATCAACTTAATAAAAAGTTACAAGTATCAAGGTTGTTCAATCACTTAATAATAAAGTAATGAGTATAAAATGTTCAAACTGTTTCCAACCAACCAGGGTGGATAAATAATGTTTGTCGACCAACTACAGTTGATGGGATTTTATCCCCGACCATCCATACTTGGTTCAATTTCAAATATTTTCATAAAATGTGTCCGACCAACCACGGTCAATAATTTATCCTTGTCGACCAACTACAGTTAGTGGGTTTTTATCCCCGACCAACTATACTTGGTTTAGTTTGGAATATTTTGTTCTCTGAGGAACTTTTGTAATAATATTACCTCTCGTCCAACATAAGTTGGAATGTGAGAGTATATTTTTCAAATCCAATCAAAAGAGTATTTTTTGGTTCTTTCGAACTGTCCACTAGTTATCTTATCAACCGTAGTTGATCACGCTAGTGTCGTCTCCTAACCAAAGGAGTATTTTTTGGTTCTTTCGAACTGTCCACTAGTTATCTTATCAACCGTAGTTGATCACGCTAGTGTCGTCTCCTAACCAAAGGAGTATTTTTTGGTTCTTTCGAACTGTCCACTAGTTATCTTACCAACCGTAGTTGATCACGCTAGTGTCGTCTCCTAACCAAAGGAGTATTTTTTGGTTCTTTCGAACTGTCCACTAGTTATCTTACCAACCGTAGTTGATCACGCTAGTGTCGTCTCCTAACCAAAGGAGTATTTTTTGGTTCTTTCAAACTGTCCACTAGTTATCTTACCAACCGTAGTTGATCACGCTAGTGTCGTCTCCAACCAAATGAGTATTTTTTAAGCATAGTGTATTACTAGTATTCCCCGAAAAACTTTCAACAGAAAGAAAATGGTGAAACACCCTCGTTTTATTCATAATGAAGGAAATGCTTTACATTTTACATTACTGATAATACTTGCGCAGGTGTTCAGCGTTCCATGCATTCTTAAATTCCTCTCCCTCTAGAGTGGCTATTCTGTAAGTTCCTGGTCGAACAACTTCTGTAACTCGGTAAGGTCCATGCCAGTTTGCTTCCAGCTTATTATGCTTCTGAATGACTTTCTTTAGCACATAATCCCCTTCTTTTAAGTCACATTTCTTCACCCTTTTGTTGTAGAACAGAGCTGTACGTTGTTGGTAAGCAGCATTCCTAATGGCTGCCTCTTCTCTAACCTCCTCGAGCATATCCAAATCCAGTCTTCGCATTAAATCGCTGACTGGGGAATTGAAATTTAGCACTCTATGCGTTGGGAGACCCAACTCGGCAGGTATCACAGCCTCACTTCCGAATGCTAGCATATATGGTGATTCTCCAGTTGCTGCTCGGGGAGTTGTTCGGTAAGCCCATAGTACTGATTGGAGCTCATTAATCCAATTTGCTTTAGCTTCACTTAACCTTTTCTTCAAACCATTTAGTAATGTTCTGTTCGTCACCTCAGTCTGTCCATTGCTTTGGGGATGGCCTGGTGCTGAATGAAACTTCAAAATGTTCGATTGATGACAATAGGCAGCAAATTCTTCGTTATCAAATTGTGTTCCATGGTCTGTGATGAAAGCATGGGGGAGACCATATCGACAAATGATGTTCTTCCAAATGAACTGATATACCTTCTCGTAAGTCATATCAATTAGTGGCTCAGCTTTCACCCACTTTGTAAAATAATCCACTGCCACGACGAGGTACTTGAACCTTCCTCGGGTCGTCGGCAATGGTCCAACTAAATCAATTCCCCACATGGCAAATGGCCAAGGTGAAGTTATGGGTGTCAACAATGCTTGTGGAGTTCTTCGGATGGAGGAAAAGCGTTGGCACTTGTCACACTTCTTGGCATAGGCTATACAATCAGCCCTCATTGTCGGCCAGTAGTATCCCTGTGTCATCACCCTTTGCAAAAGTGTCCGACGTGCTACATGAGCTCCACAAGATCCTTCATGGATTTCCTCAACTAATTCTTTGACCTCTGATGGATGTACACATCTCTGCAAACCTGCCATAATTCCTCGTCGATAGAAAACACCATTAGTTAATACATACCGAGCAACTTTATACTTCAATTTCTTGGCGGTTAGCTTATCCTCTGGTAGTTTTCCTTCTTCAATGTAAGCCCTGATAGGATCCATCCAAGAGGGTCCTAAATCAAGGGTAATTATATTCACCATCAGGTCTTCTTCTATGCTCCGACTTTCTAATACTTCAATTGGTATTGTCCTTCGCAGCTCGGTGCGCGTAGCTGACGCTAATCGGGCCAATGCGTCTGCTCTAGCATTCTCCATCCTCGGTATTCTCACTAATTGAATAGCATCAAATTCTGTCAATAACTCCATCACCTTTGCATGGTATTTCACCATTAATTCTCCCTTAACTGCATATATTCCCATCATCTGATTCACAATTAATTGAGAATCACTGAAAACAATTACTTGTCGTGCTTCCATAACTTTCGCCAAATGAAAACCTGCTATCATTGCCTCATACTCAGCTTCATTATTGGAAGCTTTGAATTGGAATCGCAAGGCATATTCCATGTCAATATCATCTGGGGTGTTTAAAACAATCCCTGCTCCACAACCAGCTATACAAGATGATCCATCTACATATAATCTCCATGTAGGTAACTCCTCTTCAAATTTCTTATCTATCAGAGATCCTCGGTAAAATATCTGCTGTTTTCTTTCATCATCCCCTGGTATCTTTCGTTCCTCGTCGGTCATCTGTTCGCGCCCTTTTACCAACCGGAGTTGGTCTGGGTTTGGATATGATGATTTTTCTACATCCACAAGTCCTTTTACCAACCTTAGTTGGTCTGGTTCTGTGTCTGTTGATCCTGTATCGTCCACAGGTAAGTCAGCAAGTACTTTTTGTTCCTCGGGGGTATCAGGGTACGTGAGCTCTGCTATAAAATCTGCTACAGCTTGCCCCTTTAATGATGATCTGGGTTCATACACAATATCATATTCACCGAGTTCTATTGCCCAATACATCAATCTTCCTGATTTTTCTGGCTCGTGAAGAGCTTGCCTTAATGGCATGTCGGTATACACGATGATGGTATGGGCCTGGAAATATGGCCTCATTCTTCTACTTGCCTCAATTAATGCCAATGCCAATTTTTCTAGCTTTGGGTATCTGATTTCGTCACCTCGGAAAGCCTTACTTGTGTAATAAATTGGCTTCTAGACTCCATTCTCCAATCTGATCAATGCCGAGCTAACTGCATTCTCTGATACTGCCAGATACAAGTACAACTTTTCTCCTGTTATTGGCCTAGAAAATAATGGTGGGGCTCCCAAATACTTCTTCAAATCTTGAAAGGCCTTCTCACATTCATCAGTCCACTCAAAACTTTTTCGCAGTGTTTTGAAGAATGGGAGGCATTTATCAGTTGCTCGGGATACAAATTTTTTGAGCGCTGCAACTCGTCCTGTAAGACTCTGTACTTCTTTCCTCGTCGTTGGGGATCACAGCCTTAAAAGAGCTTTGATCTTTTCTGGATTTGCTTCAATACCTCGTTGGTTGACGATGTATCCGAGGAACATTCCTTCTCGTACTCCAAAGGTACACTTCGTCGGGTTGAGCTTCATTTGGTATTTATCCAGTTGATCAAAGGTCTGGCATAAGTCAACTAGATGATCAGTATCTCTCCTGCTTTTGGTGAGCATGTCGTCGACATACACTTCCATGTTGCAACTGATTTGTTCGGCAAATACCTTATTCATCAGCCGCTGATATGTTGCACCTGCATTTTTTAAACCAAAAGGCATAACATTATAACAATAAGTTCCCCTTGGGGTAATAAAAGAAGTACTTTCCCTGTCTTCAGGTTTCATTTTAATCTGATTGTAGCCAGAATATGCATCCATGAAGCTGAGCAGCTCATGTCCCGAGGTAGCATCTACTAGCTGGTCAATTCTAGGCAATGGAAAATGATCTTTTGGGCATGCCTTGTTAAGATCAGTGAAATCAACACACATTCTCCACTTATTGTTCTTCTTTTTTACCATCACCACATTTGCCAACCAATCTGGATATTTTACATCCTCAATGAATTGGGCTTTCTGGAGCTTCTCAACCTCCTCTTGTATGGCCTGGTTCTTCTCGGGACTAAACACTCTTCTTCTCTGCTTCACAGGCTTGATCTCCTTATTCACATTGAGCTCATGACATAAGAAGTTTGGATCTATTCCTGGCATGTCTTCATGACTCCAAGCAAAAGTATTCTTCCTGTTTCTCAAGAAAGTTATCAACTCCTATTTTATTGAAACATCCAACGATGATCCTATCTGGGTTATTCGTTCAGGATGCTCGTCGTCCAGAATAACATTTTCTGTAGATTCCACCACTTGTCCTTTTACAAGTTGAGATTCATCCCTAGGGTCAAGAGTTTCAATTTCTGTACCTTCCTCCACTTGGTAAGTAGTAGTCTTTTTCCTTGATTCTTCAAGTTCTTCTTGCTCGGCAGACGAATAATAGCATTCCCGAGCTACTTTTTGATCACCTTTCACAATTCCGACTCCAAAATTTGTTGGGAATTTCAAACACTGGTGTACTGTAGATGGAACTGCTTCGAACTTCTTCAATCCAACTCTTCCCATGATGATGTTGTAGGCAGACTACACATTCTTATCCATCACAAAGAAGCGTATTCTTTCTGTTCGACAAGCAGGCCAAGTTCCAATGAATATATCCAACTTGATCGTCCCAAGTGGAAAAACTTTCTCGCCAGCAAAACCCAGAAGGGGTCTGTGATAAGGTTCCAATTGAGATAATTTCAAATTCAAGCTATCAAAGCATGAATAGTACATGATGTCTGCCGAACTACCGTTGTCTACCAACACCCTTGAAATGACCACATCTTTCATCCTCATTTTGATCACCAAAGGATCGTCATGAGGGTAAAGAACACCTGCCAGGTCGTTTTTTGAAAAACCAATGACTAGCTTCTCTTTGTTTACCTTCCTCGGACGATCCTCTTCGGCCAGATTTATTCGCTGAATATATGAACAAGCTTGAGCCTCTCCGAGGTAAGATTTTCTTTCTGCAGTAAGGTCTCCTCCTCCTCCTGCATCTCCTCCTGTAATAACATTACAATCGAATGACCCAAAACGTATGGAAAATACCTCTCGTTCAGGCTGCCTTGGCTTCTTGGGAAGATCGGGGTCATCATCTGGATCATCTTCGTGGTCCCTCTTCTTTTTCTCCTTTGCACGACGAGGAGATCTAGATCTCTCTCTAGTTCTATCATCATTTTTCCTCTCACCCCTGCGATCTACATATTTTGATAATTTTCCTCTTCGGATGAGCGTTTCAATCTCGTTTTGAAGGGCTATGCAATTTTTGGTCGTATGGCCATGATCTTTATGAAACTCGCAGTATTTGGCCTTATTCCTCAGATCAGGATTCGTCCTCAGTTTATCTGGCCACTTGATTTCCTCGCTATTCTTGATTTCTTCCAAAACGTGATTAATACCCATTTTCAATGGAGTATAATTATCGTACTTCTTTAGGACTTCCCATGACGTCCTATTATTCTTGGAGTGCTTGTCACCACCATTACCTTTCTGATCTTTCTTCTTAGACTTGTCGACCTCCACTTTAATTTCTTTATCCATATTCTTCTTCGCAGCCATAGCCTCCTCGGCATTCATAATTTTGGCCGCTTTCGCCATCAACTCGGACATAGTTTTAGGTGGATCTTTGGCCAAGGTGTAGTACAGTTTGTTAGGCAACAAACCACTCATCAAAGCAGTGATTGCTGTTTTTTCTTCGTAATCTATGACTTCCAACTTCTCGTTATTAAAACGAGTTATATAATCTCTAGTACTTTCACCTGATTTTTGTCTAACACTTAGCAAGTGTGCTACTCGCTTTACCGGCTTCGCCCCAAAACAAAAATTGCCAATGAACAACTCGGCTAATTGAATAAAAGTTGAAATCTTACCCCGAGGAAGATTGTTGTACCATATCTGGGCAGATCCAGTAAGAGTTCCTGAGAAAGCCCTGCATCTCATCTCGTCGGGAACAACATAGATGTCAACAGCAGCTTGATACTGTTCTATGTGAAGAACTGGATCTGTTTTTCCATCATATTTGGGAGTTACCACAGGTGCTTTAAATTTCGATGGTGTAGGAAAATCCACAATGGCCTGTACAAAAGGTGTTCCTCGAACAAAAGTTCGTTGTAGGGGGTTCTTTGCTTTAGCCATTTCTCCCAATTTATCCTCCAACCGTTGAAGAGATCCTTTCCACGCTTCATTTCCTTCCTCGGGCCTATTGGTTCGAGTAATTGATCGTTCTGAGGTAGCTTCCTGAGATCTATCTTGACGAATGACTGGTCGTGACTGTGCTAATCCTTCTCTTAGATCTGATGGTTATCGAAAACTCCTTGATATGGTCTTAGGTGGACTCCTATTCCTCCTAGGGCCTAATCGACTGAAAGGAGACACCCTACTCAGTCTTTCTAAAGCACTGGGTCTTTCTGGAGAGAGGATGATATGCTGATCAGTATCTGTCGCCCTCATTGACGAAGTTCGCCCAGGTTGATAAGAGAAATCATCAGACTCCTCATTGCGACGTGACTCGGTACGCCTGGATCATGAAGAAAGTAAATAAGTTTGCCTCTGACCACTTTGCTGTCCTGAACGCGCAGGTGCACCACCATGAAGTGTTTGTAAGAGTTGCCTCATTGTATCTTACATGGCGGTTTGTCCTTGAGCCAGATTCGTCATAATTTCGGCCAGATCTGGCGGTGCAGAGGGATTTGGAGGATTTCCAGCATTTCCAGCGTTTCGATTGCTAGATTCTGGATTATCCGCCATTGATGATAAATGATTTTTATGAAAAATGAAAGTAACAGTCGTTTCCCAAAGACGGCGCCAATCTGTTGATGTAAAAAACTAGATTGCTCTAATTATTTCAATCACAAATAAATAAATAAGACAAAGATTTTTAAAGTGGTTCGGCTAGGAATAAAGCCTACGTCCACTGTTATGTTATTGCTGAGTATTTGCAGAATTCTTGAATACAAGTTATCTCAAGAAATTCCGGTCCCTTTGAATAAGGATGATACAAGGTATTTATAGCCCTTAGGCTGTACATGAATGGGTTGATACATTAAATGATATACATATGAAAGGGTAATACATTTAATGCAGCATGTGCGTCAAGATGATGAACATTCAATGAATATTTGAACTGTTGATTATCTGGCAATTAATGATACGACCAAGATGCAGCTCGGACCACCATAGTTTCTCGTTGCTCAGGAGTTCCTCGGAGTGTTTGAGTACCTCGGAGCGCTAGAGTTCCCCGGTGTATCTTCGTTGCTCGGAGAGAATCATGAGTTGGTCGGGAAATGAACTTCCTCGTCGTTATTGCACCACGTAGATTGACAAGTGTCTTCGTATGATTCGTCCACATCATCATATTAATTTTGGTATCAACAATCGCTTTTCTCCACGTTTCTTCTTTTACGGCTTCTTTGAAACTTTCTGGCTCAATGGTACAAAAGTTGCATCTCTCATATACATCACTTAAACTCCTCATTTTTTTTGGAGTTATGGGCGGTGATGATGAGGATGAACTTGGAGAACCATTTGATGATGGTGATGATGAGCTTGATCGTGGAGATGTTTGAGGTGAATCTTCATTGCTCTCATTATCAATTGTTGATTTTTTTTGCTCTTCCTCAACAAGAATTGTCTTTTTCTTGACTTTGCCTTCTTCCCAGTTCCAAATAGCACCTTCGTCAAATAGCACATCACGACTTGTGATCACTTTGTTGCTTTTCAAACTAAATAGCCTATAGCCCTTGGATTGAGAACTATACCCCATAAATATGCACTTCTCACTTATTTCATCTAGCTTCCGCCAATTTTCTTTTGGAATCTGAGCATACCATACGCAACCAAAGATTTTGAGATGACGCACTGATGGCTTTCTCCCACTCTAGGCTTCAATGGGAGTTTGATTCCAGACCGCTTTTGTTGGACATCGATTTATCAAATATACCGTTGTTTATACTGCTTTCTCCCAAAATACTTTAGGCAGTCCCTTTTCATGAAGCATTGATTTTGCCATCTCCATTACGATTTGATTTTTCCTTTCTGATACTCCATTTTGTTGTGGAGTATAACTAGCTGTGAGATGTCTTTCTACACCTTCATCTTCACAAAACTTTCCAAATTCATTGGAAGTATATTCTTTTTCGTTTTCACTTCTCAAAACTTTGATAAAATCCCACTTTGTTTTTCCACAAAACTTTTGAACTTCTTGAAAATTGTAAAAACTTTAGATTTTTGCCTCATAAAAAATACCCATGTCATTCTTGTGAAATCATCAGTAAAGAGTATGAAGTAATTATTTTCTCCATGAGAAGGAGTAGTCATTGGACCACATAGGTCAGTGTGAACTAACTCGAGTACTTCATTTGCTCTCCATGCAACTCCTTTTGGAAAAGGCTTTCTGTGATGCTTCCTGAGAGCACAACCTTCACATATTTCATTCTTTTCTTCAATGCAAGTGGGTAACCCCTGAACCAAATTCTTTTGGCAAAGTAAATTGAGGCCATGAAAATTCAAATGACCAAGTCTTCTGTGCCACAACCATGATTCATCAACAAATTCTACCTTCAAGGCACAATTTCCACCATATTTGAAAATTAGTGGAAAGCTACGGTTCTTCTCCATCTTTATCTTCGTCACGACTTGTTTTCCTTATCCTTTGTCATAAATAGTGCACCCGTTTTCTTCAAAGTGGACAACATATCCATATTCTACTAGTTGTCCAACACTCAACAAATTTTGTGCTAAGTCTAGAACAAGTAAAACATCGTGAATGAACTTAGCTCCTTTGTTGGTTTGAACACCAATTATTTATTTTCCCTTTACATGGAGTAACGCACCATTTCTCATTTTCACTTGAGAGTTGATGGTTGTATCTATGTCAATAAACACATCTTTGTCACCGGTCATGTAATTGCTATAACCACTATCAAGAAACCAAACATCATTCTTTTGCTCAGAGGCACTGTGACATGCATATAATAAATTTCCTTTACCTTCTTTTTCTTCTGCACAACTTGCTTGTTGATTGTTCTTGTATCTACAGTCCATTTGCAAATGACCAAAGCCTTTGCAATTGTGATATTGAGGCTTTCCTTTGAACCAACAGTCTTTCTCCACATGGCTACTTTTGTTGCATATATTACATCGTTGAGACCGTAAGAAATCTTCATTTCTAAAATTTCTGAAATTATTGAATCTTCCTCTGCCTCTGCTTCTTCCTCTTCCTCTGCCTCTTCCTTGTCTACCACCTCTTTCAAACTCTCTTCCATCATGACTTGAAGAGCCTCTTTCACTATTTTGGGGTTTGAAATTGAGTTTAGATTGAAACGCGCTCTCAATAGATTTTTCAGAGAGTTGTAACAATCTTTTCTCGAATGACTTTAAGGACCCCAACAATTTGTGGACCGTCGTCTTAGAAGTATCCTTGGTATGCTCAATATAATCCACCCGAGAATTAAATTTTGGAGGTAGGCTATTTAAAAGTTTCTCTACAACTCTTCCGTCGGTTATTTGATCACCACGCGCCTTCATTTGGTTGAGAAGTTCTATGAATATGTAAGAGAACTCTTTTAGAGTTTCATTCTCCTTCATTTTCATATTTTCCAACTCTCTCCTAATAGCTTGAAGTTTAACAGCTCTTACTTGTGTATTTCCTTGAAATTCCTGTTGAATAATGTCCCATGCTTCCTTGGCCTTGGTTGCTCCCATGATTCTTAGAAAAATGGAGTTTCCTAGGCCTTGTTGAATGTGAAGGAGATCTTTAGCATCCATCTTCCTTGAAACTTTCAATTGGTCCTTTTGAGCAGTTGATAGCGTTGCCGTTGATTCAGGTTCATCATACCCATTTTGGACTAAATCCCAAACATCTTGGGATATAAAGAGAGTCTTCATTTTGATACTCCAGAAATCATAGTTCTCACCTTCAAATATTAGGATTGAAGGTTGTTGAATATTTAGAGTGGAATTGCTTGAGCTTTCCATGATAATTTTTCTTCAAATCTTTTACTCCTGGGCTTTCTGAATTTTTGACAGAAGCTTCTTGAATTTCCGGACAATGACAGCAACTCGTTGAAAAAAAATTTGGACAACAACTTGTTGAATTTTTTTTTTGACAGCAACTTGAATTTTTTTGGACAACAACTTGTTGAAATTTTTTGGACAGCAACTTGAATTTTTTTTTTCGACAGCAACTTGAATTTTTTTTGGACAGAATCAAGCCCTTTTGATATAAAGCTTTGATACCATTTATGTTGAATGTTTGTGGAAAAAGGCTAAGTACACAAGGTACAATTTGATAATATATGAAAGTTGAGGTGAGAAGGAGGAAGTAAATAAAGAGGAGAATATATTGAAGCTTACGGATAAAAGGCTATTTGATTTTCTCTCTTACATGCATCACACTTATATAGTACATAAAATACATAATAATGGAAGAGAAAACAACAATAAAACATGGAGACAACCATAAAACATGGCATGTTACCCACATCACATTAAACAACAGAAGGTGAAAAATGACGTTGCCATCATGGACGCAACTACGGGTCTGGAGTAGAACACAACAAGTACACATCCACCCTTCCAAAGAACAACCATTTGTTAAGATAACCCTAGATCCAAAGTTTAGATAGGAGTTGGATTAACCATTGAAAAATGCTCTAATACTGAAGATCTTGGGGAGGGGCATATTTTTTATAACCACGATAAGGTAGTTGGGTAACTTTTATCTACACAACAATGAGGATGACAACAACGAGGGTTATAAAATGAAAAAGCTATTCAATCTCGACTTGTGTTTATTCGGATACAAGCTCGATCCGTGGAGTAAAATAAACCAAGCTACTCAGGCTCGAAAGGATAAAATCTCTTACGGGATCAGTTTGTGGAGTAAATCAAACCAAGTTTGAATAAATTTTAAGCTTGTTACTTTATCGCTCAACTCAAATTCGATTTGATTACCAATAATCATATTAAAATAACATAAAAAATAAAGCTACTTAGAACTTGACTTGAGTTCATCTAGATAAAATAAAAAGTCAAGCTCAAATTAATTTTCAAGCTCATTAAGATTTTCAAACCAAGATCGTGCATCCTATTATTCGGCTCAGCACGACTCGTTTAACCCCCTACCATTTTCCTAGACAGAGCCCTGACGAAGGGTCCATGGGTTGTCGACGGTCATTACCTTATAAGGTGGAAAGGGTGTTTTTCCCAGCCAAGGTTAAAGTTTCGGCTGTATGCGTATGAGTCTGCATACCAGGGATATAACCCTCTCTTAGACTAAAGACAATCTAAACATACTTCTATAATCTCAAATAACAATTATACCAAATGCAGAATAAAATAATCGAATCGAATGAGCATACCTCCGGCCATTGATGCATGCACACACTCAATTTTTCTCACTATTTTGTTGAGTTTTAAGATCTAACACACTAAATATAATGGTGTGTATCTGAAGGGAACGAGTGAGTGAGATGAGGGACCAAAACTAATATTTATAGTTTGAGTTCCCATCAAACTCACAAACGTCTACATGTAGTCTGTTGCCATGAAATCAGGAACATCATAGGCAAAGTGTTGTAGCGAAAGTGAAAGTCTGGTTCAACGTGGACCATCTGTTGAGTTTCAAAACTAATTTCCAATTCTTTAGGGAGCCATTGACAAAAAAACTTCAACATTCTCCCACTTTGTCCATATGTTTAACCTTATGTCTTAACTGAATCCCATCCATCGTAATTCTTAAGAAACAAATACATGAATCATGGCGATAAGTCCTCTATTAATGAGTATTACCTTCCATGTATTATATTGCATTTAACTTTTACAGTATTATCCATTATGTAGCAACTTTACTAATTGAATAAACCTTATGTTTATTCACGGTCCTGTACAGATAAATTTTCTCAAATAAATTAAGGTGCACATAAATATAAGAAAACATCATACAAAATAAGAATTTAATTAAAATAACATGTAGAAAACCCTTATCATTAGTCGCAAGTAGAATGTCATCCACATAAAATAAGAAAACAGATATTACTCCCACTGACCTTCTGGTATATACATTGTTCCATGATGTTTTCTACAAATCTCAGTGAAGAAATAATATCATGTTATTTAAAATACCATTTATAGGACACTTATTTCAAACCATATATGGATTTATTAAGCTTGCAGACCAAATGCTCACCATTAATAGAGGGGAATCCTTCAGGTTGTTTTTTGTAAACCTCTTCCTCTAGATCTCCATTGAGAAATGCCATTTTCGCATCCATTTGTTTTAACTCCAAGTCACAATGGGCTACTAATGCTAAAATGATGCGGAGGGATTCTTTCTCAGATACAGGAGAGAAGGTCTTCGTGTAATCGATTCCTTTCTTTTGAGTGAATCCTTTAGCAAAGAGTCTTGTCTTATATCTCTCATTGTTTCCCAATGAGTCTTTCTTTGTCTTAAAGACCTATTTACATCCATTGGCTTTTGTACCATTAGAAAACTCAACAAGATCCAAGACTCTATTATCCTTCATATAATTCATCTCTTATTTCATGGCATTGTACGAAAATTCTGATTCTTTGCAACTTATGGCTTGTGAAAGGGACTCGGGATCACTTTCGACTCCAATGTTGTAGTTAGATTCTTGTAAATTTCACAATATAATCACTAGGAATTGCCGATGTCTTTATTTTAGTAGATCTTCTCAATATTGTACCATCATTTTCCTGAGAAGTATGTGGTTCAACTGGTTGTCCAAAAGTTCTTAGCAATTATTGAACTTCCCGATCTATTAGAATGTTGTTAGTAACTTGTAGAACTTCAATGATTGGTTGTTCAACACCAATTTTTACTTGAGGGGTACTGTGAATAATAATCAATCTATCACTTGAAGTGGAAGGTTGATATTCTAAATGATCCTTCTTAGAATTTTTGTTCCTGGTTTGATCACTCCCATTGATCAAGTCATTTTCAAAACTTTGCATTTCTTAATTCCATAATCCCAATGCCGTGAGATGGATAGTAAAATTTGTACCCTTGAGACCTTTCAGCATATCTAATGAAATACCCACTAAAGGTCCTTAAGTCCAACTTCTTTTCTTATGGATTATAAACTCTTATTTGAGACGAGCATCCCCAAATATGTATATATCGCAAACTTGGTTTCCAGCCTTTCCATAACTTGAATGTCATTTTTGGAACAACCTAGGTTGGAACTCGGTTCAATATATACATTGTTGTCTTAACTATTTCAGTCCATAAGGATTTAGGAAGAATACTCTGCACTATGCCCAATAACGTTCGATTTCTTCTTTTTACCACACCATTCTGGTCTGATGAAATAGGCATGGTGTATTGAGCAACTATCCCATTCTCTTGATGAAACTTTGCAAATGGACCATGCACTTATCTGTCCTTTGTGTATCTGCTATAATATTCTTCACCTCTATATGATCTCAATTTTCTTCCCGTATTGTTTGTTTACTTCAGATTGAAAGATCTTCTATGCATTTAATGCTTCGTTCTTGTTATGAAGTAAGTAGAGATACATGTATTATGAATAATTATCTATAAAAGAGATAAAGTATCCCTGACCATGTGAGTCCATGCCTAGACCAGATATATCAGTATGTATGATTTATAATATCTTCAAACTCCTATTGGCTCCTTTCTTTGACTTGTTGGTTTTCTTTCCCTTTAAGCATTCTACACAAGTTTCAAAATCAGCAAAATCGAGAGTACTAAGTACCCCATCATTTAATTATCTCTTAATTCTCTCTATGGAGACATGTCCCAATCTCCGATGCCATAACTTAAAGGAATCCTCATTCATAACACATCATTTAATACCGGCGTGAACATGCATAGCGTTATAAGTGATATCATTTTGCAAATCAATAGAGGAAAGACCATCATATATTGTACCATTCCCAATAAGATCAGATTTATAAAAAAAATTGAAAGATGTTACTGAAAAATTAAAGGAATAACCCAAAGGTCTAAGTCTTGAACTAATATCAATTTCGTGGAGAAACTTGGAATATAGAATGCCTTTTCCAAATTTAAAATAAAGCCACTAGTTAAAACTAAACTACATGTTCCAACAACCTCCACATGTGAATTCATCTCATTTCCTTAATAGATGCCTTGCTCATTTCCCACTGGCTTCCTTAGGTTTTGCATACCCTATAACGTATTCGAAATATGGATTGTAGAACCATAATCAATCAACCATATTATATCAATAACAAATAAATGAGATAAGATTACCTTTCTTCTCAAGCTATTTATGAAATTTGGTGCATTCCTTCTTCACGTGTCCCTTCTTTTTACACGTGGATTCCTTCTTAATATCATATTGGGGATGTATTTTACATTTTCCCTTCTTATTGGCTTAATTTTTGTCCTTCTTTCGCATTTTAAGCATTTCACTTTATTCGAGTTCTATTACCAACCTCCCTTCCTCTTGAACATACACGGTCATGAGTTCAATGATTAACCCTTTGTATTTATGTATTTTGTAAGAGATCTTGAAGGGAACTCATAGTAGTGGAAGAGCGTTCATGATATAGTGCACCAGGAAGGATTCTGTCATTTTAACTTCGAGATTCTTTAATTGAGCCATATTGTCCCTTATTTACATGATGTATTCATGCACACCTCTCACATTGGTGAGCCTTATAGAAGAGAACTTCATGATTAGGGTTCTTGCAAGTGCCTTATCCGAAGTGAAGAATTGATCATCTATGGCCTTTAGCAAATAATAGACCTTCTCATGCTAATCGGTCGAACCACGTATACCAGTAGAGATATTGGTATTTATGAACATCACATTGAGCCAATTGGATCGTTCCCATTGTTCATAAAGAGAAATTTCACCTGGAGGGCTGGTATCAGTAACTGCAAGTGGTTTGTCTTTCCAAATAGATAAATCAATGTATATCTACCCTAAATGGAGCATAGTGAGGTTAAAGGAGAGGCGCAGGTCCAAGCCTTTAATTTAGCATAATCAATGTCTATCTACCCTAAATTTCATAGAAAAAATTGAAACAATATCAAATCAGAGGATTTAAATGGCTTTGATACCAAACCTTAGACTAAAAACGATCTAAACATGCTTCTATAATCTCAACTAACAATTAGACCAAATGGGGGAATAAAATAATCGTATCGAATGATCATATCTTCGGCTATTGATGAACGCGCACTCAAATTTTCTCACTATTTTGGTGCTTCTAAGATCTAACACACTCAATATGACGGTGTATATTTGAAGGGAACGAGTGAGTGAGCTTAGGTACAAAAACCACTATTTATAGCGTGAGGTTGCATTTATTTTTTCATCTGAATTTGAAGTCTGAAGATTGAATCTGATGTCTGAAATCTGAATCTGAAAAATATGTTTCAGATATCAGATTTCAGAGCCAGACTTCAGATGTAACTCTACCTCTTAATCATTCAGAGGGAAATATAGCCGTTAACCTCTAAATCATTTAAAAAAATAAACACTATTTGGTACCTCTTAAGTCTGAATGATTCAGATTCAGACTTAAGAGGTAAAAGCAAATAACACCCGAGTTCTTAATTTCATCAAACTCATAAACGACTACATGTAGTCTGTTGCCACAAAATCAGGAACATCATGGACATAGTTCTACAATTGAAGTGGAAGACTAGTTCAATGTGGACCACCTATTGAGTTTCTAAACTAACTTTCGATTCTTTAAGTAGTCACTAACAGAAAAACTTCAACACCATCTACTCTTTAGCTACATGCATATGTAACTATTTAAAGGTGAGTTTCAATACGTATTGGTATGCGAAAGGTATGTTTACTTAGGATTTTATGTTGAAGTTTACTTGCAAAAACATTTGATCATTAATGTGATGATTGAGAATGAGTTATTACTGATGGAGTATGAACATTTTTCAATAATTATGGAATGGTTGTCCATCGACTTGAAAACTGCTCACAAAACCCTAATGCCACCATAAATAATCACCAAGTGATGCACACAACCAACACGAGAGCAAAACGACATAAGAACCCAGCACTGGCGGAACCAGGAATTAGAGATGGCCTGGGCACAAAATGAAATTTCGAGGGGTTCGGGGGCGAGAGCCCTCGAATTTTTCTTTTGTAGGACTACTTATAATAATATTTTAAATGCATAGAAATTTACTTATTAATAGATGAATTACAATCATTTCAAAAATTAAACATCATTGCAAAACGAGACTAATATAAATCCATACAAAAATAGATAGTTGTTATTAATTTCAACAACATTAATTTAATGGATAAGCTTTAATTTCAACAACTACATGACCAAAAATTAATAACTACAAACCAATAATAACATTTATAATAATATTAAAAGGGGTAAAACAAAAAATAAGCATATTGTTAGAATTTCAACAAATCCTAACAATGAATATTTGCTACACAAAATTTCAACAAATCCTAAAAAATCATAACAATGGATATTTGCTACAAAAAGGGGATAAAAGGTAAGAGGAAGAACAAATATATAATAAACCTTCTTTAAAATTAAGATGATTATTAGGTAGATGAAAGGTAAGAGGAAGAACAAATATATTAGAATTCGATCATATACCTTGCTATATCAATTAAGATGATTTATGAGAAGTTTTGTATTAATTTATATTGACTTTTGTGTAAAAGAAGTATAAAACCCGTAGGTGATAATATGCAGAAACTAGGCTGATATTTGATCGATCAATCGATCGACTCAAGAATGTCAATCGATCGACCTAAGACCATCGACCTCCTCTGGAAAATGTGAAATGTTTTCTTTTAAAGTTTGATTAAATCCCAATTTGTGAGAAATCTTTAATGATGATTATTTGAATATGATGGAACTTTAGGAAGGACAGTAGGTATACTTGAGACCCGGGAAATATAATTTGTGTGGGATTAAATAGGGGAAAGAATTAAAAGGGAATTAATTATATAAATCTCGGTAGAAATAATATTTAAATGATTTGGTATTTTAACCAAAGGTGAGAGACTTAGGTGATTGCTGGAAATTTTTATTTAATCGAGGATAATATTATGTAAGTGATATCCACATTATAATATTCGATGAATTACGTTTGGATAATTTTAGTACATTAACTGGGAGCAAAAGACTTGTGTTAATGTTGGAAAAATTATTATTAAAGTGAGAAGGACATTATGTGAGTGATAACTACATAATAATAATGTGATAAAGAAAATGATTATTATTAACAAGTACGGGTGGCATTGATTAATACAACGGGTACTTGGGGATAGGGTAAATTTAAAAAATTATACATACGTCGAATGAGTACATAATTTTATATAGGTAGATGATAATGCCTATTGTTTGATAATTTGTGTGTATGACATACCTAGCTTACTTGCTATGATGGGAGGTATATGCGTGAGGGCAGTCGTATCCTGATGAATATATAGGATCTTTGACTTGTCTCTCGAGAACATAGTACTTAGGTCGATTACCATTAGTGAGAACAATGGTATAGAACGGTCATTTGGGTGCATAGCCCAGAAGTCTTAGGAGTATGTTCGCCTCCACTGTTTATGTTTGATGATTGTAGTTCGAGGAATCTTTATCGATCTTACAGTCCCCTATACAGTGATGTGAAGTTTTGGGACATGATAACATAGTAAAGCACCGCAACTGTGTCTTGGGGTGCAGTGTAGTATGTATATATATACATACATACATATGATGATATCTACTGCATGGCTAAAGTAGAAATGAAAGATAATGATATTTCGAATTAATTAAGTATGAAAACACTTACTTGAATTGAATTAATATGGGACTTATCCATGTTGAATCTAAATGGATATATATGTTTATAACATCAATATATGTATTATGAGGTTAATACGTAAGAATTAATTGAGCTATAAAAAAATGGATACCTTGAGTTAATCTAGTTAGCGTGGGAACTATAACTAGAATGGTTTAAAGGTACGTTAGGTGTGCACTCTAGATGAGAGGTGAGAATCTCAAGAGAGAGTCCGATAAACTAACATGTATATTATAAGTGATAAATATTGCAATTATTCACTTGCTATTTTAAAAACTATTTCATATCGGGCTCTGGCCCGTTTCCTTGAATATTCTCTTTTCTCTCTTGTATCTCCTATATCAAGTGTCCATCCACAAGGACGCCAACCTTAGAGGATTATGATGCTGACGAGTTATGGACGCTATTGAGATGGAGCTTTGTGTTAGACGCCTTCATATTTGTTGATTCCTACTCTTTAGTTGATTTTATTTAGGGCATGCCACCCAAGAGGATTATAGTATTTTCCCTTCTATTTGAGTCTGGATTTTATGCACATGTCGTTGTGTCACATTTATTATTATTGGGATTTATGTATGGAGATAATTTACTGGAAAGTATTATTCCAGTTACATTTAAATTCTTGTGTGATTCATTTATTATTGTGGATTGGATTAGTATGAAAATTATTCGTAATGGTTAAAATGGAAATTTTTATTAAATTAAAATTTGAAATAGTTTAACACCTGCTTAATTAGATATTAGGTGATTAATGTTTTTCGAAAGTGATGCTAAGAATGATCCAATTGTAAATTCTATTTTAATTGGGTATATTACTGATCACCCGATATTTAATTTAGCGGGGTGTTACAGGTGGTATAAGAGCATCAGGTTTTAGTGTCCTTCAGGATCTGAACGGTTTACTATGCTTTCAGCTAAGCGTTCTATGATGTAGAGCCCTATTCTTAGGACTGTTGTACCCTTACTCGTATTTATATGATTTTCACCTATTTTGTGATATCGAATATTGATGTTGTATATTCTCTCTCATTTCAGATGCCTCTTCGACGTGCACCTTAGCCCGCCCCATCTCACGGTACCATGAATGTGGCAGAAGTTGCTGCCATTGTTGCTCAAGCAGTCAACGCAGGTTTGGTTGTTATCCAATAAGCTCCAGTTCAGGCGCCCGTTGTACCACCCGCGCCAGGGCAAGTGTTTCCTACTTCTTAGAAACGCGTAAGGGATGCCTTTCAGAAGGTGCATCCACCTGAGTTTTAAGGGGGTTTTGATGTTGTAACTGCGAGCCAATGGAAGAAGAATATCCAGAGGCACTTGAGAATGCTTGAATGCAAGGAGGTTCAGCGTCAGTTACTAGCTACGTTAAATCTAGTCAAGGTAGCTCTGCAATGGTTGGAATCCATTACCACCCCTAAGGAGAGAGATACTATGACTATCCAGGACTTTTGGGTGCGGTTCGATCTTAAATATTTCCCTTTCGCAGTCTAGATAGAGATGAGGCAGAAACTACTTGGCTTGAAACAGGAAGGAAAGACAGTGGCAAAATATGAGGAGGAATTTACTCAACTGACTAACTTGGTGTCGACAGAGGTACCCACTGATGGCCTGAACTATAAGATTCGCCAGGACTTATTGGGAAATCTCTCCCCACATACTTACGCAGATGTTCTTAATGCTGCGATGCTTCATTGCCAGGATAATCTCTTACATGCCTAGGGTGTTAAGCGGGGGATTGAGTCGAGCCAACAGGGAAAGACTAATGGAGGCAGTTCAAGCGGGACACCGTCAGGTCAAAGTCAACAACGGTAGGGTGAGCAGGGTTCCCAGCCGGGGGACTATGCTAAATGTTTATGATCTGGAGGATTTCAGTTTGGATAGGGAGGCAACAGGCAGGGCTAAAGCGGCCAGCAGGGCCAAGTGAGAGGAGGTAACGACCAGTAGGGTCAGGGACAACAAGGGCAGAACGGGAGAAAGTTCACTGGCAAATGTTTTGCGTACGGTAAGCCGGGCCACAAGAGGCATGATTATCGTAATAAAGGAAAGAATCCTCAACAGGGAGCACGATAGGAGCCACATAGACCAGTATTTCCACCACCCTCCCTCCCAGCACCAGCTCAGTTGCCAACACAACCTCCCATCCCAGCAGCTCCAACACAGCAGGGACAGTATGGGTGTATGTATAACGTCCATCAGGCAGCATTTCAGCAGCTACCGCCTGTGATTAAAGGTATGTTTTCTATCTATGGGTCTATGGGGCGCATTCTGTTTGACACGGGGGCCTCACATTCATTTGTAGCTACTAAATTTTCAAGGGCCACAGGGTTGCTAGACTTGGCCGATAGCATCGTTACTTATGTAGACTCACCATTGGGTTGTGGGATGCCTATTTTCTTTATGTGTCGTAATGTGAATATAGAGATTGGGAGTTTGATATTACTGGAGGATTTACTTTATCTGGACATATCCGAGTATGATGTGATTATCGGCATGCATTGGCTTATTGCATATAAAGCCATGATTAACTGGTATAGTCGCTGCATTATCTTTACTATTTTGGGACACGAGATGCTCCTTGTAGCGATGCCTCGTTCTGAGGGAGGGTCATCTACTCACTTGTATTATATAGAGGATGAGACTTCTACGGGAGTAATATTATCCCTTGATTCAAAACCTGTAGTTTATGAGTTTACGGATGTGTTCCAGAAGATATCGGGATTACCTCCCAGCAGGGAGATTGAGTTTGTGATTGATTTAGCGCCGGACACTCGGCACATTGCTCGTGTACCATACCGTATGGATCCAGCAGAGATGAGGGAGCTCAGGCATTAGATAGAACAACTTTTGGGACAGGGGTTTATCCACAGGAGTACGTCACCTTAAGGTGCCCCTGTGTTATTTGTTAAGAAGCGAGACGATTCTTTAAGGCTGTGCGTAGATTATTGGGAGCTTAATAAATTCACGATACAGAACAAGTATCTGTTATCGAGAATTGATGACTTGTTCGATCAACTGAGAGGAGCAACCTACTTCTCAAAGATAGACTTAAGGTCTAGTTATCATTAGTTGCGAATCAGGGACCAGGACGTTTTAAAGACTGCCGTGTTGACCAAATATGGGTCATATGAGTTCTGTGTCATGCCGTTTGGATTAACTAATACGCCGACAGTATTCATGGACTTGATGAATAGGGTGTTTCGAGAGTTCTTAGATCGGTTTGTCATTATTTTCATAGATAATATCCTGATTCATTCTCAGACTGAGGAGGCGCATGCCGAGCATTTGCGGGAGGTTCTACAAACCCTACGCAAGCATCAGTTATATGCAAAATATGAAAAGTGTGTGTTCTGGCTTCGGGAAGTTCAGTTTCTGGGGCACGTTGTGTTTGAAATGGGAATATCAGTGGATCCTATTAAGGTATCAACGGTGAGGGAGTGGGGACAACCCACGACACCGATAGAAGTGCGTAGTTTCTTGGGACTACCCAGCTATTACAAACATTTTTTCTGGGGTTTCTCAAAGATTATGGGTCCACTGATAGATTTAACCCATAGGTGATGATGCTAAGATTTAGCACCACCAGATAAGTGATAGTGAGCTCAAGCAGTAGCAGCCATGGCAGCCATGGAGATGTATAAGTATATAGAAGGGGATGAGTATAAGAGGAGATAAGACAATGATGTATAGTGGTTCAGCCAATTTGGCCTACATCCACTGTGAGTGTGTGATCCACTAAGTATGGGCACTAATGGACTTGGATACAATGCACATAACCCTCTCTCTCTCTCTCTCTCTCTCTCTCTCTCTCTCTACTGTGTGTGTACAAGAAGAGTTTTAGCTAGGGCTCTTGTTCATGGATCGATCCCCTGTAGGGTTGTAGGTGACAAGTATATATAGGTCTTGGGGGTGTAGTGTACCCCCCAAGTAAGCATGGTGCATGTGAATAATGATCTAGCCAATCCCCTGTTGACACCTGTAGATGCCAAATGATGACATAATATTCCCTCACGTGAGGGTGTGATTTTGTTATAACGGTCTGCCACGTGCCATATGAGCCTCACGCGCACTGTTCCACGCGTCTCCCAAACCATGCGCTGTCATGATGTTACCCTCGGCCTATGAGCCGAGGCCGAGGGCAAAGTTTCTTCCGGGAGTGAGCCTGGCCCAATTCTGGCCTCGTACTGTCGGCCCCTCGTACTGTTGGCTGGATCCTGGTGGAGGGTCGGCGTCTCTTACTGTCGGCTGGAACCTGGTGGAGGGTCGGCCCCTCGTACTGTCGTCTAGAGCCTGGTGTGAAGGGTCGTCAAGATATTGGTGAAGGGTCGGCCCCTCGTAGGGTCATCCGTTTTGGAGGTAATCCTCATCCAGGCTGAGGGTATAAATGGGTATATCAATCACCCCCAGCCCTTAGCCATAGGTGCCATTGAGATGGCTGAGGGATATTTGTTGAAATTGAGACACGTGTGATCAGTTAGGTGAGTGACACCTGTGCAGATACTCATTGCTGTACCAGTTTCCAAGGCATGGCGGCTGCGCAGTGCACTTGGGGCCTTGTGCCCTAATTATACATTTCTTGGTAAATGGGTCCACTCATTACCAAAGTATTTAAGAGATTTTTAAACTCTCTCTCTTCCTTCTTCTTCTTCTTCGCGCCCAGACCTTTTCTCTCTCTAGAACCAGTTTTCATTGCCACCTGCAGCTTTCGATTCGTCAGGTCTCAGCAGCATTATCCACCCTCGTCATCAGGTACTCTCCTTCATTAAGCGCTTTCCTTTGTCTTCAATTCTGTTTGTTTTTTAGGGCCATAGGGTTGCACTTCCTTCGAGTTCCCCATAGCTTTTTTCGGTGCCTTCTCCGATTAAAGGTTCTTGAACGTTCTTGACGAAAACCTTTGAGTTCTTTTGTTTAATCCAAAAGTCAAACCTGGTTAATTCCCCACTTGTTTGTAGCTGTAGACAAGTCTAGTGTAATTTCTCTAAGTGTAGAGTCTTCCCCTTAATGCTTAGGAGGCTTTACATCTTAGTATCTGAGTTCCCGTCCTTGAGAGAGAAGCTCTTTACTGAAATCAGACGAATAGAGGAAGAGGAAGAGAGGAGACGAGGGGCCGACCCTAATTGGGTACGACCCATCTTTCCCATTCCTCTTGCCACCATAAGACCCTCTGAACCTTCTGAGTCTTGTGGGTCGTCTCCTCGTCCGGCCGAGACTCCCAACCCAAGTGAAATGGACGAGAGAGCCTCCTCGCCAACTGGTGCTGGAACTTCTGGTAGAAGGGACACATCTGACCTTAGTCCGGGCCGAGAGGCCGAGGGTACGACCCCTTCTGAGGCTGTCCCTGTGACAACCCTATCCCCCAATGCCTTCCAAGTGGCTTTTCCTCAGGGCCCTCCTGCAGGTGATGAGGGAGAAGGGGATGAGGACGTGGACGACGATACGGATGACGAGGTTGATACCTCCCACGCCTCGTCTTTTATCTCCTCTATTAGGGATAGAGACCTTCTGATATGCACGCATGGAAACATCTACAGAAATCTAGTGGAGAATTTTAATGGATTTTAAAGTCTTCCCTCATCTTTCTTGAGGACAATGGTGGGGTCGTCCCCTCCACTGGTCCCCATTATAGCCGTTAGGGATAGAGACCTTCTGATATGCACGCATGGAAACATCTACAGAAATCCAAATTACACTAACAGAGGAGATAAAAGACGAGGCGTGGGAGGTATCAACCTCGTCATCCGTATCGTCGTCCACGTCCTCATCCCCTTCTCCCTCATCACCTGCAGGAGGGCCCTGAGGAAAAGCCACTTGGAAGGCATTGGGGGATAGGGTTGTCACAGGGACAGCCTCAGAAGGGGCCGTACCCTCGGCCTCTCGGCCCGGACTAAGGTCAGATGTGTCCCTTCTACCAGAAGTTCCAGCACCAGTTGGCGAGGAGGCTCTCTCGTCCATTTCACTTGGGTTGGGAGTCTCGGCCGGACGAGGAGACGACCCACAAGACTCAGAAGGTTCAGAGGGTCTTATGGTGGCAAGAGGAATGGGAAAGATGGGTCGTACCCAATTAGGGTCGGCCCCTCGTCTCCTCTCTTCCTCTTCCTCTATTCGTCTGATTTTGGTAAAGAGCTTCTCTCTCAGGGATGGGAACTCAGATACTAAGCTGTAAAGCCTCCTAAGCATTAAGGGGAAGACTCTACACTTAGAGAAATTACACTAGACTTGGCTACAGCTACAAACAAGTGGGGAATTGACCAGGTTTGACTTTTGGATTAAACAAAAGAACTCAAAGGTTTTCATCAAGAACGTTCAACCGGAGAAGGCACCGGAAAAAGCTATGGGGAAATCGAAGGAAGTGCAACCCTATGGCCCTAAAAAACAAACAGAATTGAAGAAAAAGGAAAGCGCTTAATGAAGGAGAGTACCTGATGACGAGGGTGGATAGCGCTGCTGAGACCTGACGAATCGAAAGCTGTAGGTGGCAATGGAAACTGGTTCTAGAGAGAGAAAAGGTCTGGGCGCGAAGAAGAAGAAGAAGAAGGAAGAGAGAGAGTTTGAAAATCTCTTAAATACTTTGGTAATGAGTGGACCCATTTACCAAGAAAGGTATAATTAGGGCACAAGGCCCCAAGTGCACTGCGCAGCCGCCATGCCTTGGAAACTGGTACAGCAATGAGTATCTGCACAGGTGTCACTCACCTAACTGATCACATGTGTCTCAATTTCAACAAATATCCCTCAGCCATCTCAATGGCACCTATAGCTAAGGGCTGGGGGGTGATTGATATACCCGTTTATACCCTCAGCCTGGATGAGGGTTACCTCCAAAACGGACGACCCTACGAGGGGCCGACCCTTCACTAATCTCTTGATGACCCTTCACACCAGGCTCCAGACGACAGTACGAGGGGATGACCCTCCACCAGGTTCCAGCCGATAGTACGAGAGGCCGACCCTCCACCAGGCTCCAGCCGACAGTACGAGGGGCCGACAGTACGAGGCCAGAATTGGGCCAGGCTCACTCCCGGAAGAAACTTTGCCCTCGGCCTCGGCTCATAGGCCGAGGGTGACATCATGACAGCGCGTGGTTTGGGAGACGCGTGTCACAGTGCGCGCGAGGCTCATATGGCACGTGGCAGACCGTTATAACAAAATCACACCCTCACGTGAGGGAATATTATGTCATCATTTGGCATCTACAGGTGTCAACAGGGGATTGGCTAGATCATTATTCACATACACCATGCTTACTTGGGGGGTACACTACACCCCCCAAGACCTATATATACTTGTCACCTACAACCCTACAGGGGATCGATCCATGAACAAGAGCCCTAGCTAAAACTCTGCTTGTACACACACAGTAGAGAGAGAGAGGGTTATGTGCATTGTATCCAAGTCCATTAGTGCCCATACTTAGTGGATCACACACTCACAGTGGATGTAGGCCAAATTGGCTGAACCACTATACATCATTGTCTTATCTCCTCTTATACTCATCCCCTTCTATATACTTATACATCTCCATGGCTGCCATGGATGCTACTGCTTGAGCTCACTATCACTTATCTGGTGGTGCTAAATCTTAGCATCATCAATAAGGGTGCACCTTTTATCTGGAGCGATACTTGTCAATTAGCATTCGATGAGCTGAAAGATAAGTTGACCTCAACACCAGTATTAGCTCTTCCTAAGCCAGGAGTGGAGTACTTGGTGGAGTGTTACAGCAGGAAGAAAAGGCCATAGCTTATGCCTCTAGAAAGATTAATACTCATGAGAAGAATTACGCCACTCATGACTTAGAGCTTGCGGCAGTGGTGTTTGCTCTTCGCATATGGAGACACTATCTATTGGGGGAGAAATTTCGTCTATTCACGGATCATAAGTCACTGCAATATCTGTTTACTCAATGGGAGTTTAACATGCGTCAGCATAGGTGGCTTGAGTTCGTGAAAGACTATGAGTATGCCCCACTCACGTACAAATAGATGGGTTATTAACCAGCTCACTAATAAGAGTACGACGGCCTATCCCTGTGGCCTCCGTGGATAACTTGTGTGTACTTTGCATAATTACAGGTCGTCCCAGTCCTATAATATTATATAATCTCCATACCCAAGACTGTACGAAGGAACAACCCAGTTTACCCCCACTTGGAACACGGTTACGTCAACAGTACGATCAAGGTAAAAGGACCAAGGTAAGCCCATTGCAGTCATCGAGGTACTATCACGGTCGATGTCTTATGCACCCCATTAAAATTACTCCTATTATGTCCCCCATGAGCACCCTCTCACCCATGGTATGTTGCACATAAAGAAAATACACAGAAATCCAGTCTACTCTTGGATAACTAATATGGTATCTTAAGTCTTAGATTAGTTATCTCTAATTAATTACCAATTAAATTATAAACTAGTGAAAAGTCGTTCAAACCACACCCCTTTCCCGTTCTAACAAAAACCTACACGTCGTTCGAACTAAAAGCTAATCTTTTTAGAACCAAAGTTTAACTCATTCGAATGAAACTCCCTATCTCATTTGAAAGAAAATCAACCTCGTTCAAACGAGATCCACGCAAAAGCTTTCTTCCTCAAAGTGTAAAAATGACATTAGCAACCCAAAACCTAAGTTTAAAGCCTCTAAACACTCAAATTCTTATCCTGCTTACAATATAAAATATTTAACAACAATATTAACATCTAACAACAAGTTTTAGGAGATTGTATCAATGATTTTTGGTTTAATTTTAGATTATAGCTTTCTAGACACTAAGTTCACGATTTTGACAAAATTTTGTCACACCCCGCAAAATTCGACAGACGGGGTGGTTAGCCACCGTCGCCGAACTAAGCCGGACGTGAACTAAATAAATACCATTCTTAGCATGAGACATATATGAGACATAAGCAAATCAATCCATAATATATATAATTGAATTAATCTCAAATGATCATAAACAACTAAGTGATAAAAGATCCATCACATGTTAACTCCAAAAATCTATTCTCCAATAATGATTAAATAAAATTTGAAAAAATCCCAAAAGAAATCCTCTAAACAACTTTGGAACTAAATGGACCAATAAAACTCAAATGAAGTCTCATAATTAAATACGACTGGAAAAGAAAGTCTAACTAAACTATGCCATCAAAGGAATAACTCCAGCTGCACCTCCAAATGATAACTCCGATAAACTTATGTAGCTTCTCCAATTCTAATCCTGAAAAAGATTAGTCAACGCATGGGTCAGAGCCGAAGCCCCGAGCAAGAATACACACTACTCCCCTCAAATAGGATCCTTGAATCCAGACAGTAGCATTATACGCAATAAATATCACAATAGAATATTTTAAATTAAATAGGATAATTAAACGCGATAAATATAAATCACTAACTACCCGCATAAATTCCCATTTATAAAGGCACACCAATATGATATAAATTCTCAAGTCCCATGATGTTAATTTCATTAAATTAACCATCTTCTATTATATCCTCATTTTATTACGGCGGTCCTCCCACCTCGGGTGATTTCTCCACCAAAATACACATCCCCTCGTCAAAACGCCAGCTGGCCCGTTTAAACTGTCGGCCCTCGCTGATTGACGAGGTTTCACACACGACATAAAATGCCGATTGCCCCGTTTAAACTGTATGCCCTCGCTGATTATGTCACCAATATATTTTAATACCCGTCTTATTATCTTAGGTATTAGTTCTCAATTTCTCAATTCACAGTTTATAAACATCACACCCTTTAATCAATGTGAGATCCTCAAAATACACCTTAGTCCCATACCTAAAGGTCCCCAAGTTATCAATACGTCCTATCCTATGTATAGGAGGATTTTCTAACATAAATCATAACCTAGTCGCATACCTAAACTAGCGTAATGACGATAAAGTAATAAAAATCATCCCAACCCTAACACAATAAAACCGTGATAATTTTCCCTCACTAGTCCCATTCCTAGAAGATATTATAAAATATAGGGAGAGCAATAATACCCAACAACCCATCGTCATAATGATATTTAATAATACCAACAAGTCATACCAACCAGAATAATTAATTAACGTATAAAACTACGCATGATAGTCCAATTCAATTAACTTTTTAATTTAATTATCACAATGTCAACAATACCCAAATAATCTCATTTAATTATTTTAAATTAAATATACCAACTTTTCATCATATATACATCAAAAACCAAATTTCATTATCTCTACATGTATTACATGAATTATACGCACCCAAAAATTATTTATTTTAAAACTAGGGTTTTTCTACATGCAACCTACACCAATAAAACCCCAAATCACTCATGAATCCTACTTACCCAAAGGGTTATGAATATTATTTAGATTAAAAGATCTTAAAAAATAGCTCCATAATTAGTGTCCACTTTTCTAATTAAGTTACTAATTATTTTTAAGAAAACATATAATTAAGTGTTTAGGCGATACTTAAAACGCATAATACTAAAGGAAAATAATAGAGTATTCATGCTTGTGAAGATTGTGTTGAAAATCTGATTAGAAATCTCGATTCCTCTCGAAAAATTAGCAAAGAAGTGTTCTTGGACCAATCTTAATTAAACCTCAAATAAGCCTTTAAATCTGGTGACAAAACCTTGATTATGTTGGAGGTTGATGGTTATGGTTGAGAGGAAATATTTTTAGAAGTGTTCTCTGGTGAAAAACTTGAGAAAAAGTGATTATGAGAAGTCCCCCCACGAATTAGAGTCATTATATAGTCATTAAGAAACCTAATCCTAATAGAACTCTAATAAGATACAAACACTAAAAATTTTATTTTGGACGATCGGACCGTTGGAATTAGATGAAATTTTACAAAGAATTAACCGAAGATGAGAGAAAGCTACAAAAAAAATTTCAGCTCGATCGGACCATTCAATAATTTTAAATATTTTTTTCCTATAGAGTTTTATGCTCCGAGGACTCTTAGAGATTTTTATGTTTTGAGGACTCTTCTATATAATAAAAATTCAATTAAAACTCCATTTTAATTCTGATTCCAATTCCGTTTGAAAATTTATTTTTCAAATATAAAAACCAACATTTTAAATTATAAAATTTATAAAATCCAAAATTTTATTTTTCTCCAATTATTCCAATTAATTAATTATAAAAAATACGGGGTGTTACAAATTTATCAAATTCATCTCAGATTCAATCCAATAACTAATTAAACATGAGGGATATTATAAATTATCATCACTATGATTTAGATCTAACATTATTCAATGAGACTATGATTTCATGTTTTATTTTAAGGGATTCATCATCAAACTACCCTAGTTCATCAACAAAGAATTAAGGCTTAATTAAGCTGAAGTTGCAAGGTTATATAGATTTAAATAATTTCGTAGAATACACACACCACACCAATATAAAATAAAGCAAAGATAGTAATATTCCACTTTTTATCTTCTTTCCAAATTTGTGAGTAAGCAAGAACAATTAACATGAAGGTTATGACAATTTCTAATTTAAGTAAAAGATATAAATTAAGCCAAATTTTATCTTTTTAACCTACACATACATCTAGGTGATTATGAAATATTAAATAAGAGGTTACAACCACAACACGTCGATGTACGAGAAAAACCCAAATGGGAAAAACCTTGGACGACTGGACCTAGACAAATCCACTGCAAATATGGTTTTACAAAGAGACTCAAAAGAATTATAGACTTGACTCACTAAGACTCGCTGATGCCATCTCCAATACCTCCGTTTGTAGTAAGCGAAGATCCAACACATTGCACAACACTTCTCGTGTCTCGGTATCCACCGAAACCGAATAACCGTCTCCAATCAGCACTTGTACGAAGCTCCAAGGATGAACATTTTGTAGGATGAGGATAGGGTTTTTGGTTCTCAAAATATGATTTAAAAATCACATAAATGTTGGAGACAAAAAGGAGAAGTTATTTTCTTTGATTTCTCTTGTGTTCAAAAGCCTAAGACCCAACTGCCAGTTTCGTCCACTAAAGATAGATAAGGAAAAAGTAGTGGACCAAAACAGTTAAGGGAGAAACTGTCGAAATTAAAAAAAAATTCAAACTGGCAGCAGGTTGTTCGAACGAATCTTCTAACGAAAAGTTAGTAAAGAATGTGTAGAATCTCGTTCGAACAACATTCCAACGAAATGTCAGAGTATTGAGAAAATTATCGTTAACAAACTCGTTCGAACTGTTCGAACGGGGTCGTTCGAACGACCTCGAAAGTTTTCTAGCGAAAATTTAGAATTTTTATACTGACAAAAAACTTCTTACAAAATTAATTTTAGATAATTTTAGTCACATTTAGTTTGCCTCCAACATATATAAAAGAGAACATGGTCAAATACCTTTAGGAAAAGAACATTTGGAATGAATTTAATGAAGGTGAATTGCCGGATACCCAAATTCTCCAGGGATGATATATGAACGAACCACAATGACCAAAATGTTTTGTCCAATGGAATTTAGCCAATACTACAAATGACTCGATTGGAAATTTGTTCTTACACAAGCAAATTATCTACTTACAAAAATTAGGTTTTTATAATTAAAAATAATATTACATGAGTTTTAGTTCAGATTCCAATGAACTACTACTACCATAATACAAATTTAATTAGATTCTTAATCAAAGTAAACTTGGCTATGATCGCTTGTACGAATCGAGCCCCAAATCCCTAAACTCTTCAACCCCTTGTTGATATCTCCACCTCCTTAGTTTTTAGGAGTTTGCCTCTAATGTGTTATTAGAGTCCTAGGTTTTCTAATTAAGTAATTAGAGGCTCTAACCATAAAATTTGCTAGGCCCAAAAACAACCTTCACCCAATGAGTCCAAAACATGCTCCAAATGACTCGAAACTTGGTCCAAACCATATATTAACCCAACAAACTTAAATCCCCCCTTTTTAAGTCAAAAATTAACTTTCTAAATATCCCAAAAGTCAACCCAAAACATAAAATATTTTAATAAATCAATTATCTCTTTCATTTAATTTATAAGTCGATACGAGCCAATTAATTTATAACTTAATTATTAATAAGTTAAGCCCGAATCGACATTATAAGAAACTACTTCACGATCTATGGTATCTGATATCGAGGGAATACTCCAAACGTGAAGCCCCCAATACCTAACTCCTTACCGTCCCATAGTATTAAGTCTCTTAAAATATTTAATTAGTGCATCATAATATATTATGCCAATTTCCAAAAAATGTGAAATCATGTAAGACATATACGAATCACATAACAAATATAAAAATATAATAAGTGACATATCATATGTCACGGTAGATAAATAAATAAGTAAATACAAAATTTAGTAAATGCACAGAAAATATTAGGTGTAACAATAGGGGTTGTTGTAATACCCCGCATTTTTATCGATATTTATTTATGGGATTAATTAAATTAAATGTGAATTAATTGAGAATTAATCCGGATAAAATACTAACGAGATGTGAGTTGGTATTTGATTATAATGTGTATATATGGCAATATATGAATATTGAAAATATTGAAATTGTCGCGAGGCTGAAATACGGCAATTTGGAAAATTTAGTTTGGACGAACGTGACAGTCGCGTCAGGAATGTAATTATTTGAATTAAAAAGTGAATTTTATTTCTATCAACCATATGGTCATTTTGAGTGCACCAACGTGTCCGGAAGGGTCTAAATAGTCAGAAAACATTAGTCGGGGGTTTAGTTTGGGTCCCGGGGAATTTTCGGGCCATACCGGCAACTTAAAAGGGTATTTTTGTAATTTTGAAATTTTGGGAATAATAACCAACGAATTTTGGGACTTAATATTAGGTTATTTTGTAACCCACTAAGCCATTACCAGCACTTAACCAACTAAAGGGCTACGGGAGTTATAGGAGAGGTTATAGAGAGTTTCCAGAGAGAAAACACAACCTCCATCTTCAACCTTCAACCTTGGGAGGAAAAGAGAGAGTGCAACCTTCATCATTCTACACCAAATTCAGAGAATAATCCAAGGCAAGTGGTTTAATTACGTTAATTTCAAGCGAATGCTTCTTCCATGCTTAGAAATTGATATAATTGCATTGTATTGGGAGACTTGTAAAAACCCATGTAATTTGGAGTTATAAATTCAGATTTTGATATAGGTTTGCATGTAGAATTGTTGTTGGGTGATTGAACTAAAAGAATTACTACTTTTTATGTTACAAAAATGGATTTATTTATGCAAATTGAAGACTTTAAATTTCTAGGGTTCATGTTCATAAGGTTTGGGAAAAATTGGGGAGAGTTGATGATTAGATGCGGTTTAGGATGATTTGATCCCATATATATGTTAATATACGACCTAAGTATGTTTAAGAATGAATAGAAACCTTGAACTACTGTTGGAATGATGTTTAGATGAGATTAGAGGTGAAGAAAATTGGGAAAAACGAGATAGGAAAATTCTGGGCTCGAAACTGTCACCTCGTTAGAAGGCCTGCCCAGGTCGTTCGAACGAGCTTCTAATGAGTTGAAAGTTTGAATTCTAACGAGTGGGATGTTCATTCGAACGAGATCTCCTTAGATGCCCACTTCGTTCGAACGAACTCTCGTTCGAACGACCTCGTTCGAACGAGACTTCTAACGAGTTGACAAATTGGCCTTTTTGGCCTGGTTTGATTTCTAGTGTCTCGTAACCTTGTTTAATTGTAGAGATAACATTACCTTGATGACAAATTGATATAGTTGGGATATTCGGGATATATTGAGGAGTAAAATATAGAAAAATGATTTGAACCAAATGGTAATTGTGGGTTAGGACGCGAATAACTAATTACGACGTGAGGATAATGGATGATGTGTATATATAAACCGGGGACACGTGTATTGGTATAAGAATGGGAATTATGCCACTAATAAATTATGGTAATTACTAAGATGTGTGCATGCTTAGTATATGTATATGATTTTATGTGTATGACATACCTACCATACTTGCTATCACGGGAGGTTTACGTTCGCTTAGGGCCATCTAATCCTTGTGTGCCCGGATTTAGATTGGTACCTAGAGGACATAGTTCAAGGGAATGAATTAATTGTGAGTTAATAAGTCAGCTGACTATGGAGCGTAGGTATGTACGTGACCCATGGATATGTTGAATTATGTTCGCCTCCATTTTTGTGTGTTGTGCTTATTCTAACAATTCTTGAGAGATTCGGAATTTGTAATCCTTATGTACGTGATGTACCGGGATGGATAGCAGAGTATGTGTGCACCGCAGCTTAGCCTCGGGGTGCTTGTATTGTATATTTATGATGTGAATGATATACGGTTAAATGAACAGAATTGTAATGTTTAATTTTGAGAATAATTTATAGTAACTCCTTGAGAAGATAAATAAGGGGATAACCTCCAGTATATGGTAATGCTAATAATTGAGAATCCGAGTTTAAGTAAAGCTATCTATTCAAGTGATAACATTGGGAATTCATATTGTGAATCGAGTAGAAAAAGGGGTAGAACTGATGACGGTTTAGTTAGATATGAATGTCACTTAGATGGGTATGGTACGTTAGGAGTGCACAACTAGTAGAGAGGTGAGTATTTTATGAGAGGGCACGTCCTAACATGTATTTTGCATTCATTGTTTTAATGTTATTAAAGCACTTGCTATTTTTAAAATACTCTCCACTTTCGGGCTCTAACCCATTTGCTTTCAAATCTATTTTCGTAAAAACCTTTTTAGGTGCCCAGCCACAAGGACACCATGCATAGGATTCCCACAGGTGACGAGCTGTAGCTGTTGTGGAAGTTACAGGGCCTTGATATTAGACGCCTCATTTTCCAGTCTTGACTCCATATTCAGTTTCATCATTTGTATGGCATGTCGCCCATTTCTATTAGAGACTTTTTATATTTCAGTTATTCAGACTTTGGTTTGTAATTAATTCAGGATGCAGACTTGTTTTATTTCTTTCCATATTGGGATTGTTGTGACGAGTATTTCCTCTAGACTCATTTTTTACTTGTTGATTTCACTATTGGGATTTTATTGTGTATGGTTATGTTATTCTTTTATTCTTCACTTACTTCATGTTAATCAGATTTAATTTAAAATTGGCAACTCGCTTTTTAAATACTAGGTGGTTAGTAATCATTAAAATATTTTCGACAGTGATGCTATTAACTGAACCAACTTGGCATTTTGAATTAATTTAATAAAGGAGTATCTACCCGGTATTTAATTAGTTGGGGTGTCACATTTGTCTTCCTATCATGGAAGCAAATCCCTTAAGAACATGATCTTAGACATATTCACATAATGACTTCCCATCTCCCAGGTCTTGTTGACCCAATAAATTTAATCTCACCCATCAAAAATAAAAATAATAACTATGTAAATATTTCTATCCTCATATCCCATGGGAATCTATATATCCTTCACGAACCATGAGATTGCGTAAGTTTAATTTAGCCACGATCTAGACTCAAATCTCACGAACCATGAGATTGCGTAAGTTTACTTTTACCATTTGCATGAAGACCTTAGTTTCATATGTTTACACATTAAACCCACTTTATTTTCCATTTGAGTTTTACCCACTTTAATTAACGCATTAAAGTGAAAGTTTCCTTTTAAACATATCTTCATTATTCAACTAGGAAGTAAGATTTTAATCTCATAAAATGGCACAAATATGCCTAGTGAACTTATTTGCATAAAATCATATTTTTTTTGTCTTTAAAATATCACACTAGCACATTTTGTTTCATAAAATGCCCATGAATAATTTTCTGAAAATTTACACGCCTTCAAAACTCATTCAAACCTACCTTTAAATGTCCTTTTTTTTATTTAAAACACTAAGGATGCAATTGATATGCCCATGAATATATTAAAACTATTTTATTACACACTTTTAACGCCAAAATGTATAAAAGAGTAATCTGAGTTTTTTTAACCATTCCAAAAGTCATTTTAAAATACCTCTTGAAACCCATTTACCCATAAAATCATGAAAATCTACTAATTTATCTCACGGATGCAAACTATTCACAAATCCAACATATTGTAACACCCCGCAATTTTGAGGATAAATAATTTATTTAATTTGGTAAATTAGAATTTAAACTAAATTGACGATTTGGAGAAATGATTTAATTTGGAAGATTCAATTTATTTGGAGAATTAAGATTTAAATTAATTCGGGTTATCTCTTTTAAGAATACATCTGTCGTAATTTGAGGTTAAAATTGGAGATTTTAGTTAAGTAACTTGGATGACGGTTTTGAGTGCATGGTTGGTTCCGAATAGGTCGAGATAATAAAAAAGAGTACCCGGGTGTAATAATTGGGTCTCGGGTCATTTTGGGGTGTTTGGGCCATTTTAATTTAGCACACAAGCTTAATTTAGGGATTCACATAATAATACCTAAGTTAGGGAATTGTGGGCAGACACAACTCAATTAAGAAAACCCTAGTTGCAGAGGAAAAAAGAGGGAGAAAGTGGGAGAGATTTTGGGATCCAAACCAAGAAAAGATTGGTGTGTTCTTCGTCAAATATTCGTCCACAACCAAGGGAATCAGAATCTACGAATTAATCGAGGTAAGTAGTTAAACCTGCTTTCTTTTAATTTGCAGTATTTCAATTCATATTATAGTGGGTGTAAATCATACTTGTTTTGTGTGGGCTATCGCATTGAAAACGGGTGTTTATGAATTGGTTAGTTAATGAGGATTAAAGGTGAAATTTATAGTGTGTTATAAATAAAAAAGGGGTTATATAGGAATTTATTCATAGGATCATAATTATTGTCGTGAAATTGTGGAGATCGATATTGGATTTTTTAGAAAACAGGTGTGGAAAAAAATTATGGAGATCCAACTCAGTTTATACGATTAATATTAAACATCGTTGATGAATTATGAGTTGGTCGGGAAATGAAATATTTGGAGAAACGCGTGGATAAATGGGGAATTATAAAATTCATTATGGTTTAGGATTCTAAGAAATTGTTATGGGTTTACAGTAAGAAAGCTTGGGAAAACGATGTTAATAGTGAAACTGATTGCAGGGAAGGAGATGACGTGGCGGAAAAGCGAGGCCATTCAAACGACCAGATGAGTCGTTCGAATGATGGTGGAAGTCTTTTGAACGACCACCGGACTCGTTCGATTGACGGTGAGGTTGGGGCCCACTACTGCCTTCTGCCGAGTTTTTCTATTGGGAGAAAATTTCCAGTTTCCCATTTTATTTGAGTTTGTTTAGTTCGTCGTTAGCTGGGAAAAGTTGTTGGGACCAATTTTGGATTCAGTGAGTGTACAGTGGAGCCAAAGGGAAGAAGTAAAGATTTTTTTTTGATTTAAGTTAAAAATAATTTAGGACCTTGAGAGATGGGGTTTTGAGGCATATCTTATTTTAATTAGAATGCAAATATAATTAATTGGAATTGGGTGAGATAGATGTAAGGGTTAAATATGGACCAAGTTAGGGAGTCCGGGAAATTATTGTTGAGTGATACCACAGGGATAAAATTAATTGAGCGAAAAGTAACTTAATTCGGGGTCGTGGATTAGACTCGGGTATTTATACGCTGTGTGTTACAAGAGTTGGGCACGAGATAGCCTGGTTAATTTATTATATAGTTTTATAATAAATTGTGGGATATTAAATTGAACGAGAACTGTTAAACTATCAAGTGAGATTTTGGGTAACGAATACTAAAAGATGAAGCTATGGACCGAATGAGTGAGTAGGGGTATTGTAGTTAGGTGACAAAACTTGAATGATAAAATAATTAGTGTAAGATTAATTAAATTACAAGTCGGGATATGGGGACTTGAGTATATATTTTGGGCTAGTACAATGAGTGTTAGTCACGGGTTAGTCAGACTTCATTTAATATATGTATACAGTTAGGCGTGATAGTGTGAGTATATATATATATATATATATATATATATATATATATATATATATATATATATATATATATATATATATATATATATATTGGTGTGCTCTATAGATATCGGTGTGAATAATATTTATAGGTTGATGGTATACCTATATTGATGTTATATGTATATATGCGTAGGTTGTGTGATTACTAATTGGTTGAATAATTATGTGTAAACACACCTAGGATACTTGCTGTTGATGTAAAAAATTAGAATATCTCTAATTATTTAATCACAGATAAAAATAATAAAGACAAAGAATTTTAAAGTGTTTCAGCCTTATAAGAATGGCCTATGTCCACTGTTTCTGTTATTGATGATTGTTTGGGAATTCTTGATTACAAGTTTTGTCCAGAATTTTCGGTCCCCTTACAATGAGGATGATACAATGTATTTATAGCCCCTAGGATGTACATGTGAAAGGGTAATATATTAAATGCCCCTTAAGCGTATACATGTGTATGATAAACATTTAATGCGCAGTCAATCTATTGGTTATCCTGCTATTAATGCTCTGTTCGAGGTGCAGCTCGGACCGCCTAAGTAGCTCGGTACTCATAAGTTGCTCGGTACTCAAAAGTTGCTCGTAGAGTTATTGTTGGTCGGAGCGTCTGAGTTGATCGGGGAGGCAGAGTTCCTCATTGCTAAAATATCGGTATATGCCACTAGATTGACACGTGTCTTCTTATGATTAGTCCATGTCAGTAGGTTAAATTTGGTATCAACAGAAGCCCCCAATGTTTCACATTTCGAGCTTTGAGGAGTGTGGAACATTCTTTCTTGAAATATGACGGTTTTAAATGATCATCCTGAAATTTAGGAGTCTTTTCTTTTGTATTTATTTCTCCTTCCAAATTCGTAGAATCGATCTCTTTTAATTTTTATAACTGCTTCGATTCCCGCGCCTTTTTGTCTTTATAGCCGTCGGTAGCTTAACCGTCTCTTTTTATAATCATTATCTTTACCCCTTCCCAAGGCAAGGTATTTAAGCGTTGCAAAAAATCCCATCGTCTTCTACTTTTTCAAATTTATCTCTTGAGTTTTCCCATTGTCTCTCTCTCATGTGCGTTCATCCTTTCCATCATTCGTTGTCAACAGACTCATCCTTTTCCTGTAAGATTTTCTTCTTTCTCTTTGATTTCCTTCTTCTTTCATCATGGTTTATCCTGTAGAATCGATTAATAAGTTTCTTCTGATTTCTCTATTCCTTCATGGGTTGTTCTGGAGGAACTTTCTGAACCTTCAGATTACTTCCGTTTAGCTGAGGGACATTGGTTCCCCAGTCTATTTGTTGCTGAATGTGGTTTTTCCTTTCCCCAAATCCTTTATGTCTGGAATTCTGTCAGTATTTTGATGTTGTTCCTGCAAGAATAGCACCCAATACATGGAGAATAGTTAACGGGGTTCATATATTAAATCAAATTCATGGAACTCGTATAGGAATTCTAGAAATTTTTTTTTGTTATAGTTGGGCTGTTGGTGACAATACATTTTATTTAAAAACTAGGTTTTTAAATAGTGCTCTAGTAGTCTATCTCCCAAATGCCAATAGGGACTACTTTGAGCACGGGATTGTTATGAAAAATTGGCAACATGCTCCTTTAACTGGAGATGAAGTGTATCAGGGTCCCAGATGCCCTCCCTATGGCAATGGAATAGGTTATTTTTATTTCATTTTATTTTTGAAATTATGCTTCCTTTGTGTTTGATAAAATGTGCCACTGATATTTTCATGTTCATCGACTTGCAGTTGACAGCAAAAGAAAGTCTCCAAAAGAGACAGAAGTTAACATAAAGCATTTGAAACTTATCTGGAGCTTGCATCAAACTGTTGCCGATGAGCATATTAGGTCAGCATCGTATTTGCTGCAGTATAAGAGTTACACCTCATCTTTTACTGCTCGTCCGGTAGTGAGTGAGGTTGAACCAGTACCTGCTTCTGCAAGTTCTTCACCTGAGTCCCATATACCTCTGAGTGAAAAAATGAAGAAAAGAAGAGCTCCTGCCATCTGTGAGAAATCTTCCTCTGTTGTTGGAGAGGCAAAGAGAAGCAAACATGATGTCCCAGAAGAAGGGACAAAAAAATTGATGTACCTCCTCCGGCTGCTCCTGTGAAAGTTACCGAGAAGCCCCCAGTGGCTCCGAGCAAGGCTGTTGCTCCAAGTGAGGTGATTGTTATCTCTCCAATTAAGACTACGTCGTTAGTTGAGACTATTCCTTTTCCTCCGAGGAAGCTGAAGAAGAGCTCATCGGTCAATTTGGCTGAATCCAAGTCTCAGCCACCGACTACTGGAAGTGGTGTTCCCACTTTTGTTGCCCCGAGATCTGCCATGAGCTCGGTGAAGTCTTGGATCATTCCCGAGATCCAAGGTATTGAAGAAAATCTTACTCAGGACATGGTTACCACATTAGCAGCTCGCCATATTTCTTCTGTAAGTCTTATTGTCTTGAACTTTTCATTTTTCCCTTGTTATATCTGTCTCTGCACTGACTTGTCATTATTTTCTTTTCCCAGTTGGTGACCTATTTTAATACCATTTTGAAGAAAGACGAAGCTATCAAAGCTTCGAGCTCCTCATCTGGAGTGGAGGAAGCTTTGGTGGGCTTGACGTAGTCTCTGAAAGATTCTCGTCAGAAATATGATGATGATAAGGCTGCCTGGGAGAAGAAACTTGATTCCACCGAGCAGGAGAGGAACCAAGATGTTGAAGCCTCCAAAGGATTGAAGAAAAGGATAAAAGATTTAGAAGAGAAAAATAAAGAGCTTGACGAGAAGCTCAAAAATGCTGGAGAGCTTGAGAATAAGCTAAAGGTTGCTGAGGAAGAATTAATCCAACTTCGTGAAGTAAGTCGTCAGAAGGAGGAAACTGAGAATAAGTTGAAAGCTGGCGAGGAACTTCTATCCGAGAAGCTCTCCTCGGAGAAAGCAAAAAGAAAGCTGGCTGTGAAGAAGTCTTTCAGTGATGGTTGGGATAAGAGGTGGAACAAAGGTTTGGCTTCCATGATGTCCCAAGTGGAATATGGCAACCTCAAATACTTTAGAGATGGCTGGGTCGCTGCTCTGAAGGAGATGAAGGTAGATGAAAATTCTGACCTATTTCAGCGACACATCCCTGGCCCCCCTCCAACTCCTACAGAAGAAGAAGAGGACAAAGATGCCTTTGAGGAGTCTTCCATAGTGATGGGAGATCAAATTCCTACTCCCCCAGTTATCAAGTCTACCAGCGAGCAACTTCAACTTCTCCCTATCTCATCCGAGTAACTTCCTGCACTCCCCGAGCAACTTTCTCTTCCATTCGAGCAACCCACCTCCTCGTCCCAACCTCCCGAGAAAGTTTTGGGAGACAAGGAAAATGTGTAGAGTTGTTCGGATCTTTCTCTATGTTTTCTTTTTCTTTATCAAATGTAACTCTGAACTTTGTAATTCTTCTCTATGATGTATTAAAATTTGAACTTTTGATTATGCCCGCTGTTGATTCTCTTCTTCATGCTCTGTTTGCGCTTTTATTGATTCTTGCTTTCTCTTCCTTTGCTAGTTTATGGCCAGGATGGAATTATTATCTGCTCACGATACAAAACTGTTGAGGCAATGCAATGAATACTTTAAGGCTGGTCACACAGATCTGAGTGCAGCACAAATCGTCGACATCCTCGGCCAACATGCTTCAGAGCAGGCAATTGAAGCCTACTAATATTTGAAGTGCCTGCTCGATCGTGAAGTGGCCAACAATATAGCATATTATAAAATGATTGAAGATCTACAAGGCACTCTTGATGAGCTTCAACAACAATATAAGGAATCTACAGCTCTTTTGCACGAGGGATACGAGAAGAAACATCAATAACTTAGTGCAAATAAGGGGTATGATAAACTGCTGGCTGCTTATGATGTAAGGGAAAGAACTTTGAGAGCCGAGGTCGAGGAGCGTAGGCAAATAGCTGAGTTGTTGGAGCAAGAAAATAACAACTTGCAAAAAGAAGTATCTCAATTAAAATCTGCTGCCTCCACTTCAAATGCTTTGGTCCCTGTGAACGTTGAGGGATTCTCTTTCTTGGAGGTTGAAAATGCCAAACTACGAGATGAGTTGGAGACCTTGAGGAGAGCTGGTCCTTCTACCCCTGCTCCGGGACGATCAAGAGCTTCTCGGGGACGAGTAAAAGATCTTCAGCCTACTATTGAAGAAGCTAGAACTCAGGATGCCTTGGAGAACCAAGCGTTCCAATTAATGGAAAAAGATTAGGCATTGGCAGAGATGTCCAAGAAAATCCAGAATCTGGACGAGCAGCTATCTGCACAGAAATCTGCCTTGGAGAATAAGGAAATTTTTGCCAAAAGTCTTCACGAGCAGTTGGAAAGATTAACTTATCAATTTCACAAGCAACCCTGAGAATTCTGGATGGAAGGCTACAATGAAGCTCTTTACCATTTGGATGATCGAATCCAAAATGCAAATAATGAAGGTTATAAACAGGGTTGGTTGAATGCTTTGGGTGTACTGCAACTGGAGCAAGGTCACTACTTGTGGGATTACCATAATCCTGGGTTACTCGACCTGCCGGTGCCACCATTCAAGCTCGAAATGAGTTGGATCCCTGCTCGGGCCATCCCTCAGTGCTAGATTTCCAAATATATCGGCGACTATAGTCTCCATTCCAGTGCTGAGATATCTCGCCCCGAGCACCTGCTTGATTGACCATCTGTCATGAACATCAGGATCCTCAAAGATCTTAACTTTATAAATTCCACTTGTGCTTTGGATGATCCACCTGCTGGCGAAGAACCTGTTTCAAAAGCAGAGGGGAAGAAACCAATAGAGTAAGAATCTTGATGTAATAGTTAGTATACATTTCATTCTCAATGTATTTTGTTTTTTGGATTTAATGAAAGACTTTTATTTTTGTTCGCAATCTTAATTGCCGTTGTCTTATGGTTGTAAAACACTTTATATATGTATATGTATATCTGTTAAAAAGATAACAACATTATGTAATTTTTTGACTAACTATAGTTGATTAAAACTTATTGTCGACTACCTTGAATTTGTGGTGATCATTTGACTGACCAAATTTAATGATGTTTTGTTTGTCGACCAATTTGGCAGTAATAAAAAATCACAAGTAACAAAAATTTTCCTTGATCTTTTTCATATACTCATACTTTGTTTAAATAAAAGGTCTCCGACCAACGATGTTCATCATCTTCTTATTCTCGACCAACACAAATTGGTGAATTTTTTCTTCCCGACCAACTTTGGTACTTTTGGAAAATATTTTTTCTTCCCAACCAACCTAAGTTGGCATTTTTAGGAATATTTTTCTTCCTAACCAACCTAAGTTGGCATTTTTAGGAAGATTTTTTCTTCCTAACTTAGGTAACCAACCTAAGTTGGCATTTTTAGGAATATTTTTCATCCTAACCAATCTAAGTTGGCATTTTTAGGAATATTTTTGCTTCCTAACCAACCTAAGTTGGTATTTTTAAGAATATTTTTCTTCCTAACCAACCTAAGTTGGCATTTTTAGGAATATTTTTCTTCCTAACCAACCTAAGTTGGCATTTTTAGGAATATTTTTGCTTCCTAACCAACCTAAGTTGGCATTTTTAGAAATATTTTTGCTTCCTAACCAACCTAAGTTGGCATTTTTAGGAATATTTTTCTTCCTAACCAACCTAAGTTGGCATTTTTAGGAATATTTTTGCTTCCTAACCAACCTAAGTTGGCATTTTTAGGAATGTTTTTCTTCCTAACCAACCTAAGTTGGCATTTTTAGGAATATTTTTCTTCCTAACCAACCTAAGTTGTCATTTTTAGGAATGTTTTTGCCGAGTAGTCCGAGTTTTGCTGAGTAGTGTGCAGCACTAGTATTCCCCGAAATTTTTTTAATAAAAAGAGAGAATTTGGCAGAATATCTTCATTTTATTCATACTGATGGAACTGCGTTACATGGGAATTTACATCACTGATAATACTTGCGCAGGTGCTCTGTGTTCCATGCATTTTTAACTCCTCCCCCTCTAAAGTTGCTATTCGGTAAGTTCCTGGTCGAACAACTTCTGTAACTCGGTATGGTCCATGCCAGTTTGCCTCCAGTTTGTTGTGCTTTTGAATCACTTTCTTTAGCACATAGTCTCCTTCTTTCAGGTCGCACTTCTTCACCCTCTTATTGTAGAACAAAGCTGTTCGTTGTTGGTAAGCAGCATTCCTGATGGCTGCTTCTTCTCTAACTTCCTCGAGCATGTCCAAATCCAATCTTCTCATTAAGTCGCTGACAGGGGAATTAAAATTCAGTACCCTGTGTGTTGGGAGGCCCAACTCGGCAGGTATAACAACTTCACTTCCAAACGCCAGCATATATGGTGATTTTCCAGTTGCTGCTCGGGGAGTAGTACGATAAGCCCACAGTACTGACTGTAACTCGTTGATCCAATTTGCTTTTGCGTCACTTAGCCTTTTCTTCAAACCATTTAGCAGTGTTCTGTTCGTCACTTTAGTCTGTCCGTTGCTTTGGGGATGTCCTGGTGCCGAGTGGATCTTCAAAATATTAGACTGATGGCAATAGGCAGTGAACTCCTCATTATCAAATTGTGTTCCATGGTCGGTAATGAATGCATGCGGAAGACCATATCTACAGATGATATTTTTCTAAATAAATTGATATACCTTCTCGTACGTCATATCGACAAGAGGCTCGGCTTCTACCCACTTAGTAAAATAATCCACTGCGACGACGAGATATTTAAACCTTCCTCTGGTCGTTGGCAGTGGCCCGACCAAATCTATTCCCCACATGGCAAATGGCCGAGGGGAAGTGATGGGTGTCAACAATTCTTGTGGAGTTCTTCGGATAGAGGAAAAGCGCTGGCACTTATCACATTTCTTGTCATAGGCTATACAATCAGCCCTCATTATTGGCCAGTAGTACCCCTGTGTCATCACCCTTTGCAAAAGTGTTCGACCTGCTATATGAGCTCCACAGGACCCTTTATGGATCTCTTTAATCAATTCTTTCACCTCGGAGGGATGTACACATCTTTGTAAACCTGCCATAACTCCTCGTCTATATAGAATACCGTTAGCTAATACATACCGAGCAGCTTTAAACTTTAATTTCTTGATTGCGAGCTTGTTTATTGGTAATTCTCCCTCCTCAATATATGCCCTGATGGGATCCATCCAAGATGGTCCTAAATCAAGGGTAATAAAATTCATCATCAGATCTTCATCTATGCTTCGACTAGCTAATACTTCAATTGGGATTGTTCTTCGTAGCTCGGTATGAGTAGCTGATGCTAATCGGGCTAGGGCATCTGCTCTCGCATTCTCCATTCTTAGTATTCTGACCAGCTGAACATCAACAAATTCTGATACCAACTCCATTACCTTTGCATGATACCTGATCATTAATTCTCCTTTGGCTGCATATATTTCCAACATTTGATATACGATCAATTGAGAATCACTGAAGATAATAACCTGGTGTGCCTCCATAGTTTTTGCCAAATTAAGACTTGCAATCATGGCCTCATACTCAGCCTCATTATTGGAAGCTTTGAATTGGAATCGTAGGGCGTATTCCATGTCGATCTCGTCCGGGCTGTTCAAAATGATCCCTACCCCACAACCTGTAGTGCAAGATGAGCCATCCACATAGAGCCTCCATATAGGTAACTCGTCTTCTAATTTTTGATTTGAAAGAGTACCTCGGTGGAATATTTGTTGCTTCCTTTCACCCTCCCCTGATATTTCTTGCTCTTCGTCGATCATCTTTTCTTGTCCTTTTACCAACCTAAGTTGGTATAGGCTCGAATTTGATGATCCTGTAACATCCTCTTGCCCTTTTACCAACCTAAGTTGGTCTGGGCTTGTGTTTGATGATCATGTAGCATCCACAGGTTGATCGGTGAGCAGCTTTTGCTCCTCGGGGGTATCAGGATAGCTGAACTCTGCTATAAAATCTGCTACTGCTTGCCTTTTAAGCGATGATATGGGTTCATAAATTATATCATATTCACCAAGCTCTATTGCCCAGTACATCAATCTCCCTGATTTTTCAGGTTTATGAAGGGCCTGCCTCAACGGCATATCAGTATATATGACTATAGTATGAGCTTGGAAGTATGGCCTCATTCTCCTACTCGCCTCAATCAGCGCCAGTGCCAACTTTTCTAGTTTAGGATATCTGATCTCTGCTCCTCGGAAGGCCTTACTTGTGTAATAAATTAGTTTTTGCACTCCATTCTCCACTCTGATCAACGCCGAGCTAACTGCGTTCTCCGATACTGCCAGATACAAGTACAATTTTTCTCCCATCACCGGCCTGGACAACAATGGAGGTGCTCCCAGATATTTCTTCAAGTCTTGAAAAGCCTTCTCACATTCATCATTCCACTCAAAAGTCTTTCAGAGCATTTTGAAGAATGGGAGACATCTATCAGTTGCTCGCGATACAAATCTGTTGAGTGCTGCTACTCGTCCTGTGAGACTTTGTACTTTTTTCTTCGTTGTTGGAGATCGCAGCCCTAATAGAGCTTTGATCTTTTTAGGATTTGCCTCAATGCCTCATTGATTGACAATATACCCGAGAAACATGCCTTCTCGTACTCCAAATATGCACTTCATCGGGTTCAACTTCATTTGATATTTATCCAGTTGATCAAAGGTCTGGCCTAAATCAACTAGATGATCGAAAACTTTCTTCCTCTTTGTCAGCATATCATCAACGTAGACTTCCATATTGCAACTGATTTGTTCAGCAAACACCTTGTTCATCAGCCGCTGATAGGTTGCACCTGCATTTTTCAAACCAAAAGGCATAACATTATAACAATAAGTTCCCCTAGGGGTAATGAAAGAAGTACTCTCCCTGTCTTCAGGTTTCATTTTAATCTGATTGTAACCAGAATAAGCATCCATGAAGCTCAGCAGCTCGTGTCCCGAGGTAGCATCAACTAGTTGATTAATACGAGGCAACGGAAAGTGATCCTTTGGACATGCTTTGTTGAGGTCGGTGAAGTCTACACACATCCTCCATTTATTGTTTTTCTTTTTTACCATCACCACATTGGCTAACCAGTCTGGATATTTAACATCTTCTATAAAGCAAGCTTTCTGGAGCTTCTCGACCTCCTCTTGTATAGCTTTATTCTTCTCGGGACTGAATACTCTTCTCCTCTACTTCACTGGTTTGATCTCCTTATTCACGTTGAGCTCGTTACATAGGAAATTTGGGTCTATTCCGGTCATATCCTCATGACTCCACGCAAAAGTTTTATTTCTGCTTCTTAGGAAAGTTATCAGTTCCTGTTTTAGTGAGGCATCCAACGACGAACCTATTTGAGTTGTTCGTTTAGGGTGCTCGTCGTCCAGAATGATGTTTTCTGTAGCTTCCACCATCTGACCTTTCATAAGTTATGATTCATATCTAGGATCCAATGTTTCAATTTCTGTACCTTCATCCACTTGATAGGTATTAGTCTTTTTCCTCAATTCCTCCAGCTCCTCTTGCTCAACAGATGAATAATAACATTCCCGAGCTACTTTTTGATCACCCTTCACAACTCCTACTCTAAAATTTATTGGAAATTTTAGGCATTGATGCACCGTAGATGGGATTGCTTCGAACTTCTTCAATCCGACCCTTCCCATGATGATGTTGTAGGATGACTGAACATTCTTATCCATCACGAAGAAGCGTATTCTTTCTGTTCGACAAGCAGGCCATGTACCAATGAATATATCCAACTTGATCGTCCCAAGTGGAAAAACTTTCTCGCCAGTAAAACCGAGGAGGGGTCTATGATAAGGCTCCATTTGAGATAACTTTAGGTTTAAACTATCAAAGCACGAGTAGAACATGATGTCTGCCGAGCTACCATTATCTACCAGAACTCTTGAAATCATCACTTCTTTCATCCTCATTTTGATCACCAATGGGTCATCATGAGGATAAAGGACACCTGTGAGGTCGTTCTTTGAAAAACCAATGACCAATTTCTCTTTGTTTACCTTTCTCGGGCGGTCCTCCTCAGCTAGATTTATTCGTTGAATATACGAGCAAGCTTGAGCTTCACAAAGGTAAGCTTTTCTTTCTGCAGTAAGATCTCCTCCTCCTGAATCTCCACCTGTAATAACATTACAATCAAATGACCCAAAACGTATTAAAAATACCTCATGTTCTGGCTGCCTTGGTCTTTTGAGAAGATCGGGGTCATCTTCTGGATCATCTTTATGGTCTCTTTTCTTGTTCTCCTATGCTCTACGAGGAGATCTAGACCTTTCTCTTGTTCGGTCGTTGTTTCTTCTTTCATTTCTACGATCAACATACTTTGTCAGTTTTCCTCGTCTAATTAGTGTTTCGATCTCATTCTGAAGAGCTATGCAATTCTTGGTCATATGGCCATGATCTTTGTGAAACTCGCAATATTTTGCCTTATTTCTCCTATCAGGGTCCGCCTTCATTTTCTTTGGCCAGTTTAACTCTTCGCTTTTTTTAATTTCTTCCAGGACGTGGTTGATGTCTACCTTCAAAGGAGTATAATTATCAAATTTCCTCAATACCTCCCATGACGACTTATTTTTGGATTGTCTGTCACCACCATTGTTCTTATGCTCTTTCTTCTTGGATTTTTCAACCTCCACCTTGGTTTCTTTATCCATATTCTTCTTCGCAGCCATAGCCTCCTCAGCATTCATAATTTTGGCCGCTTTCGCTATCAGTTCTGATATGGTTGTGGGTGGATCTTTAGCCAAAGTGTAATACAACTTGTTGGGCAACATCCCACTCATCAAGGCGGTGATCGCTGTCTTCTCATTATAATCTATGACTTCGAGTTTCTCGTTATTAAAACGAGTTATATAATCTCTAGTACTCTCACCAGTTTTTTGTCTAACACTTAACATATGTGCTACTCGTTTGACTGGCTTTCCACAAAACAAAAATTTCCAATGAATAACTCGGCCAGTTGAAAAAAATTTGAGATCTTACCCCGAGGAAGATTATTGTACCATATTTGAGCAGATCCGGTAAGAGTTCCCAAGAATGCTCTGCATCTCATCTCATCTGGGACAGCATAGATGTCGGCTGCAGCTTGGTATTATTCTATGTGAAGGACAGGGTCGGTATTTCCATCATATTTGGGGGTCACAACAGGTGCTTTGAACTTTGATGGTGTGGGAAAATCCACAATGGCCTGGACAAAAGGTGTCCCTTGAACAAAAGTTCGTTGTAGGGGATTCTTGGCCCCAGCCATTTCCCCTAATCTATCCTCCAACCTCTGAATAGACCCTTTCCATGCGTCATTTCCTTCCTCGGGCTTGTTGGTTCGAGTAATTGATCGCGCTGATGTGGCTTCCTGGGATCTATCTTGACGAACAGCTGGTCGAGACTGAGCAGATTCTTCTCTTAAGTCTGTTGGTCGTCGAAAGCTCCTCGACGCTGCCTTAGGAGGACTTTTGTTCATCTTAGGGCCTAATCGATCGAAAGGAGAAACCCTACTTAATCTTTCCAATGCACTGGTCCTTTCTGGAGAGAGAGTGATATGTTGTTCAGTATCTGTGGCCCGTACCGATGAAGTTCGCCCAGGCTGATAAAAGAAATCATCAGATTCCTCAGCACGATATGAAGCTGTATGCCCAGTACGCGAAGGAAGCAAACGGGTGTTTCTTTGAACATTTCGTTGTCCTGAATGGGTTGGTGCACCGCCATGAAGGGTTTATATGAGTTGTCGCATAGTTTCTTGCATGGCTGTCTGGCCCTGGGCTAGATTTGTCATTATTCCAGCCAAATCTGGAACATTTGGCGAAGCAGATGGATTTGGGGGGTTTGCAGCGTTTCAATTGCTAGATTCAGGATCATCAACCATTGATAATGACTTGTTTTGGTGAAAAATGATAGTTACAGTCATTTCCCACAGACGGCGCCAATCTGTTGATGTAAAAAATTAGAATATCTCTAATTATTTAATCACAGATAAAAATAATAAAGACAAAGAATTTTAAAGTGATTTAGCCTTATAAGAATGGCCTACGTCCACTGTTTCTGTTATTGATGATTGTTTAGGAATTCTTGATTATAAGTTTTGTCCATAATTTGTGGTCCCCTTACAATGGGGATGATACAATGTATTTATAGCCCCCAGGTTGTACATGTGAAAGGGTAATATATTAAATGCCCCTTAAGCGTATACATCTGTGTGATAAACATTTAATGCACAGTCAATCTGTTGGTTATCCTGCAATTAATGCTCTGTTCGAGGTGCAACTCGGACCGCAGAAGCAGCTCGGTACTCATAAGTTGCTCGGTACTCAAAAGTTGCTCGTAGAGTTATTGTTGGTCGGAGCGTCTGAGTTGATCGGGGAGGTAGAGTTCCTCGTTGCTAAAATATATGTATATGCCACGTAGATTAACACGTGTCTTCTTATGATTAGTCCATGTCAGCTGGTTAAATTTGGTATCAACACTTGCTGTCACAGAAGGTTTCACGTCGTGGAGAGTCCTATCCCGATGAGCTGATTTGGGGGATATTGACTTGTACCTCTGAATATAGAGCTCAGATATTGAGCACCACTTGTGTGAATAAGGGTGTGATCGGTCATTTGGGTGTGTTTGGTATGAGCGTAGCCCAAAGGCTTAGGACTATGTTCGCCTTCAATATGTGTTATTTGATTTTCGGTTAGAGGGTGATATCTGAACTGATGTCCTTATTTCGTACATGATGTACCAAGACTTGATAGCAGAGCATGCCCTCATTGTAGGTCTCCACTTAGGGATGCCGTATACGTATGTTATATGATAGCGATGTGAATATATATATATACGTATGATTTATTCTACTTCGGGTGCTTTAGTAGACAATGTAGATAATGATATCTAAATTTATTTCAGTATGTGAAAACTTTATAATCACTTGGTGACACTATATGCACAATAAAGGATTGAAAATTTGTTACCGTATCGCATGGGCAATATGAGTGGACCCAGTAAAATATTAGGATGGGAAAAGCCTTAAGTCTAAGAATATTATGGAGGATTAATTAAGAATGATTAATTAAGTTAATAGGATAAATGATGTATAAATCAAAAGTAAGTGTAATCGGGTTAGAGTAGTGTAGTAGAAAGAGGCATGATACAGTTAGTTAGGTGGGGTATCTTAATTAGGAAGGTTAACAGGCAAGCGTTAGGTGTGCACATTAGAAGAGTGGTGAGTTATACCTCAAGTGAGTGTAACACTAACTTAAATATGAAGGGTTTGCATGCATATTTAATTACTGCAATTTAACTGCTTGCAAAATATTTTCAAAAATGTTTTACTTGGGCTCTGACCCGTGTCAAAATATTTTTCAAAACCTTTTAGGCTTCCAGCCATATGGACGCCCATTTCGAGGTTCTACGTAGGGATGCGCAGCTACAACTTATGTGGAAGTTACAGGACTCTGCTATAGACTCTTAGTTCATTCATTCCTAGTGTAGGATATCTACTTCAGTTTCATTTGGGCATGTCATCCTCATATTTAGTATTCAGTTATTTATTGGGCTTTGTATACGCATGTTATTGTTTCAAGTTACTGTTGTATTTAAATTGTTGAACCAATAGTTGATTCGGTCATCTTTATTTATATTATTGATCAATGTTGGATTTAGTTATCAGTGTGTTGATGCTTTATTATTTTTTTCTTGTTATTAATTATTGAAAGATAAAATTTGGCACCGGTCTAATTAAATTACTAGGTGTCTAGTAACTTTAAAAAGTTTTCTACAATGATGCTAAGAATGATCCATATGGGATCAATGTTTTATTTTGATCACAGGCTGGCCACACAGTATTTTAGTAGGTGGGGTATCACAGATGGTTTCAGAGCATCAGGTTCTAGAGTCCTTAGGATCTGTGAGACTTATTATGTTTCAGCATAGTGTTCTTTGATATAGAGACTTATTATAGAATTGTTGTATTCCTTCACGTATGCGATTTACGTTCTCCTGCTATTAAGTATAGTTTATGCGATTCATATACGAGTTCGGTTGGACTTCATAAACTGAATAATTTTGGACGACCACTGAGGGTAGTTATAAGAACTACAGGGGGATAGGCTCAACAGAAGCAATGGAATATTCTGTGAACGGTGATCATAGAAGTCACCATGGCAATGGAAGGATAAGATCTAAAGACAATTGTGTAGGGTGGAGTGCAGTGGCACCCAAGATTAAATTTTGGGCAAAATTTTGGCTCATAGGGGCGGTGTTGTAGTGGTGGGAGTCGGTCACCACAACCATGGATAGACACCATGGGTAATGAGGAGTTTGAGGTGCGGTTTGATTGGAAATCCTCTCATCAACTGTTTAAACAGAGAGGCAAAGGGGATTTCAAGACTTGTTTCAAAAGGGTCGTACAGTGGTCGGTTATAAAGGAGAGTTGATGTGTTTAGCTAAATTCATACCCGATGAGGTGGATATGGAGAATTAAGAAGGTTCGTAGGTTAATAATGGACTCATGGGTGGAATATACAAGAATGGATGAGGAAATTAGGATAGAACGACGGGTGTCGTTGTTGTCAATGTTATGATAAGGGAACCAAGAGAGTTGTAGAATCTAACCGAAGGGCAAGACTGGAATTAACAGTGCTAGTGAGGCTCCACAGGAGGGTATACCCAGTAGGGGGCCCATTGTAATGTTTGAGAATAATAAAATTCCTACCAGGTGACGGTAAATTTAGTCAGGACTATCGAGTCCAACAATGAGTCCCATAGGGCCAGCAGAGCAAAAAGGACAATGGGAGTAGCAATCAGAGTTAAGTATACTAGGTCCGTAAGAAGGATAACCTCAATATGGACAGTGGGGCCAGGAAAAAAGGAATGGCACAGAGAGGTGTCTTATGTGTAAAGAGTAAGTGCACCTCGATGGATTTTGTCCGCAGTGAATTAGGGGCCAGGAACGGGATGCCCAGTAGGGGCAGCAATTAAAGGGAATATTTGGTTTGGTTGGGATAAGGGTGTTATATCCAGGAACCATTTGATTGAAAGTACGAGTCTTGTTCCGGAGTGATATGGGTCTTCTTTATGTGACACGACTGAGTCATATTAGTTCGTTAGTACTAGATTCTCATGAGAAATAGTTTAGTAGAGGTATCGTTAATATTATTATAGTGTGTGTATATTTATCGTGGAGTGGCGGGGATCTCTTCAGTTCCATATGCAAGGGAGCGGGTATGGACACTGAAAAGATATATATATATTTTATAAGATAGTTGGTGCTAAAAGGTGATATTCAAGGTATGGTTTTATCCTGGGTATGGACTGCTTTGCGATGATGGCCGGTTATAATAAGACAATCGTGTTCACTGTTCCAGGGACAGGAGGTACATTGTTGCGACGTCTCACTTAAAAGAGGGCCGAGATCGCGGCGATATTTTAGGAAGTAGACTTCAGAGAGTACGTTTGTCTAGTTGTAGTGGATCCCGGTGGTAGGGACTTTATTTGATGTGATTTAGGGTATATCGGGTTAACCATTGAGCGAAGAGTTTTAGCTCATTGTTGTTTACGTGCTGAGAACTTAGTGATAGTGGGAGTATCGTATAGTGTGATGCCTTAAGAGACATGGGCATAGACAATTTGATTTCTGTGTCGGGAGTTAAAATTTGTTATATCCAGTTATGTGCTTTGGACCCACGGATTTTGATGATCGATAATGTTAGGGAATAGTGCATTGGGGAAATTCTTTTGAAACTTGTTACGGGATGTTACACGCATGGACCTTAATAAACGTCGGGAGTATTGAGATGCTGTTGGATGATAGTGCATCGGTTTTAAATGTTAAATTATTAAACGTGTAGTGGAAACACTTTAAACTGAGAGCTATTACGATATGTAGCCAGGAGAGCCAGGTAGTGCTGCGAAGGAAGCACTGCTAGAACTTTTACACAACAAGTTAATGGATGGGGTGACATCGAGAATAATTAAATTACAAATTGAGGGGTAATCGAGAATACCTGTATAATATAGCCACGCCGATAGAGTGTGGAGATAAACTTGAGATTCGTGTGTTACGTACAATACGTTAGTGATATTTATGTCAGGATATTTGGGCTATAGTATATACTATGGTAAGACTTTGTGATCGCTGTTCCGAGGTATGATTTACTTGTGCTAGTTATCACTTGAAAAAGGGTCTAGTCTATATATAAGTGTATGTATGTTATTGTGTTGCATAATAAACTTATGAGAAAATGTTGGTATTATTATATTTGATCCCGAGGAGTAGATATGTTTACTGATGGGATTCAGGGTGGATCGGCTTTTTATCGAACGGGGAGATATAGCTCGTAAATAATTCGCGCTAAGAAACTACATATAGTAAGGGGCGCATTATTGTATGATGTCTTTTGTAACATGAGAGTGGATGAGTATACTTTTATGTTAGGAGATGTTAATTTGGGGGTACGTGATATGGATTGAGGTCCTAGCAGATCTCAATGACAAACAATGTTAGGTAGTAGTGTAACGGAGGGGGTTCTTTGTTTGGATTTTGCTTTGCGAGACGTCCCATGCATGAAGTTTAGCGCAACGTTGGAAATGGGCAGATGTGTGGTCATTAGGACATGGGTTTATTACCTTAGTTATATATATATATAGGAGAAGGCTCATCTACATCATGCTCTATAAATCATCCATGCATCACGCTTAATTACATGCCCTAAAAAGCTTTGTTTGTCAAATTTTATATTTTTCCCTTGAAATTAACATTTTGTAACTATTTTTAAAAAATCCACGAAAAACTGCTAAAAATACCTTATTTATAAGGGTCTGCGCCAACAGTTTTTTATGGATTTTTAAAAAATAGCTAAAAAATGTATTTTGATCGAATTTTTTGCATATGTATTGGCTGGAAGGTTAATTTCAAGAAAAAATATAAATTTAAAAAAAGGTTTTCTAGGGCCTAGAATTAGGTGTGATGTACGGTGTGATGTATAGTGCATGATGTAGGCGAGCCTTCTTATATATATATATGTGTGTGTGTGTGTGTGTGTGTGTGTGGTTATAACTGTGAGTTAAAGGTTATGTTACGATTTAAGGCTAGTAGAGTCGGGGGACTTTCATACAAATGAGCATGGGTAGAGGGTGTATGGGCCCCCTGGGTAATTAATTTAATTCCAATATAATTATTGGTTACAAGGGATATAGATAGGGGTAGCGATCTTAAGGGCATGTGAGTAGGGACGAGGCTTGGAGTAATAGACTCATCTGAATTTCGAGGATGAAATTCCTTTGTAAGGGGGAGTATGTAACACCCCATATTTTTTATGATAAAGAATTTATTTAATTTGGTGAATTAGAATTTTAAAATAAATTGATGATTTAGAGAAATGATTTAATTTGGAGAATTTATTTAATTTGGAAGATTCAATTTATTTGGAGAATTTAGATTTAAATTAATTCGGGTTATCTCTTTTGATAATACATGTGTCGTAATTTGAGGTTGAAATTGGATATTTTAGTTAAGTAACTCGGATGACGATTCTGAGTGCATGGTTGGCTCCGAATAGGTCGATATAGTCGAAAAAGAGAACCCGGGGGTAGTAATTGGGTATTAGGTCATTTGTAGGCATAACCGGGCCCACACGAGGGTGTTTGGACCATTTTAATATAGCCCACAAGCTTAATTTCAGGATTCACATAATAAAACTTAAGTTAAGAATTTGGGGGCAGACACAACTCAATTAAGAAAACCCTAGTTGCAGAGGAGAAAAGAGGGAGAACTTTTGGGAGCCAAACCAAGAAGAGATTGGTGTGTTCTTCGTCAAATATTCTTCCATAACAAAGAGAATCAAACTCTATGAATTAATCGATGCAAATAGTTAAACTTTCTTTCTTCTAATTTGCAGTATTTCAATTCATATTTTGGTGGGTGTAAATCATACTCGTTTTGGGTGGGCTATCGCATAGAAAATGAGTGTTTATGAATTTGTTAGTTTATGAGGATTAAAGGTGAAATTTATAGTGGGTTATCAATAAAAAGGGTTTATATTGGATTTTATTCGTAGGCTCATAATTATTGTCGTGAAATTGTGGAGATCGATATTGGATTTTTAGAAAACAGGTGTGGGAAAAAACTCATGGAGATCCAACTCGGTTCATACTGTTAATATTGAACATCGTTGATGAATTATGAGTTAGTGGGGAAATGAAATCTTTGGAGCAATGCATTAATAAATCGGGAATTATAAAATTCATTATGGGTTAGGATTATAAGAAATTGTCCTGGGTTTATAGTAAGAAAGCTTGGGAAAATGATGTTAATGGAAAAACTGATTGTAGGGAAGAAGATGATGTGGAAGAAAAGCGAGGTCGTTTGAACGACTTCCACCGTCGTTCGAACGACGGTGTAAGTCATTCGAATGACCATCGAACTCGTTCGAACGACGGTGATGTTGGGGCCCACTGCTGCCTTCTGCTGAGTTTTTTCTATTAGGAGAAATTTTTTAGTTTCCCATTTCCTCTGATTGTTGGGACCAATTTTTGATTCAGGGATTGTACAGTGGAACCCAAGGGAAAAAGTAAAGTAATTTTTTTGATTTAAGTTAAAAATAATTTAGGACCTTGAGAGATGAGGTTTTGAGGCAAATTTTATTTTAATTAGAATGAAAATCTAATTAATTGGAATTGGGTGAGATAAATTTAAGGGTTAAATACGAACCAAGTTAGGGAGTCCGAAAAATTATTGTTGAGTGACACCATTGGCATACAATTAATTGGGCGAAAAGTAACTTAATTCAGGGTCGTGGATTAGACTCGGGTATTTATAGGCTGTGTGTTACAGGATTGGGGCATGGGATAGTCTGGTTAATTTATTATATAGTTTTATAATAAATTATTGGATATTAAATTTAATGAGAAGTGTTAAACTATCTAGTGGGATTTTGTGTAACAAATACTAAGAGTTTAAGTTATGGACCGAATAAGTGAGTCAGGGTATTGTAGTTGGGTGACACAACTTGAATGATAAAATAATTATTGTAAGATTAATTAAATTACAAGTCGGGATATGAGGATTTGGGTATATATTTTGGGCTAGTGCTATGGGTGCTAGGCATGGGTTAGTCGGACTTCATTTAATATA